>OX365949.1:30217129-32717129 GCA_947247005.1 Spisula solida
CTGACTGTGACGAAACATACATTGTGTATTCGATCTTTTAAGTAACGTCAAAAGGTAAGGCACACAAGTGTAACGCTTTTGACGTCAAACAGCGTTTTGTTAACAAATGTCAGTGTCGGTACTAAATGCGATCGATAAGGGTCAACATGATAGTAAAATATAAAGCGCTGACTTGTTATCAATAAATACAGGACACACAATATGTTATTCGCTTTTTTATCGTGTTTATTTTTCTTACTCAAGAAATTATTCGAGTAAATGTACAAGAAAACTATGGCCGGAATAAGCGGCGACGTCAACTTGAATTTGTCTTAATTTGCGGTTACGGGACACTTATGTATATGCAAGAAAAAAGTTAATATATTTTTTATTTATAATTCAATCTACTTGAAATTCGCTATGCTTGTACTACGATAAAAACGTATTTCTATATATTGTTTTCAGTTACATAAATTCACTTGGAACAATTTTTTAGACGTTCAAAAATGGGAATTTTTAAAACTCACTTTATTTCTGTATTTTTGGACATTTCTGTATATGCTACCTAATCTTCAAGAAAACAGTCATTTTTAATGATATTGAAACAATTTTTGTACAAACAAATCTTTGAAAAAAACGTATTTTTTTAGTTCAAAATGTCTCACATACGCACACACTTAATTTAGCAAGTCGACTTTAAACAAAAGAAAGTTGAAATTAACGTCAGAAAAATACAAAAGTCTCGCTTTTTTAACTTTGTCTTTCCTTAGCTCCATTTTAAATTTGCACGACGGAAACGAACAAAAATACTATGATATCGGGTGTAGTGACTGCTTAAACAGAAAACGTTGTTTCCATCCTAATCCGTTCCGTAGTTAGTACTTTATTGCAACTGTTACCTATAAGACCACGCGTTTTTGTTACAAGTCTCGCTGCGTTTTAGCGAAAAAATCGCCCCAAAACGGCACATTTTACACTGCATCTTTATTATTTCCGTGTACATGTGTATATTACAAAATTCGCAATTTTTATCTGCGTTTAGTGATATAATTTTAATTTTTCACTATAATGATATAATAATCATCTAACTACTGCCTAACCTTAGTTTGGAAGATTAGCAGATTCAGAATTCAGTAAATTGACAGATGCCAGTCCATGTTTGTAACCTTGTAAGTCTTTGGCAAGTAGCAGACATATTTCGGAAAATCGAAAGCCTACTTGTAGACCGACTGAGTCGGGTCGGGTACCAGTTATTCGCTTGAAAGACGCTCAGTATACAAGAAGCAGTCACAGACAGTCATATCCCCTTCGAAGGGAAATAATCGTGCCAAAAGGATTGAATATAAACAATATTTTAAGTTGTTTGAAAGTTGTTTGAAAGTTGTTTGAAAGTTGTTTGATGTTTGAGACACAGGTAACTGTATCATCGATAAAGAGTAAAACAAAAATTATTTTATAAAATTTATGTTATCTTAGAAAGGTGCATTTGTACAAAAGTGGTCAGATTTTCATGGTATCAAAAACAAGAATTGGCTTTCTATATCTTCATAAATAAATTTTATTCATAGCGAACATCGTTAGAACTACCTCCATGCAAAATCCCATCGAAATTAATTCACTAGTTAAAAAGTTATACCATGAAATGTATACCCCGGTGTCCTGTCAGTCACTGAGGTGCATTCAATAGAAACTACAATGCTATTCTAAACAAGAAAAGAGAAAGTGATATCACGCCTTATGGGTTCATGTTCTTATTTATTGACGGATTTTTAAAATATTGATATCAAATTAAAGACGTAGTTCTCTAGATTATGTAATATTATTCAAAATAACACAAGTACTGATGAAATGTTTATTAAAAACAAACTGCACCTCAGTGACCGGGTGGTCAATTTCCCGTGTTATAAACCTTTCTAAGATATTATAAATTTTATAAAAAGGATTTTTTGTTTAATGATACAGTTACCTGTGGTTTGAGATGCACAGAATACTTTGTCTATATCTACAAACACCACAAACAAAATCAACAAGAAGCAGAAATTGCACGAAAACCAGGTTAACCGTGACCTTGATACAGCCAGCCACACGTTCAATCCCAACTTTATCATTGTCTTCACAATAGATACCTACATAGCAAAATTTATCATGATCTCTCATTCCTAACTAATGTAAGTCTGGAAAAAATCATTATCTATTTTAGTAACTGTGATCTTGACCCCCACCAGCCCACTGTCAAAAATCAACAAAGGGCAACTACTCCGTAAACACACAAAGTCCTTCCAATATGTGCTGGGGCACATTATAGTATAAATTATGTGAACATTTCTTCATAATCCCTTATGGTAGGGTGACTATTGCCAAAAAAGTCCTCTATTTTGAGAGTAGGTAGGACCTCTCTGTTAACAAGACATATCATATACCAAAATGTTCGGGTAAGTCAATAGTATCTGAGACTGCCGGCATAAATTGCCAAAAGTGGTGGCGTTCCGAGAAATCCAAGATGGCGTCCAATATGGCCGCCTTTTTGACAGAATTAGCTTAATATTAATGTTAAGAAAATATCAGGAATATGATGCAACTTTTTGAAATAACTTTGCTTAATTGTTATAGACACAGCATAACTCTTTTTAACTAAAATATTTTTAGAATCTTCAAAGGTCAATGTCAAGGTCATTTACAGGTAAAACCATTGTAAAAATGACTTAAAACGCGTTTTCACCTGATATCTTCTTTGTTTGTATAGCATTTATTTACAAAAACTATCCAAATTGATCATTTAAATAAAGGTTTACATTCAACAGTTTAAATAAAACTACTTTGGAACACATTGGCATTCAAATAATGGAGATATACAGTATATCTTGTACTATGTGCTTTTCTTACCCCACCCACCATTTTTATACAAGAAATATGCACTCATGTATTCGGAACTGTTTACAACATGTGTCTGTGATAAAAATGTTTATTATTATGATACATTTATAATGGCATTCAAAAAATATTATTCATGTCTAAAATTCACCAGATCAATCCAAGATGGCGTCCAAGATGGCCGCCGTAATATATAATGTCCCTTGTATAGCATTAAGCAGGATTTAAACAGTTGTTTTTCAGGTGAGGTGGCCACAAAAGTAGATCAATAACTGATTCATACCAAATTGTCCTTATATGACTATGAATTAGTGTATAGACCCGCTGTCGTACATTGTAAAAGGGTGGTGAGGACCAGGAAACACAAGATGGCCGCCATAAATGGTCAATTCATATAGAGTATGTTCAAATTACTATGAGACAGTATCATACATGGCTGTAAAGATACATGTTACCATGCAAAAAACTCATTTGCTACTGTGCATTAAATAAGCATACTACATTGACCAGTTTGAAAAAAAGTTCAAGGTCATGTCAAGGTCAAAGTACAAAAAATAAATGAAAAATACGATTCCTGGTGGTAATTTGTACCACATACCAGTAGATCATTGAATGGATGTACGCGTATTTGGTGGTGGTGAATTTAATTATGCATTGGGCATTGAATAGATAGATTTGGTGCAGTTCCCTATATTACATTGAATTGATGTATTTGGTAGTGGTGGGTACCAATTAAGGCTTGAACTTGGCATATTAGATGGTTGTGTGTACCATATTGGTCATTGGTATTATTAGATGGTAAAGAATACCTCATAATATTATGACACTGAATAAGTGTATTGTTTGGTGGTTGTGTCCCATATAGCCTAAAATGAATGTATCAGGTGGTGGTGCATACCACATTGGACACTTTATATGTATTTTTGGTGGTGGTGGGTACCCCATATTGAAATTAGTGTATTCGATGGTGGTGAGTACGACATTTATAATAAGGCATTGAATGGGTGTATTGGGTCACGTGATGAATACCCCGTACTGCACTGAATTAGTATGTTTTTGGTAGATAGTGCTCCATGTGGCCTGTGAGGCCGTGTAAGGTGGTGCATACCCCCTAGGACTTTGAATGGGTGTGTCTGGTGGTGGTGAGTACCCGATGGGGCGTGTGTGGGTGTACTTTGTGGCTTGGAGTAACCCATATGGCATTAAATGAGTGAGTTTCTATAAGGACTTTAGTGGGTTTATCAACTTTACTTAGTGATGATGATTACCCCATAGGACATTGGATGTGTGTATTTTGGTGTTGGTGGGTACCCCAAATGGCCTTAAATTGTGTATTAGGTGGTGGTGAGTTCACTAAAGGGCATTGAATGAGTGTATTTGGTGCAGGTTATTTCCCCATAGAGCATTGAATTGGTGTATTAGGTGGAGGTGAATACCCCATAGGGCATTAAAGGGTGTATTTGGTTATGGTGAGTGCTTCATAGGGCATTTGTTCGGTGTTTGTTGTAACCCTACATTGTCTGACATTGGTGTTCTAGTTGGTTGCGAGTACCTCATAGAGCATTGAATTGGTGTATTGGGTGGTAATAAATACCCTATATGGCACAGAAATGGGGGGATTCTTGGAGGTTAGAGCCCTATGTGGCGTGAAATGGGTGTATTATATGGTCGTTCGTACCCAAAAAGACTTTGAACTGGTGTATTTGGTGGTGGTGAGTACCCAATATGTCTTCACACTGTGTTACATGGGGTGTACTTGGTGGTTTAGAGTACAACACAAGACATTAAGTAGGTGTATTTTGTGGTGGTACGTACCCAATAGGGCATTGAATTGGTGTTTTTGGTGGTGGTGAGTATCCTAAAGGGAACTGGATGGGTGTATATTGTTGTATTTGTTGTTGGTGGGTAGCTAAAATGGCCTGAAATGGGAGTATTAGGTGGTGGAAATTTCACTATAGTTCTCCATAGGACATTGAATGGGTGTATAAGGTGGTGGCGAGTACCCCATAGGACTTTGAATGAGTGTATTAGGTGGTGGCAAGTACCCCATAGTACATTGGATGAGTGTATTAGTTGGTGGCGAGTACCCCATAGGGCATTGAATGAGTGTATTAGGTAGTGGCGAGTACCCCATAGTGCATTGAATGAGTGTATTAGGTGGTGGCGAGCACCCCATAGTGCATTGAATGAGTGTATCATGTGGTGGGGAGTACCCCATAGGGCATTGAATGAGTGTATTAGGTGGTGGCAAGTACCCCATAGGACATTGAATGAGTATATTAGGTGGTGGCAAGTACCCCATAGGGCATTGAATGAGTATATTAGGTGGTGGCAAGTACCCCATAGGACATTGAATGAGTATATTAGGTGGTGGCAAGTACCCCATAGGGCATTGAATGAGTGCATTATGTGGTGGCGAGTACCCCATAGGGCATTGGATGAGTGTATTAGGTGGTGGCGAGTATCCCATAGGGCATTGAATGGGTGTATAAGGTGGACGTAGGTACCCAATACGACATTGAATGGGAGTACCAGGTGCTTATGAGCACCAAATAGGGCATTTATTGGGTTTATTTTGTGGTGGTGAGAATCCGTTAGGGCATTGGATTGGTGTAATTGGTGTTGGTGGGTACACCAAATGGCCTGAAATGGGTGTATTATTTAGTGGTTAGTTCACAGACGTGTGTGACTTGATGGGTTATGAGAATGTCATATGGGTGTATTTGGGGATGATACCTCTTCTCCGATTACACTGGTTTAAGGCCATATAGCATACCCACAACCCAAATATTTACCCATTTAAGACAATATAGAGTGCTAACCACCATATAATACACCAATTCAATGCCCTATGGGATAACAACCTGCACCAAATGCACTCAATCACTAAGTTCCCCCTACACGTACAGTATGCCACATTAGGTAATGATCACCACCACATAATAAATTATACCCTTTAAAGAAGTATTTGGTACTCCTCACCACCACCAAATGCACTCATTCAAATTCCTATGGAATACACTCATCCACACCATACACTCATTTCAGGCTGTAAAGGGCACCAAGCACCAAACAATATACAAATTCAATGTCCTATGGGGTATTCATCATCACCCAATAAACCCACTGCCCTATGACATTGCCGTACTCACCTCCATCTCATACAGCCATTTCAGGAGTAGTGGGGTACCCACATCCAGCAATTACACCAATTCAATGCCATTATGGTGTTCTAAACAACCCCCAAGTACCTTTTATACAAGACCAAAAGAGGTATTCAACACGGCCAATTAATACGTATACACCTTATCAATGACCTACTGGTATGTGGTACTAATCACCACCAGGAATAGTATTTTTCATTTATTTTTCATACTTTGACATTGACATGACCTTGAACTTGGCTTCAAAGTGGTAAATGTAGAATGCTTATTTGATGCACAGTAGCAAATGAGTAATTTGCATGCTAACGTGTATCTTTACACCCATGTATGATACTGTCTCATAGTAGTTTGAACATACTTTACATGGATTGACCATTAATGGCGGCCATCTTGGATTTCCTGGTCCTCACCACCCTTTTACAATGTATGAAAGCAGGTCTATGCACTAATTTATAGTCACATAAGGACATTTTGGTATGAATCAGTTCTTGTTCTACTTTTGTGGCCACCTCACCTGAAAAACAACTGTTTTAATCCTGCTTAATGCTATACAAGGGACATTATATATTACGGCGGCCATCTTGGACCCCATCTTGGATTTTGCTGGTGATTTTAGTCACAAATGATATTTTTTGAATGCCACTATAGATATATCATAAGAATAAACATTTTTATCACAGACATCTTTTGTAAAACTTTCAGAATACATGATTACATATTTCTTGTATAAAATGGTGGGTGGGGTAAGAAAAGCACATAGTACAAGATATACTGTGTATCTCCATTATTTGAAGGCCAATGTGTTCCAAAGTAGTTTTATTTAAACTGTTGAATGTAAACCTTTATTTAAATGATCAATTTGGATAGTTTTTGTAAATAAATGCTATACAAACAAAGAAGATATCAGGTGAAAACGCGTTTTAAGCCATTTTTACATTGGTTTTACCTGTAAATGACCTTGACATTGACCTTTGAAGATTCTAAAAATGTTTTAGTTTATAAGAGTTTTGCTGTGTCTATAACAATTAAGCAAAGTTATTTCAAAAAGTTCCATCATATTCCTGATATTTTCATAACATTAATATAAAGCTAATACTGTCAAAAAGGCGGCCATCTTGGACGCCATCTTGAATTTCTCGGAACGCCACCACTTTTGGCAATTTATGCCGACAGTCTCAGATACTACAGACTTTCCCGAACATTTTGGTATATGACATGTCTTGTTAACAGAGAGGTCCTACCCCAACTTTTTTTTCTTGAGATTGTCACCCTACCATTAAGAAATGTATGAGAAGTTGCACACAGAAGGAAGGACGGACGGGCGGAATGATATCTTCCATTACCCTATCCCCTTCAACTTCGGCTGGAAATACCCTCGTGACATGCATAGCATTAGATATGGTATGTAAGAGAAGATGTAGGATAACAAATGGGCCAACGATATCGAGAGGCATGCGCTCACGAAGGAATACCTCTTTATAAGAAAGCGACTAAGTGTTAAATTGGCGGTACCAATTACACAAACACGAACTTATATCATATAAATAGATAAAAATGACTTATGTATACGGTCCGATCTTCAAAGGCCGTGAGGAAAACGTTTTACATAAAGTCCACCAGCTCGATATTACGCTCCGATCACTCCCTTCGGTCGTATAAATACACTTCTCGCTGACGGCCGGGTATTTGAATGTTCGATTAGTCTTAAACTGCTTGAGCGGAGAGGTATTTGTTAAATATTATGTATTGTACGAGAACAAAATTGAACATCCAGTATTTTCATGAATTTCACAGCGAAATCGAATTGTGTCTGTTCAATAGTGTATAGTAATGTACCAAGACATATAAACCAACCGTTGTAGACTGCATATGTAATATCCTTAGAAAAAAATAAACTTTTGTATAGATAGTGTTGATTTAGCATTTTTGACACATTTTTTTCCAATCACTCTTCCGTTGTCGCATATACATCCTCCAATGCCTGTGTCTGCGCTCTTTGATTTGCTTGGTATTGTGCTAATGAACACCGCATTTTAGAAATAATTCGATTGAAAGTTGCTACTGATACTTACAACTTCACTGCGATATACCGTACACCGGATATTGCTAGTAAAGGTGAGTAAAATAATCAATTTTCGCGACATTCTCGTGTATACCAAGGTAAGTTCAGAGACGATGTTTGCCAAACTACTGACTACTAACATCATCCCAACTAGGTTTAAACGTCTTCGGATATTTTTATAACTTTATAGTATGCCATATTATAACAGGTATTTGTTAAAGTGCTCACACGCAAGTATTGACCACAGCACTTTACATAAGTTTGGAATTAGTGTATTGCCGGGATATATTTTTAACTGAGCATTCTGTTTGTATTGAACCTAAATGTCTTACGTTCAAATTTCAGAAAAATAGATCGAAATACAACAAAAATACTCACCAAAATAGAAAGAAGTGCGTGAACGGAGTATTGATGTTTATTGTACAGAGTATTGTACGTTTCTTCACGCTTCCAAACACACTAAATTAAACTAGGACCTTAGCCAAAAAGGATACTAAGTAACATTTTGCCTTCAAAAGAGTAAATTTGAATATTTGAGTGTAAGTATTGGTTGTAAACCATATCATAGTTAAGATAATACATTTTCTAAACACATTATAAATAAGGGAGATAAATGCTCTGTTGCTTCGTATAGCACTTTGATCGACCGCCATCTTGGAACGCTGGGTAAACATAGAGGAACACATAACGTGACAGCCTGCATATAATCAGTTATTGATCAACTGATTACGCCATGAAATTACTTGTTTTAGACAAGGAAAGTCGTATTATTATACACATAATCAGCGTAGTTATACAGTGAACTTCAAAACGAAAACAGGTTCGTATCGACTTCGTCCTTCGTTACTTCGTACCCATAAATGTCACAAATTTTCTACTGACTGTACATTTGAGCTTTTCTTTAATATTTAAGATATTATTCGCTAAAATAGGCTGTGCCTTAGTTCATATTATTTTTCATTTCAAACTCCGCAATCTTGGATTATGGTAAATATGTGTAAACGACTTATTTGAGAATTTTACCTAAAACATATACCAACTTGTAGGAAATGGTCTAACTAAGAATAAGAACTCTCACATGACTTATTTACGTTTAGTAATAAAAAAGTTACGGACAGTTTAGTTTTGAGTTTTTTTGGTAAAATTAAAGTAGTCACTGTGGGAGGGAGCTTATATCAGTCACATTGTGAGTGATAACCAGTGACTGATACATATTTTATTTCACTGATAGAACTCCATATCTCATCAGTTAGCATTAAATAATTTTGTATTTTCCTGTAATAAAAGCTTTTTCAAGAATAACTTGTGTGTGACAGAGCATTTCGATTGAACATGGTAATGCCTGGAAATTATCGAAATATATACTTTTGTATAAAATTAACATTTAACAAACTCAGACAGACAAAACAGCATCTCTGAACTTGCCCTGGTGTACATTTGAAGGTCGCGAAAATGGATAACAATTACCCACCTTGCTAGCAATATCCGGTGTACGGTTTACCGCAGTGAACTTAAGGCCAGTAGAATATGTCAAACCTACGGAAAAAAATCAGATGTTATCAAACTCTTCGGATTTCTACTCCCCAAGGGCCCAAGAACAACAGAAAAAAGTTCCGAAAAATAACTCTCGGGGAAATGTTTTTACGATGCTTTGAAGTTTGACATGTCTACCGCGGTGCCGAGAAATTTGGGAATATAAGAAAGTGGCACAAAGTATGACATGTGACATATTAAACTGACGAGGAAGATATCAGGAACTCGAATCCGATATAAATATTGCTGTATATGAAATACTCAAGTGCAAAACGGGCTATTTTGGGATAAGACATTACAAAATATAAGCGAAAAGTGTGATTGTTTGGAATCGATATACTACAGTGTTATTAATCATTTCATTTGAAAATAAATCACTACAATATGTGTATATTTACTATATTAACATGAGGTTTACAAGATACCAGAACCTAGCATCGGCTTAGTGAGCAAATATTGGCTATTGTGGGGTAAAAAATAACAAAATATAGACGAAAAGTGTGATTTTTGGGAGTTAAATCAATGTGATAGGTACATATCCATTGTTGAAGTTTTGCATAATTTTAGCTATATATTTGCGGAAATGTTTTGAAAATACAAGAGTATATTTTATAGTACAAGGCGGATAACATTATAGTAGAGGACAAACAGTACACATACATGATTTGTGTTGAATTATACGACCACATTATGGGTGTCTTGTAACATGCTAAAATCGAGCCCCCGAAAAGTTTGGGAAATCCGATTGTTTGGGTTAAAACAAATTTTGGTAGGTAAGTAGTAACTATTTACTTTTGAACTTACAATATATAAAAACCCACAACCAGGCTATTGTGCAAGTATACAAAATGTAAACGAAAGAATAGTAAGTAAGTTCGTATTTGATAATTAATCATTTTATCCACAGTAAATCATTGTGTTACGTACATATATGCATGTACTTCTCAATGATAAAGGTCAACAAATTGTCTTTGCATATAATTTGCAAATTTGATACGATAGACTGTTGGAAGTTTAAAACATAATGTTACATGTGAAATATCTTAAACAGTAAACATGAGATGCGTCTGATAGTTGCCACTCCAATGAGAACAACATTAAGGTTATTCGATCGTCTTCGAACTATCTGTGCAAGGTTGATCAAACCAGTCATATTGAAAGTTCATATCAGTTTTGCTCGGCTGTTATTGAATGCATAGAATAAAACAGAAATTGGCATTTTGCAGACCGAGTTTGGCTTCCAAAAGCAAAAATATGGCATGTGTCGAACAAGTATTTCTACATGTAGCGATTACGTTAGAAGTTTGTGGTCAGACGAATGTCGATAAATTGCGCAGCCTTCTTGTGGCGGTATTTTCCGCCCAGTTATGTAATTTAAGAACAACTAAAGCCGGGTTTCCATGGAGCGTATTTTTTCAGCGCTGATTTTTTCGGCGCGTAATAAGACGCCCCAAATACGCGCGGAAAAACTGTTTCCATGAAGCTGAAAACAGACGCATTTTTTTATAAAAACGCGTACCTTTCATCGATATTTTAAAGAAACATGGGACTTCTAGGTCATACAATAAGATGCAATTGCATGTTTTCTAGCCCATTTGAAAGATAATGAGGTGGAGAAGATGGTGGTGGCATTTTTGGTCATACAAAATTTGTTCATGTTTTTCAAAGAGACAGGGATACTTATATGAGCTTCTTGTCAACATGTAAAACTTAATTCATGCAGTTTAAGATGAGTGGCGTCAATAAAACAATATTAAATCGAGGAAACTACTTCAAGATATACCTCAAAAGCCATTTTACGCGCGTACATGCGCAAAAAATTCGCTAACCTAGCGCGCGTAAAATATTACGCGCTGATAAACGCGTCAATGGAGACGGCAACAAGCAATATAGACTGAAGCGAAACATAATTATTTATTCGGCGCGTGTTACGTGCTGAACAAATACGCGCCGAAAACGCGTAGGTTTTACGCTTCATGGAAACGGGGCTTTAGTTCCAATAATACTTTCTCACATTTTTATTTGGTGTTTATTTGGCATTTTGGAAATATATGCACGTTATCAATTTAAAACCTGTTTGTTTATTATTCCATACAAGTTCGCCCTTCGTGTGTGACCCCTTTATCAATACATAAATGAACATTTATGCACACATAAAACCATTTATGTAATTGGAAAGTCTTTCTTTCCGGGCCGATAGGTACGGCTTTACAGATCTTTAGCGCTACTTATCCGATCCGACCAATCAAAACGCTTGTCAGCCATTACTTTTATTATGCCCCCCATCTTTGATGAGGGGGTATATTGCTTTGCACATGTCTGTCGGCCAGCAACAGTAGATGACCCCTATTGATTTTAAGGGCCGTAGGTCAAATGTCAAGGTCACTGTGACCTTTACTATTTCTGACAATTTAAATGATTTCCGTTCAATAACTATAGAATGCTTTGACCTAGTACCTTGAAACTTTACCTGGAGGTTGGACAGCAACAGTAGATGACCCTATTGATTTTGAGGTCAGTAGGTCAAAGGTCAAGGTCACTGTGACATTTACTATTTCTGACTATTTAAATGGTTTCCGTTCAATAACTCAAGAACGCTTTGACATAGGATCTTCAAATTTACACTAGGCGACCCCTATTGATTTTAAGGGCGGTAGGTCAAAGGTCAAGGTCACTGTGACCTTTACTATTTCTGACTATTTAAATGATTTATGTTCAATAACTATAGAACGCTTTGACCAAGGATCTTCAAACTTTACCTGGAGGTTGGTCAGCAACAGTAGATGACCCCTATCGATTTTGAGGTCAATACGTCAAAGGTCAAGGTCACTGTCACCTTTACTATTTCTGACTATTTAAATGGTTTCCATTTAATAACTCAAGAACGCTTGAACCTAGGATCTTCAAACTTTACATGGAGGTTGGTTGTGAGGTCAAAGGTCAAGGTCCCTGTGACGTTCACTATTTTTTACTATTGGGCTGCCATGGAGGTATACGTGTTTTACAAACATCTCTTGTTATCATTGACGTAGGAAGCTGCTCGTCAATTTGTAGATTAAATCATATTTCATTTGTATGTTTCAATGTTTGTTGTTAAGGCGGTATTTTCCGCCAAGTTATGTAATTTATATTTTAGGTAACAACTTAGTTTCAATAATACTTTCTCACATTTTCATTTAGTTTTGTTTTATGGCATTTTGGAAATAAATGCACGTTATCAATTTGTCGCCTGAAAAACGATTTGTCGTATCTACCTTTTTGTAGTTTTGAGATATTGGCGTTTAAAGTTTTGAAATGATATAACTTTTTCACCTTATAAAATTTTCAGAGATTTCAACACCACTTTTTGTGTTTTGTTTCTCTCCTTCATCTTGTTCAGTATCTAGCCGTTTGCGTGAGCCGTTTAATTAGAAATGTGACTTTTATGTTTGGAGATACGACAAATTTGTAACATTTTTACACAAAATGTTAAAACCAAAGTGTCACATTGGATATACGACATTTCGAGTCTTTATCATTGCATCTTTAAGGCACTTACGACAGTTTGGTTTTGCAAATTTGAAATAACTTCAAACAGAAAATGGATTAAATATGTAGCAAATAATGTTAAAATCAAAACAAAATAAACCGAGATAACATCAAAAAATCATTACACATGACTATTTTTTAAGAGCGCATTAATGCAAAATTAATACAAATATAATAATGCTAATTAACACTGTCATGATAATAACTATTTAAAATGAAAACAAACATGAACATGAAATATGATTTTACATGTATATACCTCGTAATTGCCATTTTAATTAGTTTGTATTTATATTAAAGTGTTTAGTATTAAAACATTCTAATGAATAAAAAGGTTCAAACAATATTTATCTTCATTAAAACTGTCAATTAGAAGTACAGAAGTTATTATTATGTGTTAATTACAATATCAAATATTCTGCCATTAGAAATTAAACCAACCACAGTAGACATTGTAAAAGAAAACAACATGAACTATTATTGCATTATCTATATTGCAGTTATCGTTCCTTCTTCGTGTATTATACATTTTAGTCACTGTCATTCAAGGAAAGATACTTCTTCTATCCACCATTGAAATATTTGAACTACTAAATACAATGCCACATACATCTAAAACTTTCAATTCAATGGTTGGGGTTATATTTGCAACTATAGTGGGTGCAATATTGTCGAATTATAGGTACAACTGATCAAGTTTTCAGCAATAAGTTATTACATGAATGTCGTCAACGAGATTATTTCTGCAAGAGCTCAAATTCAGAACATTCGGATTAGATATGTTTATGAGAAACCGAAGGGATATAGCCAGTACAAACTTGCGGAGTTAAATTCATTTGCCATAATGAAATCCAACTCAGGAACCGAGCACTAAAATACACTACTTGGAGGCAGCAAAATTCGTAGAAATTCGAAGAAATGTGCTACAATGTTTGAAAATACAACGGATTATTGAGAGTCACACTAATAGAATCGTTGAATTCGAATTCATGTCAATGCCAAAGTATTGAATTCGTCAAAATAACTTCATTAAGTTTGCTAGACAAGTTCTGTTAATTTACGTCAATAAATCATGTAGTTCAATATTAAGAATAATTTTCACGCCGATGTGCTCCTGTAGATCAACCAGGGTGAAATAACATATTGACAACCAGAAATATCAAACATTTTTGTGAAGTATACATGTTAATTCATTTGCGATTCACACAATACCCATGGTTTTGATACATTTTTGCTACAAAAGGATTTGTCTATCCCAATCTAACTCTAAGAATGCTATAACAGACATGCATAGGTAAACCAAGCATATCCAAGTTATGTGCACTAATTAAACTAAAACGTATTATGCATGAGAAAAACACACAATAATGGCAGTCAATACAATGTCTCTTAGGAAGGTTGAACAATGCGTACTATTAACTACAGATCATTTGAAGTATCTATACAATGGCTACATACCAGCTACAAATGCAAAAAAGGGATAATAGGATACGCTTAGTCTCCAATATAATCTTACATCTATATGAATAATTAAATTGTGTGTCCGAACAATGACGTACTATCCGAAAACATACGCTTAAAATCCAAACGATAACAGTTAAATAAACTGTATATTTTATGCATCAGCACAATGAAATGTGGTAAATGTATACATAAAATATCTACCGAAAAGCAAAAAGGTTTACAAATACTTACATCGCAAGTAATTAGGGCAGTTGAAAGCCAGCATTCTGCTTCGTCTTACAATGTTGTTTATTATTTGATCGACTGCCACGTGGGTGAGTTTAAACAATGTGATTGGATGTTTCGGAGATACATTACAAACTATGAAGACGATAGGTTGATTTGGATGTACGACCTTTCAATTTTCACTTTTATTTGATCACGTGACTAAGCCCGACCATCTTATTGGTGAAATGACTTAAGACAATTCGTTACTTAATTTGATGTTGAATCGTGGAGATACGACATATTAATATTCCCAAGCGCGAACTTCAGGCTATGTATAGCTATGATGTAAATATCAGGAGATACGGCACTTCAACATGATTTCATTCGTACAAAAATATCATTTTTCGCAAAAATGGAGTTACGACATTTCATTTCTGAGGCGACGAATTCAAAACCTGTTTATGTTGTTTCTCATTCCATACAAGTTCGCCCTTGATGTGTGACCCCTTTATCAATACATAAAATGTATTTGTCAAATAATCACATATGTTGCTATTCATTAATATTGGATAATGGCCTGTGTATATCAATTACAACTTGGCAACGTCTTCGTATCATGCTTCTAATGAACCATTTTAGTTAGCACAAAGTTCGCATCCTCATTCATCAGTGGTTAGTCAAGTTCCCAGACTACCAATTGTAACTCGTGTTCAATATGATTTAAACATGAAGAGCGGGCGGGTCAGTCCAGAAGGCCTTTACTTTCCACATACTCCTCGTTAAAACAAGTAGTATGGGAGGATGGGTGTCATCATCCATTAGAATGAAATGAATTAACTTTGTCGTAGATCATCACATAGTCATCAAGACTATGTCATCCCTATACCGATGGACAATATGCAAAGATGAAGAAAACATACGTCATTAATTCTCATATTCAGGCTAATTCCACCCAAACAATGACGAAGTTGCCTACATTATTGTGACCAGTACTATTGTCCATTTGAAACCCATCTCCTGGTTTCCGCCATACGCTAGCAAATCAATAAAGAGAAAATGCCAACGGCTACTATGGGTTCAACGCGCATAGAGAAATCATTCCTCTAACGATTGATAAGATCGGTGAATAAATGATGGATTTATGGACACGATTGTATTCCCTACCGTCGGACAATTCTGGCTGTACTAATTCACCTTGAGGTTAACTAAGAGTAACATTTTTTCAAGACCAAAAAATCGCATCGAGGGCCTGTGGCCTGTCATAGACCGCACTTAAATATCAGATTTGCCGGATATAGCGTGTCATCGATACGTCGCCTTTAGTACAAACAGACACGCCAAAGAAACGAATTTGGAACTTTTAATATAAGATGTTCCGACCAATCAATAATGAGAAGTAATATCCCTAGACAAGTCACCTGACCTTAGTCTCGTAATATACCCAACAGTGTATTAGCAGTACTGTATAGTATTATACTGAGTCTCGTCGATACCTTTAATTTGTTATATGACGGTGCGAAATACGTCTTCTCTCAATGCCGTCTGCCCTCTGAACGAGATAATAATCTACGAAACGCCTCTTATACGCATTTTTCTCAAAATAGCAATGACGTTTAATACTATAACTAGAAAAAGGTCGATCATGTGACTTCCGGTCGTGACGTCTTTGGTAGGCGATATAAGCGACCTGGGCGAAAAACGGAACAAAAATAGAGTGACTTTAATTTGGCGCCAAACCCTATGGTCATGACCCAAAATTCGTCACGCTTGAGAGAACACTAAAACAAGATCGAAAACTACTGGAATAGAGCTACGGTCAACCATGAATGGACACCAAGAATGCAATGTCAACTTCACAACGGCCGTCGAAGATTATATTGATCACGGCACGGATGAAACGTTTTTGAAATCAGTATTCTCAAACTGAGGAGCAAACAACGGGAGATAACTGCGTCGTTCCTAATACTGCGTCGAGTTTGACTTATCTTTCTTCGTCGCAGTTAGACAGTGAAGGTTTAACCGATTGTTGACAAAGAATCGAATTGTATAGCTCCAAGAAGGGTTGTAGAAATATATATGACTCCTTAATCAGCAAAAATGAGACCATATAACACCAAAATCAAATTGGGAAACAGAGTTAAATATACCAGAACAATTTGGATAGAAATACATTTTTAACTCCCCTTTCAAAATTACTAATAATTCAAAACTACAATGGTTCCAATACAGAATTATCCACAGGATTTTAGGCACTAACTCATTGTTATTTAAATTGAATCTCTGTAATAATAATATTTGCACTTTTTGTAATCAAGAAGAAGAAACTTTATACCACTTATTTTATGAATGTCATTTTGTGTCCCAATTTTGGCAATCACTGAAACAATTGACAAACAACACTACCCAGAAATAAGAATAAATTGGACACAGTGCGACATTCTCCTTGGTTGCCCAAATATCCAGACAGCTACAAATGTCGTATTAAATACTGTATTATTAATAGCAAAAAAAACATATCTATACATGTAAAATGAAATCGTGCATATAGTCCGTTTGCGGCGAAAAAAATCGTCTAAAATGAAGATTTCTCAGTATTTACTGCACCTACAAGTATGAGATTTTGCACGAGTAAATGAAATGTATCTACCTAATATACAATTAAATCTAAGCAACATCGGACATGTGTGAAAAAGGTTTTGTTCATAAGTTCTATGTAAAATATTTGTAGTTTACAATGAAACTTCATGTTAGAAGACTCGATACACACAACAGCCAATTTTATGTTCACGTGACACGTCTAACGGTATATTTACGTATTTGTAACCTATTTAATATAGCATATACGAGGCCCGTCTGTACATCTGTACTGTCCATGTGTTTCATATTTTCGGGTCTAAACGTAAAAATGGCTTGCGTCTAGCAGACTCCTTTTCGAACTATAAAAACACGGATTTTACAGCGTCTTTAACGATTTTGACTGCTTAATATTAGGCATTCTTCAAACGTGTTCATGGATCTCGATTTCAGACATATCCTAAAGGTTTGGGTAGATGTATATTACTCAATTATTTAGAACTGGTTCAGTCTTAAGACTACATGTCATTGCGCACATAAACATTACAATGCTTTTATTAAGTTCGTAATTTAACATTATTATAATTATACGTGTATGTCCACGTATAAGTATATACATAGCTTTTGTAGCTTAGTAAATAAGGGTTTGGTTTTCACTGCTTTTCCGTGATATTACATGTTTTATACATAATCTGTATACACACAAGCGACATACCTAAATAAATCGACTCATATGGGCCTCATAAATTTCGCTTTCATCACAGCAATGTTAATCTCACTGATCACGGATTATAACAGTTAATAAAAAGACAGTTAATCATCAATGGAAAACCAGATATCCTCCCTGCGTTAAAGTGTTCAAATGCAAGTAATATCAATATACAATAAAGAATAAACTTGTTTAAATAAGTAATTAAAAATTATGAAATTTAAAATGGGAGTAGGTAGAATGTAATTATGATTCTACGTAAATTTTTATCAACATCTGATGAATAGATTTTTAACCATTAAAGATTTAGACGATTTTTTTCGCTGCAAACGGGCTATACCTAACCTGACAAATTGCAAAAAATATTTACTATCTCTTGTAAGAGTAGAACAATACATAGCCAAAAAGTCCTTTTCTACACACAACTTCAATAAGAAATGGAACTGTTACATGGCAGCACGGGAGGGAGACCCTTCATAAATTAATCTCCTCACCACCAACATCACAAAACTGTACTACAATAAGATCGTGTAAAGATTAAATGCAAACATGCTTTTTGTGTTTCCTATTTTAACATCAATGGAAAACACAACACCATACCTAACCCTTGCCTTTTTTCTAGTTTTCTTTTCCTTATTTCAAAAGTTGTCGTTAGGCAAGTAATATTTTGTTAAAATTATATTTGTAATTTATGTTGCTGACATTGGCGTGATGAACACCAAGACAAACTTTTATTATTATTACTTATTATACAATCGTGCCGAATTGAAGTTCACAAAGTACAAATTTTATTGAAATTTTTTTTTTCTGAATTTAAAATTACATGATATGTCAACACAGTTAGACAAGAGTAAATATACCTTCATTTTATGCCGTTTTTAGCTGAGTAAATATTCCAACTTATTTTGTAAGCGTTTGTGTTTTGTGAACTTAAATTTGAAACAGAAGTGAAGCCAACAATACTGCACCCAGGATTATGTGATACTAACAAACATGAATCGGTTTGGTCATCTGTTGCAAAATTGGTTTTACAAATTACTAGAGTAAACAGATAAGTTCAGTATTGTACTCAAAACATCACTGATAAACCGTACACGTCTGATTAATCCTCCTTTGTGGAATATAACAAATTTCCCGCCTTTCACGTTATCCTGGGCACACTATAAGATCTTATTTATTCTTTGTGTAATTTGTGCTTTGCATCAATAAGTATACATGTTATGACTTGTTTGTGTTTATGTTTACCATGTGTTATATCAGCAACGAAAAGAATAATTACCAAAAAAAGAAAAGAAACGAATTGTACGACAACATTCATTTTGGATGATGTTGTCATCGACAGATTGGATAAAGAGATACATGGAATTCCAAGAGACGCATATATTCGGACTCTCCTAGATACTGCCGACTCATCGGAAGAGATTATAGGAAATTATCGAAATGAACTATCGAAACGTGCAAAGAACGATAAATATAAACACCCCCCAATTGGTATTCTTAAAGACAGACGTAAAACAATTATTATTATTATTATACCATATTTATATAGCCCTTTTTTTCATGTATATATACGTTCAAAGGTGCTGTACAATCACAATTAAGACATTGTTAAAATAGAGCTTCACTTGCTGAGAAATACGCCGCCGATTGTTTCCTCTTCTAACAATTTCTTAGTTCTAATATAACTCATATAGACAGTTTATACCGACGTCCTTCGTCAACTCCGACACCTTTAATGTCTCAAACATCACCATGTACCCAGCTTCATGGCGAAAACGAATTTGTGGTTTTGAAAGAAACTATGGCAGCTCTCAAAGCTGAAATGCATACACTCAAACGCACCGTGGCCGCCAATGATCAAAGCTATACAAAGCTGTGTGAACATTTGAAATCAGATATAAACGATCTCAAATCAGAGGTAGACACATGTGCTGACGTTTTAGCGTCTAGTATCAATAACAATAAGGACGAAGGCGATTAAATGAAATTATCGTCTGCTCTAAAAGCCGTGTCACGAACGGTCTCTAAATTGGACATATCAAGACAATCATTTGTGCGTACCTTCAATGATATCTGTGAGAGACAAAAGTTCCAATATAGAGAAATTAAACGATTCCAAAACTTCTGAAAATGATACTTGCAAACTGCGTTTCAACGAAATGAATTAAAACACTATCAGTGCAACTTCAGCCTTTGTGAAGACAGCTGAACATGAAGCAACAGTGAAAGTAATGAATGCAAAAATTAAATCACTAGAACATAAAGTACAGTCTGAAACTAGTGAGACTAACCTGGAGAAACTATTTCATGGGTTTACAAAAGAGCTGGGCTCTAAATTTGATACATTGTGCTCATCGATGGAATCCTCGTTGAATAATTGTGTAACTCGATCATGTACAACAGGACCAAGCGCAACACAGTACCATCCATTACCGGCTCACGGTAGTAACGTATCGGTACTCTCGACATATAACATTAACTGTGAGCCAGATATCAGATGGAACGTTATCAGAAAGCCTTCAATAACCACTACCGTAGATCCCCCACGAGATAGTACTTGCTCAACCCGACCTTATGCTACATCAACAGGGGACCGGTCTTCTCAACATACGCATCCGCATTTCTGTGAAGAACAAGGGGAACTTGCAAGGTAATCTCTCACAAAATGTTACCGATCACGAACCGGAAACAGATTGCTTTGGAAATTAACGCTGTTGTAGATAACGATGAAAGGGCAAAACAAAAACACAGATCCGGCAGTTTCACCGGTGTGCTACGTAAACGCGCAAGAACTAATACATAGTTACAAATTGTTCGACAAAGGCTCAAACACTATGATTATATTGCTAGACGCCAACGATACAACAACGATTATCGCGACAGGCATACCGTATTTAGCGAATTAACTGAAACGTAAAAAAGTGTCGATCTGTGGACTATCGGGACACTGGCTACTCGCCATCAATGCTCATATTTTGGACAAAATTGATCCTGGCTATTCATCTCATACAGTGACGTGTGCTTCACCAAGTGTATTTAATGACCGGCTGCTAGGTAAAGGCGGCGTTTCCTTACTCTGTCATAAATATCTGGACAAATATGTTGAAACATTGGTCATCGATAGCGATAGACTGGTTGCCATCCGGCTGTGTTTACCTTATGTATCGATAATCATTGTACAAGTGTACCCCCCTTCCGTTAACCATAATCTGGACACTTTTAAAGATGTGGTTGATAAACTATCGGATTTCTGTGCTATCAACTGTGCTTACAGTCATATCACAGTCATGGGAGACTTCAACGCAAAGTTCGTCGAAAATAATAGTGACCTTAAATCACGTGACTCGTACGTATCTCGATTCGCTACAGGATATCAGTTGATCAACGCTACGAATTCAGATATATGTGGTGGCCCTAAGCACACTTTTCACCCGTACAATGGTGCTAATCCATCTTACATTGACCATATACTCATTGATGGTGCTAATCCATCTTACATTGATCATATACTCATCAATGAGACTCTAATCACGAATATTCGACAATGTTATGTGGTTTCAGACACTCCCTTAAACATTTCACGCCACTTACCAGTGTTCATTTCTCTGGAACTTACCGTCAACGTTACCGTGAAGCCAACACATAATTCATTTTCAAAACGGTGTTTCATATTAAGGACGTTTGATACAGTTGTTTATGTGCATCATTTCTGCGCATATACCTTAAACGCGAATAGAGGCCTTGTTTGGCACTGGATCGTCATGAAAATTGGGCAAAATGTGTGTCGTGATACTATCTAGGGTTAGTAAAAATATGGATATTTTGGGGTAAAAAAATTATTTCACTGAGCAAATAACATGAAAACACTCTGCGTGAATTAGCGGTTACATTTTCATTCATTTTTTGTGAAATTAGAAATTATTACTTGGGTTACCTGTACCAATTTATAATGAGTGCTTGTATTGCCTGGGACTTCAAAGATCCCCTATTACTGATATATAGGAAATGAATTAATGATCTTTTGACTAAATTTGTGAAGATTATTCGAGTGAGCGAGTGAGGGGCCATCTGTGCCCCCTTGCTATATGGAATGCGACGTCACTGACAAATTGGGGGAAAAGGGGAGAAAATCCAGTCATAATAGCACAAAGTGTAGCGTGAAAACTTATGTTTTATTTAAATTTTTAGATAAAGTACACTTTAATCACCAACCTTAGCCAAAAATAAATTATGACAAGACTAAAAATCATGAGAAAAACATACATGCAAAATGTAATAATTTGGCCTTTTTTGCGCCATTTTACCGCCATTATACCGCAATTTTCATTGCAAAGAGACACAATTACGACGTAACTGCAGCTAAAATAATTCTTGTTACACGTCAATTTCTATTAAGTTTATATTTACTATACTTTCATGTACATAATATGAAAATATGAGTACTCTTTTGGTATTAGAATATTTTTTTACGTTTTTACGCAATTTCACTAAGGTTTTTATGATATAGGGGGACAATAATGACGTCATAGCGCAAAAAGTAGTCCCGTGACCTATCTTTTTTATTTAATATTTGGATTGAGTACACTTTTATCAACAAAATTAGCAATAAAAAATATATTGGTCATCGAGGTCGTTTTTGAGCTACGGCCGATTTTGTGAATTTTTTGTCTTTTTTTAGCAGTCATTTTTTGGAAATTTTGACAATTATTTTTTTATAAAAAAATTGTGAATTTTCTTATCAATACCAAAAGTTTATAGGAATGTTTCAGTAATATGTGTTTGTTCATACAAACCAATGGAAATGATTTGAACAAGAAAAAATATCGATTTACATACAAAAATGAATACATGTACATTGCGAAATATCTGATTTTTTTGTCATTTTCTTGAAAAGTGATGTTGCAAAAGGGCCCATGACCCCTTAAATAGTACCGCGACATACCTTTTTTTATTTCACATATTGTTACAGTATACATTAAACTATAATTGTGCCTATTTTTTGGTAACATTTAAAAACAAAATAACCCTATCAAACGTCCTTAACTTCTCTGTCGACCACTCTGAACTCCAAAACTGTTGATTACAATAACGTGGACTCAGCATACAACCATATAGTGTCGTCAATGTCATCTGCTGCAGAATCGTCCCTGTCCGTACCTATAAAACTAAAGATTCTATCTTAGAGAAGCCTTATGAGAATATTTGTATCGGTGGATTTCTGCTTTTAAACGGTTCCATGATGACAAGAATTATCCCGCGATGATCCGAGGCCCGGCCAATCTTACGTCAGAAACAGGTAAGTGTCGTCGGTTAAACACCTGTTGGATGGTAAACACTACTTGAAGAAAAACTCATATTGTAAATACGAGATCATGCGAAATTATCGTGGATATAGCATTTAACATAACTACCGAACATCTTAAAATGTTAACTTGGTGTGCTCGCATGACTTTATTGCTCCAAAACGATGATCAAATGGAGAAACAGTGTCGCGTTTTAGGAGCGAAAATGGCGTAACATCACAATTTTTTGACGTCGACTTGGGCCGACTCGCGTTACACGTACTTATTAAAACACTAATAGTATGTAAACCCTTCGTCGCAACAAGTTGAAATTTCGTATGCGAATAAAGGAATAGTGTGAATGTATTCCTGTAAGTTTTCATCAATATCAGCCCATGAGTTTTCCAGCAATAACGATCGTCCGGGTATTAAATAAACGACCCTCGTATCTAATGACTTCAATGAGAATGTAAGTGACCTGTTGAATAATGTAGACAGACCGCGCTTTACCCAGTACCTACTTGGTAGGGTGGACTTACAATTGCCTGAAATATTGGGTGTCGAACTTTATCCGATGTTTTTCATATGCTGTGCAAAATTTGTAAAATATTGTTGATGATCATGCCATACATATTTATCAGACTACTGCAATAATTGCATGATATGTATCCTAACAGGCGCTTTTTCCTTCAAAAATAATTTACAATGTCTAATGTTGCAATGTTTCTGTTTCGTTTTCGTAGAAACGGTGCATTTGATGTTTTATGCTGAGTATTCCATGTGGTCATTAATGCGTCAGATTTACTTTCCTTACAGGCTGCTTAAGGAATGCATTAATTAATTTAGGTACATATTATATATATGCATTTTGGTGTGGATGTCTATGTAGTCTAGCATCTGGACTTTTTAGTGTGAAAAAAAGGTCCAGAGTGTTTCTTGGTTTATTCGTGTAGAGGGATAATTGAAGTTTAATTTTAGCGAGGGTGGACATCTTAGATCCTGTTGAAACCATGATGGCGTCAAAATTTCCCGCCAATTTTTTAGCACACACTCCGTCTTAATCTAACCTTTCTATACTAGTATGTACAAACACATATCAATTTCATTATGTGTAATATTTAAAGTCCCGGTATAGAGCTCAGAAATGGTATGTTGGTCAAGGTCATTTAATGTCGAGGTCAAGGTCATTTAGAGGTCAAAAGACAAAAAAATGAGTAAACATGTTTTTTTTACCCCAAATAGTGTTCATTCATATGCGCAATATTGTCAATAATTATACTTAATAAATGTATTTCAGCATCGACTGCCATCAGTTGCACTTACAATAAAATTTATTTTGTGTTGACATGGCGAATAATAATGAAATAAGAGGGAATTTCGTAACCCCACCCCAATTGAAATTGTCCATATATATTGATTATCATGGCAAAACTGTATGCGTTGCATTTGCTTCACCAAGTGTAAAAGTGCAAAATGTGCATACATACTATTGTATGTGCAACCTTATTACATAATGATACATAGCTCAGCATTCAAATTGATCTGTTGACCAAGGTCACAAGGTGAAAGTTAATGACAATTGTTCCAGTCACATTTTTATGTTGTTAAAAGTGCAATAGCTTTGGTTTCTTTTGCTTCAGCGAGGAATTTTCCCTCAAATCATGCGGGTGTTTTGTTTATTTATGTAGGAATGTGTTTGAAGTTTAATCCTAGAGAGGGTGGATAGCTGAAATAAAGTCATGGAAACCAAGATGGCAGCCAATATTACAGCTCATAACCAGTCCAACTTTCATAGTCCGGCCTGAAAACCCACAAAATTGACCTAACCTTTCATTGTTTTTTCTTTAATGATTTCAGTAGATAAGACCGTTGGAATGGAATTTCTGATGGATGACATTTTGTCACCATTGAGAATATTGAGAAAATTGGGGTAAAACGTTCCAGAATATAAACGAAACTGCGAAATTCTGGAATCGGTGAACTACAATGTCATTTTCAATCATATTTTGTAATGAATCACACTAAAATGTAAATATTAAGTTTTAGTTGAAGACTGTAAATTTTAGTGTCGTGTATTTATACAAAAGGGGTTAATTTTGGGTTAAAACATTAAAAATGCATCTAAAAGTGAGAATTTTCGGAAAAAGTAGTCATTGGCCATTAAAATTGATAAAATTCGCTGCGATGGTTTCATAGTGACGCCATCATGGTTTCCATGGTAACCTACAGGATCTCAGATGTCCACCCTCGCTAAAATTAAACTTCAATCATCCCTCTACACGAATAAACCAAGAAACTCTCTGGACCTTTTTTTTACACTAAAATGTCCAGATGCTAGACTATATGGGTATGTATTGGCTCTCACATATACATACTTGTGTGAACGTGAGTGTACGTTCTGTCTGTGTTGCGTGAAGCCGCATATTATATATAGTCGTGTTTGTGTTCATATTATAATTTTATACTCCGACACGCCCACTGATTCCATTCAAAAAGTGTACATTATTTTCGTAAGCGGACACTTTTGTGAGCTATAAGAAAACTGTTTCACTCATAAAATAATTGCCATAAATGGTCAATTAGACGAAAACTGACAAATCTGTAACAGTTAAATAAACGACATAGTAACTGATTGCCTAAAGCATAAAACTTGGAGCTAGGAAATTGTATAAACACACAGCATGGATTGATTAATATGCTGCATTACTGTAAAAAACATCAAGTTTGTGGTGTTAAATTATAGTCAATGTCTTGGTTGAACTATATCATAAAATTCAATCCTCACAATTTATCTACACCCAAACAACTATACAACAATGGCTTATTTTTTACAATCCCCAGAGTAAAACTTCTCTAAATTGAATGATTTTACAGTATTATTATCGGTAGCAATTGAAACAGAACTACAAACCATTTGTAAGCTTGAAACATGTATTGTGAAAATTGACAATCATTTGCACGAAACCGGAATAATATACAAGTACATCAACCCTTTTTCCATTTTTTTCATGAGAATTGGTGATGCCATTAAGTATCTAAATTATAGTCAATGTCTTGGTTGAACTATATCATAAAATTCAATCCTCACAATTTATCTACACCCAAACAACTATACAACAATGGCTTATTTTTTACAATCCCCAGAGTAAAACTTCTCTAAATTGAATGATTTTACAGTATTATTATCGGTAGCAATTGAAACAGAACTACAAACCATTTGTAAGCTTGAAACATGTATTGTGAAAATTGACAATCATTTGCACGAAACCGGAATAATATACAAGTACATCAACCCTTTTTCCATTTGTTTCATGAGAATTGGTGATGCCATTAAGTATCACTTCAATACAACACTATATCAATAAATAAATCCATGTGAAAAATGTATGTTTAAACTAGAAAATATGTCATTATGTTAAGGATCATATCATAATACAATCAGTTTTTTCAAGTATAAATCAATTACATTGTCTTAACATTCACAAAACAGTTAGCAATCTATTACAAACTTTTTATATGAACCTGTTTGAAAATATTTTCATGGATTGTCTATTTTTAAATACCAAATAAAAGACAAATAATATGCACAGATATGTACCTTTGTGCATCAAGTCTGTATCATCAGTCACTAATGTGGAAACCTATAGATGTGTATTCTTGTATATGGTGGGTGTAATAACATATGGGCACACTTGATGTTTACTCAGTAAATTTTCACATGCTAATAAATGCTCAGCACTGTATGAATGGACAGTTAGATAATCCCTAAGGAACATTAGGCCAAGCTTATTTTAAACATCAGAACTATATTTTCTAAAATGCAAAACATCTTCTGTTCTGGAATTGTGCCAGAATATATTTTGATAATCATTGTCACTCTGGTGATCGTTTTGTTTTTGTCGGAGTATAAGTCAGATATAGTACTAGTTATTTGTCAAAAGTGTCTTCTTACAAGGGTTATTGTACAGTTTTGTGAGGACAAACAACAACAATTATGTTCTTTGTCCTCACAAAACTGTACAATAACCCTTGTAAGAAGACACTTTTGACGAATAACTATAGTACAGTATCTATTACATATAGTCATGTTTGTGTTCATATTATAATTATATGGTCATGTTTGTGTTCATATTATAATTATATGGTCATGTTTGTGTTCATATTATAATTATATGGTCATGTTTGTTTTCGAGTCATCAGTATACCTCCTGTATGATTGATGACAGTAAGTATGAGTGTCTGGGTGGGTGTGATTATGTGCGTGTAGGTGTGAGTTATGTCAATAATCATGATCCTTTCTAAATATTACTAATTGTCTTCGCTGACATGGTTAATTCATGATATACCAACACTTTTTTATGCCTCTATATATTAAAAAAACACAATGTACTCTATAAGATTGTTGATTTGGGTTAGAAAAATAATGAAAATATGAAACAAAATAAGTGTATTTACTACTTAACA
Source organism: Spisula solida (assembly GCA_947247005.1). Taxonomy (NCBI): domain Eukaryota; kingdom Metazoa; phylum Mollusca; class Bivalvia; order Venerida; family Mactridae; genus Spisula; species Spisula solida. The sequence continues at coordinate 30,244,967 of OX365949.1, forward strand.
CAATTTCTTACATGGCTGAATAGAAATAAATCGATTTCATTGTGTTAGTATGGCAAACCCGGTGTTCAGTTTTGTTCAAATATAAATTGAACACATCGTATAAGCTAACTTGGTCAATGCATGACAAAGTTATGGTCCGGACAAATTTCAATTTGACCTTTCACCTTCAACTGTGATCTTGACTTTTGAGATAGGAACATGGGGTTTGTGCATGACACTCCGTTTCATAGAGTTTAACATTCTTGCCAAGTATAAGCAAGATTGGTCAATGCATAACAAAGTTTTTCTCGGGACAAACTTCAATTTGACCATCCTTTGAATAAAGAACCTGGGGCTTGCGCATGACAGTCCGTCTTAATTGTTCTTTGTTTTTTCGTTCTTTAACAGTATACACTTATTTCATGTCTGTTTGGTTAACAGTCAAAACTATTGTCCCGAGGTATTGGGGAAGACTTTTGAACTGTTGCACGAGGCCGTTAGGACAATAGTTGTGACTGTTAACCCAAAACAGACATGAAATAACTGTTTTATTACCTAATGGCATAATAATACTCTATATAACTACAGTAAAGTTCTACTTATACAACAATTAAAAAGGATATTTCTAAGACATTTTGTCAAACTAATAGCGGATATTTTTGTTATAAATTCAAGACTGTCATTATCACCATGATTTTATTATCAAACAAATAAAATCGGCATGTAATAAAGCAAAAAGGGACAAAACATTGTTCAAGAGTTATATTAAAATACGCTATAGATCTAGCAGGGTGTTTTTGCAGGAATTTATATTGCGCATCGTAGTGCGCAGGTAACAGTTCATCCAGGGGTGTAACAGTCAAAACTGTTGCCCTCCTGGCAATAAACTGTTTCATACCTGAATCTAAAAATAAACATTAAGACATGAAACAATCAAAAATAACGAATTACTCGTTATATAGAGTGCTAGGTAATAAAATCATTTACTTACTTCTTTTCATTAATCACCTGACGTATGTACCAAACCCTGCCAATAACAGCGAAGGAAGAGGGGTTCGGCAGTACATTGTATATTCGATGGATGGATCCCTATATCGAAATTCGGATGTAGAATCCTGATGTGTCCCTTGTTTGTATTTTATGGACTTAACAAACATATACATGTAGAATGGTAAAGGTTGCTTTATTGTTCCGGAAGTCCTGTACAGAGTATATATACGAGGGTCATTCAATATATTAGTAGACCATCGTTCTCATTTGATTATGATTGCGTTTAACAAAGATTTCTTATATCATTACAAACAATAACTTATTTCCTACACCCAAGAGCTGCCGCACAGAGAGCGAAATGAGAACATACAGCATGCGGTGGTATTGTGTTTAAGTGGCAAACGCAAATTCCTGAAGCGCCGCATGGTATTGAAAACGATACAGGGATGGACAGATTGGCAAACGTAGCGACGTATCACACAACGTCGATCTGTCGAAATGTGCGATGTGTTTTCAATTGGGAAGGGGCCTTTTACAGGCCTCTGTTATATATTAAGGTGAAAACCCCCTGAAACCCGAGGTTGTTCGATTGAATGCCACTCAGATCACCTCGGCCTTTATGCATTGTGTAATATTTACCGGAGACAAACGGAAATGTCCGAGCTTTCATGATTAGAATGAATGCATGCAGAGAAAGTAAAAGTCCAACAGTTTTCTGCGGCCAGATAATTTACTAGTATTGCTTAGGATGTGTTTTTCTGCAGTAAGAATGCTGATTGAATTTATTCTGGTGTACGTTTAAATTTATTAGTTAGAATAATTAGCCAAATAATTCAGATATGTGTTAATATCATGATGCAGATACTTCAGACAGGCGCATGAGCCTTGAAATTGGTGTTTATGGTTAGGGGTCCTCAGGTGTGTGAAATTTGGGACTTTAATGCCATTTTTGCCATATTTAATATTTATATTTCTACTGTACAAATTAATGTTACTCATGAATGTACATACGTCCGTATTGCTGGCTACGCCACTGATTTATCAAATTCTAACCAAATCAACTATATGTAACAGTTAATATAGAGTAGTGCTCAATGTTACAGATTTTTCATGTGTCGTAGAGTAGCTAGAGAACTATTTTGCCGGTTTACATGCTTCCTCTGCATCGGCCAAAGTTATGCAATTGCTGGCTGACCGGTTTACTTTCCCTAATGTGGCACCATCCAAAAGTAGTTTCAGGCAGTAAAAATTGGGATGCAATTTTTGATATGTTCTTCGAACAACTTTAACATTATATATAGGTACCAGTAAGTGACCGTTTTAGTCACAAATACCAAGAGGAATATTATTGATATTTTGACACTGTGACTATACAACACTCAAACAATGGAATGAAACTAATACTATCTGTGGGAACATTAATAACGTAACATGGTTAGAAAAGTATGTAGTTGGACCGGGGCTCAAACCCGGAATCATCTGCTTCGAAAAGGCGAATGCCCTAGATACCGAGCAAGCTATCTGGACACAGCTTTCTTCCTTCAATATCTATAATAGAATCCTAAACTGGCTGGCAGGGAATTTCTAAACTCTTCTCTGGATTAAAATTTCACCTGAATGAAGCTAGTAACAAATAATTTCAAACATTTTTAGTTATGGTTTCTATAATTGAAATTACACATGGACTTGTCTATCATGATCCCTGCTCAATATTCGAAAGAAGATGAATACTGTCTTGATCAGTGGATACACGCGTCAAGTTAGTTTGACTAGGCGAGATGCCATGTCAGTCATCGACCCATTGCTTACAGAGCGAAGACTTTACCGACTGAGCTATCGAACCACTAGTTAAACATATTGGACGCGTACAGTTTACACTGTAGCTCAGTTCAAAAATTAAAAAAGCTACAACGACTGAACGAGACAGCAAGCTTGTCAAGCTAGCCGCATACTACACATGGCATCCGGTGTTGATTTTATTGTATAAGTACGTTAATTGTGAGTATTAAAGACGATTTTCCTTGCTTACCAAGTACTAGCATCGTGTAATCGGAAAAAATCTACATGTAGTGGCTGGACCGTCAGAATTTAAAAGCAGCCACTTGCAGACAGCTTATCTGTCTATACGCGGAAATTCTCAATCTGAACGGACCTGGACCCTTTCCCAAAGAGGCAAAAATATCACTGCCTATAGTATACACAGTGCCATAATCTCAAAAAGATTGCTATCAAAAGCACAATACAGACATAACATTGTCAAAGAGTCATTTTGCATTTTGTTTTGTGTTGAAATGGACGAATAGTTGCGGGTACGACATGTTATTTGAACTTACGAAACCTCTGACAGTCACACACGGCATCGGGTGTTGATTTTATCGTATAAGTACGCATTGAAAAACGAACTACTTCTCACGTACGTAGTAAGTCGGGACGATTTTAATCGCCATGGGTTCATATGTTTAGAATCACTGCGCATGTTAATTTCAATGAATTCATATTCTTTTTAATTATTTAGCTTTTTTAGAATTTAACAACCTTGTTATAAGAAACATATAATCGGCATAGTTAACTTATATGAGAAATTGAATTTTTTGCGCACAAACGCATATATATATATAACTACTTTGTCTTCAATTGAATTTTTGGGACTACTTAGATAAGATATTAAGGAAACGCGTTTGAAATCGACTTCTGTATTTGTTTGGGAAACCCAAACAAATAAAAACAAGGTAAATATTTTCCTCTCTGGAGTCATGGAGTGGTGTCGACTTAAAGAACCAGACGTTCTAATTTGTAAAAAAATTAACTTATGATATGTTTACCACACAATCATGTATTTTAGATTCTATGATTAATTGTTTTTATAGGTAAAATAGTATTTGTCAAAATAAGTATGATCAGCGGTGTGTCTTGGTGTCCTGGTGCAATGTACAATACCAGTGAGAAATTTAAGTACATTTATTTGTATTGAACTTATTTTTAGGGCTTTTCCAGTGTCCCTCAACCAGCTAGAAATGAGCTGGTTAGAAATTCAGAGGAAGTCTCGCGTGTATTGCAGACGGTATACACCGAGCACGTTAAAGAACCAATGAGTCTATTCAGAAAGAGCGCACAGCCTGCCCGGATTGCTTGTATCACACAAACTTTGTCTCTTTCCTCTAAGGTCATTGGCCGATTACGCAGGGATAAAAACCGAATGGTCACGCACTATCACTGTCTAAGTCGCCACGCACTATCACTGTCTAAGTCGCCACACACTATCACTGTCTAAGTCGCCACGCACTATCACTGTCTAAGTCGCCACGCACTATCACTGTCTAAGTCGCCACGCAATATCACTGTCTAAGTCGCCACGCACTACCACTGTCTAAGTCGCACGCACTACCACTGTCTAAGTCGCCACGCACTACCACTGTCTAAGTCGCCACGCACTACCACTGTCTAAGTCGCCACGCACTATCACTGTCTAAGTCGCCACGCACTATCACTGTCTAAGTCGCCACGCACTATCACTGTCTAAGTCGCCACGCACTACCACTGTCTAAGTCGCCACGCACTACCACTGTCTAAGTCGCCACGCACTACCACTGTCTAAGACGCCACGCACTACCACTGTCTAAGTCGAACGCAAACAATATATGTACGATGCATGTAGACACTGAATAAATTACAAATAAAGGACTACATTACAACAGTTCAATAATGCACCAGTCAAATGAAACCACGGCCCCCAACCCCGGGAAATGGCGGATGAAGCGGGATAGTCCGAACTGTCCCGTGACTTTACTTTTCTGATTTCCCCGCATTACCTTACAAGTGAGTGGCGGGCATTTGTTAGCATTTATTTTGCATAGCGGGGAAATATAGCCGTGACTATACCCGTGAAGTATAGGGCGGGGCAATTTGTGTAAGTGTTACCATCTGTAGGGGCAGGGATTTTACCATGGTTTTGAAAAAAGTAAACATCCCCGCCATTCCCCAGGGTATGGGCGTGGTTTCAATTGACTGGTGCATAATTATATGGAAGAACATGATATTAGATTATTAGGAAAATATTCCGTAAAAAAATACTTGCGATTCCTCAAGACACCCAACATACACGTGCACGTCACAGGTAGTTGTATCGTTCTGTGTCCTTATTAAACGAGTACTTCGTTGCCTTTATGAAGCTTCGTTAACACCCGTTTTATAAATTCATTAAAGTTACGGATGTGTTGAACACAGTCTTCCTACGCTAGCCCTGTTATAAACGACTACCAACTTTTACAAGGGGAGTTTAATGTTTTCTAAATCGCCGGTAACGTCGGTCCTAAAGCCATAGTGTGAACCCAGTCTGAAGCTACAAATGTGTACAACGAAACGTCCAACCCTACAGTCGAATACATTATAGGGATTTCGTAAACTCGACATGTTTTATAAATCAAATACTTCCATTTGTTGTCCAAGGTATTGAAATTAGAATGTTACTGTTACTTTAAAATACGAAATTCTCTTACACCGAGTACATTATGAATATTATGGCAGATATTAGTTCTGGATACCATAACTAAATGGTCTTTTATTTACACTGACGTGTCGACCTTTTATGAAATGGAATGATCATCGTCAAAGACCTTGAACTAGGCAGATATGTGCACCTAAACAAATATGGGTAATTGATCTGCCTCTGAGAGCAATATGACCAGAAAGTGATTGAACCCACATCATTCGGAAACACCGTCACAAGATTCTCCTGGGACTCCACGCTACCTAAGGATAAATCTACACATACAGTGTTATTAATAACGGGTGGTTGTCCCTTACCACTAGCGGGTGGTTGTCCCTTACCACTAGCGGATGGTTGTCCCTTACCACTAGCGGATGGTTGTCCCTTAGCACTAGCGGATGGTTGTCCCTTACCACTAGCGGGTGGTTGTCCCTTACCACTAGCGGGTGGTTGTCCCTTACCACTAGCGGATGGTTGTCCCTTACCACTAGCGGATGGTTGTCCCTTACCACTAGCGGATGGTTGTCCCTTACCACTAGCGGATGGTTGTCCCTTACCAATAGCGGATGGTTGTCCCTTACCACTAGCGGTTGGTTGTCCCTTACCACTAGCGGGTGGTTGTCCCTTACCACTAGCGGATGGTTGTCCCTTACCACTAGCGGGTGGTTGTCCCTTACCACTAGCGGATGGTTGTCCCTTACCACTAGCGGGTGGTTGTCCCTTACCACTAGCGGGTGGTTGTCCCTTACCACTAGCGGATGGTTGTCCCTTACCACTAGCGGATGGTTGTCCCTTACCACTATCGGATGGTTGTCCCTTACCACTAGCGGGTGGTTGTCCCTTACAACTAGCGGATGGTTGTCCCTTACCACTAGCGGGTGGTTGTCCCTTACCACTAGCGGGTGGTTGTCCCTTACCACTAGCGGGTGGTTGTCCCTTACCACTAGCGGAAGGTTGTCCCGGCCTTACCACTAGCGGGTGGTTGTCCCGGCCTTACCACTAGCGGGTGGTTGTCCCTTACCACTAGCGGGTGGTTGTCCCTTACCACTAGCGGATGGTTGTCCCTTACCACTAGCGGGTGGTTGTCCCTTACCACTAGCGGATGGTTGTCCCTTACCACTAGCGGGTGGTTGTCCCTTACCACTAGCGGGTGGTTGTCCCTTACCACTAGCGGATGGTTGTCCCTTACCACTAGCGGATGGTTGTCCCTTACCACTATCGGATGGTTGTCCCTTACCACTAGCGGGTGGTTGTCCCTTACCACTAGCGGATGGTTGTCCCTTACCACTAGCGGGTGGTTTTCCCTTACCACTAGCAGGTGGTTGTCCCTTACCACTAGCGGGTGGTTGTCCCTTACCACTAGCGGGTGGTTGTCCCGGCCTTACCACTAGCGGGTGGTTGTCCCGGCCTTACCACTAGCGGGTGGTTGTCCAGGCCTTACCACTAGCGGGTGGTTGTCCCTTACCACTAGCGGGTGGTTGTCCCGGCCTTACCACTATCGGATGGTTGTCCCTTACCACAACCGGGTGGTTGTCCCTTACCACTAGCGGATGGTTGTCCCTTACCACTAGCGGGTGGTTGTCCCGGCCTTACCACTAGCGGGTGGTTGTCCTGGCCTTACCACTAGCGGGTGGTTGTCCCGGCCTTACCACTAGCGGGTGGTTGTCCCTTACCACTAGCGGGTGGTTGTCCCTTACCACTAGCGGGTGGTTGTCCCTTACCACTAGCGGGTGGTTGTCCCTTACCACTAGCGGATGGTTGTCCCTTACCACTAGCGGATGGTTGTCCCTTGCCACTAGCGGGTGGTTGTCCCGGCCTTACCACTAGCGGGTGGTTGTCCCGGCCTTACCACTAGCGGGTGGTTGTCCCGGCCTTACCACTAGCGGGTGGTTGTCCCGGCCTTACCACTAGCGGGTGGTTGTCCCGGCCTTACCACTAGCGGGTGGTTGTCCCGGCCTTACCACTAGCGGGTGGTTGTCCCGGCCTTACCACTAGCGGGTGGTTGTCCCGGCCTTACCACTAGCGGGTGGTTGTCCCTTACCACTAGCGGGTGGTTGTCCCTTACCACTAGCGGATGGTTGTCCCTTACCACTAGCGGTTGGTTGTCCCTTACCACTAGCGGGTGGTTGTCCCTTACCACTAGCGGATGGTTGTCCCTTACCACTAGCGGATGGTTGTCCCTTACCACTAGCGGATGGTTTTCCCTTACCACTAGCGGGTGGTTGTCCCTTACCACTAGCGGGTGGTTGTCCCTTACCACTAGCGGGTGGTTGTCCCTTACCACTAGCGGATGGTTGTCCCTTACCACTAGCGGTTGGTTGTCCCTTACCACTAGCGGATGGTTGTCCCTTACCACTAGCGGATGGTTGTCCCTTACCACTAGCGGATGGTTGTCCCTTACCACTAGCGGGTGGTTGTCCCTTACCACTAGCGGGTGGTTGTCCCTTACCACTAGCGGGTGGTTGTCCCTTACCACTAGCGGGTGGTTGTCCCTTACCACTAGCGGATGGTTGTCCCTTACCACTAGCGGTTGGTTGTCCCTTACCACTAGCGGATGGTTGTCCCTTACCACTAGCGGATGGTTGTCCCTTACCACTAGCGGATGGTTGTCCCTTACCACTAGCGGATGGTTGTCCCTTACCACTAGCGGGTGGTTGTCCCTTACCACTAGCGGATGGTTGTCCCTTACCACTAGCGGGTGGTTGTCCCGGCCTTACCACTAGCGGATAAATCCAGACTGGGACATACAAAGTCTACGAAATATTTAATGACCTTCGTATACAGGGTGTCCCAAAAAACGGGGACCTACCTAAAACCCTTATAACTTATTTAATTTTTTAATGAATTTGACTTTCTTTTGTGAGAGTGTGTAAAAGAGATTTCTACGTCTAAAATAGGTACTTATTAATATGTATGACTACCCGTCGTGACAGTACATGCGCCACCGCAACTAGGGCCGCGAAAGCAAAGACAGACAACAAAAATGAAAAACAAACAAAACTAGACTCCATGTTCAATCCCATTAACAAAGAGTCGACAAATGAGGATATAATCACAGCAATGAACGCTTTTAGCAACCAAATAAGCCTACTAGCATCTAAGGAACATATAGGAAAATGCATGAATAAATTAGTTACGGAAGACACCGTGAAAAATCTTCTGTCAGAAATGAGGCTAGAACTTACAAAAGAAATAGGATGTGAAATGGATAAAGTGTATGAAAAGGTCAAACACATAGAATCAAAACTAGAAGAATCCTCTGTGGAAATAAATAAGCTCAAAATACCACCAGCGATCTGGAAACAAAACTGCGAAAAGCTGAGGACAATAACAAAAAACTCCAAACATCAAATACCGAGCTAATAACAAAAATCAAAGAGAGGGATATAAAACTTAAACACACCGATGTCCAAATAAACGAACTAGAGCAATACTCAAGACGCAACAACATACGAATCTATGGAATCGATGACACAAATAAGAACGAAACTCCCGAAGAAACGAATGAAACAGTAATAAATACTCTAAAGAACAAGCTCAACATTTCTGTGACGAACACGGACATCGACATTGCTCATAGACTCGGAAGATTTCAAAAAGACGGAAATAGACCAATAATTTGCAAATTCGTGCACAGAACAACTAAAATCCGAGTGATTGCCACCAGAAAACGATTAAGAGGAACATCCATTGTCATCAGAGAAGATCTCTCCGCCAAAAAGGCTAAACTACTAGAGGCCGTTGGCCAAAAAGAAGAAGTTAAAAACGCCTGGTCTGACAGTGGGAAAATCATCGCGTTATTACCAGATGGGAAAAAGGTCAGAGTAGATCATTTCACTGACCTGTCAGTGTCACTTGTACCGCGTGTAATGTAAAACGGAACCACGTGGGTATATTTACCAACTTATGCAAATGACTGACGTTTTCAAGGCGACACGTAATTTTGACTGGACAAACGGTACGCATGCGTACAATACAATAACAGGAAGTGCTAGTGAAACCTACACATTGTGTTTTTCCCCGATATTAGCCGGTAGGCCTATATAGACACTTGTTACTTTACTTTGTTGCAACTGACATATTATGATAATTTTGTGGATATATAATTTATTCCAAAGTTGTTAATATTTACCTCCCTTTGATCTATACATGACAGAAATATCAAGATTTACCTCCCTTTGCATATGTTTACATACATGGGTACATGTACGTAGCCTACTTGCATGGAATTATCGGAGGTACATGTATCCCTACTTGCATGGAATTATCGGGTATATGACCTTTGCTACTTATAAATGTATGTTCAGACCCAAGGCCAAGGTGATCGAGTTTAAGCTGGTTGCATTGTTTCGTTTTGTTATTCTACATTAAGTATACATATTGTGGAGTGTAATAGCCTATCATATGTCTGTAATATAATAATTTATACTTATATAATAATTTAATATTTACCTCCCTCTGATCTATATACATGTCAGAAATATTCATATTTACCTCCCTTTGTATATGTTTATTACATACTTGTATAAGTGCGGCCAAGATATGATGGCACAATAACATTGAGTAAACGTCACTGGTTGGATTAGTCCATATCAAAACGCGGGTAAGTAAATAAATCTCGATCATCTAAGCGCTTGTTCAGTTATTTAAACTTATTTAATTAAGGATGGATATCGTTGTGTTTATTATTTAGTCTAGTGGTAATGTTTCTAATCTCAACGCAGACGGTCCGGGTTCGAATCCCATTAGAATCTTTTTTTATTTTCATTTTTTCGCGAAATATTTTTCCGCACACTTTTCACGAAACTGTATTTGTATTTGTTGGTGTATTACAACCAGATAACCTGTGTAAACTGCACATTACTAAATCGAAATATGGCTAACCGAACATTTTAAAGCAGCAAGGACGATTCATTGTGTCTAATGTATTAGACTTCTGCACACGAGAGGCATCAAAAGAACTGTCTGTGATTCCGTAATCCTCTCCAAGGAAACAAACTACCGCGATGACAGGGGTAACAGAAAGGACGGTTTCCCGCATAAAGGCTAAGAAATTGCACAAAGGTGTAAGAAAATCAAGAAGTAACAAAATCTCACTGGATTCTTTTGGTGATGATAATAATGGCAGTGATTATGACGAGGCGGATGGTGATAGTGATGATGATTTTGCAGATTTCTAAAAGGATTCCGTCGCAAACACTGCTGATGGACAACGTTAATTTATATAAACATGTATTCGTACAGAATATTAGTTTATAATTGATTGTTCTAGATACATGAGATAAAATATTATATCATTTATAATAAATATACAGAATAGAGAAAGTATACGAATGAAAACAAATGTAACAAGATATTTAACGTATAACGGGATATACAAAGAAAGAAAAGTTTACTAGAACTGAAGAATACAAATCATTACCGAAAAATATGAACAAAAGTGATACTCGAACCAGTAACCTCCATCCATAATATTATTATAATTTCAAAGCTTTACCAACTGAGCCAGCGAGGCACTTAAAAAATCGTTTCGTATATTTGCTCATATTGCGAAAACGTAATACGAAACAAGCGTTTATTGAACATGACTGTAAATAAGCATCCCTTTCTGTTGAAAATGAACACATCGGCTAATTAGCATGTGTAAATGTTATTGTGCCATCATATCTTGGCCGCACTACATGTATGCCAACTTGTGAATGTATGTTCATACCAAGAGCAAAGGTGATTGAGTTTCAACAGATCGCATCATTTTGTGTTTGTTATTCAACATTAAATATGCATATTAAGCTGTGTATTAGCTAATCATATGTCTGTAATACAATGTATACAAAAGTAATAGCTTATCATTTATCTGCAATATAATTGATACAAAAGTTGTGAAGATTTACCTCCCGTTGATCTGTATACATGTCAGAAATATCCAGATTTACCTCCCTTTGTATTTGTTTACATACTGTACATGTGTGCCTATTAGTGAATGTTTGTTCATACCCAGGGCAAAGGTGATTGCGTTTCAACTGGTTGCATTATTTTGTTTTTGTTATTCAACATTAAATATACATATTAAGCTGTGTATTAGCTAATCATATGTCTGTAATACAATTTATATAAAAGTAATAGCAATATAATTGATACAAAAGTTGTGAAGATTTACCTCCCGTTGATCTGTATACATGTCAGAAATATCCAGATTTACTTCCCTTTGTATTTGTTTACATACTGTACATGTGTGCCTATTTGTGAATGTATGTTCATACCCAGGGCAAAAGTGATTGAGTTTCAACTGGTTGCATTATTTTGTTTTTGTTATTCAACATTATATATACATATTAAGCTGTGTATTAGCTAATCATATGTCTGTAATACAATTTATACAAAAGTAATAGCTTATCATATATCTGCAATATAATTGATACAAAAGTTGTGAAGATTTACCTCCCGTTGATCTGTATACATGTCAGAAATATCCAGATTTACCTCCCTTTGTATTTGTTTACATACTGTACATGTGGGCCTATTTATGAATGTATGTTCATACCCAGGGCAAAGGTGATTGAGTTTCAACTGGTTAGATTATTTTGTTTTGTTATTCTACACTAACTATACATTTTAAGCTGTGTACTAGCTTATCATATGTCTGCAATATAATTGATAATACACAGGGCAAATTTGTGAATGTATGTTCAGATCTAGGGCAAAGATGATTGAGTTTTAACTAGTTGAATTATTTTGTCTTGGTATTCTACATTAAGTATACATATTAAGCTATGTAATAGCTAACCATTTGTCTGTAATGCAATTTATACAAAAGTAATAGCTTGTCATATATTTGCAATATAATTTATAAAAAGTTGTCAAGATTTACCTTCCTTTGATCTGTATACATGTCAGAAATATCCAGATTTACCTCCCTTTGTATATGTTTATATATATGTATATGTATGCCTGTTTGTAAAATTTTATGTATGTTCATATCCAGGGCAAAGGTGATCCAGTTTTAAATGATTGCATTGTTTTGTTTTGCTATTCTACATTAAGTATACATATTAAGTTGTGTACTATCTTATCATATGTCTGTAATATGAGTTATACACAATTTGTCTAGATTTACCTCTCTTTGAATTGTATACATGTCAAAAATATCCAGATTTACCTCCCTTTGTGTATGTTTTACATATCTGAATGTTTCCTGTTAGTTTTAATATCAAATTATTAACATGACACCTGAAAAACTATATGAAGGAAGTCTGACACAATGCTGCCACGGCATACTACACACCCATCATGTATACATACATACATTTGTATTAATTATTAATATGCATACATTCTTTTCTTGGCTGACATAATATAGCCCTCAAGCATTTTCTGTCTGTAGATAAGTATTCAACAACTAAATGAACTGCTGCACTGTATTGAAAAAACAATGCTACATGTATTAATGCATACTTACATTTGACATAATGTACTATGTACATACAGGTTTTTGATAAAACAAATATGAGCTGTTTTTTCCGTCCAGGCGAATAAAGAATACATGTATAAAAATGTACTGCAATATTGTTCTGTTTCATGTAGTAACAACGCTATGTCTATACGTAGAAATGGTAATATGTAAGGTTTGTTATGATAGATATTGAAAAAGTTATATTATGTATTGTCACCAGTTATACTGAGTATTGCTGTTAGTTTTGTGCGAGTTACCTCCCTTTGTGAAGGTTTACATGTATGCCCAAATTAGTGCGATTTTTATGTATAATTTTGTAGCATATGTATTGCCACCAGCTATACTAGGATATTGTTGTTAATTCGGTGAGTCACCTCCCTTTGAGAAGGTATACATATACATGTATGTCTCAATTAAAGTGATTTTTACTTAGATTTTTGTTACAAATGCTAGTATCTGATAAAGTATGCCATTTTTAAATCTAGGGATGAATTAATACTCGAGATTAATTGTAATACTAGATTTTCAGATAGTAAAACTGGTGTTTTGCCTTTAAAAAAAAAATTGTATACGTGACATATTGTTTGTAAATATAGTAACAAAACAATTACCAGCTGCAAAATAACCTGCTACACATGTGTATCAGTCTTTATCTCTTTCAAGTATCCTCCTCCTAAAATGTCTTACATATGCACTAATGTGCACTTATCTTTTTTATTTACATATATTACATCTTTTTTTGCTAACAAGGGTAACAACAGTCATCTACCAAGAACAGGCAGTGCACAATACTTTGTCTCTGTTTGTAGATGATATCTTTCATGTTTGCTGTCATATCATTGGTTGGGGAATTCCTGGAGTGTATATTTCTTGTATAAAGTATAAGGGTCATCACAGTGCTGCCATACGATTATTATCCATAGTGCAAACACTTAATGGTAGATAAACTCAAAATTGCCTCTATGAATGTACAAGGTTTGGGAGATAAGGAAAAACGCAGGGATGTCCTAAATTACTTAAAAACCTTAAATTACAATATGTATAGTTTGCAAGACACACACTTTATTGATAAAGTATTTAAATGGTAAACTTGTAAGATCACGTGCAAAATGGATCACTGAAGGTGAAAACCGACTAATTATTTCTGTAACTTAGAGAATAGAAACTATGTATCAAAAACAATGTCAAAACTTTACTCTAAATCAGGGAGCTTATTGCAGGATCAATCTGAAATCTTAAATGAAACCAAAGAACATTACAAATCACTTTATTCAGATATACCCACCGATAATGTAGATTTAAGCTCTTTATTTGATGATAACACCATTTTAAAACTAAATGAAATAGAAAAGGGAAATTTAGAAAAAGATTTATCTTATGACGAAATGCTCACATGTTTAAAAAAGATGAAGAACAACACATCACCTGGTAGTAGTGGCTTTACAACTTCATTTTATAAATTCTTTTGGAATGATATTGGACATTTCTTAGTTAGGTCAATCAATGAAGCTTTTAAATTTAAAGATTTATCTGTAACACTCAAGCAAGGTATCATAACATGTATTCCAAAAGGTGACAAAAGCAAATTATATCTAAAAAACTGGAGACCAATCTCACTGCTAAATATATCATATAAAATTGCATCGTCCGCTATTGCGGCACGCTTAAAAAATGTATTACCAAATATCATTAACGAAGATCAAAGTGGGTTTCTTCCAGGACGCATTATAGGTGACAACATACGAGTTATATACGACATAATGTTCTACGCTGAAAAAAATAACAAACCTGGAATGCTGCTACTTTTAGATTTTGCTACAGCTTTTGACTCGCTATCATGGAAATTCATGTACATATAAAGTATTGTCTTTCTTTAACGTTGGACCTAACTTGTCCAATTGAGTAAAACTATTTTATACAAATATATCATCGAGTGTTATAGTCAATGGACATCTGTCTGAATGGTTTACATTACACCGAGGTTGCAGACAAGGTGATCCTCTATCTCCCTACCTGTTTATATTATGTGCAGAAATTCTATCTATATTGATAAGACAAAACAACAACATTAAGGGTTTAAATGTAAATGGAACAGAATTTTTAGTTTCACAATACGCAGATGATACTACTCTTATACTAGATGGTACAGAAATGTCACTAAGAACAACGATGTCAGTGTTAAAATTTTATGCTAGTATCTCAGGCCTTAAGATAAACATTGATAAAACAAAAGCTGTCTGGATAGGCTCCTTTAAAAATAGAAATACTATTATTTGCCCTGACTATTGGGAAATGAATAGCTTTAAATTACTCGGAATAATATTCTGTAAAGATCTCCAAGAAATGGTCGAGATTAACTATCAGAATAAAATCAATGACATTGAAAGGTTATTTACAGTATGGTCTTAAAGAATACTGACTCCAATTGGAAGAAATGTAATAATTAAAACATTGGCATTATCAAAAGTTAATCATTTAATACTCAGTCTACCTTACCCTAACATTGACACGATTAAAAAATTATAAACTATGATTTTTAAATTTCTATGGAACAATAAACCAGATAAAGTCAAGACAAATTGTATTGTACAAGACTACAGTCTTGGAGGTTTAAGGGTACTAGATTTAGAAAACTTTATGAAAGCCTTAAAAATAACCTGGCTTAGAAGATATCTCACAAACTCCACTAAATATTATAAACTGGTCGAAGAACTGTGTCCTAATATTACACTTTTTAGTGTATTTGGCAGTGATTTTGGAACGAAAATTGTTACAAATACACATAACCAATTTTGGAAAGATGTCCTAAAAAGCTACACACAGTAAGTAGAAAAAAATACAATAAATTCTTGGCAAGACTTTATACATCTACCAATTTGGCGTAATAACATTTTTAAAATTGGAGGGCAAAGTGTTTATTACAAAAAATATCTTGATAAAGGAATAGTTCTCATAAATGACATTCTAGATTCAAATGGAAATTACTACACATATGAAATGTTTCGACAAAAATTGCAAGTACAAACAAACTTTTTACAATATAACAGCCTTATCAATGCCATAAAGGCAGGCTGTAACAAATTAGCAATTACCCCTAAACAAACTGAAAAAGTATATATTAACCAACCTTTACACATTAAACTTATTACAAGCTCCAAGAAGGGTTGTAGAAATATATATGACTCCTTAATCAGCAAATATGAGACCATAACATCAAAATCAAAATGGGAAACAGAGTTAAATCTACCAGAACAATTTGGATGGAAATACATTCTTAAGTCCCCTTTCAAAATTACTAATAATTCTAACCTACAATGGTTCCAATACAGAATTACCCACAGGATTTTAGGCACTAACTCATTGTTATTTAAAATGAATCTCTGTAATAATAATATTTGCACTTTTTGTAATCAAGAAGAAGAAACTTTAAACCACTTATTTTATGAATGTCATTTTGTGTCCCAATTTTGGCAATTACTAAAACAATGGACAAACAATACTAACCCAGAAATAAGAATAAATTGGACACAGTGCGACATTCTCCTTGGTTGCCCAAATATCCAGACAGCTACAAATGTCGTATTAAATACTATATTATTAATAGCAAAAAGGTATATCTATACATGTAAAATGAAATCGTGCATACCTAACCTGACAAATTACAAAACCTATTTACTATCTCATTTAAGAGTAGAACAATACATAGCCAAAAAGTCCTTTTCTACACACAATTTCAATAAGAAATGGAACTGTTACATGGCAGCACTGGAGGGAGACCCCTCATAAATTAATCTCCTCACCACCAACAACACAAAACTGTACTACAATAAGATTAAATGTTTTTTTGTGTGTTTCCTATTTTAACAGCAATGGAAAACACAACACCATACCTAACCCTTGCCTTTTAATTTTTTTTCTAGTTTTCTTTTCCTTATTTCAAAAGTTGTTGTTAGACATACAGTAATATTTTGTTAAAATTATATTTGTAATTTATGTTGCTGACATTGGCGTGATGAACACCAAGACAAACTTTCATCAATACTTATTATACGTTCGTGAAGTGAAGCTAACTATACTGCACCCAGGATTATGTGATACCATTAAACATGAATCGGTTTGGCCATCTGATGCAAAATTGGTTATACAAATTACTACAGCAAACAGATAAGTTCAGTATTGTACTCAAAACTTCACTAGTAAACCGTAAACATCTGATTTATCCTCCTTTGCGGTATAACAGATTTTCCGCCTTTCACGTTACCCTGGGCACACTATTTTTGCACTATTTTATTTATTCTTTGTAATTTGCTTTGCACCCATATGTATACATCTCATGCTTTGTTTGTGTTTATGTTTACCATGTTTTATATTAGCAACGAAATAAATAATTACAAAAAAAAAATATGTTTTGCTTTAAAACAGGAAGTGACGTCATCATTCTAACTATGGCGTCAGTTCCTTGTTTTTTGTTGACTTCACTTTGAACATGTCATCATTAATTTTAATAAGACAATGTTGTCTGTGTATTCATTTTGAGAAAAAAAGGTTTTAAAGTCACATAGATGATGAAAATCTTGTTGAAAGGAAAGAAGTTTGCAATGAAATCATAAAAGTGAGGAGACAAAGTGGTAAGTTTACTATATAAAAGAGAGACAAGCAACCTTCCGATATTAATTAACGATCACCAAAGACGCACAATATAAATATTGATTTATTATTATTGAGAAATTAAATAAGATACACCAGCAACAACTTACTTCAATTATTTTCTTTAATTAGTTACTCACAAACATGTTTCGGCCAACATGGCCTTCATCAGTGTGATGATTATACTCAAGTTTCAAGTTTTATTTTTCAAGTCAATGCCCTTTAAGGGCATAAGACATTTATAATAACAAACAGTACAAAAACATTATAAACTTCAAAGAACAAATAAAATAATTATACAAACAAGCTGCATTAGAACCTGAGAGCCTACGAGGGTCCCGCATCCGTCGATACCCGTGTCCCTCTACAACATAATCCACTCATAGATAGATAGAAACATACACCTAAAGAACACACGAGCACCAACAGACACGGAACCCCAGCCGACCCACAGGACTAATCAGCAAAAATATGGCAAAAATAAATTAACAAATAACAAAATTTACTACGGTGGAGACTGAGAAACTATAAATAAAATAAGATTACAGAGTGACATAATTTTCTTACAAAAAAATTGCTAGTTTTAGTAGAGTATTTCTTTCAGTATTGTTCATCAATTCTGAAAACTTTATTGCGTTGGGGTATGTGAAGTAATATTGACTTAAATAATTATTCCGATCATCATTAAAATGAGAACATACAAAGAGATAATGAAACTCATCGCCCAAAAGTCCTGAATTACATAAATGACAATGTCTAAAATTTCTGTCAATATTAAAAAATCTGCCCTTTTCAATAGGTAGCTTGTGATTAATACATCTAAATTTGCAAAATATATTCGCCAGGTCAGATGGCAAAAACTTCAAGTGTACTGAAATGACGTGACGTCTAAAACGCCAAACAGTCGACGTCAAAACACGACAGAATACAAGAAAATACACGTAGAGATATTATTATGAATAAATACGCATGATATAATTAATACATACACCTGTATCGAAGATACATACTGTCACTATGAAAATTTACAAGTATAAATAGCATAATAATATAAATAGTGACAAACAGAGCATATGTAAAATTATAAATGCAAAATAAAAAGGACTGATTTAATATTGAGTGATACTTAGAGTTAAATAGTAGGCCCAGCAATATATATACATATGAAAATTAGCGAGTTTGAGGCATTTGATATAATACGTTTGAATTCATTCCATTTGGGAAAAGGGTATTCAGGCGATGCATCCAGTAGGTCTCTTTCAGTAGTTATTATTGAGAACAATCTCCAAGAAAGCTTAGCAAGAAACAAAGGGTAATAAGGTAAACTTTTATCCAAAATCAACAGTTCATAGATGTATATCAGAGTCCTTTAGTGTGTCAGCATTTGTTAGAAAACAGAAACCACTTATTACAACAACTCAGCAGCAAAAACTGGTTACATTCGAAAGAAAGTACTAACATTTGACCTCATATGTAAGAGCAAGTGACCTAGACATAGTTCGGACATGAGCCATATATAGTGAATGTTTGCCTTATATGATGAACATATGGTATGCAGATCCATTATACTTGACTATGGGACACCTGAGATGTCATTTTGGGTCGGCATGTAAATCTATCCCTATATAATGAACACGCTGAAATTACTTGTTCAATGTATGCTAAAATACTGAAACACGTAATTGAAAACAAGGGAGGTAACTCTGTGTATTAGACTAAATAATTACAATTATGATGTTGGTATTATAAACTGTCTTTATCCCTTAATGTTTTGTCATATTGACAATGTGTCAGTGATAAAATAGACAAAGTTACGAATGTTTAACCTAGCTAGGTCCCTGTTTTTGG
Organism: Spisula solida; assembly: GCA_947247005.1. Lineage (NCBI taxonomy): Eukaryota > Metazoa > Mollusca > Bivalvia > Venerida > Mactridae > Spisula > Spisula solida. The sequence continues at coordinate 30,264,367 of OX365949.1, forward strand.
TATCAACGTTTTATAGAAAGGATAACATACATATATATACAAGGTTAGCTTTAAAAAAAGCTAGAAGTGGCTCGATTCGTACTTTTTAACAGGAGAGCTGTAGACATGAACAGAACAATGTGCATAACTGGTTACCCAATTGTGTTTGTGTTTTGGGTTTAACGCCGTTTCTGAACAATTTATCAGTTATATATGGTATAAAACATTCCATAACAAATTTCGTACATTTATTAAGCCATTTAAAACGTCTTCACTATATAACTTACATGTATATTTCTATGGTTACAATACAATGATTTCGTCGAAAATAACAATAAAGTCCAAATAATCATGACGTTTTTGTCTCTGTACACCATGTAATTCTCGGTTATATGATCTTTGTCTACACGTACATATTACTTGGGTAGCTGCAGCAGTCATTAGTGCACTGGATATTCAATCCGGCCGTCCGGGTTCGACATCCAACTGCAACAGGTCGTACCCTTCCATGCAGTAGTGACCATTTCCTCATGTAGATAAGTTGTTGGTTCTTGTGGAAGGGTAAATTGGTAATGGTTACAGTTCAGTCCAGGAAAACTGGCAAGGTTAATCGAAACCATACATGGCAACCACAATATTTTCAAAATTTTCAACATTCTATGATCTATATTTCTGTATCCATGCCAACCACACATTTTGTCACAATAAAATATATGTAAGTGTTCGCAATCTCCTTGTCATATAGCAAGTTGCATACCCCTAGCTTGGAAACTGGTTGAGTTATGCCAGGATCCCAGATTTCTTTCTCCATAGCAACCTTTCCTCAACATGTGCAGAATTTACTGGTTCCTTGTGTAAGCCTTAGTTAGTACTGGTTAGAATACAGAATATGTATGGAGTTTTTATTGATTGACATTCTGTTGTTAGGGTTGTTGTGGAAACCACGTGTATATAAGTATAATATAACTGCACATACATGTACACAATTTATTCCACATTTCTTTTTCAAATATAACATACCTCCGCATCTGTATTTAAACATTTTCTTTCAAAAAGTTTAATCATAGTCTTTGATAACAACACTTCAAATGATTTCTACTGTTTCCATGGTTACTTAACTTATTGAGAAAATGTTAAAACTGAATATTATGAAAAGTTAGTTAGTGCAAAATATAACTTAAATCTTTACCTATCTTATGATATATATATATATACAATAAAATTATGTTTGTTCATTAATTCCATTGTTATGCCTAATTTCTCACTGAAACGGTGCAATCTTCCTATAGTACAGTGTATATTTATAGGAAAGTACTAAAAAACGTCGATTTTTGACGAACGAAAATTTGAATATCTCTAAAACTATTTGACCTAGACACATGATTTTGGTCCCACTGTGTTTGGTTTTGCATGAGCTTTCTATCAAAATAAAGAAATAAAGCCAGAAATAAAATTAAAAAAAAAACCTGAACCCTCGTACACTTGTATATAACCAGAAGCTATTCTTGTTATCTATGCCCTGATATAACTAATAAATTGTTCAGAAACGGCGTTAAACCAATATTTGTTTGATTATTATTTTGGGTATTTTAACTATAATAACAATTTAAAGCATGTGTTTAGGCTTAATTAATCCAAGAACGGATTTCAGAAGAAGGCACTACAATAACAGACAGAGGTATACTGTATAATATTTTAAGTTGCAAAGGGAAGTAACTGCAGCTGTGATTCTGTATCCGTCTGCTAACGGGATTTAGTTGTAAATATTTCAGCCAATCAAAAGAAACGTAACAAAACACAAGAAAACAACATTTCCGGCGAATTGGTGAATTCTGAAAATTTCAACAAAGTATCGATAGACAAAATGCTCATAAAAGTGAAGGTAATTGTGTTTGAAATTCTCTATGTGTACATTAGCTGAACCGTCGCTATACATTAGTTTACAATCTTGTTCTTTTAAATTATGAATAAAGGACCATTTTCCCGATTATTAATGACGTAAAACCTTCCCAAAAACAATGATGGCAGTCTTGCGACACTTTTATAATTTTCAAACCAGTGTTTTGCAATATTTTATACATGGAAGTGGCTAGAGTTACGGGCCCGTAACTTTAGACTCAGATTCTAAAGTCGCGGCTCTTTAGTGAATCCCCCTATGTTTAGACCTTTTGGCTAAGGCAGTGGCTATTCTTACGGGCCCGTAAGAATAGCCTCGGAGGCTATTCTTACGGCTCTGTAAGAATAGTGAAACAGCCCCGGAGTAGCTATTCTTACGGCAGTTTTATACGCAGTTATTTAATGAATATATTTACATTCTAAATGAACACACGCATCAAAAAATTGCAGCTTGAGGAGTCCTTTTGTAATTAGAATTCCTTTGTACTTATCATCAAAGTTATAACTGATATAAAGTCAACTGGCGAACAGGACAGAAATGACTGATGTCTTTGAAATATAATGTGATAATTAATCTTCTTCGATCGTAATGTAGTCATTATCATTGTACTGTAACTTTGAGTAAACAGGTTGGGGACAAAACTAAATTTAGTAACGCCTTTGTGTAACTAAATTTAGTTATACGAGAATCTCATCGAGTCGATCCTTCTCATCGACCCGAGCCCTACTTATTTTTGCAGAATATAAACATGCGCAGTGATGGTTCCTTTCCAAAACATATGCAAGTTTGAAAGTGGACTTTTTCCTGTCATCACACAGCAAAAAATGTGCATAAAAGCGCATGTAAACAATTTTTGTGGACTGATTTAAAACCAACCCTGAACAATCCATTTTGGTGAGCAGTAATACCTAAGCTCGTAACCATGGGTTTTTGTTTTTGTCCGTATTTTTGTCAACATACTTGTCCACATTAATTAAATTCTGTAAATAGTATCTGTGATGAACAAACTTTATGTTACCACTGTGTTTTATAAAATAATTCAGTCTTTGGGTTAATTATAGACTGACCAATCGGAGGGATCGGGTCGATGAGAAAGTTTCTGAATGACGGAGCCTCTTGACTGGTACTTGCTTCACAGTAAATATTTTAAGATAAAAGCTTTTTTATTCCAGAAATGGTTCATTTTACTGTAGTTCAGTAATTTCTCAGCCAGAAAATGAAATTTAGTTGCAGACCAAACAATTTGAAGTGTGCATGTTAGGTTTTTATATCTTAGGGGATCGACTCCACGAGAAAGCAGTATACATATGGTGACAAAACTGCATGAATTGTATTGGTTTGATAATTTAGCTTGATAATTGCAAGAAATTGACTGGGCAGTTTTCTTCAGTAACATCTATAATGTAGAAAACTTAAAAAAAAAAAATATTTCATCGTTGCGTTTTTTGCATCAACTTATTTTAATTAAAAGGGAGATAACTCATATTATTTTCCAAATTTTATTTATGCAATAACTTCGTTGTTTAACGTCCGATTTCAATCAGATTACCTGCAAAACATTTTAATTTTTATTAATTGTAACAACATACAAAGCAACTAACTAAAAATATGTTGATAGTGAATGGTAATATCAATTTTTTACAAATGTTACTAAATTTAGCGTTGTACCCAACCTGGTAAAGAAATTACAGGTAATTTTCGACCTGTACTTAACAAAGAATGTTAATTGACATTAGGTGTTAAATTTCTAGTCTGTTCCACGGAGCTGAATAGCAAACAGTATATACGCGCATTCGTCGTATAACACGTGTTTCCAAGAGTAAATTAAATTCCTAGATTTTGAGCAACTGTGTAGTTGCATGGTGCATATAAGCTAAACGGAAAATATACGCTTTATCATAATAATAACCACAACGGCTTCCTCCTTAATTTCGTGATTTATATGAAAAATCCTCGTCTTCCGAAAGACTTGGAAACTCTTACAGTTGTATTCATGGAGGCAGAGATTGAGTTCTGGTACATTCAAAGTAAGTCACTGTTTTTATTATACATCCTAGGAGCGATAATTTAACACCAAATGTTAATTAACATTCTATTGTTAAGGTACAGATCGAACATTACTTAAAGGAAATCCGTACATTTAAATAAAACAGCCGTAAGAATAACCATTCGCGGGCGGTATCGCTATTCTTACGGGAGAGCCGTAAGAATAGCCTGAGAGACTATTCTAACGGGCCCGTAAGAATAGTCACTTCCTTTGGCTAAAGATACCGTGGAATCACCGGTTTTCGTTAGGGTAAGGATATAACGGGCGATAAATGATCAATTCCAAATCAATTTAAGATTATAAAGTTATCAAAATGAAGGCAAAATATCAAGAAAACAGTTACAAGTAGTTTCAACAACAATTTTTTAACCAATATCGCGAATGCCGCCCATTTAATGACGTCACTAGAATTTGCATAAAACAAAGACCTAAAGGCTAAATATACACAGATTGGACACTTAATTGAAAACGGAGAGAAAATGCAAAATAGCATGCAACAGATTCTGATATTGTGCATGAACACCTTTGTTCGGCATCCTTTTTAAATGACCAATATCCCATTTTGAAGAGATAAGCTTCTTCTACTGCATGATGTAATTTATTTTTTTCTATTTCTAATAGAATGCAAAAAATATTGTTTGAACACGGCAGATCAGGTATTTTCTGATAAAATTAGAATTTCCATTAAAATGAGAGTAGGTCGGGCTCTTTGAGGTCTATTGTTTTATTCCTTGACTGATTTCAATAAATTAGGTATCATTTTGAAGCAGAGCAATAAATCTTTTGCATAAACTTATTAGTTTGTTTTCTGTGTAAATGAAAACAGGAGATATAAGGTATTAAGAACAAACGAGATTTCGCGAGATTTCAGAAAACTGCCGCGAGATAGTGTGAGGTTTGGCAGATTTTTCCAATCTTTGTGTATTTAGGTCTTTGCATAAAATAACAGCTCGTACATACCTGAAATCGTGACCTTTGAACTTAGTGTCGTAAAATCACGTATGATCGAGTTTTCAACTTGAACGTAGCATTATTCTAAACTTAAAAGATTCAGTATGCCATTAAAAGTGCAATCTGTTACAAATTTTCAATCTAAACGAATAATTAAGGCCTGGTGCACAGTATTGTGTCTATTTTAAAAAAAGAAGTAGCTAGCCGTCCGGCACCGGATGACTAGACAGCGAAATTAGTCGTCCGGCATTGGACGACTAGCAAACGCTAAGTGCGTTGGCTATGGAACTGTCATTCTATTTCTATGCATAAGGCATCCAGAATTACAGTAGAACTTCGATGCCTCGAACAGTACTTGCCTCGAACACCCTAGATGCCTCGAACTGGTTCTTCGGTCCCGGCAAATCTCTTCTTCATTCATATAGTGAAACAATAGATCACTCGAACAATATTTAGGTTGAACACTCGAACTGATTGGACGGTCTCTCGCTATGATTTACCTGTAGATGGGTCGAACAATGCAAGTTTTCGCCCCTTTCATTAAGTGTTGAACTCCATTGTTCGACCGCGGATAGTCGGCGACAGGTGTATTAACAAGTTGTGATAATTACCTGTATAGATGTATACATAATTGTTTGCATTGTATAACGAGTTTTTGAGAAACTTAAACACTTATAGATCCATTTAATAGCTAACGAAGGCCAACCATGAAATTATAATTTAATTAATTTTGTTAATAAAATTCAGAAGCAACATATACATATGATATAATATCACAATGAAATAATCGTTTTTTAAAGTTCTCATACGTTAAAAGTGTTTGCTTCAGTATCATTTATTTATTGGTAGTCGAACTTGACATTGAACATGATAATAATTCGTGACTCGCTGCTTTATATAAATGCGCTGTATAACAAGTTACCATAGTAAGACTTGTAAACATTTGAGAGCTTGCCGCAGATAAATCAGATTTCAGGTCAATTTTGTCTAAATATATTATGTTTTATCATTGTAATGAATAATGTTAAAAATTGATACACATGCATTATGCAAGTTAAGTAATTATGCAACACACACGGATTTCCATGTCGACATCAGTTCGAACTTATATTTGAATACCATAGATGCCTCGAACACCCTAGATGCCTCAAACTATTTTCCTGGTCCGAAGGTAGTTCGAGGCTTGAAGTTCTACTGTAGTTATTTTCTTGTGATAAGTAATAAACTACGAATTCGGCAAGACATGTTAACTAGTGCATTTATCTGCATCCATTTTGTGACTGGCCGTGTATCCCCGTATATTGTCCCCAATATTGGAAAACAAATTATGCACGTAATTTGCCGAGATGTCACAAGCAAAGCTAATATGGCAAATAATTATTCGCAGTTTTAATAGCACATATATACAAAACAATACAATTTACAATTGTAATTTTTATTTTAAATACAATATACAATAGGGCCTACTATGATACGATTTATAAACGACAACATTGTTTTCACGCTATTATAACCAGTAATTCCAAACTGTCAATTACCTAACACAGCAATTTCTTTTTTTCGGCATGAAGTAATATACTTTCCAAATCCTCATAATACCGTAATTGAAACACTCTATGTTCCGTTACCACTTCTAGCTTCGATTTCCGCATTCATTCGTACCAGTATATCGTCGCTTCCACTATAATATCCCGGAGCTACAAAACATCAACTTTTCAGGAGAAGCAAAAAACCTTTTTTTGCGAATAATACATATATTCAATAACTTTTTGCAACATATATACATATTGATACAATCCTTAAAACCAATTTATTGTCAAATTGCATGCAAAATTGATTTTTGATGAGAAATAAACAAAATTGTACTTTCGGTCATTTATAATTAGATATTTCAGATACGGCATTTTATAATTCGATATAAAAAACCCGTAACTACATCTATCAATCTTGAAGTTCGTGAAACTTGTAGTTCCGGACCTTTATATAAGATCTATTTTTACCGTTTTATATCTAGTTATATTGTTTTTACCGTATTTACACTGCTCTTGTGGCGTTATGTTAACATTCTACTCGATAACACCCAATCAGTCCTTTATAATTATGGCCTGCTAACATGACCATTGATGATTGTTCCCAACACTGGAGTACCCCCAATGGCACCTATAATGACTGTTGTAAACACTGGCGAGTAACAAGTAGATTATATGATAACACTCCCAACACATGCAGTGATGAGTCTTGGATTGTCTGTGCGCTACAGTATTTCCGTAGGGCATACGTTAATAGCTCCAATGCCGATGGGTATCTAAGTGCCTAGGATGACAGTTCATTGCACTAGTGAGTCTCCTTTAATACCTAGAATGACAGTTCTGAACATTTACGAGTCCTCATAAAACCGAGGACGACTGTATCACATAGAGCATATAATAACTGTATTGGTTAGTCCCCTCAGTACCTAGGATAATTGTTGGGTCCCCAATAATACCTAGGATAACTGTTCTACTTAGGGAATAGGATGACTGCTCCCAGCACTGATGTAACCTCCATAGGATATAGGATGGCTGTAGCCAACCCTGATAAGTCCTTCATAGACCCTATTATGACTGCTGCCAACACTGATGATTTCTTCATATAATACCCTAATATGATTGCTTCAAACACTGATGAGTCCCACAAAGGGCCTAAGATAACTGCTTCAAACACTGATGAGTCTCCCATAGGGCCAAAGATAACATCTTTAAACACTGGTGAGTCCACGAGAGGACCGGGAATGACCGCCTCCTATGCTGATGAGTTCTACATAGACCCTAATATGACTGCTGCAAACACTGATAAGTCTCCCATAGAACCGAAGACAACTGTATCAACTACAGATGAGTCCCTGAGAGGGCATTAAATGTTTTCTCACATCACTGAAGAGTCCATCATAAGGCCTTCATGGGCTGTCCCCAACACTGATAAGTCCCCCAGAGGACAGAAGGCAACTGCTTTCTACACTTGTGTGTCCCACATAGGGCCAAAGACACCTTCTTCAAACACTGGGTTAGACCCTGAGAGGGCATTAGATGATTTTTCCAAGCACTGACGAGTCCCCCATTGATTTCCCCAACATTAGTGAATCAACAGCGGGCCTTAGATGACTGTTCCAAACATAATAGTATGTGGGTCCCCTTAGGGCCTATGATTGGTGCTCCCAACACTGGCGAGTCCCCCTTAGCGCCTAGGATGACAGCTACCAACACTCCTGAGTCTTCCACAGGGCCTAGAATGAAAGCTCTCAATACTGATGAGCCCCCCTTAGGGCCTATGATTGGTGCTCCAAACACTGCTGAGTCTTCCACAAGACCGAGTGTGACAGCTCCCAATACAGATGAGTCACTCTCAAAGCCTAGAATGACAGCTCCCAACACTGGTGAGTCCCTCTTAAGGCATAGGATGACAGCTGGAGGGTTCCCCTTAGAGCACAGGATGACAGCTTCCAATACTGATGGGTGCACCATTAGGGCACAGGATGACAGCTCCCAACACTGGAGGGTTCCCCTTAGAGCCTAGGATGACAGCTCCCAATACTGATGGGTGCCCATTAGGGCATAGGATGACAACTCCCAACACTGGTGGGTTCCCCTTAGAGCCTAGGATAACAGCTCCCAACACTAGTGGGTTCCCCTTAGAGCCTAGGACGACAGTTCCCAACACTGGTGGTCCCCTTAGGGCCTACGATGAGTGCCCCCAACACTGGTGTGTATCCCTTAGGGATTAGGATGACAGCTCCCAACACTGGTGGGTTCCCCTTAGAGCCTAGAATGACAGCTCCCAATACTGGTGGGTTCTCCTTAGAGCCTAGGACGACAGTTCCCAACACTGGTGGTTCCCTTAGGGCCTAGGATGACAGCTCCCAACAGTGGGGGTGCCTCTTAGAGCCTAGGATGACAGCTCCCCACACAAGTGTGTCCCCTTAGGGCCTACAATGAGTGCTCCCAACACTGGTGTGTATCCCTTAGGGCTAAGGATGACAGCTCCCAACACTGGTGGGTTCCCCTTAGAGCCTAGGATGACAGCTCCCAACACTGGTGGGTATCCCTTGGGATGACAGCTCCCAACACTGGTGGGTTCCCCTTAGAGCCTAGGGTGACAGCTCCCAACACTAGTGGGTCCCCTTAGGGCCTACGATGAGTGGCCCCAACACTGGTGGGTTCCCCTTAGAGCCGAACACCGGTGGGAGCCCCTTAGGGCATAGGATAGCAGCTCCTAACACTGGTGAGTCACACATAGTACATAGGATGGCATTTCCCTACTCTTCCATAAGGACCTAGAATAACCCTACAATGATGAGTCCTCCATAGGGCATACGATGACAGTTATCTACACTGGTGAGTCTCGCAAAGGGCCTTGATAATACTATTAATAGTTCCCAACACTGGTGAGTCCCCCATAATACCTAGGATGACTGTTCCCAACACTGGTGGGTCCCCTTAGGGCCTACGATGAGTGCTCCAACACTGGCGTGTATCCCTTAGAGCCTAGTATTACAGCTCCTAACACTTGTGGGTCCCCTTAGGGCCTACGATGAAAAGTCAGAACACTGGTTGGTGCCCCTTAGGGCATAGAATGATAGCTCCTAACACTGGTTGGTTCCCCTTAGGACAATATGATGACTGCTCACAACTTGTGAGTAATCCTTAGGGCTTAGGATGACAGCTCCCAACACTGGAGAGGTTCCTTATGGCATAGGATGACAGCTCCCAACACTGATGAGTCCTATTATGACTTTAAATTGCTTGTTAGTTCCCATAGGTCCTATAATGACTGTTTCTTACACTGGTGAGTCCCCAATGAAACTTTAATGACTGTTTCTAAGACTGGTGAGTCCCACATAGGGCCTAGGATGACTGATGCTCGCAATGATGAGTCTAAACAGGGTCTACGATAAAGGTTCCCTACAGTGGTGAGTCATCCATAGTACATAGGATGGCAATTCCCTACACTAGTGTAGCTTTCATAGGACCTAGGATAAGTGTTCCCTACACAGATGAATCCTCCATATGGCATACGATGACAGTTATCTATACTAGTGAGTCTCGCATAGGGCCTAGATAGTTCCAAACACTAGTGGCCCGTCCCTAAATCTGCCACACTTTGTCCCTTTTTTCCACAGATATCTGTGGAAAATGAGTGGAAAAGTGTGGAAATCAGTGGCATTAACTGGCAAAGAGTGGAATGCCACACATTTAATTCAATAATGCCACAGGAGTGGCAAATCTGCCAGCAATTGCCATAGAATTTAAGTGGAAAACTTGTGGCAATCTGTGGAAATTGGTACTTGTATATTTTCAACTGTGGCAAATGTCTGGCAAAGTGTGGAAATAATGGACTTAGTTCTTTTTCATGGGTGTATAAACTGTGGCAAAAATACTTAGAAATTTTCTGATGTGGAAAAGTGTGGCAAAATGGAACATAGTCATTTTTAGTAATTTTTGGGTAAGTTGATAGGTAAAATTCTCAAAGATGTACGATTTCAGAAAGTATTCATGAATTGTCTACACTCAAAATACAGGTGTAAAACTTGTACTTAGGAAATTTTAACACTAACAGTTTGGTTGAAAATATACATAGAGGATATTTGAAGAGTGCTGTGTTTATTATTGAATTAAAAAAATCAATCAATCAATCAATCAATCAATCAACCAATCAATCAATCAATCAATCAATCAATTTGATGGTAAAATGTTCTATTATGAGATGTTTTTAAATACTCACTGATTGATCAGACATGTATCTGAATAAACTACTGACAAAATGTTCTTTATAGTTTATTATTTTAAAAAAGTTAGAAATCAAAATTGACATTTTAGTTTTTGTTTATTTGTAATATTACCATGCTTTTATCAGTGATCAATTATCTAATATTCTAGCTATAAATTGGTTATATATGACCTTTTCATGTAAACTCTGTGTACACATTCTTATACACATACACAGAGAGACTTTGCTGATAAGCCTATTAACATTCTATACCAGATGGCATGGATTATAACAGATGGTCATTGATTGGCTAGTTTGAACAAGTATCCAGGTCAACAGTTAGTTTGAATGAGAACTCCATTGTTGTGTTGTATATTTACATGCTTGGCACATCATTTGCTGGTATTTTGGTGTTTGTTAAATGTGCAGATGTGATGTTTCATGAAGGAAGATTGAGTTTAATGACTTAAGTTTGTAATTCACTGTTGGTTAGTGGTTACTAGCATAAACAATTGTGATTGTGAAAAATGGATTGTGGATTGTTTGTGTTGGAGTTTTCATTAAGAGCAGCCAGCTTTCAACAGAAAGGAACAGTAAAATGTAAGTTAGCTATACATAAATTATTTTCATTGAATAACAAAAGTATTATTTTTAAGCTTAAACTTACTAAAACTCAACTTGAAGTATACTAGCTGTGAGTAATTTATGCAATAAGTGGAGGCAAAAACAAATCTAAACCAATGAGAACATTAAAAACTTAGGATCAGTTTTGTACTATAATTTATTTATCAATATTGTGTTCTGTTTTACAGAGTATTGGTCAAAATAACTTGAATTCTGGAAGTCAAGAAGACATTAAATGGTTTCACACAGTGAATGGTTTCAATGTCTGACTACAATTACACTTTCAGGTAAGTAAAATTAATAAAATATAATGATGCTTATAATGGTTAATTTGTGTTGCAAGTTTAAAAGTTCTTGCTACTTACAAACCTAGTGTCAAGTTTTGTAGAATTCAAGTGCAACGAAAAATTAAAAACAATGAAATTGAAATTTCACATTATCTTGGCAATGTAAAGTGACGTTTGACAATATAATATGCGGGGTAACATTTAAACTGCAAAATGTTACAATTTCGCATCATTGTAGCACCTGTAATAAGCGCAGTGTTGTGTTGCGTTACCGTTTTGCATTGTCATTTCAAATTGTTATGTCATGTTATCACAGGTTAACACAGGTCATGTGACATTATTATTTCAAAAATACAGATTAAAAAGACATTGACACACCTGCAGCCGATAACAAAATGTTGTTAGTAGTATCACTTGTTCCATTGCGTCAAATTATTTTGCATTATTGTGGTGCCGCCATTTTGTTATAATTTCGTATCACATTGTTGTAATGTCACTTTCAACTCTTGAATAGGTCCCTGACTTTTGAGTGATAGTGGCAACAAAGTTGAGTGGAATGCAAAGGGGCTTCAGATGACATTACACAGCCTTAAATTAACACTGATGAATTTTCATATAATATTATGTATTAATAGTTAATACATATACTAGTAATACACTGTTCATGTACTAACTTTATTTTGAACTTAACATGAAATTGATAAGTTAGATGTTTATGATGTTGATTTTTATTTTCAGATAATGTTTTCTGATGTTGGAATAATGGTCTCATGTAGGAGTGAAATTTGTGACATATTCGGATATGAAATCACTGAATAAATTGGTTATTCTAAGGGAAAAATTCAGAAAACCACAAGAAAGAACATGTACTTGTCGATTTTGAAGTGTGTTATACATACGTTAAATATATATTCTCATTAAAAATGGTATGCTGAAAAAATTGTTGATTTTGATACTATCAAAGTCTGGAATTTTGTGGAAAAAATGCCACAATGTGTGGCAAATGAAGTGGAAAAGTGTGGCACTTAATGGAAAATGAATTTGCCAGTAAAAGTGTGGCAATGTGTGGAAAGTTGTCTAAATACTCCACACTTTGCCACAGTTTGTGGCAAATGAATGGAAAAGTGTGGCGTTCTCTGGAAAATAAATTTGCCAGTAAAAGTGTGGCAATGTGTGGAAAATTGTCTAAATACTCCACACTTTGCCACAGTTTTGTGGCAAATGAGTGGAAAAGTGTGGCATTCTGTGGAAAATGAATTTGCCAGTTAAAGTGTGGCAATGTGTGGAAAATTGTCTAAATACTCCACACTTTGCCACAGTTTGTGGATAATGAGTGGAAAAGTGTGGCGTTCTGTGGAAAACATGCTCTGGTAATGTTCTGTTTGAACTTTTTTTTTGCCATACTCGGTTGTGGCATTTTGTGGAAAACTGTGGAAAACTGTCTAAATACTCCACAAACTGGCAAAGTGTGGAAAACTGTGGCAGATTTAGGGACGGGGAGTCCCCAATAATACCTAGGATGACTATTTCCAACACTGGTGGATCCCCCATAATACCTAGGATGACAGTTCCCTACACTGGTGGGTCCCCCATAATACCTAGGGTGACAGTTCCCTACACTGGTGGATCCCCCATAATACCTAGGATGACAGTTCCCTACATTGGTGGATCCCCCATAATACCTAGGATGACAGTTCCCTACATTGGTGGGTCCCCCATAATACCTAGGATGACAGTTCCCTACACTGGCGGGTCCCCCATAATACCTAGGATGACAGTTCTCTACACTGGTGGGTCCCCCATAATACCTAGGATGACAGTTCTCAACACTGGTGGATCCCCCCATAATACCTAGGATGACAGTTCCCTACACTGGTGGGTCCCCCATAATACCAAGGATGACAGTTCCCTACACTGGTGGGTCCCCCATAATACCTAGGGTGACAGTTCCCTACACTGGTGGATCCCCCATAATACCTAGGATGACAGTTCCCTACATTGGTGGATCCCCCATAATACCTAGGATGACAGTTCCCTACATTGGTGGGTCCCCCATAATACCTAGGATGACAGTTCCCTACACTGGTGGGTCCCCCATAATACCTAGGATGACAGTTCCCTACACTGGTGGACCCCCCATAATACCTAGGATGACAGTTTCCTACACTGGCGGGTCCCCCATAATACCTAGGATGACAGTTCTCTACACTGGTGGGTCCCCCATAATACCTAGGATGACAGTTCTCAACACTGGTGGATCCCCCCATAATACCTAGGATGACAGTTCCCTACACTGGTGGGTCCCCCATAATACCAAGGATGACAGTTCTCTACACTGGTGGGTCCCCCATAATACCTAGGATGACAGTTCTCAACACTGGTGGGTCCCCCATAATACCAAGGATGACAGTTCCCTACACTGGTGGGTCCCCAAAACACAAAAAAGTTTATGTTGCAATTTGTTTTACCTTCAATGCTAATCTGACTGGACTAATATATCTCGGTTAGATAATATATCAATTCAATTTGTATATTATTTATTTGCAATGTTGTATATATGTTGTAAAATGGCCAAAGGCATATAATTTGCCGATTTTGCTAAAAAAGCTCGAAGCTTGTTTGAAACTCTGAAAAACCGTATCTGCAGCTTCAGAGTTAACCTTTCTTTATCATAGCATTATAAAATACCGGACATGCACTTTTTGCAACTCCGGTAATTTATAAGTTTGAAATATTGACCAATGAAGATCCGGCATTTTTTAAAAGTGCTAAAAAGACCGTTTCTGATTGGCTTATGGGTCTGGCTATTCTATCGAACGACGCAGAAATGTATGTAGTTACGGAAAATGAAAAAAAAAATTTTCACAAAAGTGTAGGTCCGGGATATTATAGTGGAAGCGACGATATACCATCCAATATGGCGGAAAATGGATGCAGATAAATGCACTGACGTGTCTTGCCGAATTCGTAGTTTATTCTAAGGTAGAAACATACGAGATACTTATCACACGAAAATAAAACTAAATTCCGAATGCCTAATGTATAGAAATTGAATTACGGTTCCCTAGCCAATGCATGTAGCTTTTGCTAGTCGTCCGATGGCGGACGACTAATTTCGCTGTCTAGTCGTCCGGTGCCGGATGGCTAGCCACTGCCTTTAAAAAAATAAGATGTACAAGCTAATTTCTAAAAAACTATTTAATTTGTTTAAAAAAAAATACATGTATCCCTTAGCATACACTAAGCTGCAGGTGTGCACAAAATTTCATTAAAATATCTTATTCGGTTTTAGATATATGAAACTTTGAAGACCCCAAAATTGTCCAATTTTAGGCGTATTTAATTATGCGTTAGCATCAGATTTTTCATGCATTTTATAAATAAGATTATGATAAAACCAACTTTGCAATTTGATCTGACATTTGTTTTTCTATTGAAGAATTTAATGCTTGTTAATTTGGTATAAGACATAATGTTCTAGTGTAAGTACTTTTAGATTTATGTAAGAAAAACCAAAATAGGTACCGGTGTAATGGTCCAAATTCTTGTATTTTGTAACATTCAAATTATTTAATTAAAATAACTATAGAAACAATAAAAAACAATAAAGTTTACATTATTCTAAAAGTAATAAGTTAAATACAATGCTGATATAGCAAAATTTCAAAGAATAGAACAGTATTTTGTAATTTCATTAAAAAATTTAATTTTAGTAAGTTGTGTCAAAAAAGTGTAATGTCCGTACCGTCGAGTAACCTCAAATCGTGATACCCTACTCTAGTAGTTGTTATAGTAGAACTACTTTCAATATCTTTATTGATAGTTTAGACTTAGTTATGACGCCATTAGCGAGAAAACCGAATGAAGGAATTAACATGCGTGGTCAAGGTTGACCTTCTAATCAATAAATTAATCAAATAGCATTTGTTCATAGACGTAAGAAATAAGATATTAAATTACCGACCCAAAATGTGTCCAATTTTGTAATACCAAATAGTTCCAATCGATTTACATTAAAATTATGCCACATGATCGATTTTATATCAATTTTTTAGCCATCGTTTGTTTGTTTAAGCTTTTCCAATAAAGGTCTTGGTCGAAATGGACTGGTTTCTCAATTTATGAATAAAATCGAGGGAGACAAATTATGACGTTATCTTATGCCATGTGAGTAGTTCATTTTCACGATTGTTTTTCCTTGGAAATTCTTTGTATCATAGACATATTTGGTTATTCACAATATTGGTGCTGATTTTGGCGGTAGATATTTTTTAATGTCATTCGGCACTCAAAATTAATTTTAATTTGTTAAATTGTTCATAGATGCCTGATTTACCTAGCCTACTATGTTGTGAAAGCGCGTAGATATACACATTTCTAGTTCGGCCTTATTTCGTTTCTTAATTATTCGTTTAAATTGCAAATTTGTAACAGATTGCACTTTTAATGGCATACGGAATCATTTAAGTTTAGAATAATGATACGATCAAGGTGAAAACTCGATCATATGTGATTTTACGACAATAAGTTCAAAGGTCACGATTTCAGGTATACATATTTTTTTAGCTCACCTGACCACAAAGTGGTCATGGTGAGGTTTTGTCATACCGAGATGTCCGTCGTCCGTCAACAATTTCTTCAAACGACTTCTCCTCCTAAACCGCTGGGCCAAATTTACAGGAATGTTCCTCGGGTGGACCTCTACCAAAGTTGTTAAAAATTTTCTGGTCCGTCGCATAACTAGATCACACGGGCTAAAAATAGATTTTCAAAAAGGAAACTTCAAAAAACTTCTTCTCTGAAACTGTAAGGCCTAGAGCTTTCATATTTGGTATGTAGCATCACCTTGAGGACCTCTACAAAGATTGTTCAAATTATGTCCCTGGTGTCAAAATTGGCCCCGCCCTAGGGGCCCTTAGTTTTACATAGAGTTATATAGGGAAAACCTTAAAAAAATTCTTCTCCGAAATGGCTTGGCCCAGGGCTTTCATATTTGGTATGTAGAATCAGCTAGAGGTCCTCTACAAAGAGTGTTCAAATTATTCCCCTCGGGTTAAAATTGGCCCCGCCCTGGGGGTCACCATTTTACATAGACTTATATAGGGAAAACATATAAAAATCTTCTTGTCTAAAACTACAATGCCTAGAGCTTTGTTATTAGGTATGTAGCATCATCTAGTGGTCCCCTACCAAGATTGTTCAAATTATGCCACTGGGGTCAAAATTGGCCTTGCCCCGGGGGTCACCAGTTTTACATTGACTTATACAGGGAAAACATATTAAATTTTTTTTGACAAAAACTACAATGCCTACGCTTTGATATTTGGTATGTAGCATCATCTAGTGGTCCCCTACCAAGATTGTGCAAATTATGCCCCTGGGGTCAAAATTGGCCCAGCCCCGGGGGTCACTGTTTTACATAGACTTATATAGGGAAAACATATAAAAATCTTCTTGTCAAAAACTACAATACCTAAAACTTTTGATATTTGGTATGAAGCATAATCTAGTAGTCCCCTACCAAGATTGTTCAAATTATGCCCCTGGTGTCAAAATTGGCCCCGCCCCGGGGTCACCGTTTTACAAAGCCTTATATATAGGGAAAACATATAAAAATCTTCTTGTCAAAAACTACAATGCCTAGAGCTTTGATATTTGGTATGAATCATCATCTAGAGGTCCCCTACCAAGATTGCTCAAATTATGCCCCTGGGGTCAAAATTGGTCCCGCCCCGGGGGTCACCAGTTTTACATAGACTTATATGGAGAAAACATATAAAAATCTTCTTGTCAAAAACTACAATGCCTAGAGCTTTGATAATTGGTATGAAGCATAATCTAGTGGTCCCCTACCAAGATTGCTCAAATAATTCCCCTGGGGTCAAAATTTGCCCCGTCCGGGGTCACCGTTTTACATAGACTTATATAGGGAAAACATATAAAAATCTTCTTGTCTAAAACTACACTGCATAGAGCTTTGATAATTGGTATGTAGCATCATCTTGTGGTTTTCTACCAAGATGTTCAAATTATTTCCTTGGGTGAAAACTGTGCAGGGTTTTATGTATAATCAGGTGAGCGATATTGGGCCATCATGGCCCTCTTGTTTTATGCGCACTCCAGTGACGTCATTAAATGGTCGGCATTCACGATAATTGTCGAAGATTTGTTGTTGACACTGCTTGTATCTGTTTTCAGGGCCTCCGCTGGCTATTTTTAACTTGTAGCCTGACCACATTAGCCAATTGAGAAAAGTTGTAGCCACTCTTTAGCCACCTTGAGCCAACCCGTGCCAGATTGTTGTATTAACTTATCATTGTTTATATCGATTGTATAAACATGAAATAATTAACAAATATCTTGCATTTATTGAGCTTTATTAAAGTTTTAACTTATGCTACATATCATCTTATACTCAGATAAAATATTAAATAATGCAGTTTAATTAACAAATGAATAGTCTTCTTCTTCTTCCGATGAAGTAAAAAATCCCCTCTGGGGCATCGTCGTACAATTTAGGTTTAAAATGTGACGCAAATATTTACATAGGCTAAAAGCAAATAAATCTGGGTGCTTTCTACAGCATGTTGGCCAGTGCTCCCTTGAAGGCCTCTAGGGAGTCGACCGTGGCGATGCACTCTGGTAGGCTGTTCCACAGTCGTATGCCCGAGGGAAAGAATGAGTGCACACATATCACTCTGCTATACTGTTCAACTATCATTCACTTCAATTGTAATCAAAGGCGTATCTTCTAACATTATTCTAAGTAATGGATCTTCAACTTTCTAAATCCTAATTTTGGAGACTGGAATGTTCATCATATAAGTCTGTTGGGACGTCACATTCAAACTGATATAAGTTGTTCAGCCCTGAAAAGAGAAAAAAAGAACCATGAATACAAAGTGCAAAGCAGATTTCCACTTTTCAATCTGATGTAGATTGCCGTCAGTGTAGCCTGCTCCCTAGCTAGGTCTAGCAATATCTAATTAATTCCTCAGAATCCAATGATCTTTTAAATGCTTTTCTACATACAATAGGGATATAGATAACAAAACAGATACTCATCCAAGCGTTTATTATTCAATAATCACCCATCACAAGTGAGTTCTTGGAACAAATCAATATCCATGAAAATAATGTGATTTTAATGAAACATGGACACAAATGGTCAATAGTGTAATGTCAAAACATCAAAATGAAAAATGGAGGATTTTTGTTAAAAAATGAAATTTTCAAAATAAACGGCTTGTTCACATACCCATGGTTCCCAATGGTGAGTCTAGCTCATTTGGTCGCCAACCGGAAGCGATTCCTTAGGTGTGCAACCCTGTTAAAGGCATCCTTCTTTGCGTAGTAAAACGCAGACTATCGGGTATTGGTCTTTCTTTAACACTATCCGTTGCATTTTAACGTTGCAGTAGACGGGATATTGTGTCAAGACTACAGTTAAACCGTCATGTGACGTCAGTTTTATTGACGCCAGCACCGAGGAGACAAATAACCCGGTTACAGACATCATCAGAGAGCCGTCCCATAGTTCCAAGTGGCTATATTTGAAAGATGAACCTTTATTTAACTGTGGCCGTCCACTATCTACAGGGATATAATGATTTATGCAAAAAAAAATACCGGGCCCTCAAATGCAAAAACAACGTGTTTTATTATTCACAATGTGTAGAAACAACCTTTGATCCGTTATGCAAAATATTATGTCGATAGGTACTGAACTGTTCCCACAACATCAAAAATACTACCCTAAAACCACTTACGTTTCTTTTTGTAGTGAGTTTATAAATTTTTTTTAATGTGACATAAACTTACACATCAAACAATCACACATATAATGCTATAGTTAAACTCAATGTATACAAGTTAAATCTGATTTAAAGTTGAATTAAACGATGTAAACACGACTGTCACTGAGTTGGTTCTGCCTGCCGCTGTGTTACAAGGTTGCTTAAGCGCTTTGGTCGCTTCAATATTACAGATCGGACAAAACAAATTAAATGAAAACATTACACTTACTGGTACTACTACAATTTTTGTTTACAAAAAAATTGTAATCCAGTATCGACCGATATTTTATTTCATCCAATCAGATCGCTGTATGCATTTATGCGGTCAACGTGTTAACCATATTGAAAGTCAACGAGTGTAAATATTGAACCGGTATTTGGATTATTAAGATTATTGGATGTAAAACGTGTTTCGCAACGTAACAATTTTAGTTTATGAGTACAATAATGGTTTAGGTTTAAAAATATTGCATTTTGACGGTGTGACAAGTAAAATTCAGTTTGATTTTAATGTAATACCTTCCGTTGTAAATTCAAGCGGAATCAGGCAATAGGTAATTGAGCTTTTTCGGTATGACTTCGGTTTGAAGACGAAAGTTAAAAAACAGACCGAAAGTCATATTTGTAGGACTAGTGTCATACGACATATTATCAAAGATATTTTCTCATTCGAAACGGTAATAACAGGACATCACAAATGGCTGACAATGGGCGGATAAATATGTGTTATAAAATCATAAAAATACGGCTTCCTTACAAATAACTAACTATGGAATAGAACCTTATCTTTAGAGCTCTGACGTCAGAGCCGTAACTTTAGAATCTGAGGTTAAAGTTACGGGTCTGTTACTGTAGCCACTTCCTTTATATATACTGGCATGTGAGTTATTACCAGACAACCTGTAGTCAAACCATTTAGACGCTAACAGTACCAGTCCTGTACTAGCGTCGAACTGAAAAGTGTCCTTAACATGTCGGAAATTAAATTTTTATGAAATTTGCATTTTACGCCAAATTCTGGCATTTTTTGGCTCTGTACATGTTCAATACAATAAAAAAAACACGAAACCCGCAGAATACCTGGTAATATTGGCCTTTAAATCAGTATAATTATTCAATTAATGGACATGTGCCACAACTGACAAACTCATGTAAACAATCACTGTTTTCGTTGGATGTATGCGTTAGGCGTGAATTGTCTTAAAGACCATTATCAGACTGTACAGTCCAGAACACGGGTCTGGAAACAAACTTTCCCACGGTATATCGGCCAACATAATATAGATAATGTACACCGAAGAAATATTTTGGGTTTTAACTTTTAATTAAGTTACTCATTTTTCGTTTTTTAGCTTACCTGAGCTCGAAGTGCTTAAGATGAGCTATACACCCTTTCAATTAAGACCGTAATTGAATTGTCTCCCTTTGATGACGTAGAAAGCGAAGCGAATATCGTAGCCGACTACTGTTAACATATAGAGCAAATAAAAAATGTGTCAACTTTAAACCACTGCAAATCACGTTTTACTTCATCAATTATTAAAATCTTTATATTTACGAAAACTAGATTACACAGCCTCTTAAGTAATGTTAAATTTTCAATAATTTGTTTTCAATAATGAAAAATGTAGATACCATGTTTTCTGACCTGGAATTCACGGGCGAGAAAAGGTAAAAGTAACGGACCAAATTCAATCCTCACCAATTAGCGTTTTAATCGATCAATTTTATTATTATTACTAATTGAAGTTTTACAAACTAGACAAGTTAAGTTTTCCGTCAATGTTATTGCTGTTCAAAAATTAAAAGGAGAGCCATGTTTCCCGAACCTAAATCTTCCGCGCAAAAAGAATTAATTTCTATTCATGTTTGACTCATGTTTAAACTAGCATAACTATATAAAGAAATTATGGATTTCAATAATTGATCACATCTTACTACATAATGTTAACTTTAATATTATATCAAAATCATGAATATCCAGCCAGAAATAAAAAGTAAAGTTTAATAATTTATGTGGAAACATTTCATTCTTTAAATTTTGTACTTAAATCCATCATGTCCATAGGGGCGCCGTTCTTACCCTGACCAGGAATTACCAATGTGAATTTATACTTACTTGTTTTGGTATATTGAAGTACATTAGCTTAAAAATACTATAATTTAAGGAAGTATTATATTAGGGATGTTCATTTTACGCTGGTAATAAATTCAGAATAAATTATGTGTACTAAAAAATTATTTCATGATATTGAGTGAAAAGTAAAAACTTTTCTATTGTCTATTCTACAATTGTAAAAGTCTTTGTTTATTACAGATTCATATAATTAAGTTCGTAATTGGGTCATCTAGGGTTAAAAACTAGGTCACTAGATCACATCAAAGAAAAACATTGTTAACACTCTAGAGGTCACATTTTTGACATCATTTTAATGAAACTTGGTCACAATGTATGTCTCTATCAAATCTAGGTCAAGTTCATAACTGGGTCATCTGAGGGTCATAAAACTTGGTCACAAGGTCACATCAAAGAAAAACCTTGTTTATACTTTACAGGTCACATTTTTGTGCCCCCACACTTATTTATAAGTGGGGGGCATATAGCATTGGTGTTGTCCGTCCGTAGGTCTGTCCGTACGTAACACAAATCTTGTGTGTTCAACTCCTCATAAACTACTGGGTGGAATTTCTTCAAACTTTCACAGATGAACAACCTCAATGTATAGATGATCGTAAAGGATGGAATTTTCGCTGCGTAAATTTTGACCAGAGTTATGGCCCTTTGTTACTTTTATTATATACCCTATAGTGAAAATCTTGTGTGTTGAACTCCTCATAAACTACTGGGTGGAATTTCTTCAAACTTTCACAGATGAACAACCTCAATGTATAGGTGACCGTAAAGGATGGAATTTTTGTTGTGTCGATTTTTACCAGAATTATGGCCCAGTGTTACTTTTAATTTAATTATGATGGCCTTTGATATTTTTTAGCTCACCTGTCACAAAGTGACAGAGTGAGCTTTTGTGATCACTCTTCGTCCGTCCGTCGTCTGTCCGTCAACAATTTGCTTGTGTAGACACTAGAGGTCACAATTTTGGCCTAATCATTATGAAACTTGGTCACAATGATCATATTAACAAAATCTAGGTCAAGTTCGATATTGGGTTATCCGGGGTAAAATACTAGTTCACAAGGTCAAATCATAGAAAAACCTTGTGTAGTCACTAGAGGTCACAATTTTGATCTAATCTTTATGAAACTTGGTCACAATGATCAACGCATCAAAATATAGGTCAAGTTCGATATTGGGTCATCAGGGGTCAAAAACTAGGTCACAAGGTCAAATCATGGGAATACCTTGTGTAGTCACTAGAGGTCACAATTTTGACCTAATCTTTATGAAACTTGATCACAATGATCAGTTTAATAAAATCTAGGTCAAGTTAGATATTGGGTTATCTGGGGTCAAAAACTAGGTCACAAGGTCAAATCATAGAAAAACCTTGTGTAGTCACTAGAGGTCACAATTTTGACCTTATCTTTATGAAACTTAGTCACAATGATTATGTCAACAACATCTAGGTCAAGTTCGATATTGGGTCATCTAGGTCAAGTAAGATATTGCATCATGCAGTGTCAAAAACTAGGTCACAAGGTCAAGTCATAGAAAAACCTTGTGTAGTCTCTAGAAGTCACAATTTTGACCTAATCTTTATGAAACTTGGTCACAATGAACATCACAGCACAATCTAGGTCATGTCGGATATTGGGTCATCTAGGGTAAATAACTAGGTCACAAGGTCAAATCATAGAAAAACCTTGTGTAGTCACTAGAGGTCACAATTTTAGCCTAATCCTTATGAAACTTGGTCAGAGTGATCATCTCAGCAACATCTAGGTGAAGTGCGATATTGTGTCATATTGGACCAAGAACTAGGTCACTAGGTCAAATCACAGATCTTGCATGTACTGCTACAACAGGTGAGCGACCTAGGGCCCTTTGGGCCCTCTAAGGGCCCTCTTGTAATAGAATTATTGTCCACAAGGCTAAAGAAATTTAATAATAATGTTACCTCAAACTGCTATTCCTCATTTGAAAGGATATGTGCTATAATGGGGGCACCCGCGTCTCATGGACACAATTCTAGTTTACCTAATCTTTATTAAACCTGGCCACAAAGTGTATCACTGTAAAATCTAAATAAAATATTGAGGTCATATATCATAACAAATACTGATTCTGTCTAAACTGCAGGTCATCAGGTAAGCGCTTTAGGGCCAATGTCCCTCTTGTAACATTAAATAAAACAATTAACACCTTTCTGGTTAATGTTACTATGCAATAGCTGCATATTACCATAAAAGAGTTTCAACAATTAACATTGATGTTTTCGGGGTAGGACTCCTGTGTTTTAGAAAAGGACCCTCCAAAATTTGGAGTGAAGGGTCCTGGGATTCTTGGGTTTCCAGGTCTAGTGAAACCCCTGTGCATGTTTGTAATAAATTGTCAAATAATTTTGGCAGCTTGATTACTGATTAACTGTATTGCCTGGTGCACAGTATTTGGGCAAAAACAGAATAACAGGTGTACAAGGCCATAATTTGTTTCCCTTTTAGTTTTTTTTCAAACTATTTTCTGTATTTATTGCATCAAAGGGTATTACAGATGTTTCTATGGTTTTCGT
Organism: Spisula solida; assembly: GCA_947247005.1. Lineage (NCBI taxonomy): Eukaryota > Metazoa > Mollusca > Bivalvia > Venerida > Mactridae > Spisula > Spisula solida. Next base: position 30,288,378 of record OX365949.1, read on the forward strand.
TCAATGTAACATCTTCAGAATTTGGCCTTGTACACCTGTTTTTCTGTCATTTAATTATAAAAATAGTTGCTATAAATCAAGTTACAATTTTTTTAATGCTCTTATATTATACTGCCTTATTAGAAAAATGGTACTGCAAACTTCCAAATGGGTATTTATATTAGAAAGATTAAAATTATATTAATATTCTGAGGGGACGGACGTTACAATTTAATGGGACGGACGTTACAAACTTTGAAAGCTGATAGTAATGTATTGTCAGATACTCACCAGTTTGATTTCAGTCATTATTTCAGATAGATACATACAATCGATCAATTTCAGTAATATTTTAACACTTTTAATAAGTTTAATACATTATTGCACATCACACCCTAAGTATCAAGTAGAACTTTATTTTAGTCTCATTCACAAATATTCAAATACAATTGCATTATATATCACATAAACATTATTATGTGACCATTCTAATACAGAATTATAAGAGACTTATAAATATTCACCTCAATAGTACACAATTCATTAAAATGCAACTATATGACTTGTATACACATATTACTAATATAATATTTTATAAATAATCATTTTATTAAAATGATATTATATACATAAATATTTTGAGCATTATTTACAAACATGAAAACTAAGGGATAGGTTTAAATGGTTGTTAGAAATTCATTTAAATAATGTCTAATATAAGTATGTATTTTAGTTGACTTCCAATTAAAAGCATTTTTTAGTTGATGCAAGATTTTAATTTTACTAAATGACCCCTAATTATGCAGCTACTGTCTTAAAAACAAGTAATTAGCAATAAACTAATATACAACCCTTTTCAAGTCTAAGGAGTTTTATGATCTATTTCCTGCCCCCTGCAGCTTCAGTAAGTTCATAATCAATATAATTCCTTGTAAAAACATAGACAGCTGTCACCAAGTTACATGACCCCTAATTGTGCAGCTACTGTCCCGAAAACCAGTAATTAACAATACATGTATACCAATATACAACCCTTTCAAGTCTAAGGAGTTTTATGGTATATTTCCTGCCCCCTGCAGCTTCAATAATTGATAATCAATTTCTTGTAAAAACATACATCCCTGTAAGGATTTGAGCTAGGATTATGCAATATTACCTAATTGGGAGGAGTTATTTTAAAACGGTCAAGATAATTTCACACTGTAGTGTAAACCCATTAACTGTGGGAGGGGCTATTTGTCTCTTAGACAGTATTGCTCTGTACATTATGGGAGGAGCTCAATATTGTTTGATTGGAAACTATTAGGGTATTGTATACTTATGATAGACATACTGATCACATAATAAGCAATTAAGCTGCTTTTAAATGTGATATTGCAACCATGAATGCTCTAGAAAACACTGTTTATCGTGAAATGTTTCTCTAATACTAGATGAGAATGATCCATCTTAAGTGACATAAATTCTTTAACTTCTATTTAATATCTGAGTCTGATGTTCCTCTCACAATTTCAAATAAAATAGTTATAAATATTTAATCATTGATCTTATAAGTGGAACATTCCTGTATCACTCACAATATTATATTAAATGCCTTTTACATAAAATTACTTTTTATAATAAGTGGTTATTGCCCATTTATATGAGTTGAAATAACTCTGGAATCTAAAATCATAAATAGCATGTTTTGCATAAAAAACGTTTTTGACATATGTATTTTATCTAAAAAATGTGTATCAAATATATAATCTGTTATTATGTGCTGAAAAAAGAAGAGAACAAGACATTATGTTTGTGCGTAACGTTCGTCCCCTGTACATGTAAATGTAACGTCCGTCCCCTATTTTCAGGATCATATTTATAGGTCATATTTTGTTTCAATGGACAAATTATTGAGTAAACTTGTATAACTTAAATACTATGTATTCAATTATTAATCATATTTGTGTTTATGTTTCCTAGAATTTGTGCACAAGTTAACAACAGACAAATGTTTTAAAAAAATATAAAAAAATGTAACTCAAATTTGGATTGACATGATGATAAAACTCATAAAAATCTAAATATGCAGGAATTTTTTTGTACCTGCTTAAAGTTGGTGTCCAGAAAATAATAAATATGGTTTAATTATGAAACAAACATGTTTATTAAAAAAATATTTGCAGATTTGTATTTCTATGTAACGTCCGTCCCCTAAGCTGATCAGCCGTACAAAATGCTAAATTTCACAAAAACTATTAACGGGAATGACTTTTTTTAAATTAACCAATAAAATAGAAACATGTACTCATATAAAACACTTGATTCGACATAAAAATATTAAACTTTATTTTTCGACCTTGATGCTAACACAATTTGCCCAAATACTGTGCACCAGGCAGTATGTATTTGTATACATGTACATTAATTTCCTTATTACTTCTATCCCCATATTATACCAAATTTTACATAGCATGATTCATGTTTAATAATTTCTGTTTTCTTTCTTTTCAGACTCTGACAGGCAAGGAGGTAAGGATCTGAACTTCTGAATTTCTAACAATATTATATTATAAGGTTCGGTCTCGCAATGTTTCTTACCAGATATGTTATATATACAAATCTGTTAAGTGCTGAGAAATCCAATGGCTTAAATTGGAAGGCTTAGTAACAGTTTACTTGACAAACAATTAAGACAGCATTTGAATTTTCAAACATACATAGCATCATTGCCATGTGCTGAATAGCCCTTGGATATTTAAAAGTTTGGGTAAACTTATTTGATTTGCCCTTGACCGTCCATCAGTCCAAAAATATTGTCATCCATAACTTGAAAAGTGATTGTGCTACAGTCATCAAACTTCATAGGATTATTAGCATGTGTAGTTGAGCACATACATATTTTTAGCTCACCTGTCACAAAGTGACAGAGTGAGCTTTTGTGATCACTCTTCGTCCGTCGTCCGTCGTCCGTCGTCCGTCCGTCGTCCGTCCGTCCGTCAACAATTGGCTTGTGTAGACACTAGAGGTCACAATTTTAGCCTAATCTTTATGAAACTTGGTCACAATGATCATCTCAACAAAATCTAGGCCAAGTTCGATATTGGGTCATCCGGGGTCAAAAACTAGGTCACAAGGTCAAATCATAGAAAAACCTTGTGTAGTCACTAGAGGTCACAATTTTGACTTAATCTTAATGAAACTTGGTCACAATGATCATCTCAACAAAATCTAGGTCAAGTTCGATATTGGGTCATCTGGGGTCAAAAACTAGGTCACTAGGTCAAATCATAAAAAAACCTTGTGTAGTCACTAGAGGTCACAATTTTGACTTAATCTTTATGAAACTTGGTCACAATGATCATCTCCACAAAATCTAGGTCAAGTTCGATATTGGGTCATCCGGGGTCAAAAACTAGGTCACAAGGTCAAATCATAGAAAAACCTTGTGTAGTCACTAGAGGTCACAATTTTGACTTAATCTTTATGAAACTTGGTCACAATGATCATCTCGACAAAATCTAGGTCAAGTTCGATATTGGGTCATCCGGGGTTAAAAACTAGGTCACAAGGTCAAATCATAGAAAAACCTTGTGTAGTCACTAGAGGTCACAATTTTGACTTAATCTTTATGAAACTTTGTCACAATGATCATCTCAACAAAATCTAGGTCAAGTTCGATATTGGGTCATAAGGGGTTAAAAACTAGGTCACAAGGTCAAATCATAGAAAAACCTTGTGTAGTCACTAGAGGTCACAATTTTGACTTAATCTTTATGAAACTTTTTCACAATGATCATCTCAACAAAATCTAGGTCAAGTTCGATATTGGGTCATAAGGGGTTAAAAACTAGGTCACAAGGTCAAATCATAGAAAAACCTTGTGTAGTCACAAGAGGTCACAATTTTGGTCTAATCTTTATGAAACTTGGTCACAATGATCATTTTAACAAAATCTAGGCCAAGTTTGATATGGGGTCATCTGGGGTCAAAAACTAGGTCACTAGGTCAAATAATAGAAAAACCTTGTGTAGTCACTAGAGGTCACAATTTTGACTCAATCTTTATGAAACTTGGTCACAATGGTCATCTCAACAAAATCTAGGTCAAGTTTGATATTGGGTCATCTGGGGTCAAAAACTAGGTCACAATGTCAAATAATAGAAAAACTTTGTGTAGTCATTAGAGGTCACAATATTGGCCTAATCTGTATGAAACTTGGTCACAGTGATCATCTTAACAATATCTAGGTCAAGTTTGATATTGGGTCATCTTGGGTCAAAAACTAGGTCACATGGTTAAATCATAGAAAAACCTTGTGTAGTCACTAGAGGTCACAATGTCGACCTTATCTTTATGAAACTTGGTCACAACGATCATCTCAACAAAATCTAGGCCAAGTTTGATATTGGTTTATCTGGGGTCAAAAACTAGGTCATTAAGTCAAATCATATAAAAACCTTGTGTAGTCACTAGAGGTCAAAATATTGGCCTTATCTGTATGAAACTTGGTCACAATGATCATCTCTACAAAATCTAGGTCAAGTTCGACAGGTGAGCGACCTAGGGCCCTTTGGGCCCTCTTGTACAGATTCAACTTAGTATTAGCAGATTTTTGGTCCTTGAAATGAAGTCTTCTTAAAGATCTTTAAGCAAAACCTAATGACCTCTAGTGTTAAAACCAAAAACTCCAATTGATAAACTTTTAAAGTAATCAAATTGATCTGTAATTTTATGTAGTTTTAACTTCCATTTCTTGTTTCAGATTGAGATAGACATAGAGCCCACAGATAAGGTGAGTATTGGTTGAAATCCTGTGAGATTTTCTGTAACATTCTGAGCATTTTGACCTTGCCGTGATGTCCTGAAGCATCTGGAGAAACCTCACCTCAAGTTTGAGCTCTTGAAATTTTGGTGTTATGAACTCCTATGTTTTTAGCTCACCTGTCACAAAGTGACAGAGTGAGCTTTTGTGATCACTCATTGTCCATCGTCCGTCCGTCATCAATTTGCTTGTGTAGACACTAGAGGTCACAATTCTGGTCTAATCTTTATGAAACTTGGTCAAAATGATCATATCAACAAAATCTAGGTCAAGTTGAATATTGGGTAATTTGGGGTCAAAAACTAGGTCACAAGGTCAAATCATAAGAAAACATTGTGTAGACAATAGAGGTCACAATTAAATTTTGACATAATCTCAGGCCTAGACTCTAACTATTTTGGCCACTGGTCCGACTGGACAATAGCGCCAAATTTGTAAATAGGACAGTTACTGGTTCTCCAGAATTTTCACTGGTCCTTCTGGATTTTCACTGATCTCGGGACCAGCGGACCAGTGTTAGTGTCGAGCCCTGAATCTTTATGAAACTTAGTCATGATGATGACCTCAACAAAATCAAGGTCAAGTTCGATGTTGGGTCATCCGGTGTCAAAAACTAGGTCACAAGGTCAAATCATAGAAAAACCTTGTGTAGTCACTAGAGGTCACAATTTTTGTCTAATCTTTATGAAACTTGGTCACAATGATCAGCTCAACAAAATCTAGGTCAAGTTCGATATTGGGTCATCAGGGGTAAAAAACTAGGACACAAAGTCAAATCTTAGAAAAACCTTGGCTAGTCACTAGAGATCACAATTTTGATCTAAACCTTATGAAACTTGGTCACAATGATCATCTCAACAAAATCTAAGTCAAAATTGATATTGGGTCATCGAGGGTAACAAAACTAAGTCATTTGGTGAAATCATAGACAAAACTTAAAACTGAAACATTTGTTAATGTGATGTAAATTATAAGTCATTTGTTTAAGACAATATAAAAAACTTGTTCATGCAATAACTTGATTACCATTAAGGGGCCTGCGTGAACTAATACGACAGGCAAGCGACCTAGGGCCTTCTTGTTCAACTTAGTGCAATTGTTTAAGTTACGGTTCAAGTTTTTTAACCTCTAATATCTTCAAAGTGCATTGTCATATTCCTAAATGATACTTTGCTTACTTGTTCACCATCATGACACTTGAAGACCTGCACAGGAGTAGGTAACTCTGTCCTGCATTTTGTCCAAATTATCTGCCTTTTTTTCGACTTAGAAGCCCCAACTGCTGCTATGGAGCATTTGGTTTTAAATATAATATATTATAATGATTATACTAACTTAACTATCCTAGCATGGCACTGAGAATAGTGGAGCGCGCTGTTCGTGGACAGATCTTGTTTACTGGCATGCATCGGATGACCAACATGTTTAGATGAGTGGGGTATGATTATACAGCTTTGCACCTGTTGGTAAGACCAAACGGTTCCCCAACAATAATTTGAGAGCGCTTTATTGACCTAGGGCTCGCTCTGGAATGTGCAGGTTGAGCCTGAATGCCCCAAGATAAATCAAATTGACCTCAACTATTATAAAGTAAAAGTATGACTTAACAAATATTAAGACATTATGCTACATGAAATCTGGCACGTTAGTTCTATGATACACAACACCAACAGACAATCAATAATTGACAAGTTAATCAAGCAGATAACTCAGTGTTTTTTGGCAAAAATATTTGGAAATATTAGGCCCCTTTTCCCTCTCTGCAGAGTATATATTTTCCCCTAAAGATCTTTAAATTTTCCCCTTTGAGTATTGTTAAATTTTAACATAAATAAAGTCAATTGTGTTGATAAATGAATGCAGAATGGAATGAAACAGTTAATTGTGACCTCCCATGCTTAAAATACCACCAATAAACAATCATACTAGACATTTTAAGAGAATTTCTTTCTGCTTCTCTGTGCGTTTATTTTCCCCCTTCAATGGGCCCAGACCCCTTTCCCCAAAAAGTCAAAAGAAACACTGTCACTAGTCCTTTAAATGTGTGATAAACATTATTGAATGCTGTAAACTGACTAATAGCCATTAAAGCCAACACTTTTACCGGCAGCAATTGTCCAGTTCACCTATAAAGAAAGTTTTAGTCTGGAAACTGCACCTGTGACAGTATAGAATTTAAGAAATTTCTGGGGAAGCATGGCCTAAATGCCTACACATATACACCAAGCTACATCCCTGTGAAATATTAATACCAAAGAAACAACAAACAAAATGACAATGTACAGGAATAAATATTATCTCTAACTATTGTTTAAATGTTTAAAGCCCACTAGACTGAAACTGACTGGTGCCAAAATTGGCGACCCTAGGATTCTAAAACTTTACATAAAGGTTGGTCTGCAACAGTGTGTCAGGGGCTAACAATGATCTAACACACATACTTATCTGACAATTAATTGGATTATACTGTTGTCTTTACATTTGATCCAACTATCAACAGTGAACAGTATTATAAACAAATACTGTAGTGATGTACATAATAGTAATAATAGTATAGTTTGTCCACTATATCCTACGAGGGGTGATCAATATATTTCGTGGACTTTTCACCTAGCAATTTTAATTTGTCAGCAAGGCTCAAAAGCAAATTAGTATTACTCAGAGAGGATATCTCCGACGGAATGCACCTATAACATAGTTTTATTCATGTAACGGGTGTGTGACGCTGGTCGTCACGTGACGTCATTTCAAGCGTCACCGTTTGAGCAGTACTGAGCTCCTTTCTGGACTTATATACGACCAAGTGTATACGATTGATTCACTTTTAATACAGAAATAAGTCATCAATAACCAACTCTGGAATGTAAGGCGGAAAAGAAATTGGCTCGATGCGTTATTGCAGGGCCTGGTTATTGGACTTAAAACTCAGAAAAAAGCGGTTGGCTTTACACTGTAGCATCATCCCGATGAAGAAGGAATCACGACCTAACAAGTTTAGGGCGCAATTTCTAAAGAACTCCTTTCAAAGGGAATGAAATATTTATTGTTTTTTATACGCCCGTTGAAAACGGGACGTATTATGTGAACACCCTTGGCGTGCGGGCGGGCGGCGGCGTCCAGTAATTTGTCTGTACTCTAGCGCAAACAGTTTTCATCCGATCATCTTCAAACTTGCTGACAATGCTTATGGGCATAATATCTAGGCCAAGTTCGATTATAGGCCAAATCGACCTAGGCCTTATTGGGTTATGGTCCTTTAATTACCAAATAAGTATGAAATTGGCCTTGTCTGTACTCTAGCGCAAACAGTTTTCATCCAATCATCTTCAAACTTGCTGACAATGCTTATGGGCATAATATCTAGACCAAGTTCGATTATAGGCCAAATCGGCCTAGGCCTTATAGGGTTATGGTCCTTTAATTACCAAATAAGAAATTAATTACCAAATAAGTATGAAATTGGTTGTCTGTGCTCTAACGCAAACAGTTTTCATCCAATAGTCTTCAAACTTTGTGACAATGCTTATGGGCATAATATCTAGGCCAAGTTTGATTATAGGCCAAATCGGCCTTTGTCTGTACTCTAGCGCAAACAGTTTTCATCCGATCATCTTCAAACTTGCTGACAATGCTTATGGGCATAATATCTAGGCCAAGTTCGATAATAGGCCATATCGGCCTAGGCCTTATTGGGTTATGGTCCTTTAATTACCAAATAAGAAATTAATTACCAAATAAGTATGAAATTGGTTGTCTGTGCTCTAACGCAAACAGTTTTCATCCAATAGTCTTCAAACTTTGTGACAATGCTTATGGGCATAATATCTAGGCCAAGTTTGATTATAGGCCAAATCGGCCTTTGTCTGTACTCTAGCGCAAACAGTTTTCATCCGATCATCTTCAAACTTGCTGACAATGCTTATGGGCATAATATCTAGGCCAAGTTCGATAATAGGCCAAATCAGCCTAGGCCTTATTGGGTTATGGTCCTTTAATTACCAAATAAGAAATTAATTACCAAATAAGTATGAAATTGGTTGTCTGTGCTCTAACGCAAACAGTTTTCATCCAATCGTCTTCAAACTTTGTGACAATGCTTATGGGCATACTATCTAGGCCAAGTTTGATTATAGGCCAAATCGGCCTTTGTCTGTACTCTAGCGCAAACAGGTTTTCATCCGATCATCTTCAAACTTGCTGACAATGCTTATGGGCATAATATCTAGGCCAAGTTCGAATATAGGCCAAATCGACCTAGGCCTTATTGGGTTATGGTCCTTTAATCACCAAATAAGAAATTAATTACCAAATAAGTATGAAATTGGTTGTCTGTGCTCTAACGCAAACAGTTTTCATCCAATCGTCTTCAAACTTTGAGACAATGCTTATGGGCATAATATCTAGGCCAAGTTTGATTATAGGCCAAATCGGCCTAGGCCTTATTTGGTTATGATCCTATAATTACCAAAATAAATGTGAAATTGACCTTGTCTGTTCTCTAGTGCAAAGAGTTTTCATCTGAGTATCTTCAAACTTGGTGACAATGTTCATGGATATAATATCTAAGACAAGTTCAATTGTAGGCCAAATCAGCCTAGGCCTTCTTGGGTTATGGTCCTTTAATTAAAAAAAATGTTGCATTGTTTTTTTCATTCACCATGCCCTGAGACTCACCATGCCCCAAGACGGGCGTATTTTGTGACATTTTGGCACTCTTGTTACTCTATCATGACTGATCGTAGAATTTGCCAGTAACGTATCGTTCAGAAATATGCCTCTTATTTCTCAGAAATGAAGGAGGAGTATCCCTAACTCTGTCTTGATTATTCCGTTTATTCTTATTTTACCATGGCATCAGTTTGACAGATTCCCTACAATCATATAAACGACGAAATCATGTGTATATCACTGATTTATAGTGCAAACAATCCCCATACACGGTCAAGTCATCGAGCTATTGCAAGGATTTTCCAAGTTAGGCGTTAATCTTAATGAAATGCCGTTGCTCTGAGATTACTAATTGTCCGTCATGCTCGACGGCGCGCGCTGCACCTTTGTCACAATAAGTGACGTCATCAAGAACATTGTGACGTCACAATTATAATGATTAAGTAATTACAACGCTAGCTAATTGATACATCTGTATTTCCTGGTAATTTCATTGTTCTAGAATCAATATTTAAAAAGTTAGAAGGAAAGTCTTCGAATATATTAATCAGATACTAGTAGATAGATAGATACTTTTTTTCCTCCAAATATATGAAGAGTATAACATAATGTACAACAATGCAGCAGCATCAAAGATTTACAACAAAAAATTAACACTATTATACAGAATTTCTACAATAAAGATACAAACATATATCCAATTTAGCATAATTATATACACACAGTAACTTAGGTGCCTGTACAACACAGTTTAATAATAATTGGCTGACAGTAATATAATGTGACTACGATCCATAGTACATGTACTATGCAGAAGTGTTAAAAGAAAGCGAAATTAAGACTTAAGCAGTTCTTTGGACCAGGAGCACATCAGCGTCATAAGAACGGCATTGTCTTTAGATCTTTTATAATCATACAATTTATCATAACATTGAAAATGTGGCATTCACATTTGATAAATATTGTAACATTATACGACAAATTTGGCTTGGTCAGTGAAATACCGAGCTATTTTGGATTTGATTTGGCGAAACGTCGAAAGTAATCAAACCAGAATTATACCGTTTATATGAGCAGCTTTAATATATTATGATACACCAGTAGAGCCAGTTTTAATGCTCACATATACCTATCAAACTAGTGATACATTGAACAAATAAGTCTCAACATACGCAAATGGCTGAACATTTTATCTGTTGCCTCGACAGCTAACAACAAAACTGCAGATGACTGTTCATCGATTGATAATCCTTGAAATCGAATGAATCTAGATACACTCATAATATCAAATATTTCAATAATAAGTTTCTGTCTTGCATATTCATGTTTTCTACAAAACCAAAGTGCATGGTTCAAGTCATTAAAAGTAAGAAAAATGTAATTTACATTTTTGCCTGAAATGTTCTACTTTGGTTCTCTTGAAATTTTCAGGTTGAAAGAATAAAGGAGAGAGTGGAAGAGAAAGAAGGGATCCCCCCACCACAACAGAGACTTATTTTTAGTGGAAAACAAATGTAATTGTCTATTTTAATCTGTAAATCTCTTTATGCTTGTATAATGTTTAATTTGCAAATTTTGGTAACAGATGTGCAGATTTAGGAACTTGTGGTTGAATGTTCCAGGATAGGTTATCATGTTGAAGGTTCCAGGATAGGTTATCATGTTGAAGGTTCCAGGATAGGTTATCATGTTGAAGGTTCCAGGATAGGTTATCATGTTGAAGGTTCCAGGATAGGTTATCATGTTGAAGGTTCCAGGATAGGTTATCATGTTGAAGGTTCCAGGATAGGTTATCATGTTGAAGGTTCCAGGATAGGTAATCATGTTATGAAAGTACATCTATTAAGGAACTTGATTTGCGAGTAATAACAAAAATTCAATTCACAAATAATAGAAACAAAATACATTACAAATGATACCCGACATATGGTAGTCTAAAGTTGTTGTCATGCTAACAGTTACTTTCATTAGTTTATGTCTCTCAATGACTCTCTATATTACAGTCAATCTCTTTGCAAATGTGTTTTAGAATATTAAAAACTGCATAAAATCCACCAGAAACGTTAGAAATGGATATTTGTGTCATTAAGATCAGCAGTGATGCACACGTTATAAAATTTGGTCATGCTCGACATGGGTCATATGGGATCAAATCTGGTTATAAAATCTAGGTCATGCTCGACATTGGGTCATATGGGGTCAAAAAATATGTCACAAGGTCAAATCATAGAAAACTATTGAATAAATAAATAAATATATATATAGATGAGCCGTTCTCCAGAAAACTGGGCTGAGGCTCTGAAATGAGAAAAAAGTAATGATCGTTGATTTAACTTCAAGTAATTGGATAGTATAGAACTGTCTCTTAGATTTAATTTTTGTCATGAATTATGTTAAAATAACCTGAAAATTACCCATATTGAGAAAAAGATGGTTTAGTGGTTAGAATCAGTAGCTTCTTTTCTATACAAGCAAATATTCATGTTTTTGATATATTATATTAAACTTAGAATATAATTCTAAATTGTGATACTATTTTGAAACGTTTACGCTAATAATTTATGAAATACTGAATTTCTGAAGCACATATAAACGTTATGTCAAATAACGTTTCAATGACGTTTGCGACGTCACTCAAAAAGTAGGCGGGAGTGGTTAGTGGGTGTATATATTTGCTCAAATTTTCAGAAACTGTTCATAAGAGTCTTGTCTTTCTAATGTCATATTATCATGATTTTCATATTTTTGTCACTAATCCCGGTTTTCCTGGAGAACGGCTAATATATATGCAATAGAGGCTTCGTTACATGAGGGGTCCTATAATTGGCCAGCCTTCTGGTTGAATGATCTAGCGATTTTATATACAACACAAAATTTGATTTTTCCTTGTGAATATTGTTCAAATTGAATAAGATGGCCTGATGGAATTTTCATAAAACATTATGTTACAACTGCAATAGTTTAAGTGAACAAAGATTGCTTCAAAATTCAATGTCTATGTGTTGATAAGCCCAACCTCTCTCAAGTCTCTGTGATATTAAACAGAATGCGGTCCCTTTTGGGGCTTACACAATATGAGAATAGTAAATTAACAAACATTTCCATGTTATTCTTGCCAATTTAGTCCCTGTCGATAGGGCTTATCAGTTACCTGGAAAAAGACGACATTACGTGAAAGCATACCAAATGCATCACATTATTTTTAGCTCACCTGTCACAAAGTGACAGAGTGAGCTTTTGTGATCACTCTTCGTCCGTCGTCCGTCCGTCGTCCGTCAACAATTGGCTTGTGTAGACACTAGAGGTCACAATTTTAGCCTAATCTTTATGAAACTTGGTCACAATGATTATCTCAACAAAATCTAGGCCAAGTTCGATATTGGGTCATCTGGGGTCAAAAACTAGGTCACTAGGTCAAATCATAGAAAAACCTTGTGTAGTCACTATAGGTCACAATTTTGACTTAATCTTTATGAAACTTTATCACAATGATCATCCTAACAAAATCTAGGTCAAGTTCGATATTGGGTCATCAGGGGTCAAAAACTAGGTCACAAGGTCAAATCATAGAAAAACCTTGTGTAGTCACTAGAGGTCACAATTTTGACCTAGTCTTTATGAAACTTGGTCACAATGATCATCTCAACAAAATCTAGGTCAAGTTCGATATTGGGTCATCCGGGGTCAAAAACTAGGTCACAAGGTCAAATCATAGATAAACCTTGTGTAGTCACTAGAGGTCACAATTTTGGTCTAATCATTATGAGACTTGGTCACAATGATCATCGCAATAAAATCTAGGTCAAGTTCGATAATGGGTCATCTGGGGTCAAAAACTAGGTCACAAGGTCAAATCATAGAAAAACCTTGTGTAGTCACTAGAGGTCACAGTTTTAGCATAATCTTTACGAAACTTTGTCACAATGATCTACACAACCAAATCTAGGTCAAGTTTGATATTGGGTCATCCGGGGTCAAAAACTAGGTCACAAGATCAAATCATAGAAAAACCTTGTGTAGTCACTAGAGGTCCCAGTTTTGGCCTGATCTTTACGAAACTTAGTCACAATGATCATAACAACAAAATCTAGGTCGAGTTCGATAATGGGTCATCTGGGGTCAAAAACTAGATCACAAGGTCAAATCATAGAAATACCTTGCGTAGTCACTAGAGGTCACAATTTTGGTCTAATCTTTATGAAACTCGGTCACAATGATCATCTAAAAAAAATCTAGATCAAGTTCGATATTGGGTCATCTGGGGTCAAAAACTAGGTCACAAGGTCAAATAATAGAAAAACCTTGTGTAGTCACTAGAGGTCACAGTTTTGGCCTGATCTTTACGAAACTTGGTCACAATGATCATCTCAACACAATCTAGGTCAAGTCCGATATTGGTTTATCTGGGGTCAAAAACAAGGTCATTAGGTCAAATATAAAAACCTTTTGTAGTCACTAGAGGTCACAATATTTGCCTAATCTGTATAAAACTTGGTCACAATGATCATCTTAACAAAATCTAGGTTAAATTTGACAGGTGAGCGACCTAGGGCCCTTTGGGCCCTCTTGTTCATAATTATGCCCTCCCCCCATCTTTGATGAGAGTGTATATGCTTTACACCTGTCTGTGTGATGCCCCCCCATCTTTGATGAGGGAGTATATTGGTTTGCACCTGTCTGTGTGATGCCCCCCATCTTTGATGAGGAAGTATATTGCTTTGCACCTGTCTGTGTGATGCCCCTCATCTTTGATGAGGGAGTATATTGCTTTGCACCTGTCGGTTGGTCGTATCAATGGTTTCTGTTCAATATCTCAAGAACACTTTGCCCTACATATAACAGTAGATGACCCCTATTGATTTTGAGATCAGTAGGTCAAGGTCACTGTGACCTCCACCATTATTGAGTATTCAAATGGTTTCCGTTCTATAACTCAAGAACGCTTTGCCCTAGGATCTTCAAACTTTACATGGAGGTTTGTCATCAACAGCGGCTTGAGGTCAGTAGGTCAAAGATCAAGGTCACTGTGACCTCTGCCATTTCTGACTATTCAAATAGTTTCCATTCAATAACTCGAGAAGGCTTTGCATTAGGATCTTCAAACTTTACATGGAGATTGGTTAACAGTAGATGACCCCTATTGATTTTGAGGTAAAAGGTCACCATTTTGACTATTGGGCTTCCATGAGGGCATACGCGTTTTACAAACATCTCTTGTTTAGTAGCAGTTGTAGATGGTATTTTAATATTTGCACAATGTTTACTTCATCGGTTTTGTTTAGTTAACTTCAGGAAAAAAATGGTCAAAAAAAACAAAGAACCGCAACGTCACTATGGCTACACCGGCCCAACCTCATCGCGACGTCGTTACATATCACTGTATAGATACTCATTCGTGGCACAATTCATAATGTATAACGCTTTGAATGATTCTAAAAAAAATAGCTGTTCAACCAGATACACTTCATAGACCTGTCAACCGAAAATCAATTGTTTTCCTTTGCAACTTGCATGTAAATTATAAGAACTAGCTGCCGAGAACATCAATATTGATGACTTAATTTGACGTTATTGACTTGGTATAGCTCATTTGCATGTCAGCATTGATTTAACATGGCTATATATGAGATAATATGCAAATAGACGCCTGTTTTGTATGCTATTACATATTTTATACATTTTGCAATATTGCCATTATTAATTTATGGCACGAATTTCGTCGCCAATTTCTGTATAGAACTCATTTTCAGACAACGACTTCGAAACAAATAGCTCTAAAACGGAATTTTGACGTTAAAACAATATTTTGAAATAATGAGTGTAATGTTATATCGTTGCATATTCATAACCTGCCCTTTAAAAAAGTATAATAATACAAACGCACGAATGATACGTGATCGTTTGTTACGAGCAACGTTGGAAAATATGAAAATTTGGGCCGCATGACGTCGAGTGACGTTGCCATAGGAAACCGCGTCCGTTCTGACTCTGATTAATATTGATGGTCAGCGGTGAATCAATTCAAAATAAAATTATCTTCATGTTCAGAAAGTTTCAACGACTTACAATGACAAATTAAGAAATGACAGCACTTTTCCGCGTATTTGTTGATCACCCCTCGTATATATATAAATAATGTTACATGTACAAAAATTGATACACATGCATAATTTGTGTACATTTGTGTACATTAATTATGCAATACCCTTAATTTGTATGGGTTATTATACCATCATCAATTCGAACTTATACACATACATACACTCAACAGATTTAAAAACGCACCAGTATTAAAAATAACTGAATTTTGTCAAAAGTCAGGAGGCAACATTACGTTGGCTGCGTCACTCGAAATGGTTCCGCATGATTGCACACAGTGTCAGACGTTTGTCGGGTGTCAGTTGATTAGTCCAAAGTACATTATTGCATTATTCCTTTAATAATTATCAATAAAAGGTAAAATCTTTTAAGTACAATTTGGAACGATTTTCGTCCGATTCGAGCCTTATTTGCGAATGTATTGTCTTCGTGGCATTGGTTTGAGGTGTCCTAGACGCAACGCGGGAAAGACGACAATCACCAAAACTGCTATGCTAAATTTGACTTTAAACCATCTCAAGTTCACACACTGAGCACATCTAGAATCTGAATTCGGTCATGCGGTTTTGAGCCAGGCAGCCGCAGCCACATCAATATAATTAGTCCCCTACTGGTTTTTGACCGGAGGGGACTATAGGTTTGCCCTCCGTCCGTCAGTCAGTCAGTCAGTCCGTCCATCAAACAATCTGGATCCTGAAATAACTCAAACAGTTTCCTAGCTAGGTTTATGAAACTTGGTATGTGGATAGGGGGCAACAAGGGGAATATGCACGTGTAAAAATATTTTGATTCTGACAAAAATTGTGGTTGCTATGACAACAGAAAGAGTGAATATATGCCCAAATCTGGATCCTGCCATAACTCAAGCAGTTTCCAAGCTAGGTTTATGAAACTTGATATGTGGATAGGGGGCAATAAGGGGATTATGCACATCTAAAAATATTTTGATTCTGACAAAAATTGTGGTTGCTATGGCAACAGAAACATTGAAAATGGTCTCAAACCGGTAGGGGACTTCTGTATTGCTAGCAATTCTTAATTACTTGTTTAAGTTAAGTGCTGCTTGAAGAGTGGGAAAACATCACACAGAACATAATTTCTATCCTATTATGTAATGTATGTTATCCTTGAGGAAGAGGGTTCACGTGCATGCATCAATGCAGCAGGTTCATATACTCACTAGTGAAATAGCGACTTTCATTTCCATGGGTCACTCTGGTAAACATATAATTTATTTTAAACTCACGATAATTACATGAACTCGACATAACTAGTTGCGAATAGACTGAAGTTTATTCACCCAACATTAAATAACCATAGATAAACGTTTTCCCTCATAAAATTTATATGTAATTAATGGTGCGTTTTTAAATCGTTTGAGTGTATTCTTTGAATATCATAGATGCCTTGAACAGGTAGATGGCTGAACTGTTTTCCCGGTCCGAAGGTAGTTCGAAGCATGGAAGTTCTACTGTATATTATCTCTTGTTTATAAGGTGTCAACTCTTTCTCTCTTTTGCAGGAATGATGAGAAGACTGCACAAGATTATAAAGTTACTGGAGGATCTGTGTTGCATCTTGTTTTAGCTTTACGTGGTGGTGTTTGATGTCTAACCTTTATATAGTATTGACATTTAATTATGTGACACGTAATCTTTGAAATTTGTTTAATCATATGAACTATGAATCCAAAAATGTTTCAGAAGCCAGCCACCAAGTATGATGGGATTTACGCATTTGTTTTTTACCATTGTTAAATTCTTAAATTGCTTTGTCGCCCGCCTATTATTTTTCGTCTACAATTGACTTTCTATATGATTCAAATTCTCTTGGCTGTTTATCGAATTGATAGATCATCGTAGATGCATATAATCTTGATATATTTAAATTCAATATTTTCTAGTTTCTGTTATAAATATAGTTAATACTGTCATGCCAAAGTGCTCAAGGTATTTTACAAGTTTATTATTACGTTAATAAAGGCTACCGCCCCAAAATACAAATACATGCATGTTCACATAATAATTTCAGCTATTGTGATCACCCCCTTGTGCGCCGTCCGCCGTCAACAATTAGACTGATAACACTCTAGAGGTCATACTGTTCACTTAATCTTTATGAAGCTTGGTCACTCTAGAGGTCACATTTTTAGCTCACCTGTCACATAATTCATTCAAACGACTTCTCCTAAACCACTTTCAACCAAACTTCACAGGAATGTTCCTTGGTGGTCTTTTCTTAAAATAGCTAAAAGAATTGTAATCTATAAATAACTCTGGTTGCCATGGCAACCGATAGAAAAATCTTAAAAAATTAAACAGCTGGCCAGATTTCAAAATAATTTTACCGAAATAGTTGTTGGGTGACCCTCTTACAAAATTGACATTTTTGTCTTGATTCGTCAAAAAACATGGCTGCTAGTGGGTGGGGTGCTGTTTTTCCCTATATATCTATAGAAAAATCTTTAAAAATCTTCTCCTCTAAAAGTACTGGTTGGATTTCATTATAAATTGGTTAAATTGTTCCTTGGGTGATCCTCTCTTAAAATAGCTAAAATAGTTCCATTCCATGCAGAACTCTGGTTGCCATGGCAACCGATAGAAAAATCTTTTAAAAAATCAACCGCTTGCCAGATTTCAAAATAATTTTACATAAATAGTTGATGGGTGACCCTCTTACAAAATTGACATTTTTGTCCTGATTTGTCAAAAAACATGGCCGCTAGTGGGTGGGGTGCTGTTTTTCCCTATATATCTATAGAAAAATCTTTAAAAATCTTCTCCTCTAAAAGTACTGGTTGAATTTCATATTAAATGGGTAACAATATTCCTTGGGTTATCCTTTCTAAAAATAGCTTAAAGAATTATAATCCATCTAGTACTCTGTTTGCCATGACAACTGATTGGAAAAAACTTTTTAAAAAACAACATGGTTTTACTTGATCAATGTGCACAGGTGAGCTACCTAGGGCCCTGTGGGCCCTCTTGTTGACATAATCTTAATGAAACTTGGTCTCTATGAAATCTAGGTCAAGTTCATAATTGGGTCATTTTGGGTCAAAAACTAGGTCTCCAGGTCACATTGAAGAAAAACCTTGTTAACACTCAAGAGGTCACATTTTTTACATGATCTTAATGAAACTTGGTCACAATGTATGTCTCTATGAAATCTAGGTCAAGTTCATAATTGGGTCATCTTGGGTAAAAAACTAGGTCACCATGTCACATTTAAGAAAAACGTTGTTTATACTCTAGAGGTCACATTTTCACCTCATCTATATTAAACCTGACACAAAGTGTGTCACTGTAAAATCTAAATCAAATATTAAGGTCATATCATAACAAATACTGATTCTGCCTAAACTGCTAGTCATCAGATGAGCGCTTTAGGGCCAATGGCCCTCTTGTCTGTTTAAACCTTCATAATGAAAACTTCAATCCTTTATTATACCATTGGATCGCTTTTGAATGCATCTGCCTTTTGTCGGCACACGTGTATTTCTAATGCATTTACCAATATCAAGATACTGATGTTTCGACAAAATTGTTTTAAACTGTGCATGGAGATATGGCAGACTGCAAGAAACTTATAGTAACATGCCACAGGACTATTGAATAAAGGGTTAAAAGGTGAACTCATGGTTGAAATGTGATTACAGATATTCTAGTTGTTCAGAACTTATATTTTTATGCCCCAACATCAACTTATGCGGGAGGCATATTGTGATTGTCCTGTTTGTTCGTCTGTCCTATTGAAAATGTTAATACAAACTTTCAATTTCTTTAAACTCAAATATTTGCTCTCAAACTTGGCATACTGGTTAAACAATCATAAATACCTTACATTGTCAATGCCATGTACAACTATCCAACATTAAATCAGAACTATGGGCCCTGTTTGACTTAGCTAGTTATTATGGACAAGGCTACTGAACGCAGTCTTGTTAAAACATTTACCTACTGCCTAGAAGCTTTCCTTTTGTAGATTTCACTGAAACTTTCTTGTGTCTCTGTTGTATTATGTATGTAATGATGTCATGATCACAAATATGTTGGATTGTATGCAATTCTTTTATAAGATTGCATAATAAAATGCTTAAAAAATACGTTCTGTTTAATATTACTCTTTTGTTCACATATATAATCATGGACTATGGAAATTGCAACAATTGAAAACAACGGATGTTGATACTCAGGGCAAAACAAGAGCGATCACTGACAGGGAATCTTTTTTTTAGCTGCCAAAAATGCCAATTTGTATGTAGAAAAAACAAAAACTGAAAAAATCTTCGCTCGCTCTGAACAAAG
The DNA here is from genome assembly GCA_947247005.1 of Spisula solida. NCBI lineage: Eukaryota > Metazoa > Mollusca > Bivalvia > Venerida > Mactridae > Spisula > Spisula solida. The sequence continues at coordinate 30,308,235 of OX365949.1, forward strand.
TTTGAAGGGGTAAACTGGAGTCACTATGTTGGTCCAAAGGGATTCGACCTGATAAAAATATCTTTCACATCTATACTATGAATATATAAGACAGGGATCTGTCTTGATGACTGGCCCTCATATACCCAACTCAACATTATGTTCAATATTTTAAACAAGCCGAATACAATCGTTTATTTTTTGTACTGCACACTTCAAGACAATATAATATTATACATAAAAAATACAACTTTTATCAATACACGTACACAATGTCGCCTGTGTCGAGCATAGAATGTTCACAAAATGCGTAAAACCCGGTTTGACGACATAACCCTGCACAGACAGAAACTAGAAAACGGCCTTCGGTAAAGAAGAGAAATCATTATTTACGCACGATCTCGGGATATTAGTACGACGATTTGATAGAGGAACTTATATATATTAATAGTCTAGATGTGAAAGATATTTTTATCGGATCGAATCCCTTTGTGTTGGTCGGGAGGTCGGTATGTTAGCAAAATCGTGTCTGCTCTGTAACTTTGTCGTTTCTAACTGGATTTTAAAATGGGCTGGAACAAATGTTCACCACATCATGATGTGTCATGGGCAGACCTAGGTTCCTAACTCTAAGATCAAGGTCACACTTTGAGGTCAAAAGTCATATAGTTATACAAGTCATGTCTAATCTGTATATTTGTCGTTTCGTACTTGATCAAGACGATGCGTCATTCACAAGACCCAGGTCCCTAGCTCAAAGGTTACACTTAAAGGTTAAATAGTCATGCAAGTTGTTTCCTACTGGATTTTAAAATGGCATTGTACAAATGTTAAACACATCAAGACGGTGTGTCTTATGCAAAAATCAGGTCCCTAGCTAAAAGTTACACTTAGGGGTCAAAGGTTACATAGTCATGCAAGTAGTGTCCGCTCTGTAACTTTGTCGTTTCTTACTGGATTTTAAAATTGCTTGGTTCGCCACATCAAGACAGTGTGTCATGCGTAAGACCCAGGTCCCTAGCTCAAAGGTCACACTTGTAGTGGTCAGTAAATAGGTAGACCGCCCTCCGTGCTTATCAGCGAATAACGTTTGGCTATGAGTATCTGTATATAATGTATGCATGCATTATTATGAGTCGAGTTGCTGTGTCTGTATGAGTATGTATGAATAAAGTATAATAACTAACACACCGTGTTCGGTCTTGAAAATCCTTTTACGGGTCAGAGTGTTTTAAATACAAATAGCTGTATGCTATCAGGAACATTACATTGGGGACGAGGATTAAATTGGATTAGATTAGATTAACATTCCCAGAATACACCATGACTGGATAAACCCGTTTCCCAAATTTGAAATTTATGGTGCAGAAAACTCACAGGGAGTGAGGTGGAATAAATATGTTGCTAAATTAGAAAATCTATTTGTTGGATTAAGCATTGATTCTAAGAAAAGGAGGAAGGCTTCACTTCTACATTATGTGGGAGACGAAGTATTTGAGATACTTATCCAGAACCTGTTTTTACCGGAAACCTGTCTTAACCGGAATGGTTTGTCGGTCCCGGCAGAAAGCCACTGTATTTCTATTAGATGGACCTTTACTTTGACAGAACCTGCTTTATCCGTTATCCGGCATTGTTTGTCAGTCCTGACAATGGGGGAGTTTCCAAATAATCCAGCAGAGTTATCTCTGCACCGTTCTTGTCAAATAAGAGGTATACACCTGATGCTGGCTATCTCTGTGTATAGCAGGTTTACATTGAATTATAGTAGGAGAATGTGGAGTATTTAATTAACTGACCTTATCTAATTAATTAATTAAGGTTTATTTTGCAGAATAAACTAATTAACACTTCAGATTTAGAAAAGATGAACTTTAATATATATTACTTACTATTGTAAATTCTCCTTTGTAATGGGTCTGGGGGGTTTGATGGTAGAATACATGTAGATTTAATTAATGTGATCTGATACACTAGAATACTTGTAATATATGCTTTTAATATGATAGTTTACGCAACTTAAGTAAAACAAAATCGTTATTTGTGTTTGTGTTTAGTATCTACTGAGTACATGTATTTTAATTAGGAGTCAAATATGATAGGATGTACATCATGTTTAAAATTTAATGAATCTTCTTAAACCTATTTTCCTTTATATATAGTGTACATATATATAGTGTACAAATATATATACAAAGTGATATTCGTATCAGTTGTGGTTCACTATATTATGTATTATTAAATACTCATAGAACAATCTCAATCTCACAGTCTTCATTGTCAAGTTCAACCCTTTGATTCATGATGCCCTTAAATGTAAAAGCTATGAAGAAGCAATACTTTAACGATATACAGACGCCCTTGGACTTAATAGAATAATTTCAGTATTACCTTTTAATACATTTACATATTATTTGTGATGCACTTTTAATTATTTATTTAATGACAAAATGTAACAATTATTTCTATTATTGTAGTGTGTGCAGAATGGCCCTGCGATTCCCGTTTCGCCTTTAAATTTCTTCCATGCCATTTCTTCACACTGCTTTCAATGTACACATAATGACTTTCCTACAATACATGTTTGAAGATATGAAGAAGTTATATATTCATATATTCATCCTAGCTGTCAACTTGCACATTTCATCCAAACCCGGAGGCAGGTTACTCTCCAGAGATGCTGCTCCCTCCAGGTTGGTTTGTCAGCCCGTGATCTTGTCTCCCTCGTTCGATTGCAATATATTCTGTTCCAGACTAATGTGTCGGGCGTTGTCTATCCACTGTTACAGCAAGGTTTGGGGAGATAGGTGTGATCTCTTCGTGAAGACTGCAGACCTGCCTGATTCAAATGTAGTGAATGGCTAAGTTTTGGACGTATCAGAACACTAGTTGAAGACTATGTTCCTCACATAGGTTGTACAATTTGTGAAAGCAGTTGTTTGCTAATCAATGTTCTGGTAAATTCTCTGCCTTTGAAGGTGTCCAAGTATTTCAGTACATGTCATTTGTGTATTAAAGTTATTGCCAGATACAAAATCAGAGGGCATGGCTGGAAGAAGTTAGCTGATGTATTATGCGGCCCTCTTTTCCAGCAAGGCATTTGCACTTCGCTGTGACTGCATTGTTTATCACTTCCTTATATAAAGCTTGTATATTACATAACTATACTGAATTACGTATACTTCTTAAAAAATGAAACAAATATAGATTTAACCCAAAAAATGCTGATTGTCATACCAGTTCAGCCTAAATTATATCGTTGAAAATATCAAGCAGTTTATGCTTAAGGCTGAATATAATGTATTAATTGAGTAATGTGTAATTTAAATATCCTTCCACCTGTATAATCCTTCCCTGGTAATCAATTATTTAATTATAATTTAACAACAGACCAGCGGTAATACTTTTGAAACCTTCTTAAACTCTATGTTAATCTCTGCTGTGAGCGAAGCGTAGTATATCTTCTATACCTCTTATTTGCTACTTCCGCTTATCAGTAGCCTGTCTGAAACTCCCCCATTGATAAATAGTGTGTTTTAGCACTTAACCGGCATTATAGATAATACTTAGAAGATGTGTCATCAGCAAATGTTTTTTGCACAGGATCTTTAAGACAAGAGGGCCCAAAGGGCCCTAGGTCGCTCACCTGTCGTCGTAGTGCATGCAAGCCCTGTGATTTGACCTAGTGACCTCACACTTGACCTATATTTTGTTGAGATGATTATTGTGACCAATTTCATAAAGATGAGGCTAAAATGGTGACCACTAGTGACTACACAATGTTTTTATATGATTTGACCTAGTGACCTAGTTTTTGACCCTGGATGACTCAATATCGAACTTGACCTAGATTTTGTTGACATGATCATTGTGACCACGATTCATAAAGATTAGCCCAAAATTGTGACCTCTAGAGAGGACACAAGGTTTTTCTATAATTTGACCTAGTGACCTAGTTTTTGACCTCAGATGCCCCAATATCGAACTTGACCTAGAATTTGTTGAGATGATCATTGTGACCAAGTTTCATAAAGATTAGGCCAAAATTGTGACCTCTAGAGAGGACACCACCCAATTGTTGACGGATGGACGGACGACAGACGAAGAGTGATCACAAAAGCTCACTCTGTCACTTTGTGACAGGTGAGTTAAAAACCAAACAAACAACAATTAACAACTATTTTATGACTAACTAACACCATTAGTACAATGACATGTAAATACAAACGCCATTGCATACCTTAAATATTTGTTCATTTTTTATAAAAAAAATTCTAAGCAATTTTACAGTTTATGCATTTCTATAAAGCCTGGTTTTACCGGCACACTGCTTGAATTTGATCCGGCACGCTTATCTGGTCCAAAGGGATGCCGGATAAACGAGGTTATACTGTATACGAAACACTTAATCTTGATGGAGATTAATCAAATTACGAATTTAGCTTAATATTTCAATCCGAAGAAAAATAAAGAATTTGAGAGGTACGAATTTAAGAATATTCACCAACAATCAAATGAAACAACAGATCAGTATGTTACGAAATTAAGGAGAAAGACAAAAAATTGTGAATTCGTGGACAAAAATGAAGAGATCAAAAGCCAGTTAATTCAAGGTTGTAGTTCGAAAAAGCTCTGCATTAAATATCTACAATCAGAAAAATCATTAGACATGTTAACTATGACAAGAACAATGGAAATAGCAGAAAAGCAGGCATCATCAATGGAACATGGCAGTCCAGAAGACCGCTATAATCCCCCGCCGTATTAATGAACAGTGAAATTGTCCAATTAGTTACACATTTGGTATGCGTTCATGCAATTTGGCTCAAGTGTTAAAAAATTAAGGAGCAGATGGAAAATGTAAGGTTCGAACCTTTGACCTTTTAACTGTGACCTTGCCCTTGAACCAGCATGGTTGGAATGTGGGTTGTCTATGTCATCTTTATTAGTTACACATTTGGTATCCGTTTCATGCAATTTGGCCCAGACGTTAAAAAGTTATGGAGTGGACACGAAATGTAAGATTTAAACCTTGAACTGTGACCTTGACCCCGCATGGTTAAAATGTTGGTTTTGCATGTCGGCTTTAATAGTAATACATTTGGTACGAGTTTCATGCAATTCGCCCCAGCCATTAAAAAGTTAAAGAGCGGACATAAAATGTAAGATTTAAACTTTTGACCTTGACCTTGAACCAGCATGGTTGGAATGTGGGTTCTGCACGTCGTCATCATTAGTTACATATTTGGTATCAGTTTCATGCAATTCGGCCCAGGCATTAGGAGGTTATGGAGTGGATACGGAATGCAAGATTCAAACTTTTGGCCTTAAATTGTGACCCGGCATGGTTCGGATATGGGTTCTGCAAGTCATCTTTATTAGCTACACATTTGGTATGAGTTTCATGCAATGCGGCCGAGACATTAAAAATTATGGAACGATCACGAATGTAAGATTCAAACCTTTGACCTTGAATTGTGACATTGACCTTGAACCTGCATGGTTGGAATGTGGGTTCTGCACGTCGTCATCATTGGTTACACATTTGGTATCAGTTTCATGCAATTTGGCCCAGGCATTAAAAGGTTATGGAGTGGATATGGAATGCAAGATTCAAACTTTTGACCTTGAATTGTGACCTTGACCAGGCATGGTTGGAATGTGGGTTCTGCACGTCGTCCTTATTAGTTACACATTTGGTATGAGTTTCATGCAATTCGGCCCAGGTATTAAAAAGTTATGGAACGAACATGAATGTAAGATTCAAACCTTTGACCTTGAATTGTGACCTTGAACTGGCATGGTTGGAATGTGGGTTATGCACGTCATCTTTATAAGTTACACATTTGGTATGAGTTTCATGCAATTCGGCCCAGGTATTAAAAAGTTATGGAACGGACATGAATGTAAGATTCAAACCTTTGACCTTGAATTGTGACCTTGACCTTGAACTGGCATGGTTGGAATGTGGGTTATGCACGTCATCTTTATTAGTTACACATTTGGTATGAGTTTCATGCAATTCGGCCAAGGCATCAAAAAGTTATAGAGCGGACACGATTTTGTTACGGATGGACGAATGGACGGACGCACACACGGACGGAGACCATTCCTATAATCCCCTTCCACTTTGTGGCGGGGGATTAAAAAGGTAGTGAATATGACATTCCTGTGAATAAGATATTAGTAAAACACAGTTATCAAACTCGCTCAAAACTCACGTGTCCAAACCTAAACAGACTTGTAGAAACTGTGGGGTGATTATCCTCACGACAAGATATGTCCAGCTATCGGTGCTCGTTGCAACTACTGTCATAAAATGAATCACTTCATTGCAGTCTGTCGCAAAAGAACAAATACAAATCCACATAAACATTCACGAGAAATTGCGGAAGACCATACCGACAGTGACAATGAATGCAATTCGGAGTTGGAAAAAGTTGCATTTGGTATTTCTCATGTAAATAAGATATCGAATAATAAAGTGCCAAAAGTGAGCTTGAAATTTAATGGCGTCAGGAATAGTGGACACTGGTAGTAGCTTGAACATATTAGATGAATCACTGGTAAGAAAGATGAAACCAAAACCTCAGCTTCAGAAAACAAATACAAAGGCTTATGCTTTCGGTCAAATCAAGAGTGAAAATTAGAGAAATGTCAAGGTGAGGCCACTGAAATTGTGATATATTTCAGACCATGTTCTCATTGTTTATAGATTTCAGACCATGTTCTCATTTTTAATGGGGATTTAAGACTAAAGAATGATTTCAATAATAAAGACATGTTAATATCTGAGATGAGATTTAGTTCAAGTTTAGAGATAGGCTGGCCAGATGGTACTGAAAAATAAAGACTGAGCATTTTCCATGAAACTTTATTTTGTATGGTATAACTACAAGGTAATGGATTTTCAGACTTCTGGGATCTAATTCACCAATGTTGTAAGACTGAAACTACATGTACAATGTACTTAAAATTACAGAAAATCAAATTTACTAGCATTTCTTTTCCATCAAATGAAAGTGTGTCTGTATAATTGAACACTTTAAACGTGATTCAAATCGATACATTTACAACATAATCAATTTGAACAATTTGAAGTTTAAGTCTGAGTTTCAGTCTCAGAATGTTTGTGAATTAGGTGCCAGCTCAATACCATACTTGTATCATCTTCAGAGTTTGTGTACAAACACAGTAAAATAACTAATGAAATTATTAAAGCACTGTGATCGTCTTGTATCTTGCTTTCCAATGAGGATGATTTATAAATAGTATCACTAAGAGTCTTCCTCTTCTTCTAAATTAATGTTTGTACCAAATTTGGCGTAAAGTTGAACTTTCAGATCTTGTAATGTTTTCTTGTGTTCAGTGGCTTGTTTCTCCAAATCTTCCATTCCTTGCTTAGTTGCTTCTTTGGCTTTCTCCAACATGCTGCTTGTCTCGTCAGAATCCAAACTGACAAAAACTTCTCCAACCTGATATGTAGGGTATGTTAAGGAATAGAAAACATAATAGACAATTATATAAAACAAGTCACTAAGAATTGCAGAAGTCCCCTACCGGTTTGAAGCCATGACCTTAAAATTAAGTTGAATGTTTATGTTGCCACATCAACCACCACAATTTTGTCAGAACTAGAAATGTGTCCATATGCCCCCATTATAGCACATATCATTTCAAATGGGGAAGGAGAGGGGAATAGCGATTTGCAGTAACATCATTATTCAATTTCTTAGCCTTGTGGACTATAATTCTATTAAACAAGAGGGCCATATGGCCCTAAAGCGCTCACCTGATGACTAGCAGTTAAGGCAGAATCAGTATTTGTTATGATATGACATTAATATTTGATGTAGATTTTACAAATACACACTTTAATGTTTTATAAAGATGAGGTAAAAAATGTGACCTCTAGGGTATAAAACAAGGTTTTCTTTGATGTGATCTGGTGACCTAGTTTTTAACCCCAGACAAACTTGACCTAGATTTCATAGAGATCAACATTGTGACCAAGTGTCATAAAGATAAGGTAAAAACTGTGACCTGTAGAGTGTTAACAAGGTTTTTCTTCAATGTGACCTTGTGACCTAGTTTTTGACCCCAAGCAAGTGACCCAGTTAAGTGGCAAGGTGAGCTAAAAATGTGACCTCTAGAGTGTTAACAAGGTTTTTCTTTGATTTCACCTAGTGACCTAGTTTTTGACCCCAGATTTATTTCTCTTCGTCCGTTGTCTGTCGTCTGTCAACAATTGGTTTGTGTAGACACTAGAGGTCACAATTTTAGCCTAATCTTTATGAAACTTGGTCACAATGATCATCTCAACAAAATCTAGGCCAAGTTCGATATTGGGTCATCTGGGGTCAAAAACTAGGTCACAAGGTCAAATAATAGAAAAACCTTTTGTAGTCACTAGAGGTCACAATTTCGACCTTATCTTTATGAATCGTGGTCACAATGATCATGTCAACAAAATCTAGGTCAAGTTGGATATTGGGTCATCCGGGGTCAAAAACTAGGTCACAAGGTCAAATAATAGAAAAACTTTTTGTAGTCACTAGAGGTCACAATTTCGACCTTATCTTTATGAATCTTGGTCACAATTATCATGTCAACAAAATCTAGGTCAAGTTCGATATTGAGTCATCCGGGGTTAAAAAACAAGGTCACTAGGTCAAATCATAGAAAGACCTTGTGTAGTCACTAGAGGTCAGAATTTCTACCTCATCTTTATGAAATGTGGTCACTATGATCATCAACAAAATTTAGGTCACGTTGGAGATTGGGTCATCCGGCGTCAAAAACTAGGTCACAAGGTCAAATCATAGAAAAACCTTGTGTAGTCACTAGAGGTCACACTTTCTACATTATCTTTATGAATCTTGGTCACAATGATCATCTCAACAAAATCTAGGTCAAGTTCGATATTGGGTCATCCGGGGTCAAAAACTAGGTCACTAGGTCAAATCATAGAAAAACCTTGTGTAGTCACTAGAGGTCAGAATTTCTACCTTATCTTTATGAAATGTGGTCACTATGATCATCTCAACAAAATTTAGGCCACGTTGGATATTGGGTCATCCGGCGTTAAAAACTAGGTCACTAGGTCAAATCATAGAAAAACCTTGTGTAGTCACTAGAGGTCACAATTTCGACCTTATCTTTATGAAACTTGGTCACAATGATCATCTCAACAAAATCTAGGCCAAGTTCGATATTGGGTCATCCGGGGTCAAAAACTAGGTCACAAGGTCAAATCATAGAAAAATATTGTGTTATCACTAGAGGTCACAGTTTTGACTTAATCTTTATGAAACTTAGTCACTATGATCATCTCAACAAAATCTAGGTCAAGTGTGATATTGGGTCATCCAGGGTCAAAAACTAGGTCACAAGGTCAAATAATAGACAAGAGGGTCCAAAGGGCCCTAGGTCGCTCACCTGTCGAACTTGACCTAGATTTTATTGAGATGGTCATTGTGACCAAGTTTCATAAAGATTAGACCAAAATTGTGACCTCTAGTGACTATGCAAGGTTTTTCTATGATTTGACAATGTGACCTAGTTTTTGACCCAAGATGACCCAATATCGAACTTGACCTAGATTTTGTTGTTATGATCATTGTAAACAAGTTTCGTAACGATCAGGTCAAAACTGTGACCTCTAGTGACTACGCAAGGTTTTTCTATGATTTGACCTTGTGACCTTGTTTTTGACCCCAGATGACCCAATATCAAACTTGACCTAGATTTTGTTGTGTCGATTGTTGTGACCAAGTTTCGTAAAGATTATGCTAAAACTGTGACCTCTAGTGACTACAAAAGGTTTTTCTATGATTTGACCTTGTGACCTAGTTTTTGACCCCGGATGACCCAATATCAAACTTGACCTAGATTTTGTTGAGATGATCATTGTGACAAAGTTTCATAAAGATTAGGCCAAAATTGTGACCTCTAGTGACTACACAAGGTTTTTATATGATTTGACCTTGTGACCTAGTTTTTGACCCCAGATGACCCAATATCGAACTTGACCTACATGTTGTTGTGTCGATAATTGTGACCCAGTTTCATAATGATTAGGCTAAAATTGTGACCTCTAGTGTCTACACAAGGTTTTTCTATGATTTGACCTTGTGACCTAGTTTTTGACCCTGGATGACCCAATATCGAACTTGATCTAGATTTTGTTGAGATGATCATTGTGACCAAGTTTCATGAAGATTAAGTAAAAAATTTGACCTCTAGTGACTACACAAGGTTTTTCTATGATTTGACCTTGTGACCTAGTTTTTGACCCCGGATGACCCAATATCGAACTTGACCTAGATTTTGTTAGGATGATCATTGTGACTAAGTTTTATAAATATTAAGTCAAAATTGTCACCTCTAGTGACTACACAAGGTTTTTCTATAATTTGACCTAGTGACCTAGTTTTGACCCCAGATGACCCAATATCGAACTTGGCCTAGATTTTGTTGAGATGATCATTGTGACCAAGTTTCATAAAGATTAGGCTAAAATTGTGACCTCTAGTGTCTACTCAAGCCATTTGTTGACGGACGGACGGACGACGGACGGACGGACGGACGGACGGACGAAGAGTGATCACAAAAGCTCACTCTGTCACTTTGTGACAGGTGAGCTAAAAAACCTTGTGTAGTCACTAGTGGTCACAATTTGGACCTAATCTTTATTGCAATAGAGGCTTAATTTTCTTGAATTTTACTCAGTGAATGTAAATGATTACTTAGGTCACCATAGGGGTCCGCATGTACTACTACGACAGGTGAGCGACCTAGGGCCATTTGGGCCCTCTTCTTTAAATTACAGTCATCAGGCCTATGTTTTATTACCCTAATATTAATCTCCCACAGATATCATACATATCTTTCAATTTAGTTCTAATTCAGAACCAAGGAAGACATGCAACAATATGTCCAATTAACTTTCAATTTGTTTGATAGCCGCCGGTGACATACGCGTTGCATTATACACTTAACCGATTTAGAAACGCAACGATTTTGGGGGTCGGTATTTTTTGTATTAATTATTATTTAAATTTTATTGGAGTATTAACCAATGAAAGGGACGCTAGTCTTATGCCTGGTTAGATTTTCTACGAAAAACTTTTTCAATTTAGCTCATTACGTCATAGTGGCGTCATTTTCATTATTTACACGTGACGCGTGAGCAAAACAACTGGGCGTGACGATTTGACCGACAATTAATAGAGAAACGATACCCCAACAAAAAAACATAAAATTAAATTTTGAAGTGCGTTGTGTACGGTGTCACGCTTTTAGGATACATAACATCCTGGCGCCATCGACTTGCTTTAAGCAGTTATGTGACGTTTTATCATGACAAAGAAGATTAACTGTCGTCTGTCGACGATTTTAGACTTGCATAGTGTTTTCAAGAGGCAGTTTACACCTACGATTGTCTGCGTCAGGTATGCCGACGATACAAGCGCGTAAACAAGATGGCACCAAACGAATGTTTTTTTTAAAGACGCCACTTCCGGTCAAACATATTTTCTGTTAAACCTACAATTTGAAGGCAATGATGCGTACGATTAAGTAATTTTGCTAAAATATACATTCCGTAACTTTTGGTTAATTTTTATTATGACCCATGTTGAAAATTGCTTCATTTTGTCTGTCCTCTTATTTATCTTGACATATTCTATTATCCACTTCCGGTTACGGGTTTGAGATGCCACAGACATACGAAATGTACATTCTTAACCATTGGACTCAATGCAGCCTATGCTAGATGGCCAAAAGCGCTTGCTGACAGCTCATGTTGAGGCTGTGGGGGTAATTGCATTTTTACTCGTGAAACGAAATTTGAAGGCAGACACAAATGGCCGTCAAGAAGTGCATCATCAAGCAGAAACTTCTGAACGTTTGGATTGGTACGTGCTTTCCTCATAGATGTGTGGAACAACATCCTACAACACTTTATTTTCCCGCCAATGAGGCAAAGACGCCTGATTTGAATATCCCCAGGTTGCAGCTTATAAATACATTATTAATTTTGCGAACTTGACATTGTCGATCAATACATTTCGTGGTTTGGTGTGCGTGACCATCTAAACCTCGATTACAATGAAATTTGCACATCTATGACATCATGTATTGATTCCATTACATGTAAAATTTCAAGAGAATTGAAGCACCTTAACTGACTTATATTGATCAAAAACCCACTGTTGCGTTTTTAAATCGGTTAAGTGTACAATGTGACACGCAGGTGACCAATTACATAGCAGGGGGTCTTTTCAACTGATTACTAAGTCAGATTTTGGTTTTTATGACACTTGGTTTTGAAAATGTGTTTACATATAGGTATTTATAAGTGCACTTCAAACTAATACTGGATCGTCATATAATTTTCTCTTTATACAGGAATAATTTCAGAAACGCAAATGCCAGTGCGTGCATTTTCGCTTTTTTCCCTCATTATATCATTTTGATTAAAATTCATATTGTTTAAATTTAATATTATTAGTTAATATAATTTTGTTTTTAATACCACAAGCACTATTGTGAATAAACATGCCATAAGGCATTTGTATTCCTGCGCGGTGATGCAGACACATTACTTAAAAGTGCAAGTTTATTTCTATGATTGTGTGTTATATGGATGATTGTCAAAATATTTTGATTGGTGAGAATATTCATAAAAATATCGTAGAATAATTCGTATAAGGTTACCGAAAATAATACGGAACGTATGTTTAATAGTATTGCTGTACATGTTTATTCATAATTATCATGGTCTTCTAAACTTATGAATAATGAAAGCGCTCGGGAATATGATATTTTACCGAGAAATATATTTCAATTTTAATGAAATTTCATTATCCCAATAATAATTTTAGGCCATGTAATCACTTCCCTACATGTTTGTTCAACTGAAAACAAAAACTAAACAAAACCATTGTCAACAAAGTAGTTTTATCTCAAGTATAACGGATCGCTAGTGCTATGTGTAATGGCTGTATCGATATACGGACACCCCGGAAGTTGAGGTCCTTATCTTGCGCATGCTCATAAGCGTCAGGGGAAGACAATTTCCAAGGGAGGTAACCTAGTTTCGGGAAAGGCCAATTGGGCCAATGGCCCTCTTGTTTACCTAACCTTTATAAAACTTGGTTCACATTGTTTGTCCCTATGAAATCAAGGTCAAGCTCGTAACTGGGTCATCTCGGGTCAAAAACTAGGTCACCAGATCACACCAAAGAAAACCTTGTGTATACTCTAAGAGGTCACATTTTTTTCCTCATCTCAACCTGGCCATTAAGTGTGTATTTGTTAAATCTGCATCAAGTATTTAGGTCGTATCATAACAAATACTGAATCTGCCATAACTACTAGTCATCAGGTGAGCGTTTCAGGGCCAATGACCCTCTTGTTCTACTTTGTGGAAATAGTGCAAATGTTAAAGTTTAGGTACAGGTTTTTCAACTTCTAATATCTTCAAAATGTATTGACATATTGCTTTGATACTTTGCATGCTTGTTCATCTTCATGACCCCAACCCATACACAGGGGTAGGTAAATCTATCAAGCATTTTGTTGAAATTATGCCCCCTTTTGGACTTGAAATTGCAAGTCTTAAAGTTTAGGTACAGGTTTTTTAACCTCTAATATCTTTAAAGTGCATTGATATACTGTTTTGATATTTGAATACTTGTTCACCATCATGACCCCAACCCCTACACTGGGGTAGGTAACTCTATCAAGCATTTTGGTGCAATTATGCACCCTTTTTCTCCTTAGTGCAAATGTGAAAGTTTAGGTACACGTTTTTCATCTTTTATATTTTCAAAGTGCATTCACATATTGCTCTCTATACTTGTTCTCCATCATGACCCCAACCCCTACACAGAGGTAGGTAACTATATCAAGCATTTTGTTGAAATTATGCCCCCTTTTGGTCTTGGAAATGCAATCTAGTGACCTAGTTTTTGATCCCAGATGACCCAGTTACAAACTTGACCTAGTTTACATAGAGACATACATTGTGACCAAGTTCCATTAAGATTATGCCAAAAATGTGACCTCTAGAGTGTTAACAAGGTTTTTCTTTTATTTGACCTGGTGACCTAGTTTTTTACCCCAGATGACCCAATTACAAACTTTACCTAGTATTCATAAAGACATAAATTTTGACCAAGTTTCATTAGGATTATGTCAAAAATGTGACCTCTAGAGTGTTAACTAGGTTTTTCTTTGATGTGACCTACAAATGTAGTGACCTAGTTTTTGACCCCAGATGACCCAATTACGAACTTGACCTATATTTTATAGAGACATACATTGTGACCAAGTCTCTTTAAGATTATGTAAAAAATTTGACCTCCAGAGTGTTAACAAGGTTTTTCTTTGATATGAACTAGTTGATTACCCCAGATGACCCAATTACAAACTTGACCTTGATTTCATAGAGGCATACATCGTGACCAAGTTTCATTAAGATTATGTAAAAAATCTGACCTCTAGAGTGTTAACAAGGTTTTTCTTTGATGTGACCTGGTGACCTAGTTTTTGACCCCATATGACCCAGTTACGAACTTGACCTAGATTTCATAGAGACAAACATTGTGACCAAGTTTAAAAAAGATTAGGTGAAAATTATGACCTCTAGAGTGTTAACAGTCCAATTGTTAACGGCGGATGGTGCACGTCGGACGGCGCACAATGGACGACGGACAAAAGGGTGATCACAATAGCTCACCTTGAGCACTTCCTGCTCAGGTGAGCTAAAAATGTGACGTCGAGAGTGTTAACAATGTTTTTATCAATGCGACCTAGTTTTTATCCTGAGGTGACCCAGTTGCGAACATGACCTAAATTTTAGAGAGATACTCATTGTGACCAAGTTTCATAAAGATTAGGCAGAAAGCAAGACCATTTGAATGTTATCAATATTTGTTGTTGATGTGACCTTGTGACCTAGTTTTGACCCGAGATGACCCAGTTATAAACTTGACATATATTTTGATCAAGTTTCATAAAGATTAGGCAAAAAATGTGACCTCTAGTGTTAACAATATTTTTATTTGATGTGACCTTGTGACCTAGTTTTTGACCACAGGTGACCCAGTTGCCACCTTCACCTAGATTTCATAGAGGTTCACATTGTGACCAAGTTTCATTAAGATTATGTCAAAAAGTGGCCTCTAGAGTAGGACCGGGACGATTTCAAAGTTTTGAAATCGGTTAATCGTGTGTATGAAATCGAATCGAACCGGTTCATGGACCGCCATATTGAAAACAGTGTGTTTTCATTCCTGAGGACCTTATCGAGGTACTTTCAGCAGCTTAACTTATTGGTGTTTATTTATTCTACAATGTATACAATAAAGATATAAGATTTGTATGTTAACAAGTAATTAAGAATTGCAAGCAATACAGAAGTCCCCTACCGGTTTGAGACCATTTTCAATGTTTCTGTTGCCATAGCAACCACAATTTTTGTCAGAATCAAAATATTTTTAGACGTACATAATCCCCTTATTGCCCCCTATCCACATATCAAGTTTCATAAACCTAGCTTGGAAACTGCTTGAGTTATGGCAGGATCCAGATTTGGGCATATTTTCACTCTTTCTGTTGTCATAGCAACCACAATTTTTGTCAGAATCAAAATACAGAAGTACCCTACCGGTTTGAGACCATTTTCAATGTTTCTGTTGCCATAGCAACCACAATTTTTGTCAGAATCAAAATATTTTTAGACGTGCATATTCCCCTTGTTGCCCCCTATCCACATACCAAGTTTCATAAACCTAGCTAGGAAACTGTTTGAGTTATGTCAGGATCCAGATTGTTTGACGGACGGACGGACGGACGGACGGACGGACGGACTGACGGACTGACGGAAAACTGCAAAACTGAAACCGGTTTCACCTAGTAATCGAATCGTATCCGATTAACCGAATAATCGTCCCGGTCCTACTCTAGAGTGTTTACAATGTTTTTCTTTGATTTGACCTAGTGACCTAGTTTTTGACCCCAGATGACCCAGTTACGAACTTGGTCTAGAATTCATAGAGACAAACATTGTGACAAAGTTTCATAAAGATTAGGAACAAGAGGGCCAAAAGGGCCATAGGTCGCTCACCTGTCCTAGTAGTTCATGCACCCCTAGTGGTAGCCTCTATTGCATGTACAAAGTTTTCATATTGTCTTACACTTTATAATTTACATCAAATTTAGACCCAATGACATATTAAAGTGATTTGACATTGTGACCTAGTTTTTGACCCCGGATGACCATATATTGAACTTGACCTAGATTTTGGTTAAGATGATCATTGTGACCAAGTTTCATAAAGATTAGGCCAAAATTGTGACCTTTAGTGACTACACAAGGTTTTACTATTATTTGACCTTGTGACCTAGTTTTTGATCCCAGATGACACAATATCAAACTTGACCTAGATTTTGTTGAGATGATCATTGTGACAAAGTTTCATAAAGATTAGGCCAAAATTGTGACATCGAGTGACTACACAAGATTTTTCTATGATTTGACCTTGTGACCTAGTTTTTGACCCCAGAATACCCAATATCGAACTTGACCTAGATATTGTTAAGATGATCATTGTGACCAAGTTTTATAAAGATTAGGTCAAAATTGTGACCTCTAGGGACTACACAAGGTTTTTCTATGATTTGACCTTGTGACCTAGTTTTTGACCCCGGATGACCCAATATCGAACTTGACCTAGATTTTGTTGAGGTGATCATTGTGACCAAGTTTCATAAAGATTAGGCCAAAACTGTGACCTCTAGTGACTACACAAATTTTTTCCATGATTTGACCTTGTGACCTAGTTTATGACCCTGAATGATCCAATATCGATCTTGACCTAGATTGTGTTAAGATGATCACTGTGACCAAGTTTCATAAAGATTAGGCCAAAATTGTGACCTCTAGTGACTACACAAGATTTGTCCATGATTTGACCTTGTGACCTAGTTGATGACCCCGGATGACCTAATATTGGGCTTGACCTAGATTTTGTTAAGATAATTATTGTGACCAAGTTTCATAAAGATCAGGCCAAAACTGTGACCTCTAGTGACTTTACAAGGGTTTTCTATGATTTGACCATGTGACCTAGTTTTTGACCCCGGATGACCCAATGTCAACCTTGACCTAGATTTTGTTGAGATGATCATTGTGACCAAGTTTCATAAAGATAAGGTCGAAATTGTGACCTCTTATGACTACACAAGGTTTTTCTATGCTTTGACCATGTGACCTAGTTTTTGACCCCGGATGACCCAATGTCAAACTTAACCTAGATTTTGTTGAGATGATCATTGTGACCAAGTTTCATAAAGATAAGGTAGAAATTGTGACCTCTTGTGACTACACAAGGATTTTCTATGCTTTGACCTTGTGACCTAGTTTTTGACCCCAGATGACCTAATATCGAACTTGACCTAGATTTTTCCTAACCAATTATGCTCTTATATTATGCATTTTTTTATCCTATCAATACTTACTGAACTGTAACGTTACAAGATCTGCAAGATTATAACTTTCCACTAATGTCATGGATCGTTGATTCAGACCAACGTAAGTACCGATTCAGTCAACGTTGAGGTTTTACCTCTACCCTCATGTCTGTTACATAATCCAGGCCGACTTTAAGACGTTAATGCCATTAAAAGACAAGTGGCCGTGATACAATACAGGTCCTATACTTGATTTCTCCAACATTTCTTTTGTCTACACTGGGGTTTTTCATAGCTGTACACCTCATCGCATGGTTATGAGACTGTAAATGAAATCTTGTGACGTCTTACTGACATTAATTATGACATGATAATACTAACACATATATTCATAACAACGCAAATACAACAAATTTAAGCTTGAAATTTCATCCAGTAGTCAATACGATATAAGACATTATAGCATAAAATCGGTGATTTTGCCCATACGTTAACGGGACGTAACCCATGCGTAAACATAAAGATTCATGCGAGAACGCGCTGTTAACGTCCAGTTTTACGTATGAACATTCCAGGGCCTCACCGACGAAAATAAACGATTTTACAGCGTCTTACGAACTGCAATTCCCATTTTATTCGTAACTGCTCATTAATTTTCAATAAGAATTAAATAATAAATTTAAGCAAACCCGCATTATCCATGTTTTCATGGTATTTGCCGATCCCGGAAGTCGACGCTCATAACAAAAACTGTTATGACGTAACGATTGTTTTCACGACGTTACGTTTGTTTACACGATGTTGCGACAAAATTTCCCGCTAAAATTTAATTATTTCGAAATACAAACGCATAAATTGATATTTTGACACTTGATACTTGGGCACCAACCGTCCCTCAGGACTCTACAGATGTTATAGCACGAAAAAGCATGCGTTAACCCTACAACATAATGTCATATTTCCAAATTTTTAATTGAAGAAACACAGTAACAATCAGCACATGTAAAAAGTTTTATTGAAAAAATCTGTGTTGATCCGCAAAAGCATTTATGTGTTGCTATGGTAGCGTATAACTGTTAATGCAATTAATTGTTTTTATATATGGGTTGTGACTTGTGTCAATAATAGATAAAAGCCGCTTTTGTGTAAATTTCATACTGATCTGACCTAAAACAAACTTTTTAGAGCAAAAGTCCATGTAATTCTGGATCATCCCTCGTATTTCATAGAGGTTCACATTGTGACCAAGTTACTTTAAGATTATGTTAAAACATAGAGTTTTAACAAGGTTTTTCTTTGATTTGACCTAGAGACCTAGTTTTTTTTACCCAAGATGACCCAGTTACAAACTTGACATAGATTTCATATAGATAAACATTGGGACCAAGTTTCATAAAGCTTTCTGGAAAACTGTGACCTCTAAGAGTGTTAACAGTCCAATTGTTGACGACGGACCACGGACGCCGGACGGACAGTGGAGGCCGGACATAGGGCGATCACAATAGCTCACCTTGAGCACTTTGTGCTCAGGTGAGCTATAAAGGGGACATAATTCCAACAAAATGCTTGATAGAGTTACCTACTCCTGCATATGGGTTGGGGTCATGATGTCAAACAAGTATGTTAAGTATGAAAGCAATATCTCAAAAGCATTTGACAATATAAAAGGTTAAAAAACCTGTACCTAAACTTTAACATAAGCATTACGCCAACGTCGACGCTCTGGTGACTGCAGTAGCTCCCCTTATTCTACAAATAGTGGAGCTAATAAATTAAGGATTATTGTAGAACCTCTGTGAAGTAGACCAAATTTAACCAAGTGACTGGTGTTTGGACTGATGTTGAATGAAAATTTTATCAGACCAAAATCAATTTGCCCGAGGTCCATTTAAAGGCAGGGCTGAGGTATTGCCTTGTTAAGGTCCTCACTAAAAACCCAGCATTTTCAATATGGCAGTCAATTAACTGGTCTGATTCCATTTCATACAAACCATTAACCGGTTTCAAAGTTTTAAATTGTCCCAGTCCTGGTTAAAACTGGCCCACTCACTTGAATCGAAACCACAAAGGCAACCATCTTAACAAGTATATTTATCAAAAGACTTAATAATAAAGGATATGGTATAGGTGCTTCATCAGAGTCTTGCATCATCAACTCTTCCTCAGCAAATTCTAGGTTCTCAATCTCTTTCTGTAACAAAACAATTACTAATTTACACAAGTTATAATACACCGATAATTAATACTAAATGGAACTACGTTTTCTACAAACCTTTCTTTGTAACCAAGCATATATGTAAGTAAATAAAATATTTTCCCTAGGATAAAGAATATTTTAGATTGTGTTTGTTTTTTCGGTGTTACATGTCACAAATGCTGTTTCTCAATAATTTTCAGTTTTACACTGCAGCCAATTCATCTTACTAGTTTTCCCTGACTGCATCTAAACCAATACTAACTTCCACAAGGAACCAGCACCAACATTGTGGTCAACTTTTTAAAAATGTTTTAGATGATTCAGAGGAATATTTAATATACAAGAGGGCCCTTAGGTCGCTCACAGTCCTGTCGTAGTAGTGCATGCACACCACTATGGCGACCCTATACATTTTCTGAATAAAATTTAAGGAAATTCCGCCTCTATTATTTTTATGATTTGACCATGTGACCTAGTTTTTGACCCAAGATGACTTAATTAATATCAAACTTAACCTAGATTGTGGACCAAGTTTCATAAAGATTAAGTCGAAATTGTGACCTCTGGTGACTACACAGGGATATTCTATGATCTGACCTATAATTTAAACAAAATATTTTCCTCCATATAACAGTACAAATTCATGCTTTAAAGGCAAAACATTACCTAAACACTTAAAAAACAAGAGGGCCATTGGGCCTATAGCGCTCACATAATCAGTATCTGTTATGATATATCTAGGGCTCAGTGCAAAACTATTGTACATGCCTATGTAAATTGATGTAGTTACAAAAGCTTTGCACCAAGCCCTCGATATGATCTTAATGTTTTATTTAGATTTTACAGTGACACACTTGGTGGCCAGGTTTAATAAAGATTAGGTAAAAAATGTGACCTCTAAAGTTAAACAATGTTTTTCTTTGATGTGACCTGGTGACCTAGTTTTTGACTCCCAGATGACCCAGTTATGAACTTGACCTAAATTTGATAGAGACATACATTGTGACCAAGTTTCATTAACAGTATGTCAAAAATGTGACCTAGAGCTAGAGTGTTAACAATATTTTTCTTTGATGTGACCTAGTTTTCGACCCCAGATGACCCAGTAACAAACTTGACCTAGATTTTATAGTGACGAACATTGTGACCAAGTTTCATAAAGATTAGGTAAAAATTGTGACTTCTAGAGTGTAAACAAGGTTTTTCTTTGATGTGACCTGGTGGCCTAGTTTTTTACCCCAGATGACCCAATTACGAACTTGACCTAGATTTCATAGAGACAAACATTGTGACCAAGTTTAAAAAGATTAAGGGAAAACTATGACCTTCAGAGTGTTAACAGCCCAATTGTTGACAGTGGACGGTGCACGACCCAGTGGGGTTTGAACCCACGACCCTCAGGAAGATGTCAATTGACATTGTGACCTTGTTTTCGACCCAAGATGACCCAAAATCGAACATGACCTAGATTTTGTTGACATGATCAATGTGACCAAGTTTCTTAAAGATTAATTAAACATAATGACCTCTAGTGACTACACAAGGTTTTGCTATAATTTGACCTAGTGACCTAGTTTAAGACCTCAGATGACCCAATATCAAACTTGACCTAGATTTTGTTAAGATGATCATTGTGACCAAGTTTCATAAAGATTAGGCCAAAATTGTGACCTCTAGAGAGGACACAATGTTTTTCTATGATTTGACCTTGTGACCTAGTTTTTGACCCCGGATGACACAATTTCAAACTTGACCTAGATTTCATTGAGATGATCATTGTGACCAAGTTTTATAAAGATTAAGTCTAGTGACTACACAATAATTGTCTATAATTTGACCTAGTTTTTTACCTCAGATGACCCAATATCCAACTTGGTTTCATAAAGATTAAGTTAAAATTGTGACCTCTAGAGAGGACATAACCCAATTGTTGACGGACGGATGGAAAATGGACGAAGAGTGATCACAAAAGCTCACTCTGTCACTTTGACACAGGTGAGCTAAAACTAGAAATTCGTGCCCTCGGGCAAATTATGTCGAGCCTCGGCGCATGTTGAAAAATGGCTACAACTTTAATTAGCCTTCAATTTGACCTTTGACCTCCAACACTGACCTTGACCTTTGAGATAGGAACCTGAGGGTTGGGCAAGACTCACACCCGCCTACTGGAGGTTAACATTCATGCCAAATATAAGAATGATTGGTCAATGTATGACAAAGTTAGGCTCCAGACAAGCTTCAATTTGACCTTTGACCTCCAACTGTGACCTTGACCCTTGAGATAGGAACCTTGGCGTTGAGCATGACACTCCATCTCATAAAGTTTAACATACATGCCAAATATAAGAAAGATTGGTCAGTGTATGACAAAGTTATGGTCCGGACAAGCTTCAATTTGACCTTTGACCTCCAACTGTGACCTTGACCTTTGAGATAGGAACCTAGGGGTTAGGCATGACACTCCTCCTCATGGAGGTGAACATTCATGCCAAATATAAGCAACATTGGTTAAAGCATGACAAAGTTATGGTCCGGACAAAATCGGACGGAAGGACGCACATACACCAAAAGTGGCGACTAAGTCTCGCTCACCGCAAGCGGGCTCGACAAAAAACCAATGCATTTCACTTTTAGGTGTATAACATCGTTGTCACAACGTTTTTTATATTTTTTACCCTTGAAGAGCCTTGTATTAAACTATGGAGTTTTCATTACTCATTTTTTCATTTTTATTTTATACGTTCTGGGGACGAACATCATTCTTTTCTTGTATATAAACGTGGGGTGATCAAAAAGAAAATCAATAAACGCAGTAAAATGACAATCAATACTGATACAAACAAGAAAAGTTGTATGCCTATAACAAAATATACACTCTCTCTGTCTGCTGAGTTTCATAATTTTTCATTTCTTACATGAATAGATATCAGCAGTTTCACAACCTTGGGTACACACAATTGACGTCAATGATGTCATGTACGTAAATGGTTAACTATTTGAACGTCACATTGCTCAAATAAATTGCTCATATCTCTTTACGTATTGCATAAATTTACCATTTATTCAGCATTTAGCAAAACAGAGTTTGTTTGTATAACTAGAAATTCGTGCCCTCGGGCAAATTATGTCGAGCATCGGCCCCGTGCAGAAAATAATTCCTGTTGTCAGGAAATCCCAGGAATTCTCAGGAATTCCCAGGATTTTTTTCTACTTCTTAACAAAAGTCCTGTTTCCAGGACATTCCAGGACTTTAATCACAAGCTGAACAGGACAGAACAGGAATTGTCAGGACTTCTATCTCAGAACAAGAAAAGACAGGAATTACCAGGACTTTTATTTTTATAAATGTCCTGAGGACAGGAATTAATAGGACTTTTGCAATAGAAAAGTCCTGTTTCCAAGACAAGAAAGGGACTTTGCTTGAAAGCCTTTTGTGAAGTCAAAATTAAGAAGTCCTGTTAATTCCTGTTCACAGGACATAATAAAGGAAATGCTGGTCAAGTACTATAATGAGGAGAGAAAGGTCGTAAATTAGATCTGACTGATAAGCCTCATTTCTGCAGTATTGAAACATGTGTTCAGGGGCATCAATAGGCAGAATAATACATTTGCTGGTATGTGTACAATTACCAACTGACCATTTCATCCCCAAGTGTGCCCCATAGCCGAAACTGAATTTGATAAGCTATTGACTTCAGACAGTCCATTTCTAAAGAAATATAGAATGAAAGGGTCAGATACCAACATAAATATCGAGTGTTCGTTTACAGACTAAGTTAATTGTGGTTAGTGTTTTTATTCTGTGGGCATATAGACCTAACTCCTAGATCACTGGAAAACTAGTTGTCTCAGAAAGGTGCATGATGTCAGTTAATAATAGACTGACAAACAATTTGGAAAATATTGGTTTATTCAAATATGTGAAATGCCAGGAGGAAAGAAATTTAACAGTGTAAGGGATGGTGCAGCCCAACGTCAGGTAAGATGTACTTATATTTAATAATGATTTAAGATATTTATACAAATTACTATAATTGTATATGTTGCCTAACATGATGCATACATTAACATATTCTTTTAATTCAGGCCATAAAAGTTGGTTAAAAACCATGGCTTAGATTTAGAAAATCAAAACCACATGTAGCTTTATACGGTGCAGTTATTATCAAGTGCTTTATTAGCATAAACAGTATGCTGGATTTTTTATCACAGCGTTGATTTTGATGCAAAAAATATGTCATTTGCCTCATTGCATTTGCACCTTCAGAATGAAACAATTCTATGTTAAAATTATTTAGGTTCTACCTCAATTTGAATTAGTATATTTAATTATTATTATACATGTATATCATCTATTACACATATTAATTGAAGGTTGGTTAAATAATGTAAAATTCAGAAGTTTTTGTATCTATATTGATAAAAAGGAAGAATATACTATTATTATTATGTGCCATCTTTTTAATTTGAAAGCTTATTCTCCAGTATAAATTTCAGGTTAAAACTCTGGATGGCTGAACACAATTAAGTGTGGTATGAGTCACGCCAGCTAATAGGAATTCAATTTGGCTGCAAGGAATAACCAAAGCAAAGTTTACTGTAGAAAGTGCTGAGATTTTTGTGTTCCTTAAAAGGTAGAATATACTGAGTTATTTTTAGCTGTGTGAAGTTGGCTCAACATACGACATTCAAAAAATCGAATGTCGTCCAGCTCGACATACGACATTGGACGACATTCAAAAAATCGAATGTCGTCCAGCTCGACATACGACATTGGACGACATTCAAAAAATCGATGTCGAGCTGGACGACATTCGATTTTAGACGATTTTTTGAATGTCGTCCAATGTCGTCCAATGTCGATCTAGACGACATTCGATTTTTGATGATTTTTTGAATGTCGTCCAATGTCGTCCAATGTCGATCTGGACGACATTCGATTTTAGACGATTTTTTGAATGTCGTCCAATGTCGTCCAATGTCGATCTGGACGACATTCGATTTTTGATGATTTTTTGAATGTCGTCCAATGTCGTCCAATGTCGATCTGGACGACATTCGATTTTAGACAATTTTTTGAATGTCGTCCAATGTCGTCCAATGTCGATCTGGACGACATTCGATTTTTGATGATTTTTTGAATGTCGTCCAATGTCGTCCAATGTCGATCTGGACGACATTCGATTTTAGACGATTTTTTGAATGTCGTCCAATGTCGTCCAATGTCGATCTGGACGACATTCGATTTTTGATGATTTTTTGAATGTCGTCCAATGTCGTCCAATGTCGAGCTAGACGACATTCGATTTTAGACGATTTTTTGAATGTCGTCCAATGTCGTCCAATGTCGAGCTGGACGACATTGGATTTTTGATGATTTTTTGAATGTCGTCCAATGTCGTATGTCGAGCTGGACGACATTCGATTTTTTGAATGTCGTCCAATGTCGTATGTCGAGCTGGACGACATTCGATTTTTTTAATGTCGTCCAATGTCGTATGTCGAGCTGCACGACATTCGATTTTTTGAATGTCGTCCAATGTCGTATGTCGAGCTGCACGACATTCGATTTTTTGAATGTCGTATGTCGTATGTCGTATGTTGAGCCAACTTCACACAGCTGTTATTTTTTAGGTATCATCTATTGTTCCTATAGATTAGAGAGGTCATTTTTGCTACTGATATGTGGAAATAACCATAAAACAGATGAATTAAGATTAATGTTTTCCTGAGATTAATTGTCATCAAGAAGTAAAGCTTTTATTAAGAGTATTAATTAATAACAATTAAGTCTAGCACTCAACAGAGTGCACTGGTCCATGGATGACTTGTACTTATTTCAATAGATTATTATAAACAAAGATTTGAAATATTTTCCAAGACTTAAATGTACTCTACCGTTTATACAGGAATGCATTTTGCTGTATACAGTAAAACTCAGATATTACAAATGCTTTATTTCAGGAATATTGGTAGATGAATTCAATGCCCCATTGACGGATACAGATGAGGGATCGATTAAAATTGTTCAAGAAAGCAAGCAGTTGTTGAGGCTCAATAATCCAAAATTGAAATATACTTTTGTACGCTGCTTTTGTTGTTACCAAATTTTAATAAACATTTATTTTCACTTTCAAGGGTCATTTGTTTTTTTTACATAAAAAGAGGGTCAGATTTACATTCCTCTGATTTGTCCTGGAAATTCCTGGAAACAGGAATTAACAGGACTAATTCCTGTTCTCAAGACAATCCTGGGAATTCCTAGGACCAGGACAAAATCTTGCAATTTGTCTTGGAAACAGGAATTTCCAGGACAAATTCCTGGGAACTGGAATTTTCAGGACAAATTATAGTTTTTGTTCCTGTTCACAAGAAAATCCTGGGATTGTCCAGTCCCATTTAACGGCGTGAAAAGTCTCAGGATTTTCTCAGGAATTCCTGGGAATTTTCCAGGACAAATTCCTGAGACTTCCCAGGAATTCCTGGGATAATCTCAGGAATTCCTGTTCAGTTTCTGCACGGGGCACTTGTTGAAAAATGGCTACAACTTAAATAAGACTTCAATTTGACCTTGAACTTTGAGATAGGAACCTGGGGGTTGGGCATGATACTCCGACTCCAATAGCAATCAAATTGGTATCATTTTAATACCTAAGTCAAATAATGAAAACCCTGTAAAAAGAAATATCCCGCTAGTTTTAAAAAAAAAATTTCCAAGAATAACTAAATATCGTTGTCGTCAATAAAAAAAAGGCTGATAGCCTTATATTCAAATCGATATACAAGATATCGAAGCGCGCGTTATAGAGTAAATTTTTAAGTCAAATTCTTCTTTGGGTAATAGTTGGTTTTACAAGTGATAAACGCAATTTTGTTGCATGCAAACAAAGACACTCCAGTTTCTGGGCATGTCCCTTTAAGCAGTCAAGATTACGATTTTAAGTTTAAAATATGTAATTGTTTGGGTAATTAATGCAATGAAAATGGTGTACATAAACGTTTTATGGCACATATGTTTAGCAATAGTCGCGATATACAAACTGTACGGGAAAATAGCATATTTGTCCTCAAGTATTTTGTACCAACTATAGCACTAACATTATTTCGGCAATGTTACGTCATTGAATCATTTGTATTCCTATCATTAAGATACTTTTGAGTCAAAATAAGGAAACTAACCCCCGTACAGAATAGCTAACCCCGGTACAGCAGATAACTAGAAACAGTACATTAAAAATGCTATTATGGCTAGATACCGTAGACAAGTAGAATGTTGTTTTTCTTCAATTGCATGCTTGTTAGTTGGTGTTTACTAATGAGGGTTTAAACATAAGTGAAGAACATGACAGGTAAAAGTTTAAATCTTAACAGGTAAAAGGTAACAGAGTCCTGGGAAGCGCATAATTTAGCTGTAATAATGGAAAATGTATGTTTTTCTGCATTGTCCTTCAACAGTGATACTTTCCGGTGCTGCTTGTCAAGAAATAAGGAAAGATGAAAGGAAATGACCACTTGGTGCTTTGAAATAAACATTCCACTGCTTAAATTTGTTCACTTCAAGTGGATCATATAAATATTTACAGAATAATCATTGAAAACTTACTGTCGTCCGAAATTGATTTCCACTTTTACTTTCGTTTTCGTGCGAAGAAGGGGGCTATATCAGGTGTACGGTGTCTACCCGTGATATAGATGAACAAGAAACAGGCCCATCAGTCATGATTCACTTATTTAGTCATTCTACACTGTATATGTTGGGATTCAGCTTTTGAAAATAGCACCTTTGGGTTGAGTATAGACTTGACCCATTTTGACAATTTGTGGACTTCCATTTTAACAAAGAAAATGTTTTGTGCAGGAAAATGAGGATTTTAGGTGGCTCCATTCATTAACCCATGTATCGATATTTCACAATGTAAATTGATAATTGATCGGCTAAAACATATTGTCGATACATTGATATCGCTTCTATCAATGACAGGTCTAACTGTATTGGATTAGGAATGTGGATACTATTTTATATTATGCTTTAGCAGAGCTGTCATTGATTTGATCTGAGGCATATCAAGGATTCCGATACATCGGAAGACTAGTATCTACGATAATTGATTTGCTCCCCCATCTTTTGACTTTAAAACAGCTATACTGTAGTTGCTTTGAAACCAGCGAGCATATAAGGGGAAAATATGCATACTTTTTGGGAAAAAATTATGATTTTTTAGGAATAAATGGAGGTTATTTTGCTAGGGGAAGGTGCCTGTATTCGGCCCTAAAAATAGCCAAAACAAATCACTGACTGCATACATCAGGTATTACAAGAGATGTTAGAAAAGAAGACTGCGTTCAATAAACGCTTATGCCCCCTGTGGAAGCCTTGTCCATAAATAAGTCTAAGTCCAAAATTAGGTCAAGGTGAAGGTCAAAATGGGGTCAGGTGATACAGGTGTGTGGAGAGTGTTTATATACAACATCCATGCAAGTTTGGAAGCTTTGTAGCAAGCCATAATGATGCTAGAAGAAACGGTCAATTTGGGTTAACCAGGATGGACGGACGAATGGACGGACGGACAGGTGAATCACTATATGCCTCCCGATCTATCGATACGGGGGCATAAAAACACGTATGCCCCCATGGCAGCCCATTAGTCAAAAATGGTGAAGGTCACAGTGACCTTGACCTTTGACCTCAAAATCAATAAATGTCATCTACTGTTGCTGATCAATCTCCATGTAAAGTTTGAAGATCCTAGGTCAAAGCGTTCTTGAGTTATTGAACGGAAACCATTTAAATAGTCAGAAATAGTAAAGGTCACAGTGACCTTGACCTACTGACCTCAAAATCAATAGGGGTCATCTACTGTTGCTGATTCTAGGAAGATCCTAGGTCAAAGCGTTCTTGAGTTATTGAACGGAAACCATTTTATACGACCGACAGACCAGACCAGACCAGACCAGACCAGACCAGACCAGACCAGACCAGACCAGACCAGACCAGACCAGACCAGACCAGACCAGACCAGACCAGACCAGACCAGACCAGACCAGACCAGACCAGACCAGACCAGACCAGACCAGACCAGACCAGACCAGACCAGACCAGACCAGACCAGACCAGACCAGACCAGACCAGACCAGACCAGACCAGACCAGACCAGACCAGACCAGACCAGACCAGACATGTGCAAAGCAACATACCCCCTCATCAAAGATGGGGGCATAATTATATTCAGATTTTGAAAATAGCAGACTCATTTTGACAATTTCTCAACTTCCATTTTACCACAAAAAGTGACGGAGAGTTTTGTTCCATTTAGTCATACCTTCTTTGCCTTGAGTTCTTCCTTTATGTCCCTAAGTTTAGCATTACTTCTAGCGAACTTATTAATCTTCTGTTGATCTTCAAATGTCACCTGGGCATCAGCCTCCTAAAACATCATACAATGAGAAAATGTTATTTATGCTGTTTCAAATAAATGTTGGGTAAAGTTACTAAACCTAATGTAATTATACTAAGGAAGGTTTGTCATTTAACTTAAATTTTAAAGATGTGCTACGCCGGTCATCTCATTAAGTTACACCAAACAAGGGGACCCAAAAGGCCCTAGGTCGCTCACCTGTTGTAGTAGTGCATGCAAACCCCTATGGCCTAGATGTTGCTGAGATGATCATTGTGACCAAGTTCCATAAAGATTAGGCCAAAATTGTGACCTCTAGTGACTTGACAAGCCAATTGTTGATGGACCACAGATGGAGAGTGATCACAAAAGCTCACTCTGTCTGTCACTTTGTGACAGGTGAGCTAAAAAAATATTCATACACATAGGTGTTATAAGTGGTTGCGCATCAGGCGTTCAACATTGCAAAATAACTGGCCAAACCAAAAAATATGTCAATTAAATATATCCTACATATGAGCGTTAAATTACTCATTACAAGTAGATAACTGATTCGGCTTTCTCCTTGTTCAACATCGTGGAGCAAAAACAAGAGGGCCATGATCTACATTGCTCACTTGTTACCATTGATTCAAGGCCAAGGAGGCTAAACAGCCTGCTATTTAACACTGTACTGGCATGCGAGGTATTACCGGACAGAAATGGCATAAAAAGCTTCATGTCAAGTTAAAAATCGATTTTTACCCAGAATTTTTGGTGCTGACACATACCTGTGTTCAAGGCCTTCCTAAAAACAGAATTCCCGAAAAATGACGTCACCATAACATCCAAATTTAGGGGCCCAAACAGGGGCACTTTTTACGCTTTTTTCAACGACGTTCAGCAGGTATTACCGGACAGTCGGTTTCAACCATTTTTAACTTAAAATTTGGAAACTTATTGTAGGAAATGATTTAAACAGGGTTCGTACTTCCTATTTATGCGAAAATATGTCACGATTTTCGTAATAACAACTCGTGACGCGCCATGTTTTCCCGCCAGGTGGCGTTCTGTGGTAGGTCAGATGCCGTAATATACCGTACATAACATACCGATCAAAAGTCGATTAAAACGATTAAAAATCAACTCAAAGTATTTCAGACTTATGGATAAGATCTTAAAAAGGGTTACTCAACTGATATCCGTTGACAAATTTCGTAATTAACAATATCCTGCTGAAATTAGAGCTGGTATAAATGGAAGAAATTAAATTTAAATAAAAAGATAAAAATTTTGACGCCGCGAGGAACCGATCGCGGGTCCTCTCGCTTCATAACCTAAGATGTTAACCACTCTGCTATTCACTCTTTACATAAAATGAAGCTAATTAATTTAACAGTATAAAATCAATGACGCACGCGCTCAGCTCGTGTTATTTTGCGCATGCGCAAACGATGGTGATTTCCCCAAGCGCCGCTAACGTAAACACGCAGCCGCGTACGACATTTTGGATAAATAGACAATGTTTTGTTAATCGTGAATATTTTTTTTTCTTCTAGATTTATTCAAAACACGCTTCTGAGTGATTAGGTACAAATTTCAATACATAGCTCCAGAAAATAAGCGTCTAGGACCAGTTGTCCGGTCATTACTGCTGTCCGGTAATACCTCGCATGCCAGTATGGAACTGCGGGCAAGTTTGTATAAATTTGCTACATGTAGAATGTGTGCAGTTACAACTCTATAGCAAACAGGAGCTGTCCACAAACAGCGCGCTCCACTATTCGCAGCGCCATGCTAGGATAGTACAATCATTATATATTCAAAACAAAATGCTTCATAACAGCAGCATTACCCTCTCAGCACTGTGTAGAGGTTGGGGCTTCTAAGTCAAAAAGGGGGATAATTTGGACAAATTATGCAGGACCACTACCAACTCATGTGTAGGTCCTCTTGGTCATTGAAGGTAAACAAACAAGTAATTAAGAATTGCAAGCAATACAGAAGTCCCCTACCGGTTTAAAGCCATTTTCATTGTTTCTGTTGCCATAGCAACCACAATTTTTGTCAGAATCCAAATATTTTTGGAAGTGCATAATCCCCTTATTGACTCTTATATACATATTAAGTTTCATAAACCTAGCTTGGAAACTGTTTGAGTTATGTCAGGATCCAGATTTTTTGACGGACGGACGGACTGACTGACGGACGGACGGAGGGCAAACCTATAGTCCCCTCCGGTCAAAACTTAGCTTATAAACTGTTTGAGTTATGGCAGGATCAAGATTTGGGCATATTTTCACTCTTTCTGTCGCCATAGCAACGACAATTTTTGTCAGAATCAAAATATTTTTAGACGTGCATCATCCCCTTATTGCCCCCTATCAACATACCAAGATTCATAAACCTAGCTTGGAAACTGTTTGAGTTATGTCAGGATCCAGATTTTTTGACCACATGCGCGGTTGCATATTTGATCCAATCAAATTAGAGAGGCGGAGCTTAGCCGACAATCTGTAATCTGTTTATACAAGCGTGGATCTCCTGTGACGCTTGACACGCATGTTAATTAAATGTATATTAACGTATGTAAAATGGGTAAACATGATGCCACTCACACATATCGATCGGCCGATCTATAACAATGTTACTGCGGTAAGCGTAAAACGCACTAGTCAAATTCTACCCTGCTTTATATAAGACCTCATAATTTTCGTATCTATTATCCGATTTTAAATATTTAAAGCTTGTAATGAAGCAGAGATATATGTCTGTCTTTTAATACAATATTCATCACGATATCCTAATTATTAAATCCACGGCGACAAGTAAGAATCCGTTCCGCGTAAAAGTAATTTAAAATATCTCGTTTTTTACCAAATAAAAATTCAATCAACGGTTTAAAATCATCAACTATTAATTTAATTTTCGATCGATTTTGTTCATTAAAGTTTGTTTTTTGTTTTAAAAGCTAATACTTTTAAGGTTTTATAAAATGTAAAACTTATTTCTAAAGCATTTGCGATTTGATTAAACTTCGTGCATTTGTGTACTAATTTATAATTACAAATAAATTTTCAAAATGGCAGAATCACGTCGAAAAGCGTGTGAAACGGGCACCTGCACACCCAACATGCGCTAATTGAAAACATATTTTTGATTGAAACTTGTTTAAATTGTGAGATTAAATACTTTTTGAGGTATTGATTGTACTTTTTTCTGGTTTCTATTGGTTTTGTCGTTACAAAATGGAGTCAAAAATAGTGATTTTTGTCACGATGAGGGACTATATTTTTCGGTAGTTGTATTGAACTTGCAGACTTATTGCCGAATGTTCATTATAAAATGGCGATTATTTACATTATAACCTGCTATTTAATGCATATTGTGAGGTATTGGTTGCATTAAATTACGAACCATGATGCTAGCTTTTGAAAAAATCGCCACAAAAGATGACCACATGCAATGGTCGGCATAGTTTACATCACACATTATTATGAATACGTCCATTCTGTTTTATTTCGCTGGCGATCGACAACTCGCAAATGCTTTAAAAATAAGTTTTACATTATATAAAACCTTACAGTATCAGCTTTTAAAACAAGCTTTAATGAACAAAATCGATCGAAAATTAAATTAACATTTGATGATTTTCGACCATTGATTGAATTTTTATTTGGTAAAAAACAGGATATTTTAAAGGAAGTGGCTAGAGGTCCGGTTACCGGTAACCGGACCTCTAGATAAAAGCTCCGCGAGTCGCAAGTGGCGCCTGACGAAATGCAAATTTGTCATGAAAAACTATCCAGTATTGGGCTACATATCAGACTCACAAGAGCTCTCTAGTCATCTGAACTAAAAACGACAAAGCGATGCTCTGGACAAAAAAATGTCCTGATAAAATCAATCTGAAGGGAGTTATGATTCTTGCGCACTGCACTTCATGTCACAGCAAAGAAACATGCATTCCTATTTTTGAGTCATTAATAGATATGGTGACAAAGTTATGCCACGGACAAGAAATGCTTATAAAATCAATCAAAGGGAAAAAATTGAAAAATGGCACAAGGTAGATTTACGGTTCTTGTGTACTGCACTTGGACTTTTGGTAAGAAACATGCATACCAAGTTTCAAGTCATTCAACCTCATAGTGACAGAGTCATTTGAACTTAAGGTGACCAAGTTATGCTCCGGACAAGAAATGCTCTAATAAAATCAATCAAAGGAAAATAATTCAAAAACTATGACAGGTAGAGTTATGGTTCTTGCGCACTGCACACCGGCTTATTGCAAGAAACATGCCTATCAATTCTTGAGTCATTTGAACGTAAGGTGACAAAGTAATGCTCCGGACAAGAAATGCTCTCATAAAATCAATCAAAGGGAAATAATTCAAAAACTATGACAGGTAGAGTTATGGTTCTTGCGCACTGCACTCCGGCTTATTGCAAGAAACATGCATACCAAATCTAGAGTCATTTGAACGTAAGGTGACAAAGTTATGCTCCGGACAAGAAATGCTCTAATAAAATCAATCAAAGGGAAATAATTCAAAAACTATGACAGGTAGAGTTATGGTTCTTGCACACTGCACTTCGGCTTATTGCAAGAAACATGCATACCAAATCTAGAGTCATTTGAACGTAAGGTGACAAAGTTATGCTCCGGACAAGAAATGCTCTAATAAAATCAATCAAAGGGAAATAATTCAAAAACTATGACAGGTAGAGTTATGGTTCTTGCGCACTGCACTCCGGCTTATTGCAAGAAACATTCATACCAATTTTGAGTCATTTGAACTTAAGGTGACAAAGTTATGCTCCGGACAAGCAATTTGTGACGCCGCCACCGCCGCCGCCGCCAAAGTAACACCTATATGTCGCCTTTTCAGGCGACACAACAATGCGTGTAGGACAGGCTAGAGGTCCGGTAATTGATTTCATATGTATAAACCATATATTTTATTTCGTGTCAAGAATTTAAATGACATAAACAAGTGTTTACCATGTTGTATTTGACAGAAATGTACACATTGACTGGGAATAACAGTGATCTCGAGTGTTTCGAAAGTTTCGTCTGTGTTGAACAACAATTGATACACATGGACAACGACTTGAAGTCTAGAGGGGTACCACACATTGTATATATTTGGGTCACTTTTTCACACACACGCCCGTCAGTACAACAAACTCTGCAAACGTCTCAATAAAGTTCTATGCAAGATCCACCCTCATAAATGTTGGTTCCACGGGAAACAGCGCATGAACAACGATGACATTGATCCTTAAAACCCATCTGCCACGTTTTCGAGAGCCTAAGAAATTATCTTAAAATGTCTTTGTACAAACGTGGTTTTTTTATACAACAGCACACGCACATTTTGTGTTTAATAACATATGATGACATAAGTAAATAAATAATATTAAACAATTTACCCCATCTTTGATATATTCCATAAAAAGTAAATCTACATTCCAACACCCACGTTTTGATAAAACTTCGCGATCCCAATATACCAACATTCAATTGAAACATAATTATTTTGAAGATCTGATTAATACTGATTTATTTGTTTGCAGTTTCAAAACTGATGTGTGAGCAAACAAATATTAGAGCAAATACCATCGAACAAACAAAAATAAATTCAGCAATTACCGGCAGCATAATAACTTATTTAAGTGCCGCACACTTCTAATCAACTTGATTGCTAATCAATTAACTATTTTGTACAAGATTTCTGTCAAATACTTACCTGTATAGCAATACCTGTATAGCAAGGTAAATGCATTGGAAGTCTCGACAGGATAAAATAGATATTGTTTATACACATGAAATAAATTACCGGACCTCTAGCCTGTCCTACAAGCATTTTTAGAGGTCCGGTAACCGGACCTCTAGATTCCAGGTCTAGAGGTCCGGCTACCGGACCTCTAGTCACTTCCTATTTTAAACTTACTTTTACGCGGAACAGATTCTGTTCGTCGCCGTGGATTTAATAATTAGGATATTGTGATGAATATTGTATTAAAAGACAGACATATATCTCTGCTTCATTACAAGCTTTAAATATTTAAAATCGGATAATAGATACGAAAATTATGAGGTCTTATATAAAGCAGGGTAGAATTTGACTAGTGCGTTTTACGCTTACCGCGGTAACATTGTTATAGATCGGCCGATCGATATGTGTGAGCGGCATCATGTTTACCCATTTTACATACGTTAATATAGAGTGTCATATACATTTAATTAACATGCGTGTCAAGCGTCACAGGAGGTCCACGCTTGTATAAACAGATTACAGATTGTCGGCTAAGCTCCGCCTCTCTAATTTGATTGGATCAAATATGCAACCGCGCATGTGGTCCATATTGACAAGTAATTAATTAAAATAGGTCACAAATCATACGTTAATATATTATATAGAGTGTCATATACATTTAATTAACATGCGTGGGCTTGATTACGGCTAATTGACACGGATTAACTGACTCGCGTATATTGTTTATTTTGATGTCCGGAAGGCTTGTATACGCTTGGGGTCATAAACTCGGTATACAGTGTCAAATCTCAGACGTAGATGTTGATTATACGAACTTTTGGTCAGTTGTCCGATAATTCTGTCAATTTAAATTAGACTTGTCCGGGACTAAATTTTGTTAACAATCAGTTGTCCGAAGCCGATTTAGAGTTGTCCTGGACGTCAGACTATATGATTTGTAAAGCCCTGGTCATACGACTAGCGAATGCCTTTAGGGTTGGCTAGTCATACGGGCCCGTATCCCTAGACACTATCTTAACTGTCAGTGTCAAACTGTGTTGTGGGGGGTTGTCGTGTGTTCGAGCCCACATCACTTCACCGCTGACACAGACACTAAGAGAGTGTTAAGAATAACCTCAGTTTGATTTCACCCTTCCTGAAAGTAACAATGGATATGACAATCTGCAAAATGCATGGACAAGTTCGTTCATGTGGAAACATAAACATCAATTCCGATCCTTATGGCAGCAAAGTAAACATCGGTTATTGTAGTCTTTTA
Organism: Spisula solida; assembly: GCA_947247005.1. NCBI lineage: Eukaryota > Metazoa > Mollusca > Bivalvia > Venerida > Mactridae > Spisula > Spisula solida. The sequence goes on from OX365949.1 coordinate 30,344,307, forward strand.
TAAACAGAATTTCATAAGCAACTATGTAACTTTATAACCATGTCTCTAACGTTTCCTTATTCACACAAAGGTCTAAAAAACAAAAATAAAGACAAAGCACCTCTTTTATGGAAGTCGCCATTTTGATTTTTTTAACCCAAAGGTAGCTTTATGAAAGTAAAGATACGGCGACTACGAAATACATGGTACTGGTGTCCTCCGGTAACGGTAACGGTACGCGCCGTTATCCTATTGTATATATTGTATTGTATATTGTATATATTTAATATAATTGTATGGGGTACTCTAATGTAATCACCACTGCCACCTTTTTGAATGGCTAGCTATAATCCAATTAAAGGATTACTGTAGTGGAGAAGTGTAATTGGTTATGATAAATTATGTTATGTGTACACTATCAAAGAATACGGTTTGTGTATGACCTTTGACACCATGAACATATCTAGACAGAATTAAAGTTAAAATTTAGCAATACTCATAATAGTATTTTTAAAGAGGTTATCAAAATAGACTTATGTAAAAAATATATTTTAGTTCGGTCTAGTATAGAAAATCTATATGCTTTGAAACATGCATTAAAAAAGCCACGGCTTTGACAGCTTTTTAGCTCGTGAAAAATAATTTGAAGTACTGTAAACTTATATCGACAAATACAGGACCAGTTCTATAAATGATACGTATCTAAACTCCCTGATATATATAACGATCAAATAAATTCACAGATATCGCAGTTGAGGTAAATGATTTCACCATGTGGAACTTTTGGGCTAATTCTTAAGGAAAAGACAACTCTGTGGATAGTGATTTTTGTACCTGTGTTTTTGTACGAGTTGTTTCCCTTTACACCACAAAAATCGATAAACATTCCCCATACACAACAATTTCGCTTATCTTAATCCAATCGATTCAGATCGATATCGGCTATTTCCGTTAGTGGTCGTAAATTTTCCGATAGTCACGAATGATAACGGTAAGCTACATAAATCGTAGCCTGAGGGGCTACTGATCAGATAAAAAGATAAGCAGTCGATTTTTCGGAAAATGCTATTTTTCATGAGTTAAAACACATACTTCGATGTTCATATAATAAGTAGTGGTGGACCGATGCATCGAAATATCGATGCATTGCGATCCCAAGTGTCCCGATAGTATGGATCGATAGTAAAAGTAACGATCCAATAACTATCGTCGATAGTTAGCTCGATAGTTACGATAGTATCCTTTTTATAAATAAAGTTTATTATAATTTCAAACAACTTTCGTTTTCGTTAAAAAAACTAAATGTAAATAACCTCAAGCATCAAAACAGCCACAATGGACCAATATCGCCATAATTTTATGAATCTATTTCAGTCAAATTCATTTTAAATTCTTTCCACTAATAGTATATTAAAAAATTTTGTATGTTGTACAACAAAGTGATATCTTACACAGTGCAAATTTGCATTTACAAGTTAATCTCTGGTTTTCAAATCTTGGCAATAACTATTGCAATAGTATCGCAATAGTCTCCAGCAATACAATAGTATCGCGATAGTACTTTCAGCAATAGCAATAGTATTGCAATAGTCAAAATTGGACTCAATAGTCACCCCTAATAATAAGGACGAACAAAAACAGCTAGTTTTTTTAAAAATTTAATCATAGCGTTATCAACAGAGTAAACTAATAAAATACTGATTATAAAATAAACAAGAAACATTCCGCCGTAAACTCACTAAGTAGGAAGTGTACATGTATATAAACTACTAAGTAGGAAGTGTACATGTATATAAACTACTAAGTAGGAAGTGTACATGTATAATAATTAATTTGACGGACTGTTAAACCATTTAACATTGTATCTCCAAAACGCTGTCTTTCCGAATAAATATTCATGGAAACACATAGTTTCAAAATTCAATTGAATAAATGGATAAATACTGTAGAGTAAAAAGTGACATTATATATATATAGGTAGTGAGTACTAATAATTTCTATTTATTGTATAACAACAATTTCGTTTACAAGTGCATTTCTATATGGATGCAAGTGTTATGATATACACGTGTTGCACTTGATCAAACCAAACTTGAATATTTTTTTCGAAATAATGCAGAGAACCGATATGAAGTTAAAAAATGTAAGTTGCTTCAGTCCGCAATTTCAGTATCACACATGTCTTCAGAGAAAATCCAATTTGATATATATAATAAATATACACGTGCTGCACGATATGAAGTAAGAAGCTCTAGAGGCGTGCAACCGTCACATGTGTACAGTTACAAACACATTATTTATCACAGAAACATTATTATGTGACCATTCTAACACAGATGACTGATAAATATTCACAGCGATAGTAAAACTTAAAAAAGCACCACGTATATACATGTAATACAAATATTTTATATATGAGCCAGTCCTGCTATTTGACATAATATTGATTTTGATTTTGAGACACGTGTCATTTAGGGATAATCAAATTTAGCGGCAAATGGTATATATAATAAATATAAATATACACATGCTGCATGCACGATATGAAGTAAAAAGCGTAAGTAGCGTGCAATCCCACATGTATACAGTTACAAGCACATTATATAGTGTGTGACCATTCTAACATAATATAATAAAGATTCACAGCAATAGTACAAATTAATCAAAGTACTGAAGTTCTTTAATTGGGAGATGACGCAAATCTTGGTAATCTATTAAACATTAACTTAAATGGTATTGGATTAGTAAGTGCGAACATTGTGAAAAATTTTCAAAAATATCGATGACAGCTGACTCATTAAAATTTCATCTAACGAACCCATTTAGGCAATCCGCCATTAAAAAACTCAATGAACTAGTTTCAACTATAAAGCGGGGCTGATATACTTAATTTTAGCCGAGAAAAGTATTTAAAAGATTAAGAATAACAGTAAATAGTAATATCATGCATCTGCAAAAATAATGTTCGACGGTAGTAAACAAAAAGAATATTCGTAATTTGATAGGGGATGAATTGGCGCAAAAAAAGAAAAACATAACAACTAAAACTACACTAAGTCAAAATTCCTTAATTCTAGCTACAAACGAACCGGAAAGGGTACGAATAGCGCATACGATTTATAAAGGGGACGAAACACTATGGTCTCGAATCTCGGCGCGAAATATGTAAACAAGATAACCATTGATGCAAAGCATCAAAGGGCACCGTAAAAGAAATTATGTAAAACTGTAAAGACATATATAATTGATCTTCATAAGAAACAGCAGGTGTGGCCTTTTTCAAAATATATTGGCTATAGTGAATAATAACAAATATATTTTCATTTTGAATATTAAGGAACTAAAATCTGAATGACTCAGATAACGAATCTGTCCAAGATTATGACTGACTTGTCCATAAAGTCGATTTCCTTCGTGCAATATTCCATCAACATCTTTAGGTAAAAAGCATGGTTAATATCGCGCGAACGAAAGAAAGCTATCAATGCTATAAGGGCCATAGCACTGCACTGATTACCACTAAATGGAGAAAAAATCGGGCTTCCTTGATGCATATTTCCTAAAAACAACTCTTACCATTCTGAAATAGACTGATAAGCTGTCTGCAAGTGGCTGCTTTTAAATTCTGACGGTCCAGCCACTACAGACAGACACCAAGTAGACCAAAACACGGCCGGAGTTTGCGCACAGATTTTTTGCGCACTTTCAGCTCTTAAAAATATATGAAAACGTCAAACCACTATGAAATATATAGCATGTGCACGAAGAATGAACCTTAATCTCGCGATTGACACCAAGAATAGTCATAAAATACAAAGACGTACCTAAAACAGACAATAACTACACGATCATATCCATAATTTGACCTCGACCTGATAGTCTTTGCAATCACTGACAAAATGTGCCATTACAAATACAAATATCACCTTGTTTTAACGAACATTTTAATGATAAATGGAAATTAAAACACATAAAACGTATAGTTCATGTATCATAATTTATTCCAACATTTACAATAAGCATGATGTTTAAAGACCGTGTAGATCTACATGTATATCAAAAATAACAAAAACGAAATAAGTAACTAACTATGACATTACTAAATTAAAACCCAATATATTTCTTCAGTGTACATAATCTACCATAATTATGTTGGTCAATATACCGTGGGAAAGTTTGTTTTTAAACCCGTGTTCCGGACAGTACGGATAACGGTCTTTAAGCAATTCACGCGTAACCCGTACATCCTACTAACAGTGATTGTTTACATTAGGTTATCGAGACGGCGCGTGCCGATTTATTCAATCATTTTACCGATTTAAAAGGCCAATATTACCAGGTATTCGATGGGGTTCGTGTGATTTTGGGCACATATGGTTTCGACGCTAATAAGGGACCCCTGTATAGATTGCGTCGAAATGGTTCTGAAACTGCGTTGTAATCAATATGGCGTCCAAAAATCAGCGAACGCCGTTCTTGGTCACATGGTAAAACCAGCCAATGAAATAAATCGTTTCATTAAATGACGACATCGCGTATGATGTAAACAACATAAAAGAAAAATTAATACGCTAGTAAACACTAATACGTAGAAGTTCATTAGCATTAATAACATAATTGTTTTTTAACAGAAATGTTTATAAAATGATTTTTTGTCAAATCATGTATTTATCATGAGTTTGTTTTACCTAAATAATCTGCATAAAGAAAATAAACGACGAACTATTTTCTGATTTAAAGGTAAACAAATGGCCAAAACATTTCGCTGTCATACAAATTGAGGCTCCACACGGGAAATTGTTTATGAACTTCATACAAATTGAGGCTCAACACGGGGAACTGTCCATAGACTTCATACCAGTTGAGGCTCAACACGGGGAATTGTCCATAAACTTTATACCAGTTGAAGCTCACCACGGGGGAATTGTCTTCCATCATCATAACAAAGTCCTACAATACAGACACCGCGATTCATCGCAGTGCCAACAACAGCGCTTGAGTAAGGGTTGTTCTGACGATAGACGCAAAATATTTAGCAGAAGATCTGAGGTAAATTTAATGGATTAAACCGTCGATCAATACTATTTATCAATGCAAAATATTGTAAATAGTAAAAAAAATAAAAACATATCGACTGGAGTTTGTTGCTAAACTGTAATATGAACGTTATGAAACAAAACAGTGTAAATTTCGTCTGCTTAACCAGGTACTGTAACAGCGTCATTTTTATCAACCCTCAAAAACCATTAGTCCATTTACAGCGCGTAGGAATTTATTCGCACAAAAACATTAACTAACAGAAGAAACATTCCAAAATTTCACACTGTAATACAAAGAAATAAAAAATAATTCAATTGCTAGGGACAAATGTTCTTAAAAATGATTGAAAAGTATGATTTTGGTTTAGATTGGCTGGAACTCGTTTTTTGCTCGGATGGATTTGTTGTGGAGAAATTACATGGGTAAAGTCGTAGTGATTTCTAAAGTTGGTATGTAACAATACTTGGGGGGAAATCCCCCAAGTAAAAATGCACCACGTATATATATCTTCATAATTGTTGTCGGGTGTTTATTAATTGATATTAAACATGCACACAATTTCAACATTCATGTACAGATATTTACAAAAAATACATTTTTAAAGAAATTGTAAATCTTATAGTCATCGATGAAATAAGACATTTTCTGCACACATCCATTCGCACTGTCTATAATTAGTTAATCCCCGCGCGCCTCAGGCATGTTTCAAATATACAACATAATTAATTTACAAGGAAATATTTACCATATCGACATTACTGGTTAAAACCCGTTTTCCGGGATTACGGAATTAACGAGCGGCAATGTGAGAGATATTCCGAATGTACGCCAGTGGGGCACCTGCATATAGCATATAGAGCAACTAGGTACAAAAATCGCGATTATTTTAGCCAAAATATAAGAATTTGTATAAAGCCTTACACCCGGGGCAACACAAAAGGCGTCAGTGATGTTACGATGTCGGTGTCTATGAAATAACCTCGGGTTTACCTAAAATATCCATAAAAATGTTTTGAAAAATATGCTATCAGGTGACCAGATAATTCCGCTTTCAAAAAGCATGTTCATATATAATCTGTCTACAACCTTGATGGTTTTACAGCAAAATTCTACGTTATTTCTGAACGTCCCTCGTATACTGATAATCTGCAGTAGTATGTCACAAATCTAACTGAACCTATGTATTTTGGCGAGCGTAGCTCTAGGTAGATATAATATTGGTACTGCCACTAGGTTGACAATAATTTTGTACATACGAATGACATCTGATGTTGAGCGACGCTGTTCCAATGATGGCCATTGTAATTTCTGTAACATTCGATGTAACACTATATCAGGTTTGTTGTGGTTGAAAGGTGTATTCAAGACGAATCTTGCAGAATTTCTCTGAATTTGTTCAATTTGTTTGATATGTATTACTTGTTGTGGGCTCCATATTGTAGAACTATATTCAAGTTTGGGTCTTACAAGTGATTGGTATGCTCATTCCATGACGACTTTAGGGAAATGTCTGAGTTTACGTTTGATGTCGATGTGCAGATTGTACTTCATATTATCAGCAAGTTTGACTCCAAGGTATGGATGGTGATCTTTGATCTTGTATTCAAATTCTGATTTCTTATTATTTGTTGTTCTGTTCATTACAGCACATTAACGACACTGAACTCAATTTGCCAAACGTTAATCCAGTTAACAAGTTTATTAAGATCATCTTGTAGAATGTTATGATCCTCAGTTGTTATTATCGGGCGGTAGACTACACAGTAATCCGCAAAGAGTCCTTTTGTTGAATTTATTCCAGATGCAACGTCATTAATGAATAATAGAAATAATGTAGGTCCAATAACCGTACCCTGAGGTACTCCAGATGTAACCATCGATACCGCAGATTCACCATCTTTAATGACCTGTTGTAAACGACCATTAAGGAAGTTGTTTATCCAATGATTGGTGTCCTCTTTTGTTTCGTCCGTTTTGACAGACGTTGATGTGAAATTTTACCAAAAGCCTTTGAAATGTCAAGATTGGCCGTATGCACCTGATGACCCTGGTTCATAGTCATGGTGATGTCGTTAGTTGTGAGTAGTAGTTGTGATTCACAAGAGCGGTGAGCATGTTGGTTTTTGTGTAAAATGGAGTTGCTATCAAGGTGGTCCATAATTTGCGACACTACTACTAGTATGTGTTCAAGCATTTTGGATGCCACGGCTGTGAGGCTTACTGGTCGATAGTTGGGTGGTTTTGACCGGTCCCCTTTTCGGAATATAGGAACGATGTTGGCGTTCTTCCAGTCTGGGGATATTTCTGATGTATCTATCTGCTGGAATATGGTTCGCAATATTAGTGCTATTTCATTGGAGGTTTCTTTTAACATAAGGATTGGCATCTTGTCGGATCCAGTTGCTTATCTTGGTTCAGTCTTTGAATGCATTTGATTACTTTGTTAAGAGCCAAAATATGACATATCCTTTGTCCAGCACAAGGCTGCTTCGTATCTTTCAAATTGCATATACTCGGTGTCTGTTGTAGATTGTCCTTGTGGTGTGTGTTGTGCGGTTGTTAATTTCTTACAACCAGGCTCTTGTTCCGTTTTAATTTGACTGACTTAAGCAGCACACTTTCGGGCTTGGATGCCAGGTTTTGTATTACATGTCCCTGTGCTAGTTTTTGTAAGTTGGGCATGTTCTGCGGCTTTTCGAGTTTAGTTGTTTATTGTCTGTGTCTTTTTGTTCTCGCGTGTCATTGGGTGTCCCGCTGTTTCTGTTGGGCGGTGCTACTTCCGGTAGTTTCGTATTTTGCTTTACTATTATAATATGGGCTTGTATCTGGATTTGAACGCCAATGCCGTTTACAGTGAAGTTTTTAATCTTAAATAATCATTCTAACACGATCCGCGGATTAATCCTATAAACATAGTGCAGACAAGAGCATATATTATTACCCCCATAAAACATACTTATCAATTTGGCTGTTACTATTTACGCCCCGTATCACGTGACATATTTATGAATGAATGAACGTAAACTTTATAGTAAAATTCTACGAGTCGCGATGGCAAGGCATCTTGCACGAGAATCAAGTGTTACAGCTATGACGCGTCTATTTTTAGAAAATCCAATATACTCTCGAAATTAAAATTTCATTAAAACTTCTGATAATCAATTCATATACATTTTTCATTGAATGAAATTGATACCCTATACTCGTGTTATCAAAATTGTTTCGATGTTTAAATGTGTTATTTCCTTCAGAAACTTACGTAGGCCCTTTTCATTAACGAGGGAGGTAATTGTACCAGCTAATAAGCCACTCAATTTCAGCGTGGAATTATGTTCAATGTCAAATGGGTGAAAATGGAATGCGCGCAGTTAAATAGTGCGGGATATTATCGTATTTAGAATCGAAATTAAAACTCTGTTCTTGTATTTTGTCGGTGAATAAAACACGGGCACTCGTTCGGATGCGGAAAATTAAATCACTCGTGCTTCGCACTTGTGATTTAATTTTTCCGCATCCGAACTCCTGCCCGTGTTTTATTCACCGACAATATACGCGAACAGATTTTTATTTCTTAAATAATATGTCATAAATTCTCAGTATTCATTTTTTTGACCGGAGCTAGGAGTTATTTATGCGTATTTCCTGGTGTCCTCTAACTGTTTCGTTCCCGCGTTTCGGAACCTAACTGGTTCGTTCAGGGGTTGATGTACAGCTGTGGAGTTATGGATGTAGTTTTCTGTTGCGTTTTTAATAGTTTTTAGTTCGCTGTGCACAAGCGTCCCCTGGGGGTCAATTTAATGTCAGTACTTAATATCTCGACTTTTTCTATTAAGTTGGGCATTGTGCTTTGTGTGTTTTTAATGTTTTCTGTTCTCGGCTGGTTAAGTTGAGTGCTGCCTTCCCTGTCTGACTTTATATAATCTTTTTACTTATCTTCTATAACATTTATTTATTAAACTAGGTCATCCGGCTGGAGTGTCCTCTTTGGTCTTATAGCCGAGTTGTTCAATTATGTATATCTCGACGTGTTTCGGTTGGGGTTTCAGCTGATATATTTTACATATTGTAACTAGGTCGTCCGGCTAGGGCTTTCAGATTGTTGTTGCTGAAACCGGGCCTTTCAACGTTTTAATACTGTTGCTTAACTTTTGGGGATATAGACAGCTAAAACTATGAAGTTCAGCAGTTTTACTGTTGTAACTAGGTCATTCAGCTAAAACTAAGCATTATAGTCGTTTTGCTATGGAAACTGGGTCATTCAGCTAGTAATAATGTTTTATACTTTTCGATAGCTTGGACTTGGTCGGATCTTTGCTTGTTTAGAAGGGCATTGTGCCTTGTATGTGTTTTATGTTCCTGTGCTCGGTTGGATCAGTTCGGCATTGTGCTTTGAGTGTTTTTAATGTTTTCTGTGCTCGGCTGATTAAGTTGAGTGCTGCCTTCCCTGTCTGACTTAATACATGTATAATCTTTTTATACTAGCCCAATCCGTTTTTGTCGAGCCCGCTTGCGGTGAGCGAGACTTAGTCGCTACTTTGGTGTATGTGCGTGCGTGCGTCCGATTTTGTCCGCACCATAACTTTGTTATGCTTTGACCAATCTTGCTTATATTTGGCATGAATGTTCACCTCCATGAGGAGGAGTATCGTGCACGACCCGCAGGTTCCTATCTTAAAGGTCAAGGTCACAGTTGGAGGTCAAAGGTCAAATTGAAGCTTGTCCGGACAATAACTAAGTTACGCTTTGACCAATCTTCGGTATATTTGGCATGAGTGTTCACTTCATTAGGCGGAGTGTCATGCCCAACCCCGAGGTTCCTATCTCAAAGGTCAAGGTCACAGTTGGGGGTCAAAGGTCAAATTGAAGCTTGTCCAGACCATAACTTTGTTATGCTTTGACCAATATTGCTTATATTTGGCATGAATATTAATCACCAAGAGGTGAAGTGTCCTGCCCAACCCCCATGTTCCTATCTTAAAGGTCGAGGTCACAGTTGGAGGTCAAAGGTCAAATTGAAGCTTGTCCGGACCATTACTAAGTTATGCTTTGACCAATCTTGCTTATATTTGGCATGTATGTTCACCTACATGAGGAGTATCATGTACGACCCACAGGTTCCTATCTGAAAGGTCAAGGTCACAGTTGGAGGTCAAAGGTCAAATTGAAGCTTGTCCGGACCATAACTAAGTTACGCTTTGACCAATCTTCGTTATATTTGGCATGAATGTTCACCTCCATTAGGCGGAGTGTCATGCCCAACCCCCAGGTTCCTATCTCAAAGGTCAAGGACACCGTTGGAGGTCAAAGGTCAAATTGAATCTTGTCCGGACCATAACTTTGTTATACATTGACCAATCTTTCTAATATTTGGCATGAATGGTCAACTCCATGAGGTGGAGTGTCATGCCCAATCCCAAGGTTCCTATCTCAAAGGTCAAGGTCACTGTTGGAGGTCAAATGTTAAATTGAAGCTTGTCCGGAGCCTTACTTTGTGATACATTGACCAATCTTTCTTATATTTGTCATGAATGTTAAACTCTATGAGGCAGAGTGTCATGCCCAACCCACAGGTCCTATCTCAAAGGTCAAGGTCAGTGTTGGAAGTCAAAGGTCAAATTGAAGCTTGTCCGGACCATAACTTTGTCATACATTGACCAATCTTTTTTATATTTGCCATGAATGTTAACCTCTATGAGGCACAGTGTCATGCCCAACCCTCAGGTTCCCATCTCAAAGGTCAAGGTTAGTGTTGGAGGTCAAAGGTCAAATTGAAGTTTGTCCGGACCATAACTTTGTCATACATTGACCAATCTTTCTTATATTTGGCATGAATGTTAACCCCCATAAGGCGGAGTGTCATGTCCAACCCCCAGGTTCCTATCGCAAAGTTCAAGATCACAATTGGAGGTCAAAAGTCAAATTAACGGCTAATTTTAGTTGTAGCCATTTTTCAACGTGTGCCGAGGCTCGACATAATTTGCCCGAGGGCACGAATTTCTAGTTTGTAATTGTACACATATCTTGCAGGTTTTTTTTATTCGCAATTGGTTTTATGGGAGGACCGACTGTGTGTCTCTGCACCAGTGTCGGATGATCAGTAAATAGCAAGTCAAGTATTCTACCATTTCCTGTTGGGAACAAGTTTATTTGTTCCAGACTGAATTTCCTGGACACCTCCTCTAACTTGTCACAGTGAGCTTTATTTCTGGCACCAGCGGGTGATGATGTCAATAGTCCCAATATTAAAGTCTCAGGGACTGCGAGGAACTTTTTCATCTGTTTGTAAGGTGATCTAGAATTAACCATACTCAGTTCAAAAAGTGGTTCGAGAGTAGATTTTGGTTCTCTATAATAGGATTAAAACAGGATGTGTTCTTTTGATGATGTTTCAATTTTAACCCATTTGATTTCACAATTCGCGTTCAAGTCCAAACACTCTTCTGATTGTAGACCGGGGTTTACCATCACTATAACACCACCACCACGTTTATTAATAATTTCAGTACGGTTTTTGCGAACGATAGTGTGTCATGATGGATATAACCAGGCAAAAAAAACGTCTACTAGATCTATATAAATTAAAATATTATTCATTTATCGGTTGCTTAAAACTCTATAAATTTTCGAATTATTATTCATGTGGAATACAAATCTGTCCGCCTCAATAGCCTAGTGGTAGAGCGTCCGCTTCAAGAGCTTAATTTCTTTGATTCGACCCGGAGTAGTGGATACCAAGTCGTTAAAGTGATCGTAGATCTACGTCAGTACCATAGTGCAGGATATTACGTACAATAATGTTTTTCAGAACCTTCTTAAAATAACCAATGATTGTTTATTTCAGCCATGTTAAATGTTGGCATAGGTGAGATGCAGATGAATAACATTCTATCTGAGCTAAACCTGCCTTCAATTCACCACTCAACATTGAAACAGCGAGAGCGAGAGATAGGAATTGCGTTCGAGGAGGTTGCTCAATATTCGTGCAGTAAGGCCATTGAAGAAGAAGTGTCGTTTTGTGAGGAAGAATCAAAAGAACAAACGCAAATACCATTAGTTTTACTTCTGTATACATGTAGTTCATTACTAGAACACGTAGTGTTGTCTATGGCGAGTTATCATGCTTTTAATATACACTGTGAAGACCGTACTAAGGGTGTTGAACCCACTACCGTCTAGACACGTATACGACTATGTTTTAAGCCGCAATATTGCTCTATAGCAGATGTTGTTGTAGATTAGACTTCTGTACAGAAGAATAAAATTTGTCGTTTTGAAAGTTGGCATAATAAACCATAAAATAAACAAACCGAACAGGCTTTAAATATGATATGCTGTATAACATCTGTTTCAATTACAGACCACTGCCAGTTCCATCAGTTTCGAGTAATGGTGGTTGGCAGAGGAGGGGTACTGGCCAGAATCACAACAGTTTGTCAGGTATGCATATCATTATCAGCATTGCGACTTCGTTATCAATTTTAGATTAAACTTATATTGTTAGTAGACTTTAATTACCAACCAGGCTGTTGAACATTATGCAGGTTATACCCCGCCTCATCCGACAAATACGACTAGATGTAGGCCTATAACAGCGACACAGTAGCACACAATGATGTCGCTGTATAGACATCGTACGAACCTTTGTAAGGAGATCCCTAGAATATAAAGTGTATATTAGTAGAGGTCTTAAATTCGCACGGTCATTGATCGAGCCATCCGACCAAGACATACAGTTAACATTTAGAGACAGAGATAAAACTTTGAACATTTACTCCACATAGTAAAACATTGATTATGATTTCAGGTCACGTTACGATGGTAGGCCGTTCTTCAAAAAAATGTGTTAGCTATTCAGTGGCTAAAAAATCTTGCCGAGTCTGCAAATCAGCAAAGCGAGTAGGTAAAATTACTACCAAACATTCATGTAGGCGCAACTGGGGCGGGTCCGCTAAGAGCATGGAGCCACATCTGACCGTCACATGTTTGAAGAAGTTGCTGAACAGTGGTTTGAATGTAAAACAAATTACTATGGATGATGATACCGCCACATATACACGGGTAAAATGGTCACTGATTTGATCAAATGTAGTGACAAAAATCATGTTATTAAAAATGTGACCAATCAGCTTTATCGCCTGAAGGCTAACCATAAAACCATTTCCGTGATGGTAATTAACTACCTGAAGAAAAACGTTTCGTGTGCTATAGCACAAAACGTCAACAACGAAGAAGGTGTGAAAAGAAATATATCAGCGATAGTGCCACATGCATATGGGGATAGTGCTTTGTGCAACCCAACATGGTGTGGCTGGTATACAAAAGGCGATGAATACAAACACTCTGGTCTTCCACATGGTAATGATTTGGCTGACAAAAGCTTACGACAGGGTCTAGAGGAACTATTTTCTTCATATACGACTAATGCCATGGCAAATAAATTAGCAAATGTCGGGTCATCAAACAGCAATGAGAATTTAAATCAGATGATTGCCAGGAAGGCACCGAAGTCCCACCCTGTGAAAGTGGGGTCGTGACTGTTTCTACTCCGGGATGATGTTACCTTGTTCTCTAAACGTGTCATAAATTCGATTTTGACGGAGGAGTATTGTTACGGTCTGAACCTGTTACTAATAGAGGAGAATCTTGTATAGGCAGTCGGCTTGCTCAGTCGGTAGAGCATTGGCACTGTAAGCCCAAGGGTCCCCGGTTGGAGCCCCGGTCTGATTGCACATTTTTCTCATCATGTGACACATACATTATTATGTGTCACATAATTATTGGCGCCTACAACTGCAATGTGTTTGCCGTTTTACCTTTTACCGCGTCCTCAGTTGAACCATGATACAAACAGATAAAGAACAAACACCCAGATATCTTTTTTCTCTGTAATTGATTAATATAAAGTAAACCGATATTATTTTTGTCATGCTTGTCTAATTTAAATTATGTTTAACAGGAAGAAAGAGTATCTTTCGAATCAGTCAACGAGATACACGAAGGAATAACATACCAGTCAAACATTGAAGCCGTCGACCTCGTAAATGACCTTGAAATAATTCCAGCACCCCCGGTGGCAGACAATTGGAACTGCGAAAAGATTGATATGAATAAAGGAAATATCATTGTGTTTGATCTAGAAACGACAGGATTAGGTAAGGATGTTTATAAAAATAAAACTGAATAATTATTTTGTTGAAGACAACACGCTAAAAATATATTTTCTGAGGTGACCACATCACCACAAATAGATCAGAACTAATTGCATTATTTATTGTGACTTACTAGTGTCATCTATAAATCACCACTACTAATTGAGAGATCATTAATATAATTATTGTGACTTACTAGTGTTATCTATTATATACGTCAGCTCATGACAGCTGTATAATACAGATAGCAGCCCAACACTTGGTGTCTGGAAACGTGTTTTCAAAGTACATTCATCCGACTAAGGGATACATACCAGCGGCAGTATCACGACTAACGGGTATAGAGCAACACGGAAATGTGCTATTCCACCATGACTTGCCAGTATCTGCAGTGACTACACATAGAGCGTTAGATATGTTCCAACAGTGGATTCATAAATATGACAAACCGGTTCTTGTAGCACACAATGCCCATTTTGATTCTAAAGTACTGTTGTACTCTTTCCAGACTCAGAATATGCCATTTCCAGATGTTGGCGGTTTTGCTGACAGTCTGAGGTTATTTAGAGCGATGTATCCGGAAGTCACAAACAAGAGTTTCTTGTAAATTATTTACTCAGTAAAGAATATGTTGCACATAACGCTGTTTCAGATGTTTCCACATTAGTAGAATTAATGAACACTGTCCCCGATGTTGAACAGAAACTGCATCTTTATAGTGCATCAGAAGTCACATTAAAACTGCAAAAACTTAGTTATGAAAAACTTAACCTGTCCTCTTTTGCAAAATTAATTGAGGAAGGGGTAATTTCAAAACCGGGAGCTAAAACGTTGGCCGGTAGTGGCCTTGACGATTGTCACATGAGCCTTACATACAGGCTGCACGGTATCGATGGTCTAACCAATCTACTTCGACCTAGATATAAGAATTTTCGCAAGTTGAGTAGGTCATTGCAAAGTTTCTACGAAAAGGAGGCAGATGCATAATAAACAGTGTGTAATTTGCTATTTATGTACACGTAATAATTATTATGTTTCATTGTAGAATTGCTTTTAACGGCTGTTTATAATGCTTTGACGTTGTATCTATATTGTAATTGTTTTGCTATATTTCATGGTGGATGAAAAGTGTTTAGTCACTTAAAACGGAATCGATTAAACATCTAATTCCGTTACCAAGTGTTGTTGATTTTTGTTGTACATCCAATTTTGTTAGCACATGTTACCTAACGGATTTTGTGCTTGGTTTCAAAATCTGTTGGCGGAAAAATAACTACGGTTGTTGGTTTTAGTGTTCATAAAAAGGAATTTATCATAGCGATAAATATACTGTAATATTAATGTGGATCAAAGATTCCCAAGACGCATCGTTTCTTTCAGTAAACCAGACTTATTTAAAAAACGTACAACGGCGTGACGCGTTATAACGCCGTAATTTCGGCCTTACTTAGCTTGATACATGTGTCGGTACTGAAAAAACGAGCCAGAACACATGTTTGCTCTTTTTGTCGATCAAAGATGTCTGTTGACTATATAATTTTTAAAAAAGGTTGACCACACCGTTTTTGTTGTATTTAGATTTTTAGAAAAAAATCAACGTCAAAAACGTCATTAGTTTGACGTTACGACGTCCATATTTCATCAACTCTGTGTACATTCAGTATGTTTCAAATAAACGTCACACACCAATCGGAAGGCTAATTAATCATCTCTACTATATATTTCGAATTTTGATTACTTACAAGCGAAGATACGCAGGAGTTCGTAGTGTCAGGCCCACGCATACACCGCGCCGCTAGATGGCGTTTTGACGTCATTTTGTTGCTATGTTACAGACGTCAAGATGCAACAAAAACTACTTTCCTAGAAGCGCAGTGACCTAAGGTATAATATGTCGAAGTTTCATAACGATCCGATAATTTTCGTTTTCACTCGACCAACACCGCGAACCACCTTAAGTTATTGTTCTTAGTAGTAGTGAATAATGTTTCAGGGATACTCACACTGATTTTGCTGTTTTCAGTGATATCTTCCTGGTGGGAATGTCTCAGGAACGATTAGGTAGATAAACTAGATTCACTGTCTGCGTGTGATGATGCCACAGCGCTTATTGGAGAGATGTCATTGATGTTATCTGGTATTGGTCGACCACGTTTTGGTGTTGAGGTGAAACATTTTTTGAAAATGTTATTACTGCTGTCACTGATTGTGCTGCTATTGGTTGCCGCATGTAGACTCTCTGGGTTTTTTTTATCTTTGTATATATATTATAATTATTTAAAGCATATTAAAAAAATATTTTATGCTTGAAAAAACCTCCAAATCTTATTGTCTAAAATTCCTAGGGGTTGAATAGGACTAGGGATGGGGTTGAGTAGTACTTGTAGTTCTGGGGTTGAATGAACTGACATTCTCCGAGGGTACAAGAGGTGCCCCACTTGTATTTGAACAGCGTTAAATATCCGATATTTTCATGCTAACCCGAAATAAATGGAATAACTCTTTTGAACAGCGTATAGTAATGTGTCAGGTAACATATGCACTCAATGTTTTGTGCTATTCGATGGACGTTATCTATACAATGTTTCATGTTTTACATTCGTTTATTACCTGTCACTGTGGCCTTTTTGTAAGAGGGCATTACATGGCGGGAAACTTTTATTTACACTGCAATGTGCTATATGATTGTCTATTGGGTAAGTGTGAGGTTTGGTGCACTGTAAAGCGTTTAAGCCCCCAGTGACATTTGTCGCTGTCCGTACCAAGGCGGAAGCCCTTTAGTCAACCTTCCTCTATGTATGTATTGTCCATTTTATAGTGAAAATACAAAATACAATAATATTTCGCCATTGTGCCTTTTTGTTATACTTTGTTCATTTTCTATGTGCCACTCTGCAATTGCGTAGTCCAGCACAAGGTTGCTTCGTATCTTTCAAAATTGCATGTAATGTCTGGTTGTTATTTTCTCGTCACCTGGCTCTCGTTCCGTTTTAGTTTGACTGACTGAGGCAGACTTTCGGGACAGGATGCCGTGTTTTTGTAGATGCTAGATTTTTACGTTGGACATTGTTTGTGCCGCTTATATGTTTTCTGTGCTCGGCTGGTTAAGCTGAGTGCTGCCTTCCCTGTCTGACTTAATATTATATTTTTGTTTGCAATATGATTCGAACCGAAATCAACAATTCTGTAGAGGGTGTGGAATTAGGCTTTTTGAAGGCCATATATCCATAAAGAAGCACCAAGAAGGTATTGGTAGACAATAGATATGCCATTCTGTGAAGACTAAAGGGTTCTTTAATGTTTTGATGCTCTCATAAGTGAAATGACACAATATATTAAAAAATGCAAAAAAGTGACCATTCTTTCAATAATCGTATCCATTGGTTATATGAAGGTAAGAGTATCCATCTGAACTTTAAATAAAGTAATTTCGAAAATAGTGAATGCTGAACTCCGCAAAAAATCGGTGTTCATCAGCGCAATACGAAAGAAAAATATAAGGGAGACAATCGTATTTAACCTCCGTATATGCTACAACGGAACGGTAATTTCGAAAATTTTGTCACATCTGATAAGACAATGCTTTATCATTGAGATATTTACGGTAAAAGAGCATACTGCTAAATTGAGAAATATCTATGAGACTACCATACGTTAAGCAACATGAGTTTGCAGCCGGTTACATGATATGTGCTGTTGTTTGTTACAACTAATAAAATGGAACTCATATTTATTCTACAAAAGCGCACAGTTCAAAAATGTTTTAGGAAATCTCTTTCATGGCGACACTAACTTAAACATGGTGCTATGGTCAAAACTCAGTCTCATACCCCACCACAATCACACCATTTGGTACATTAAGAACTAGAATTCCAAGCATATTATATAAGAATTGTGTAAATGCAGAAGTCTAACTATCCTGTATCCATAGACTTTGGAATCTTCAGGAAAAACAGCATTGATTACTTTCGATCAAAGTTTACATCCTCCATTGGATTTTTCGGTCTTCAAAAAGCGAAAAGTAATGCCCCTACACAACTGTTTATTTGGGTTCAATTGCAAATATAAACAACATTGAGTGTATATGTTACTCGATACATCAATATACCCGATTTAATCGAAACATTTCAATTATAGCGTGTCAGCATGAACAATGTGCAACACTGTTCAAATTAAGTGGGGCACCCCTCGCACACGGCCACAAGACACTCGTTTTTCCTCCAAATTGTGAACAACGTAATCGAAGCGGACGAGTTTTCCAATGTAAACACGAACTAACAAGGATGTTATTAAAGGAAAACAAGATTGTATTGTGTACGGGATCTAGCTTTTAACTGTACGGGATATAGTTTTTATTCAAGTAGCAACTTTCCGGGTTTAGTGGGCTCTACGGGATTTAGCTACTGTAATTTGTGTTTTTTTCTGAATAAATAAATGTATGTTTTGTATTAAAATAGTGTTGATATCGATCATATGTCACACATAGTCCGTATTGATAATCAAACACGCTTGTCTGTGACAATGCCAACGTTTATTCGCTTTGGACCACCAATTGTGGATTGTTCATACACATGATGTTTTACTAGACAAAACAGTGGGACAGGGGATGTTTAATTTTCTTGGTCGGTAGTGTGTTGGGCACTTCTTCGTTTTAAGTTTCTGACAGCTAAAACTAGGCATTATAGTCCTTTTGCTGTGGAAACTGGGTCATTCAGCTAGTTATAATTTATTATACTTTTCGACAGCTTGGACTTTGGCGGATCTGCGCTTGTTTAGTTGGGTATTGTGTCTTTATGTGTTTATGTTTCCTGTGCTCGGTTGGTTCAGTTGGGCACTATGTTTTGTGTGTTTTTAATGTTTTCTGTGCTCGGCTGGTTAAGTTGAGTGCTGCCTTCCCTGTCTGACTTAATATAATCTTTTTGTATAAACGTACGTACACTTTGAGCATGATTTTAATACCATACACAAAGTGTTTCTGACATCATCCTCTTTATCTGCAAATCCTCTTTATCTGCAACTGGAAACAGACAGCACAAGAATGAAAAATACCATATCTTTCTGAAAAAGCGAGCCAATGTAAGGCCAGATTCTTCGATATATCGTTTTTCGGACCATCCTGTAAATAGTTTTTGTCAATTTCAAAAAAAATACAACTTTACAAACTAAAAATGCATACTTTTATGCCAAATGTTTTGATGGTAATTTACACATATTGTTTTATTATTTCATCAATAGTAAGCTGGTATAGTGTTTGTTTAATTTTGTTCTTGTTCATCACTGTATCACAATGTAACTAATTTTTACAGAAATCTATACTTTTATATATAATTATGTACATGTGTGTTCTTTTATAAATTAAACAAAATCCTTTTCATTGTAGTCTGGTCTTAAGATAATTTGCTGTGTTATTGACTTTTCTTTACTGTTATTGATTGCTTTAAAGGTGCTGCCTCACAGATTGGGCTAAAATTTCTGTATATCGTGATTTTCCAAACTAACCAAGTGTTGATGTAATAGAAAGGCACTGACGGTTGCTTTATGAAAGATTTGGTGCAAATAAGCAATTATAACCACTTTCGATATCGCCCAATGAGTATTTTTTCTTGAAAAAAAACCGCTCAGTTTCCTTCCAACATGCTTTGTGAATTATGTAATTCACACGTGATCGACCTGTAACATCAACAAACTACAGCGTAAACATCAGTGGGGTATTTGGTTCGTTTTTTATTCGTTTTCATCAAATGCGAACACATTTCAGGCAATTTAAGTAATAGTAGTGTTAATTCTATGGGGTATTAATACCCTATAGAATTTTTGATGTAAAAATACTAAATAAATGCTAAATGCCGAAGTTTCTCAAGTTATTTTTATGTCAGTGTGGTTGTTTATGGGTTATATAGGCAACTATACCAAAATTCTCGGATATTTGTCAATTTTATTTTATTTTTGCAATACACGAATATGTGAGGCAGTCCCTTTAAACTGGTTCATCTTTGACTTAGTACTCCACCAACAGTGTGGTAGCAATATTTTGGAGTTTTTACTGTCATTGTTTCCCTCCTCCTGTAAGCTTTTTGCTCTCCCAAGTCTGAATAACAAAGAAAGTTGAGAAACTGATCTAATGAGAGATTATCATACGTCCGCGTTGAAGTGAAAGTGCTTTCTCAAAAAATCATAAATGTTTCATTGCATGTCAAAGTGGCTCGAGACATTCCTTTGGTGAAATTTAAAAGTTGACTTATTTGCTTGAAAATCAATACGGATGTATATCATTCCCATCTGTGTTGCGTAGTAACGTTTTTATTGTCATGACGACGTTTGACGTCGCTATTTGGCGCCGAAAGGAAACTAACCCCCGGTACATGACTGCTAACTCCGGTAAATGGCTAGATCCCGTACTTACTGTAATGCTATATTGTTTTCCTTCAATTTAATGTTAATTAGTTCATGGTCACTGACGAGGTCAAGAACATGTCAGGTTAAAGTTTAAATCGGAACAGAGTTCGAGGAAATGTATACTTTAGCTATAATAAAAGGAGAATGTACGTGTTTCTGCATGGTCCGTCAATAGTCTCACTTTTCGGTGCTGATTTTTATGAAATAACGAAACGTCAGAGGAAATGATACTATTTGTGATTCAAAACAAACATTTCACTGCTTAAATTTGTTCACTTCAAGTGGATCACATACACTCAGTCGCAAAAGAAAGTATACATTGTTTATAATTGAAATTATTTCATCTGAGGTTAAAAGAAACAAACAAAAGGTTAATATTTACTAAATAGTATGTTATATGAGATTTTAAGATCAATAAATAGTATGTCAATAAATGCAATACGACTTAAATATAGTCAACAGCTTTGACACCTGAAAAATCAATTTCACAAAAATGTTCAAATCTTATACGTGGTTACCTCCCCTTGACCATAATAATATTTCTCGTACATTTACGTTTTTGCTTTTTCATGGCTTAATGAACCCCTGTCTAAAATATTGAAACAAGTTTATTAATAAACTCTTCTGGTAGTCAACAGCTTGTACACAAAGTTTCTTGCAGAAATATCAATAAATTAAGGATTTTTCATTGTTTTGACGATTTAACATTTGTGTTAATTTATTTTTCAAGTACAAAGGCTGTTGACTATATGTGTGCAGTATTGTATTTAGTGATGTATTATTGTTAGGTCTTACAATATCAGATTAACATACAATTCGGTAAATATAAATATTATGTTATTTACAATGTATACTTTCTTTTGCCACTAAGTGTAGATACACAGAAATATGATCGAAAACTTACCGTCGTTCGAAACCGATTTCCACTTTTACTTTCCTTTTTGTCCGAAGTAGGGGACTATATCCGATGTACGGTGTCTACCAGTGAGTATGTAAAGAAATAAATTATCGAATGGTTTATTACAACATCGGCATATATTATCAACAGTGTGTAGCTCACGAAGGGAAGTACTTTGGAGAACTGTGATAGCATGACGTCGTAGGCGGGTGTTGACTTTAACGTTCTGTGGAGCGACTGGCTTCACCTGGCGTTCGTAAAATGTACACAATGTGTAGGTTTTTAGTTGATATGTAATGCAAATTTGATAGTATGTCAAGAAATAAATTCTCTAACGGTTTATTGTAATGCCGACGTACAATACTTAATATTTCTCATGATACAACGTGATTATACGTATTTCTGGGACGACCCAGGTATATACAACATTATATGACATCTACATTCGATGGATGCTACCGTAACAGGTCTATAACAACACTATATACAACATAGAATAAACCTATATCCTATAGATGCCGCCCTTACATATCTATAACAACACTTTATGTAAAAAAGTAAAAACCTACATTATATGGATGCCTTCCTATGTCTATAACAGCACTATCGCCAACATATATACCACCTACATTATATAGATGCCGTTCTTACATGTCTAAAAATATTATATACGACAAATATGGATGCCGCCATTACATTTTTGATAACAACACTATATAACATAGAATGAACCTACATTCTATGGATGTCGTTTTATGTCTATAACAACATTTATATACAATATAGAATAAATCTACATTATATGGATTCCGCCTTTACATGTCTAAATGAACATTATATTCAACATGGAATAAACCTACATTCTATAGGTACCGCCTTACATGTCTATAACAACACTATATACAACATTATATTACACCTATATTCGAAGGATGCTGCCATAACAGGTCTATAACAACATTATATTCAACATAGAATAAAACCTACATTCTATGGATGCTGCCCTAACATGTCTATAACAACACTTTTACCTTCTAACAGTTGTGGTAGTATATATTGTGGGAAACGAAGCGTTATTGCCCTGAACCGGTACTGAGGGGTACTGTATTGTACCGGATCTCGTTGTAACTGATCGAATTACGATATAAATCAACGAGGATTCCATCGTTGAGCGAATTTAAATACATTTAGTGTCGTCAGCAAAATCAAGCTAAGAATATCGGATTTATCATTTGTTACCAGTATATACATTATTTCAACTCACACATTGCTTATGACAAACACTTTTATTATACTAGAATGTACAAAATGAGTAAATAATCAGTATCAATTATAAAAGCACAGTGAATTGCCACGTGTTCTTTTCTTTTCTTTGTAATAATGTATGTATTCATGTACATGTATAAACACACATATATGATATATGTAGTATTTTTAGAATTACCAAACAAGAAATATCACTGAATGTGATGAATACCCCCAGAAACTGCTTGACACAGTAACTTAAATGTGCTCTGGCAAACAACTAGACTTAGTAATGAGCATTCATGCAAACGTTCATTGAAATCAAACCAATGGTAACAAAGGAAAAATTCATAAGTGTAATAACACAAAGGGCCATAACTCCCTTAAAATTAATCCTATTAATGATAGTCGAGGATATGCACAACTAGACTTAGTACTGACCATTCATGCAAAGTTTCGTTGAAACCCGACCATTAATAACAGAGAAATAGCGCAGACAAAATTTATAAGTGTAAAAAAAATAAAGGGCCATAACTCCCTTAAAATTTATCCGAGCAATGTGTGCCGAGGATTTGCACAACTAGACTTGGTACTGATCATTCATGCAAAGTTTCATTGAAATTTAACTATTGGTAACAGAGAAATAGCGCAGACAAAATTTATAAGTGTAAAAAAACAAAGGGCCATAACTCCCTTAAAATTTATCCGACCAATGTGTTCCGAGGATATGCACAACTAGACTTGGTACTGATCATTCATGAAAAGTTTCATTGAAATCCAAATATTGGTAACAGAGAAATAGCGCGGACAAATTTTTTAAGTGTAAAAAAACAAAGGGCCATAACTCCCTTAAAATTTATCCGACCGGCTTATGCTGACGATATGCACAACTAGACTTGGTACTGATCCATCATGCAAAGTTTTGATGAAATCCGACCAATGGTTACAGAGAAATAGCGCGGACAAAATTATACGGACCAACCAACCAACAGACCAACCAACCAACCTACCATCCTCAAGCATGACTCCAATATAGCCCCCATATACTATGTATCTGGGGGTATAATAATACGTATGCCATAAGTAAAGCATAAATAAGATAATAATGACATTGCACACTTCCACCAAAAATATTTAATGCCCCTTATAATACTAGCGCATATAAATGGGTGTAATAGGGGTGAGGGTCTGTTACGTTGACTTATACAGAGGAGCTTGCATGTGTGCTCATTACATACGAGTTTTATTAAACGACTGGACAAAATGATATGACACGAGGCTTCGCCGAGTGTCATTGTTTTTGTCGACGAGTTTAATTAAACTCGTATGTAATGAGCACGAATGTAAGATTCTATTTATCATATAACCTTAGAAAAGGCTCATTATTGTTCAAAAGGATGATGTACGCTGCATATGTTTCAGCCAAAATTCAGCGGTAAAATGAGCGTGACGTCATGGCGACGTTGATTTTATCCTGACGTCATTGACGGATCAATGCATGGATTGGCTAACGTCACGTCAAGCTAATTTAAATATTTATTGCACAGTCTGGGAGTGCCGAACGATATTCTACGGCACTTCTGGACCGCAGGTTATGTGATAAAAATGGTAAAGGTACTGAACTTAAGATGATATTAAAACACTTTCAAAGGTTATGTTGTAAACACAAAGTAACTATAATGTACTAAATGATTTAGATCTTTATATGCCTGTAATTCTATCTAAAGACTATGCAATCTAAGAAAAAACACTAAATTGGTGCTAATTGGTTAAATAAGTGACCCACTCAATCAACATAATATTCACATACGATTGCAATGAAAATTTGAGGTCCCAAAATCATAATATGAACTAAGGCAAAGCCTACTAGGGGATGTAATGTTAGATATTGAATACATTTAATGTTCAGAACTATTTGCAGATACACTAAGTAAATTATATTTTGAAAATGAATTTTTATGGAGATAAGATTTTGAAAAATAGCATAAAAGAGAATACATAATTTCGCCTTCTGATTTCTTCCAGCGACATATTACTTAAACACTCCTAACACCATTGCGGTGGTATATACTTTTATTTCGAAGGTTATTTGGAGTTCAACACATTAAAATAGTTCACCACAAGACAATGGAATATATGTCACATTATTGAACTAAGGCACACTATAATCATCACGAATTGACCGCATGAAATAATATGACGTACAACTGTTTTTGCATTTACAATTGCTGAAAGTGTAAGCAAAATTGCACATGTGTAAATATTTGTATTTTATTTGTAATGTCAATTGAAACCAAGAAGTATACATTGTACATTATGTCCTCTGAACAATGATGATGTGGGATGAGTTTATGCCGTGTATTTGTGTACAATTGAAGTAAACGACCATCTCTCTCTCTCCTGGTTTGGTTGGTAACATCTCAAACTTGCCATTAAATGTTTGGTAAGCACTCACATCCCTGGAAAAGGAAATCAGTGATTGCGAGTTAAAGCAATGTTTCATAAAGTTATGTCATTTGAAGTATTGAAGTATCAAGCTGTGCACGACCGACAACGTAGATCAGCCTACTAATGAAAGTGGCCCTTCTCAAATGTATTAAGGGACCTGTTTAGGGTTATTTTTTTCACGATATAGATATCCAGAGATTACTACTACATGTATATATATGTCCATATGTACCATAGGAGATTGTCTTACTTGTTTACGATTCCCCTCCCTTTGTTTATGTTCTGTGAGGGTTCACGGTTTCCAGGTTCAAGTTTATTGTACAAAGGCCTCCGGCTCATACACAAATTATATGATAGCCTACATACGGGATATACCAATTGACATGACAGTGGAAGTAAAATAAAGAAGAACATGTTCAATACATACAATAGTGAATGATTATAGGGATTTACATAATATCACCATTTTTAAGAAACATTACATAATATCACCATTTTTAAGAAACATTACATAATATCACCATTTTTAAGAAACATTACATAATATCACCATTTTTTTTACTTTCTCATATATTAAAGCTTTATTGCAGCTTAAATACATTTCACTTCTAGAAAAGTCACACCATGTTTTGTCTGACTTTAAATGCATAGTAAATAAACATAGCAGTATGTCTGATTATTTTAGCATTTCTACTGGATAATAACATATTAAATTTATTCCAAGATGGATGTACAACATCACTCTAAGGAAAGAAATGCTTTCTTAAATCTGTATAATTAGGGCAAACAAGTAGAAAGGGATATTTGGTCTCTATTATATTTCTACAATATGGACAAAATCTCAGATTGCTGACAACATTGCTATAACGCCCCCTTTATATTTGGAGACCATGGGATGATGTTCTAAAACTAACAAATGCTCTCCGAAATGTTCGAATTGTAATTAAGTAATTAATGAAAGGTAAGGTTCATAGTCAATATTTTGCTTATAGGAATAATAACAGCTTAGTTTTGGACTTAGTGTTGCCATGATTGAAAATACTGATCTTTGAGTCGTTCTAAGTATTTCAAAATAAATAGGGTTTCATTGTCAAATGATAGATTTTCCAAGACATATCCAAATCCATTCTCATATAAATATTTAGGCAAATTAGTTTTAAACTTTTTAGTTTAGTTAATTTTGGTATCCCAATTCATCATATGATCTTAACAATTTTTCACATAACAATGATCGGGCATTTTGAGGATACGAAACCAGTACTTAATGACTTTTTTGGCTGTGTAAATGAAAAGAGGGAATCTACCACAGTCCCCATATACTGGGATATTACATGCATGTTTCGGTGCAAACTTGAAGCGTTTGCACGCATAAAGATGTACACGTTCTACAACATCCATCATCTTAATTACGGTATGCTTCAATTATCACAAATAATGCTCCATACTAGTAGATATAATTATGTTATTGATCAAGTTTGTTAATCATCCTAATTGATAAGTGCTTTATATCAAACTGATGAATAACCATGTTATTATGGAAGTTACCAGAAAGGAGGAAAAATCCACCTTTTGACCGTATTTTCACAATTTTCATCAAGATTTATGCATACACGCAGATATATATTATTGATATAGTTTGGTAATCATCTCTATTAATATGTGCTCCATTTTTAATTGAGGCATGACCACGTAATTATGGAAGTTACCATGGTAACCAAGCAAGAAAAGAGGAAAATTCCACCTTTTGACCGCATTTTCACAATTTTCATCAAGAATACTGCATACAAGCAGATATATGATCATTATATAGTTTGGTAATCATCCTAATTATAGAATGCTCCATTTTTAACTGAAGCACGACCATGTTAATATGGTAGTTACCATGGTAATCCAGCATATATGCCACCGTTTGACCTTTTTTCACAATTTTCATCAAGAATGTTGCAGATACATGTTCATAATATAGTTTGGTAATCATCCTTATTGAAGAATGCTCCATTTCTAACTGAGGCATGACCACGTTATTATCGTAGTTACCATGGTAACACAGTTTGTTTTTCACTATACAATGTATAAGAATGATTGGTCAATGGTATTGTATGATAATTGTATGAAAGATATGACCGTGATAAGCTTCAATTTGACCTTTGACCTTCTACTGTGACATTGACCTTTAAGATAGGAACCTGGGAGTTAGGCATGAAATTCCGCCTCATTGAGGTTAATATTCATGCTAAATATAAGAAAGCTTGGTCAATGTAAGACAACGTTATGGTCCGGACAAGCTTCAATTTGACATTTGACCTTCCACTGTGACATTGACTTTTGGGATGGGAACCTGGGGGTTAGACATGACACTCCTCCTCATGGAGTATAACATTCATGCAAATATGAGAAAGATTGGTCAAAGCATGACAAAGTTAGGGTCCGGGCAATATAGGAAGTACGGACACTGGATTTCCACTGATTATATTTTGTTTGAATTGAGATATATAATGTTAAACATTGATGTGTGGGTAATTGAAAGTTGGTCAGGTGAGGTCAAGGTCTTTTTTTACAAAACAGCATTGCTGACAAAATAATGCTTGGCTGACATGAAAATCTGGATTTCGTTTAATATCCACGTCTTGTTTACTTCATAACACCCTAGCCTAGAACTCATCCCTTTTCTCTATAAACTACAAACCAATGATATATCCCCTTCATCCATACACACCTAATAGCCTTAACACTAAAAACCTTATTAATACATTATTCCCATAAAATGTATACTATTCACTTGGATACCAGATCTGTATTAACACAAAGCACCATCAGACACTAGATCACTAATCATTGAGGATGACTTATTAACTATATGAAGAAATTGAAGCAATCCTTGTAAGAATTGTAAGAATACATGGTAAATAACTGGAATTTTCCTTCTTTCTTCCTTGGTTACTATGGTAACTACCAAAAACATGGTCATACATACGCTAGAAACGGAACTCTTATCATTACGGATACCAAACTATATCAATAAAATAATATCTGCAAGTTATAATGCATCATTCTTGATGAAAATTGTGCAAATACGATCAAACGATGGGTTTTTCGTTTTTCCTTGCTAGGTTACCATGGTAACTTTCATTATAACATGTTTATTCATCAATTAGAAATAAAGCACCTTCCAATAAGAATGACAAGCAAACTATATCAACAACATATGTCTACTTGTATGCAGCATTTTTATGAATATTATGCAAATACGGTCAAACGGTGGATTTTTCGTTGTTTCTTGCTAGATTGCCATGGTGACTTCCATTATAATATGGTTATTCATCAGTTAGAAATACAGCACTTTTCAATTAGGATGACAAGCAAACTATATCAATAACATACATCTGCTTGATTGCAGCATTTTTATTGAAAATAGTGAAAATACGGTCAAAAGGTGGATTTTTCTCCTTTCTTGCTTGGTTGCCATGGTAACTTCCATAAGAACATGGTCATGCCTCTGTTACAAATGGAGCAATATGGATATTGTTGATTTTGCTGAATTTAGTCGTGTTACAAAATTGCTCATAATTCCACAAATACTGCAGATAAACAGCTGAAATTTCTGTTATGTCTACAAAATGGAATAGTGTTTCCAAAGAATAAAAAAAATAAAAATGACCAAAAATTACTATAAGGACCTTTTTTGCTTGACACGGCTCAAATTAAATTGACAATACGGAACGCCGCGATAACGCGGTGCGTTTTTATTGCGACTGAGTGCCGTTTTTCGTTGTTTTTATAACGTCACTACGATAACATTATGCACGGTGACCCTATAATTTTATTATATTTAAACACTGCTTAATAATTTCTCTTTCCATCGACGTAAAAATATCAAGGGGTCTCACCGCAAAATATTGACCCAAAATCGACTTGAAATGAAAATTAACGCTATATTTTACGTCATTGTTTGAGCGACCCTGTGATAATTATGCGTCGTTTAACGCTGTTTTAATAACGACACTGGACTGACGTTATATCAATTTTATGCAACAATGTGTACGGTGACCCTATAATTGTATTATATCAAAACACTGTTGGGTAATTTCTCCATCCATCGATGAACAATTATTAAGGGGTCTCACCGCGAAATGTTGACCCAAAATCGACTTGAAATGAAAATTAACGCTATATTTTACCTCATTTTTGAGCGACGTCGTGATAATTATTCGTACTGATTTAAAAGGTCCAATGTTGAAGGCCAATATCTTGCTAATTTTACGCAACCTCTGAATATTTTTACGAGTGTCTTATGCGCTGGAAAGATTAGCATACTCTTAGCTAACCAGTTTTCTCGACTTTGGTTTTCATGATCTGTACATTCTCGGCCATAGATTAATCTGTATTTTAGTAATCTACTTTAGTAATTACTATATTGTTTCTTAAATAAACATGTTTCTTAAATACATTCGATTTGAAATATTCCGGTCTCTGTGGAAGACAAAATAATCCGGTGAAATGAATTTGAGACTGTTCTTGTACCATTTTACGGAGCTATACGAAATATCACAGGCCTAAGAATATTAATTGAATGTTTGAATGTAATGGAGTCCCAACCAAAACAGAATGTTATCAAGGATCTTAACTTATTATGTTTAAAATCTGCATTCCGGGACCACAACACAATAAACCCCACACAATATAAAATTAATGGTAGAAATGATTCCCTATACCGTATATGATTCACATCTACGACAAATCTAGACACAAATATGTTCAAGTCCGTTTCGCTATCCACTAGGTGTGAAGCTAGAGGTTATGGAATCAAGAGCAGACCTCTGTAGAGCAAGAACCCCACTTTATAACAACCTCTTCAAAAATTCACAAAGGGCTGGGTACAGCAAAGAAAAAGATACCGGGGTATACCATGGCACGTGTTTTCCTCAAATTTTACGATAGGACCTACACTAGTATACCACGGTTTACGACCAACTTTATTACTATGTCTAACAGCTATGTTATAGTGGTTAGATTATGATGGAAAACTCTCAGCCAGGCTAAGAGCGACGACAATGACCCGTTACTTGACTGGGATTAGAGAAATATTAAGACTATGTAAAATAATAACTTGAAATGAGAAGGTAAGCAATGACGAAAAAGTATAATTATCGCAGCATGGCAATTCCAAGGCTTTCAATCATGTATGGTATAGTTTGCTGTTTCGGCTGGTATATTCAAAATAACAAGAAGCAGAGAAGGTATAATGTTGATAATATACCGGTATTTCGGATGGTACCGCGGTATCGTATAGCGAGAAACTATACCACAGTTACCGATTTACCGTTAATACCGCCCGCCTCTACAAATCACCTCTGTAGAGCAACAACCTGTTATTATTACTAGCCGCTTTCAAAGTGTGTTGCTCTACAGAGGTTGTGTTGTATTTGGTTTGTGTCTGGTGCCGCCAGGAAAATATCATTACATGTATACTTGTATTTATTCTAGACACACATACGGATCACGGCCAAAAAAGAGTTTAAAGTGACTTTAGTTTTTGGGGGATACTGTAAGATCATTAATATTCGCGGTGATAATTTTCGTTGATTTCGATGCGAACTAGATCGCGAAATTAAATCCCCTCGAATGTCTTAAAATACGTAGCAAGAGATCTTTCGTTCAACATCTAAAATCCATGAATTTTAGAAACCACCAATTTGCCATTTTACCAAAATCCATGAAATTTAATACCCGCGAAAATTAATTTTACGGTACGTCATAATACTGAAGGTGGCTGAGTTCCAGTTGCATCCCTGATGCTTTTATTGTAAAGCTTTCTGCACAGGAACTAGGCTTTGAATGAGACTGTTGGTGAAGTAAGTTGTAATTCGAGAAACTCTGCAAGTATTTCTGTTTTCATCCGGCTGGAGTTGGGATCGAACCAACCACCTTCTCACTACAAGAACACATACATGCATATATATTCAGTCTAAACAATGTTAAATATTTGGTAAGTATCAACATTTATAGAACGGCAAACATGGGTTTTAATTTCAAGATATTTACTCAATACGGTTCACTTTTATACCTAATATATCATTAGCAGTAAAATTACGCATGTATATTGCATGAAAGTAAGACTCCACCAGTAACGTGTCGTTTTTGTCGAGCCCGCTTGCGGTGAGCGAGACATAGTTGCCACTTTTGTGTATGTGCGTGCGTGCGTGCGTCCGATTTTGTCCGGACCATAACTTTGTTATGCTTTGACCAATCTTGCTTATATTTGGCATGAATGTTCACCTCCATGAGGAGGAGTATCATGCACGTCCCTAGAAATGTGGGCTAGGTCAATTTTCACGGACCTGTGGCTCAAATAGTACTCCACGTTTTGGGATATAGCAGCCTGGCTTAACCATTCCTGGCAATATGGATGACGTAACCTGTCTTTGCATCTATAGCCATTCCTAGCTCTATGTGGTACCTAACACTGCCTGAAAGAACCATTACTCTCACTCTGTGGGATTCCTAACACTGCTTGGAAAAGCCATTTCATACGGTCTGCTGTACCTTACAGTGCTTGTCATATTCATTATTTGCTTCTTGTGGTATCTAGCATCACTTGCTTGGCATTCCCATCCATTCAGTGCTCTGTACAGTACCTAACACTCCTTGTCTAGGCTGTGACCTTCTTTATGGTTTACATGTGAAACACCATGCTCAGTGGTACTTAACACTCCTCCTCGGTGCACCCCGTCAGGGCTCTATTGGGCACCTAACACTTATTGCCACACCCATTACTGTCTATGTAGGGTACCAAGGCTAACATTCATTGGTACAACCATTCATTGTTTCATGTGGTATATTTCACTCCTTGGTACAGCAGTCGGCTCTATTAGGTCAATACGACTGCATAACTCAGCTAGTGTCCTAGATCTATGGGGACCTAGTATTGATCTATTTGATAGTTAACACTGTCGAATTCAGATATTCCTGGCTTTATGGGGATATCTTTCGCCGCTCAACATAGCCATCCATTTGTCCTTGTGGTACCTAACTCAGTCGGGTACACTCATTAGGGTACCTAACTGTTAAAACTATCTACTTTAAATGCCATTTCTGACTTGGTAAATGTTACCTGACCCTGTATTCATGACTCCATTGAGTATAATAATAAAAATAATAATAACAATAATAATAAAAATGAGTATCTATCAATGTTGGGTACTTCCATTCTTCGCTCTGTATTATAGGGAACTACCATTACTGTAACCTTATGATACAGGACACAACCATCCATTATGCTGTACCGACCTGCAGCACAAAACAACTTTCACAAGGCCTTAAACTAAGAATAATCATTATGGTGTTTTTGAGTATTCTTAGATCAATTGCAAGTATGTTGTATTCATAGTTGTAATCTAAGTGTCATCACATGTTCTACAAAGTTTGACTTTAATTGATTTTTTTAC
The DNA here is from genome assembly GCA_947247005.1 of Spisula solida. Classification (NCBI taxonomy): domain Eukaryota; kingdom Metazoa; phylum Mollusca; class Bivalvia; order Venerida; family Mactridae; genus Spisula; species Spisula solida. The sequence continues at coordinate 30,376,907 of OX365949.1, forward strand.
TATATTTGCCTAACAATGGACTTCATGTGTAGTTTATGAGTACCACAAGCGGAGCCTCATGTACATATTTTACAATAAAAATGTAAAATAGCTCAAATGCCAACATTCAACGCAGTATGAACTTGGCTTACCGAGTTCCTTCGATTAAACCTTTAAGAAAATATGTTTTAATAATACTTCTATACTAATAGATTTCATTCATTTTTCCCTTTTTAATTACCCCTATTACGACCTCAATTCTATCAAATTCGATCAAGCATTAGGTTATTTGTTGTACATTCATGCTATTCAGTTCAATATTTAGTATAGTTATATAGCTATTTCTTGTAATTGTGTATTGCATTAATGATCTGACTTATTTTCTATTGTGCCTCATTACGGGAAATAGCTTTTGTTTGTACCCCTAAGGGGGCCTCATTTTCACCTTGAATCAATTTGTTGAATTCGCATATGAAACAAATATAAATCACAGCTACATATCGTGTTTTATACATTTGAGGTACTATTTATGTGTCTTACCGATAGGACTGTGCAAATGCGTAAATTATTTACGTTTTCATTATTGAATATATCCCAATTAGGGCCTCAATTTACTGATAAGGTGTCTTTTGAATGACTTAAATTATATTAGAATAATTGATAGATCATCAGAAATGCATTTTATAATTGTCTTATTCAACCATATAGAATACTGGAATAAGTATACAAACCTGTTTGTACAAACCCGTTTTTATTTTATAATTTATTTCTTAAAAATACCCCTTTCGGGCCTCCTATTGGTAACCAGACGTCTATAATAGTGAAATTTATTTTATAATTTATCAGACGTATAATTTGTTAATACATTCTATTACAAAAAATGGCGAATTGATATGGTATTTAATAAATTTTGAGTTTATTTGTATGTGTCGAGTGCAATTAAATTTTAATTGGTGGACCCTGTTTAGGGCCTTGATATACGATGTAAAAGGGCCAAACAGGTTGTCGCATGCACTTTTCTGAAAGCCAATACACTAAATGTCATTTTGTGAAAGTTTGGTGCTTTTTACACCTTGTGAACAAAATGGCCATTTTTTGGTTCTTACAACCCTGAGTAAAAGTTATAGCCAACAAACACAAACAAACAAAATGCAACAGCGTTATCTGGTCTATCATATGAACATTATGAAATTCTTGATATATCTTGAAATTCTTGTCTTATTACTGTGGAGTGGAAGAAAAACTCCAAAATGAAAGTAAATATAGTGCCATCTCCATAATTATACTAGTCGGTTCACTCCGTATCTCTTTAGCACTACGGTGTGGTTTCTAAATAGACTCACAACGTCAAAACGTCGAACAAAAATTACGTAAAATATAGCGTAAATTTTCATTTCACGTCGATATTGGATCAACATTTCGCGATGAAACACCTTTATACTTGTACATCGATTGATGGAGATATTATCCACAGTATCTTAATATAATAAAATTATAGGGTCACCGTACAAATTGTTGCATAAAATTGATATAACGTCAGTCCAGCAGCGTAAGACGCAAAATTATCACGACGTGATTTTCATTTTCATTTCAAGTCGATTTTGGGTCAACATTTACGTCGATGGATCGAGAAATTATCCAGCAGTGTTTTAATATAATAAAGTTATAGGATCACCGTGCAAAATGTTGCATGCCATTAATATAACGTCAGCGTACTGACATTATAAAAACAACGAAAAACGGCACTCAGTCACAATAAAAACGCGCCGAGTTATCGCGGCGTGCTGTATTGTCAGTTTAATTTATATTCACGTTAAAGGCCGTGAGCGGGGCTTTCCATTGATTACCTTTATAAAGCGGTCGATAAGTGTATACACCCGACGCTTGACAAAACCTTCAAATTCCGCTAACGTCGCCATACCCGTACAGGACGTTAAATAATTATAAAATTCTTCAATATATATATATATTTAAATATGTCTATGGAAACTACAGATTTTGTACTTTTAGCCATCAAAATTTCATATAAATCGGTGCGAAGTCGACAATTTTTATATGACGTCGCGCAAAGGTAGCGACTCACCTTAACTGTTTTCAAATATATGGATGTAATATCTGGATCCGCTCCATGGCTCATTTAAATAAATTTTGAAACACCATACTTTTTTCAATTTTCTAGTAAACCACGGATTTGAGAGAAGGGGTGGTCCCAAGAGAATTAGTATAATGAAAATATCAATTCACTTGAACCATTTGTTTTGTATAGAAATAGTTCTATAATAACTTATGTAACATAAGTAGTTACATATAAGGGTGCATCATGACAATTTTTGTCGCGATTTCATCTTAAAAAAGCCTAAAAATGGCATCGAAAAAGTGAAAAATAGCGAACTATTTAATTTCCTCGGTTGCCATAGCAACCGTAGTTAACATAAAGTTTTGACCCCAGACATCATTTATATAATACTAAATAAGGGGCAAACTCTTTTGAAAATCGGAGAATATGAGTGGACAACGATGCTTAATATTTTATAATGAGTTTTAAGTAACTGACGACCAAACGTATTTAAAACAACGTCAAATGACTTCCTACTCTGTATACCGTGGGAATTGTTAGACATAGCGATTGTAATGTTCAAAATCTTGAATATGCTTAACTAAATGTAATGTATCACTTTATATTCCAATGCGGGAGTTCGAATCTCCTGCAGTTAGGATATGGTTATTGGAATTATACAATTCAATTCTGTTATCAAATGGTCTATAATGTCTATGCCTTTATATTATCATTATCATATATTATAATTATCATACACAAGTGAGGATTGTGGTGGAATACTAGTATATACATGTAAACATACATATATAATATTATTCCCAGTATTTAGAAAAGATTTGTCAATTTCAAGCACTACTCCACAATCAAAACCCGGCACAATTCGCTTAACAAGTTACCCAAGTCTCAACTAAACCATAATTTCATAGTGTTCGATAAATCTCACAAAATAATTATCTACCAGTTTATATGTTAGACCAGCAATATTCCATAACACAAATGTTACTTGTTGCTCTAGCTGTGAAGGACCTCGACCTGATCCCTAGTCCATAGCACTTGTATTATTTGTATCGATACCCTCAGCATTTGCCATCTTCTGAATTCACTGGCACATGTATCTGATTATTTGGATGGAAATTTGAAATGCAGTTAGAACGGTTGAACAGTCGCTTACCTTTGCTTGTATATGATTGGTCGTTGAAGATGTGGGCCTTCAACCCGGAGTTCACATTCTGTTAAGCTCATGGGCAATGGGTTATCAAATTTGACATGTACGTCAAATTTCTCACCAACAGGCCATCGTTCAGGAGCCTGAAAATGAAAGATTCGTGGGTATTAAAGTTCGTGGATGTTGTAAACTGTCACTAATTGCCATCAGGTGAACAGAGAAATATATGTCTTATTGACAGGTAGTCTCTCTAAACAGGTTTGATATCATTGAAATAGTCATAGGGTCTGTACAAGTCATATTTGTTCGTAGGTGGTCTTAAATAGAGGGTTTGGTGTATAGTAATGTCACTATAAAGTCATGCTGTCTAGAGCAACAACCTCTCACAAACAGCCAAAGCATACGTCTCATGATTAAAGATCGAAATCAGCGAAAATCAAACTCCTTGTATAACAAGGCAGTCTAAAAGACGGCTATAATCTCCCGCCGCGTTAATGTATAGTGAACAGTGACCTTGACTTTATGACAGCAAGCTTGGTTGGTACTTGGTTCTACACGTCGCCTTCATGCGTCACACACTTGGTACAAGTTACAGACAATGCGACCCAGACATTAGAATTATGGAGTGGACACATTGTAAGGCTCAAACCTTTGACATTTAATTGTGACCTTGACCCCCGGTTGGAAGGTGGTTTCTGCACGTCTTTTGTATTAGTTCCGTGTACATTTGCTATGAGTTTCGTGGAATACAGCCAGGCGATTAAAAGTTATGGAGGGGACCAGAAATGTAACCTTGAACTGTGACCTTGACTTAGAGCCCACTCTGCATAAAGATGGGTTTTACACATCTCCTTCATTAGTTATACGTCTGCCTTAAGTTTCATGGAATTCGGCCCAGACGTTAAAATGTTATGGAGCGGACACAAAATGTAAGGCTTAAACTTATGACCTTGAACTGTGACATTGAACTTAAACCGGCACAGTTTGAACGTAGGTTTTCTGCACCTCGTCTTTATTAGTTACACATTTGCAATAAGGGAAATTTGCAATATTCAAGAAAAGTCCCATTTAAACTTCATCCGAGCAAATACCTCGGTCAACATTCAATCTTAGTTTGAACTTGTGGCAACTGGTAAAACAAATGCTATAGTTAGAAGACAATGCTTAATCATTGGATCGTTCCGTGGTCTATAGGTTTTTAATGCACAAACATGTATTTTGGACAAAAAATGGTTTTCTTATATATCTTGGCAATCGTCGTACGTCAAAACATCGTTTTGCACAGAGAGGGGTCCGTTTTACTCATTTTGCACAGAGAGGGGTCCAATATGCATCAACAGTATTGTATCATCATCATTGTTGCGAACATAACTCGTTACCTGTGGGACTCGGATGGGCCCCTGCAAAACGTACATGACATGTTTGCTCGCATAATATTTGGTTGACGCATTTATTATCACGGAAATTTACATAGTCACATTTGAATAGTACAATGAACTGTGTACAACGTTGCTCTGATGTCAAACAAGAGGGCCATTGGCCATAAAACGCTCACCCGAGGACTAGAAGTTAAGGCAGAATCAATATTTGTGGTTAGGTTTTATGAAGATGAGTAAGAAATGTGACCCTAGAGTATAAGCAAGGTTTTACTTTGATGTGACCTGGTGACCTAGATTTTGACCCCAAATGACCCAATTACGAACTTGACCTATATTTTACAGGGACCAACATTATGACCAAGTTTCTTAAAGATTAGGCAAAACTGTGATCTTAGAATGTTAACAAGGTTTACAATGTGACCTGGCGATCTAGTTTTTGATCCCAGATAACCTGGTTGCGAACTTGCCCTAAATTTCATAGAGACATACATCGCAACTACGTTTCATAAAATTAGGTAAAACTGTGATCTCAAGAGTGTTAACAAGTTTGTTTTTCAATGTGACTTAGTGACCTAGTTGTTGACCCCAGATGACCCAGTAACAAACTTGGCCTAGATTTCATAGAGTCAAACCTTGTGATCAAGTTTCATAAAGAGTAAAAAATGTGACCCCTAGAGTGTTAACAAGGTTTTTCTTCAATAAGACCTAGTTTTTAACCCCAGATGACCAAGTTGCGAACTTGACCTATATTTCATAGAGACAAACATTGTGACTAAGTTTCATAAAGATTAAGTAAAACATGTTACCTCTAGAATGTTAATAAGGTTTTTCTTTGATGTAACCTAGTGACCTATTTTTAGACCCCAGATGACCCAGTTGCGAACTTGCCCTATACGTTATAGAGACAAACATATTGACTAAGTTTCATAAAGATTAGCTAAAAATGTGTTCTGTAGAGTGTTAACAATCCATTTGTTGACGACGCACGACGGACGAAGGACGACGAACGCCGGACGCCGGACATAGGGCGATCACGAAAGCTCACCTTGAGACATCAAAACAAAGACGAAATTTGTCAACATTGGAAAGCGAAAATAGTTTTAAGTATTTTATTTCTATACCGATTTTATGAAACATAAGCCAGTCAATGGGAAAAGTATTAGCTTTCCACGAAATATAGGATCCCTGTTAGAAGCTGGGTCCAGCACCCTTCAAAACGAAGGCTTGAAACGAGAGTATTCCGCTCGCATACGAACCACTTCGAAGGTTTCACAGGATGCTAAAAATCGGCTCAGTTGCTTAAAAGGATCATATAGTTCGTGTTTCCCTTAGACAAGCGTGTGTTTCATAGAAATCGACGAAGAAATAAAATACTTACGGCTACATTCATTTTCGAAGCGGAGCAAATGCTGACAAATTTCGTCTTGGATTTGATGCATTCAGTGATGTCAGAGTCACATGATAATGCTACACCGACGAAGCTTATTTTTGAACAGGGTTTCGCTTGCAAATATCGTCACATACCACGCGGTATGTCCACACTAATACATGTAATTAACAAAATAATTATACTATATTGTGGTGGCGGTTAAGCACTAGTATATAGGTACATACAGTAAAACCTCGTCATCTCGAGGATCCATCTATGCTTCATCAATGATGAATTGTTGTTATGATTAAGTGTAACTGTGTTTATAATGAAAACCCGTTTGATACATGTATTTGGTTGTAACTACGAATATTGTCATTGTTAATCAAGTCTATACGCAATTTGAATCGTGTGGACATTTGCCGAATTCAACAAATTGCATATGAAAGTCGTAATGAACACTTTTACATTAAATATCAAAGTCCATTTAACGGTTGTAATAAAAGTTCGCATCGACAAAAAGATAACATTACCCAAGCGCACGGTAGATCCTACATGTGTGAACAAACACCCACGCAAAAAATCATCTCAAACTACAAACCCATCTTTTCAAATCTATCAGATGACGTGATAAAATAAACCCGGATGCAAAGTCGATCCAGTTTCCAGCACAGGCATACGGCTCATTGAGTAAAAAAACATGCACTGTATTATCTATGATAATTTATTTAGGGCATGATGTTTAGATGAATAAGTTATATCCCTGTGTTTTCCAGTTGAAACTATTGGGGACAACAAAGCTCAGCGGTCATTCGAGTATTTTCATAATAAACACAGTTGCACTTAATCATAACAACAATTCAACATAGACTTCGGATATTTCGAGCACATGGCTTAACTCGAGCATTTGGCTTGTCCCGATGGGTCCTCGAGATAACGAGGCTTTACTGTATATATACAGGTATATAACTGTGAACAACTAACTACCTGTATTTCGAGGTATGGTTTGAGAAGAACCAATTCTTTCATCTCTGATGATATTTGTTTGGTTTCCTTAACGAAACACACGCTAGTGATTTTACACATATTATGGTCCGTCAATTTGTCAAAATACTCGTCAACAGGTACTTGGATATTTATCACTTTAGCTGAAATATAAATCGTTTGTGCACATGAACAACTACATGGCTGTCCCCAAGCCGTAATGCAGCATCTATGGTTACATGTAGACATTTGTTTTGAAGGAAAATATTTTAGTTTTACTTCTATGGTCTTCTAATATTATACACGAATTTTACTTGGATTCAAGGGTCTGGCTTCGACACAATAAAAATACCTCGTGTATGCGTTCCTTATGTTATGCCCAACATACATGGTTGTAAGTTCTTAGTCAATGACGTAGTATAGTATTAGAAGACTGTCTATACAGTAGGTTGAATTGCTCTGGAACACTTTCGAAAAAGTCATAAGTTGCGGTATTAGAGCATATTTTATTCTTTTTTTGTTCGGGCCCGTAAGGGTAACCCCGTTTATTTCATATATAAATATACATTCATAATTTATGATTTACAGAATATTGATGTTTAGACAAGGCATAAAGGTGAACATTAAGGAGAGAGTTTGCAGTGTTGAGTAAACTGGGTAGTATTTGTCACATAAATAAGATTTAATTTGTGATCAAAGGTGAATAGTTTTTCCAATCATTGTCAAACTTTGATACTTTGTTGGGTTTTTTTGCGATATATAATTCTGTGTTTAGGAGTAAGTTGGCCTGATTCTTTAATATATTAACTGAAAGAGGGATGTTCAAAATTTTGCAACGGTATAGATTATATTTGGCTAATGTAATTATACATGTTGTGGCTTTATCGATTTTATCGTTCCCTAATAGTAAGTCTAATGTCGTCCAGTTAGTACTGATCTTTGGACATTTAGTTTATCCATCGTTTAATTTCTTCCCAATAAGAAGAAGAATGGTGACAGTCACAGAAGAGATGTTTTAGAGTTTCACTTTGGTTGTTACAGAAAGAACACATATTGCTTGTTTTAATTCCCATTTTGTATAAAAGATGATTAGTACCAAGAATGCGGTGGTTGATTTTGAATTGGAAGCATTGTAATTTTGGATCTGTTGTTATGTTAATTGGTGATTTGTAACTATATTTCCAATTGAAATCTGCATTCACATTCAGTTCGTTGATCCATTTTAACTTTGAGTTTGCTTCATAATTCTTAGAATTTAATAAGTCGTAAATGTTTCTACAACCTTTACTTTGTTTAAGAAGCACTTTTACGCAGCATGGCTGTAGTGGATTTTCTGCATTTACAGCCAGGTGATGAAAATGCATTTGTGCTTGCAAAGTAATCTCCTGATGGCGCCTATAATATTCTGATATTGAAGAAAATTAGTATTAATATTGTATTTGGATAAGAAGTCATTAAAGGATAACAAAGCACCGTTTCTATCAAGAAAATCGTTAATAAAAATCGCACCAGCTTCTACAAATCTGGGATAATAAATACTGTTCCCAACAACTTTAAACATTAAATTGTGCCATATTGGCCAAGAGCAAAAATCGTGCCATTTTGTGGATGTTGCTTCATAAGAATTATAAGACCTTCAAAAACATTCTTCCAAAATTGGTTTCTTACAAGTGGAAGATTGTTTTTAAAGAAAATGTCTCCAAACTTGTCGAACGTCGACATAAAAGGGAACATTGTTGTGACTAGTTTAAAATATTTCGTGTTTCCATATCCAAGTCATTTTTAAAGATGTTATAAATAACTCTAAATTTACCATTCTAATGCCTCCATTCTTGTATGTTTGGGTAATGATATTTCTTTTTATTTTGTCCGGTCCAGAGTTCCAAAGGAATTTAAAGAATGCATTTTGGATTAGTTTAATGGTATTGGAATTTGGGTTGGGTAGACTTAATATACATGTAAGATGATTAATTTTAGACAACGCTAGCGTTTTAATCACTACGTTTTTACCAATTGGCGAAAGTATTCTTTTTGACCAATGTGTGAAAAGACTTTTAATATCTTCTATATTTGAAGAGTAATTAGCACCAGTTACATCATTAAGGTCAATTGGAAAATTGACTCCCAGAAGCTTGAAACTTTCCGCTTCCCATAACAGCTCATACTATATCATATTTATTCTTACCCTGGTTGGATTGCAGTATCAAATCGTTTATCGTTTGATCTGCTATTACTTTATACGCTATCCCAGTATAATACATGCTTGTTAATAGAAGTGTTCCATTAATTGTTCGATCTTCATAACTTGTGTTTGTCATCTTGAACGTCACATTGATGGTTTCACCCAAGTTTGTAGCAGGGGGATAATGAATTTCAAATAGCACGTCCTGAAATGTAAAATTATTGTTCCATGGCTATTTAACAAATCAATATAAAAAATAATCAATATTTTTGAATATGCTAAGAGTTATATAATGCCTCTTAAACAAACAATTTTCAGACTATGCGGAGACGATAGGCACGAAACTGGTGTCTTTTCCGTATTTCGAGCACAATACCTGGAATTATAGAGAATACTTGATATAGTTTTCGTACTTATGTATTTCCCGTATATCAATGGAAAGAACATAATAAGGGCTTCATTTGTATGTGTTTAAGTGAAAGTTACTGTATTTTACAAGACATATGGCGTCTAGCGCAGAAAAATACCCTTAGGACAAAAATCACAAAATTACTTTTTTACATAATCTGACGCCCACAACATTTTGCATTGTTCAGAACTTTATCTGATGATCATATATGCCTTTTTCTTTATGTACTTAGGGTGTTCCATGGATTTTCATCGCAGCAAATATGCGAAATATCAAAGCAATTGGTTGAACAATAAAAACTCGATTAAACATTAAATATAGCATGTACCATGGAGGCGGGTCGCACCGTGACCTTATTATGACGTCGCTTTTCAAACACTCAGTTGTAATCATAAACAAACAGCGATTGCTTTGTAAGTTTGCATGCACACGTCATTGATATCAAGATATTGCCACATAATTTGCCAATATTTTTTATTCAGTGGTTACTGAGATATTCACGTGTTTAGTATGGTTAGTAATGAAACTTTACAGTGTAACCCGCTTGTGCGATACATGGTTTCTATGGCAACGCTTTGTATAAGTTTCACCAACAACAACGATAATCAGTTGCTACCAGTGTATAGAGCGTAAAATGCTACACATGTGAGATAAAGTCATTTAAATTTAAGAGTATGAAGTTATGAGAAAAGTCCTATTATTTCTGGAACACCCCTCGTATGCTACGTTATGTGTCAAAAGTAGTAACGTCCACATTAAATTAACAGCGTCATTTCAATAAGCAAATAATGTAATTTAGTACGGAAACGTGACTTTTATTGAAAAACGAAATGTTACAGGTTTTATCACATGACGCATTTGAGCTGCATTTGTGTAAACATGCATACAGTTCCGTTGCCTAACAACCAGGCAGTATACATTTTGCTCTTATTATATAAGATACATACGACAATAATCTAACCAAAATTATGCATCAACTCTAACAATTTTCAAAAAGGTCATAGCAACCACTACTACTGAAATTTTTACGTCTTCCAGTTACAACCGTTACTAACATCAAAGGAGTTTGAAATTCAATCTATTAAATAGCCTAGCTGTCGATCTCATCAAAATCTCTCTCTATATATGTAATACTGAAGGAATGCAACGCATTGCCCCCTCCAAAATTGAATACCGTAGCCAGTGCTAACAAAAAAAGATACAAGCGATCACGTTAGCTCATTCCACGAAGACTATTTATATGTACCTCATTCAATCGAAAATATTCACTTTCACCTGATATTTAAGAAATGGTTCACACCACTGAGGGGGCTATGACATTATATGGACTTGCTATTCAGTCCAAGTTGTGTATATGGACCGAAGCGATGAAGTTAGCTCATTCGACGAAGACTGTTTATATAAACTGTCGATTCAAAGATATCTGTCAAAACCGCCAGAATGTTCCATTTCTTAATAGGGAAATGTATGCATTGGCCAATCAGCGCTCTCATTTTACTCATACCATCTTTGACCATAGCTTTATGTATTAAAATAAGTGTTGTATATTTCATCTGCGTTCTTAGCGCAGTGCGTTAAATGCATTGTATTAGCATAAGTCATTGGTGAAATCCAAGTAAAGGTTCGCATCCAGTCTGATACGCTTTTTGTTTGTATGCTTTTTATATTTTTGTCTAATGTTTTTATATCGACAAATTAATTTTATCTTACTTTCCTTTGCAATAAAAGTAGCTTGCTTGATACATATACGCTAAGTTTTTTGTTGATCTTTACTAGTACATTGAATGCAAACATTGCAGAAATGTCCAGCTTTGTAGGATGAACTCAATCCTGGTGTGCTGGAATACAAATGTGAATAGATCTAGTTTATTCATTGTATGTATGTAGTCACCGGAATGAGCAAAAGCATTAATAGGCATAGTTTAAGCAAAATTAAAAAAAATCTAGGCATTGTTGGGATTTGAACTCGCAGTAAATTGTATCAAATTTCAAAATAGGACTCACAAAACCATAGGTGTTAACCACTCGGCTATAGGGCAGTTATTGTTTGGATCATTTAAATGTACTAATGATGTAAGGACTTAATCCTGGCACACCTGTAATAATCGATCATGGTGAATGTTTGTTTACGCGGTTGTGACAGATAACTTTGAATCAACAGTACCTCACGCAATCGAAAATATTAACTTTGGCATGATATTACAAAATATATTCCTTATTTACTTCACGAAATGTCAATATCTAGTACATCGTCGGTGCCATTCGTTGTCGTCCCTAAACCACGGCTGCATGCAAATATTAAATACATTTAAGGGAATAGGGTAGACGAGCAAGATTTGCAATAAAAGTGCAGTCATGCTATGATAAATTCGCTTTATTAATGCGTATTTGTTGATTAGACTATATATCTCAGTAGCTAGCCAATCAGCATGGAGAAAAAGTGTTGAATAAATCCCGTATACAACACCACTTTGCTGTGGTATATATAACAACAATAGATTGCTATATACTATAGTAGGCCAAGCAAAATAATTGAGCTTAGCTATAATAATGTAAGTAACTAATTGGACTTATTAGAATACATGTACATGTATATCAAACCTTTCTACATTTGTTCATTATTACTGTCATAATCTGAGACAACAATTTTGATAGATATTTAACCAATTAAGGTATTGCCAACATCTCTGCTGAGTGCTTACAACATTATCAGTAGAGGGTGAATGCCGTGGTAGCTTCTATGACTACAGTACGACCTCTCTAGGGGACATATGTGGTGCAACAACCTCTGTATAACAAAACGTTATTACATGTATATACTTTTGTAAATTCTGTAGGGCAACAACTTCTGAACAATGACCAATATTTGCAGCCCACGAAGGGTCTCACTCTACAGAGGTTGTTCTGTACTATTGTGTCTTCAATAATTACGTGCAGATTACCCCTCTCTTTTAAGACATCATTTTCACAGAGTAGAACTTAAACCAACTAAACGATTAAAACAAATTGTAGGGGTTCCAATGGTGTCTGGTGATTGAAGTAAATGACTTTCATACTATCACAACCCATAATTTACAAATGAAGACCTCACCTTCAAGACCACCTTAAAATAAAGACCACTACTTTCTGTTCAATGACTTGCACATTATTCAACCTCAAATTCACAGTGAAATTGCACCTATATGAAGACCACCTCTTTAACAAGATTGGCTCAGAATTAATCATTTTTCGTTCCGTTTTCATCTGTTTGCTCTTTTATAGAATGATGCAATCACTCAATATTATTGAGATAAGCTTTTTACAGTCCCAAGAAGGAGTTTCATTATTGAGGTTTTACTGTAAATAGCTTCATTTTGCGACTTAGATCTATATATGCATCATGTAACACTTAACATATTACACCAGCACTTAAATGGTTTATCATACCCTATGTACAGGTCGATTTATAGGCAAAGTGTACCTGATAAACAAAGATTATTTATCTATAGTCTAAGTCAGATAGAACGGCTAGTAGGTGTTGATATGGGATTATAATCCTCGTTTCACTCGGAGTTATAAATCCCATATACAACACCTACTCATGTTCTATCCTATACTTAACTCCATGGGTAAATATAGCACAATGTATAGGTGTATTTCTAGGTTATGCATGCTTATGTACTTTTACCATAGAGTTTATACAGTTAATCCCCCCGTTTAGCTACCCAAGCTTGAAATTTACCTGTAATGCTATGTTTGTTATGTCCACCAAAGTTCAATTTGAAGAAAAAACGTTTTTTAAAAATCATGCCCTAAAGTTCAATTTTGAACTCTGAGCCATGACCTATCCGACTAGTCCATTTTGGCGGGTAGACTATCATTTATTACGCTCGGAGCGCATTTTTAATGATATGATTCTTACAGATATCTGTTTATAATCAGATTACAGTTTAGTGCAGTCGGCAACGTTCAGAATTTCCAACCCAGAAGTCGGTGGTTCGATTCCCTGATTTGCTCATTTTTTTAATTCGTTATGTTATGTGAAGAGATTGTAAGTTAAAGATTTTGTTTATATTTTTAATTTATCCATTGAAAGGTGTCGATTCAATATATTTATAATTTTCACTCATTTCGATCGTTGGTGTATTTCGAGCTTACTGACATCCTATATTCAGTTGATTAGCCTTCAAAACGTTCTACAATATACATGTAACAAATATTGTTGGTCACATATACTAGTATTACACGGATTTTACAAGTTGTGTGCATTAGTGGTATGGTTTGTGACGACAACAAATGGCACCGACGATGTACTAGATATTGAACTTTGTGAAGTAAATCGCGAATATTTCCCATCCAATCAGAAACATATATTGGTGTCGATTTGATTGGGTACATATAATTATTCTTCGCCGAATGAGATAACTTGATCGCTTGTATCTCTGATTATCCCCCGCTGAATGCGAAGGGGATATGGTAATGGTAGGTATCATTCCGTCCGTCTGTCCGAACTTCTCTGTGCAACTCCTCCTACATTTCTTAAGGGAATGTGACATAATTCTTGCAATGATGTCCCACAGTGCATATTGTTAGGGTGTTTTTATTCGACCATTTTTGACGGAGTTATTGCCCTTTGTTGATTATTTTACATATGAACTCTTCTGTGTGCAACTCCTCCAACATTTCTCAAGGAATTTTGTCAAAACTGTTACGGAAGTACAGTTATAAGGTGCCCTAGCGCATATCGCCAGGGTTGTTCATATCTGCAATTTTTGACAGAGTTATGGCCCTTAGTTTATTTTGTACATATGTAGGATATAGAGAACAATTCTTCTGTGTGCAACTCCTCCTACATTTCTTCAGGAATTTTGATGAAACCTTCACAGATGTACCTTCATGGGATGCAATAGCGCATATTGTCATGGTTTTTAATTACGACCATTTTTGACAGAAGTATGGCCCTTTTTATACATGTGTAAGCTATAGAGAAAACAATTTGTTTCTGATAGATAACTTACGTTTGGGATGAAATATCACAATTAAACTTAATGTGTAGGTAGTTTGGACCGAGTACGCTTTATCACGAAAATTAACAATAAAAATTATATTGGTCGTCGAGGTCGTTTTTGAGCTACAGCCAATTTCATGTCTTTTTAGCAGTTATTTTTCTGAAATTTTGACTATTCTTATCTTGTCATTTTTTTATATGTTTTATCGATACCAAAAGTGTATAGGAGTGTTTGAATAATATGTGTTTCTACACTAAACCCCATGGAAATGATTTAAATACGAAAAAGTATCGATTTTAATGCAAAATTTAATACATTGCGAAATATCGGGATTTTTCGTCATTTTCTTGAAAGGTGGTGGTGCATAAGGGCCCATAGTTCCTTAAATAGTAACGCGACATACCTTTTTTATCTCATATTGCTTCAGCATATACTACACTGTAATTATGCCAATTTTCTAAAACTACCTAATGAAACGTCCTTTTTGTTGGCTCCTAAACAATATATTCTCCCAAAATCTATTTACAATAATACTTTAATTATTCTAAATTTGATATCTACAATAGTCATCAAATTTTGCTCGTGGATACTCAGTTTATATGATAAAACAACTGATGGGATCCGTCAAAAATCTTCTAACGCTATATCCCCGATGTTCTTATAGCAGGGATGACATCACCATGAATTCCAAATACTTCTTAATTTTTCAGGGTCCCGAATACTTTTTAACTAAGCAAGTTTCGTGGCAATGTTGGCGTTTAATTAAATTACGTTAATGAATGTCCAAAACATGGTTTAGGAAATATTGCCTACTGAATGCCAAACAAGTTTTTACTGCGTACCGCGTACAACGGTATTGTGTCCCAATTATCGCACGGTCTAAATAGCTCATGAATCCTGGTACCAAAAAAGGTATCACCATCAGAAGAAGATAACGGTTGCTTCAAAATATCTCACGTCTTAATACCGATAAACCTGTTTTCACTATAAATTTCACGCTGAATTAAAATATAAACCAGCATTAACATATTGTGTCCGCATTGTAGCATGACGAATCGTTTCCTTGTCATTCGTGTCTATCAGTTACATGTAAATTGACCAGATAGTGGTCCTATCTTGTTGTTCTATCTAGTATCTTATATTGTGTGGTCCTATCTAGTGGCCCTATCTTGTGTGGTCCTATCTTGTGTGGTAATATCTTGTGGTGCTGTCTTTTGGTCCTATCTTCACGTCCTAATTAGTGGTCCTATATTGTGGTCCTATCTAGTGGTCATATCTTGTAGTCCTCTATTGTTGTCTTATCTAGTGGTTCTATCGTGTGGTCCTATCTTGTGGTCCTATCCAGTGGTCCTATATAGTAGTCCTATCTTGTGGTCCTATCTAGTGGTCATATCTTGTGGTCTTATCTTGTGTGGTCCTTTCTTTTCTATCTTGTGTGGTCTTATCTTGTAGTCCTATCATGTGGTCCAATCATGTGGTCCTATCATGTGGTCCTATCTTGTGTGGTCTTATCTTGTGGTCCTATCTTGTGGTTCCATCTTGTGGTTCTATCTTGTGATCCCATTTTGTGGTCATATCTTGTGGTTCTATCATGTCAGTTTACAGGTAACTCAAATACAAGAATACATTGTGTAATTTGGTCAGCTTCAAAAAGAATACGCACAATGGTATTGAATTGGTATTAATGGTACAAAGCCTACCTACATACCTGGTTGGTAGGCGTAATGATTAGGTAGTATACTAGTATATTAACAAGCACGCATAAAATAGTTGATATGTATTTTCTTATGTCCTATGTACTTACAGGGTGGCTGTATCCATAGCGTGATTAACACTTTCAATGAATGTTTGGTGTTAATATTTTGTAACAACGGTGCCCATGAGTATAATATTACCTCTGCTGTAGATGAATGGTAAGGATCGTGTTCAGTAGTAGAAGCCATGTTTGCCAGTTGTACTGCAGCGCGTTCCTCGTCTGATCCTGTAAAACAGGAACAATTGCAACACTAAATAATTAAATATTAATATTTTGAATTTCATTTTTTATTTGCAATATAACGAGGGTTATACAGGGAAAACTACCTTAATCTAGTCTATCTTCTGATATCGTATTATCAACGTTTCGCCGTAAGGCTTCTTCAGCAGTGTAGCAATACCACGTGACTAAATACTACAGTCCCAAGAAGAAAATTGAAAACAAAACCTCCATTTCGCGAAGGACAATGGGCGTAAGTATTTTATTTCCTCACCAATTTCTATGAAATATAGACCACGCTAAGGGAATAAATATAAAGTTTCCGCCATATATAGTATATTTCTCCGTAGTTTGACGGTTTTTCAATTACCCCGAGAAACCTTGGCAAATATTGTGTGAAAGCGGACTACAGTATCAAGCATTTTCGTTTTCCTGGTATTATCTACTCCATGCGTGATAAAAGAGTCATGTTTACACCTTCCGGGAACACCGGAGGCACTTTCGCAACAAATAAAATACATAGTATAACAATGCATGGCACTAATATGAACATTTTCTTTTAATTCGCAATTATCGCTACAGTTCCAAGAAAAAAAATTCAGACTACAGTTTAAAGCTGTTTTCAGAATTTACCATAATACCAAGCAACTTGTCGCCCCTGATGCTATTTTTGTCAACAATACACACTAAAGAATTCTTTATTTGGTCAGGTTTTATTTTTACGACAGATTTTACAACATTTAAGAACATAAACACGCACATGGGTAACAAGTTTAAAATATATACATCTATTAATTGATAATAAGATTGCGTACGGGTAATTTTGAGTAATTTCCATACGTGCATTTGATGTTTGATCTAAATTATATATTGGACGGTGCCATCGATATTCACCACTTGTAGACACCATACGGCGGATATAGCCCCCTATATGTCGCCCGAAAACGAAAGGAAAAGTGGATGTCGTTTGCACACGACGATAAGTTTTTAATAATTATTTTGTAAATACTTATGTGATTCACTTGAAGTGAACAAATTAAAGCGGAATGTTTATTTTAAAACACCAATGTTGTCATTTGCTGTGACGTTTCGTTATTTTTTTAACAATCAGCACCAAAAAGTACCACTATTGACGGACAATGCAGATAAACGTATACTTTCCTCTTATGCTCGCTAGCAAACACCAACTAACAAGCAATCGATTGAAGGAAAACATTGCATTGTGTACGGGATCTAGCCATTATGAAATTTTCAATGAACGGGGTCTGATTTTCTGTTGTACTGAGGAATGGAGTCTTGTATTGGTATTGGAGTCCTTGTTTTGACTCCGCAGTACGTGGTTTGAATCTAAAACAAAAGGGCCCTATGTCGCTCACCTGTCGTAGCAGTACATTCAAGCCAAGTGACTTGACCTTTTGACCTAGTGCTTAGCCCAAGATGACCAAATATCGCACTTGAACTATATTTTGTTGAGATAATCATTGTGATCAAGTTTCATAAGGAAAAGCTAAAATGGTGACATCTAGTGACTTAACACAAGGGCTTTCTATGATTTGACCTAGTGACCTAGTTTTTGATCCCAGATGACCAAATCATAACTTGACTTTGATTTTAATAGGATGATCATTGCGACAAAGTTTGAAAATGATTAGGTCAAAATTATGATCTCAAGTCACTATACAAGTTTTTTTCTATGATTTGACATTGTGACTTAGTTTTTGATCTCGGATGACCCAATATATATCTTGACATAGATGTTGTTGAGATGATCATTGTGACCAAGTTTCATAAAGATTAGGTCAACAATGTGACATCTAGTGACTACACAATGTTTTTCTATGATTTGACCTTGTGACCTAGTTTTTTACCCCGGATGACCCAATATCTAATTTGACCTATATTTTGTTGAGATGATCATTGTGACCACGTTGCATAAAGATTAATCCAAAATTGTGACCTCTAGTGACAACACAAGGTTTTTCTATGATTTGACCTTGTGACCTAGTGTTTGATCCCACAGGACCCAATATTAAACTTGGCCTAGATTTTGTTGCGATGATCATTGTGACCAAGTTACATAAAAGTTAGGCCAAAATTGTGACCTCTAGTGTCTACACAAGCAAATTGTTGATGGACGGACGGACGACGTACGACGGAGGACGAAGAGTGATCACAAAGCTCACTCTGTCACTTTGTGACAGGTGAGCTAAAACTAGAAGTGCACGTGATTTAATTAGGTAGTATTGCCTTCGTACCCAAAATATTGTTATTGCTAAATTATTCAATGCTATTTTATTTGGTACGAAATAATTGGAGACGTATTTATGCTATTTAACATCAGTCTTCGCGCGCTTAAATTGCACCCTAAAACAAATTATGCACGCCATTTTTATTCCTTTAATTATTTCCCCTACTATTACATACATTGTATTTTGAACTTAAAATCGTGATACTAATATTGACCGCTCAAACACTCGTACCCAAGGGCGATCGTGCACAATTGCAATCTTCGCCGTTGAATATGTACAGGTGATAGTGGCTTATTGTGCAATTTGTGGGCAACTGATGTTAATTGAATAATAAATAAATAACGTAAGATTCCCGCTCAGTTTTAGCCGTGCTTACAAGTAATGTTACAAAATTACGTTTTTTGGTTCATTTTAAGTCGTTTGATTTTTCACTACCACGATAATGCTATCTGCATTTTTTAATACGTTCAAAGCTTATGGGAAATCGTTTGCTTTCTTTAAAATGTGAAAAAACAACAACAATTTTTAGATCTTTGGTGTTTGTAAACAGGTCAGCTGACTTACATAAAGTAATTTTGAAGTTGAAAATTTGTATTGCAATGTTGTTTTTTTAAATAAGTTTGTATTAGTAAAACAGATTAAACCAATGATTTATATATGAACATGTTAAAAACTACCCGTCACAATTAGGCAATATCGTCAGATTAGTCTGATCCTTCAGCAAATGAGCCATTAGCGTATCCATGACCTTGATATGTAGGCAATTATTAATCATGAAAACACAAGACTTTTAAGCACAAACAAACTGACCTGACGCTCGTATTATTATAAATACGGACTATATGTTATATCCGCTGTACGGTGTCTACCAGTGTTGAAAATCGATGGCACCGTCCAATATATAATTTAGATCAAACATCAAATGCACGTATGGAAATTACTCAAAATTACCCGTACGCAAGCTTATTATCAATTACTAGTTCTACATACATATTTTGTAAACTACTGTTACCCATGTGCGTGTTTGTGTTCTTAATTTGGTATAATATGTTGTTACAAATAACACCTGACCTAATGTAGAATATTGTAGTACGTGTATTGTGGACAAAAATAGCATCATTTTGGTATTATGGTAAATCATGTCTGAAAACAGCTTTAAACTGTAGTCTGAATATTTTTTCTTGGAACTGTAGCCATAATTGCAAATTAAAAGAAAATGTCATATTAGTACCATGCATTGTTAAAATATGTATTTTATTTGTTGCGAAAGTGCCTCCGGTGTTCCCGGGAGGTGTAAACATGACTCTTCAATCACGCATGGAGTAGATATCACAAGGAAAACAAAAAGACTTGATACTGTAGTGCGCTCTCACACAATGTTTTTCCAAGGTTTCTCAGGGTAATTGAAAAAAAAAACAGTCAAACTACGGAGAAATATACTATATAATAATTATGGCAGAAACCTTATATTTTTTTCCCTTAGCGTGGTCTATATTTCATAGAAATTGGTGAAGGAATAAAATACTTACGCCCATTTTCCTTCCCGAATTAGAGGTTTTGTTTACAATTTTCTTCTTGGGACTGTAGTATTTAGTCACGTGGTATTGCTACACTGTTCAGGATACTCAGTTTATAAGTTTTGAAGTAATTTCTTGACTGACTTCATATTATGTGAAATACCGGTGTCAGAGTGTCAGAACCAAAACAGATAATGTAAATTCGGACAGGGAAGTCAGCAAAGACTGTCGCTCAATTAATAGTTCATAGGTGCGTAAACATGTATATATTAGTCCACTGTACAATGCACACGATGTCTATTTTACATATGCCAAGTACGCATACGTGGGACGTTCAAAAATAAACAGAACTATTGTCACATAACCTGCATGGTTAAACGAAATAAATCAAATTATATACCATCAGAAACCGGAATCATTTTTCTACATACTGTAAAGATATGAACTAAAACAAATACTAGGTCCGAGAGTTACAGGTGACTGAACAAGGTCACTAATGTTCACCCGGCGCACAAAATGACGTCGCGCTATTTTACACGGCGTTAGTGCTTCCCATAGGGCTATGAAATACGAATGCTATAGTGATATAGGGTGATGATTACATTCCAGTACCACACTGAGCCGCACAAGTAATGCGTTGGTGATAATTGCATGTATTTTTCCGGATCTTACATCGCATATCTAGGCGAGAATCCGTACCATAAAACGTCGGTATTTTGAAAAAGTCTCGGTAACTGACGTCACAAACGTTCTTATGATTTCCTATTACTTCTCTGTCTTTCAAAGCTGAAAAATTAACACTAAAGCATTTGTGCCATTTTAAAACTGATAAACGATTTGCAGAACTGATTCCAAAATGTAGTTACGATATTTTCACACGATTCAAAGGACATACTCATCTTGCTGTTGACAGAACTTTGTGTTTGTCCGTTTTCCCTTACGTTCTGGTGACGTCACTTTTGCGTCACGAATTTGTTACACTTTGAGTTCAACTTCTGTTTATTTCATTACCTAACGTCCAAATGTCGTCATGTTTGCAGACATCGTCCAGCATGTAACATGTAATAATACGGCGAAGTTTGAAAACAAATGATATGATAGTATTAAAGATACACCCCATTACGTAGTCGCCATTAATGGTAATTGTTGGGCTGCACCGGGTGCGTGTTACCATGGTTTCAAATGGACTATTATGAGAGGACGGGATAGTGTAACTCGATAAATCAGATATAGACTTTTTGCAATTGAATTCCGATTCCATATTATGTAATAATATTTGTAAACTATAATACTCAAAACTGTAGCCGTGAGGGCCCCAGTCCTGTTTATGTTTGAACGTCCCACGTACACATGATTTAGGTTAGATATAGAATGGAAGACGATGATATCTTGCCTTCTGGCCATTTATATTGATCTGTCACATCTTCACGCTCATGACTCAGTGGTTTTTTCGTGCTCATGAATTGTCCGATTCTACAAAAATCATAATTAGCACATAGAAACGAACGAATTAGTCAAACAATTAATGTCATTTTAGGACCAGAAAAGACCGAACAATGAACTTCAATGGGACGAAGTGGCATCTGTCTTAAAATTGCAATTTAACCGTAACGTTATAACTCAGGAGAAACTAAAAAGCTAAAATGTACAGATTTGAAAGCAAATACAATAAAAATAAATTTTATTTATTTGAAGGAGCTGAACTTATTATTGTTGTGGTTCCGCTTCAACAAAAGCGACATTTGAACTCACGATAGCTGGAATAGAGATCAGGTTCTCAATAGATTAGATGACGAACAATGCAACGGTTACTGAATGTTTCAGTCAGGTGCCAAATTAAAGTTAAACAAGTACAAATTTCATGGAAAATTGGATATTTTTTCCGTATTTAAAGTTATAGTGCAAGATGGCCACCAAAGCATGTTCTGATTGAGCAAACAGAGACAGTTTGACTAATAATGAAAGTACCCCCTTCCCCCTTTAAAATACGTATTTTTCACCTATTTTACCCACAAATTGCATTTCTTTGCAAAAAAATAGCAATCGGTCTGAACGAAAACGTTTTAAATCTTGAAATTCAATTCATTTCACACATTACACTGAATTCTAACTCGATCAGCGGATTAATCCATATAGGCATAGAGCAAACCATGGCATGTTTTATTACCGCAATAAAATATACCAGTCAGATTGGTGGTAACTATTTACGCACCGTATCACGTGACATATTTACGAATGAATGAACGTAAACTTTATAGTAAAAACTTCAACGAGTCGCAAACAAGGCACGTTGCACGAGTATCCAGTGGTACAGCTATGACGTATCTAGTTTTAGAAACTCCAATAATACTCTCGAAACTAAGTTTCATAAAAACTTCTGATAATCAATTCGTTTTTATTTTTCATTTCATGAAATAGATACCCTATACTCGTGTTATTAAAATTGTTTCAATGTTTAAAATGTGTTATTTCTTTCAAAATAACGAAGGTAGTTTTCATTAACGAGGGGGGTAATTGTACAAGCTAATAAGCCACTCAATTACAGCTACGCACTCGTGATTTAATTTTTCCACATCCGAACGAGTGCCCGTGTTTTATTCACCGACAAAATACGCGAACAGATTTTTATTTCTAAAATATTAACATTTGAATATGTTAAAATAACAGAACAAAAAAGCCAATTATAATTAATAGGCATTTTAAACACGTTTGGCAGCCATCTTGACGGCCATGTTTGGCTGTCATAATTTGCCGGTAAACGCTGTATGATTATTTTTAAAAAGGCGCAAAAAAGTAACTAAATGTGCCCTGGCTCTTGGACTTTTACATGACAAGGTTATTAGAAATCTTCTGAGTTAGAATGTGATAGCGTATGCTAGAATAGTCTAATTATGCTTTGATTCTAATAAGAAAACAAGTTATACGTATTACATTAATTTGGTATCTATGCAATTTCAGAACATCAATGACAAGAGATGTTTGTAAAACACGTATGCCCCAAGGCAGCCCAATGGTCAGAAATGGTAAATGTAAGTGACCTTGACCTTTGACCTCAAAACCATAGGGATATCAACTATTGATGACCAACCTCAAAATCAATATGTAGAGTTTGAAGATCCTGGAGCAAAGCGTTCTTGAGTTATTGAACGGAAACCATTTGGTCTACGGACCGACAGACAGACCAACCTACACGTGCAAAGCAATATTGACTTACACAAAAAGTGTGGTTGACGTGGATGCAAATCGGGATTTTTGTAGATCTATCATACAGAAACATAAAGGAACGATTACCATGTCCGTTTGTTAAATTGCGTCCGTTTGTTAAATTGCAAGTTTTTTCAATCTGGAAATACTGTAGCACACAGACAACGCAAGGCAACACAGAAACGGCGGCAGCGCCTAGCAACCAATGCAAGAGTCAGACATAGAACGAACCATCCATATTCCCAAAAATTGGATATTTCAAGTAAGCGTATGAACTCACCACTCAATGAATGACACACTGTGGACTTTCAATTTCGTTCATAATTAACCATAAATGGAGGTAATTATGAATGATGACTACACAGAAGTGAAGTACGGAGAGACTTTAACAGCCATCACACGACACTTAACACCTGCTATAATGATAAGTAAATACTGTAGCGCACAGACAATCCAAAGTCACAAAACAAACGCGGCAGCCCTAGCCACCCACGCTAAAGCCAGACATAGAACGAACCATCCATATCCCCAAAAATGGATATTTCCAGTAAGCCTATATACTCACCCCGCAATGAATGACAACACTGAAGTGAAGTACGGGGAGACTTTTTGTCATGCAACAAACAAAGTTCCAATTGACTCGGGACCATAGAATAATAGAATTTTTGACATTTTTTGTTAGTAAATATCAAAACAAAATTAAAACGATTGTTATTTTCATCTTAGAATTCAGATTTCCTTCAGATAAACTTTATTGAACGTTTGTTTTTAAGTCAACTTTAATTTAGAAATGTCATTTGGTTTGTGTTGCTATTGTAACATAATCAATGGACTAGTCTTCACTTTTTAGTGCTTTTCTAGAATCGCTTAGCAACTAACAATGCCCATCATAAATAGATTATGCATGTAAAAGTTTTCTCAGAAATTGATTATTCTACTTATAGGGGCATGCCCTGGAACTGAAAATCAAATTGGTACCATTATAATACCTAAGTTAAATAATGAAAACCCTGTAAAAATATCCCGCTAGTTTTTTTTCTAGAAAAATTAAATATCGTTGTCGTCAATAAAAGACTGACAGCCTTTGCACGGTGCACAATCAAGTGGTCTATGACGTCACATTTGGGTATAGCGTAAAGAAAAAATTCTTCAACAAACCGTCGATTCAACGAAGAAAATTCGTCGTAAGTAGTTCGTTACGCATATTTGTGAAATATCTTTTGTATGTTTCAAATCCTTATATCACTCCGGACCCCCGACAACCAAGAATATGTCCCTGTCTGCTTTAGTTTGACTGGAATACTGGCCAAACTGGTCGAAATTCTCCACATAGCTCTTGGTATAGCTATAAGTTGATTCAAGAACACTATAAAATCCAGCTTGTCCTTGCTGGAGTCTTCGGATGGCCTCATAGGTTGGTACGTTATGTCTCAGGACAGCTGCTGGTTCATTATATTGTACATTGGTGCAATTATTCGAAAGGTAAAATGGGATAAAAATGATGTTATAGCGACAAGTTCTGAATGATAAAGGTAACCGCAACACGATGCTACCTGATATCAGTTTTTATTATATAACTAACACTGTATTGTCACGAATACAGGCCAAATCGTACAGTGGAATACAACACGACATATTGCATTTTCCGTATCATACATGTCTGGTTTTCCGAATCTGTATCATGCCTGTCTGACGTGTTATATGCCAAACATTATGTCAACGTCAATGACGTCATTACGTAAACATGACCTTTTTATGAATGAACGTCGCGTTATATGCCGATAATAGAGAGGTTGCGAAAGGCAACGTGTAACGTGTACGTGTACGTGAATACTATTTATGGGTTTTTTGTCATCCAGGTATGTGTAGTTTCTACAAGTAACGGACGTGTGACAGACGAAAATATAATGTGTACTACGTCACACAGGTATGCGTATGCACGGGAAACCCAAGATTTTCGCCGGTAGTTTCAGTGAGTTTATATAAACACTCATTATCGATTCACGAAAAAATCATGTTACAACTTCCTTGTGATGTTACACGCACACGTTGTATTTCGCAAGCCAATTTCAATTGCAACGCGTACGTATACATGTACGGGAAGCTACACGTACGCGTTGTCGTACACGTTCGAATCGCAACCTCTCTATTATGTCGACGTTCATGACGTCAATGTATACACATTACACGCATTTCGCGCGTAAAGCGCATGTTTCACTTATGTTGAAATATAATAAAAGGAATATCACTGCAGTTGTGTTGATCCGTTAAGCCGTATTAACTCTCGTTGCTTGCACCATACCGCGAGATACGGCATTACACAAGCAACTCGAGGTAATACGGCCAAACGGATCAACACATTGTAGTGATATTCCGTATGTATTGTGTATAATACAATACTATAGTTCAATTTTGAACCCTGAGCCATGACATATCCGACTAGTCCATTTTGGCGGGTAGACTATCATGTATTACGTTCGGAGCGCATTTGTTAATGATATCATTCTAACGGATATCTGTTTATAATCCGACTAGAGTTTAGTGCAGTCGGCAATGTCCAGAATTTCTAACCCAGAAGTCGGTGGTACGAATCCCTGATTCGCTCATATTTAATTCATTTTTTTATGTTCTTTGAAGAGATTATTAGTTGATGATTTTGTTTATATTTTTTAATTCATCCATTTAAAGGTGTCGATTCAATATATTTATCATTTTCACTCATTTCGATCGTTGGTGTAATTCGAGCTTACTGACATTCGGTTAATTAGCCTTCATAACGTTCTACAATATACGTACATTTAACAAACACGCTTTGTCACATATACTAGTATTACACGGATTTTACAAGTTGTGTGCATTAAAAAAAACCGTCCAGACACATGAAATATTTGGCCTTAATTGTATTACTTATTGTACTGGTCCACCCAACACCAACCTATATTGATTAGTGGTTAAGACCTTAAAAGTGCAGTCACGGCTCAATGCTCGAAATCGAACTATATCTTCTGATAATAATTATTTAGTATAATTCAATACTATTTTATGTTAGCTTGTATAATAACATTTTAACCAGTAAGCTGAAGAATACCTGTACATGAAATGAAGCTAGATGGTTGGAAAAGCTTCGGGTAATTTTCAAGTCGTAGATTCACATACATGGGTAATCTATGAGCAGCTCACAGCTGACTAGCCCTACAACACTAAATGTATGTGACGACATTGGACGATAAACATAACGTAATATATTGTCTACTGACATAAAATACAACATAGTACACGTATATATATAGGTCTCAGGTTTACTCAAGGAGGCGTCATACCGAAGACGAAATAAAGAGGCGCCGGTATGTCCCTTGATAGTCGCTCGGCATAAAATGGAATATTGGGTCTCTTCTCTCATATCCACGTTGCGATGAATAACATCGGGAATGAGGTGTCGAGAGTGATTAATATAAGTTTTCATAATCGATCTGAAATAAAGCAGTGTACACTAAACTAATAACAAGTGACAGTAACAATAACACTAAGTCTGTCAAACTGGCACGATGTGGTACTTATTGTTTATATATAAATTCTTTGAGCGAACTCGTCGATGAACCGACACAGAATATAAAAACAATAAAATCAATAAGCGCTCATTACATACAAAGATACGCAAACACCATTTTCAATATAACTTCAAACCAAACCCCGAATGTGGTAGTATATGTTACACAAATACAATTGTATTGTTATGCACCGATAGTTGGTAATGTACTTATTTTGGTGTCAATTAAATCTACACAATGCGCAGTCGCCCAACGAGTACAACGTTTGAGTAATCAAAAATCGTTTAGATGCGGTACGTATTGGATGTGTTTGATATTATGTACAAAGTCTGCAATCCCTTTCTACAACCTGGTCGACATTTTTGTAGCCAGACATGAAATGATCAATCAACTTCCATCAACAATTGCAAAGCAATGTTTTTCTAAGACAATTTATTTCGATCGACAATTTTAAATAATTCAAAAACGCGTCGCTAATTCCTTCTTACTTTGGACTTTTCATTACTAATGGAAGAAGTTTGATCATTTCATCAACATATGGTATTTCTGCACCTCTACAGTCTTTTTAGGTTTCAGCTTCTGTAAGTAAGTTATCACTGATGCTGTTCGTTGTATCGATTATTTCAGAATGTGCACTATTTTGAGCATTATGTCGTGGTTCATTATACCGGTATATGTTTTTTCTTCTTTCCACTAGTCGATTCACTAGAATCTTTTTGCATTTCATTATCGATTTAGAGATTCAATCAGGGGGGGGGGTGTTCTTATCATTTTGTAACAATGACAGTTTTCAATGTCATTTAGGTGACCAGTATGTATGGCGTACAATTAGTGTCATAAATACAAGACCCTGTATCATGCTGAAAAACTTTTAGCATCATGCTGAAAACTGCCACGGACACCCTACCACTACGCTATCGAGGAGGCGGTAACATGTTGTTGGGCTATTTTACGCAAAACGAAATGAATTTAGACCATATCTAGCTCTTTGACGCTGTTGACCTAAACACATTTTTAATCCCTATCCTACTTACGTTTTCAGGCCGTTGCAAGAAATACCTAATTTTTGTTTTGCCTTACTGGTCGCATGTATTTGTACGTTTGTTTGTACTATGTTGTATTTTATGTCAGTAGACAATATATTACGTTATGTTTATAGTCCTATGTCGTCACATACGAGGGTCGTTCATTTAATACCCGGACGATCGACATTGCTGGAAAACTATTGGACATATAATAATGAAAACTTACAGGAATACGTTCTCACCATTCTTTAATTCACATATGAAATTTCAACTTGTTACGATGAGGAGTTTAAATAATATTAGTGTTTTAATAAGTACATGTTACGCGAGCCGGCCCAAGTCGACGTCAAAATATTATGACGTTACGCCATTTTCGCTCCTAAAACGTGACACTTTTTCTCTATTTGATAATCGTTTTGGAGCCATAAAGTCTCGCGAGCACACATATTTACCATTTTAAGACGTTCGGTAGTGATGTTAAATGCTGTATCCATGATAATTTGCATGATTTCGTAGTTACTATAGTAGTTATTCTTCAAGTAGTGTTTATCGTCTAACAAGCGTTAGCCGACGACACGTTCCTGTTTCTGATGGTAGAATGACCCGGCCTCGGATCATCGCGAGATGATTTTTGTCATCATAGAACCGTTTATAAGCAGAAATCCACCTATACGAATATTCCCAAAAGGCTTCTCTAAAATATATTCTTTAGTTTTATAGGTGTTTGACTAATATTTTTACGAAATTGTATCATAATCCGTTTTTTTCCCAAACAAATTTGATTTTATTGCGATATTTACGGAAACATGTCCGTTGTCCCAAAATATCGCTTCACGCACAGTAACAGTACATAAGTGACATTAAACGTTATATAACATAACGAAGATGTAGACATAACGTCATATGGTGTTTTCCGTTGAAAAATAGGCATCTATACCATGCTCCCTGTCATATAAACACTCTACATATCACTAAAAACTTGGGCTGGGCCGGATAGCCTTTGGTTGGGTTACTATAGTAACCACAGTTTGTGTTCGTTTGGATGAAATTATACCAAGTTTTGTCAAATAATTAGGTTGGTGAGTCAGTCTTATAAAACGAAAATCTATTAAAATCGTATGTTTCAATCAAGCGCTATTGCGATAGTCCGGGTATTAAATGAACGACCCTCGTACATTTAGTGTTGTAGGGCTAGTCAGCTGTGAGCAGCTCATAGATTACCCATGTATGTGCATCTACGACTTGAAAATCACCCGAAGCTTTTCCAACCACCTTGATTTCATGTACCTGTATTCTTCAGCTTGTTGGTTAAGATATCATTATACAAGCTTTCATAAGATAGTATTGAATTATACTAAATTATCAGAAGATAGTATTGCATTATACACAATACAAACTACTATCAGGTAGCATACTTTTCATTTTGTTTCGATAACCTTTATCATTCAGACCTTGTCGCTATAACATCATTTTTATGCCAGTTTTACCTTTACAATAATGGCACCAATGTACAAAATAATGAACCAGCAGCTGTTCTAAGAGAGAACGTAGCAACCTATGAGGCCATCCGAAGACTCCAGCAAGCACAAGCGGGATTTTAAGGTGTTCTTGAATCAGCTTGTAGCTATACCAAGAAGTATTTGGAGAATTTCGATCAGTTTGGCCAGTATTCCAGTCAAACTAAAGCAGACAGGGACATATTCTTGGTTGACGTGGGTCCACAGTGATATAAGGACTTGCACCATACAAAAGATATTTCACAAATATGCGTAACGAACTACTTACGGCGATTTTTCTTCGTTGAATCGACGGTTTGTTGAAGATTTTTTCTGGACGCTATACCAAAATGTGACGTCATAAACCACGTGATTGTGCAACGTGCTTTTATTCAAATCGATATACAAAATATCGAAGCGCGCGTTATAGAGTAATTTTCTAAGTCAACTTTTTTTTTGACTTTTCGGTAATAGTTGGTTTTACACGTGATACACACAATTTTGTTGTATCCAAACCAAGACAGTCCAGTTTCTGGGCATGCCCCTTTAATTAAAGTCAACGCAGTCTGGTTAGTTTGAATTCACCTTTGAAATGCTGTTTTAGCATCGTAAATTTACCAAATTGATTTTCATTTTTTGAACTCAGGGGACTATAGAATCCTCGATAGGTCTTGCAACAAGTTACCTGGTTTTGTCGATTGAATACACAATAAATTTGCCAGTTTCGTCTTGTACCCATTTCACACTGTCCGCATTGACTTCGGCAAACACAAATTTCCCATCGTACGGTGCATTGACGTCACCACGTTTTACCGCCACTACAGACATTGGTCCTAGACGAAAAATGCCTAAAATAGAAGACAAACGCCACTAGCTTAACACACATTTGAAACTAGAAATATGTCCATAGGACACGGATGCCCCCATATGCAATTTGACTAAGCGTCATAACTCAAATGCACAAAATGACATGCTGACAAATATTCCTACAATGTGTGATGACTATAGCACACATACTTTTAAGAGTCGAGAGAAACAAACGCAAATGTTCATCATTTCAAGGGCTATGTCAACTCTTCTAATACAGGTCTGATTCGAATTAAAATATTTAGGTGGGCAACTACATATACTGACAAATATTCCTATAAAACTTGGAAGATTTAAAGGCGATCTATTTCAGCTTGATCCTGATCCTGAGG
Source organism: Spisula solida (assembly GCA_947247005.1). Lineage (NCBI taxonomy): Eukaryota > Metazoa > Mollusca > Bivalvia > Venerida > Mactridae > Spisula > Spisula solida. The sequence goes on from OX365949.1 coordinate 30,407,634, forward strand.
ACTCGCAGTTCAGGCAAAATCAGTAAATATGTGTTTGACCCAAGTTGCCTTCTTGCTAACTTGACATAGATTTTTACAGAGACATACGCTGGGACTAGGTATCACAAAGATTAGGCCAGCAGTATGGCACATAGAGTGTTAACATGAGCTTTCTTTGATATAGACTAGTGAACTAATTTGTTATCGCAAATGGCCCAGTTACAACCTTTAATGGCCCAGTTACAACCTTTAATGTCCCAGTTACAACCTTTAATGGCCCAGTTACAACATTTAATGGCCCAGTTACAACCTTTAATGGCCCAGTTACAACCTTTAATGGCCCAGTTACAACCTTTAATGGCCCAGTTACAACATTTTCCTAGATTTCACAGAGTCATATATTGTGGTCAGGATTCTTGAGGATAAGGTAAAAATGTGACATTAAGAGTGTTAGCAATGTTTCTCTATGACCTGGTGACTTAGTTCTTGACCAAGGATGACCCCGTTGTGAACTTGACAGTGTGGCCAAATTTCATTAAGCATAACTTAATGTTGTGACCACTGGAGTGTTAACAGTCCAATTGTTGACTAAGGTTAGTTTATGCCGGCGACGTACGACGAACATAGGGTGACGGCGATAACTCATCTTGAATTCAAAGTGATACATTAGGTGAGCTATATTCCATGTATCGAATCTCAATGAAGCCTCTGAAAATATGAATTGATTTTTTTGCAGCTGAAACATGTTCAATGAGCACATGAATTGGACAATGGCCTTGTTCAGATTTGCACACACTGTACGTAGCCAATTGTTTGTAAAAGAATTATTGGCAATTTCATAGGTAATGTGTTAACTTCAAAATTAGTTTAAAACCATTCTTATATAAACTGTGGATATTAAACGATTATACTTGCATCAATAAGTCACCAACTGGGGTGTAAAGGAAGGACATTTGTATTATACGAGTACGTGTATTTCCTAGTACCTTTACTTTGTTCTTGCGGTGTCGAGTCTATAGCTTGCCATCCACCATAACCAGGTGGTAAATCTGGTCTGGCCATCCAAGCATCATTCCAGCAGTGGAAATTCCTGTGAAATACTCAACACGTAATCAGTATTATCATAACACCCATTAAAAACTGGCGGGGAGTAACATATATACATGTACAAGTTTCCCGGGCGTCAAATGTGAATAACATGGCGCTCCTTGGTAGTTTAGCTGATAGCTATACTAATTCAATTTAGGTCGCTTGTGAAACAAGTACTTACAACTTGTACTAACCACTCTCGACACTTCATCCTTTACCTTTCGCCACGAGGGTATGAGAGAAGAAGCTCAGTTTTCCATTTATTCTGAGATAATAGCCAAGGAACAACTGGCACGATCTTTGGAATGACACAGCCACTGGTCGAACCGACGCATTTTTACTGTACCAAAGTGACATCTAACCATTGTTACAAAGTAATATAGATCAAATAAAAATGTTACTTTGAAAACATTCCATTTCAGGTTTCACATTCAAGCAATTGTATGTTTAAGCTTTACAAATAAAGGTAAGAATTGGTTGTTACAGAGATACTCATTTGCTTGGTTGTGCGGCGCGGTTATGAACCGCGCGCGTCTCATGGAATGAACATGTAATACTGTCAATGGGCACATGTACTTTACAAACAGGGATGACACGATATATACAAATTGTTGACGATGGGGGAAGACGGATATGGTGCTGACACAATAGCCAAATCATTTAAAGACAAATCTTAACTACACGTTTCAATAAATCAGTCAAAGACAAATCTTAACTCCCACGTTTCAATAAATCATTCAAAGACAAACCTCAACTCCAAGTTTCAATAAGTCATTCAAAGTCATTCAAAGACAAACCTCAACTCCAAGTTTCAATAAGTCATTCAAAGACAAACCTCAACTCCCACGTTCCAATAAATCATACGAAGACAAATCTTAACTACCAAGTTCCAATAGATTACACGAACCAACATGTGAATTAAACATACCAACTACACATCTCAATGTAATTTCAACACAAATCTAGATAGTAGCCTATCTGTACAAATAATGTAACAATGTAATGATACAGACTACAGTATTGATAATTATTTTATTTCGATGACAACTGACTCATTCAAATCTCACCACAACGGACCCATCACAATACTTGGACTCATAAAAGCAATACACATCCTGTAGTCCTAGGTAATAAGTCACATTGAGTGTGACATTTCATGTTTCATCGTGTTTTCCGGTTTTCACTACATATTAACTTCATTAAATGCTCGTTGGATGAATTATCAAAAATTAATTGAGCCTGAGGACATCAGTACTCGTACAGTATCGTACGTCAGACTCGCGTAAAACAGGGTAATCGATTAAATAATTAATAATAGAATATCAAAGTACTGAAAGTAGCCTTACTGGGGTCGCAATTCTTGGTAATATAGGTTTGCCGCTTATGGTAATAGATTAAAAAATTGTGAATAATGTGACAACTTTTCAGAAACGTCGATGGCAGCTGACTCATTCGAATCTCATCCAACGAACACATAAATGCAATCCACCTACTGTAGTCCTAAGTAATATGTTACATTGTGTGTTCGATTCCGTGTTTTACCGTGTGTTCTGTGTTTAACTCACATAACTTCATGAGATGCTCGTAAGATGAATTATCAAAAATCAAATGTGTCCATGGACATCAAGACTTATCAGTATTGGTTGTATATCGCAGGTCAAATAATAGTAGAATAAAACAATATTGTAACAGTCATCAGCACTCCGTTGTCCAACGACTGTATCGTTGTTACCTCCCGTTCAATGCCGGCATGAGATTCCTGATTCTAGAAAGCTCTAGCTCTAAAAAAAACTGTATCAACGATATAATATAAATGTGGTGTTACTGTAAACCTACTAGGAAAAGTGAATTCTCTTTTAACAAAGATGCATATGAACTTATTTAATCAGAATAGAACAAACAGATTAAAGGATAATACTAACTCAGACAGGGAAGGTAGCGCCTAACTTAAACAGACGAGCACAATAACATAACACAGACCACAAATACACTGCACAATGCTCAACTCCCAAATGAACGAGAAAATGAACTTAATCGCTGAAAGTCCAAGTCCCAGCGGTCAAAAAGAAAGGCCTAGTTTTAACTGAGAACAAATATATTAAAACGAAAAAGAATAACAGTAAATGGTAATACTCTACAGCCGCACAAATATTTTTTGACGGTAGTTAACATATAAATAATGGATAGGGGAGGAATGGTCGCAAATAGAAATAAAACTAACAACCAAAACTACACGAAGTCCTAATTCCATAACTCTACGGCTGCATGCGACCCGGATAGCGTACGAATAGTGCGAACGTATCAGAAAGGGGACGAAACACAAATAGCTGGTCTCGAATCTCGGCGGGAAATGTGTATGCAACAACGCTTGGAAAAGGGCTGTTCTAACGATAGACGCAACATATTTAGCTGAAGATCTGAGGTAATTTAATGAATGAAACGTCGATCAATACTATTAAAAAATAAGCACACATTATATTAGCAGTTTTTAGCTAAACTGTAATATGAAGTTATGAAACCATAAACAGTGTAAATTTCGTCTGCTTCACCGATTACTTTAACAAGGACATTTTAATCAACCCTCAACATCATTAGTCATTTTATAGTGTGTAGGAATTTATTCGCAAAAATACCTTAACTTGCAGACAAAACATTCCAGAATTGCTCGCAATACAAAGAAATAAAAAATAATTCAATTGCTACGGGAAAAATGATTGAAAATTATGATTTTGGTTGAGATTTAATAGCACTCGTTTCTTGCTCGGATGAATTTGTTGTGGCGAAATTACATGCTTAGAATCTTAGGGACTTCGAAATTGGTATGTAAAAGCAATATTGGGGGAATCCCTCCAGTAAAAACATTCCAACATTTCACACACTTTGTACAAACAAATAACAAATAATTCAACTGCTAAAGACAAAGGCTCTTAAATTGGTTGAACATTACGATTTTTGGTTGAGATTCGCTGGCACTCGTTTCTTGCTTAGATAAATTAGCTGTGGAGAAAGTACATGGTTGACATCTTAGGATATTCACAGTTTAGATGTAATTTGCAGTACTAGGGGTTCCCTAAGTAAAACACGACTTTTATCAAAACCCATACACAGCATCGCCAGCGTCGAGGATTGAATGTCCTCGAAATGCGTAAACACATTCCATTCAGCCAAGGTGTGAATTGGTACATGTGAGGTTGGTGTATGTATACAGCATGTTAAAAAAGCTTGTTCTCAAAATTTAAATTCATAAAAAGTTTTATTTGAGCTACCGGTATATACACAGTCGACAATGTTAATGTCTTACTCTAATAGCTTCATTTAATGCCAGAGAGATGAGAACAATGGTAGAACCTTCTGGATTTCAACCTGGAAAATTTACAGTCTTCTGTGGTTAGAAAAATGAAATATTTTTTTTCGGGCCCCGTAAGGGTAACCCCGCTTATTTCATATATATATATATACATTCATAATTTATGATTTACAAAATATTGATGTTAAGACAAGGCATAAAGGTGAACAATAAGGAGAGAGTTTGCAGTTTTGAGTAAACTGGGTAGTATTTGTCACATGAATAAGATTTAATTTGTGATCAAAGGTGAATAGTTTTTCCAATCAATGTCAAACTTTGATACTTTGTTGGTTTTTTGCGATATATAATTCTGTGTTAAGGAGTAAGTTGACCTGATTCTTTAATATATTAACTGAAGAGGGATGTTCAAAATTTTGCAACGGTATAGATTATATTTGGCTAATGTAATTATATATGTTGTGGCTTTATCGATTTTATCGTTCCCTAATAGTAAGTCTAATGTCGTCCAGTTAGTACTGATCTCGGGACATTTAGTATTGATCCATCGTTTAATTTCTTCCCAATAAGAAGAAGAATGCTGACAGTCACAGAAGAGATGTTTTAGAGTTTCACTTTGGTTGTTACAGAAAGAACACATATTGCTTGTTTTAATTCCCATTTTGTATAAAAGATGATTAGTACCAAGAATGCGGTGGTTGATTTTGAATTGGAACCATTGTAATTTTGGAATCTATATTTCCAATTGAAATCATCATTCACATTCAGTTCGTTGATCCATTTTAACTTTGAGTTTGCTTCATAATTCTTAGAATTGAATAAGTCGTAAATATTTCTACAACCTTTACTTTGTTTAAGAAGCACTTTTACGCAGAATGGTTGTAGTGGATTTTCTTCATTTACAGCCAGGTGATGAAAATGCATTTGTGCAAGTAATCTCCTGATGGCGCCTATAATATTCTGATATTGAAGAAAATTGGTATTAATATTGTATTTGGATAAGAAGTCATTAAAGGTTAACAAAGCACCGCTTCTATCAAGAAAATCGTTAACAAAAATCGCACCAGCTTCTACAAATATTGGATAATAAATACTGTTCCCACCAACTTTAAACATTGAATTGTGCCATATTGGCTGAGAGCAAAAATCGTGCCAATTTTGTGGATGTTGCTTCATAAGAATTATAAGACCTTCAAAAACATTCTTCCAAAATTGGTTTCTTACAAGTGGAATATTGTTTTTTAAGAAAATGTCTCCAACCTTGTCGAACGTCGACATAAAAGGGAACATTGTTGTGACTAGTTTAAAATAGTTCGTGTTATATAACATAAGTCTCCGTATCCAAGTCATTTTTAAAGATGTTATAAATAACTCTAAGTTTACCATTCTAATGCCTTCATTCTCGTATGTTTGAGTAATGATATTTCTTTTTATTTTGTCCGGTCCAGAATTCCAAAGGAATTAAAAGAATGCATTTGGATCAGTTTAATGGTAATGGAATTTGGGTTATGTAGACTTAATATAAGATGATTAATTTCAGACAACGCTAGCGTTTTAATTACTACATTTTTACCAATTGGCGAAAGTATTCTTTTTGACCAATGTGTGAAAAGACTTTTAATATCTTCTATTTTTGATGAGTAATTAGCATCAGTTACATCATTAAGGTCAATTGGAAAATCGACTCCCAGAAGCTTGAAACTTTCCGTTTCCCATAACAGCTCGTACTCAGGACAAAATCTAATATCTGAACTTTCATCGAACCTATCCATATTACTTTTGTTTTTTCACTATTAATATTTAGACCAGATATTTTTGCATAGAATTTTAACGTTTCCATAGTGTTTTGTAAAGATTTTTCAGACCCGTCTAGCATGATAGAAGTGTCGTCTGCATATTGTGATAAGAGAAATTCAATATTATATATAGTTATTCCTTTGATATTAATGTTGTTTTTCATTAGAAGTGCAAGGATTTCGGCACAAAGAATGAAAATATAAAGGGATAGGGGGTCGCCCTGACGACAGCCTCGTTCAATATTGAACCAGTCTGACATATGTCCATTAATGTTAACACATGATTGAATATTTGTGTAAAACAGTTTGACCCACTTGATAAAATTTTCGCCTAAATTAAAATAGCTAAATACCTTATACATAAAAGACAATGAGACAGAATCAAATGCAGTAGCAAAATCAATTAATAATATTATTCCTGGTATATTTTGTTCTTCCGTCAACTGCATTATGTCATATACTAGTCAAATATTAAAACATTTAAAAGAGATAAAATTAAGTCAGACTGGGAAGTCAGCATGGGAGGTAAGAACTCTGTTGCTTAGTAACAGAGGTATTATCTCCCCTGGTATGAAGTCAACTTTGACCGCCATTTTGGAAAACCCAGCGGTGAAAATCACAGAACGTGGCAGCCTGCCTATATCAGTTAAATTAACTTAATACCCCATGAATGTAATTGCTTTAAACAAGCAAAGTCGCATTTTATACACATAAGCAACGTAGTTATACAATGAACTTAAAACCGAAAGCAGGTTCGTATCGTCCTTCGTTACTTCGTACCCAATATTTCTACTGTTTATTTATGAATCATATGATCAGCAATCATCCTGTACTGAATGATCATGTTACTGATAATAAAGGAATCTGACAACAGTCTACTGCGGTTTTTCAAAACTGACCAGTAGCTATGAGAATTGACCAAAATAAACACGTTTTTGGAGGAAAAAAACAAAAAAACGCTCAATATAAAAAAATTGGGAACTATAATGTGGCAGTTGCAAGATGGACGTACGATCGTCGCACAACATAACAATTGACACACTACAGCCTTTCGATGAACATATGTCGTACGCCCGTGTTACTAAGTATACATTTAATGTAACTAAATATGAAATAAAAGTGTGAGTTTTTGGAATCGGTGTTATTAATCATTTTATTTGAAAAATAATCGCTGTGATATGTACATAGTAAGCCAAAGCCTAAGTTACACAAATTCTAGATTTAGATTTTTTTGAAAATAAGGTGTATTTTGGGGTAAAAATAACAAAATATGCAATAAATTGTAAATGTTTGGAATCTGTACACTACTGCTGCGTTTACAGTCAGCCACGATGGCAACGATGACCACGATTGGAAAGTATCGTGGTGAACGTGGGGGTCGTCGGAAGTCGTGGAATCGCGAGTAACATATCAACATTATTGACAGTCTAAAATTTGACCACGATTGTCCCGATTCAACTTTGATCTTGAGAGACCGTGATGGAACGTGCTAAGCGTAGTTGAGCGCATTAAAACTTATCAGACCTTAACGCAGCATGTCAGATCGTGATGTTTCATCGTAAGGGATCTTAATGGACTTTGAAACACGATGCGTTAAGTTGCATTACGATTCCACCACGCTCTATCACTATCTGCAACGTTTCGTCAAGACATATAGGGTAGTATCGGGAATTTAATCATGATGCGGTACGTTCTGGTACGATCATCCCGATTTGCTCCCAAGTTTTGTGGCGCTCTCTGGGTAAGTTCCGCTGAGGCCGCGCTGTGACGATTCGTCGCGTTTTCGACACCCTAAAAAATACCAGCCAAAAACAGCAGAAGGAAATAATCTGCTAGGAATGGTCAGATTGTCTAACCTTCCTATCAACACCAATAACCAATTCACGCAGCCAATGGAAAGATCATCTACCCCACCTCCACAACAGGAACTGCCATAGCAGACTACCACCCGGAAAAAATCAGGTGATTGAGGATAGTAACCTCCTTCAGTGACATTAAGCAGATGATATCACAGAGTCCCTGAAAGTCATTCTCTCCATCTATGAATAGCACAGAGTCGACAACAAACATGAACACCCGGACCAAGGATATTTGCGGTTACAACATACACACATAATGGATACACTTTGATCGTCTGACATATGACAAATGCCACCAAGTTCAAGCATCTACCAATACCGAAGTAGGACATGAACAATTCCTCGAGCTACCTGTGTGTGCTGGCTTTTGGGAAGTTATTATGTTGGCCATTCAAAAACCTCTATAGCATGTGATACATTACATCGCTTATTGAATTTGCTGCAGTTAGTTTTCATTCTTCAAAGGTGACAAGACAAGAGAAAAGATCACCTTCATACATTTTAACAATTGCCTTACGAACCCCTTGAACAATATAGAAGAAACAGTTATTAATGAAGCCATAGTATAGTAAAAACTTTTAACATAAGTGATAGGATGTTTGAGGATGAGTGTCAGCTTCAATCAATGTGATAGGGGCTCTCATTTGATATACTTCCTCTCTATGTTTGGTGCTTCTCTTTTTAGAATATCATCAAATATACGTAACATCCCTATAAGTTGACGAATGAGCTAACATCACCAAGCCTGAATTATATGTTGGAAATATTGAACCAGTAGGTTATTTCTATTTACATCCAACCATGGTCTACACAGTAGGTCCTAAACCATCGATTTCTTCTTCTCCTTTACTTCTCCTGTAATCTTCTCCGCTCAATACCTTGTTGCCACTGTTGAAGATTAGCTATGCAGGTTACCACTATTGCGAATTCGACATGTTCATCTCTGGAATGCATAGCTTGTTCCTTTTTGGAATATCTAGATAATGGGTATTTATACACTCAATCGTACTCAAAACGTGACCATCTTGTAAAGTCGTGGACATTAATCGTAGGAGAGCTCAGCACAACTTGAAGAGCGTAATAGATCAGATGAGATACGTTAGCAATTTCTTCTTCTCATGATTGTGTCAGACTATACTGCAAAGGGGTGTATTTTAAGGGTAAAAATAACAAAATAATAGATAAAAGCGCATTTGTTTTGGAATCGGTACACTACAATGTAATTATTAATTTTATTTGAATATTGATCTCTGAGATAGCTGTATTATCACTTATAGTTTTAGATAAACATTACATGGCCAGACTATTCTGCAATGTGAGATATTTTGGGGTAAAGATAACGAAATATGAAATAAAAGGGAATGTCCTGCCGGCAGGGGGAATTAACGTAGATTGCCGAGTTGCGAATCCCTGACCACTTGATCACGGTTCCCGGCCCAAAATTTCCAATTAGACATAACATAACAATTTAATTATCTACATGTACATGATTGAGAAATCATAGTAAGAATTGTTGCTATGGCAATATAAACTGAACAAATTTGAAATCTTATTTTTTCACACAGGAATAGAGAGTCATATTGTATTCACAGTCGCTAAATAATAACTGAATGTCAATCGCATGTTTCTGTATATTAAGCAATTCGATTAAATGGTTGCTATGGCAACAAATGCACTGTAAATGGTAATACATGTAGAATAATTATTATTATTATGTATAACACTATAACATGTTTATGTCATTAATCGACAATTGTTTCATAAAAAATGGATTGAAGACACTGGTTTTGCATATCTGACAAAAAGGCAAAACGGTTGCCATGGCAACAAAACAACAAAAACAGAATTTTTTAAATAGAAATCTTGAAATAATTATTTTTAAGTTCATGTCATTCAATTATTGATGTTTCGTTAAAATTGAAAGAAAAACACAGATTGATGCACATTTTAGTGATTAGAATAAACGGTTGCTATGGCAACAAATAGTGACAACAATTATTAAAATTATCAAAATCGTTTACAGAAGGTTTTATATCTCTCATCTAAAAAAATCATTAAAATCGGGTATGAGGCCCAAAACACCCCTCATCATACCGGCTCCTTTGTGTCATAGGCCCGCAGTCCGAGAAAGTTACTGAAAAATGGTCGCCAATAGAATAACCAAGTAATTTAAAATGCGATATTCTGTAGCTCATAACATTTCTTTTATGTTTTAACGACTTTTAAAAGCATTCTGTAAGATTACCAATAACCGAGTTTCAAGAAAACATTAAAAACCAAGGGAGATAAAAACGCTGTTGCTGTGTGTAGTTTAACCTCCATCTTGAAAAACACAGAGAAGAACACAGCACGTGTCTATAATCAGTTAAATAACTGATTTTACCATGAAAGTACTTGTTTTAAACAAGGAAATCATATTTTATACACATAATTTGTATTGTATTTGCGATTTTTGCCGTTTTCGAGTGTGCCCCATCTTTTGACGTTACGTCATGGGTATGTACATTTTGTTAGTTGGATCACTTCCTACAAGTTGAAATGAATAATGTATTCATCCGCAGTTAAACTGCCTTGGTAATTTGACATAAGTACTTTTTTTGCCACCAGCTAAGAATAAAATAAAAATAATCATGATTTGTTTGTTTTGTTTATAAAATCACTACACGATGTGATATAAACCGTAATAGCGTATTAAATTAAAACAAACAAATATCCTATATAAATACGAGGGGTGATCGCGAAGTTCGTATAATTTGCTTATTAATTATTTATTTATGGTTAAATATTGATAAAACTTCACTATCCAGGCGACCAAATTGATTGCAGTTGAATTATAGAATTTACAGAATAAACATCCGCCAATGTATGCGAAAATTAAATGTACCCTTGGCAACGCTGCAACACCTGGTCGCCGCAAACCAAAATTTCTATATTTTTCATCTTTCGTTTTTCTTAAACAATGTCATTTTTAAAATCTTCTATATGGCTACAATTCACGCAAATATAACACATCAATAGTCAACGTCATGTGGTCATTTCCATAAAATAAAACGAGGTTTACTACATCCGCTATCAAAGTAGCACTGTGTTTAACTAAGCAGTCAATAATACGGAAAGAGCGCCATGACGTCAACGAGTGACATTGAATAGAGGCTCGTCATCAGAATGTTGCGTGGGAATATAAAAAATACTAACTGAAACCAATGAAATAATGAAAATGTGTGATAATTTATAAGCGTATAGTCCAGTGGTTGCCTAAGGCGATTCAAAGTGCACAGAAGGTCAATTGAAGACAACAAAAGAGAAAGGTGGTCGCCGACAGTGATTCCGTGTGTACGTGAAAAGTGACAGGAATTATCCGAAAATACAGACGTACAGCATTTAGACAGATTGTCAACCAGCTCGATAATTCTCCTTTATCTATGTATGAGATCTGTACGAAAGAGCTAGGTATGTCGAAAATAAGACATTCGTAGCCTTGAGTTGTGACTATGTGGGGAAGGTGCTCCATAAATTGAACCGAAAATGCGTTATACGTTATGTGGCGTCATTTAGTTTTCTGGTGTGCGGCGCAAAGTGACTGTTTAGGAATCGTTATAACTATGTTTGAAGTATTTTAATCATTTTTATAAGAGAGTATGATAATGTATAGAACATCGTGATAGTATAATTTATTATACCTTATGAGCAATAACACACGATTCACAGCATAATTATACGACGATCTCGATCAGTCCACGTATTTTGGGTGATACCATGTGTTGCAGTACTTTCCTCCTCTAAACGTTATTATGTTATAGGTTATTTGTCTCAGTTGTGCTTTAAGTTAATACAATACGTATAAACTGCTGCTTGTGTTAGGATTATAGATATTTTTATTCTATGGCGGTTTGTTCAGATGAAATATATATGGCATATCCAAGGAACTCACCATACGGAATCTGTGTTCGCTCTACTACCGTCTAGAAAGGTATCTATAGTAATGCTTCCGTCAGTGTCGTGGGCCGAGTTAAAATTTGTAACACTCCTTGAAGGGATACCAAGCGCTCTGCAGGCTGAAATATATATAAATACGTATCCATAGCTTCGGTGTTTATACTGATTTGATAGCGATTCTGGAATATCATACATGTATTATGCCCTAAAATTCACCGGTAGTTATCCCCTGTAAGGCGCATAATTCCTTAATATGACGTACCATTTGGGTCAAAAGTATGTTCAGGCCTACGATAATGTACACGCACGTATATAAAATTATGCGTGTATGTATCCGGTTCCAGTTGACGAAAGTAAACATAAATTTTCACGACTGTGTAAAAATAAATTAATATAAATCTGTAGTGTAAATAATGGGATGAAATTCATAAAACATGGCTACATAATTATATTGCGGACACTGAGGATATGATACATTAGGACGATAGTAATGTGATTAGTGATGATGAGCGCATAAAATCATTGTTCAGCAGTGTAACATAAGAAAAATGGCGGAGCGCGCAAAATCCAAAACGTCATTCAAAGAGATAAAGAAAGAATACGGGTAGTTTTGTTAGTGAAACCTTTAGTGATATGGATACGGATGATAAACTAGTGTGTCTATTTGAAATACTTGGCAGAATGGAATCGACACAGTTGGAATATATTGATGACATTACGCAGGTAAAACATGAGTTGATTGTTGTAAAATCCAAAGTTAGACACCTTGAGAAAAAAGAACTAGAACATGAACAAATAATAACTAAACTCGTCTTGGCTGATTTCGCCATGATCATAACAATAACAAGAGACGACCAGTTATAGTCCGTTTTAGACATTACAGTGACTCCGAAGTTGTGCTTAATAAACAAAATATATTAAAACGGTCTCCATTCGCAGTAGACAGAGATTATCCACAACAAATTGTTACCACCAGAAAAGAGTTGTAAGAGTCAGCAGAGTGCTACCAGGCAAGTCAGGAAGGCAAACGTGTACAAAGTCGGTAACATTGAAAATTACCTTATACATGATGCATCCCCTAACTTGTTCGCCATTTTAAAAATACACAGATTAACACCATAAAACAATGCTAAAATGATTTATACATGAGCCTTTAGGGTCTAGTAGACAGGGAATGGTAGAAACTTGTATTTATGATTTATTGATTGACGATATGTGTTAAATTGAGCAAAACTATGGTAATTGTGAATTTATTGTTGCGGGAGATTTAAACAGCAGGATTGGTACAAAGCTTGATTTTGTTCAGAATGAAAACTTATTCAATTTTAACTGATTACCAGACGATTATGCCCCAGATACTTGTATTAATAGAAATAGTCAGGATTCTGTCATAAATAGTTATGGCAGATATTTACTTGATTTTTGTAAAACAACTGGTATGAGAGTGTTGAATGATAGAATGTGTGAAATTAGAACGCTTGGTAAATTTGCATGTGTTAAGACTGCTGGTACTGTCGGTTCAATAAGTAATACTAATGAGGGAACTATCCTATTCAAAAGAACAGGGGGGGGGGGGGGGGGCTTATGTATTATATAATAAAAGAGATACCTTCAATCAAAAGTCTACTACTTAAAAACTACTGTTTCCCTCCGTCTCGATAGTCGAGTGGATAAGCATGCCGCTATTATACCAGTGATTTTGTTAAAATTTTGTTCTTGAAATCTGGCCATTGGTTCGACACCCATCCAAGTAACATAACGTTTTTATCTTCTTACAAGTACCTTATTCTTTATTTATAACTAATTAATTCACGTATGGCACCAATGCTTAAATGTTAATTGTTCAGTTTTGAAAGACAGGGAAGTAATAGGAAATAATAAGAACATTTGTGACGTCAGTTACCGAGACTTTTTCAAAATACCAACGTTTCATGGTACGGATTCTTGCCTAGATATGCGATGTAAGATCCGGAATTACTTGTGTGGCTTAGTGTGGTACTGGAATGTATTCATCATCCTTATCACTATAAACTTCGTATTTCATAGCCCTATGCGAAGCACTAACGCCGTGTAAAATAGCGCGACGTCATTTTGTGTGCAGGGTCAACGTTAGTGACCTTGCTTAGTCACCTGTAACTCTCAGACCGCGTATTTGTTTTAGTTCATATCTTTACAGTATGTAAAAAAAGGATTCCAATTTCTGATGGTTTATCATTTGATATATTTTGTTTAACCATGCGGGTTTTGTGACAATAGTCCTGTTTTTTTAACGTCCCACGTACGTATATTTTCGAGTATACTTTATACGTGCACGTACACTCAACCGATTTAAAAACGCAACAGTGGGTTTTTGATCAATATAAGTCAGTTAAGGTGCTTCAATTCTCTTGAAATTTTACATGTAATGGAATCAATACATGATGTCATAGATGTGCAAATTTCATTGTAATCGAGGTTTAGATGGTCACGCACACCAAACCACGAAATGTATTGATCGACAATGTCAAGTTCGCAAAATTAATAATGTACATGTATATGTACATATAAATCACCAATGAAAACGCTCGTTGTATCGCGGTATTTTATTCACAACACCATAATGTTTTTATTTTAATTACTTAATGATTAGGCACGTTTGTTGATATAACTGTTGCACAAATTTAAATTTTATTTAAATATACTTGTATAGGATCGAGAGAATATACATGTATATGTTAAATGAAAAGTATGCATGCTGTTTTTAGATTAACTGTTTCAATTGTGTGCGTAAATAAAATACAGAAAACTTACTATGCGGTATACTATATCATGCTGGTACATGTATAAAAAATCAATGACAATTGACTTATACAAAAACTCTTAATTACGCCCCAATCTTTGATGAGGGGGTATATTGCTTTGCACCTGTCTGGCGGTCTGTCAGTCGGTCAGTGGTACCAAAAATGGTTTCCGTTCAATAACTCAAGAACGCTTCGCCCTAGGATCTTTAAACTTTACAGTAAGTGACCCCTATTGATATTGAGGTCAGTAGGTCAAAGGTCACTGTGACCTTCACCATTTATGACTATCCAAATGCTTTCCGTTCAATAGCTCAATAGCGCTTTGCCCTAGGATATGCATACAGTAAATGGAGGTTGGTCATCACATGTAGATGACCCCTCCTGATTTCGAGGTCAGTAGATCAAAGGTCAAGGTCAAAGTGAACATCACCATTCCTGACTCTTCAAATGGTTTCCGTTCAATAACTCAAGAACGCATTGCCTTCAAACTTTACATGGAGGTTGGCCAACAGCAGTAGATGACCCCTATTGTGACCTTTACCATTTTTGACTATTGGGCATACGTGTTTTACAAACATGTCTTGGTATCCTATCTACACACTTACACGTTAATAATTATGGTTCCTGAATGAAATATAGATATCCGTAGACCCATGTAACACCCAGTAAACTTATTTATTTCGGAAAGAGATCGCAGTCTTGCGTGATATACCGGTGAATAGATCACAGTGTAGAGTAAATATGCGTAGGAGTTAATCACGAAGGCCGTAGGCCTGGGTGATTCATAACTGAACGACAAACCGAGATCTATTCACCGGTTTATCATGCAACACTTCGATCAATTTGCATTCTAACACATGTAATTTGGGCAATTTTATACGGACTAATTTATTTGAGGAGTTGATGAGTTAGTATTCATGTTGCTATAGACAACTTCCGCTGTTCAAAGTATCGTAACGTCCGCCCCTGGAGTTTTAAGCTTTCCTATTATATTTATTTGTCGCCAAACCGATGCTTATTTAACTAACTTTCAATTACGTGTTTCACGTTTACGCATAATTATTATGAATTGATATATGCAATAACATATTACTATAATATAAATATTATCGAATAAATAAACAGAATCACTACGGAATTAAAATTACACAGATCGTCGCACTGTACGGCGACGTCACATTTCATTACGTCATGAAATAATCAAGACGTAAATTGCATTGATAAAAATCGCGAATTGTACGCGGGAGATAAATTAAACAGCCGAAATCCTACCGTGATAAACCGTTTATTAGATCACGCTACAGCTCTATACGTTCACATGAACCTTAATACAGACAGTGTTGTTGTGTTTCTGATTAAAAATACACTTTTAAAGAAGTGATTATATTACAGTAACACCAAGGTCACTCATCACAGCAATTACGTGGTCTGCAATATACCCCAACAGTTTTGACCCTCATGAAAACATAGTCTTGTAAAATATGTTAATTCGATTCAATCTGATCTGTTCTAAGCAGCCTGAAAATTGCCCGGGCTAATAAATTAAACTATCAATAATTGATATTATCTTAACTAACACTCGATTATGATAAAGTTGTAAACATATAAACTAAATCTAGTACACCATCTTCACATACATTATCTTTAAACATTTCAAAAATTCCGATGGAATCCGATTTTAAGATCGGCTGTGATTGGTTGATCATAAATGAGCGCTTGGGTCAGCGAAAATGTACGTACACAAATAAAATTATTTGTGCACGTACAATTTTACACGTGAACGTACAATTTCATACGTGTACGTATAATTTTATACGTGCACGTATATATCATAGTTTACCCTATGCATTCATCGACTTTTTACCCAAATGGTACGCCAGATATACTTAGGTCAAAGTCATTATCCATTTGGAGCCGAACTTTCGATCAGTTACGCATTGATGAACAACTTATAAATATTCAATTAGTATAGGTTTTAGTATTACCCGTCGTAAGAAGTCCACAGAAAACCCAGCATTGTCCGTAACGTACATGTCGTTTAGTACGTAAATACTCATTTAAGATGGCGACACTTCCGGTCCAATCTAGCGGTGAAGTACCATCGTTATAAACTCCGCTCCAGTTTCCGGTCAAAACACCATTGTCATCCTGGGAGTTAATCTGCCAGTAAATAAGCACAATACTTTAAGGAAACTACACTATGCTCGTGCAACATTTGAATGCGTGTTTCGTTATGTAGAATTGATAATGGTGTAAATTATTTCGATGTACAGTCAGGTCTCAATGTATATATACCAAACAAAATGTCGTTGTAACGATTAGGAGACCTGATTCACATGTCGATTAAAAACAACATTGAGCCATTTCATGATTTTTTTGATCAACTGCGTAAATTGTACTAACATTGGGCGGTCCGATTTGAAAGAAATCGTTTCATACTTACCATGGCAGATAGTTTACGAGTAACTTGTACCGGGTCTCCTCTAGCGTCATCAACCAGTGTCTCCAACAAGTACAGGACACAGTCTATTATAGATCCGGTAAACTAGAAAACAAAACAAACAACCGGTCGCTTTGATGTACGAATGTAATTATGTACAATGCCGGAGCTTAACAAGGCTTGTGGGGCGTGTGCGCAGGCAGTAAGGCAGTAACATTACACGGAGGTCCGGTGGCCTGCTACACGACATAATTATATTTAATAAACTTCTTTTTAAATGTAATACATAAAACGTTTAAAGTTTTCTTCATAAATCTAAATGCATACGATAAGTTCTACATCATATCTGTAAAAAGACATATCGGACAAGGAATACGGAATACAGCACTCGACAGAGCACAAAGAAGCGCACTACAAAAGTAATACACCCGCAGAAAAAATATAGGAAAAATATAACCCTACTCCAAATAGTCCGGCAGCCATTTGACATATTTGATCAAAACTTTTATTTGAATACCATAGAAATTGTTTTTGGTGTTACTGAAAGCTGGTATGTTGTAGATATGAAATCTGGCAGGTACCAGGCTGGTACCCTTGAGTATTTTCGAGAAATCAGGCTGGCGTCAATGACGGCGGACATGCAAACATTATCTCACAAGAGATGCAGCTCAATATCACTAGTTGAGGCTAAAATGATCAGTATATTCACTCAATAAATAATAGGAAATTATTAATTATCAATACAAATTTTGATTTATTCTTGAAAAAACCTGGTGGTCTAATGGGTATAAAAGTTTAAACCTCGTATAGTTCGATTTCGAGCATTGAGCCGTGACTGCACTTTTAAGGTGTTACCACTAATCGATATAGGTTGGTATAGGTTTGACCAGTACGATAAGTAATACAATTAAGGCCAACTATTTCAACTGTCTGGTTGGTCGTGACGGTAATGCGCTTGATACATTGTAAAATATTTTTTGTCCGATCAGGGCGAGTTCGAATCCCACCAAAATAGTTTTTCATTTTTATTATATTTTTTTAAATGTAATACTAGTATATGTGACCAACCATATTTGTTACATGTATTTGTAGAACGTTATGAAGGCTAATCAACGGAATATAGGATGTCAGTAAGCTCGAAATACACCAACGATCGAAATGAGTGAAAATGATAAATATATTGAATCGACAACTTTCAATGGATAAATTAAAAATATAAACAAAATCTTGAACTTACAATCTCTTCAAATAACATAAAACAGCGAATTAAAAAATGAGCGAATGAGGGAATTGAACCACCGACTTCTGGGTTAGAAATCCTGAACGTTGCCGACTGCACTAAACTGTAATCTGATTATATACATATATCTGTAAGAATCATATCATTAAAAAATGCGCTCCGAGCGTATTAAATGATAGTCTACCGCCAAAATGGACTAGTCGGATAGGTCATGGCTCAGAGTTCAAAATTGAACTATAGTGTACTACCTGATGTAAAACCAGTCAGGTGTGAATCGAGGGTTGCGGGGTATATATACCCGTGCACACGGTGTTGCCTTCTCACATTACCAAAACAAATTTCATCGAGTCAAGTATTGTATTGCTTTTCAACCTGTCTAACGATGAGGTGATCGTCCAAATCCCACGTGTAAGGAGGCCACGTCAGGCTCGGAGACAGCAGTCACGAAGGGGGGCACGGCATCAGCCGGCTGAGGACGCTGTTGACGATAACAACCGCCTTCACGAGAATGCGGTTAGTTGAACGTGATTAATTTTGAGATTGTAGCTGTTGAAGACGTAGCCGGTGAGAATGCCGCTCTTGAGAATGCTGTTGAGGCTGGTAATACCACACCGGAAGCTAATATTGTTACTAATAATGTTAATAATGTGACACCGGGGTGTGGTGAGGCTAATAACGTTTGGCCTGTTTTGTCAAGTGATACCATTCCGTTTTTAAATCAAGTTCGTTTGTCCTCTGATGATCTATCGGTGCATGTCCCTCCCTCACTTAAGCACAAATATGCAAGGGACAATACATCAATATGGCCTTATTACTTAAAGGAACTGTTGAGTTAGAGGAGTTTTGTAAGGGTGGCGTGTTCAAAATGACACCTGAAGGTCATATTGTGACGAGTACTAAAGTGAATAAGGAAACAATCACATCAATAGAGAGGTGGACTAATGCGTTTATTATATATGCTTCTATCAATCTGGCTAACCATCCCGATAAGGTTCATGAACTTTTGCATTATATGTTTACCATTAGAGATTTCAATGCAATTCGTCAATCAAATAGTTTCACTTGGCAAATCTACGATGAGCAATTTAGACTCAGACAAGCTCTTACACCGGGATCTTGATCTCACATGAACCAGGACCTGTGGTGGCGTTGCTCGCAGAAATCTCCTATAGGTCAGGAACTTGGTATAGCCCGGCCACAAGGACCCGCTTGTCATCAGATAATTCTGGTCCGTGCACGTGGCCAAATTGCAGGTTCAGTCACATTTGTGCTAGATGCTCTGCTAACCATCCTGAGATTCATTGTGGGGTAGGGTTTCCACGCTCGGCATCTAATAACAATTCCCTTCGACCCAGGGGAGCATCGAACTTCCGAGGGTCCTTCCAAAATTCAAGAGGGTCATTCAATAATTTCAGGGGAAAAAGATACCAAAGAAATCAATACTTTAGCATATGACAACCTGACAAATAATGCTTGCAATTCAAAAACGTTTTCGTTGTGAAAAACACCCGTTAAGCTAGACGCTATGAAGCCATTACTGGACTTGTATGATGCAAAAGAAGCTCAATATTTATTTGATGGTTTTTCAAATGGTTTTCCTATGCTATAGACTGGACCTAGGGTAGCACGCGACGCTAAGAATTTACGGTCTTGTATAACAAATCCGGATATAACCAGAACTCAAATTCAGAAAGAGATCGATTTAGGTAGGGTAGGGGCCCCTTTTTTGCTGAAAGACCGAATGAATTACCGAACCTAATCGTCAGCCCTCTCGGGTTAGTACATAAGAAAAATCCATGGGAGTTTCGTATGATACACCATCTGTCATGGCCACTGAGAAGGTCTGATGATTTTTCAAGGTTCTCAATCGATTCGGGCATAGATCCGAGTTATGCTCTGTTAATTACACTAGTTTTGATGAAGCTGTTAAGTTAGTTCAAAGTCTGGGACGAAATTGTTTCTTGTTCAAAAGCGATGTACAAAGTACTTTTAGAATTATCTCCCCATTGTTTTGAGCTAGTCGGTTTTAGTTTCGACGGAAACTATTATTTCGACAAAGCGCTCCCCTTTGGAGCTTCTATAAGTTGCATTACTTTTGAGCGATTTGCTCTTTTTTTGGAATTCTGTGTTAAGTCCAAGGTAAAATCTGGTTCGCTGATTCACTATCTTGACGATTTTTTAGGCGGCAACAGAAACAAACGTTTGTGTCAAAATACGCTGGGTACGTTTACGGAAATAATACAGGAATTGGGAGTTCCTCTAGCAGACGACAAAACCATTGGTCCAGTTCAGATACTAGTTTTCCTGGGGTTAGAAATTAACTCAGTTGAAATGACGATCAGGATACCAATTGGGAAAAGATTACGTTAAAACAAATGTAATCATTAATTGGTATGCTTAATTTCTGTTGCAGAGCTCTAGTTTTGGGCCGACCTTTTTGTCGGCGTCTCATCAATTCCATATGTGGCCTTACCAAGCCATTCAATCATTTGCGAGTTAATAGGGGTGTTCGCAAAGATTTAAGTATGTGGTTAGCATTTCTTAAAAATTACAATGGTTTGTCACTTTTTCACGACCGCTACTGGGTTTCAAACACGGATGTTCAACTTTATTCAGATAGCGCGGGCGGTCAAGGACTGGGTTTGGTATTTATTTTCAAGGTCATTGGGCGCAAGGAAAATGGCCTGAGTCTTGGCATGAACTCGGTCTTACTTTAGATATCACATTGTTAGAACTCTTTCCCTCATTAGTCGCAGTATTTATTTGGGGGGATAAATTACGAAACCAGAAAATCATGTTTAATTGCGATACCTTAGTGTAACATACGTGATCAATAAATTATCAAGCAAGTCTGACAGTTATGTCCCTTGTTAGAGTTTTGACGCTCAAATGTCTCAAGCTTAACGTGCTGCTGAAAAGCTGTCATTTATTGGGTTGTACTAATTGTGTTTGTGATGCGTTGTCGCGTTTTCAGATGGAGAGGTTCAGAGAACTCGCACCGGACTCGGATCCACACCCCTGTCCGGTTCCAGATTCCGTGTGGGATATCTTCAGTCACGAGCTAGAACATTGCTTCTGTCGGGAATTGCCAACAACTCCGCTGTAACATAACAATGCTTGTAACGCTTTGAACAGGTTTAGAGATGTATATAATCTTGCAAAGTTGTGGCCAGTACCCCAACAGCATGTAGTTTTGTTTACCACTTATTGTTTCGAAATAGGGCTTTCCCCTAAAACAATAATTACGTATATTGCGGGGTTGAACTATGTTCATAAAATTCACGGTTATTATAACATAACCTAAGTACTCGTGATGAGTAAATTACTTAAAGGATGTCGGCGGTTAAGACACACAGACGATAATCGATCTCCATTGACGTTTAATATTTTGAGAGAAATACTTTCTTTTCTCTCAACCATTTGTTATGACCAGTATTAACCCCTTTTGTTCAAAGCACTTTTTACGCTTGCCTATTTCGGCCTTTTTAGGGTATCAGAATCAGTCGCAATTTCTAAATGGCGACAAGTTGGGCCAATTCCTGTATGCGATGTAGATCTTTCAAAAACTGGCTACGTTACTATTAGGTCGTTGCATTCTAAGACCAATCAGACGGGTAATCCAATATTCTTAAAGCTTCCCAAAGGAAGCGGGGGAAATATGCCCAGTTAGCAGCCTATAACGCAATACGTGAAAGTAAGGCCGAATATAAGCCTTTTATTTTTCTGTCACAGGGATGGCACCTCGGTTACACGGGCACAAACTCATAGTTTCCGCATAGGTCGTGCGACTGACCTTGCAGCAAAGGGGTTTTCATCACAAGTCATTAAGACTTTGGGCAGGTGGACATCGGACTGTTATAAGTCCTGCATCCGCCTCTAATGTTTTGTATATAGGCGGCTTTAGTTCGCTTTCTACGACACACGATTTCGAGTCTAGTTAATGTTTTTCCAGCCAATCTGATTACTGTAAACTTAGAAATTATTTCGCGCTATTTGGTTTCGCGGAGTTCGCGAATGGTAGAATTTCGAGAAATTGAGTCGCCACGAAAGTGCTAAAAACATTTATATAGACACTGCAGGAAACTTAAAAACGCGTACATTTGTAGTCGCGAATATGCCCACGATCAGCAAAACGTGAAAGTTGTATTCGCGAAAGTAATTTGGTTTACAGTTATTATGCATAAGTATGTTTATAAGTTTAACGGGTAGTGTTCAATTCGATCAACTTTGTTCGGAAAACTAGGATGTATATGTTAACGTTTTGTTTCATATTAAATATTGTAGAGGTCTGGGTTATTGGTGACAGCTTGCCATATCACGCTGGTTGCCGGGCTATTCAAACCGGTAAACCAAGTCTACGCCTTAGCACATCTATAGCATGGTGGGGGTATTCGTGGACTAAGATAGCTTGCCTTAAGAAGATCTATACAGACCGAGGTACTGCTTTCGGAGCCTCCGAAGTTGTATACATTTATCTTGGAGGGAACGATCTATGTGATAAGTCTGCATATCAATTGAGGCATGGAATCAATTATTTTAGATCGGCATTTCCCGATGTGATTATTATCTGGTTGGACATTTGACCGAGGCGGGTGTGGCGGGGAGCCACGTCTCATCGGGCCATTAACAGGAGAAGAGTTAACAGGCTGTGTCGTTTTTTGACTAGACAATCAGGTCCAGCTGATTTTATATCGCCAGACATAGACATTGAAACCCCATTTTTTCTTCAGGATGAAGTCCACTTAAACGATGTGGCTAATGAGTTTTATTTAGACTAAATCAGGGACAGTATTTTTAACACATTCCCTCCGTTCATAAACTTCGTTTTTGCCATGCCCATTCATTTGTGGCGGTAAATTTATTGGCCGAGGGGTGACTCTAATATTGTAATATAATGTTATGTTAATAAATAGTATACGAGGGATGATCCATATATAACGAGAAAATGCTTATAATTTTGTTATGATCCGTAAGATTTTACTCAAACTTTGACTAGTAGTAATAACATACATTAGCAATGTTTCCCTGAATGTTCATAATTACAGCGACATCATGCTTAAATCTATGGTTGCTAAGGTAACACTCGATGCGCCAAGGCGGGGCATTTTTCGAAGTTTTCACCATTTTCACGCAAATTCAAACCCTCACAGTTTTAATGTAAGCAATAGCACCGTGATGACAATTGGTACTTTGGGTCACGTCAGAATCATCTGACTGATGATGACGTCTTACACGGGTTGTGTTGTCATTCGTTACGTCATGCACGTGTTATCGTTCCGCGATAGCAAAATTACCGAAGACAAAAGAGTTTCAATGAAATTTTTAGTTTTGAAGAAAACAAGTAATAATAATATTGTGCACGATATTCAGTAATCATTTCGTGATCATGTCGTGGTAATAGCTTCGATTTATGAACATAATAACATATTAAAATTTGACTGGAAAAAGGCTAGTAATCTAACGCAAAGTAGACGTAACGTGACGTCAATGTCAGAACTACGCATGAAAAGGTTAGATGCTTTGAATTAAATTCCTAAGGATGGCTATCGTGAGACTTTTTCAACTTTGTATGGTATTGGCGAAGACGTACACATATTGAAGGATAATAATCTGAAAAGTTTTTAAAAATTAATACAGTAAGGCCTAAGGTATGTGATCGTCAAATTGATCAAAGTTGAATTCTGAATACCGTTAAAAGGTGCAAAAATGACGTTGCCCCGCCTACCGGTTTCATAGGTCGGCAAAAATGTTCCAAACAATTTATTTTTCGATATATTTGAAAATTATTTCGTTCGTGTTCTCCTAAGATATGTATTTACCCCCACATTAAATATTTTTAGAAAATACTTTGTAATAACAAAATTATAAGCATTTTCTCGTTATATATGGATCATCCCTCGTACACTTGGTTATGCTGATTGCGTGATTGTGTCCGCTACTCGGCAGCCAGTGTCTTGGCTGAAATACCTGCGGGTCACCCTTCCGAGCCTCTGGTCTGTTTGAGTGGAGTCCATAATCATGTAATTGGTGGGTTTCTACGGTGAGGTGATTTATTCGTTATGAAGTTATCCACAACTAGATTTTATAGGTCCAAATTAAAAGAATTTAAGTACTAGTACTAAGTAAACAATATAGTAATTGTATAAGCTTTGATGCCCACATTGTTGATTGGGAAACGAAATGTGTAGCCTCGTTAAATTAAGTACTTACTTTACTTTACTTTACTTTACTGTACTTCACTGTACTGTACTGTACTGTACTGTACTGTACTGTACTGTACTGTACTGTACTGTACTGTACTGTACTGTACTGTACTGTACTGTACTGTACTTTTACTGTACTGTACTGTACTGTACTTTTACTTTTACTTTTACTTTTACTTTTCAATCGGTCGGTCGGTCGGTCGGTCGTATCAAATGGTTTCCGTTCAATAACTCAAGGACGCTTTTCCCTAGGATCTTAAAACTTTGCATGGTGGTTGGAAATCAACAGTAGATGCCCCTAATGATTGTGAGGTAAGTATGTCAAAGGTCAAGGTCACTGTGGTATTTACCATTTCGGACTGTAGCAACGTTAAATGTCGTATCGACGCTAAATGTCGCACTTGACGTTAAGACGCTAAATGTCGCAATTCCCCTGACGCTAAATGTCGCATGTGTGACGTTAAATCTCGCAACAAATTGGACTGACGCTAAATGTCGCAACATCAACGCTTAAATGTCGCAATCCTTATAAACACTTTTTTATAGTATGACTGTTATAGTTTTTGTCCAGACTTATCAAAGACCAGTTATTAGGTGTTTACCGGGTTAAACCGAATCTTACTCGGTATACCCGGTTCAGTGAACCGACGTACAACCGTAACAGCATTTGATCGCCAAGACCAACCGTGGTGAACCGTGATAATCTTATCAAACTGGCAAAAGAGGCCCGTTTGTTTTAATATGTTAAAAGCCTCATGTAGTCATCAGGAGCTACCGTGAGGAATGGCAAGATTTCAACAGAATCTGAATATGGAGTCATACCTTAAGCCCCGTTCTCACTGTCCCGATTTAGGTCCCGGTACACCACGATGGAGGAAATCCGGTATACCGTGATGATCCGGGACATTTTTGTAACAAAATATCATTTGCATTCTCACATTCCCGACGCTTCCCGGGTGTACCCCCGGTCTGAAAGAATATTCTATCAGTTCGACGCCGGAGTATCTAGGGTTATCCCCGGTTAAGTATGGTAGACTAAAACTAGAACAGTAATACTACAAAAGAGTGTTTATAAAGGATTGCGACATTTAGCGTTAATGTTGCGACATTTAACGTCAGGCCAGTCGTACGTTTGTTGCGACATTTAACGTCACATATGCGACATTTAGCGTCAGGGGGATTGCGACATTTAGCGTCGGTTGCGACATTTAGCGTCAGCCTTGCGACATGTAACGTCAAGTGCGACATTTAGCGTCGATGCGACATTTAACGTTGCTACACGGACTATTCAAATGGTTTCCGTTCAATAACTCAGGAACGCGTTGCCCTACAATCTTCCAACTTTACATGGAGGTTGGCCAACAACAGTAGGTGACCCCTATAGATTTTGAGGTAACTCTTTTTAACTATTGGGCTGCCATGGGGCATACGTGTTTTACAAACATCTCTTGTTAACAAGTATTGTCGAATTGCTCTTTGAATGGGTATTTTAACGGATATCCACTCCGCTAGAGCTATATCGCAATTCTTTCTTACTACTACCAAATTCACACATCAATGCATAATTATGGGTCCAGATATTTGCGGACTAGCTAGGATAAAGTAGTTCTACACGAAGCAAAGTACAGACGTTCTTAAGTATTTACATGACTTAATATTGCAATTCATGTAAAAAACACAGTGTTTATTTTGAATAAATGTAATTTAAACTGATCAATTTCTTCTGATAAAATAACAGTCCTGAAAACTGCTACTTTCTAGACCATGTTGTGCAGAGTCACGTGATCAACTGCATGGACTGTTTCGTAATCATATAGTGCATAATTATGCGTAGAACGTAATATACTAGCTTTCTCTAGGCATGTCTCGCTTATTTGGAACCCCGATGTGGAGTCATGGTTTACAAGCGTACTGTAGAATCTGGTAAATATGCGCTTAAAGTAATTGTTATGCCACTTATATGCGCTTATTTATGCTATATGCAACGAAACACGTGTACGCCAATTATAATGCCCCCTTTTACAATCAATTAGATAAGCCATATGCGCCTATTTTGACATTTGACAAGACTGGCAGTATGAAAACGAACATAAAACACGTACAATCGATTTGAGTTTAAATAGCAGCAACAAAATCGCCCCCTTAAGTACTCTCAGTGCTTTTTAGCAGCATTATAATGATTGATTACAGACAAATGTATAACACTAGTTGATCTTATTTATGAAAATGAAAGCCCTTTCATTTAAAATATAGTTTAGAAAAACATTTTCAATTTATTTGAATTCTATTTTTGTCAAAATGTAAACATTTATTATATCATGGCTAAAGTACCTTATATAAATGTATTCATTCAGTGCATGTTCTGGTCATTATTACATTATGATTAAATAAGGAGTTGAGTATGTTGTGAAATAAAGTGATTTTTCGAAATCTTGGACCCCATGTTGAATTTATGAAAATGCTTAAGGGTACAATATTATCACCTTTCAATAACACCAAAAGCATTTTCTATGGTATTGAAATCCAGGTCAGGTTTATCGGCTGCCGGACTATTACCTTTACCCAACCGATGCAAGATCACTACACAAACACTAGTGTGTTGTGTTTATGCCATTTAGAAACTAATATACTAACTTATACTAAACTACAAAGTTTCAAAATTACCCAAACAGCAGAACACTACAGTGCAGGTCTATTACCTGTTTTATGTGTCTGGCAAACGAGTTCCTCAAACAATGAAGGGTATTCATTGTTTTTTATTATATGTACATGAATAGAGTGTTTTTAATGATTGTGATCCGTGTTAACGTCCTTCCATACGACAAGAACACCAGTGAATAATTGATACACAGATGATAATTTATTTACCTGGCCGAAATCCCAGTTCATATTTCCAATGGCCTCGGTACTTCCGTAGTAAAGTTTGCCTGTATCCTTCAGTACATATTCATTCAATAACTTCTCCCCGGATTCATGAAAGTAAACTTGATCGTCTGCAACATACATGTATACACTACTTAATCACACCTAAGGTGTTACATTTGTAGCCATATTTAACGACGATATAACAATATACTTCGAAGAGAAAGTGGTAAGGAAAGTAACTCATTCTCGTTAAAATCGGCGAAACAATAAAACACTTAATTTTGTTATAATTTTGAGTTGACGGATTTTTTCTTGTGATCTTAACCAAAAATTACGTCAAACACCACGTGTTATTGGTACGTCCACACTGTTGAAAAATATATCTTGAACCCCGCGGTAAATATAAAATAGTCTCTGATTTTTCAGCGTTAGCTGTCTAGCTTGAATATTGACCTACTTTAAAAGCCAATCAAAGGTTTCTAAAAATAATCCACACCAAATTTATAAGTCAAAATTAGTGGAGAGAATAAAGTAATCTTAACACATAAAGTAAGGTGCTCTTTCGTATGTTTTTGTATTCGCAGTGTATTAAAAAGTACAGTGGTCTATAGCATGGCTTATTTACGCTATCTTTGTTCACGACAGGCAATATAACTTGCATTGACCACAGTGACTCATCAAAAGCAACCAATCCATGTTATCGGCTTGGAGGGATTCCCATCAACGTCATCCATAGAGTCTGTTGTACAGGTCATAATTAACTTGGATAATCCAAGTTACGGATATAGTATTACCCAAATCAACACACATCCGTTAAAAGCAAACAAAGGCTGTACATTGCAGCCGATGTATAAAACTGTGGCATTAAATATTTTATCTAACAATAAATTATATTCATGTACATCTGTTTTACCAAAAGAACTGAAACATGTTACTATGAATGTGAAATAGTTATAAAGCAAAATGTACGAGAGACAACAATTTGAATTGAAAATGGGCAGTTTAATTTTGCCAGTTTGTTCTGTAAATGGAACAAAGCTTGTGTAAAAAAACAACATTATGTTTTGTTTATTTCCTTCGTTTTTGTGTAACATGTGGATATGCATATGCGTTCAAGTCTCATTGTAACAGCAAATACATGTACTAAGTTTACACCATTTTATATTACTTTACATGATTGCCAGATATCTCCATTTTCAAATGATCCAACCCGTTTTTTTAAATTATAACACCTTACTTTTGTGTAACAGTCAGAATAGAATATACAATAGTTTCAATTGGCTTCTGTTTTCTTTCTCATACTTCAGTTTCCATCATATTGTGGTGGAAACATATCACATTTGTGCTGGACATTCCTCTGTCATGATGGATGGATGTCTTTAAGAAAGGTGTCGATATATTTTTGAGTGACAGAATCACTTCGCAAATGCATTATAAATAATATACATGCAACATTTGCAGTATGTCATTTAATTCAACACTGTATATCTTTTTTTAAAGATATTTCTTGTTTATAATTGTAGCATACTTACTATTACACCATGGGTTAAATAGGATGTAGATCGGTTCTTTGACAACATACCGCATTGCAATTGTGTTGTTTGGGTCACGACTAACCACGTCAATATTCATACGCCATATTCCAACGGGGCATGTTGGTGGTGTCATTAAAACGAGGCTGATACTTTTATAGTCGGTAGATTGGATGTATCCACCCCATTCATCGGTAACATCTCGCGCCGAAAGCATAAAATCAACATAAGTTCCATTAGCTTTGTTTGAATTATTTCCTGAAATACATACACGCGTAAAATGAACTAGTCTGTCTACACATGGTCATTTCCATTAAATTCATGACCCGTTAACCTAAAAAAACACAAACGATAATATGTATCTAAATTGACGTTGTGATGTCGGGTTTATCAACACGGACGTCTCAATGTTGAACTAAGTAACCGTTTGAACATTGTTTTATTGGCGTTCCAATAAGCAAAACTACGTTATGCAATCATTACCTCATACATGTTTCTGAACCATATTCTACCTGTCTATCTGTCTTTTCTGCGATGACTGGTCGGATTTCTACGTATGTGGATACGAAAGGCATGTTATGCTTCGATCAACTGTCACTGAGATTGACCACCAAAACTAACGCCAATGCGACAACATTGCATAGCCTAAACCCTCCAGAGGACACCTTCTTAGTTGTGCGTTTTACGTCGGAGCAGATTTTGTGACTTCGCAATTTTACGGCAACGCTGAATTATGTGCTGGAGTTTCCTAAATATTGTTTTTTATTAAATGAAATATTCTTAAACATTACCACACATCTTTTAACTACACTTTCTGCAATTTCAACAAAATATACAAACTAAATACTGAGAAAGTGAGATTTGTGTAAGTGCACAGTTATAAGTTCCTCTAAGTATATACAGTCTACATCATACATTTATCATCCCATTTTTTTCATCGATTTCATATCATTACTAACCGCATGGCACCTCATCACTTCCATACATTTCACTTGACATTGTACCCTGTTTTGGTTTTTGTATCAGTCCACTGCACAATGATCATCGACACCCGTCAGTCTACGTTTAAAATTCTAACTGGCGTGGTCTCGTTATTGTCGCTGTCATTACTGACGCACATTTCGTGTCTTTGCAGGTTAGTTGTTCATTTATTCATTCAAGTATTCATGTTGTATTTCATGTTTCTTTGGACTGTTGTATTAATATTGAATTCCCGTTATGTGAATTTGCATGCGTCTTATTAAATGTCTACGTTTAACCTTCCGACTGGTGTGGTCACTGTCATTACTGACACACATTTTGTGCCTTTGCATGCTTATACCAACCAACCACCGTAGTACGAGGGGCATTCTAAAGTTCTGATAAAGCGTCTGTAAATTGTTTAATATTCACTAAATGTATATAAAAGTGCACATTTTCTGACACCGAAAACGGCATAAAATGATATTAATATCAGAGAATTTTGTATTCACTTATAAGCCATTGTACATGTAGGTATATAACCCACTGAAAATGTGTCCTATTAGCCCTTGAAAGGAATCAAATTAGTGTAATATTTTTAACCATTTCAATCCGATTTGTTTGCAATTTACACATAGCTTGTATTACATATTTGTGCAGCTAATGACAAATGAAAATTGTTGTTATGGCAGTATAAATGACTTAAGATGTACAAAGAAAAGACCACGTCCAAATTGATCTTGAAAATAGCCATTTTAACGGAAATACGCAATTTACGTGTTATCGCATGGTACTGCTTGACGTGTTACACGGGAATATATCAAGTTTGGCCGTTTTGTGCATGCATTTGCTATTTGTACTCCCACTCAATACGAATTCTAAAAAAAAAATTCAACTGTACAGCTGCTTTAGATTTATGACGTCATATCCTCTAAGTTGATAAGGAGGTAATTTGGACAAAACGCAGGACAGAGTTACCTACTCATGTGTAGGTCTTGGAGTCACGATGGTGAACAAGTATGCAAGTATCAAAGGAATATGACAATGCACTTTGAAGATATCAGAGGTTAAAAAACGTGTACCTAAACTTTAACATTTGCATTCCGACGTCCATAAGGGGCCATAATTTCAACAAAATGTTTGATAGAGTTACCTACCCATGTGTAGGGGTCGGGGTCATGATGGTGAACAAGTATGCAACGTATCAAAGCAATATGTCAATGCACTTCGAAGATATCAGAGGTTAAATAACTTGTACCTAAACTTTAACATTTGCATTTCCAAGTCCATAAGGGGGCATAATTTCAACGAAATGTTTGATAAGAGTTACCTACTCCTGTATAGGGGTTGGGGTAATGACGGTGAACAAGTATGCAAAGCAATATGTGAATGCACTTTGAAAATATAGGAGGGGAGAAAACATGTTCCTAAACTTTAACATTTGCACTAAGTAGAAAAAGGGGAGCATAATTGCACCAAAATGCTTGATAGAGTTACCTGCCCCGCTGCCCCGGTGTAGGGTTTTGGATCGTGATGGTGAACAAGTATTCAAAATATCAAAACAGTATGCACTTAAAAGATATTAGAGGTTAAAACACCTTTACCTAAACTTTAACGTCTTCATTTCCAAGTCCAAAATAATTTTAACAAAATGCTTGATAGAGTTACCTACCCCCATGTAGGGGTGTTGGTCATGATGGTGAACAAGTATGCAAAGCAATATGTGAATGCACTTTGAAAATATAAGAGGTGAAAAACGTGTACCTAAACTTTAACATTGGCACTTAGTTGAAAAGGGGGCATAATTTCACCAAAATGCTTGATAGAGTTACCTACCCCTATGTACGGGTTGGGGTCATGATGATGAACAAGTATGCAAAGTATGAAAGCAATATCTCAAAGGACTTTGAAAATTTAAAAGGTTGAAAAACCTGTACCTAAACTTTAGCAAAAGCAATTCGCCGACGCCAACCCCGACGCTCGGAAGACTGCAATAGCTCCCCTTATTCTACGAACAGTGGAGCTAAAAATGTATAATAAAATTTTGTAAAAAATAATTTCAATTTCATGAAATGGACATTCTACTATAGTAAGATCTGTAATATTTGTACTTTTCTAGAGGAATAGTACAACCAGGGCCCTAGATAACATTAGGGTCTCTGTTACAATATGCAGTATGATAAGAATCCTAGATGACATCCGTTGACGATTCATCCCATGCTGTGCGGGTGTTCGAGGCTGAACTCTAAAACATTTATGGTTCGTGATAAGTCTTTTGTTGCCTAGTATAACACCTTCTTAACCAGTGTATTCTTTTCAAAAACAAATAGTTATTGCACATTTGGCAGACATAATACAGTAATATTGAGAACATTTAATTGTGTAATTATGTAGTAAAGAATGAATTTATCTTATGTAACAATTTATGCAAGTATTGTACAGGTATTAGTAAACCAGATTTAACTGACTCTCATCCAGACTTGAACAAGTAATGGTTAATATGATCAGATAATAATATAAGCTACATTACTACAAATACAGAATGACACGTGTATAAATCAATTAACAGTTGACACCAGGAACAATACTTCACAAATTTCACTTCTCAATAGGAATGCTGAACAGCCACTTCGCACCTTCTAGATATTCTGAATTAGGAGATATGTTGGTTTGCAGTATCAAATTGGTGTCAACGTTCCTCTGTCTAATAGTTTTAAATGAAAACTTGGGGTATTCAATCTGTTCAAAAATGTTTACAGAAAAATAAAACAAGTATATTTATTTATTTTATTATCTTGAGAACTACTATATGCAATTTCATTATTTACCACGTTCAAGTTTATTAGCAAATCAGCATTTACACAATACCGTTGGTCATTATTTATCACTGAATTTATGTTCATTCACCTCTTTACTTATATTATTTTTTATGTAAAACTATTCCTAAACAATTTTGTATTTTTAGATCTTTGTATCTAATAACTAGTACATGTTTTACCATTCATTATTACACACAAATATTTAAATTATTGCTTATCCCAATAGTTTATAGTTTAGACTACTTGCCTTAAACAAAGAAGTAGGAAAACAATTAACTCCAGTAAAATAATGCTTTTTCTTTAAATAAACTCAGTACAAAAAGAAACGTAAGTTGTAATGTAATGGGCGTTTTCTAGATGCAATCGGGCTATAGATAACAAAACAGACACTCATCTAAACGTTTATTATTCCATAATCACACAACACCAGTGAGTTCTTGGAACGAATTGATATCCATTAAAAATGTGATTTTAATGAAACATGTACACAAATGGTCATAGTGTGTAATGTCAAAACATCAAAATGAATAATGGAGGATTTTTGTTAAAAAATGATTTTTTGAAAAGAATAGTGTTGTTCACATACCCATCGTTCCCAATGGTTAGTCTAGCTGATTTGGTCACCAACCGGAAGCGATTCCTCAGGTGAGCAACCCTGATATAGGCATCCGGTCTTCGCGTAGTAACACGCGGTCTGCCAGGTATTGGTCTTTCTTTTGCATTGAAACGTTACAGTAGACGAGATATTGTGTCAGGACTACATTCAAACCGTCGTGTGACTTCAGTTTTATTGACGTCAGCACTGAGGAGACCAATAGCCCGCTTTAAGACAGCATCAGACAGTCGTCCTATAGTTCCAAGTGACTATATTTGAAAGGTGAACCTTTATTTAACTGTGGCCGCACATAATTTTTTCATGCAGACTGGTAGCACGTGAATCTTGTGTTTTTACAAGTAAGGATAATACAGGGCCGTCAAATGCAAAAACAACGTGTTTCTGTATTCACATCGTGAAGAAACAACTTTTGATTGGCTATGCAAAATATTATGTCGATAGGTACTGAACTTATCCCACAACATCAAAAATACTACCCTAAAACCACTTGCGTTTCTTTTTGTATTGAGTTTATATATATTAAACTCATTTTCATTCCTATCATAATCAATATTTGCAATCTAGTTCCAGTACAATAATGTATACACGCACGCACGCACGCACGCACGCACGCACGCACGCACGCACGCACGCACGCACGCACGCACGCACGCACGCACGCACGCACGCACGCACGCACGCACGCACGCACGCACGCACGCACGCACGCACGCACGCACGCACGCACGCACGCACGCACGCACGCACGCACGCACGCACGCACGCACGCACGCACGCACACACACACACAACTGAAACATCATGTGTTCTCCTGGTTAAGTTCACTCCAAATGCATTAGTAATGCACATGATGTTTAAACCTAGTGCACTCCGTGTACACAAGGGCGTCAAGTTTAGTTTAAACAGTACTGCAAACTACCCCGTTTGCACACGGTCGATTATATATATATTTAGTTATAAGAGTTTTTGATTTATAAGCGTTTTTCTCAATCTCCCCTCTGTAACTCCATATAGACCCTGGGACAAATATATTAACATATTCGTCCCAGATAGACCCGAGCGTCTCATCAGACGCAGGCAATGGGACGGCATTTTGGACATGCTTAAATTTTTACACAGTGTTGCTAAGATAATTACGAGTTTCTGAGGTTGATAAAGTGTGGTTATGTTGCCCACGAATACCGTTAATTTTACAGTAGTAACGTTAACCATTATTTGCTGTTATTCACTTACGTTTTACTAAACGCGTTACATACTTCAACTATAAATTGATGTATACTACTAAGTCCGCTTAACACTTACTACTGAAGGTTGGTAATCGGTCACCTAAATATGAGAAATATATTTAGAAACAAAATCTGCTTAATGAAGATTTACTATGAATAATAAGAGCTAATGACAAACATAATTTCACTGGTACTCATTAATCTTCGGCAGTATGTTCGTATGTTTTCGCAATATTGGGTGAACACAAAATTCCAACACCGTGCAGTTGCCTTTTTAGCATCATGCGAAATTTAGTAAAATAAAGTTTCGAGGATAAAATCTAATTTTGCCAATTTCAGTCAAAACAGTGTTAACTTTAAGCGTTCTAGTTTACCATGATATTGACTTTATTAAGTTTGCTACACTCATCACACACACGTCGTAAAGTTATGCATGTTTATGTACTTTAACGGTAGAGTTTGTACTGTAAATACCCCCGTTTAGCTACCCTCGCTAGATATTTATAGGTAAAGTTTCAACTTGGCAGCTAAACAGGGGGATTTACTGTACAAACTCTATGATTAAAGTACATAAACATTCATAACCTAGAAATACACCTATACCTATACATACTTCAGCGCACACGTTATACAACAAATCTTTGTATACTTGGGTGACTAAACTTAGCTTGTCATGGAGTGTCTTTAATTATAAAACCGGTTCTGAATAGACATACGTGTGCTTCTTACCATGGCTAATACAGTGACACCACGATCACATAACCATATTTAGATATTTGTAATTGTGTCATTTACACGTTATGTAAACACTTTTGAATGCATCTTACCAAACTGAAATGCCAGTCGCAAATCTTCCTTTGCCGTGTTATAATCTCTATCAAAGTTTATCTTCATGTAGAACTTCTGCCCACGTCTAATTACCAGGAATTGTCGACTATCGTTTGTGTTGCGATCTGTGATCTCAAACTCATCTGTGTGGTGTTCCCTCGTATTTGTAGATACACGAATGTCAATGTATCGGATCTTAATGAAATCGGACTCCCTTCTTGGAGATGGAGCTGGAATTTAACGGGTATTGTAGAGAAGTGGATAAGTGGTAAGACCTACTGACTGCTATCCGAAGGTTGTTGGTTCGATCCCGCCTCCGGCCGGATTAAAACAGAAATGCTTTTCAGTGTTTCCCAACCAACACAACAAAATTACTAACATTCTTTCGGACGAGACTATAGGAACCGAGGTCCCATGTATGATGCTTCACATCAGGCACGTAAAAGAATCAGGGACGCTTATGGAATCTTCTGTTTTATGCATTACCCCCCCCCCCCCCAAATAAAGTGACTAACCTCTTCTGGGGGCCTCGTCCATATGGATTTCGGGTGGCAATGATAAATAAAAACAAATAAAAAATAGATTGGGTTTAATCGAACTTTATCTGGCTCCCACGGTACAACAACAATACTGCTGTGACGGTAAACCCTTGTTTAAACTTTATTGTTGCGGATTGGATCACAATGTGATTTTGTTCGGATTTATTTCGAACGACATTCCCCGTGTCGTTAGATCCAGAGGACACCCGTCGTATCACATCCGACACAGTTCGTCAATTTGTCTAATAAAACACATAGTTAATACTATTAAAATACAGTATTCGGACAACTGGCTTAATTTGAAGAAAAGATTGGACTAGACAAGTTCGAATTTATCAGGGTGTGGTGGCTGCGCAGTGCTAGTTACATCCCATTCAAATATAGAAAGCGTGGATATCGTTAATAAAAAGCTTTTCTTAGGCAATGAACCACTGGTTCGACTGCATATCCTTATAACTTGATAACTAGAACACACATGTTTACACTTGGGAATGGCAACATTACCATACACATACAAACAAATTAAATATTTAGTATAATGATAGTTTCATAAAATAATAAATAATTTATTCAAAATGATCTCAAGAGTGATCGTGTATAACTGCGATCTAACCTTTGAGTGTACAATGAGTACACAGGTAGTTAAAGCACTGTCATATTGATGCAAAAAGGTGTACAGTGAATATGGGAAAACTACTTACATGGTCAAATATGTTTGTATGATTTCCACATGGCTTTTCACTATTGAAGTAGGTAACGGTACGTCCAATTATTTCAATTTAGTTAAGATCAATAGGCCTACATGTACAATAGATTTCATACATACATACATGTCATTTCAACAAACAGACAGTCTTGAACCACAAGCAATAATTAACGTTAAACAACAACACGTGCTTTGACTAAGAACCTAGTATTTCAGCAAACACCTTAAACCGAAACCACGGCGTTAAACCACTACTGATACCTTAAACCGAAACCACGGCGTTAAACCACTACTGATACCTTAAACCGAAACCACGGCGTTAAACCACTACTGATACCTTAAACCGAAACCACGGCGTTAAACCACTACTGATACCTTAAACCGAAACCACGGCGTTAAACCACTACTGATACCTTAAACCGAAACCACGGCGTTAAACCTATACTGATACCTTAAACCGAAACCACGGCGTTAAACCACTACTCATGATACCTTAAACCGAAACCACGGCGTTAAACCACTACTGATACCTTAAACCGAAACCACGGCGTTAAACCACTACTGATACCTTAAACCGAAACCACGGCGTTAAACCACTACTGATACCTTAAACTACAAACAGACCAAACTAATGATACAACCACTGCAATGATTTATAACTCGCAAATATTTCAACATTTACTTCATCAATGTCAAAAGTTCGTTACTTACATGGCCGGTCAATGTTTCCATTTTCAGAATTTCCATGTGAGCCATTTCCGTGCCGTCCAGGTGGTCGAGTGTAGTCACCGGGTCGTTCGGTGGTAGTCGTCCTCTCATCGGAAGGAAGCTTGAATAAATTTCCCATATCTGATCTAACTTTCCTTAGCCAATCTGAATACCGTATCATCGAGATAAATCCTGTGTTTACCACTTTAAGTACAATTCCGGCTTAATGACGTTACATAGGGTTTGAATCCCGTCTTAACACTGCCTGCTTAAATGCTGTCCTTATAACGTTATCTTATCTTGTGTATAAATACCGTCCTTATAACGTTATCTTGAGTAAAAGTTACCGTCCTTATACGGTTAACTTGAGTTAAAAAAGTTTAACATCTATCAAGCACATACACTATATAAGTTAAAAGTACACGTAAACTTGACACATATATGTATTGTAGTCTATACATTACAGGCGCTACTTTATTACACCTCTGCACTTTCAGTATTTTCAGTATATCTCTGGACAAGTTGAAATGTAATATAAGATTCAATAATCCATTTTCAAACATGCCATGTGGTGTATTGATGAACGATTACCGTGCAGTCATCTATGCAATTAAGTCAATGCAGCCAAACCTGTTTTATTTCCGAAATAAGCAAAATCTTCACGCAACATAGCTTTATGTACAGGTTTGTTATTTTCGACAGTTTGCGTAAAATATAGCACACGCTAATTTTGTAATATGTTTCGCCCGACTTGACGGGTATAAACTAGAATGGTTAACATTCAAGTTACGTTTTGCCTTTAACTGAAGAGAGTACTACTTAATTCAACCCCAACCCAACCATGCGTGTGACATAAAGAGAGTGTCATGTGATAAAATGAACAATTTGAATACAATTACATGTATATAATATAGTGAGACCTAGCTACTCGAACCACCAATTGGTGTTAAAATCGGTGTTAACTTCAGGAGGTCAAATTAAAGGTAAAAGTGATGAAATGCTGAAGAAAATTATAAAACAATGATCATGAAACAAGATGGACATAATGGCACCTACTCGCTCGCTTGAGTAAGTATGCACAACTTATCTGACATGGTCCATATTAACCGACCTGGCAAATCTTTCTAAAGCTTATCAAATTATTATCTTTGTTGAAGAGACATGTCACTTCGACTAGGTTAGTTTCGAGGCAGTATTCGAGGGATGTTAAGAAATAACGTAGACTTTTGCTGTAATCGAAGTAACCGTCCAAAACCTTACAGTTGTTTTGATTTGGCTTCAGCTAATTAAAATGGACGACTTTAGCAATGTTTTCAAGATGGTGGCGTGTAGCTTTAAATAGTTATACTTGTGTATAGATACAATTGAGTAATCAAGTTTACCTTACAGATCAAGAACATCACAAAACATTTTACGACGACTAGCTGTTGCATTCTTATCTATCTTTGTTCAAGGTGATGGTGCCGTACAGTATAGGTTCGAATCCCATTATGCACTATAGGTGCAAACTATTTGTTTATTTATTTCACAACTAATTATATAACACAAATAAGTTTTTTATTGCTGAAACTAGTCATTCAGCTGTTACCATGTCATTCAGCTTTTTAATACTGTTATTCTTTAACTTTTTAGGACTTCATACAGCTAAAGCTAGGTATTTCGGCCTTTTTGCTGTTGAAACATGGTTATTATACTTGGACATACTAATTGTTTAAAGTGGGTCATACGGCTGCCGTAGGATAGTGAATGTACACAAGACTGTCTTTCGACAATCGTACGACCATCGCACGTCCATCGTACGTCCATCGCACGATAGTGATATGACTCTAAGTGCCTAGTTTGACCTTATAATCACAAACAAATCGTGCGTTCATCGTGCGTCCATCGCACGTCCGTCGTGCGTCGACGTAGGGCATCGCACGACGGACCTACGGCAGCCATCCGCCGTAGAAATTTTTGAACATGTCCAAAACTCTACGACGAGGGTCCACGATGATATCTCCTGTCGCACGACGGTCGCACAATGCAGACATTTCTTAAGTCCGTCGTGCGACGGACGCACGATAGTCCCCAAATTTGCATCGTAGACTCGTCGTACGTCCGTCCTACGACAATTATGAAAGGGGCTTAAATATCCAAAGATTCACATTCAGTTTTAGCCGTACAAACAAATAATTTAACATTTTTAAAATATATTATTCGTCCCGACCACTTTCGATCCCGGTCTAAGTTATTTTTTTACTTCGTTTGATTTGCTCAATATTACTGATAACCTGTAGGCGGGGGATATCAATTCAACGAATTTGCTTGTTTTACTTCGTTTGATTCTTCAGTTATCTATGTTTTCTCTTCCACAATAATGATATCTACAATTTTTATTTTCGAAACGTTCAAAGCGTATCAGATATTGTCTGCTTTCTGTAGTTTAATAGGTTCCTAATTAAATGTTAGGGTTTTTGCAAAGATCTAAAAAAAACTTTAGGTCAGCTTGATGACTTAAAGTAAGTTTTTAGTTGAACTTTGTATTGTAAATTGTGAAGTTTTGGTTAGTGAAGCAGATTCAACCAATAATTTATGTGTGGACATGTTAAACGACTACTCGTTACAAATAGACAATATGGTCATATAATTCTGATCCTGGGGACTGAATGTTGTATCAATGCCCCTCATATGTAGGCCCTATTAGAAGCCATGACAGAAGAATATTGTGACAATATTAACACAAGTATTTAGAGGTTAATACACGACACAGCCGGGCAGGGAGGCGATAATCCGCCCGGAAAATGAATAATCACCTCGAGGGCTTCAGGCGGAGGGTGATTATTTATTCCGGGCGGATTATCAACTTCCTGCCAGGATCTGAAGTGTATTAAAGTCTTTAATGCAATTGTTCGATTTCATAATAATTATCTATGGAGAACAAATAACGTAAATATTACTGATGTAGATATACACCAAGGTTGTAACCAATAAATGCGCTAAGAGTAAATAAAATTGTCAAAGAAATCTTGCATATGAGCAACGTAACGACAGTTTGGCTCCGACGTGATGTCACGTTTACATGGATAACGTAACGTGCGCCCGTTCAACCGGTCCGATTATGATTATGAGATTGCGAACCGGGCGGATAAGCGATAATCAATCACGTGATGACCATAATCAGCCGCAAATAGGCTCATTTTTGCTACTATATATAGTAACAAGTGTATTAAGGAATATTAATTACTCCTTTCGTATTTTGTTATTTTATATATGAATCCGTCATGAGTTGTCTTTGGGGATCAACATTTCTTAAACGAGTCTAGAAAACACATGTTATTAAGCAAGCCCTTGACACGGGTCCAGTTAACGACTGATGATGACTAATGATTCGGATGTAGCATTATTATTAACCATGAATGACAGAATTGGTAGCTAAACTGTGTTAAATTTTATATAATCAAATTATAATTGTTTAAATCCAGATTTTCTTAACCCTTATACTGCCAAAAGGGCCAATTATTTGGCCCAGCTATTGACCATTTATAGACATGTTATAAACGTTTCAAAAGTCATTTTACACCAATAGGGACAGTTTCGATGATAAAAGTTGTGTTTGAATATTGTACTATTTTATGATAGAATCTATGTTGCACAATAATGATCTAACATGTATCATGTAGAAGGTTTGTTCATCCGTAAGCGTCAAAGTAAACATTTTGACGACAAGCATAGTTGTTGGTCAAGCGTCTCGCTCTACTGCTCTCATCTCATTACCTCTAATGGTTCACAGCATTCACGAACATTTACATGGTATTATTGCAAAACGTATATGAAACAAACGCTACACATTACATCACTTTAACGCTTCTATAGGCGCGCATCACTGTCATCCATAATAGAAGTGTTAGCTCATTGCTACATAAAAAACTTTAACATTGGTATGGCCATGTATATCACATATATCAAAGATAGTGTGATATGAAAACATCCAGGTCAGTATCTGCTTATTGGAACTCGTTACATGAAGCGCGTTGTTTATGCATATTTGGTGCCAAATACGTTGTTTTATTTCGTCCACATCATTTGACACCACGTGGAAATTTGACATCACATTCACACAGTGCGTTCAGTGTCAAAGATACGTTTTTTCCACCAGAAAGAAATCAGCGCCATAAGGCTTTGGCTATAAGCGGTGATAGACACATGTCGGCTTCCGACGTACATCCTGTCACATACTTCTTACTGATGTTTACCATCAATCTCTATGCAGAATAAGTAGAATTAATACAAAAGAGAAGATAAACTCATGGTCGCACATTATTGATTGTGTTATACATGTAGATCCCTAAACAATCTACAGAAACCCTGGCAGACTATTGCGAATTACCTCTTGTATAAATATGTATTGATTGCATGTGCCCCACGCTGAGACATTCAACAGTTCATACATTCGCGACAAGCGTGGATCTGGATAAGATCACTCTCTCAAGTGGAATTTAAACTACTATATGTGTGTGCAGGTCACTTTGTATTCATGATGGTTGCAAATGCACTTCGCTGATTTGGCCCTGTCAAGACTCATTTTATTATCTACATGGACAGCATGCATTCTCGGTACTTCATGTATATCCTTTCCATTACCATAGCCTACTAATGCAAACAGGCCGGAATTGTCATTTCGGGCTTCCATAGTTTAAGGCATAGATGCCTGAATTCGGATATTTCACTGTCACGGATACACATGCATCCCAGACTAAAGGATATTACGTAGCCAAGGCCGTGCACATGTGTTGGGACCCGCTGATCCCCTTTAAAGAGGGACTTGAACGTTTTTTTCTGTAGTCGGAATATAAGGCTAGACAAAGGGATTGGAATCAATGTCATAAATGTCACAGTTACATAAGTAAGTTTATTATACTTAAACTAATAATTTAATTCTAGTAAAGAAAGCACTTACATTTAACGTTTTAATTGGTAAATGATTGAAAATTCACGACGTCGATGACGAGCAAAATGGAATAGTTTTAAAGTATATGATACAGTGGTCAAATTTCTTGAAATCACTGAACATGTATGGCAGCATCAAGGACGATATGGACGTCACCTTTATATCACATACATTTATAAGTGATATCACTTGTACTCATTACCTTTATAACAAGGGTCAAACCACTTCTTTATCATAAAACTGACAAAGTTATTAAAGTTATTTATGTTACCATATATTAATGACCACCCTGCATTATAAAATCACATAGACGCCCCGTTTCACGAAATAGTATCCAACAAGCACCATGAGTTTTTAGTACTATGAATGAACAAATATAAAGAAATCATTATCGTGGGGTAGATCGCACCGTATCTGTTGAAGAGATTATGAGAAAGTCGTAAACGGTTAATATTTCGCAGTGAAGTCACTGACACTCAATTCAACAACTCGCTGGTGACGTATTTTTCCATTCCCAAAAATATTTAATGTTTGTCTTCCACTATACATCAAACTGGATTCTAGAAAACAAATGCCGCGAGGCTACTTTCAGTGTACTGCGGGTATTCAACGGATTTTCCATAAGATAATGGCAACTCGGACAGGGAATGCAGGACTAAACAGAGACAGCTGGGCGGGTGCCTACAGGTACGACACGCACTTTGTGATAGATAGGTCCGGGTTCGATTTCCGTCTGCGCCACTGCTCATTATCTCGGAGCAAAATTAACCAATAATATTCAACTCGACCAAGCTGTTAATTGGTACCTGTGAGAGCGGTGTCTGTTCATGTTCGATAGTCTTGGTTGTCGCATCTCGATGTTGTCTGCACACGAAGTAGTCTCCATATTAGGACTTGGACGCAGGTTTCGTTAGGTAGCCCAATGACTAGGGGAAGTTGAATGTCGAAGGGTAGCTGGATTACTGAAGGCGGCCCTCGAAAACTGGTAACGTAACGTAACAGACAACAACAAAACACAATACGCCACAAACGGGATTTATCCTTTCAATTATCCTCTTGTTTAACATCTCATGTTTTCTCCGTTTTATGAAATCTGCTATTTGCAAAAATGACTGATTATGAGACAAATGTAATGTAAGTGCAATTATATAATTA
This sequence comes from Spisula solida, assembly GCA_947247005.1. Taxonomy (NCBI): domain Eukaryota; kingdom Metazoa; phylum Mollusca; class Bivalvia; order Venerida; family Mactridae; genus Spisula; species Spisula solida. Next base: position 30,451,144 of record OX365949.1, read on the forward strand.
TATTTCCCACTGCGGTATACCGTAAACCGGATATTATACTAGTGAAGGTGAGTAATAGTATCGATTTTCGCGACATTATAGTGTACACTAGGATAAGAGACGATATTTTCCAAATTACTGATTACTTACATGACCTCAACTAGGTTTTAAAGTATTCGGATATTTTCATAACTTTATAGTAGGCCATATTATAACAGGCATTTTTGGTAGAAGTTTACAAATTACTCAGTATTTGTCCGCTGCTCACTCGCAAATTTTGCCCACAACACTTTAAATGCGTTTGGAATGCGCGTCTTACCCAGACATATTTTATTGAACTGAACCTAAAAGTCCTAAGTCCAAATTTCAGAAAAAATGATCGAAGTTCATGTACAACAAAGATACACAACAAAATACAAATGTAGATAAGTGCCGGTACAGCGTATTGATGTTTACTGTACAGAGTATTGCTCATAAGATCACGCCTATATCACTAGGAAATCAGCCAAAAATAATACTTAGTACCAATTTAACATTATAACTATTTTTTATGAACCTCAAAAGAGTGAATTTGAATATTTGAGTGCTGAGTGTAAGTAATTGTTGTAATTGTGAACAATACATAAAAGCGTCCATATCATAGTTAAATAATTATTTCTCAAACTGGTGTACATATACAGTATTACATTAAAATATCGAGGGATGCTCGGACCCACCTCAGGATTCGTCATTCCAGCATGTGTAATGTACATGTAGTTTTTACATGAAATGTAATGAAATATAGACGAAATAAATAATATTTACCAAATATCTCTGGTTAAACCTCGCATTTACTAAATTTCCGTGAGCAAGTTTGAATATTAACAAAAACATCTGTATTTGACAGACCTAGCAATATTTTTTGCGTGAGGAACGATACGAGTTTGGTCTTTTAAAGAACCTTTAACTACTCCCTGGTCGTTTGCCGGTTTTCAGGGACTAGGAAAATTATTGAAGTAGATACTTAACATTCAACACACCCAGAAAGACAAAACAGGGTCTCTGAACATACCCTGTTGTGTCATTGAAGATTGCGAAAATGTATACCATTACTCACCTTACTAGCAATAGCCGGTGTACTGTACACCGCAGTATTTTCGCATTCTTGTTGACGGAATAGGCGGGACACATGCATTCAATGTTTTATAACTTTCCGCTATCATAGCGTACTATTGCAGACTGGCCGGGATGGCCATTTCGGCCTTCCGTAGTTTACGAGAATTTTGCTGTCATAGGAACACATGCATCCCAGACTAAAGAATATTACCGGCCAAAGGTCGTGCACAGGTTTTTGGGCCCGCTGGTCCCGTTTAAAGAGGGCTTTGAACGCAAGTTTTCCAAAACTGAAATTACTGGTCATACCCGCCATTTCGGTACGAAGCCCTGTCGAATTGCATTAACATTTAACAACTATTTTTCTATGGAAGGAATATAAGGCTAGACAAATGGGTCGGGATCAATGCCCTGAAGGGGCCCAAAATTAGATCTACCAAGCTAAAAACAAGAAGTAATTCACGCAAGGGTCACTGCCACATCGTCATTTCCGGTGACCTTTAGTTGAAATGTTGACAACTTTTTTATCAGTGCTGCAAGTCAATAATGTCTCAGGGACGGCGTATAGGGACCATATGGATTTCTCCTAGCCCCCCCCCCCCCCAACAAAACGTGGTAGCGGAAATGATATACTATTATGAATAGCTATGCGAATGAATGTGTAGATGGTAGACCGATAGGCATCGTTCAATAGTGGGCTTGTTGGTACTTCAAGACAACATAATTATAACGGGGAGAACGTTGTTAGTAGGGGTTATTATTTCTATGGGACTAGTGGTATCAAAATACACGTATGGACCTACTCGCAAGTAAAGTGACGTGGAAAGTAATTAACGAAAATGAATATTTGGGTTCGCATGAGGAGATCAAGCAGACGCTCAGCATAGAATAAACAATCTGGCTTTTCGTGTCTTCAACTCTAATGGTGATAACAGGTAGCTCAATGCGCTTTTTACTCGATTTATGTAATTGCTTGTAGATTCTACTCGTAAGTAGACGGACTTACAGTACGAAACTAGCACCTGTGATTCTACTGGTTACACTGATGCAGTACATTACCATTATATAATTATCTCGAGTCCCGTGTATGAACTATGTGGATTTCATCCCAAGAAAATGTTAAATGATCAATTCCAGGCCTGCATTTATCCATGAAACAAGTATTAAAACAGACAAAACATGCAGTATCATAATTGTTTTAAATTGGACATGTGCAGTATCTACGGTATACCTCGTGCACTATCCATTTTATGCCACCAAGCGCGGAAAATCTATCATAGTTTAGAAAAATACCGATGACAGTGCATACACCAGTGCAAATAAATATGCTACTATTATTTCACTAAATATTAACGAAATTTGAGCTTTCTCCGCGGTCTATAAGTATTTTTAATTATTTTTTAAAGACAAAACTGCTGACATTTTGACATATTTATCAATTTTAAAATATAAAGTGACGTTTGTGATCATACAAAACACATCTCTGTGTCGAGGAAGAAGCACTGAACATGTACAGGTTCGTCGTTTTACTGATGTAGACACGAAATAAATGAAACAGGCACAAAATACCTAACCTCTTGAATGATTAATTTTTGCCGTAGGCTAACACAGAAGTATTCAGGCTAGCACGTCTTGTCGGGGTACACGGGGTGATAATGTTCTCCTTTTCTCGGACCACTCCTCTGCAAAAATATTTATAGTGATGCGTAAACATGTTTTGACATCTGTGAATAGTACTTCGTAACTGGTTAGTTTCATTTTTCTTGTTCAGCTGTGCGTTGGGAATTGTGGCTGGTGCTTGTAGTCCTTGACTTTTATTTTGTGTGTGTCTATATGTTCGCATTCAGTAGTGCTCGGCTGTCGAATGTAGCATTTCCTGTTTTTCTCTTGTCTTATTAGACTAGTGGCCAAGGGGTGCTTTTTGGTCGGATATCCCTCCCCACGGTTTTGGGAGGCGTTTAATTAAGCCTCTCATTACTACCATTGCCCATTTCTTAATACAAAATAAACTGCCTTTAGGCTGCTATGTGAATCCGCATTCAAGTAGTTCCAGAAACTGTCAACATTCCCAATACTGCTACATATGTTTCTCCAAATTAACTGATTTAAGCCAATCAGCAACATTTGTTTATTCTAAGATCAAAAATTATTGTGAAACTGTTCGTTAAATCGATATTTTTGCAAAATTGAGCGGGAAATATTCCAATATACACAGGTATTTGACATTATATACTGGGAGTCACTGAAAAGTTACCACTTATACATATCTGAGTATTTTGTATACAATATGACCTATCGGTACAAAAGTTTTCTAGTGTGTGCATTTGAATATTGTTAAATAGGATAGCTGTGACTACTCAGTAAGGTAAAAAAACATAGTAGTGTTCGGCTTTTAACACAGTGTAACGTGAATTTTAAATATAAGAGTCAATTGATAGGATGGTGCCTAACTTTTCATTGATGCTGAGTATAAGTAACGTGTATAATAGATCTAGATCTTTTAATTTCTACTTATTGTTTAACAGCAATTTCGTTTACAAATGCATTTCTATATGGACGCACAAAACGTTCTTATATACACGTGCTGCACGATATGAAGTAAAAAACCGTAAGTACATGTAGCATGCAACCCTCGCATATATACAATTACAAGCACATTATAAATCACTGAAACATTATTATGTGACCATTCTAAATAGCTTACTGGCATTGGAAACTAGTCATAATTCCTTTGACCAATTAGATGTGCAGTGTTGCAATGTCACCATATTATTAACATAATTCAAAATAAATTTAAAGTACTTAATAGTTCCACATATTTATTGGATTAAAGTAAAAGTAGAATACAAGGAATCGGTAAAAACGAATTATGCTTCCCAAAATTGGAAATAACATAATACAGATACAGGTAAAAAAGAAAATAATGGAGAATTATGGTTCTTTGACACCGCACTTCCTCTTGAAGGTCTCTATCATTATGTGAAGTTTCAATCAAATGCCATCAATACTGTTCATGTTAGGGACCTGCCAAGCATTAATTTGTATGAAAAAGGGAGATAATTAAAAACCAATAAAGGTACAGTTATGTTTTTGTGACACTGCACTTCTCCTCAATGAGATTTATTCACCTATAAAGTTTCAAATCAATACCTCCCATAATGAAGGAGTTATGACCTGGACAAGAAGTAAGTATAAAAGTACAAAAGGCCATACTCCAAAAATTTACAATAAAGAGTTATGTTTCTTGTGCACCGCCCTTCCTCTCAATGAGATCTATTTACATATGAAGTTTCAAATTGATATCTCTAATACTGTATGAGTTATGGCCCAGACAAGAATTAAGTATGAAAAATTACAAAGGGAAATAACTGAAAAAATATAAAATGTAGGGTTATGGTTCTTTCACACTGCACTTCCCATCAATGCAGTCTATTTACTTATGAATTTTCAAATTGATATCTCTAATACTGTATGAGTTATGGCCCGGACAAGAATTAAGTATGAACAAATAGAAAGGGGAGTAACTAAAACATATGCAATCAAGAGTTATGGTTCGTGCACTGCACTTCCCCTCAATGAGATCTAGTCACCGATGAAGTTTCAAATTGGTATCTCTGATACTGTTCAAGTTATGGCCCAGACAAGAATTAAGTATGAAAAATTACAAAGGTGAATAACTAAAACAATGTACAATCAAGAGTTATGGTTCTTGTGCACTGCACTTCCCTTCAATGAGGTATATTCACCTAGTAAGTAGTTTTAAATTGATATCTCTAATACTCTTCAAGTTATGGCCCGGACAAAAGTGTGACGGACGGACCGACGGACAAAGTGGCGACTATATGCCCACCCTTTAGGGAGCATAAAAAATACACAATTAGGCCCTCCTGCATTTTAAATGAGGACTTGGGATTCGATGACGGTGCAATTACATTGGCTTGCCGGGTCATGCGGATAAGGAAAATAATCGGCACAACCGACGTGCGGATGAGAAAATTAATCGGTATAATCATCGTGTAAATAAGGAAAATAATTCAATTATTGGCACAACCGTCTTGCGCATCAGGAAAATGAATGGCACAACCGTCGTGCGGATAATGAAAATAATTTGCATGACTGTCATGCCCATAAGGAAAATAATTGGCACGACTATCATGCGCATAAGGAAAATAATTGGTAAGACTGTCGTTCGGATAACCAAAGTAATCGGGACGACTGTCAGACGCATAAGGATAATAATAATTGAAACAGAAAATAATTGACACGACTGTCATGTGGGTAAGGAAAAAAATTGGCACGACCGTCATGCAGATATGGAAGATAATCAACAACATACTGTTAAAAAGGATTTCACAAGCATCTGTCGATTAACGATGCTCATCCAAGACTGCCCAGCTCGACTGAATCAATCTAATGTCATTATAAGTCTGTGATATTTCTTCATTTTGGTTATAAACTTTTAAAAGATTTCAGATTTATTTAAGAGTTTTCAATAGTGTTAAACTCGTACAGTCACAGTGTAGCACACGATGCCTTGTACTGATGTAAACAATAGGCGTGCAAAAACGAAATAGCAAAGCACAATAGATGCATAACATTGTTCAAAAGTTATTTACATTTTTTAACATTTTGGGTCGAATCGGTACGACAGTGACTTACGTTTTAAACCTGTATCCGATGTTGATGAAATTGCATTTCTACGTTCGTTGTGAGTATTAAAGAAGATTTTCCTTGTTCAACAAGTACTCGCATCGTTTAATCAGTTATTTGCGGCTATTTTTGATAAGATTTTATGAAAACAATGCTATATCTACTTCCGCCGTCATGTTTAAAACGCGGCCAAACTGCGGGGAAGTGCGGTCAAATCAAGCAACTTTAAAATCATCAATATATTGCTCATAACGTTAGAAAATTACTTATATACCAAAACAAACAGCACAATATCACAATAATTGCTAAAATACTGATAAGTTACCGTTAAACTTTTGGAAGCAAGTACCCGGGCCAACCCATTATGTGGCCGCAGATTCGGCCGCGCCGTAGTTTGACTGCGTTTTAAACAAGTCTATTTATAGTACAGAATTTATCAATAGACTAACTCCGGCGATACAAATATATTTTTAATCAAATTAATGTATAAATTTCAGCAATTTATTTTCTTTTCATTATCTATAATTGATAAATAAGAAAATTTATATGAAACTCTATATTATTGTTTTCACGCGAAAACATCAGCATCATTGGTAAACGAATAAAACTAGCGATAAAACTAGCGATCAGTTCAGTAGTAAAAAAAATAGACAACTCAGCTAGTCTACGCTAAAAGGGATCAGCAATTAAATTATTAAAACGGAAACATTTTTTATTTTAATTACGAACATTATCCATCCAAAAAATGTCATTTATGGCGGGATCAATAAGAATTTAAATGTGTTTATATAGGTATCAATTAATATCTTCAATATCCACGCAAACATATTTATTCGTTTTATTAACTATCAGTTACTAGTCCTTTCACGTCCAGGGGAGTTTGTACTCCATAAGATAGCCGCTTCAAGGGCGGCTATCAATTACATATAAATTAATATGCACCTTTTAACAATTATTTAGATACCCAACATGCCTATATAGTCCACAACCTTAATCTTTTCTTACTCCTAACCTTACTCTTACTGTTCTGTCCTATCCTTACAAAACCCATCCTAGCTTTATTCTAACTCTATCCAATTTTTCTAATAATATTTGAATATTACCTCAGTCTGTAAATGTGTAATAATCTACAGGTTAACACCTGCATTTAAATTCACGCTATATATATATATAATAATGTTGGTATAAGGGGAGAGCCGTAACTAAGTTTTGGAACTTGTGGCTCGACCCTTTTACCCATGTATATAAAATGTATTTATAGATGTATTTGTATGTCAAATTTTGTATATTTTTGGGTAATAAAATATGTTTAAACAATAGTCACATATGCCTATTTTGACATTCAAGACAAGATCGGCAGTAAGAAAACGAACATTAAACGTGTAAAGTCGGTTTAAGCTTTAGTAGCAGCAACCAGATCGCCTCCTACCGGTACTCTTAGTGCTTTGATTTATTGAAGAGGTAGGTCCCGGGAGAAAGAAAACGATGATTGTGAGTCTGAGATCAATGCAGGTCATTGTGAAAAACGACTTTTTATGCGTGTTTTTTTGGTGTTTTGAGAGGTAATTTTACGACGTGTTATTTCATTTATAGAACTGTACAGGTACCATTTTGCTCAGGAAAAACAATATACTTACATTATCAGTGTTGAATCACATCACATTATTGGCGACTTACAACATACTCAAGTTCTAAATCGACACTAGCTTGTGAAAAGCTATTTTTAAGGTTAAAACATAAATAATTTTAAACAAAAAGCGCGAATTTTAGGAATCGGTACACCACAATATTATTTATCAATTTATTTGAGATAAAATCACTTTGGTAGGTACGAACCTGTAGTTTAATAAATCAAAAATCTAGCGACAAGCTAATACGCTAAGTGGGATTTTCTGGGGTAAAAATGTTAAAAAACATAAACGAAAAGTACGAATTTTTGGAATCGGTCGACAACAATGCCATCTTTCATTTATTTTGATAATAAATCACTGTGATATGTAGGTAGGAAGATCCGGTTTAAGATATCAAGATCCTAATTCCAGATTGTTGTGCAAAGTTCGCTAAATTTGGGATAAACCTTAAAAAAATAAGCGAAAAGTGCGAATTTTCGGAATGGGTACACAACGCTATCATTTATCAATATATTTGAAATATAATTTTTTTGGTAGGTAAGTAGTAACCTTTAGGTTAATATATTGAAAATCTAGCGACAAGCTCATGCGCTTAATATGGTATTTTGGGGATTAAAATGTTAAAAACATAAACGAAAAATGCGATTTTTTTAATCGGTCGACTACAATGCCATTTTTCATTTTATTTGAAAATAAATCACTATAATTAGATGATCCGATCCTAGTTCTAGGCTTTTGAGTAATCTTTGCTAAATTTGAGGTTAAAAGATTATATTAAGTCAGACAGGGAAGGCAGCACTCAACTTAACCAGCCGAGCACAGAAAATATTAAAACACACAAAGCACAATGCCCAACTGAACCAACCGAGCACAGGAAACATAAAACACATAAAGACACAATGCCCAACTAAACAAGCACAGATCCGCCCAAGTCCAAGCTGTCGAAAAGTATAATAAATTATTACTAGCTGAATGACCCAGTTTCCACAGCAAAATGACCATAATGCCTAGATTTAGCTGTCAGAAATCTTAAAACGAAAACTTAAATAAGCGAAAAGTTGGAATTTTGGAATCGTTGAACTACTGTGTCATTAATGATCTTATTTGATAACGAACCACTAAAGTATGTGCATATTAATATGCACTTTAAGATATCTGTTTTGCCAGACTCTCTTGCAAAATGGACCATTTTGGGGTAAAACATTGCAAAATATTAACGAAAAATGTGAAATTTTGGATGCTGCTTTAACTACAACCTTACTCATCGTTTGTTATAGTTAGAACATATTAAGTAAATTTTAATGATTAAAAAGGGCGGAGCGAGCGAAGCGAAGCGAGTCCATTTTAGTCATTAAAATTTACTTAATATGTTCTAACTAACTTAGAATATAACATTCTGCATTCTGATTGGCCGATAGAAATTAGCGCTAACGCATGACGTCAAGTCTGTTAAGAGAAACTTTTAATGATTAAATTTTCATTTAACCGCGAAAATGTGGCGTTTTCATTGGCTTATAATGTAGGTTATATTCTAAGATATGATAATACATCTATGTGACTGGTACAGAGTAATTTGACTGGTTTATATACTACTCTATGTTTGCTAAGACTTAGTACTAAATGTTTTGTAATATACCTTCAGAAACAATTTAGTTTAACAGATAGACCTTCTTTTGCATGTCATTATGATGAACCTAGTATAAGTAGATTGCCCAAGGTTCGTCAATAACCATTATAAGACAACATTTGTCTTAAGTGGAAATGTGACGAGCTGGGGGAATGTTTGGTCAAAGGGCTATCTCACTACCAGGTATGGGTCAACTGAGGGGTTCACCACACAGTAATAACCAGTTCATTGACATGGTGGTGACAAAAAAGGGCTACATCTGCAATGAAGTTGACACATGTTGACACTGCTTCGAATTAATCCATATAACGTATATGCCAAGGGTTTTATATAAAGATTAACAAACAAATATTCAATCAAAGTTACATGAAGGAGTTATGTGTTAGAGAAGATCATGTATACGCTCCTTTGACTCGGGAGCATGGACCATGTTCGCTTGTCACAACATTGGTGAATTGATCTTGGGCTCTCAGCGATTAAGTTCATTTTCTCGTTCAGTTATATGCTGGGCATTTTGCCGTGTTATTGTGGTATGTGATGTTTTTTATGTTTTCTGTGCTTGGCTGGTTAAGTTGAGTGCTGCCTTCCCAGTCCGATTTTTCTATTATCTTTTTGAGGACATTTCTCCTAAAGATGAGTCTGATAGTCGATAGTCATGCTATGGTTTGGCTAACACTAGCAGAGTGGTTCCATACGGACACTATGGTCGAGAACGACCGTTCTGTATGGAACTTCAGTAGGAATCAGTTGGATTGAGGGTACTTACATACGAGGGATGCTACAAAGTGACTTTCGCTATTGTCTCCAATTGCATCTTTTTTAAACATAACCAACGTCTTAAATTGTCGGTAGGTATGTGAACTTCTCAGTGCAACATTATTATATGTCAAGTCACTCTGTTAAACTGTCCAAGTATCGTGTGAACATGTCTATATGCCTTGTTAAATTGTTAAAATAGCTTCTTATCATGTTCATTCGGCATGTGAACTTCTCAACAGAACGTGTAATACGTGTAATACTGTTAAACGACAGTGATAAATTGTTAAATATCATTTGAAGATGTCTATAAGCCATGTTAAATTGTCAAAATATCTTCTTATCATGTCCAATAACCATGTCCATTCAGCATGTGAACTTCTTAAAAGAACGTGTTATATTGTTAAACAACAGTGGTAAATTGTTAAAATATAATTTGAAGATGTCTATACGACATGTCAAATTGTTAAAATTTTAAATTTATATTTGAACAATTAACTACTGTTGTTTAACAATATAACACGTTCTATTAAGAAGTTCACATGCTGAATGGACATGATAAGAAGCTATTTTAACAATTTTACATGGCTTATAGAGATGGTCACATGATATTTGGACAGTTTAACAGTGTGACTTGACATATAATAATGTTGCACTGAGAAGTTCACGTGCCCTACAGACAATTTAAGACGTTGTTGTAACAATTTAACATGTCGTATAGACATGTTCAAATGATATTTAAACCATTTACCACTGCCGTTTAACAGTATAACACGATGTGTTGAGAGGTTCGCATGCTCATTCGACATTGTAAGACGTTGTTTTAACAATTCTACATCGCATATAAACATATTCAAATGAAAGTTTGACAATTCATCATTGTAGTTAAAGTCTAACATGATAATACGAAGCTTCGAGAAGTTAACACGTTCTTCTAACATTATCAAACGGTTTTTCAACAATTTAACATGTAACGTAGACGTTTACAAATGGTGATTTTTTCTCATATTAGTTTTTTCTCATTACTAATCTGTTTTACTATTAAAATGTATCTTATTATATTTTATATATACATGTAATTCTTTAGATCATATTGGTACATGATCACGTTTTGGACATCACTATAATATATGAAACCTCCATTACTAACATATAAAGTTGCATAGAACAACCAAATAACAAATGGCACACCTATTTTTTTGTAATCTGAATCATTAAAGTTATTCCCAAAAAGGAAAAGCACATAGAACTAATTCTGACACGCAATCATGAATCTTCTAATACATTTATACTGAAATGAAACGTCCGTTACTGCAATAGTCATTCCTATAACTATAATGGATAACCCAAATGTCATTGTTGTCTTTCAATTTTATTCTTTACGTTTTGCGCTATTTCACTGCATGTTTACTGCTTGAACAATAGCGTTGAATTGTTTTCCCCATATTACATTCAATACCACCATTATAGCAAGAACAGCAAATGGGAACGGTGATCCATAGAAATCAAATATACAGAAGAAATGTATAATAACAGAAATATGTAGGTACACGTTTTTTTCTTCAAATTGACCCACACTGAACATGATCATTGTTATTGGACAAGGTTTGAACCACTTTCGCAACCTCACCAGATATTGAGCCGGGCAACCATAATCCCTTCCCAACGTTTGTGCGTTCGTAATAATATGAACTAATGTACATCATATTTTTAGCGGACTTACATTATTTGTAACATGCTCATCTAGTACTGGATTTTTTTGATGATGCATAACTTTACAATAAATTGTTCGGTTAGGAAGTAACGAACCTGGAGCCCGTTACCTAACCAATCCGTTTCCAAAAGGCGCTACCGAGCGCTTTCCTACATCTATGCAACCTACAGAAGCGGTCCGTTGCACAAGAAAGCGCTCGATAGCGGTTTGATACGAAATATTGGGTACGAAGTAACGAAGGACGATACGAACCTGCTATCGTTTGTCAGTCCGAATGAACATTTGTCAGCCCGATCAAAATGAAAATATATCTGTCTGTGGATAATGCACGTTTTTCAATTTGTTTAATTCTAGGTCTACTTAATTCAGGGGTAACTAAAAATGCATAATTAGATATAAACACAGATAACAACTGATTTCTAATATGCCTAATTTGATATTTTATCTTTTTATACAGTAATGGGTTACATGAGTATATCAGACGTTTTTATTAGATTTTCTTAAGATTGGTTGATATTTCGCACATATGAACGATTCCCGCTCGACTTACTTCGTTATCTCAGAGTAATCATGTGTATCATAACAGTTTGTAGCATCGTTTATGCACTGAAAATGTTAAAATTTCCTTCCGAAGCGGGCAAAAAATGGCTGCCATTTTTGTTTCCTGAACTATAAAAAAGAGTGTGTCCCGTATAGAAGACGGGTTGCACAGCAACCATGGAAGACTGTTAATTGTTATCTTTTCTTTTCTAGACAGGGGCCTACACTAGTTTTTGGAATATTTTTAAACATCATTAAAAAATAAAAGAAAATTTATGAGCTGAGTGAAGAACTATATTTGAAAATTATTTTGTTTGCCATTCCCATTGAATTATGCCCACCAATGATTAGGTATGTTAAGTGTCTATATGAGGCCGATGTATCCATAGTGACGTACTGGTTCCTATGATATTTCGTGTATGTATATGTATTGTGCTAGTCTTTTAGTTTTCAGCAATTATTGGTCAGGTTATAAGGAAAATACTAGTAGATTAGTTTGAATGTATCAATAATCTCCAGCAATACCAGGTAATTGAATGCCATAACAATTGCAGGATTATAGGCACATGTAAACATGATGCTTTATTTGACACACACCATTGTGTTATGAGCAAGGCAACTGCCCCGTGAGCATTTTGATATAATAAAGTATGTGTGTCCTCATTTTCAGCCAGCAATACTCCATAGCACCATATGTGTATGATTAAGATTTAAAGTAACACCTCGATTGTTGGCAGGAAAGTGTGTAACTTTGAAGATGATACGTTAGTTTTACCAACCTATATAACCAAAATATTGTGATGGAATTCGGATAATGACTCAATAAATTTTGCCATGACCAGCCCAGACATATTTGATACTTTCCTCAATTTCAGTATCTGACTCTCCAAAACATTAATGTCATAGTCTTGCCTTTCTCCGCATCCAACAATGTTTCTTACCAATACCAAATTTGTAACTTGGCAACGGTACAGGTACGAGCATGAGTTTACAACAAGACAAGTTTTATGCCATTGAATGTTTAATGTCGACAGAGTAACGTTCTACAAGCCCCGATCCACTCACGATATATTTAGATGCAGTTATGTTATCACAAATCACTCTGTTGTTCTCTGTGAGAATGAGAAATAAATGTAACAGTAACGAGACTATTTTATATGTGTGATTTCCTTACAAAACAATTGTTTTAAAATGAAATAATTATATGCTATGTGTTATTAAAATGTGTATAGTAAGGGTGGTAACGGAGGTTTTGTTATAACTGCTGTTGCAAGCTCTGCGATGTAATCCCGGTGGAAATTATTCATCTTCGGGAACAGATTCCTCGTGGTCTATATGAAGATTCGGGAAGTCATTAGACATTTGGCTATATCGGGGGAAATTCCGATGGGTTCCTGGCGTTGTGCGTCTGTCCCACTGCCTCGGGGATATACCCCTGGTTGTAATTCGGAGCTTCTGAAGTCGTAAAGAACAGGATCACGAGTATATCGGTATATTTCAATGCATGTATTAAATTTTACCTAATGTACTGGCAATGTCATGACGCAAATATCTCGGGGAGGCATCACGAAAGACACATAGCCGCGTGGAATGATGGGGGATGCTTCGCTCAAGTGTCAGGAACCTTCGGGAATATTTAAAGGTTTTACAAACATTTGGCGATATTTCGGTGACCCATTCACGGTCTCGAGATTTATTCCTCGAACATTTCCTGGCATTTATCAAGGATGATTCAGAGGTAGAGAGTAGATTTGGTACTTGGAGGCACCGGGAGAACATCCGATGTGTTCCCAATGGTGTACATCGGTCCCATAGGGGATGTACTGCATATGGCAATCAGGAGCTTCAGAGAAGCTTGTGCAAAAACATCGGGAAACTTAGTGTAATCCTACATTGGCGATGAGGCATTTCTAAGTTGGACGAAGCCTTAACTAGTAAAAATATATTCAAAGGATAATACAAAACACAAACAGATAAATTGTATCAGTCAAACATACATTTACGAGAAAATTCAAACCTAGCTGTACATAACCAAATGAACTTTGGTAACGAAAATTAGCGCAACTAGTAAGAAAAACGAAAAATACGTTGATCAATGTTTTGAAAACAAGTACTAAATATAAAACCCATATCCCATTTCTTTGTGTAATAAATATTCTGTTCTTGTTATGGAGGTATTGATTGTAATAAGGAGAAGTCAAAGGCAGTATTCATGTAGTAACCATTCATTGGAAATAGTGCAACATGAAGATAAATATTTTGAACGGCAGTTTTGACATTTGTTGGGTATTTTCTTAATACTGATATGAATAATTATCACAGTTACGGACATTACAAATCAGTATAAATGTATTGGAAGAATCTCATTTGCTTGAGTTCTATTTGGTATTACTTTTAGGAAATTACATTATTGTTTGAGAATACAATACAAATATTGGTGTCGTTTCGTATTTGGTTGTTTCAAAGAAATTTGTATAGTGGTTACGGAGGTTTCATATATTATAGTGAAGTCCAAAACGTGATAATGTACCAATATGTTCTAAAGGAGTACATGTATATACAAAAGAAAATAAGATACATTTTAATAGTAAAACAGATTAGTAATGAGAAAAAACAAATATGCATCGTAACCAAATGCACTTTGGTAAGGTAAAATACCACGATCAGTAAGAGAAACATATGTTACAGTAATTAATTTGTTGCAAACAAGTACTGTATATCATTTCCTATCAATTAGTACAAGAAATAAATATAACTTCATGATACAGTGAGTTTAACTGGTGAGTTTTAATCTTTAAAAGATGTTATATTTCAGGTATATTAGGCCGTTTGACCATTAGATCAATAAACGTCAATAAAAAAAGTTGCCCAAGGGTAATCCCGATGCACCCACCTGATTTTATACAGTGAATGTGAGCTTAAAAATAATCATAATCAAAAGAGAAAAAACTATATACCTCAAAGCAAGGTTCATCAAAAAATGCCATATCTAGTCCAGACTAGTAATAAAGAAATCAAAGATAGGAACAAAGCCCAACTTAGGTTTAGAAATACCGACTTTGGACAAAAAATGCTATTTCGGGCATGGTTAACTCCCATTGAGCATGGCAGTTAAAATATATTTTTAAAAGTAGAAAAACACCAAGTGGATGGGTGAAAAATCGAATATTTTTGTGTTGTTTGAATTTAACAATAAAGTTTACCATACATAAAAATAATTTGCAGTTTTGCGTCAATTTCTCGATCCAATCATGTGATAGTGAATGCCATGTACACAAAATGCAAAAATAATAAAATTTCAAAAAGTTATAACGGTAAAACCACGTGTGTACTTATAAGTTTTGCCGAATGTAAAACATACTGGTTGCTTATTGATGGTATTGTGCTTACTGTAACTGTCCAGCCCTAACTGTATAGCAAGAGTAAACATCAAACCAAAGGATTTATATGCGCCTTTGCTCATTGGTGCTGATTTACTAATTGAAAACGGGTGAAACTTTAGTCGAGTTCGTTATTGTTCAATAGGATGATGTACGCTGCATATATTTCAGCCAAAATTCAGCGGTATAATTAGAGCGACGTCATGGCGACGTTGATATTATCCTGACGTCATTGACAGATCAATGCATGGATTGGCTAACGTCACGTCAAGCTCATTTAAATATTTATTGCACAGTCTGGGATTGCCGAACGATATTTACGGCACGGCTTTACGGCACTCCTAAACTGCAGGTTATGTGATAAAACAAGATAGTAACACATTATGGGTAAGGAAGTTTATTATAAAATAATACAATGTCAGTATGATAATACATAAAATGAGTATATACGTGTGCATTATATAACATTCACAAATTAATTCATCCTCACACCGTTCTAATAAGCATGAACTATTAGATCTAATAAGGACAAATGAACTATATGACCCGCTTCGTTCGGGCAAACGGAAGACCTTCCATTAACAGGAGAGGTCTTCCGATTCGTTTGATTGGAACTCTTCTGTATAAGATTCTTCATCGCTCGATGTAAATAAACCAGGACTGGTATTCACAAAACATCTTAAGGAAAAATTTAAATTTTACAGCCAATAAATAAGCTCTACACTAATTAGTGAGCCCGATCACCTGAATATATCCCCTGCCACCTTTAGCATATGTACAAACATATATCGTAATGGTGCATGGGGAGGAAAATATCTTTTTCTTACATTTTAATAACTATTTCATTAAGGATATCATAACCCTCGAAAATACTTGAAAAATACACACTTGCAAAAAGTTATTTCAAACAGCATATGTCATCTGTTTATATTATATATGATAGAAAACCATCGAACACTTGCGTGTGATGTAAAATTTGCAATATAGATGCCTTATCCAAATGCTAACACTAACGGCGATTTTCGAATGAAAAATACAATATTTTTTTCGAAATGTCAAACGTTATCCTTACTGTATTCTATTATACGAATTCAGTGGATATGTTTTATAATCGATCGTCGCAAGGTCATGCCAAGCTTGAAATTAAGTGTCGGTGTTATGTTTACGGGTGAAACACCTTCATGTCGATGCGTAATTTCGACAAGGAAGTCGTCATATTCTCTCCCTCCTGTCACCACAGTTAACGTACAACAGCATGTATTTCAAACAATAGTAATCAACATAATCGATAGCAAAATCAAATAATGAACTTTATTACGTTTGTAATATATCAACTTTAAATCGGTCTTCACACAGCTGTCAAAAATATTTCAAAGCCCACGAATATTACGTGTAAAATAATCAACGTGCTCGGTTAGTTTATGTATGGTGTAAGGTGACATGCTAAATTATCGCCTGCAAGTAGTGTTTTGAGTGATATGTGTAACCATTTTCTCTCACAAACAAATCCAATACAGCAATATTCTCTTGTCAAAGAAACGGGCAAACGGACACACAAAAACTATCAAGGACCAGTACGACTAAAGATAAAGAAGCCATATATCTTGTATATAAACAAATAAAATAAAATGAAATTGGTATCGGTTAAAATATAAGCCCGGTTTTCCTGGAGAACGGCTCATATGTTTATTATTGACAGAAACACAAAAGCTTAAAATTAGTTTACATAACTCTGTTTCAGTGGTTTTCTTCTCAACTAAAAATTATTCGAATAGTCGTGTTGTAAGTCTTATAGACCCGAAAATATCGTATGTGTACCATATTGATTAAAAACCAACAACTGTCTGGTCCATCAGGCCCACCAATACCCTAAACTATTTAGGATTTATTAAAAGTAGTCCTTCACACTTAAGCGTTGTATACAATAGGATTGAATGTTTAGATTACTTGTATAGGTCGTTTGTACGATAACACATCGTCGCCCTATTTCCAGAGTGACGCAACTCGATTTTTGGGAAAAAAATGGCGTGTTTGGTATCATTTTTTTCAGCTCGTCAAGCTCTACGTGATGAGACAACAAGTGTTCCTGTAGAACGTCTATAAGTGTGTTTAATTTTAGCGCCATAATGACGTAAGTCAGTTTTATGGCCTCCATTTCATTTCCAGAGCGATGTAAGAATTAAACCAATCACAGCGTCGTATTTTTCGGCCATCTTGGATCCAGATTATGTTTACTGCAGGACATTTCTATGAAACAATCGTTGTGGAAGCTTTATAGTACATTTATTTCATATCATGTAAGTGTTAACACGTTTTTATTTTTATTAATAAGCCATTGTTTACTGTATATTTACAATTCTATTACCCTAAGTATAAGTTTTCGTTCATGGTGATTTTGAACCTATTTCGGATGTAAATTTTCGGATACAAAAAAACTAAATTTGTCTAATTCTTAACTTATCAATTTTTTCTGGTATATATCTTTTATGTTTAAAGTAATAAATGTATTCGTCATTTATTCATTGCTTTAAAAATGGCAAAATGTAGATATTTAGTTTAAGTTTGGACAGAACGTCTCTCCAGGCTTCTGCAGAATGTTATTAGTTTTCTTGCATGCTTCCATACAATCTCAAATTTTTCTTCAAATAATCAGCAAAAATGTTGAAAATGTTGTCTAGGCTTCGGCAGAATGTCCTTATATTTATTTCAGGCTTCTAGGCTTCGGCAGAATGACAAATATTCCTACCTGGCTTCGACATTGAACATTATATTTGTAGCATTGAATGATGTGGCAATACGGGATGATGCATTTTCCATTACCACTCAATCTAGCCGTGTCTACCTTTACGTGATTTTTGTCGCCTGTTACACAGTATCTGCGACATGTATGGACCACTTCTCGGTCGCCTGCCAGCCTGCCCACTCGGGCGCCCGTGATAACTAATCGCTTTCATTACTTTGTCGCAGTTTGTGCTCTTCATATAATAAATTACATAAACATTGACATTTTACATCATAACTATGTCCAAGTGAAATCATTCTTCTTATTTCAGGATGAATTTTGACGTGGTTCCGGATGAACTGGTACTGCAAGTTTTCATATACATTGATCTACTACACCTTCTCCAGTATGTGAATAGAGTGTGTCATAAATGCAATGATGTGATTAAAAAGTACTCAATACTATGGCGCCATTTCGACTTTCCAGGACAACTTGAACTGAATAAAAGTCATCGGGAAAACATCCTATCGCATGCAGTGAGGATTTTTGATCTGTTGATGTCATGTGCAGTGTTGAGTTGTAACTCACACGAAATGTTCGAGTCATAGACCTCAGTGGTTGCAGTCTCCTCGTTGATGAAGCTGTCTATGTTTTATTCGACTGCTTTAACTTGGAACAAGTTTACTTAAGTTTCACAAGAATTACAAAAACTACACTTATGAAAGTGTTCTTTAATAAGCCTGGATATATACTCGATGTATGTGGTGTAAAACTAGATATTGATCACTGTAGAAATATTCTGAAAAATGTACAGGGGCATGTTATGTCATTACATATTTCACTGGAAAATGATATTGACCAAAATAGTTTTAAGTATCACATTGTCGACTGTTTCCTGGATACCACAATAAAGACACACGTACAAACGTAAGCAGACTTTAACCTGAAGACATTTGACACCTTGAAATGGAAAATAAACATTGACTGCTACATTCCTGTTAACTTAGTATAACATATATAGTTACATCAATTGAATACCATATTGGTAATGATGAGTAAATTCAGTTTCAGCCAGGTGTTGACAATGCTAAATGATATGGACTCAGACAATGATGTTGCTGATGATACAAAAGAAAATGCTCAGGATAATGCCAGTGATGTCGTACCAATGCACGTGTATGACAGTAATTGAATAGCCAGAACCTCTGTATGGTGTCTGAAACAGTATTAATGTTTACATGAACTTAGATAAAGCACACAATGAACTTGATTTTGTTGCATATGTGAAAACGCAATTGGAGTTTTATACAATGAAGCCTCGACGCAATAAATGAGAACTGCAATGAACTAGAACTTCAATCACAAAATAAACGTTTAGATTTCAACAATAACAGTGTAGCAACATGTCTAAGTAATACTACAGGATATGACAATATAAGTGACATGATAAATGATAGAACAACTATCTACACTAGTGATTATTTCAGTTAAAATACTGAAATCTAGTTTTATGCAACTAAAGTGTGTGATCAAAGTTCTGAAAATTTGATTGAACAAATTTATGATGATTTGATTGAACAAGGTAATGCATATGTGAATGAACATGATAATGTGAATTTGGTTGAACATGGTAATGTGAATGTGGTTGAACATGATAATGTGAATTTGGTTGAACATGATAATGTGAATTTGGTTGAACATGATAATGTGAATGTGGTTGAACATGATAATGTGAATGTGGTTGAACATGATAATGTGAATGTGGTTGAACATGATAAAGTGCGGCATGGTATTCAACAAGATAACGAAGACGATGAAGATGTTAATGCGAAACGTGGAGATCTGATTGCATACATTCATTATCAATAGGCATTACATTTTGTATTAGATACATTGATAGTTTCAGTCTGCTTTATCTAATGTTTTCTTTTTGTGTTAGATTTTTGCAAAGTTTTGAGGATTACACATTTGTATGTTTTAAAAAGTTTAATAATTATGTTGTTTGTGTTTGAATTTTCAAGATAAGTAGTGCTATAGTAACATTTAACCAGACATATAGGCAGTCAATTGTTTACTTGCAATGATACGGTTTATATAGCTGAAATGTGGGTATGTTTTAAAACCAGTGTCATAAAATCTTTCCTCACTTGATACATCATGTATTCCAAATAACTGGTAGATACTACACAACAATAAATGTTAATGCTTAGAACTGAATAGTGAGGCAAGCATGACTGGTGACTGTTCATGTTATTTGTTATACTGTTTTATTGTTCCTGGAATAAAGTTAGGGCAAACTTTGTGCAGTTATTGTTTTGGAAAAGATATTTCCAAACTGACGTAATTTAAAATTTACTTCCAATGTGATGTAACTCGATGTGTCACTTTGGAATGAATATACTATTACTTAAAACTTAATTTTCGACAAAAACGCTTTTTCAATTTATCAAATATAATTAAAACTATCTGCAAATACAACAGCAAAATTCTGGATATGTGTTCTTTATACTACAGGTAATATATATTTCAAATCTCAGATAAATCCGTCGATTTACAAAAAAGTTATAGGCTTTCAAAACTTTAAAGCTCATTTTCTCAAAAGTAAAAAAATGCATCTTACGTCACTCTGGAAATAGGGCGACGACATAGTTAATACTTTTTTTAAATAACTCTAAATCTAATTAAACATCTACCTGAAAGACATTCACTGAAAAGCCATGTATTTATTATTTTTTAGCAAAATCTAAAAGAAATAAAATAATGTTGACAAAATTTAAAACATAGGATTGAATGTTTAGATTACTTATATAGGTCGTTTGTACGATAACACATCGTTAATATATTTTTTAAATAACTCTAAATCTAATTAAACAGCTACCTGAAAGACATTCACTGAGAAGCCATGTTTAGATCAATATTGAAAACACATCAGCAAAGCTAAGATATA
Source organism: Spisula solida (assembly GCA_947247005.1). NCBI lineage: Eukaryota > Metazoa > Mollusca > Bivalvia > Venerida > Mactridae > Spisula > Spisula solida. Next base: position 30,472,182 of record OX365949.1, read on the forward strand.
GTAATATATGGATAAATGACTTAAAATTGAATCTATAGATTTGTCATTTTTTTCTTATTTTAAAGCTTTTTAAAACCTTGTTATATGTAGTAATTACATAATGTCAAAACAGCAGGTTTTCCTGGAGACTGGCTCATTTGTATACACCATTGTGGAATATACCAAATTGTGTATACCAATAATCGTGTGCGCACACTACTACATAGTATATATCGTCGTGTGTAAACTTGTTACAACGCTTTGGAATGTTTATTTTATTGATTAGTTCAGAAGAGAATTAGGAATATACTAGCATCTGATTAACGAAGGAAGGTCACTCAATAGTCTCAGGTTCTAAATTATATTCCCAAAAGTCTCAGGTCATTTGTGTGTATCAATGGTAATTGTACATAATCAAATATTATAATGTCGTCAACGAAATGTACGTATATCAATACATGTCTTTGATCGAAACAATTTAGTGCGTATAGAGGTAATATTCATATCCATATGGGACTATTAAAACATACTAATATTCCAAATTTCTTCTTGAAAATAACATGCCACCGAAAGGGAATGTTCAATATCAACATAGAGCAAAGCGCTTCTGCACCTGACGTGCATATAAAAATATACTTATTTCACTTTGCTTGTGTTTAATAAGTATATATGTTTATTATTCTTCTATTTTGATCGCATGAGAACCAGGGATGCCGGAAATCTGTTTGCAGTTGAAGTAGATAACCATCTCTCTCTCTCCAGCCTTTGGTGGCGTCATATCAAACCTGCCAGTAAACGTCTCGTTTGGAGCCACATCCCTGATGTAAAAAAACAATCATTCAATATATTTACAATACGTTTAATGACTTGCAAACATCATAAAAAATTCATACAATATCCAAAACGTCTCGGGGCATGGTGAATGAAAAATACAAACATTGTCCTACTTGTTTTTAATTAAAAAACCATAGCTCAATAAGGCCTAAGCCCATTTTGCCTATAATTAAATTTGTCCTAGATATTATACCCATAAGCAAAACTGTTTACGTTAGCGAGTACAGACAAGGCCAATTTCACATTTTTGTTAATTAAAGGACCATAATCATATAAGGCTTTAGCAGATTTGGCCTATAATCGAACTTGGACTACATATTATGCCAATAAGCATTGTCACAAAGTTTGAAGATGATCGGATGAAAACTGTTTGCGTTAGAGCACAGACAAACTGCTGGACGCCGCCGCCCGCCCGCCGTATTTCAATAAAATGAAGGAGGCAATCGATGAATTGTTAATATATAATAAGGACAACATAAAAAATATACTAAATGCCAAAATAAACATTTTTTGCATTTTAGTATGAGCGTTTGATGGCAAAATGTTCGTAAGACATTGTCTTTTTTTCGCAAAGACTAATAATAATTTGAACTTTCGGAAGCATTTATTTAACAAGCTATAAGTCGAATGTGACACGTTATTAAAAAAGACGAAGTTTTCAATTATACCGTAGTGATATTATTGTTGAAATGTTACTGCATCCATATATTGAATATTGCTACTAGCCATTTTGAACACCTCTTCTTTGATGCAGGATGAGACCATACGGTCACATGGACCTGACGTCACGTACGGTGACATTTTAAATAGCGTTACATTCATGGATTCAGACCACTTTACAGCTAGATTCAAATAATCGATCCAATTTTGAAAATGAAAAGTTGAAAAAATGACATCAGGACTTATCCACAACAATATAAGATCTGACAGCTTTAGCATGTCGACAGTAATAATACATATTATGGCTCACAACATTTCTATGGTCAACCGACAATCTTCACTTGATTTTAAGCAGTCGAACCGTGGTTACGGAAGAAAACTACGTGGGTCTTGGCATATTGTTATATCCTTTAGACACAAAATCGAGTTGAAAAATGACATGATAAAAACCTTATTGAAAATTGTGATTTGATACGTTTTCAAACTAATAGACTACGTTTATAATTTCAAACACATTACTCATCTTGAAGAAGTAAAACAATAAAAATGATGAAGAGAAGTATTCTGTTCCACTAATAGTACCATAAATATTTGTTGAATTCCATATCTGATTATACTATAAGATGTACGTTTCCCTCCACATGGTTACGGAGGAATCTTTTTATTTTGTCTCTTTAAGATTGAGTATTTTTACATTTTCATCATTGTTTGTGCTTCTAGTGACGTTGCCCAATTATATACATAAGAAAAATATGCGCAATATCACTTATCATTTTATGTAGCTCATATACATTATTTATGAAGAAATTCTGTTTAACATCGTACTGCCAAAAGTAACGACTGCCAAGAACGTTGAAGGAATGGTGTTTAATTAAGAGAATGTGTTGATACTTAACGCGCACCTTTGATCTAACGATCGAATTTTCCTTGAAACATCTTAAAATGACAGAAGAGTCTTCTAGAACATGCAAAACATACATGCAAAAAATAAAAAGTTAAAAATATCTAATTTGTGCAATAATATTATGTTTATTATCATTAATCAACATCATATGCGATCATTGAAACTAAAATTCATGTATGTTCTTATCTAATACGATTTTGAAATTTCGCGCATGCGCACAAGGCAGCTCGGACCTCCTTAAATGGCGCGGATTTTTGACGTTACTCGAATAATATTTAACTTCGCATAAAATGAAATATACCAAAATACGTCAAGTCCAACTATTTTTCATTTTATCGAAACGTAAGAATGTATTTCGAAAACGGAGTAAAAGTGTCAAAACTGCTTACGAAAACGACGTCCCGCCAGGTGGCGCTTTTAACGCTGATAAACTTACTTTTTCGAACTAAAAACCGCGAATTCGTTCCCATCTCATACTTCAATCATACCAAATATCATTACATTCTGACGTTAATGTATCTTTTGTCGAAAAGGTGGGTATCCACCTTAAATGTGACTGCCTGATACTTACTCTTGCTTATATACGATTGGCCTTTGAAGATGGGGAGCTTCCACACGGAGTTCACATTGTGTCAATGTTACATGCAGTGGATTCTTAAACCTAACTTGAACTGGAAATTTGTTGCCAACAGTGCCTGTTTTCGGGGCCTGAATATAAAGACGGTTAATCTATATAATAACAAAAGTGTATTTACAAAAACAAACTTAGCACAGTTCCATCATTTATTGTATTTACGAAATTAAATCTTGGACACACTATTATATTAATGAAGAATGCCACAGATGTTTGTGCGCGTGTTTCTGCGTATGCTCTGAAAACATTGTTTAAAGCATGTATTTCTGTTTATTTGTTGACAAGGATAAAAATAACTTCAGATAACAACGCAAAAATTGACGGAACGTATTAATGATGACGTCTATTACACAGGTAACTGTATCATAGATTAAGGGTAAAAAAAATATTTTCGTGTGTATAAGGTGGATTACATAGGCATTGAGCCCCACAGTCACTGGGGTGCATTTTGTTTTTCATAATTTACAACATTTACAGCATTAATTATCTTTATAAGGCTGTAGGTGACCAAAAACACGTATTATATGTGCGTTGGAAGCATTTGAAAACATGCTTAAATTTACCTTCATCCGATAAACTTTGCTCACAATTTTCGACGGCGTAAAACGCTATGGGGACGGTCATAGTGGGTTTTAGCGAGATCGACCGTTTTCTAACGGTCATTTTCATTGGTTAGCGTATAACAATCCAGCAATGAAAATCGCTTTCACAAAAATCGTCATTGGGAACATTCTGACAAACATGGAGTCATTTGACAATTAAATATAAAGCCGATTAGTTTTTCGGCTTAAACGTATACATTTTACTGAAGTCAACATGTGTCATCTAGGTAAATATGTTCCAGCTTTTGCGTTCTTTAATTTTACCACATTGTTATGTTTATACACAACGGTAAATACGACATAACCTCAATATTTCTTTTGTTTTTGTTTTTTTATTGACTGCACCTCAGTGACGGGTAAACACCGTGATAAACATCCATGGCATTTTTTTCTCTCTTAATCAATGATACATTTACCTGTGGTCTATTACGGTACGCAAATAACTTGGGTTTTTTAATTACCTTTCTATTAAGACGTATTCAGTTTTACCTTTTTAGAGGAAATAAATTAATTCTTATTTAAATTAGTATTACTTCATATATAATTGTGCGTGTTTAGTTATGATCACTATGAACATAATATATACTTTTCTATTTGTCAAGTGGATATGACCATTGCGTAAAAAATGAAAAATATTCGCTCAGCTAGATCTTTTATTTGCGAAATTTCAATTGAAAAAGTGGCCTTGTCAGGGTAAATACATGTTTTTCAAGGACACTGTATCCGAGCTATTGCTAAATACCTTAACATTTACTTTTCAATGTGTCTCAGAATATCCAATAATTCTCGTACAATTTTTTTGACAACTTTTTATTGAACTACAGCGAGCCTAATTGCTTTAATTTTAGGAGAAAGTCGTCTAACTTGATAACCAATAATTCTACATTTAGCATGGAACCTATGATTTTCAATTGATATTTTTGTTTAAAGTATTAATGCAGCAAAAATGAAAAATCTTTCCATAGGAAAAACTGTCCCATTCCTCATGAAACAAACATACATCGACGTCAAGATGAGGCTTGCGGAGGCGAAGCTGTTCATTCTCTGAATCTATTTGTTTTGTCTCCTTCACGCAAAACATACTTGAGAATGTACACATGCAGTGGTCCATCAGTTTATCAAAATAACCGGTAGCTGCTAATTTAACGATCTTCAACATTTCTGTAAAAGAAAATGAATTGATACATACAAAATATCACTGCAGTGTGTTGATCCGTTGTGTGGTACATTGTGTAGTATGAACTAAGGCGCCGCCTTTAACGCACAGGCAATCGTCGTATGATATTCACAATTACCTCCCTTCAATAGACTAAACAGTGTATATATACAGGGTCAGGAACTCTGCAAAGACTTAACAACACATGGGTAAAAAACTAGTGCACTACCTAGTTTGCCTTCCATAAATCTGACGAGCTTAACATAACATCATACACACAAATAAATTTCATATATGAACAAAGTGTTGTTTGGTTCCCGGTACCTATAATGCATACCCACATTATAGGTACAGGGAACCAAACAACAAGTATGGCTTCCAATTGAAATTTACAGAATGTGTACATGAGTGTTGATGCATAAAACCCCGATAGCAGCGTATTTAGGAGGGACTTATTGGTGGTTAGTGTATTGGTGGTTAGTGTTTGATTCAATTGGCTACTGTTTTCGTGTAAGGAATATAATTATATTTTGAAAGGATGTATGTGCTAAGATAAACCTAGACATGTATGTAACGAATGGAGACAAACAGTTTATCGATTTAGGCCTGAATAGTTCGGGAAATGTTATGTGTGTGGTTAATGACAAGTGACACATTTATTGGTTTTTTAATGAAATCGGCATTACTGTGTTCATATATAAGAATTATTTATCTGTATGATGTTGTGTTAGGTTGGTCAGATTTAGGGAAGGAATATTTATTAGTGTATTTGTTTTTAAACCTACTATTGACAGACAGTTCATGTATTCCTGTGCTTTAACGGAGATTTTCATTTATTAATTAATGTATGGATTTGTGTATGTACAGCGTACATAAAGTACATAAATAGTTGGAACATATTAAATAAATTTTTAATGATTAAAAGCGACCAAAGCGAGTTCTATTTCTGTCATTAAACATTTACTTAAAATGTTCTAACTGGCTTAGAATATAACATCCTGCATTTTGATTGGCCAATAGAAACACCTGACATCATGCCTGCTTACTTAAAAGCAAAATTTTAATGATTAAATTTTCATTTAACCGCAAAAAGCGGCGTTCTCATTGGCGCAAACTGTAGGTGATATCTAAAATTATTTATTAATTACTCAATAGTTGTCCGAACTTTAGCGGAATTCTCTGATTAACATTATTCTTATCATTAAACAAGCAGTAAAAGTGTTTGTATGTTTGTCATTTAATAGCAGTTCAAATCAAAGCACTGAAAGTACTGTTGTGTGGCGTACTGTTGCCATTAAAACCAATATCGAATAAAGGTTGCATCAACATTTTATGCTCGAGTTCTGATAAGCCCAGTCTAATTCAAGCATTTGTGCTGCCTAAGACACCAAGCGAACCAGCAGTAACATGGAACATACTATGCTGGGCGTCAAGCAAAGTATATTTACAATGACCATTTAAACGACTTGGAGAGATCGCCCGGTGTCAAGATAATTACATGTACTCACCAAAGACCCAAATGTATATTTAGGTCTTTGTAGTCACCAACCAAAAATCACCAACTTATGTGCCAGGTTATTCTTATCCCACCATGTATAAATAAGAAATGATCCGTACAAACTTTAATTTGACCTCCAACACTGACCTTGCCCTTTGAGGGAGGAACTTGGGGTTGCTCATGACACTCAAATTGATAGATGTTAAAATTGGTCAATGCATGACAAAGAAATAGTTTGGCAAATTTCAACTTGACCTTTGATCTCCAACTGTGACATTTACCTTTGAGATAGGAACCCGGTGGTTGGGCATAACACCCTGTCTCATTGAGGATAACATTCATGCCAAATATAAGAAAGATTGGTCAATCCATGACAAAGTTATGGTCCGGACAAGTTTCAATTTGACATTTGACCTCTAACTGTGACATCGACCTTTGAGATAGGAACCTGGTGGTAAGGCATGACATTCTGCCTCATGGAGGTAAATATTTATGCCAAACAATAAGGAAGATTGGTCAAAGCATGACATATGGTCCGGACAAACTTCAATTTGACCTTAGACATCCAACTGTGACCTTGACCTTGCAGATTTGAGCCTTGGGGTTGGGCAAGACACTCCGCCTCATGAAAGTAAACATTTATGCCAAATATAGGAAAGATTGGTCAGTGCATGACAAAGTCATGGTCGGACAAGCTTCAATTTGACATTTGACCTCAAACTGTGACCTTGACCTCTGAGATATGAACCTGGGGGTTGGGTATAACACTCCACCTAATGGAGATTAACATTCATGCCAAATATAAGATAGATTGGTCAATGCATAACAAAGTTATAATCCTGACAAACTTTAATTTGATCTTTGACCTCCAACTGTGACCTTGACCTTTGAGATGGAACCCGAGGGTTGTGCATGACACCATCCTCATGGAGGTGAACATTCAAGCCTAATATAATCAAGATTGGTTAAAGCATAGCAATGTTATTGTCCAGACAAAATGGAACGAACTTACACATTCTCGCACTTACGCCCACACATCTCTCACCGCAAGCAGGCTCAAAAACAAATTTACCCCTGTCAAAGATATTCAATAGATATTTCTGGGTTGACCGCTGTAAAAAAAACTTCCACTTATAACTAATCGACCCCTGTCGCTGTAGAAAACTTCCACTTATAACTAATCGACCCCTGTCGCTGTAGAAAACTTTCACTCATAACTTACCGACCATTGTAAGAGACTTTAAATAGATATTTCAGGGTTGACTGCAGTAGAAAACTGCCAGTTAAAACAAACTGACCTTTGTCAGAGACCTTTAATAGATCTTTCAGGGTTGACCAATATAATAAACTAGCTCTTACAACTAACCGACACCTGTCAGAGACCTTAAATAGATATTTCAGGGTTGACCGCTTTGGAAAACTTCCACTAAAATCTAACGGACCACTGTCAGAAACCTTAAATAGATATTTCAAAGTTGACCACAGTAGAATACTTTCTCTTATAACTATAACTGACTTCCTCTCTGGCAGGAAGTCAGATGTTTCAGGGTTGACCACTGTATAAAACTTCCAATCGTCGTAGCATTTTGAGTTATAAAGTGACAATATTACGTATTGATTTAGGTATTTCGATTAAAATGTTGTAAATAAATATATCTAGACATATGTGAAAATGATATAACGTTTAATTGGTTTAAAACGTTTATTTTTCGCTTTGACAGCTTTTGTCAAGATTCGACTCTTGTTAAAGCCAACCCAAGTTCTCCCCTTGGATTTGTCGTCGTAGTAGTTTTGGCTATAAAGTAATCTTTTTTCATATTGTTTTAGGTATTTCAATTTAAATTATTTGTAAATACATATATCTGTGCATGTGTGACAATATTATAATGTTTAATTGCTTTAAAACGGCTATGTTTCGCTTCGACGGCCTTTATCTAGATTTCGACTCTTGTTTAGTCCAAAGACCTAAATATATCAAACCCAAGTTCTCTCCCGTAGATTGGCCATCGTACAGTGTTTGGACTATAAATTCATCATATTACATACTTTTCTTCAGATGTTTCGGTTTTAATATCGACAAATATACATATATACACATAAATTACCACGAACCTAACGTATACATGCCTAAAACATTTTTTTGAACTTCGACGGCCTTCGACTGCAATAGACGGCCTTCGACCGCAATAGACGGCCTAGAACTGCATTAAGTAGCACACCGCATAATTATGTCCTCGTCTACAAACAACGGCATTGTGATTTAATCTACTTTCATAAAGAAGAAATCTACTTAGTTTATTTCAAAGATAGTTTTAGTTTTTGGCGGTTTTTACATGCAAACGCTTTGGAACTACTTTACGTAGAACTATTTCAGTTTCCACCAGTGAACACATGCTGTTTCTATTTATAGCATCAATGTTTGTATACAACATAATTAGGTCATTGTCTGCAATGTTCAGCGGCGATGTGATTTACATACGTAACAGTAACCGTGGGTTCCCGCCACCAGTAAAAACATTTTTTGGTAGTAGAAATATAGTCCGTGCGGAATGATTTGCTATAAATATCCTCTAATAATAAAAGTCTGATATAATTGTTGGTCTTAATACAAGTAAATGTTGGTAATGTAAACAAATCAGGTCCAATGATACGTGTAACCTGTGTTGCATGCTTGTAATATTGTTCAAATCATAGAACTAGTTATTTGCCGAGGCCTAATGCGTTAATTTGGTCGTAGGCTAAAAAGTGGTAATATCATTGTGTGGCATCCTTATCATGCTGGATTCCCAGTGGGCTTATCAGGTGGCCAGTGCTGAATTATATTTGCGGTCTACTTGTGCTAAAAATCTCGTATCATAGTGACGCTGTTTAGCGCAATTATCAAAATACCGATATAAACCCTATACTTTATACAAAGAAGATAACATAAGCAACACATTGATATAACTTTGATAATTATGTATTGGTATTTCACATGTTATATTTTTCAGCAATATGCCAATGCAATGTGAAATATTTTCATGCATTTCATACACAAGTCTATGCTAGATGTTATGATGTCGGCTTTATAATAAATACCTATCATAGAATTGAATATTTAAACAAAATCTGTTTAAATACAGTGAAATATGTATTTCAATTATTACTGTCCAAATTTCATTAGAAATAATACTGTTTATGTACATCAAAGATTCAGTCTAAAACACCGTGCGCATTCATTCTTCGAACATCGTCAGCCATTTTAGTTCCGGTATTCCCAAAAATATTAGTCATTAATTTCCCTCGTGATTTTAACATACTCAGTAGTTGATTGGCTGATATTTTTGGGAGCTCAGCAATTTACTACTGAATAAATGATAATAAAATATTATTCATGTATAAATACTACGCGTAAGTTAAATCGTGGCTTTACAAGGAAAAACCTACTAGCACGACATACAGTCACGCTCAGCAGTGGTGGAAGGTATCGACAGAAAGACCCGAGTGGTTACGAATACCGCGAAGACAATAGGTACGGTCCGAACGACCTTTATAGGCTGCTGATTAAGGAAAAAGCCAATTCAAACAGTCTAGAGGTGATTTTCACCGGCTTCGTCGGTGAAAAGTTCCTATTACCACGAGTTGTTTGTGTAATGCCATACCTCGCGAGACCGGTAGGTCACTAGTTCATGACATCGAATGATATGTTTTAGGGTAAAAGATATAAGAATAACTTGTTTAGAATATATTTTATTGTGGAAAAACCTAAACTAGCCATTTTTTTGAAAATAGCCCATATGTATAATTCTGACCCATATATTTGTCATTTTTACAATTTTCTACAACATTCCTTGACATGGATCAAATACGATGTAAATAATAATTCATGATCACTAAGGACGCTAATTACTCCGACCTGTATCCTGTCGAACGGTGTTTTCCATAATATTTTCACGTCGTGAAGATCATTATGTCTCTTATTTTTACGATCTTCATGTGCGGGTCCAGAATGGTTCGGGACTGCCTGTCATTACACTTCGATTTGTTAGTGTTTTTGTCAGAGTGTACTTATTCCTACATTTCAGGTTAATTCATGTTCAGTTCATTTAAGCTGTTGCTGGTACATTACATACACCAATGAGCATTCATGTTTTGTCATTTCACGTGTGGATAGAGAGTGGGGGAGGGACAAGGGGTGTTGTAGAAATTTTGCCAAATGTGTGGCTATCTCATGAACTGAGACAAGTACAGCACGCATAGGAGGAGCGACTAAGATAGTTGTCAAACTAGAATACACCACCCTCAAATGACTGACTCTACAAAGAAATACATATATAACAGTGTATGTTAAGGGCGTATGAGCTGGGGGGGGGGGGGGGGCAGGAAACAAACCCCCAATGTTAGAACTAGGGGTAACGTTAGTTTGCAGGAGCTCCATTGCTCTTGGTTGTATTTTATAATGTTTAAGGATATTTCATTTCTATAGACTGGTCATACTCGTCTATGAAAATTATACAAAATGTTACAATTCCTCAATGAGAGAAGAGCTTTCAGTTATTGGTGGAAATATAGTTCTGGAAAGCTAATTTAACTTCTATAAGTTGTCGTATATATGATTATATTTGTTTAACTTGATTGTTAGTATAAAACATGCAACAATGTTTGAACAGTGCTGATGGATTGAAACAAATAAACATAACTAGTAGTTCAAGTAAATATAAATGATTTATTTTTTTTGTAAATCCCTACATACATTGTTCACCAAGCACAAGTTAATACATAGATACTAACTACAGGTCAACACATCTTACATTCCAAGCACACTGTGATCAGGTGAGGTATAGTGCGATCAAATTGACATGGCCCTGAAACCTTTTATAAGCATAATTCATTGTGTGTAATCTTGTGTGTAATCAAATTTCACATTACTATACATTTCTGGCACTTGATTTATTCCGCTCAAGAAATAGACAAAAACTGTTATACATGTACTTATATTAGTACAAAAGATTTAAGAACCCATACACATGAGAAGAGGTACATGAGGTGAATCATCACATAATATTCAATGAGACAGACATTACTGGAGACGAGCATTACGCCATAAAGTAGGTTCAGTGAGGCAGACGTTAAGTGAGGCAGACATTAAGTGAGGCAGACATTAAGAGAGATAGACATTCAATGAGCCAGACTTGCATTAAGTAAGACGGACATTCAGTGTGACAGGCATTCAACGTGTATTTGCAAATGTATCATCCATTTGTCTATATAAGCATGATGTCGGTATGTGATCGCTGATTTTATGATATGATAAGATAGCAGTACCACATACTATTATTTGATTATCTGATCACACGATTCCCGTCTGTGACAGGACGTTATAAAATTATGACCGAACTTGGAAGGGGTAATAAAAATGTATCTATCCAATACATGTGAATGTAAAGCAAAGTACAATCTAACTCTACACCCAACGGTCGCATTATTGAAACGTCGAACTGCATTTACGGCGCCAGAAACACACTTAATGTTCTTGTCGGAGCTACCACATACAAGTCTCCCGGCTCTCTGTTGACATTGATTCGATCACCGCCCTCCTTTAAAAGCTTATACTATACATAAACACCAGCTCATGTTGTCGCCGTGTGTATTATAATTTTTCTGAGTTGACATTCATAACTTGTAGGAAAAATGCATAACTACGCGCAGCGTCTTTTTTGTCATCAATCTGCATTGTTTTTGCTTATTTTTGTCAGTACGTTAATAATTTATTGTGAGTTTTACAATTACAATTGAGTGACGCCACTAAATTTCAGCAGCAGACAACAGCCAATTGTAAATTTACGTCAGAGAATTGTCGTCTGATTGTATCATAAGGTATAAAAGAACATTGTTATGATTATGAAAACGTACCGTTATTTTCATGTGCGCCGCTATGACCGCATTGGCATATTTTGAATGTTTATATAATTCAATTCTGATAATCAAAAAATGCAGCACGTTTCATGTTAATCGGAATTGAATTATTGCACATTTTGATATCGATTTCATGAACTTACGCCCGTAAACAAACACAACATGTGAACAGTGACATTAATTTTGGAAAACAGAAAACAGCTCGCCACCATCCACACAGTGGCAATGTCCAAACATGCACCGACCCAGTCGAACTTGGCCTAGATATTATGCTCATAAGCATTGTCATAAAGTTTGAAGACGATCGAATGAAACTGACTGTTTGCGTTAGAGCACAGACAAGGCCAATTTCATACTTATTTGGTAATTAAAGGCCCATAACCAAAAAAGGCCTAAGCAGAGTTGGCCTATAATCAACCTTGGCCTAGATATTATGCCCATAAGCACTGTCACAAAGTTTGAAGACGACCGCATGGAAACTGTTTGCGTTAGAGCACAGACAAGGCAAATTTCATACTTTTTGGTAATTTAAGGACCATAACCCAATAAGGCCTAGGCAGATTTGGCCTATAATCGAACTTGGCCTCGATATCATGCCCATAAGCATTGTCACAAAGTTTGAAGACAATCGGATGAAAACTCTGAGCGTATGAGTACAGACAAACTGCTGGACGGTGATAATCCCACATCGTAATGTAGATTATAGTAAAGAATGTTACACGAATGCATTGTCGTAATTCCTCGCCGAGATGTAATAAGAAAATCCCTCCAAAATCGTCAAAAAATTGAAAATATTCAAATGAAATGAAGGTCGCGAAAACTAATTACAGGTTGTTGTTATCTAAAATAGTAAAAGCCGAAATTTTCACGACGTGCTTCCAGTCTGAATATATTTTATGTTTTGACGATTTGCACCAGTGTTTATTCAACATGAAAAGGTGATTTAAGATTAAAGATGTTTGATATTTAATGGTAATATGACTAATTGAAATAGCAATATTTCGCTATCCCTTCTATGTGGTTCTGTCTTGGAGCCAGAGACTATATAATCTCAATGGGAGCAAACTAATTCCTTGGTCATTTTTCCTCTGCCAGATTATCAAAAGACCTGATGGGAAATCCCCTACTGGGTGCAGTGCATTTATTCATATTATTCCTTTTATTATATACCTTCAAAAGTGAAAACAATGCGTTTAATGTGTATACAGCAACGTCGGCATATTTTTGGCATATAACGCGACGTCGATTCGTAAGTGCATGGTGCGGATACGGAAAACCAGACATGTACGATACGGAAAATGCAATCTGACGCTTTGTATTCCACTGTGCGAGTTGGCCTGTATTCATGGCAACAAATTAACAGTTACATCGTCGGGAAAACATGCGCTTATATGAAGCGAAATTCAACTGTTGAGACACGTGCACGCTAAATTCGGTGTGCTTACGTTTGCGTAGTTTTCTCAAAATGACGTAACGTCGCTTAACTGTCCTTTTATCGCGTTGTGCATCATTTCTGCGCGGTGGTCCAAGTTTATTTCTGCGTGTGTTATGGACGATTGTCAAAATAATTTAATTGGTGAATATCTTCATAAAAATATCGTAGATTAGTTCGTATAAGGTTACCGAAAATAATATTGGAACGTGTGTTTAATCATATTGCTGTATATTCATAATTATTATGTAATATTTTTTCTTAACTTATGAATAACGAAAGTGCTCGTGAATATGATATTTTACTGTAAGATATGTTTAAATTTTGATAAAATTGCAATATCCCAATAAGAATGTTTGGCCATTTTATTATCTCCCTACATGTTCGTTCAACTGACAATAAAAATGATCTAGTGCAGTGTATGTTGTAATGAATGCTATAGTTGATATGTTAAGCTCTTTTTAAGTAAAATTTGTTATAATACCGGCCTCAGCAACAAAATTTAAAATGAAAGGATCCTTGTTCTTTTATGTCCATATTAAGCAATTATTTAACATCATCGATGGTACATGGCAACCTTTTACTATTTTTTGTTCACATAGTGTTTCTCATGATTGTGCTAATGACATGTGACACCTTTAAAATAGTAACGAATTTATCGATATATGGACACCCCGGAAGTTCAGGTGTTTAAACGCGTATAAGCATCTAGGGAAGACAATCTTAAAGGGAGGTAACCTTGTTTCAGGAAAGACCTACTAGTATATCCATAACCTATCAGGAAATAACGGAAAAGTTCGGTACAACCTTAGCGAATGGACTCGTCCGAGGGTTATATTTCGGAGTTTGTTGTGTATCTATAGTTAATAGAAGATAATTATAATTAATTTAGAATAAAATAAATCGGGTTTATATTTGATTTAACTCATAGGACCGTGAACCACATGCAAAATGACTGAAATAGCTCAAGCTGTTTGCTTAATCAATTTCGTCACACATTTTAGCAAATAAAACATTGTTTAATATGTATAATTAATATAACGAATGTATATTATTTCAATTTGGTTTTAGTAAACTGTGAGAACACATGTTTTATGTGGACTTTTGTTTGTTTAAACGTTCGTATACATACCCCTTTCACCTGCAGATACTCGTTTACAATACAGATAACAGGGCTGGTATTCACAAAGCTTCTTAGATATTTTCGTAAGATTTTCTTATCTGATAAGAAATTATTTTAGCAAAGAATAAAATAAAAAAAATGACTTAAGTTAAATTCAAGAAGCATCTTTGAAATATCTTAGCTAAAATATTATCCTAAATCTGAGAAATATCAGTTAAAGTGGTTGCTATGTAAAACGGATTTTCCCGCTCTAAAAATAGTAAAGGAACTGAGGACTTCTGTTATGAAAATACAATATAACGAGTCATAAATGTGTCCAAGGGATTAGCCCTTGATCATTATCGCAACACTTTTATTATAAGTTAAAAACATGCATGCATAGAAAGAAATGTTTAGTTTGGTATCGTGTTTATTTATTTGTGTAATTTAAACGGGGTGTTTATTTAAGTAACACCTACTACAAAATGTACATATTATATTCACGGTGCATTCTGTTTGAATTACGTGTTTGAACAGTTGTGTGTATATTATACATGCAGTTTGTTTTTACTGAAGTCATGCGCGGATCAGGAGGGATCCGAACCCCCTAGAATTTTAGCAAAACGATGTTGTTATCTTGAGTATCTTGTCAGGGCCTTAGAGTGTCATTACGATAAAATAGCAGCTGATAGACCCACTAAGAAAAATACTAGTCGGAGTTAATAAGAAGCATAGCAGATCGGAGCCCTGAGCAAAAATGGTGGATCTGCGTAAGTGCAGTTCATGTATTTGGTATATGAAATAATCATTGTATCAATGCAGCGTAATAATCAGTGTGGTGTCAAAGTGTTTGAAATAAAAAAAGGGTTCCCGGGAGTAAAAAAAACAACAGTTTTTTATTACAGTAACCTGAGAGAGCCGAATAATGTGAATCCTTGTTCTGCTTTCTTATATCATGGTCACATGCAATTTGCAATTGTATTGTAGATGTCATCCAGGAATAGATGTTATACATACATCCTATGTGGGAGCTCTTTTTAAATATCACTATCAATGTATGGAACAAGAATTCCAGTGTATTGTTCTAGAAGAAAGAGGGTACAGCCGTTTTGGAGTATTTTAAGGTGTATAAGGTATAGGTGAGACAGTCATTACACTGTCTACACAAGCTTTAACTCCTTTCACAATCGTCGTCCTACGCTTGCGAATCTACGTCAAACTTCTCGGCATAGGTCTTGAAAAGGTAATTTTGTGGTGCTGTCACAATAGTCGTACGTCGGACGCACGACGGTTCTACGATGACACACGACAACCCTACGATGAACAGTTGTCGAACGCCATATTTTTATGAGTGTCGTGCAAACGTCGTTTGTGCGTCGTACGAATATCGTACGATAATGAATGTCCGCAAGAATGTCTTGCGTATGACGTGCGACAATCGCACGATCATCGCACGTGCATCGCGCGTTCTATTTCATGGGTCTATACTGTAAACGTTATCATAAACTTGATCTAGTGCATTGTGAAAACTTATGAAAACTGATTATAATCGACTTTCTGCCAGACAAAACATGTAAGAACATTAGCAATGTATCTACGAAACCTATGATGCAATCAGCAATGCCATTAAAATAGCTATTTCAGCCTTAGAGCAAACTACCCGTATGGCACTTGTATGTCTATCAATTTACGTAAGATGAACCATTGTTATATACCATTATAAAGCCCTTGTTTCAGCCTCACATTCACATAGCAACTAGTCTACACATATTTCGACAATGCAAAATACAGTTACAATCACATCATATATCACAGAAACATTATTACGTGACCATTCTAATACAGAATTATAAGAAACTAATAAATATTATGAGCTTTGAAGTATGAACTATAAAGTGTGCAGTGTAAACTATGAAGTAAGGACTGTGAACTATTAAGTGTGAACTGTGGAGCGTGGAGTGTGAAATGTGGAGTATGAACTATGGAGTGTGAACTGTGGAGTGCGAACTGCAGAGTGTAAACTGTGGAGTGTGAACTGTGGAGTGTGAACTTGGAGTATGAACTTTGGAGAATGAACTATGAAGGGGGAACTATGTACAGGTGTTTACATATAACATATGAACCACAAAGCAATATTAGACATGAAGTTCGAAGTGTGAAGCTTGAAGCATGAACTATGAAGTCACCACCGGGCTTTCGACAAGGTGTGCGGAACCCGTCCGGAGCTATTAGGTTCGTAAAGCACTTGCAGGACACTCCTATGATAGCCGTACGGTGGCCACATGGTGTCCGTTTGAGTACTTTTCGATAAGGCATGCGAGCATCGACAAGCCTATTAGTGTTCAAATCTGTACGGATATCATACATAGCTTGTTTGATGTCGGTATGAGACCCGTACGAGATGATCCCGACTTCGAAATCCCTGTGAATACGTGCACAACTCGGGAGTTCGGTGAAACATTTTCACTGATATAAAGGGTGTAAAGAAAGTTCGTTCCGGTCAGAAAGTATGGCGTATTTTTATTTTTACCCAGCAAAATATTACGAAATTTGGAACAAATGTACAGTACTAAATTTACGAACTGTGTGTTATTTTTGCTTGGATTCCGTTCTGATAGGCACCGTTGTCATGGATTTATAGAACGCGGAAGTAAACTTACGTTAACGTTACGTTGACTGCCATTTAAATAAGAGTCGACAAACAGAAATTATTGCAAAAATAGAACATATCCAGATTTAGGCATTTTAGACATTCATTTTGTTAAAAAATACCTTATGCTTAAATTATCGATGGGAAGAAGACGGATACTCATACAATTGGAGCACAACTATGAATTTGCTAGAACATGGTATCGATTTCGTCGAACGTGACGTGACGTAAACGTCAAGCGAAAATTGAGAGTGGGGTTAAGAAAAAGAATACTGTGTATAAAATAACGTCTGAAAAAATTACACGAACAACTTCTACGAACATCAAAAGACATTGGGGAAGACATACCTCATTTTTCAAACAAATAGTAACTAAATAACTACAAAAATAAAGAAACGTCGGAATAGACAAAAACATGTCATTTTGAAAAAAACACGTGTATGGGAAAACAAAATGCATTTATTTGCGAAACGAATACTCTTACAGCCTCATAACTTGGATGATGTTTTGTTCTTATATAAGGTTAAATTATAGTTTAGTTCATTACAAGTTTTAAACATACTAAACTATACAGGAAGAGGGTAACAAAGGGAGTATTTCGAACTTTACCCGGCCACGACGTCGTTGACGTCATCTTCGAAACAAGATCAACTCATTTACTCATTGCGTTTGAAAAAAATATTGACAGTCAAATCAGCTTAAACTGTTACATATAATGATGTCATTGTATCAGAAGACTGAATGCAAAATTTGGTGCAAATATATTTATTTGTTTTGTGTACAGAAGCTTTTCAAAAACCGGAACGAACTTTCTTTACACCCTTTACGAATTAAGAAAACTGTAAGATGATCGGTTGTCTACCATATCCACATTGGCTTATGGACGCCGTAGGCCTACTAGTTTGCAAAAGTCAGCTCGTGTATATCTCATAGCGTAAATGTGACCAAGGTATAAGCGTATGCTCACAAAATTGACATGTTTGATAATATAAGTCAACGAAAGAAATTGCGTTTTAAAATGCATAATAAAAACATTATTGTAATAGATCTACTACAGGCCTACTTTGTGTTAGCCAGTTATTATTGTAGCGTGATTATTGTTATATACTTATTTACGCTTCCTAAATTACATATAATGCACGATGAATTTAGCAACATTTCTGATTAACTGTGTGTTATAAATGCAAAATGTTGATATCTGAGACTAAACATGATTAAACATGTATGTATCAATTACCCAGAATTCCGAAACATGTGTCCGGAGTTTCCACCTAAGTGTTTTGGTCTAAACGAATGATTTAATACGTATATTAGGGCGGTTCTTTCTTGATGTTTTCTAAGTTTTAAAATCGGTTTGAACACATAATAAAAAGCTCCTATTTTCATCTTAGAAATTTCTTAAATAGTAAGATACCTAAGGCTATGTACGTATCTGAAATATAGGCGCATTTCTTAGTTGAAAATGAGTATTTAAGACAAGAATTGGTTATTTAAGAAGATCTTAAGTTTAAGATATGGTGTGAATAGCTACTTAGAAATAAATTAAACTTAAGACGAATTTTATCATATTTAAGAAATTAATAGGATATTTAAGATATATTTTTAATTTTTTTTCTAAGTAGCTTTGTGAATACCAGACCAGGGCTGGTATTCACAAAGCATCTTAGCAGAAAACTTAGAAATTTCTTAAAATCTTAATTTTTTCTACAGTGTATCATCTAAGCAAGAAAATCAAAATGCTTAATATTTTACATAGTTTTGAAGTATTAGGTACACAGCTACTATAATCACTAAGAAAACAAGGATTATTTTTCAAATTGCGGGAAATATGAGCTGCACAAATTATTAACTTAAGTCAAAATATTTAAGTTTTCACTTAAGATGCTTTGTGAATACCAGCCCAGGTGTATAAACAAACGTATATGTAAGGTTCATAGTAATGACTAGCCGTTCTCGTTGGCCCTAGTGACGGCTAGACGTGTTCGTTAGCCATGCTAAGTAAGTATATGAAATAGTTACCTTCGTTGGGTTTCAGTATATAGTCATCAATCCTCTGTTTTTCAATCTCTTTGTACAAAACTCCGGTATAATACATGCTTGAAAGATGAAGTGTTCCGTTAATTGTTCGATCTTCACTACTTGTGTTCGTTATCTTCAGTGTAACCTCAATGTCGTCACCAATAAACATTTCTTTGGAAGCGTCGATTTCAAATTTCACGTCCTGAAGACAGAAACAAATCAATAAAATGTTTGAAGTGTCATTTGAAGTTCGTTGACTTAGAATATCATTAGTCAAAATCATCTTCACAACATATTAAACCATCTTAATATAAATTGGGGTGTTTAGTATAATACTATGCTTACTCGACAATATAGTAACAACAAGGTTGATACACATATTGTCCTTTCTGTACAATTGATAAAGAAATAGAGTGCATGGACAGGGCTTGTTCTTCCGTTATATTGGCTAGGGTCGTGGCTTCCACACATGGAGAAGTTGTCAGTTACTATAATCGGACAAAGATAAATTGACCGGGCTACAAATAGTACCAGAACATAACGTTCATTCTACAGATAAATGAACAAAACGGTAAAAATGCTGTCGGCGGACTGATTTTCTTGTAAAATGAATAAACTAGTACTTGCTCAACGCTAGATATTACACATTAGCATAAGTACTGTCAGAGATCCTTAGATGCAGATGAGGTGAATATCCCACGCCTGTTTGACAAGTACCATTTGGTATACATGTATAATACATGTGTACAGTGGTATCCTTATTCTTACGTTGAAGTTTGCTTATTACATAAGACATGTTTTAATACATTTGTGATATTTAGCTGGAACATTATGTTGAGTTACCAATACTTTAACAGCTTTACGTTAGCAACAGATACGTTACGCCACTATAAAGATGATGCAATTAGAGATTCATAACGATAGTTTTTGTGATCAAGCTTAAATAAGCGTGTCATCATACCTATGCATTATGGTTTTGTTTGAAATTAATGAACATATCATGTTGTTTTGATGGGCAACAACATGTTTTCATAGACAGATACGTTACAAGATGACACACATACGTTGCCATACCCAAAGAAACTATAATTTTAAACGTTCATCTGTGTAATCCTGACAACATTGTGTTAAAAATTAGAAATTCTTCCTTAAAACGTTTTTGCGACGAAGAATCCATGTTGCAGAGAACGTTATACCGGTACGTGTATGAACAAAAAATACTGATAAACCACTCGAAATGAACCAATATGCTAAAAGTTTATTCATTTCAACATGTTCTGCCTTCATGTTTATTATGGAATATATTATGCAATGCCACTGACTTTACTGGTACAATATGTTTGATAACACTTAGTCAAATAATCTAGTCTTTAATGAAACGTAACGTATCTGTCGGCTATAGAATGGTGACATACTAAAACTGTGTGCAACATCAATATCCTCAATATCACAGACACTCTGAAAACATAGAATATCATAGTGAGCCACTGACATTAGAATTTTGAGACTATGCATGTCGGCTCAAATTTTCATCTCAAGTTGTTCATCTATCTGTAGAATGAACGGTAAACATTCTTGATTACCTTTTGCACATGCAATAAACTTATAAGGTGAATTAAATATATTACAACAGGCAATGAGGGAATAGCTCAGTAGGAAAAGTGCAAGGTCCAGTCGTAATGAAGGTATGTTTATATTATACGTGATTTCAAATTCAAGTCATGACTTTTCTAATAGATGATAATTTGTTTATTCTGTGACTTTTTTAATTATTTTTTCTTACTTTATTTTCTTTCCTAGACTTTGTAATTTAAAAGTGATGAGAAATTGAATATAACAAATGATCATGATAAAAATAAATACAATGAATGCATTCAAACCTGCGTGCAATAATAGCATACCTGGTAAATCATCAATAGGTCGACGCGAGACCACTGAGCCTCTGGCGCTATTGGAGAAATTATTGGCCCATTATCATGTCTTCCAAATTTTCCGGTTAATTAGATGTGAAGGTTACCCACACCGTTCAACACGATAACGTGTAGTCGGTTGATATCATGTAGTCGGATCACATCGAACGTCGCGCGACTTTGAGGCGGAAGTAAGTATTGCTTGTATTTATATTCATTTTGCAGGTTTCGAAGAAAACGAAGTGTGCACATCTAATTGCTGTTGAAAGAGGTATCAGTACACAAAATTCTAAGCAAAACCGTGTTATATTGAGGGAGAAATCACGGAAAATGTGTGCGATTTTTCAAGAAAAACGCGCTGTTTGAAACTTCCACCCCCAAAAGGCATTTTTAAACAAAACCGAACCCATTTACTTAGTCCATATCAAAAATTAATCCATTCCCCGTCTGTATGCAAAATCGCACCCTTGTATTCCTTTTTTTCGCTGAGATATTCGAGTATAAACTTGACATGGTGCAATACCTCGTAGTCCGTTGATGATGAAACAAAGATAACCTCGTAGTCCGAAATAACGGTAGAGATGATATCAACGTAGTCGGACATAGTGAATTCTAATCGAACCGTTTATGAAACGCAATAACAGAAGAATAATTACACCCAGGTTGCAAATGTGTATTTGTCCAAGCAATTGATATCAGGTGAGGGATTTCGGGCAAAAACTATGACATTTGAAGAACAGTATTAAGAACTAGAACTCATTATCGGCTTGAACGTCGATGCCGTCACGTTAAAACAACCTAAGAATAAACTGTATACGGAGAACTACCTTGAATATTCGAAAACCCTGATACCTAATCAAGAAATGCGTAACTTTAATAACAGCAATGTAGGATCGATGCTACGAATACATATACTGCACGCATTGTTTAGCCGACTATCAATTTGCTTGAGTAGAACAAAAGCTTCTGCATCTTGAGCAGCATATATATGTATGACCACTCACATATAGATGTTATGGAACATTTGTGTACTCATGGATAGTAAATGTCTATATTTTATTTGCAAATAATCTCGATATGCCTTCAGTGAAAACATAAATGAAAACATGCTTTATACCCGGTCAATATCACTGCGGTAAACAGTACACCGGATATTGCTATATAGTAAGGTGAGTAGTGTTATTCATTTTCGCGACCTTGTGTACACTAAGGTACTAAGATACGCTGCCTTGTCTTTCTGAGTGTGTTTAATATAATTTTATTCAAAAGAATCTAATTAAATAATTTTCCTAATACTTGGAAACCAGCAAACGGCCGGGAATTACTTAAAAGGGTTATTTTAAGACCAATCTCCAATCGATACTCACGCAAATAATAATCTCGATCTCTCAAATGAAGCTGCTTTGTTTATTTTCTTCATTTATTTTCACGACTTGAATCGAGCAAAATGACATCCCAGTGACCATATTTATGTTTACCAGGAAAGAAATCATAAATAACGGTTGATTTAAGAATAAATGAAAATGTTAGTGTATTGCTTACATTTGTGAGTTCATTTGAATTAGCGGCGCTGTCTTTACTAACCGGTGATGCTGTGAACTTTATGTACACGTGCGGAGTACTTAGCCACACCCGTTTAATATAACTTATGCTGATAGTACATGTATATGCATCGTGACACATATAACTAAGTATATTAATGAATACAACTCAATGTTATAATTAGTTTGAAATATGGAGAGAAATATGCAGCATTGTGCTAGATGCACTCGTCTACTGTCAAGGCGTCGGCCAAATACCCACATGGTATGTCCACACAAAACCACTTACTAAAGTTTTCTTTCACTGATCGAGTGTAAACTTATAAGTGTCAGTCCCAGGTTGTTACATGTTAAAGGCATTTATAAATGAACAGAAGGGGCTTCCCGCTTTAAAAAAATATTAAAAAACAGGGTCATGAATCAAACGCGGTGAACATATTTCACTGAAGCGCTGACCGATTCAATTCGGACTTTTCCTGACCCTTCTTTCACTTTTGTATCTAGGACAAAATATAAACATATCCAAATAAAACAGTTTCACTACATCACATGCAGGTGTACAATGTCGGTTAACTCGATTAGATAATTCCAGTTCCACCATGTCAAAGCATACCATCATTTACACACATCCTCAAGTTTCTGCAAGGGCTATCCGTGGATAGCCATTTAGTTGTTCGTTTTTTAAATATTCAGATAATGTTCATTTATTATCCTATTAGTGGGTTTATCGAAAATCAATGTCACTGCTTCCCCCGGTGACTTTGTATATAGGCGTAGATTCATAAAAACTGTATCAAAACATATAGTTGGGCACAATTGACATACTACGAGTTTATCTTCGTGTGTTTTCGTTATGGTACAGTACGAATGTTTTGATTAATCAAAACAATATTTCTGATTGTACGGATAAGCACGGACATTCAAGGATTATATTTTAATTGTGTTAAACTACATGTACATAGTACAAATGAAATTAAATTCTGATCAACATGAAACGTGTTGTATTATTTGATTATCGTTATTGAATACATGTATATTAGTATTCAAAATATACCAATGACGTCATGTCGCCGCACACCAAAATAACGACATTTTTTTCATATTTTTCTTTTAGGCATTATGCCATTAAAATAACTCGTCAAATCGTAACAACTTTCTGTTGTCTGTTGCTGAAATTTCTGTATTGTTAACGCACCGATTGCTGAGCGAAATAAATGAAACATTCTACCAGTAGTAATGCGTTTTTCATACAAGTTATGAAAGACAGCTTCAGATACTTCACGATACAGCTGCGACAACGTAGCCTTGTGTACATGTGATAAAGCTTTTAAGGGACGAAAATGATCAATCATTTTCAACTGAGGGCCGGAAGACTGGAATGTGGGAAATCTGACAAGAACACTATGATTTGGTATATTTGGCGCCGTCAAAGCAGCTTGACGGTTAATTCTACAATCATCGAGAATAGAGTTAGTAGATTCTAGTTGTAGGACTGTTATGAGTACACTTTTTATTCGAACATGCAGTAAGTGAGTGTCAAATGGAAAGTACATTTTTTAAAGACGAAGAAAACCAGTGATGGAAGCTTCAGGTGTAGTAAGGTTCGCGGAAGAAATGACGTCGGACTACATGCGATGTCTGTTAGCATGTATAATAATGTATAAGCAAATATCTCAATACATGTAACTGTAAACTGCATTCTTTTGTGAAATTTGGCAAATATATTCATGTAAATTGTGGTGCATTATGAACATTGTATGCGATTTACTAGCATCAGTGATATTACTTTTGTATATACCTTCGTAAATACATTTTGAAAGCTGTATTAATAACCCGCTTTCACAATCTCATCAGCTTATCCTGATACATAATTTTTATATTGTTGGTTTATGATAATGTTCAAAAATAGTAAATTACAGAAATCTAATAATTACATTGGCCATCTGAGTAGAATTATTCCCCTGTTATTGCGTTTCATAAACGGTTCGATTAGAATTCACTATGCCCGACTACGTTGATATCATCTCTACCGTTATTTCGGACTACGAGGTTATCTTTGTTTCATCATCAACGGACTACGAGGTTATCCAAAATATTGCACCATGTCAAGTTTATATTCGAATATCTCAGCGAAAAAAAGGAATACAAGGGTGCGATTTTGCATACAGACGGGGAATGGATTAATTTGTGTTATGGACTAAGTAAATGGGTTCGGTTTTGTTTAAAAATGCCTTTTGGGGATGGAAGTTTCAAACAACGTGTTTTTCTTGAAAAATCGCACACATTTTCCGTGATTTCTCCCTCAATATAAAACGGTTTTGCTTAGAATTTTGTGTACTGATACCTCTTTCAACAGCGATTAGATGTGCACACTTTCGATGTGATCCGACTACATGATATCAACCGACTACACGTTATCGGGTTGAACGGTGTGTTACCGTTGTGTTTATTTTAAATTGCTAAATTTAGTCCGGTCAATTTATGTTTGTCCAACTATAGCGGAATAACTTGTTTAGTAATTCCTTCTGTACATGTGGAAACTAACTTAAACTGTGCACGTTAAGTCCAACGGAATTACCACTACAATGATATGAGCAAACAAAAGAAGTCAGCATAACCAACTAATTGTTACCGACCGACAACCATGGACATATGATTATTTTAATAATAGTTTCTTATATGCCGTTTCGTATACGAGCTACTCATAGCTACTACGGTATGTATCATCGGCTGCTTTTGACTGCATAGCATTTATTATTCAAATACATTTAAATATCAATGACTGAGCTTGATGAGAAGTACGAAAATAGGCATTCGTGTGGATATTTTATGGGTCCCTTGTAGGTTCGTGAATGATGGTTACGAAGCTTCATCAAATCTGACTGCCATTTCTAAGGACATCCTGAAATCCAGCTGTTATGTTAGGGTCCCAATTAACGAGATAAATTTGTGAAATACAGGAGTATATCAAGCAGTCAACACGTACACTTATTTGCATGCAGCATTTTAAAGTCTTTATGCAGTACATGTCTACCATATTACCTCTGCTGTGGGTCGTTTGAAAACCTCACGGTCAACTGAAGATGCCTGGTTTGCCAGCCGCACTGCTGCACGATTCTCCTCCGTACCTGGAAAACAAGCTCTATTACGTTGGTTGTCAATCAATGATTCTGTTGTTTTTGCGTTTGACTGGAAAAGTCAACTACTCTAGAATTTGAAACTATTCTTCTCGTTGCGAAAGTCAGCCTTTTTTGCTTCACTTTTCTTCCGACTTTCATGAAAATAGCTTTGACAGCATTGGTTATGTATATAAACGAGTAGAGGAGTGCTTTGATAACAGTGGATGTGTATATAAGAATAGTAGAATGATTTGATAACATTGATTATGTCTTTAAATTTAAAGGAATGAAAGAAAAGCGATATCTGACCTTCAGGATATTTATATTGATCCGTCACATCTTCACGTTGGTAAAAACTGAATGGTTTCTTTGTACTGATCTTCTGTCCCACCCTACAAACAAATAGTTTACAGTGAATGTTGGTGGATTTCAACTCGAGACAGAACTTTTTAAATAAACCTGTTAATAAGAATATCAAAACTATGTTTGATTGGAGTGAGTAAGGTGAATACGAGGGGTGTTCGAAAAGAAATGCAATTCCATGCATACAAATATGGTATTTGTAGGGGTTTCGTGCTTCAAACTTGGCTTGTGTACCAATTAGACCATTGTCTGCACTTAGGCAAAATTAGATTGAAATACATGCTTTAGTTTGGTCATAATGTATATTTAATAAACACTTACTAATTTATACTCAGCTTAATAACGTTCGAAATACGTATCGTTAAACTGACTGAAATTATGCCTTATACCAAAAAAATTTAAGTTAAGTGATAAATTTATACATGATGAACTTTATGAGACAAAAGGACATCGACAAGGTGTCTTTTAGCATTGAAACACTTTAATTACATGTTTCAAAGTAGGTCAATAGCATCTAAAAGTCAACAACAATAGTGGCCAACTGAAAACAACAACAACATCAAACAGAACATTGATAAAAAGAGGGTATTCGATCGTCTCAAAGCTGCAATATTAAAAGTTGGACTGTTAGCTGCTCGTACAAGGTCTGGTTTATCCCAAGTTTACTTCATTTGGAATAAAATTCTTGAAGTTTACAACATTTGTATCCACCGGATACCATGTTCATTGCGTGGTGCCAAAAACGTCATCTTATTTTAAATGCCGTGAAAATATTAAAGTTATACCTCCAGTACTTTCAAAAACGTTTTACGTAGTCTAACAAAGCATGGAACCTACGCTCACTATCATTAACCAAGAATGAAGCAGACATATCATATATGTGCCACCAAGAATTCTAAGAAATCCGTAATTGTAAAAATATACACAGTAACTGATGGAAATGATTAATTTGATTTTCTTCCACAAAGGTCTTGCAATTTAAAAACAACACCTAATGGACAAATATGTTCCAAAAAGGTTCGATATACATTGTGTGCATAAAAACCTTAAGAAATATTTCATATAGCGTTAAATTGTTTATGCACATTTCTCATGAAAATGCCTCTTTGAACAGGGCTTCTACTGTAAAGTGGTTTTTGAACTAAAAACGCATGAGAATACTATATCACTAAGTTTATTCTGTAGACCTATTCCTATGCGAATAATTTTCAGTTCCTAAACTAAAATTACATGCAGAAGACCACAAGTACGGTTCCAGGAAACCTATGTGGTCAGCCATATTACAGTGCATAATGGTTATACCTTTTTCAGATGACAAAACATACCTTTAATCTTGAATTTAACGGTTGAATGTGTGTGCTTTACGTCAAGGAGAGTTCATTGAAGGTTTTCTGTGAGTTTCATTGTAAATGGTTCAGTCAAAAAAAAAGGTACAGGGTAAATTGCATTTCTTTTCGATCACCCCTCGTACCAATCGTATCAACGTAGCGTTAGATAATATCGTCTTGTGCTTCAGGGAAAATAATTCATTTTGTCTAGGGGTGTCACTTCATGGCAATCAGGTATTTAGATATATCACAAACTTTTACAAATAACTTCTGTTACCATCTACATAAAGCACATGCTAGGTCCTGTTTCCCGCTCTAAATAGTCCACATTGTCATCTTTAGTATTTCACGATAAATATTATACATATTTAATCTATATTGATTGTGATAAATGGTGTCGTCACCCGAAGATTGAAGTGTTAAAACAAATGTCCGTGCAATTAGAACTGTCTTGTAACTCAAAAAGACCATAAAAACTTATTCGTCTGATTATTAAAACTTACGAGTTTTTTGAGATGGAAGCCACCTCAAATTCACCATCTTCATTCTTTACCCAGGTCACCCTGTCGGCGTTAACTTCAGCAAATAAAAACTTTCCATCGTATGGTAAATTAACTTCACCTCGTTTCACTGCCAATAGAGGCATTGGACCCATGCAATAGTCGCCTGAAATTATTCATTCTAATTGCTCAATATCATTGTCAACCTTTAACAAAAGGTGCGTTATATCACTAAACCGAGAACATGAATATTGTAATAGCTTGTTGGTAGAATAATTATTGTCGGTTCATTAAAGGAATCTAGCTGATACAAGTTAACAGCAAGTATAGTTAAAAGTTAATCATAAATTAAGCCACTATTGTGCTTGACTTATTTTTACTAAATTCATTATTTCACTGTGGAGAATAGTGATATTTATTATATCAATGGATTATTTCTTTATTAGTGAAAATAACAGTGATTTTTACTGTTTAAGAAGATTGTTTAGGTACCATAAGAAACAGAAATGTAACGTCAAGAGCACAGGTAACTGTATCATTAATAAAGAGTAAACAAACAACAATTTAATATATCTTAGAAAGGTTTTATTACACGGGAAATTGACCACACAGTCACTGAGGTGCAGTTTGATTTTAATACACATTTCTTTGTTACTGGTATTATTTTAAATATTATTACATAATCAGAACATGACCTAGATATTATAGAAACAAACATTGTAACCAAGTTTAATAAAGATTAAGCAATAAGCATGACCATTTGAGTGTGAACAATGTTTGATGTGACCATGTAACCTAGTTTTTGACCCTATATGACTCAGTTGCAAACTCGACCTAGATGTCATAGAGACAAACATTGTGACCAAGTTTCATAAAGATAAGGTAAACAATGAGATCTCTAGAGTGTTAACAATGGATTACTTCAATGAGACTTGGTGACCTAGTTTGTGAACATAGATGACCGAGTTGCGAACTTGACCTAGAGTTGATAAAGGTACACATTGTGACGAAGTTTCATAAAGATTATATAAAAAACTATGACCTATAGAGTGTTAACAATGTTTTCCTTTTATTTAACCTAGTGACCTAGTTTTTGACCCCAAATGACCCAGTTACAAACTTGACCTAGATTTTAAAAAGACAAACATTGTGACCAAGTTTCATAAACATTAGGTAAAAATGTGACCTCTATAGTGTTAACAAGTTTTTTCTTTGATTTGACCTAGTGACCAAGTTTGTTTTTTCCAGATGACCCAGTTACAAACTTTACCTAGATTTTATAGACATTGTGACCAAGTTTCATAAAGATTAGGAAATAAATGTGACCTCTTCAGTGTTAACAAGGTTTTTCTTTAATGTAACCTGTTGACCTAGTTTTTGACCCAAGGTGACCCAGTTGCGAACTTGATATAGATTTTATAGAGGTACACATTGTGACTAAGTTTCATTAAGAGTATGTCAAAAATGTGACCTCTAGAGTGTTAACAAGGTTTTTCTTTTATTTGACCTAGTGGCCTAGGTTTTGACCCAAAATGACCCAGTTACAAAATTGACCTAGATTTCATAGAGACAAACATTGTGACTAAGTTTAATTAAGATTGAGTGAAAACCCTGACCTCTAAAGTGTTAACAGTCAAATTGTTGACAGTGGACGACGGACGTTGGACGACGGACGATGGACGCCGGACATAGAGCGATCACTGGACACGGTGGTATGCATTTCAAGGTATAACCTTTTTAACTAGTTGATCAATTTCGATGGGATATTGCATGGAGGTAGTTCTAACGATGTTATCTATGAATGTAATTACATTAAATATTTTGTACTTTATGAAGATATCGGAAGCCAATTCTTATTTTTGATACCATGAAAATCCGACCACTTAAGTTCAAATGCACCTTTCTAAGATAACATACATTTTATAAAATATTTTCTTTTACTCTTTTTCAATGATACAATTATCTATGGTCAAGCGTGTTGGGCTTTATAATATGCGTTACGTCATCATTACGCCAAATTTGTCACGTCGAGACGTTCCGATTTCAAAGTGATTTTCCAATTAAGCAAGTACAATTTAATGAGACAGAAATGTTGTAGTTTGGTTTAAGATCAAAATTTGATTTTATTTCACTCTGGATCACAGACAATCTCATTTAAATCAAATCCATATAATGCTTCACTACTTTATTCTGATATATAGGATCTGATACCATCAGATGTTCAAGTGACCTTTCAATCATCCAATCAAAAAGTTACTTTCACAAATCTGAAAGTGTACAGGTGGCAGCTGGTGGCTAGCCTTGCTCAATCTTTTATATTTGTAAATATGTTCTTGTGCATAGTATTTTAATATCACTGGTGACAATATATTCTCTTGCAATTTTCTATAACTTTTATCTATTTCTTGATTTCTACTGAACATAAAAAGGGGTTTAGCTCAAGTAAGATCATTATTTCTTTAGATGTTTTCACAGCAAGAGTTATCTCCTTTATATTACAGTCATCAAAATGTAATTGCACATGATACTAGTTTAACTGTAACATATTGTCTTTTTATCTTTTACACTTTTACATTTTTAACACTTGTAACATACTTATTTCTTTATTAATTGTTTGCTCTAACAGCACCACCCTGTAAAAGTCCGATGTTTGATGCAGATGAAGATGGATTTAGGTCTTAGCAAAATTAATCACTAGGACTCTGGTGCCAGTCTAACTAGTGGCTGCTGAATGACTCACTGCGTGGGAGAGAGGTCATTTAAACATGACCAGCTATAGAGTGTAGTCAGATCTAAGAGCGAAGCTGAATGTTAGACTCTAATTTTAATGAGATTGGATCACAGAAAGTTTCATTCGTGACTACGCCACTAGTGAAAATCTCGATTTTCTTTGATCACTCGATGAAATAAATTTATTCTTACACCTAAATCAACACACACTAGTATCGGCCATGTATATAATTATGCATATCCGAACAAACAGCCAACTTCATACCTATTCTGGGACCGTTACTCTGGAATCCATGGTACGATATGGCTGGTTCAAGAATAGAACCGTTATCTAAATCTGTTTGGTGACAATCAAATTTTAATTATAACATGACCGACGATTTCTCCTATATAGAACAAACTTAGCATTGAATAACGTCTGATATACAATGAAAGTGACGTCACGTCGTTTTATGACGTCATGCTAATAGACAAATAAAGTAAACAACATACTCTCGTAAAGTAACATTGATTTATAATTCCGAGTTAAAATCGAAATAACATATTCATAAGCCGTAGTACATGTATACCTTTGTAATTGGCGCCCCGATGGATCGGGGCGTCTGTATTGGAGGACTTTGTTATAATGAGCTGGAAGACAATTCCCCCATGATGAGCCTCAACTTGTATGAAGTTTATGAACACTTCCCCGTGTTGAGCCTCAATTCGTAAGAAGTTCATAAATAATTTCCCACGTGGAGCCTCAATTTAACTATATAATATAACTTTATTTGATTAACATACATAAATTCCCATTACGAACCTCGCTGATCCGGCTGGCGAAATTACTTATTTGCATAAAGCTAATTGTGTCGCCCCGGCCAAATATCTCATTAACATGAAGGTACCGGCTGACCAACAGACCTTACGTTATCTTACATATCCTACTCCCCACAATTCATTGCTCTGTATTACACCCAGTGTCCACAGCAAATAAACAACCAATCAGCGTATCGCTTACGAACAGCGGCTTCATATCAGTAAATACACTGGGTACACCGTCTATTTTTAGAACAGGAAAAACCGTTACTCGGCACGGCTCTTGAATCGCGTTCGACCAGGTAAATATTAGAGTTTCTATAAATACATGTATCTACCACATTGTAACCTATAAAACCCAAGAAGTGCAGCGTATGGATTAAGATGTGCCACGTTCAGGTTTCTCTGAAAAGATTCTTCAATGAAACAAAATAGTCGGTACCAATTTTGAAAACCACGTACAAAGTAACAAATGAAAAATTGATACCGACTATTTGTTTAATTGAGGGTCATTCAATATACAATGCGATATAAATTGAATGACCCGTACGTACTGCATATGAGCGACATTATAGCTATCCAGCTTTTTAATGCACAACTTTTACCGACCCTGCAGTCTTCATTGAAATGCTATATCTTAAAACATTTCATGGTAAATGGATATGCCCTGGAAACTATTTTTGGAATAGCTAAAACTTGTCTTAGATATAGATTTCAGTCGTTCTGCCAATGGAGAGATGTGTCTATACAGATTTGAACGCATTTGCTTTTACAGGTATCTAGACACTTAAAATGGTTTCTATACAGATTTGAATTAGCTGGTAACTCACTGGTCCTCGGTAGAGTTTTTGAGTCTTGATAGACTCATCTTCTACATCAATTGTTCTCGATTCTTGCTATACGTATTTGAATACATCAAAGCGTATAGACTCGTGAATAAACTTGACATCTGTATAGATTTAGTGTCTAGAAAGCAATTGATTCTAGACTCTATAAAGATTTAAATAATGTTGCTTCTAAACAAATATATTTGGTTGTCTATACAGATTTGGCACGTTCTATGTGCCATGGTTATGCAACACATATGTCTTGTATTGTTAATAGTTTTCTGTTTATAAATAAAACAAAGTTCATATACCTGTTGTATTTTATTCTTGTTTTTTTTAACTTATCATATGGAAACTTTCAAATTGATAGCAATGCCTTTACACTCAGCTTTGTTTGTTAAATTTATACAACCAATGAAATAGTATGCACCAAATATGGAATTTGCACATACTGAATTGCTATCGGATATATAGCTATACAAACTTTACACACAATACACCATTTGACTATTACATTATACTAATTGCCAATAAACTGAAATTAGCATTATGAATATAC
The DNA here is from genome assembly GCA_947247005.1 of Spisula solida. Taxonomy (NCBI): domain Eukaryota; kingdom Metazoa; phylum Mollusca; class Bivalvia; order Venerida; family Mactridae; genus Spisula; species Spisula solida. The sequence continues at coordinate 30,505,222 of OX365949.1, forward strand.
TACACATCACATCACACTGAAATGAGTTGTAAATGATGTGAATCTGCTTTGTTTGCCGTTTGATAATATTAAATGAATAGCATGCGTATATTTATAAAACATGCTTGTACAAGAGGATTAAGGTACAAACTGAGATCCTTAATATTTAAGATGAAAATATATTTTTTGTATTTCACTTTTGCCATTATATTTTGAAAAATACAGCACCTGCTATTTCTTATAATGATCAATCATATACGTCTTTACAGTTTTCAGAACTTCTTTTATGGCGCCCTTTGATGCTTTGCATCAATGGTTATCTTGTACAATAGTTTGTACGGCCTTCGTGGTTAATTCCTACGCGTCAGAACTCCAAACCATTAGATGACAGCCGGTATACTACGGGTTTTCATTGTTTATTTCTTAAAGGAAACAACTTTCATTCTGACGACGACGGAAATTCTATTTCTGGGACCGAAACACAAGAATCCATAGTGCGATATAGCTGGCAGAGGATGTACGGTTAAAATGCAACAATAAATGAAACCATGCTCTTGATAAATCGCACATAATACCAAATGTTTGGTCCTATCGCAATCGTAACGTCATGCATCCGGAAGATCCCTCGAATGTATCAAGCGGAACAATAAAGACACATTATCCGTGATTGACCCAATTCTTGCGGTTTACAAGATACCATCACGCCTAAACAATTGATCCTAACGATCCCATAAATAAATGACGTTTAACAGAAAACACATATCGTTTATAATAAGCTAGCGTATATCTATGTCCAAGATGTGTGATCGATGTAGTTCACACCATTATGTATTGTGTTTAAAATTAAAACCGTAAACATAGTTTACACTAAAAATTACACTGTCTAATAACCAGTAAGAACCGTTCCAACGAAGGCGACGCTTTATTTACACCCGAGTCACGTTACGTCAGTAATGTCCGAGGGGTCCCGATTGGTCCTATCGTAGACCGTAATCCTGTAAACCTTAATGGGACATAACTAGGTCAAGAAATGAACCGATACCTTATGGTGATACAAGTTGAATCTAAGTGTGATTAAAATTAAATGAAATAATAAACGAAACCATTATAGTGAGGATAAAAATGGTTCAAGGATGAATGCATGGACGGTCGATCAACGGATGACGAACGACGGACGAATGGTTATCCCTAAGGTAACATTGAAAATATGTGACATGTAAGCAAAGACAGTGAAGCTGAGGAGGTCAAACTCGTAAGTCATAACTTCCCAAGACATATCGAAAAAATGCCTAAACGTGGATCCAAAAATAGATGCTTTCCAGAGGATCTAAAGGCGATTATAGTGCGCACAGGATAATGAGAACTGCGGGAACTGGTATAGTCCAGAAAGGTGGATAAATCAGATGTGCACGATTTATCAGTGATGTTTTGAGTACTATACTGACCTTATTTGTTTACTTTAATAATTGATAAAACCAAATTTGCAACAGTTGACCAAACCGATTCATGTTTGTATATGAATATACAGTCCGTTTCAGATAACTTCGCAGTGACGTTTTAGACGAGTCTAAGCCAGTAGGGAAATCGATATTATCATTATTTTAATTACATATCTTTATGTTATAATACTATACCGAGATAGTATTTTCGTAATGTGAAATTAGTACCGACGGTAAAGCACTAGGCATAGTAATGAATTATTTTTACTAGTTTTCGTATGGGTTCGAATCGCACTCATGCTAATATTTTTATATCCTTGATGTTTTTTTTAAGTTTATCTCTATTTTTTCCCTTTTTTCAATAGATGGATTTTTTCTTTTTGCCTTTTGGTTTATCTATTTCATTTTTTCTATAATACTTTTTATAATTCAAATCATATTAAACAAATACAAACATTTACAACAAAGCATTACAAAACATTTCAAACATGTGGGGCCGATTCTGATTCTGATGCTGTGTCCGTCTCTGAATCACTTTCATATTCTGATGCAGTGTCAGTTCCTTCGTCACTAGAAGTAACTTCTATAAGAAGTCTCTCCATTTCCGTCTCGATGGCAATGTCTGTCGCCCAGTAGTTCCGCTCCACCTTCTTTACATGAGCACAGCATGACTGCCAGTCCTCTGCAGTTACAGATGAAATAGCTTTCCTGGTAAGCGTCAAGACGTCATTCTTGTTGAAGGACATATTTCGGCGCGCTACATATCCTTTGATGTTAGCCCACACCAACTCTATGGCATTCAAATCTGCATGATAGGCAGGCAGTCTGAGACAGGTATGCCCATGTTCTTGCAACCTGGTGTCCAATTGGTATGTCAGGGGTGGTTTCTGTTGTTTACAACGTAGCAACAGCTCTGGCTTCAACATTGCATCCATGTGTCGTATGTTGTGTCGCTCCATCCATGCCTTTATCTCGGCCTTCCTAGTAGACTGGGTGGGACACCTGTCAGACTGTATGTTATGATACGGTGCATTGTCCACAACAAGAACCGATCGTGCTGGCAGGTTCGGCAGTAACTTCTCATCTAACCATCTCAAAAAATTCGTCGAATTCATCTCATCATGGTAATCTCCACTGGCCATCTTCGCCTGGAAAAGAAGTTCCGCACCTGGAATGAATCCCGATTCCGAACCAGCATACACAACTATCAGACGGCTTCCCTTATCGAATGGCACCTTGAGCGAGACATCCTTCGACTGCCAGGTTTTCGGTATAGTATGGGAAGAATTAACGTAGGTTTCATCGATCTAAATGATCGGACGACCCTCTTCCCGGTATTTCTTTATATGACGAAGGAATTGCGCACGAGCAACAACGATGTCTGGCCTTTCCATCAGGACGTCTCTGTTACTCTGGGTTTTCTTCCAGGTGAATCCTAAATCCTTCAATGTTCGCATCAAATGTCTTTTTCCTCCGGAGTACTGGATTTTTTCTTGAAGAGCTTGTCGAATGTTATTTACTGTCGGGACTCTCTTCTGGCAGACACGTATCTCCTGCACGGTACGGCGAACAACGTCTCGGTCGAAACCATCTATCGTCACCCTGTCTGAACGCCTCTTTCGTTGAACCTCTGTTTCACCAGCCTGTTCTCTCTGGTACTTGTAAAGTGTCCTTTCGCTGGTACCTGTGTAATGTGCGGCTCGTTCAACTGGGGATGTGAGAGGAATGTGAAGCTTTCCGGCTTGCTTTTCTTCTTTACACACCTTAAATAAAAGATATGAATTCATTTAACTGAAAGGTTAAACAATATTAGGCAATTCAAAATGCAGTAATGTCAGCACAACGCGATTCAATGACGAACTGAAATAAGGAAACATAATGATGCTTGCAATAACCTTCAGAACATTCTGCAGTATACATTTAGCATCATTCTTATACTGAGCAACGTTTCTCTTTACAATAACTGACGTGGATGCCTCGGACATACTTACTAGACTGATCATATTTGACAACGACCAGATAGGAATTTCAACCTGCACGAAATTTCCGTGTGTTTTCGTGTATTCATGATCACAATGTGTTAACACATAGCTAATTGCCAGTCACTTCAAAACATAATTGATTTGGTATTTTTTCTATTATCATTAGATATTGAAAGCTACATACTCAATGACATTAATATACATGTAGTATGGTTAAAATAGTTAAATGGGAATACACTCACAAAAAGATAAATAATTTAGACCTACCTGGATTCGAACCTACAGCCTGCAAAACTAAAGTTACCAGATAGCGTTGCTAACCACTGAGCAACAGGGACGTATGAAAATAATACTGTTATATAAAACTAATATCATTGTGTATGTAAGCCGCGTTACCTGATTTGATAGTTGTATCGATCCAGACAACATAAACAATCGTGACCTCACTGCGAAGTTATCCTACACTGACTATACACAGGCAGATCTAAACAAAGGGGAAGAGATTGTCAGGAAATAACGGTATGAAAAGTTGCACCCAGTGAGTGGAACAATAACAAGATTTGCCGGATCAGCCGACAAGCACAACTTATCAAAAACAAACGTAATACGATAAGTATAATTATATGATTCCACAAACCATCACTAGTTTCTTGTGGTGTAGCATCAATCGCTTGCCATCCACCATATCCAGCTGGTAAATCTGATCTAGCCATCCAAACATCATTCCACACATGGAAATTCCTGCAAATAGTATATTCATAATTCCTTCGCCGGGGTAGAATATTGGCCTTTTAAAAGCAAGGGATGATACAGGCGCACGTAATGACCTCTAACCTAGGAATCAGGCAACAACGAGTGCGATTGATATACCTTGTACCAGTAAGTTATTACAACTTGGTTCACAGTCGAATATTGGTTCACAATCGATATTTAAACATGTTGATGCATAAGCATATAGTTCCAGGACAATACTGTCGATAATAATGTGACTGGGTAGTCTCGGTAAGATTAAAATACTGTTGGTGTAGCTCTATTATTCACCACTATGGTCAGAAAAATATCTAGTACAATAGTATAATGTTACAACGCCCAACGATGATGTTAATCTAACTTGACTAACTAATACATGTATTACAGTACAACCTCTCTAGAGCAAATACTTTTGGACACACACTTTGGATGGTGTAAAAAGGTTAAATAAGTAGTAAACGGGTACTTCCCGAACAAAATGATACTCCTGCTATAGAGAGGTTGTTGCTTAAGAGATGACCTCTCGGAAGAGGTTGTACGGTTTGTATACATAGGGAAGTTGCGAAACAGAACGGTTACGACTACGTGAATACTCCTTTTGGGCATTTCGTCATTTAGGTATGTGTAGTTTCTACATATAACGGACATGTGATAGACGAAAATAAAACGTGTACTAAATCACAAAATTGTGCGTATGCACGAGAAACCAAAATGACATCCCCGATTGACCGATGGAGTTTATATAAACACACGATATCGATTCGTGAATACTTTGCTTCAACGCACACGTTTTGTTTCACAAGCTTTCTTTTTGATAATTTATTCGTGAATCCATTATCTTGTGAATTTTAAACAAACACAATAGGCCTTTTCGACCGGGCTGTTTCGTGGAGCAGGTTGCAGTCTGGTTCTGGTAATTTTACAGTTGTATTACTGTAGTAGTACTGTAATTTCGGGGACGGGAACCAGGCTAAAACTTGCTTCACGAAACAGCCCAATCGAAAAGGCATAATGTTGCATTAATACTATGAATTCTTGTGTCAAATGCAGTACTGGCGTGAATAATTACGCTTGTGTAGGAGCTTACCACACGGAGTCGCCGTTTAAATATGCTATTGCGTCTCTATTGTGGTCCTCAAAACGATCTATAGAAACACTGCCGTCAGTGTCGTGAGCGGAGGAGAAGTTAGTAACACTTCTTGCAGGGATACCTATCGCTCGGCAAGCTGAAATGTCGATGGAACTACGTTATATAGTAACATAAACACAATCATTTTCTGAATTAATGAACTGTTTATACATCAAGGAAAGCTGAAAATAAAATGGAAGACTTGATAAGCACGGACATAGAATTGCGTTCGTCTGATTGCGTAAGATGTATTAAAATCCCGGGCCCGTTTCATAGACATGCTTTGGTAAGATTCAGCCTTTTCATATGCTATTTTGAGAAAACTTAGACAGCTAGTGCACTTAAGCAAAGTTGTTCAAATTAGCGTTATCATAAATAACTATTTTAATTTTACGGAAATGTATAGTTTCACTTGGTACAATCACAATGGTAAAAGGAAAAGTCCCATCTCTGTCTATGAAACGGGCCTAAGGCTTGTAACAACTGAATATGCGATTTTGAGTGTTAGTCATTCAGGCTGCTGGTCAATCATCAGAGACTTGCAAAGCATTTAAAGACGCACCAAGCAACAACAATTGTCAGCAAAACGAACCAATCGTGGCTACTAGCACGTAAACATGATGTCTCCTCTTGCAAACAATGGCACCAAAGTGATTTGAGACATAAAATTATAATTTTTAATTAATAAAGACGGATCGTGAATTAAACTTGTGAGAAATAATGCATAAACATCATAGTTATAGAAAATGGTAATGGGAAGGTAATACCCCAACACATTTGTAGACCTTTATTTGACATTACATGGCAACAAAATTTCCACTAATTATAACTTTTGCAACACGTAACGAACTAAATACTGATAACAAATAACTTGTTTTTGTTTTCAGTGTGTACATACTGACCACTTGACAAAGTCTATGCCTTTCTTCGGGAAGTAAAACTATTTTCGCATTAAAATTACTCATTTTATAAGGAACAACTTATTTATGTTTCGTATTGTAAAAACATGTATTGTAGGTCTTAATTAATGATATCAAAATATAAGAAATGAATCATATTCCCGCATTAGAGTTAAATGTTTTTGCTTACCAACAGTAACTTTCAAACATTGGTGGTCATTTGAAAAACGCTATCAATTAGGATTAAAATGTTACACTCCTTACATTTTCATACACACTTCCTTAAGTTAAAGTTTGCAGCATTTTGTCTAACTGGATTGTATTATCTCCAAAGTAACTTGTAAAAAGAATACAAAACAAGTAAATATGTTGTGTTATATGTTCTTATTAAGCCCTAAATACTTGTTAATGTTAATTGTATTCTGTGAGTCGCTAAATTACATTGTTTTCAAGGGTGTCCAGCGAAAGTATCTTTATTTTTTAAATTCCTTTATATTTAGATGTTATCAATATTGAGTAATGAAACGATTTCACCGAAGTAAACAATGAAAATATTATAATACACACTATGGGAGGGGACAATAGTCATTTAAATGTTACACTCCTTACAGTAATCAATGCCTTAAACTACAAGTATTGTGTATTCTGCAGTAGTCACACAAGTACACTACTAAAACCCTGTGTTTCTGCTAAAAGACTAAAGTAGCGCCAACCTTTAATGTTGATCGAATGTTTGGAACAATTAGAACTACCACAGAGTGACTAATGATACCCCCACATGCTGCAAACCACATCCATAAAAACTGTTGTATGGTGGACAACAACGTTACATTTAATTTTAAACCAACCATATATGACGAAGCTACGGCCCTGGCAACATAAATCATGGTTATTTCTGATCTTTTAACTCAAAATGTAACCTTTACCTTTGAGATATTGACATAATTGTTTTTCATGACACATTGGCTGATAGCGGTGAACAATTTTTCCAGGTTATTTTGAAATCCCACAATAAATAACTTAGTTATGGTCTGGGCAAGCTAAATTAATGCATTTTTCCTTTGAACTCCACGTGTGACCTTGACCTTTCATATAGTGACATAATTGTTTGCATGATACACTGTCTGGAACCATATTTTTTCACATCCCACAATAAGCTCAAGTGTGGCATTTTTTTCCTTTGAACTCCCAGTGTGACCTTGACCTATGAGATAACTGTTTCGCATGTCACACTGTCTGGTAGTAGTTAATATTTGTGCAACACTATTTTCAAATCACAATATAAATGACTTAGTTATGATCTGAAAAAGCTAAATTATGGCATTCTTTACCTTTTAACTCCAAGTATGACCTTTACCTTTGAGATATAGACATAATTGTTTATGAATTTTGCAGTTCAAATATACTAAAACAGAACCTCAGACTTCTGAAGTTTGTATTTTAAGCAAATACAAAGAACTTCACTTCTCATATGGTAAGATGCAATTACATGTATGATGTAAGGAGTGTAACGACGCACCTTGCTTAAACACATTCAAACAAACACATTGTAAACATCGAGGTTTTACTAATGCAAGTCATCATTTGAATTGAGAAATGTTTGCATTTAAGTATACATGATTTTCATGACATTTATAAAGTAGTTTCCCTTGAAATTTTATTTTTAACATACATTATTGCTTAAAATAAGTATTGCTATGCATTCTTTATTTAAATGTTGTTTGATATAACTATTTTTAGATGTTTCTATTGTTGATATAACGTATCTTGAGAAACTTACGACACTGCAGAAAAAGTGTGGCCAACCGGTTTCAAAAAGATATATTTCATTGAAATTGGCTTGTATGTTTTCATGCAAAATAATTTAGCCCCCTCCTTTCCTCCTATGTATTTATTAGTCCCCTACCGGTTTTTGACCGGAGGGGACTATAGGTTTGCCCTCCGTCCGTCCATCCGTCAGTCAGTCCGTCCGTGAAAAAATCTGGATCCTGACATAACAAGGAGTACAAGGCTTCCCCCCCCCCAAAATGGATTCCGTAGCCAGTTCTTACAAAAGACACAGGCGATCAAGTTAGCTTATTCAACGAAGAATTATTACAGAAAACCGAAAGGTTTTTGGACCGCCCGATTTGTTCGGATTTCACAAACATTCGGTATTGTCAAACTACTCTTAGTTTTTATCTCAATGTGTCGTAGTTGTTTGATAGCAGGCACCAATCTGTGCAACATATGCGTCGGATGTTTTATTAGGGGCTATAAAAAACAAATATAAATACAAACATACCCTTTACTTACACCAATCGTTCTAATGGTTTCGTTTTCAAAACGCTTACGTTGATTAAAGCAACTTAGCGTAGCAGGGCAAGAACAAGTCACAATAGTGATGCTGAAAGAACAGGGCAAAAAACCGACTGAATGCACACATGAACCAGAAGCTAAAAATGAGCACAGGATCTCATGTCCACAGAGCACGTGTTCCAATATTGTAAACGACACAATCGACACTCCATCAGAAGCTACACTCATGGTAATGTCAGGGGCATTAGGTGGATAACACAGTTTGTTATTGCAATATGTATGACAGTATTACAGCCAATGATGAGGAAAATAAGATTATAAATACAGGCGTATTTGTATACCTGTCGTTAAAACGCCTGAGAAAACCCAGCATTGACCATAACGTACAGGTTCTTTGGTTTCGTAATATTGTTCCAAGATTGCGGGACTCCCGCTCCAGTTTAGAGGCGAAATACCATCATCATAATGACCGCTCCAATTTCCAACCAAAACGCCGTTGTCGAACGGGGAGTTAATCTTCAAATAAAACAGAGGTTTATATTTAAAAAATGCATAATGGAATGCAAATAATGATATTTGTTTAAATAAAACTAGTCATATAAAGACCAAAATATCTGAGAAGGCAAACAAGTGGAATAATAATAGGTATATACAATAAAGAATAGAGATACAAATAGAAATATCACTATCACGAATGGTCAAAACACACAAATATAATCCAATAAAATAAATCAAGAGGTACACAATCAAATAATATAAGGTAGGTATATAAACCTGTCTAAAGAATTAACATGATTGTGGTGCTCGCCTAAATACGATCGGATCGAAGATCTAAAAATACAAAGATTTGAATGATATATCAAATCTCACAATATCTCGCAGCCATTTTCTGAAATCTCGCGAAATCTCGTTTGTTCTCAAAACGTTATATCCCCTGTTTTAATGAACACAGGCAAAAACTAATAATTCTATGCAATAGATATATTATTAGCTTTACAATAATACCCTATTTATAGAAATCAGTCGATGAATACAACAATAGACCTTAAAGAACCAGACCTACTCTCATTTTAATGGAAATTCTATGTTTATCAGAAAATACCCGATTTGCCTCATTCACAACATAATTTTCTGAAGTATATAAGAGGTAGACAAACCCAGTTACCTCAAACAATAGAAGAAACTTAGCTCTTCAAAATTAGACATTGGTGATTAAAAAAGGATGACAAACAAACTGTTTGATGCAAAATAACATAATCTGCTGCATGCTATTTTGCATTTTCTCCCAGCTCTCAATTGAGTGTCCAATCAGTGTGTTTAGAATTTTGATCGGATGAACTATAATCGGACAAAGATAAATTGGCCGGGCTATAAATAGTACCCGAACATAAACATTCTCGTTTACCTTTTGCAATTGAAGAAACCCAACAAGGCGTTTTAAATACAAAACAATAAGCAATGATGAAATAGCTCAGTAAGTAAAGCGCAATATCCAGTCGCAACAAAGGTATGTTCTTATTATACGCGAGTTCGAATCCCACTCATGACTTTTCTAATAGAAAATAATTCGTTTATTCTGTTTTTTTTTCTTTTTCGTTAGATCTAGATTATGTAGTTTAGACATGTTGACATATTGAAAAAGAACAAGTATGATATAAAATAAAGACAATGCAAGGACTCAAACATGCGTACAAAATTAGCATACCTGATAAATCAGCTATAGGCAGACGCGTTACCGCTAAGCCATTGGGGCTATTGGAGTAATGAATGCCCCATTATCATGTCTACCAAATTTTCAGTTAATTAGATGTGAAGGTCACCGTTGTGTTAACTTAGCATTGCTAAATTTAGCACGGCCAATTTATGTTTGTCCTACATGAAAATAAAATACCACAAGTTTGTATACATAAAAATAAATTACGATAAGTGTGTATACATTTGCGCTAAATACTTGATATTGTTTTTGCTGATGCGTATTTTGTTACACGCTTAATGATGTAGTACAATGAGGTTAGTAGTTAAAGCTTACCAAAGCTGAAAGTTTTCGTGACACTAATACTGGATCTCCTCGTGCATGATCGGTCAGTGAGGATTCATCCAATAGGTACAGGATACAGTCCAATATATTTCCAGTGAACTGAAACACATTTTATTTTTAATTCACTTTTCCGGTGGTTTCGCTCACTTAAGAATCAACATCCAATGTTTGCCAAAATATTGGCACAAGACTGACAAAAGCTTAAAACATGACATGGCTAAACAACATATTATAATACTGTAAATCACTTAATTTTCGTGCCTTTATTTCGCAATTGTTCCAAAAAATCAAGATTTTATTTTCGCCGCGAGAATGTTGAATTTGCGTCACTAAACCAATTCGCGATTTTATAGTGCCGAAAATATTGAATTCGTGAGTCTTACATATGCTACCAGAAGTCAATTAATATAGCCAGATATTCTTGTTTTCAGTAACTATGTTAGGGAGAAAGTACAAGTATCTGTCCATTCCTTAGAAATAATGAAGGTCCCGAAGGGGCCGAGTCTCCATTATTTCTCAGGATGGACAGATACGCGGAATTTCTCTGACTTGAAATACACCATATTGTAAAATGTAAATTTTATTTTATGTAAATTTGGAGTAAATTTCAAAATTGTTTTAAAATGTATGTTTACTAAAACAAGTCGTCCCTCATCGATAATCAAAACACAAAGTTGACCATGCAAGACCGAGTAGATTATGCTTTTTCGTGAAACCAGTGGAATAACACAATAACTCTCCATTACGTATAGGATAGAAAACGAGTGGGGTCGTCTATACGATATAGACACGAGCGCAGCGAGTGTCTATATTGTATAGACGGCCCCACGAGTCTTTCTATCTGGCTTAGACCATGTGGTATGTTATACTGCGAACAATTAAAAGCACAGCATTTTAAAAATCAAATACAAAGTAAACGTATGAAAGTGAGATACTCTCTCGGCGAGCAACTATGAACGAGTATTTCATGACAAATTTAAATGCTGGTCAGTGGTAGAATGCAGGTGATTGGAATGCATGCTATGAATCAGAGTGCAGTGTGTGAGAACTGCACTATCGGCCTAAAATGAAGTACATTGTATTACCTGGTATAACTATTGATTAGTATACATATACGGTTAAACACGATTATTTTCTACATGTTGTTCTGAAATGATACTCAGAAAAAGGCGAATATATGTATGGGATGGTTGATGCAGATACCGTCATATAATGGACTCACTGTGAGATGTTTCAACAGCTACACGTATTTCCGTCGGACTGCACAACATGTCAATGGCCATCCACGATCTGTATAGTCGCACTGAGCAGGATCAGAAAATGTTGATCACTCAAGTGCCAATTTCGATTACTATCTCGAATCCGTTCTCCATGCACCGTTCGCCTAATGCTTGCAACATTACCGAAGATGACACAAATATAACGCTTAGGATTAAACTCAAAAGGCGCGTTTATTTTATTTTCTATGTATATCAGCCTATCAAGTGATAGAAAGCGTCCTCGTTTAGCATGTATAAATGGAGACCTACTTCGAATTGGCCGTATAATTACTGGACTAATATTTTTTCAACAACAAAAAACCACGGATGCTTAATTTAATTGAATAATATTACACCGGTTTCTGGCTGGATATAGAAAGAAATCTGTACATGTATTACAGTTTAGGCTGTATATAACACATTATTACTTGTGGATTTACAGTATGTTTGTAACTTTCAGAACTGATGGAAAATATAGTTAATTATTGCTGTTAATTTTCCATCCGTGCATTTGTTTTCTGCTCGAAACCATGAAATGTATAATTTATGTGCTGCGGTTTTAAATGTGCTGAGTATATACATAATCATGCTGATTGGGCACGATTTTCTCGACTTGAATGGACAACTAAATGAGCGTTTTTCTCGATTTTAATAGACGATTTTAAACCGTAGTCTCTGTTATATTTACCACGGAAATACAATGCGTTGATTGGCTTACAGCGACTAACCATGGTCTAATATAGTAATGGAGTGTAGTCCATGAAGCATGATTGTGTAGTTATTTGTGTGTCACATGATCAAATCATGACGATGTGGTCACTTATTCAGTCACTGAATGAAATAACATAATGGGCTTATTAAAATGTTTATGATAAAACTAGTGTTCTAATAGTTCAGTGTCAGTGAATATACGAGGGTTGTCCGGAAAGTTTTGAGACTGTGTCAATACATAAACAAGAGGGCCCAAAGGGCCATAGGTCGATAAACTGTCCTAGTAGTTCATACAGACCTCTCTATTGCATATACAAGGTTTTCATATTGTCTTATAAAGGGACCTTGTTATTTACATCACATAGACCCAATGGCATATTGAAGTTTAAGCCAAGTTTTGTCTATGCTTTGACCTAACGACCTAAGTTTTGACCATAGATGACCCCGTATTGAACTTCACCTAGGTCTTGTTGACATGATCATTGTGACCAACTTTCATAAAGATATGGCCAACATTGAGACCTCCAGAGAATACACAAGGTTTTTCTAAGATTTGAAATTGTGACCTCTAGTGACTACACAAGGTTTTTCTATGATTTGACCTTGTGACCTAGTTTTTGACCCCGGATGACCCAATATCGAACTTGACCTAGATTTCGTTGACATGATCATTGTGACCAAATTTCATATAGATTAGGTCAAAATTGTGACCTCTAATGACTACACAAGGTTTTCCTATGATTTGACCTTGTAACCTAGTTTTTGACCCCGGATGACCTAATATCAAAATTGGCCTAGATTTTGTTGAGATGATCATTGTGACCAAATTTCATAAAGATTAGGTCAAAATTGTGACCTCTAGTGACTACACAAGGTTTTTCTATGATTTGACATTGTGTCCTAGTTTTTGACCCCGGATGACCCAATATCGAACTTGACCTAGATTTTGCTTAGATTATCATTTTGACCTAGTTTCATAAATATTAGGCCAAAATTGTGACCTCTAGTGACTACGCAATGTTTTTCTATAATTTGACCTTGTGACCTAGTTTTTGACCCTGGATGACCAAATATCGAACTTGACCTAGATTTTGTTGAGATGATCATTGTGACCAAGTGTCCTAAAGATTAGGACAAAATTACGACATCTAGTGACTACATCAGGTTTTTTCATGATTTAACCTTGTGACCTAGTTTTTGACCCCGGATGACCCAATACCGAACTTGACCTAGATTTTGTTGTCATGATCATTGTGACCTAGGTTCATAAAGATTAGGCCAAATTGTGACCTCTAGTGACTACACAAGTTTTTTCTATGATTTGACCTTGTGACCTAGTTTTTAACCACAGATGACCCCATTTCAAACATGACCTAGATTTTTTTGAGATAATCCTTGTGACCAAGTTTCATACAGATTAGGCCAAAATTGTGACCTATACTGACTACACAAGGTTTTTCTATGATTTGACCTTGTGACCTAGTTTTTGACCCTGGATGACCCAATATCGAACTTGACTTAGATTTTGTTGAGATAATTATTTTGACTAATTTTCATAAAGATTAGGCTAAAATTACGACCTGTAATGACTACACAAGGTTTATCTATGATTTGACCTTGTGTCCTAGTTTTTGACCCCGGATGACCCAATATCGAACTTGACCTAGATTTTGTTTAGATTATCATTTTGACCTAGTTTCATAAATATTAGGCCAAAATTGTGACCTCTAGTGACTACACGATGTTTTTCTATGATTTGACATTGTGACCTAGTTTTTGACCCCGGATGACCCAATATCAAACTTTACCTAGATTTTGTTGAGATGATCATTGTGACCAAGTTTCATAATGATTAGGCTAAAACTGTGACCTCTAGTGTCTACACAAGTAAATTGTGGACGGACGACGGACGGACGAAGAGTGATCACGAAAGCTCACTCTGTCACTTTGTGACAGGGGAGCTAAATATATTGGAAACAAACCATTAAATAGTATACAGCTGCATTTAACAACTATTCATGAGTCTTCAGTGAAAAAAAAAAAGTTGATACTTAGTAAGGGAATGGTTGCCTTGACAACCCATATATCGCTTTACGGAGCACGTCAGAATTGACGTGTTTCCCAATTCATAATTAACTCGCCGTTTGAATAATTGGCATCATAATTTACTGTTAAACCACATGCCATCAAAACAACATAAGTTGCATCTTTGCTCAAAGTTTTGCTGTTGTATTGCGATAAGTAAGTTTGTTATGGTTAATCGGAAGAAGACAAGGTGCCTGAAAACCCCGACGATGACGACATGTACGGAGCAGCGCTCCGTGATAAAAATATGTGTGCGCCCCAATATGACTCCAACAGACACATAAACCACACTTTTATCTTTCTGGCAAGAAATAAATAAAGCTCGACAAGTTTAAATGCAATGTTAGTTCGCCAGCTTTAAACTTTAAGCGACGAGCATGAAGTTAAGTACGACTGAAAGCCAAATTGAACAACGTTAATGATGAGGGAATGCAAACTGCTATCTGAGCGGGACATGTATCAAGATTGGCGGATTAAAGTAATAAGGGTTTGTGACCCGATTATGCGAAAACAGACAGCTGTGCATACTATCATATGAAATACTGTCATAATTTATCATTTGGTAGAGCCTGGTTGGTTCCTAGGCTACTCTCTACGGAGAAAATTGCTACATGTGTGACAAACTATAACAAAAGTTCATGACGTCGTGCGTCTACGAAGTGCTCCGTTAGTTGTTACATGTACTTATTATATTGTGTGTAGTATGTGTTCTCTTTGTGGTATCTTAATGAAATTTTCAGGCATAGTCCATATTAGATTAATCTATCGGCTGGTAAAATTTCAAATATATCCCTTCAGTGGTTTGGTTTATATGAATGCAGTCTCAAAACTTTCCGGACATCCCTAGTATTTCCGTGAATATACAATAACTGGATATTTAAAACTTAATGAAACATGGTGGACATATATAATGTTTATGATAAAGTCGCTGCATTTTCGTGAATATGATGACGAAAACGCAAATGTACGATGACAAAAACACGATTTTTTCAAGTATAGTATTATTATAGCATATTATCATACTTTATGCTCGCGTTTTCGTCATCACACCACCACATTCGTGCTTTCGCCAACCTGCTTTCAAGATCTCGCGTTTTCGTCATCGTATACATGATGTTCTTGTGTCGCATTACAGATAGTCAAATTCAAAGGCGCTGCATGATCTAACGGAATTTTATATTCTTTTGCATAAAACTGTGTGTAATGCAAAATCGATGAATTTATTAAACCTTGTTTTTGTCTGTATTTATCTCGTATTGTACAGTGCGAAAATGTTGTGTTATATTGCACAACAAGTACATTAGGTACTACATACTCGTATGTGTGTGTATACACAGAGTGGATAACTCTCCATTATTTTGTTACACATTCATTCAAATGTGTAAACAAAGTAATGGAGAGTTATTGTTAATAAAGTCTCCATTCCTGAAAAATAATGGACACTTATTGAATGGCTTAATCCCTTAGGTGTATTTTAATTGTAGTACTTACCTGCCCAAAAGTCCAATCCTTCTTACCAATCCATCTGGTGCTTCCGCTATAAATGTACCCGGATTCATTCAAAACATACTCAAAGAGCACCTTGTCATCTTCCTTCTCGTAAAAGTAAACTTGATCGTCTAAAATATTCCCAAATTAGAAATACATGGTTACAAACGAAAATGTATTATATGAATTAGGAATAAATAATTTTGCGAAACTTTTGCCAGCCTTAAAATGACTTCAATATTGGAAGACAGAAAACAACCAATATTATATCAGGGCAATAATTGTCGACGATATTATGCAAATTATCACGACAATTACTCCGCTAGATACGAGGGATATTCTGAAAGTTCTGATAACTGAGAGATCACTTTTCATCAGTAGGTAGGATTTTTAAACGGGAACATTTTCGGAAAGATTAACCTTTAAGCGAGATATTCATAGTAAATTTGCTGTTACGAGACTGAGAATGTTTATAATATTGGTATACAAACAAGACATGGATTTAGGTATTCACTGACATTTCTCTCTACCTTTAAGGTCTGTGGCACAAAAAAGCACTCGGTTGCGCTCGCCTAGCAAAGTGCTAAGTAACGCTTCTCGTTGGAAGCGTGCCGTTACATAGACACAGTATAACTCAAAAACGCTATTCGGTAGCGTATTGTTGGCTCATGATACATTCTTTTAGCACATTTGACACAAACCGTTTCTCCTCGGTGTGGCATTCTGAACCTAGGGTTGACGAAATCATTGGCAAACCCGCTGGCATATGATATATATATATTGTTGCGTATATTCAACATTCTATTTAAAGTAAAACACTAAAACGTTTAAAGTGCTCAAGGTGAGCTATTGTGATCGCCCTATGTCCGTCGTGCACTGTCCGTCGTCCACCGTCCACCGTCCGTCGTCAACAATTGGACTGTTAACACTCTAGAGGTCACAAATTTCACTTAATCATTATGAAACTTGGTCACAAAGTTAATCTCTATACAATCTAGGTCAGGTTCGTAATTGGGTCATATGGGCTCAAAAACTAGGTCACTAGATCAACTCAAAGAAGACCTTGTTAACACTCTAGAGGTCACATTTTTGACATAATTTTAATGAAGCTTAGTCACAATGTGAACCTCTATGAAATCTAGGTCAAGTTTGCAACTGGGTCACCTCGGTACAAAGACTAGGTCACAAGGTCACATTGAAGAAAAACCTTTTTAACGCTCTAGAGGTCACATTTTTTAACTTATCTTTATGAATCTTGGTCACAGTGTTTGTCTCTATTACATCTAGGCCAAGTTTGTAACTGGGTCATCTGGGGTAAAAAACTAGGTCACTAGTTCGAATAAAAAAAACACATTGTTAACACTCTAGAGGTCACATTTTTGACATAATCTTAATGAAACTTGGTCACAATGTGAACCTCTATGACTACATATACATTTTTACCATGTATATAGGACACTAACCAACTGATATTGTATCCAGTGTTCCTCTTCAATACTACATTCTGTGAAACTACAAATTATTTCAAACCCTTATCTGCAGACCACAGCAACATGACACAGATATATTCCCTGGTCACTATACAGATAACCACCGAGACAGATAAACAAACAAAGGATGCGGGAATCTTTATACTGGGCAACCAAGAATACCAGAGTCTTGAACTGGAGGAACTGAGGGCAGGTAATTGCAAAATATTATTGGTACAGATCGACCAGCAACTTGTACATTGGAGCCTTGTATCGCCCCCCCCAAACATGGACGACCCAAACTTCTTATCTTAACTGGACACGTGCCTATCCCGAATACTAGCTGGATCGTACATTTGGCTAGGTTGGGTTTTCACCATGGTGGAATTAACTGGGCTTACTACAGCATCAACTGGTCTGCTCACAAGGCTTAACTCTGCAACCAACGACTGAATGTAGCTCAGGATAAATTCCTACGTCAGATGGTTACTGAAGCTACCAAAATCACTGAACATACAGAATATATCTAAGTAAGGTATTTACCAATAATAGCTCCCTAGTAAATCATGTGGAAGCCATACCAGGTATATGACACAGTATACATTGAGTCAATGCTGCGACCCAACATCAGAGGAAGCTATAATTGTACAAGGATGATTATGATACCATAAAGGTGAGTCTACACAAACTCTACTATGAACTAGCTTATACAACTAATCCAAGTACCAACACTCTTTGGACAGTTTCAAGACAACAATCACAGACCTTATGCAAGAACACATCCCATCCAAACAATGTAAATCCAACCTTCAAAAGCTAGAACGACAAACATATTTCAAACATAATTCGGCAACCAGTACTTAGTATATACTTAGAAGGTATGTATATTGACTTGTGTTATGCACATTATGTTTAGTAATTGACTTTTGACTTCAGTTATACTACTTGTTGTACGGTAGTATGTGGGCTGCCCTCGACCCACATCTACCTATTGACGAGGACAATAAATTATATCCCCCTAAAAAGGAATTTGACAATCCTACAGATGATTAATTTACTAAATAAAAACAGTAAGAATATGCCAGTTAACTATCGCCGATATTGACCTTGATCTTTAACACCTCGCTACGTGAAGGATTTGTTTTTTGATGATTTTTTTGCAAACGTGACATCAATATACAGGAAAGACTTTCACCAAGATGCAGCTAATTATCAGCCAGTGTCGCTGACCTGCCTATGCTGTAAACTGCTAGAACACGTAATGTGCAGAAACATCCTGACGCACAGTAAACATGACTGCAAGTATGGGTTGCGGGCATCCTATACCGACATATCAAGACACCTGCTAACCAGCTACAACCACAAGAAGACCAAAATGCAATGTCTGAGTTGGAAAAGAAATGGGGAATGGAGTTCCATCCAGGAAAATGCAGTGTTCTCTGTGTACAACCAGATCAAAGTCACCGATACCATCCGTACGGAAAAAAATGTGTTACGAACATAATATTATATCAGATTACCAGCAGCGTCACAGATATGTTACAGCATTTCAATTGGCAAAAGTCAAGAGACAAAATAAAACTAACAATGCTATATAAGATCATAAATTGCTCATTGAATGAACACCTAAACCCAGCTAAATCAAGAACAAGATCAACGAACTCCCAGAGTTTCCAACAGTATTCTACATCTACATTTCCGATACAGCTTCTTCCACAGTACCATTCCACTATGGAACAGACTACTAGCATCGGTTGCTGAGGCCCATCCCTCTGGCATCATTCAGGAGTGATTTATCGACCCAATTATAACAGGGGATCCTCCAAGTTGCTTTACAAGTACATCACGAAGAAATTAGAGCTATTCCGATTGGGTCTTCCGCCCTGGTAGCTCAAAGCTAGCCGGATTGATCGCACGATATCTCATAAGAGGTTATTAGTAGTTGAATCTTCTACTTCGTTTCTTTTCAACGGCTGTCATTGCATATCGTCAGCCTGCGACAAAACCCTCGTATAATTTATTTGCAGGTTTTCAGGATAGACAAAAACCTGTTGTCATGAAAATGCAATCGACGAATCTAATCAAATTTTTGCACAAGGTTGCCTTTTCCTATATATACGTTGTTTTTTTTGAAAATTAATGCAAATTGACAATTCTTTCATTATTCGAGTTCCGTTTGTGACATATACTAAGCAAGTCCTCACTTATATTTTGGATGATAACTTTGTCAACCATGTATATTTCTCAATGTAATTTGGCTGTTTACCAATACAATTACCTTTATAGACTGAACACTCGAAGACATGCATATGCTGTAAATCAATTAAACAATGATGAAAATGGTCAATGAACGTGTAATTCTAAAATCTTGTTTATTAAAAACACTATAATTATAAAACAATACACCATGTTATAATCACTATATTCAAACTTAAAAGCTTGTGTTTCTTTTAAAGCGTTCGTTTAGCCTTTCAAGTTTTATTCTACATACGGTCGTTTTCATCGCTTGCATGTTTTCGTGAAATATACGAGATTTTCGAAGTACAGAAAAAAATACCAATGAACATACAGTATTTTGTCACATGCATCTTACTCCACTTTCTGATTGGTTAGAATTTCCAGCATTTTCGCTGCCAATGAAGCACGCCGTATGTAAGCGGAAAGGAAAAGAATTAAACTGCGCAAAATTATTATACGAGGGTTTCCACGCCGGTCGACGTTATGCAACCTTAAGACCCTAATTTCTACCTTTTATATCTTCCTGCATATTATTACTTTTTCTCTTAAACTATAGCATTTTGATAGGATAATAATATAGGGCAACGTAAATGTAGATGTAGATATACCTTACAGTAGTAGTACGTAACGATTACTCACTATCACACCACGGATTGAATAGGATGTAGACCGGGTCGGGGTGAGCATGTCTGACGACTGATATCGTTTTACCAGTCTTGTTTACTACATCAATACCAAAGCGCCATATCCCCACCGGGCATGTTGCTGGTGTCATTACCACGAGGTTTATGGTTTTAGAGTCCTGTGAATCGATGTAAGCTCCCCATTTATTGGTTACATCTCGGTCGGAGAGAACAAACTCCGCATGTGTGCCTTTGTTCGGAAGTGGACTTTTACCTGCGATTAAGATCATACATTCATATCAGGTTTAGAATGATAAAATGGGACGTGCGAATAAAATATAAATTGCATTCATTTAATAATGTACAACACCCTGGTGCTACTTTAATAAACAAACGCTATACCATTCTGATCACCTCGACCTTTATGCATTACAATAGACCTCTGACGTAACAAGGCGTCATATTGAACTACTTTAGTCACATGATTAGAAAATGGCAGCCTTCTGCCATCAGTACACCTATTATGCCAATACATGTTCACACAAATACATAGATCTATATAGATATATTACACGTAAATACACACTATAAAACTCCACGCAAGGATTAATCACATGTGTGCAGGCGATATTTTAACTTCATATGAACCGAAAGTCAAGTAGTATATTTTGTAAACAAATCCGCTTTCCGACAAATTAAATATGGGTCTTGTTTGTTGATGTTTTCAACACGTGCATGGGAAATATAAATTATGAATAATATTTAAATATATATGGTTTTCTGTCATGGTATGGCTTCTTATGTTCATAAAAACAAGAACACTGATAGGGAAATAAAATAACCTTCTTATTGACGGATACATAATTTGTTACTTTCACGCGAACGTAGCTGGGTGTATTACTACAGTTAGATACGAGGTTTATTTACCGGAGACAAACGGAAATGGCCGTGTTTATACATTTACTGAGTGTACATATAATTTGTAACATTCGCAATCTTACCGAACTGAAAGACCAAACGCAAGTCATCAATTTTCTTGTCATAATCTCTGTCAAAATCAATCTTCATATTAAACTTCTGTCCACGCCTTATAACCAGGAATTCCCGTTCGTCGCCTTCAAGTCGATCCGTAATCGCATAAGCATTCGTTTTGTGTTGTTTCGTGTTGTTTGCGATATCAAGGCGGACATTTTTGACATTAATAATCTCAGGATCTGTGCTTGGTGCTGAAAAGTAAGTAAATGACCTAACTGAAGTGACTGGGTTGTAATCAATTTATGATAACATCACTTGATAAACTAGTGCATTGTTTAAGGTATGCGCAAATGAGAAGAATCTCCTTTAAGGAGGCCCGAGCTGCCTTGTGCGCATGCAGTTTCAAAATTGTATTAGGTGAGAACAAACATGAAATCTAATTCCAATGATCGCATATAAATGTAAATTAATGAAAAAAGATACAATACTAGTTTACAAAATATATTTGTTTTACCTTTTTATTTTTGCATGTTTGAAAAGTGGGTGGGGCACGGCACAATTGTCAAGTATATGGGTTAACAATAAGTTGCTACAATTGTTCAAATTAATATTCTTATATAAAATATGTAGTGCATGATTTATTTATATGAAGTAGCTAAACTTTGAAATCGTGTTCATAAAATTCTATCTCATTCCAATATGCAAATTTGGTCAATTTATGCAAAGGTATTCAAAATTAGTACTTTTTGGTGAATATCTCCCTAAAAAAATATGATATGACCTTAAAAATACACACTTTATGGCCAGGTTTAATAAAGATGAGGTACAAATGTGACATCTAGAGTAAAATTAGGGTTTTCTTTGATGTGATCTGTGACCTAGGTTTTTACCCCAGATGACCCAGTTACAGCTTTACCTAGATTTTAAAGAAACAAACATTTTGACCAAGTTTCATAAAGGCTAGGTAAGGTGACCTCTAGAGTGTTACCAAGATTTTCTTCAATGTGACCAGGTGACCTAGTTTTAACCCCAGGTAACCCATTTGCAAACATGACCTAAATTAAATAGAAACAGACATTGCCACCAAGTTTTATAAAGATTAGGCAAAAAGCGTGACCATTCGTGTGTTAACAATACTTTTCTTTGATGTGACCTTGTGACCTCGTTTTTGACCCCATATGACCCAGTTACGACCTTGACGTAGATTTTATTGAGACAAACAATGTGATTAAGTTTCATAAAGATAACTTAAAGGTAAAAAATATGACCTCTAAAGAGTTAACAAGAATTTTCTTTAAAGTGACCTAGTTTTTTTTATCCCAGGTGACCCAGTTGCGAACTTGACCTAGATTTGATTAAGTTTCATGAAGATTATGACAAAATGTGACCTCTAGAGTGTTAACAAGGTTTTTCATTGAACAATTTATGAACACCTGACGACTTCTGTGACATACAAATAAAAACAAAACAAAAGAATCAACATCCCTGACAACATTTGTTTTTCTTCTCTCTACTCGTCACTCTTTGACGAAAAAAGGTCCCGATCCCTTTTATTACCCCCAAATATCAAATTTATGTAGATAAGTATATTCATATATAGTATGATTCTATTTGCTTTGTTCGTTTCTGCACAAATAGTGTTATATGTATATATATAATATGCAATATTGTAAGGTTTGTGGGAGACGATTCTCCGACCCCCATAAAACCATTGGACGGGGAAAATAAATGGGGTTACCCTTCTGGGGCCCGAAAAAAAAATTGATGTGACCTTGTGATCTAGTTTTTGACCCCAGGTGACCCAGTTGCGAACTTGACCTAGATTTCGTAATGGTTCACATTGTGACCAAGTTTCATTAAGACTATATCAAAAATATGACCTCCAGACGGTTAACAAGGTTTTTCTTTGATTTGACCTAGTGACCTAGTTTTTGACCCCAGATGTACTAGTTACAAACTTGACATAGATTTCATTGAGACAAACATTGTAACCACGATTCATGAAGATTAGGTAAAAATGAGTTTTAACAAGGTTTTCGTCAATGTGACCTGGTAACCTAGTTTTTGATCCCAGGTGACCCAGTTGCAAACTTGATCTTGATTTTACAGAGGTTCACATTGTGACCAAGTTTCATTCAGAATGTGTCAAAATAGTGACCTCTATATTGTTAACAAGGTTTTTCTTTTATTTGACCCCATATGACCCAGTTGCGAACTTGACCTCGATTTTATAGAAACAAACATTGTGAACAAGTTTCATAACGAATAAGTTAAAACTGTGACCTCTAGAGTGTTAACAGTCAAATTGTGGACGGTGGACGACGGACATAGGGCGATCACAATAGCTCACAATGAGCATAACATCTTAAAATGAACATGACGGTGTCATATATGCAAGAAATAGATAAAATGCACAAAATACAATGGTAGGTCATTAGAAACCCATGTATCTCGAAAACGAGCCCGGTGACATATCATTTTTATGATTTCAATGTCGTTTTTAATGATTGTTCTGTCATTTTGGACAAAACGCCCGCCCGCCCGCCCAAAACCGGTTGATACGGATACGGGTTTTTAGAAGTTACCTAAACCGAGACCACTGCGTAGGAATTCAGCAAACAAAAAAATCACAACAGTCAATAACATTTCAGCTGTAATGGAGCTGTAACGTACAATGATGTACGAGGGGTGTTCCAGAAATAATAGGACTTTTCTCATAACTTCTTACTCAACACTTACATTTTAATAAAATTTATCTCATTCTCTATATACTGATAACAACATATTTTCGTTGTTGGTGGTGGTGCTTATACAATGCGTTATCATAGAAACCATGTAACGTATTGGCGGGTCACACTGTAAATTTTTATTATTAACCTTACTAAACATGTACATATCTCAGTAACCATTGAGTAAATAATATTGGCAAATTATGTGGCATTGCTTTGATGTCACTGACTTGTGCATGCAAATTTACGAAGAAATCGCTGTTTGTATATGATCACGACTGAGTAAACAGGTGTATATATCCAAGCGCGTCATGGACGAAATGACGTCAACGTCAAAAACTAGAAACCGCACGATTGCTAAATTATGTTATAAATTGGAAAAAGTAACAATGCAAACCATTAAAATAATCAAATAAGCAAAATGTAATAGCATCCTCAGCACCTACTTGTGTTCTATTGGCACAAACTGTTCACAGATAGCGAAGGAATGAACTAACAAGTGAACACAGGTCAAGTCACAGAAAAAGTAGTTTGACGTTGATAGACACCGTTCGTACACTGATAGACGCTTCAAGGTTAGAGCAATTTCTTACATCACTGTAACTCATTTTTTGGGTACAGAGACAAATATAAACAATGTTGACAGTAACCTCAGATTCGTTTTGAAAGTCAGGGTGACAATATATAAAAATTACTAAGGATGTCTCTCGGTTAAAATACTGTGTTTGAAAGGCGACGTCATCATAACGTCACGGTGCGACCCGCCTCCATGGTACATGGTATATTTGATGTTTAATATATTTTTTATTGTTTTATTGCTTATATATTTCGCGTGTTAGTCAGTGATAGATGAAATTATTTACAGCAAATTAGTTTTCTAAATTTTTTCATTAACCGCGCTGCTATTAAAAAAGTCCTATTACTTCTGGAACACCCTACTTATAAGCAATTAAATAACGTATCAAAATTTAAAGAATTGTTAATAAAACCTTGTCTAATCAGAGTGTAATTTGTGTTTAAACCATCCCACCTAGTTGATTAACTTAAATATGTAAGTATGTAATGACGTATAAACATTTAAACCACTTCCATTGGCTGATTGACGAGCAAGATATATAGAACAATTAATTTTAACAATAAGGCTAAGAGTAATTTATAGTTGGACCGTACAGTTTCTATAATCTACGGCATTGTATGAATTAATTACAATGAACGGTCGTTGATTTTTTAAACCTACTGAAGTTAATTGAGTTTAAAAACAGGCTTTCACCATTTTCGAGACTTTGGTGAATTGGGGTGGTTATGAAATAAAGCGTAGCCTTACAGATTTGGGACAAGCTGTTAAATATAATTTATAAAAATTTGCAAAGCAAGGTAATAACGATTAAACATGCAACTTAAATAGTTCGTACTGTTCTTTATCACTTAATACAAATGCTTGAAACATACAGGGCAAATCGGGTTGTTTGAGAAAAAATGCAAAAGAAGGTAAATACTTTATAATAATAGCAGCTTCTCCCAAACCGTTACATAATCGCAGGGAAAAGTCACAGTTTCAATTACATGTGTCGGCTCGCGCATGCGCACCGTTTATAATTCTAACACAACCAGCAGTTTCACATATATACACATAGAGGAAACTAAGGTTTGAATGAATCACCTTTCAAACACGAAAATATTGCAGCGGTTACTATGTCTGGGTGTGATGTCAAGTGCAGAATATTGGCTATGCAAAAATCAAATTTACCCAGCAAAAAATGACTAACTATAAATAGGTTTAATTTAGTTTTTTTATTTATGTTTGGCATGAAATTTTGTCATGGCTGGATATATAACATTACTGAGTACATAAAGTTATTGTTTATCTTGCCCCGTCAACGGTCGCAAGTTTGAAATGATACATATATGCCGCCTGAACTGGGTTCTGCTCTGTCAACAGTAACAGATAAAGTTTATGTGTTCTTCTTTAAGACGAAAACTTGAGTCGTCAATTGAAGATATAGACACTGATTGTTCAGACATTGTCCAGCCACGACGATCCTGAAATTATACAAACAAAGCACGAGAAAAGGGGAAAGGGTGGAAGGGTTATTCTATGATTTTGTTTACTTAAGCCTAGGTTAAAAGTAAAATACATCATGTACATGTACCTATCTCCGCTGGAATCACAGTCGAAAATTTAAATTCCGGGAACGGTGGTTTATATAGGTGCTGGTCACGTGTTCAATGTGAAATGGGCGGAGCGTCATTTTTGATGGGTAAAAAGTTTAACCTTTATACGGTTAAACTGAATATTACCCAGCAAAAAATGACTAACTATAAATAGGTTTAATTTAGTTTATTTATTTATGTTTGGCATGAAATTTTGTCATGGCTGGATATATAATATTACTGAGTGCATAAAGTTATAGTTTATCTTGCCCCGTCAACGGTCGCAAGTTTGAAATGATGCATATGCCAAAAGGTGAGTGAAACGAGCCTTCTTCCAATTAAAGCGCAGTATCATGAAAAACACTATTTAAGGACCAGTTACACTCAAACATTTAAATCTTTGAATGTTAAAAACATAAAGATATTAATAAATGGGATATGGAAAGATATATATGTTTGCTATTTATTCGAATTTGAGAAAACTATCCATTTTAAAACAGTAGATTAAATCGGAGAGTGCAACTGAGACTTAAAAGTTCCAACAACATAAAAAGCTGAGTTAAATGCACCAAATAGTGGGACTGAGGTAATATAAAAAGGCAAATCGACATCTGCTGCAAAATAAAACTGCAAATGTATTACAACAAGCCATCTACTGCAAAATAGACTGAAAATGTTACAACAAGCTATCTGTAGCAATATAAGACTGAAATTATGTAATAACAACAGGCCATCTGCTGCATAAAAGACAGCAAATACTATGTATGTAACAACAAGCCATCTGCTGCAAAATAGACTGCAAATATGTAACAACAAGCCATCTGCTGCAAAATAGACTGCAATTATGTAACAACTAGCCATCAGCCTCAATATATCACTGAAATTAGTAACAAGCAATCTGCTGCAAAATAGACTGAAAATATGTTACAACAAGCCATCTACTGCATATTAGACTGAAAATATGTTTCAACAATCCATCTACTGCAAATTATACTGACATCATGTTACAACAAGCCATCTGCTGCAAATTAGACTCAAAATATGTTACAACAAGCCATCTGCTGCACATTTTACTGTAAACATGTAACAACAAGCAATATATGACTTAAAATATGTAACAAACCATCTGCTGTTAATTAGACTGAAAATATGTAACAACAAGCCATCAACTGCAAATTAGAACTGAACATATGTAAAAGCAAGCCAGCTGCTGCAATATAAGACTGAAAATATGTAACAAGCCATCTGCTGCAAAATATACTGAAAGTATATAACAAGCCATCTGCTGCAAAATATAGTTAAAAATATGTTACAACAAGCCATCTACTGCAAATTAAACTGAAAATATGTAACAACAAGCCATCTGCTGCTATATAAGACTTAAATATGTAAACAACAAGCAATCTGCTGCAAAATATACTGGAATTATATAACAAGCCATCCGTTGCATAATGTACTTAATATAAATAACAACAATCTTTCTTATGTTACAACAAGCCATCTGCTGCAATAAAAAACTAAAATTATGTTACAAACAAGACATCTGCTGCAAAATAGACTGAAAGTATGTTACGACAAGCAATATAATACTGAAAACAATAAAACAACAAGCCATCTGCTGCAAAATGGACTGACAATATCTTACAAGACATATGTTGCAGAATCGACAGACATGTGTTACAATGACACTTTGGCTGCTAAATACACTGAACACATGTAACAAACACGCCATACAACAGGAATGTGTTACAGCATACTGGTTGCATACAAAAACAATAACCGTGAGCTGAAATCATCTGGTGCAAAATAAACTAACAAATCTTCTTGATATTATATATACCAGTGTGCATGGGTAAACCCAATCTCTTCAGAACATATTTGCATCAGTCACCTGTCAGGTATCCATCTCCAAGACTCCTATGGTCTAGTAGGCATAAACTAAACATAGACTCAATAAATTTAAGGTTTTCATTTCCTAATAGTATGTGAAGTCTTTCAGAATCGATTTATCCGAGATAATTGACAATCCAATGATACACTACGTGGAAACGTTAATGTTCATTTTTTGGGCGACTTACGGTTCGTTTCTTGAAATTATTTAATCCGTCAACGGTATTAAATAAATTTAATATCTTAAAGCCAAAGGTTGTCGCCGGCATTCACATTACAGCATATGGCAACTGATACATCATATAATTTTGGGTGTGACAAAACTCTAAACTTAATAAAAGCGGACTGCCTGCCTCCAGCTTAAGCTCAGCAATCCTATATTAAATATGAAAATGATTTTGATAAAACTAGAGTTGTCATGTGATAAATTCACAGTCTGTATAAATGACTTCTGGATTATTTTTTATAGTAAATGATATAATTACTTATATATAAATAAACTTATCAACATAAATTTTGGCAAATCCTTCAATATGCTCAGATTGCCTTATTTATACATAAAAGTATCAACTTCAACTTTGGCAAATCCTTCAATATGCTCAGATTGCCTTATTTAAATATCTAATATACATATATGTTTAACAACCAGGCATATCACAATGCTCTGATAAATATTAAACTTCTGACACACAGTCAAATATCATTGACAATTTATCTAAACGAACCTGCACCCTATTGAAACTTCCAATACTATGTTTTGTATCACAAACAAAAAACTCTTATTAATCATCAAAACTCATATAGCCGCAAGTGTCCAATTACATATCCAACCAAATTTGGCATATCCTTCAATTGCTCGGAAAGCCACAAAATGTCTTTAATAACTCAATAGGCAAGTAACATAATTGAATTATTGGGCCACAGCATGATATCGATTTCAATATTTAACTAATAATTATGCTATTAAATTAATAGAATCTTTATTACATATCTTTTGTACCATATGATATGAATGGACATTGTCTTATTCCAGCCGTAACTTCGATGAATAATTATACCGAAACAGTCTAATTAAGCCATTTCTACTGGTAACTGGAAAATAATGTAACACATGCCATCTTAATGTTTGAATGGTGTTGCTGGATAAATTGGTTTAAACTGGTAATTAAAAATATTTTCTAAATTAATTCAAAACATAGCTAAAATGTTCATCCTTCTGATTCGGCCATTTTAAACTGGTTTTTGTTTATTTAACACACCAATAAATGTAATCCCTACCATTTGCAACAATGAAGCCAAATAGTTCTTAGATATTCCAAACTTCTGTTAGTTTGCTTCTAACATTTCTCATCCATAAATCCTAATTGATTCATGCATCATAAATTCGCACAATAAGTATGATCATTCCAATAACCACTGCAATGATTTCATCAACAATGTTTTCTTCACAATAATAGAAGTCATAAAGTAAACCGACTTTACTATATATCTATATATAGTCTTAGTGACGTCATACCAACTGTACACGTCAGGTGATTTTTTCTCATCTTCTACTTTATTTCAATATCATCAATTACCATGATAATCATCATCATAATTATTATGATTGTTTTTGCATTATCATATTAGTGACTAGAAAGCAATTCGGTATCAGCATATTCCTCACAATAAATATTACTTTAATATTAAATGCATTGTGCTCGTCCTTACAACAACACCAATATCAATATGATAATCACATCATTAATCAAATCACCAAAAGGCATTAATCAGTAACACTATAAACAGTACAACTTTCACATATGTATCATTAAAAGGCTTAAATAATCACAAGTGTAATTATTATTCAATAATAACTTTCCTATAAATGCATATATATAAGCATCACCTTAATATCATCTATAACTGTATACTTCTAACAACATGAAAAGAACAGTTTTGTTCTTCAAAATGCAAGATGAGTTTAATTTTAATTTAAAATATCAGTATAATTAAAATGTATAGAGGGCTAGACCTTCCAAATGAAATCCTATTATTTATGAAAACATGCATCCAATGTCAATGTCTGTCTAGGCCAATTATGAGCCAATGACCTGTTTACGGCCATTTAAATTACAAGTGCAAGTATTCATAACTGTGCAATTTCTGAATAATTAAAATGAACAAATTGCATCTAGCATGTCCTGTCCTCCACGTCATGTCGTGATTGTACATAAATAATTCACAAAAGGCATACTACTAAATAGAATCAAGCTTATATAAAGTGTGTCTTTTTTATCAAGTAATACATATTGCCAATGTATAGTTTACAATTCTAAAATTTCACACTTAGATCATTATTATAGGTTCATCCTGGCACAAAGCATAAGTACAATCCACGCGCCTAGTTCACATCAAGCCCAATTGTAAAGTCACCTTCAGTGAAGGCTGGGATCCAAAACTAGATTCGAATGGCATCTAAATTCTTAAATTGTATAGTCATAAACCTATAATGTAAACCCTTTTCGGTTTATAATTCATGATTAAGAAGTTTATTATACCTGACAACTCCCCTATCTGACACAACATGTTCGTATGATCCCCACTCTTCAAATTCTTCTTTTGATGAGACTCGTGCCATTAGTGGATGTGACTCGCGTCATCGGGTTCACTGTGTCTTGTTCTCATGGTCATAACAATGAAATAAATTAATATAATTGTTATAGATAAAACTAAATACTCGATTAAATAACATAATTAATCTACGCATAGCAGGCCCTAAACTCATGTATTCAAAAATTAATCTCATAAATAATTATTGTTATAATGTTATTGCATCCTCATAACTTGTTCAAAACCTGTTGTTCATCCTCATAATTGATATTTAATTAGTAATGACGTCACGCGCGCGCGCCTCGTGACGTATAGTATACGTAAAGTAATTGATCGATCAATATTTACATGTAAACATTTAAACCACCAAATTCTAGTTATAAAGTAAAACGTAAGAATTCTCTAAACTACACTGTCTTCACTATACGCAGTATATGAAGTAAATAGACTCGTTCATTTATACATTAGATTTGAATGTTTTAAAATATATCTAGATCTAGATTGAAACTCGTGACAATCAAGACATCTTTATAATTTCAAGTTAATAAATATTCTACCTGAAACAATATCCACATTGTTAGACCGACACATAATCTGTAACCTTTGGAGACATGGTCTTCCAGATCCACTCCACTGCAGGCGATGGTTCTCTTCTTATTGGTCATCTGGACTGGTTTATCGGGTTTAAATCTCTGCACCTTGCAGACAACGATGTCATAAACAAGAAATAAAAAATTAATTGTGTGAGATAAACATTGGTAATCTACATAGAGTAGATGTAAATAGATGATGGGAAAGACAATCTAGGTTTACAACAACTGCAAATTCCATATCGAGAATACCAGCTTATTAAATTGCATATAATATAGAGATCTACCAGCTATCTTATTAAACATATACATATCGTGTTTATCTGATCTTAAATGACATCATGAATATTATAAATATGGATACGTTAAATCAAATATTGATAATGTAGGCCTACATTTTAAAAAACTTTGCATATTGTATAAAATCTACACTTATTCTATGATTTTGTTTACTTAAGCCTAGGTTAAAAGTAGAATACATCATGTACATGTACCTATCTCCGCTGGAATCACAGTCGAAAAGAATTTAAATTCCGGGAACGGTAGTTTATATAGGTGCTGGTCACGTGTTCAATGTGAAATGGGCGGAGCGTCATTTTTGATGGGTAAAAAGTTTAACCTTTATACGGTTAAACTGAATAATGTACCTGTTTTTTATGTAGTATAAAAGCACAGTCACTTGTTCGGGTATTTTCAATAAATCACATTAACTACTACGCAGCCGAACTCCACGATAAAGCACATGTACATATTCCATTATTTCTTATTTAATTTCTTTTTAACAATATAACAGACAAAATATCGTGTAGCGAAAAAAGTACGTGTTTTTGCGCGATGTCATAAGCGACCTACATAAAACTTTGTATTGGCTAAAATTTTTACCTCTATCAGAAACGAATAGATTCGATCTGTTGCTAATATATTTTTTGTTTTGTGTATTTACTTTTTATTCAGTTTTCAGATAAATATAGAAACATCAAAAACAGTACAATGCACAACAACAACAACAACAGCAAATAACAACAATTGCGCTAGTCTATGATATCACGCTAGACATTTGGTTTCGAATATTTCGTTGTTATGTTTGTGTGTTGCAATGATTCTTTCGATCGATATATGTCGTTTAAGGTAATGTTTGAGTTTAAGTGGTTCTATGTCAGGAATTGATTTATCGTATTTAGAATAGCTGATGTAGTATTTTGCTAGTATCAAAATAAAGTTGGTTATGCTTTTTATTCTGCCGTCGTTTTCGTTTTCCAGTCCACTCCTAGTGTTATAGTTCTATAATTCATTAAATTCACAGAACTATTTCTACTATTCAAATAGCCTTGTACGTTAAGCCAAGACTGTTGTATTGTTTGGCATTACCAAAACGATGTATTTGTGTTTCTGTGAACATCAAACAGAAGTCACACATTCTGAACTTGTAAGTTGCATTCATAAAGATAATCATTGTTTGTTAATTTCATTAAGAATTTATATTGATACTCTCCTAGTTTGGTATCTATGGAGCAATGTATTGGTGTTGTTAATATAAAAATTATGTTTCTAAATGATTGGTTATTTTTAGGGAATTCATCTTCCCATTTTTTAATAATTTGGCATTAATCTTTTGAGTCCCCTAACGGTTTTTGACTGCAGGGGACTATAGGTTTGCCCTCCGTCCGTCCGTCAAAATCCTGGATCTGGATCCTGATATAACTGAAACAGTTTCCAAGCTAGATTTATAAAACTTAGTATGTGGATAGGGGGCAATAAGGGGATTATGGTGGTTGTGATTGCTATGCCAACAGAAACATTGAAAATGGCTTCAAACCGGTAGGGGGCTTGTGTATTGCTTGCAATTCCTACTGACTTGTTTGTTTTAATTTTTTGTTTTTCATACAATATTTTACATTGTATTTCCAATTTTGCTAAGTTTATTTTGTCAAATAGATATTCAGGTTGCAATGATGATAGGTATTCCGCGTCTTTAATTGTTTTCTCAATGTTTTGTTTATAGACTTAATCAGTGATCAGTAATTGAGGAAATCGCCAATTTCAATGTCATATTTGTTTTGTATTTGTTCGATGGTTAGGAAATCCTTTATTTGGAAGTCGTATATTTGATCTATGTAATACTATATGATGTCTTTTTTCAACTATTTTTTGTATAAAAACAGGTTACCGTTTGTTTGTTTTATATTCGAGTTATTCCATATAATTTATCTGGGTAAGTTAATCATTGATTGTTTATAGTTAATTGAACACCAAGATGGCAAAATGTTTTTCAGAAATCTGCAGTTAAAGTTAAGTTTATTTGCTTCTGTTTTACTATTAATGTAACATTTTTAATATATTATAGCCGTATTTCGAGAGCTCATTGTTATAGAATATATTCCATTTGGCCTCAGTTTTGATGTCAATTCTTTAAACCCAGCTTGCTTTCACCGAATTTAGCAACATAAAAATAACTAGCACTTTTAGTCCTCCATGTTTGTATGCCTGATAAATCATATTTCGAGAGATGTTGTCTCATTTGGAATCCTACAAAAAGAGAAACATAATATTTTTATCTTGTTAAGTCTATATTAATTTGGGTTGTTTAAAACAGTTAATAGGTACACTAGTTTTCGAAACGCAAACGATTTAAGGACGGTACTTTTTGCTATTAGAGACAGCTTCCATCTCCTCCATTTGTAGAGAGTTTGTTTGACTGCATACATTTTTGGATCTAAATTCAATTCAAGTACTTTGTTTGAATTATTTGAGAAAACAATTCCTAGCGTTGTAGCTTCATCAGATGTCCATTTGAATTGCAGAAGAAACTGGCATCATCAGCAAAACGCGTTTGTTTTATTTCGGTATATTTAATTTTGAGCCCTTTTATATTTTTGTGCTTGTCTATATTTTGCGATATCAGTTCAATGCCTATGATAATAAGATATGGGGACAGTTGACGGTCTTATATGTTTTGTTTTACTGAGATAAAGTTAACTATGTCACATAAGTATTTTCATCTAAGATCATCAATGAAACGGAAATAAAAGCAGACTAATAAATAGTATTTTAGAAACTGCACAGAAACATGCGCATAAACAACCGTGGCATTCGTCCTTAACTCTGTGATTATATTCATTACAATGCTTAGGGCTACAAATGATCAGAAATTGCGTATATCATTTTTCATTCAATTTATTTCAAACTTAACGAAGGGTTTGTTGTGTTTTCCTTTTAGTAATATTCGCTGAACTGAAGTTTTTTTTTAGTTTCTACCACACATAGTAAGCTTTGTACCTTATTTTAATCGTTGAGCTTCACAATTATATAGTGTAGGCCTCTGGTTAACACAGTGAATAGCGCACTCACTTTGACAAGAGTGATCGCGGTTTAATAATGTGTGTGTCTCCCACGTGTAGAGGTGTTTGTCCGTTGCTTGAGGAAGTTAAAGTTGGGAAGATCATGTCCTCTACATTAAGAGGTGTTTGTACGTCTGTTGTGTAAGTGAAAATTGGATAGGTCATGTCTTCCATGCGTAGAGGTGTTTGTCCGTAGCTATTGGAAGTGAAAGATGGATAGGTCATGTTAAGTGATAATTTGATAGGTCATGTCTTCCATGTTTAGAGTTGTTTGTCCGTTGCTTGTGGAAGTAAAAGTTAGATAGGTCATGCTTTCTATGTTTAGAGGTGTTTGTCCATTGCTTGTAGAAGTAAAAGTTAGATAGGTCATGTCTTCCTTGGTAGAGGGCCTGTCCAACAGGTATAAGTGTTTGTCCATGGCTTGCGGAAATTAATGTTGGATGGGCCATGTCTTCCACGTGTAGATGTATTTTTCCGTTGGTTGTGGAAGTCAATGTTGGAAAGGTCATGTCTTCCACGTGTGGAGGTGTTTGTATGTCGTTTGTGGAAGTGAATGTTGGATAGGTCATGTCTTCCACATGTGGATGTGTTTATAAAAATTATGGTGCTTGTTGAAGTGAAAGTTGGATAGGTCATGTCTTCCACATGTATAGGTGATTGTATATTGCTTGTTGAAGTGAAAGTTTGATAGGTCATATGTCTTCCACGTGTACAGGTGATGGTATGTTGCTAGTGGAAGTGATTGTTGGATAGGGTATGTCTTCCAAATGTAGAGGTGTTGGTATGTTGCTTGTTGAAGTAAATGTTGGATAGGGCATGTCATCCACGTGTAGATGCGTTTGTATGTTGCTTGTTGAAGTGAATATTGGATAGGGCAGGTCTTCCACGTGTAGAGGTGTTGATATGTTGCTTGTTGAATTTAAAGTGGGATAAGTCATGTCTTCTACATGTAGATGTGTCCGTATGTTGCTTGAGGAAGTGAATGTTGGATAGGCCATGTCTTCCACATGTAGAGGTGACTGTATGTTGCTTGAGGAAGTGAATGTTGGATAGGTCATGTCTTCCACATGTAGAGGTGACTGTATGTTGCTTGAGGAAGTGAATGTTGGATAGGCCATGTCTTCCACATGATGATGTAGAGGTGACTGTATGTTTCTTGAGGAAGTGAATGTTTGATAGGTCATGTCTTCCACATGTAGAGGTGACTGTATGTTGCTTGAGGAAGTGAATGTTGGATAGGCCATGTCTTTCACATGTAAAGGTGACTGTATGTTGCTTGAGGAAGTGAATGTTGGATAGGTCATGTCTTCCATATGTAGAGGTGATGGTATGTTGCTTGAGGAAGTGAATGATGGATAAGCAATGTCTTCCATTTGTAGAGTTGTTTGTATGTTGCTTGAGAAAGTGAAAGTTGGATAGGTCATGTCTTCAACGTGTAGAGGTGACTGTATGTTGCTCGTGGAAGTGAATGTTGGATAGGTCATGTCCTTCACGGGTAGAGGTATTTGTCAGTTGTTTTTGGAAGTGAAAGTTGGATAGGTCATGTCTTCCACGGTAGAGGTATTTTTCAGTTGCTTGTGGCATTGAAAGTTAGATAGGTAATGTCGTCCACATGTAGAGGTTATTGTATGTTACTTGTGGATGTTCAAGTTTGATAGATTATGTCTTCCGCACGCGGAAGTGATTGTATGTTGCTTGCGTAAGTGTATGTTGGATAGGTCATGTCTTCCACGTGTAGAGGTGATGGTATGTTGCTTGTGGAAGTGAAAGTTCGATAGGTCATGTCTTCCACGTGTAGAGGTGTTTGTCAGTTGCTTGTGAAATCGAAAGTTGGATAGATCATGTCTACCACATGTATAGGCGTTTAAATTGTTCATTGTGTGTGGAAATGACCGTTGGATAGGTCATGTCGTCCACATGACTACTGAAAACCATTTTACTTTCGCGACTACAAACCTTCGTGTTTTTCTTTGTTTTTCTTACTAGTTGCTCTTAGTTTCGTTACCAAGTTCATTTGGTTTTGTACGTCTAGGTCCAACTGAGAAAGTTCTCATTGGCAAAATTGAATTACACTTAGTTTCTCCGCATGACTCCTAATACTCCAGGTATTTTGCACAAACTTCCCCGAAGCTTCTAATTGTCATAGGGAGTACATCCCTGAGGCAGTGGGACCGAATTACTACGCCGTGAACACACCAGAAGCTCTACCGGTGTCCCTCTGTACCAAATCTACCCCCTACCCCGAATCATTCCTGATAAATATCAGAAAATTCGAGGAGTAAATCCCGAGACCGTGAATGTATTACTGAAATATCGCTGAATGTTCGCAAAATATTCAAATGTCCCCGAAGGTTCCTGCCACTTAAGCGAAGTATCCCATGTCATTTCCCAAGGCTCTTTGTGTTTCTGGACTGCCTCCCCAGGATATTCCCGTCATGGAATTGTAGTGTAATGATTCGTGGGATAGCTAATAATATAATATTAATTTCAGTGAACCTTCCTATAAACTTTGCATAAATATAGGTTACACTATAACTGGGATAGTTATAAGTGAATATAGACTAACACCAGACAGCTTGTCAGTATCATAAGGAAGTGTAAATTTAATATATGTCTGGGTGGTTAATACCATGTGAGTGGGGTTTGCAGTCAGTTAAGTTTTAGAGTTGGATAGAGAGAGTCGAGTTAGAGAACAGTTGGTGCGGGCCGTCAACAAGCGAGTAGCTTGGGCCATAAGCCTGGACAGTATGTTTATGAGTATGAAAAGTTGACTTATGCTGTGAACCTGAGAAGTACTATACTATGTTTATGAACTGTGTAACAAACTAATAAAGCCACTATACGAACACTACAGCTACGTTATTTACCAACTCATAAGGACTACGTAACAACATCGCGGGTACATTAGGCAAAATCCAATACATGCATTTAAATATACCAAATTGAATGTACTCGTACTGTCAATAAATGTCTCAAGACTTTCAGAAGCTGCCGCGAAAAACATATGGGAGACATTGGGGAACCTGTTACTAATGCCTTCATAAGCTCCTAATTACCACAATGAGTACACCCCGAGGCAGTGGGATAGACGCATAACGTCGGGAACACATCGGACGTACTCTTGATAACCTCCCCACGATTCATCACGATTCCTCCCGAAATCACAAATTGTCTCATGACTCTCCCGAAGCTTCTCCTAGTCCACGACAAATCTGTTTCCGATGCCCCCCGGAACTAATTAATTTCCATCGAGAGTAAATCGCAGACGGAACAAATGCTCAGTTATAACAAAACATCCGTTACCATCCTTACTTACATGTAACACGTTTTAATAACAAATAGCACACGATTATTACATTTTGGAACAAAAATATGTTTCCCAAACAATGTGCAATATGGAAATTACACATATAAAATCTTTTCGTTACTTCTACATCTATTTCTCATTCTAACAGAGAACAATCACCGAGAAGCCTATATCATTGCACAAGTTAGTTTAGATAGATTGCATTTGCAAATCATACTTGAATAAGTAAACACTTTATTTAACCAGGCTACACATTTGGTTTTCTAATTTTCCAAGTGGGTCTCAATAAGTATTTATAAGCATAGTTCATCACTAACACATGCGTGTTCTGTGAGAACATATTAACTTCGTCTACATCCATGTTGGGCGAGTCTGAGCTTGTAGAACGTACGTATGCACTTAATGACATTCGACTCTTCAACCCCATGCCTGTAAATTAGCAATCATTTACAGCCGTACAAAATCGAATTTCAAAAACTTAAATTATATTTTCAATATAAAAAAGAATGAAAATTCAGGCTGTTGAAACATGAAATTCAATTTTCAACATAAGTTTTGTTAAAAAAACAAAATCAAGTCTGAGTATTGTAGCTTTGTATATTTAAAACCAATGTCTAAGCAATTAGTGACATAACGAACGCATGAACGTTGGGAAGTGATTATGATTACCCGGCACGATATCTAGTGATTATGCGTTGTTGGTTCAAACCTCTGCCAATAGAGCAGTGATCATGGTCAGTGATGAGTCAATTTGAAGAAAAAAATATGTTCCTACTTAACTTTATTATATGTAATTACACATGAAGTAATCAGAACATTTGTTCTGTATATTTGATATTTATGGATCACCATTCCCATTTTGCCGTGCTTGCTATGTAATATGGAAAAACAATTCAACTGTTCAAATAGTAACCATGCATCTATAATAAAGCGCAATTTGTACAGAAAAAATCGGAAGACACAAATGACATTAGTTTATGTGCAGTCCATTATAATAATGACTATTTCAGTAACGGACGTTACATTTCAGTTTAAAAGTATAAGAAGATTTATAATTGGTTGTCATAATGTGTTTTTGCTTTTTGGAAATAATATAAATGTTTCAGATTTCAACAAATGGATGGGTCATTTGTTATTCGGTTGTTTTATGAAACTGTTTAGGGTAGTAACGGAGGTTTCTTTTTTATAGTTATGTCCAAACGTGATCAAGTACCAATATGTTCTAATGAAAAATATATAAAACACAAACAGATATGCACTTTCATAAATTACCACAACTAGTGAGATAAGCATATGGTACAGTAATTAATTTATTGCAAACAAGGACTGTATATCATTCCCTATCTACTGTACAATAAATAAACATAACTTCATGATACAGATAGTATAAATGATGAGTTTTAACCTTCAAAGGTTGTCAGGTATTTTAGGCTGTTTGACCATTAGATCAATAAACGCCAATAAAATAAGTTGCCCAAGGGTAATCGCAATGCACCCACCTGATTTTATACAGTGTATTTGTGCTAAATCATAATCAAAAAAGAAAAAAACTATACACCAAAAATCCAGGTTCAAGTCTATCTGGCCCAGACTATATCAGTTTAAAGCTTATACAATGTCCTATATAAATTTCACTATTTTTAACAAGAGGGCCCTTTGTCACTCACTTGTCATAGTAGTACATGTAAGACCTGTGATTTGACCTAGTGACCAAGATGTTGGCCCCAGACATTGTTGAGATGATTATTGTGACAAAGTTTCATACGATTAGGCTAAAATGGCGACCTCCAGTGACTACACAAGGCTTTCCTATGATTCCACCTAGTGACCTAGTTTTTGACCCCCAGATGACCCAATATCAAACTTGGTCTTGATTTTGTTAAGATCATCATTGTGACAAAGCTTCAATACGATTAGGCCACAAGTGACTATACAAGGTTTTTCATTGATTTGACATTGTGACCTAGTTTTTGACCCCGGATGACCCCATATCAAACTTAACCTAGATATTGTAAAGATGTTCAATATGACCCGAGTTTCATAAAATCAGGTCTAAAAAGTGACCTCTAGTGATTACATAAGGTTTTTCTATGATTTAACCTTGTGACCAAGTTGTTGACCCAAAATTACCCAATATCGAACTTGACCTAGACTTTGTTGAGATTATCATAAAAAAAGGTCAACATTGTGACCTCTAGTGACAACACGAACACATTGTTGACGGACCTACGGACGGAGGACGAAGAGCGATCACAAAAGTTCAAGGAAGATATAGCAATACTTGCATTCAAATTTGAACTACCCTCGTTACAAGAGCTGTCCACGAACAGCGCGCTCCACTATTCGCAGTGCCATGCTAGGATAGAATAATCATTATATAATCAAAACAAACTGCTTCCTATCAGCAGCATTACCCCCTGCTGTGTAGAGGTTGGGGCTTCGTAGTCGAAAAAGCCAGATAATTTTGACAAAATGCAGGACAGTTACCTACTCATGTGTAGGTTCTCTGGGTCATGAAGGTGAACACATATGTATTTCTAAGTCCAAAATGGGGCATAATTTCAACAAAGTGCTAAATAGTTATTTACTCCTGTGTAGGGTTTGGGGTCATGATGGTGAACAAAAAAGTAAGCAAAGCAATATGTTAATGCACTTTGAAAATGTTAGAGGTGAAAATACCTGTACCAAAACTTTAACATTTACACTATTTGCACTAAGTAGAAAAAGTAGTCTGCAAAGTATGAACGCAATATCTCAAAGGACTTTGAAAAAATATAGGGGGTTAAAAACCTGTACCTAAACTTAAACATAAGCATTACGCCGACGCCGACGCCGACGCCAACGCCAACGCTCGGGTGACTGCAATAGCTCCCCTTACTCTACGAATAGTGGAGCTAAAATACTAAGAATTCTCACAAAGGTTTATCTTGCTCGTTAATTCCGAATCCAACCCACGTGTCAGTTCGGGCCGACGTCCCGGTTGACGGTTGATGGTACGGCGCTGAGTGGGTATTATTGTCGTTTCGGTAGAAGACCGGCGGCCCAAGAGACTAAATAAATCCCCCATGTTTGGTTTAGGTTCCCGTAGCACGTACTTATTCCGTATTGTTATAAATGAATTTGCACGATTGATTAAATGTACTGAGCGAATAAAACACAAACTAGGTGAAACTAGTTTTAACATTAGTCTTTACAGTGTTTACACTACGTAAATGTATGTTTTAGTCAACCCAGAGAAAAAAGATCAACGTTTTATCCGTGAACACATGCTGTCTAAATAAATGAGAGCTATAAAACTGTTCTTACTGGTATTCACAAAGCATCTTAGAAGAAAACTTAGACATTTCTTAAAATCTTAATTTTTTCTAAAGTGTATCAGCTAAGCAAGAAAATCAACATGCTTATAGTTCAATTTTGAACTCTGAGCCATAACCTATCCGACTAGTCCATTTTTGCGGGTAGACTATCATTTATTACGCTCGGAGCGCATTTTTTAATGATATGATTCTTACAGATATCTGTATATAATCAGATCACAGTTTAGTGCAGTCGGCAACGTTCAGAATTTCTAACACAGAAGTCGGTTGTTCGATTCCTTGGTTCGCTCATTTTTTTAGTTCGTTGTTTTATGATTTGAAGAGATTGTAAGTTATAAGATTTTGTTTATATTTTTAATTTATCAATTTAAAGGTGTCGATTCAATATATTTATCATTTTCACTTATTTCGATCGTTGGTGTTATTCGAGCTTACTGACATCCTACATTTGTATATTCGGTTGATTAGCCTTCATAACGTTCTACAATATAGATGTAACAAATATGGTTTGTCACATATACTAGTATTACACGGATTTTACAAGTTGTGGGCATTTAAAAAAATATAATAAAAATGAAAAACTATTTTGGTGGGATTCGAACTCGCTCTGATCGGACAAAAGTTATTTTACAATTTGTCAAGCGCTTTACCGTCACGACCAACCAGACACTTGAAATATTTGGCCTTAATTGTATTACTTATCGTACTGGTCAAACATATACCAACCTATATCGATTAGTGGTTGAAACCTTAAAAGTGCAGTCACGGCTAAATGCTTGAAATCGAACTATAATATATTGCATAGTTTTGAATCATTATGTAAACAGCTATTATATTCACTAAGAAAACATGGATTATTTTTCAAATTGTAGGAAATATGAGCTTCACAAATTATTGACTTAAGTCAAAATATTAAAATTTTCACTTAAGATGCTTTGTGAATACCAGCCGTACAAAGCATTTTAGTGGAAAACTTAAATATTCTGACTTAAGTCAAAACCTTGGGTTGCGTATATTTCCCTAACATTGAAGATTAACCAATGTTTTCTTAGTGGTTATTGTAGCTCTTCCTACAATGCTTTAAACCTATGTCACAGTTCAAGAATTTTGAGTACCGTATTTAGCTGACATACTTAAGGAATTTAATGTTTTTAAGAAAATTCTAAGATTTCTACTAAGATGCTTTATGAATACCAGCCCAGGGCTGGTATTCACAAAGCTTCTTAGATATTTTCGTAAGATTTTCTTATCTGATAAGAAATTATTTTAGCTAAGAATACAATTTATTTTTGTCTTAAGTTGTATTCAAGAAGCATCTTAGAAATATCTTAGCTAAAATATTATCCTAAATCTAAGAAATATTTTAAAGTGGTTGCTATGTAAAACGGGATTTTCTCGCTCTAAAAATAGTAACGGAAATGAGGACTCCTTCCAAGGGAGGGATTAGTCCTCGTTTATTTTCGAACCGCTTTTATTATCATTTGAAATCATACATGTATATAAAAAAATTAGTTAGGTTTCATGAATATTAATTTGTGTAATGTAAAACAGGGTGTCTATTATAAAAATAATTACTAAATTATATTCACGTACATGTGGTACATTCTGTTTGAATTACGTGTTTGAAGAGTTGTGTGTATAAAATACATGTAGTTTGTTTTTACTGAAGTCATGCGTGGATCCGGAGGGTTCCGAACCCCCGTGGAATTTTAGCATGTTGTTATCAAGTGTATCTTATATATATCTTGTCAGGGGGCAGCGAGTGTAATTACGGCACCGCTCTAAGAAAAATAGTAGCTGATAGACCCACTGAGAAAAATGTTAGTCGAATATCTTACAAAGTTACTTATGCACCAGACAATATTATGCCCGCCCCCGGGGGAATTAGACAGACGAATCTTCCCGACAGGCGCGAATTTGATAACCTTATCGACTCCGAGTCCCGTGAAACAGACTTTGGTCCGGGAATGTTGACATTGTAGCAACGTTAAATGTCGCATCGACGCTAAATGTCGCACCTGACGTTAAATGTCGCAAGGCTAACGCTAAATGTCGCAACCGACGCTAAATGTCGCAATCCACCCTGACGCTAAATGTCGCATCTGTGACGTTAAATGTCGCAACAAACTGGCCTGACGTTAAATGTCGCAACATTAACGCTAAATGTCGCAATCCTTTATAAACACTCATTTGTAGTATTACTGTTCTAGTTTAGGTACAGACGTATCCACAGTTATGAGGGGTTTACCCAAAGGGGTTCGACACATAAGCATTTAGTGATAAAAAACTGTTTTCAAAAAAATAATTTTTTTTTACTTCTACTTTGTGAAAGTATATTGTATGAAATCTACACAGTAGAAATAAAAAAAAAATAATCACTGGAGATTCATGACTGTCGAACTCGTAAAAATGCCGTACGGACCTTCCGGATTGATAATCACCCTCGGGCTAAAGCCACTCGGGCGATTATGCTTCCTGTGGGCCGATTATCTAGACCCCGTCCTACGCAGCCGTGTATTATCCTCTAGGTAACCCATCGTGCGGGTTTGAATACTACTTTTCGTAAACACAAATAAATTTATGTCAACAGAATTTCAATTATGATTTACATAATTATTTATTTAGTGTATTTTGCATTGTTCGACAAATACTCGGTAACTGCAATTACACAGACCTTGGTCGAGATGAAACCAGTATAATAAAGTATAATCCGTAACGAAACGGGTTTCTTCCGGGCATACCGTATATAACCATAGTTCAGGTATATGCTATGTTCTTCCCTGCCTCCATCGGTAAGAAACGCACTTTACTGGGACTCAACCGGTGTAGAGCCAGGGTTCAGCGCAGTCCCAATAATGCCGGTATACCACGGTTTATAAATAAATTAAATAGAAAATACCAGAATAGGTTTGCACCTGTAGTGGATATCGAACCCATACTGTACGACGTCATACGGTCGGATCAACACGGGTCGTCACGATTAGCCCGAATCGACTAAGAAGTTCACGATGTCTCTAAGGTTCATACAACGGGACAAACCGGGGTGCCAAACCGGCACAAGGTCGGCTGTCAGCTCAGAACCGGGATGCACCGTGGATACAGCGGGATAATCCGTACTGAGACCGGGATGCAACATCGCGGTAGAGCTGATGTGTAGCCCCGGTTGTAATCCAGTTTTGACTCCATATTTCGATTCTGTTGAAATCTTGACCATTCCTTCCGGTGGCCCCTGATGA
Organism: Spisula solida; assembly: GCA_947247005.1. Taxonomy (NCBI): domain Eukaryota; kingdom Metazoa; phylum Mollusca; class Bivalvia; order Venerida; family Mactridae; genus Spisula; species Spisula solida. The sequence goes on from OX365949.1 coordinate 30,549,734, forward strand.
CTACATGAGGCTTTAAACATTTTAAAACAACCGGGCCTCTTTTGCCAGTTTGATAAGAGTATCATGGTTCACCACGGTTCGTCTTGCCGATCCAGCGTTGTTACGGTTGTTCGACGGTTCACTGAACCGGGTATACCGAGTGAGATTCGGTTCATCCCGTTAAGCTGGACACATAAACTTGCAGTGATAAAAAACTGTTTTCAAAAAATATTTTTTATTTCTTCTGTGTATACATATTTTATACAACATACTTAGAAGAAGTAAAAAAATAATTTTTTTTGAAAACAGTTTTTAATCACTGCAGACTTATGTGTCGAACCCCTTTGGGTAAACCCCTAATAAGTGTGGATATGTCTAGGCTAAAACTAGAACAGTAATACTATAAAAGAGTTTTTATAAAGGATTGCGACATTTAGCGTTAATGTTGCGACATTTAACGTCAGGCCAGTTTGTTGCGACATTTAACGTCACAGATGCGACATTTAGCGTCAGGGTGGATTGCGACATTTAGCGTCGGTTGCGACATTTAGCGTCAGCCTTGCGACATTTAACGTCAGGTGCGACATTTAGCGTTGATGCGACATTTAACGTTGCTACAGACATCACGAAAGGCGACATCGATAGGCCTACTTTTATACGTGTTTTTATTAAAGTACCTGGATGAAAAAATATGCCTCACGGTGGGGATTTAGACAGTTAGCATTGTCTCCATGGTGGGGATTTAGACATCAAAAATTCGAAAATGTGTAATTCCCCCTGGGTTGCCCGCCGCCCCCACTCAGGGAGACGAATAATGCCAATCACTGTTCTGATTTCTTATTTAATGTACAAATGCTATATGCAGTTGTACTGTAGATGTCACCCAGTAATAGTTGTAAGTTTTTACATACATCCTATGTGGGATCTCTTCACAGAATACACTGTATCATATTTCTTGGTACTTATTTGTGCTTGTGTGATTTCATACACTGTTAATGTAAGGAACAAGTATCTAGAAGGAAGAGGGTAAAGCCGATTTGCGAGTATTTTAAGCTGATAAGGTATAGGTGAGACAGTCATAACTCTCTACAAAAGTTTAACTCCCTTTCACAATTGTCGTAGGAATTTCTATATCTCCCGACGCTTCCGAATCTACACCGAAATTCATCGGCATATGTCTTGAAATTGTAATTTTGTGGTGCGGTCACAATTGTCGTATATCGGACTCACGACGGTTCTACGATGACACACAGCATCCCTACGATAAACAGTTGTCGAACGCCATATTTTTACGAGTGTCGTGCAAACGTCGTTCGTGCGAATGTCCGCAAGAAGGTTGTGCGTATGACGTGCGACAATCGCACGACCATCGCACGTGCATTGTCCATCCACCGCACGTCCATCGCGCGTTCTATTTCCTGGGTCAATACTGTAAACGTTATCATAAACTTCATCTAGTGCATTGTGAAAACTTATGAGAACTGATAATAATCGACTTTCTGCCAGAAAAAAAACATGTAAGAACATAAGCAATGTATCTACGAACCAATGATGCCATTAAAATTGCTATTTCAGCCTTAAAGCAAACTACCCGTATGACACTTGTATGTCTATCAATTTACGTAAGATGGACCATTGTTATATACAACATGTACCATTATATAGCCCTTATTTCAGCCTCACATTCACACAGCTAATAGTTTACACATATTTCGACAATGCCACAGAGTGGATTCAGTTACAATCACATTATATATCACAGAAACATTATTATGTGACCATTCTAATACAGAATTATAAGAGACTAATTAATATTCACAACGATGTTACAAATCATAAATGCACCTATATACATGTATACACATAATATTAATATATTTATCATTATCAAAAATGTAATTATATAGTACAAGTAATTAAAATCAAACTTTAAACAGACGATGAATAAAGGAACTTCTAAGTTTGGCCTATGAAGTGTGAACTGTGAGCTATGAAGTGTGAACTATAAAGTGTGCAGTGTGAACTATGAAGTAAGGACTGTGAACTATTAAGTGTGAACTGTGGAGCGTGGAGTGTGAATTGTGGAGTGTGAACTATGAAGGGTGAACTATGTACGGGTGTTTACATATAACATATGAAACATAAAGCAATATTAGACATGAAGTTCGAAGTATGAAGCTTGAAGCATGAACTATGAAGTCACCACCGGGCCTTCGAACAATAACACAGTCAGGTGTGCGGAACCCGTCCGGAGCTATTAGGTACGTAAAGCCGTACGGTGACCACACGGTGTCCGTTTGAGTACTTTTCGTTAAGGCATGCGAGCATCGACAAGCCTATTAGTGTTCAAATCCGTACGGATATCATACACAGCTCGTTTGATGTCGGTATGAGACCCGTACGAGATGTTCCCGACTTCGAAATCCCAGTGAATACGTGTACAACTCGGGAGTTCGGTGAAACATTTTCATTGATATACGAATTAAGATGATCGGTAGTCTACCATATCCACATTGGCTTATGGACGCCGTAGGCCTACTAGTTTGCAAAAGTCAGCTCGCCGTGTATATCTCGTCGCATAAATGTGACCAAGGTATAAGCGTATGCTGACATAATTGAACCTTAGTGTTATAGATCTACTATAGGCATAATAAAACATTAGTGTTATAGATCTACTATAGGCCTACTTTGTGTTAGCCAGTTATTATTGTAGCGTGATTATTCTTATATACTTATTTACACTTTGTGAATTACATATAATGCACGATGAATTTAGCAACATATTATAAATGCAAAATGTTGATATTTGAGACTATACTTGATTAAACATGTATGCATCAATAATCCCGAATTCCGAAAACCTGTGTTCGGAGTTTCCACCTAACCTTCTACTTTCGCTTTAGGCGGATGCGACACCGGGTTATTTCCCTTGAACTGGGCGTTTGCGTGACGTTTTGATAAATTGCTAAGTTTTTTGGTCTAAAAGAATGATTTAATACGTATATTAGGGCGGTTCTTCATTGTTACCCATTGCTTGATGATTTCCAAGCTTTAAAACCGGTTTTAAACACATAATAAAAAGCTTCTTTTTTCATCTTAGAAATTTCTTAAATAGTAAGATACCTATGTACGTATCTTAAATATAGGCACATTTCTTAGTTGAAAATGGATATTTAAGACAAAAATCGGCTATTTAAGAAGATTTTAAGTTTAAGATATGTTGTGAACAGCTACTAAGAAATAAATTAAACTTAAGACGAATCTTATCATATCTAAGAAATTTATAGGATATTTAAGATATATTTTTATCTAAGAAGCTTTGTGAATACCAGCCCAGAGCTATACGCAATTACTGATATAAAATATACTGCGCTAGTGTAGTGTAGTTGCACAAAATATTTCACGAATGATAGTCAAAGTACATATCACGCCGATGTTGTATGATCTTCAATCGCTTGACTTGACGGGTATACACACACTTTAATGAATACAGGAGAACGTATGCAAATTATGTACATTAATTTATACTTCAATGACCGGTTATGTTTACACCTTACGGTACTACGTATTTATGTAGTTAAGGTAGTTTGTACAACATTGTGTTTTGTGTTTAATATGAATAACCATTCATGTCAATCAAAATATCCCACGAGGCATATAAGCTTACATAACAAATACCTTTATTTTGCTCAATACATGTACATGTAAGTAAGAGGTAAATAAAATTATTTTTTTACATACATACAAATGAGGTTACACTCATAAAAGTCAAATTATCGATGTGTAATCTAATGAATTACTTCAAATTAAGGCGGCTCGCGCTTGTTACACTTTGGAACAGTGATATACGGGAAATCATACTTTCAGGCCTTCGCACACACCGTAACGTTAAATGGTGTTTAGACGTCATGTTTGTTGCTAGGTCACTGACGTTAAATGTTATAAATCAACGTTTCTATTAGCAAGGTATAATCTGTCAAAGTTTCATAAATTTCCAACTGTTTTTGTTTTCATACGACCAACACCGCAATACTTTATAGTTGGACAAGCATTAATTTGCCGGGCTAAATTTAGCAAAAGTAAATAAACATACCAATGACCATCATATATAATCAACCGGAAAAGGTGGTAGATATGGTTTTTGCTACAACCATGGTAATGTCAGTAGGTCAGTGGTAACGCGTCGGTCCATACAAATGATTTATGTACCCGGTTAATTTATGTTCGTCCGATTATAAAAGCGTCAATAAAGTACAAATGTATGCCATTCAAAACCAGCCAGGGTCGCGATTAGAGAAGGTAACCTATTCCACAGGATTGTGGTATCATGAAATAAAATAAACTTGAAGATCTCCGAGTTTGGCTTTGATTTGGCCGAGACGATTGGGGTGAATATGACTTGATAACATGGCATGGGCACGGAAATACTCAACCAGCATATATATTATATATATCATCATTACAGTACAGAAATTAAAGCCAAAGCTTCCGATAGAGTATCCGGGATTCACCAGCAAAAATTTCAAAATAAATCAATGACAATACATACCATCTGGACCGACAACTTTAATACTTTTAAGGACCTCTTCAAAAGCCGAGACCCATCGGTTTTTACCACTCGCGGACTCCGGTTTATCCTGCCTTCTTCCTGTTGCGGGCATGCTTATTCTAAAATAATCAAAATCACGCAGTTGTGATAAGATCAGTGTTGCAATACCACGTGACTTTTGACTACAGTTACAAGAGAAATTTGTAAATATTGGAAAATAAAATAGCCTTAAGTTTTTTTATTTCTTTATCGATTTCTGTGAAATATACGCGACGCTAATGGGGGAATCATTTGCTTGCCATGAAATATAACATATTTTTCAGCAGCTTTACCGATGTTTCCATTACCCTGAGAAACCTACACGTCCCACGGTTTCACAGGGTAATGGACAAAACGGCTCAACCGCTGAAAAAGCTTTACATTTCGAGGAAAGCAAATAATGTTCGTCTTAGCGTGGCGTATATTACATAGAAATTGATGAAGAAATAGAATACTTATGGCTACATTTGTGTTTCAATGTTTACAAATTTCTACTTGGAACTGTAGCCAAACATCACGTGGTATTGCTACAATGAAGACGTGTCTGTCATTATGTTGTCGCCCACAAACTAGAATTAATTGCTATATATGAGAGAACACTGCTATCATTGACGTCGACTTTTAAGTGGTAAAAACGACCATTGCGTATAATCGTACATGACGTTTAATTAAGAAATCGCCTTTTCGCTCGCATTTTCTATAACAGAACTGTTTAATGTGTCTATTTCTGCGGACAAAAAACGTTATTTGGTCATTAATGCACATAAAATGTAAATCTGACTCATAAACCCAAACTATCACCATATTAGGGTTATCTAGCTTTTTAGCCTCGTAAGCACGGACATATCGTACCGGCAATTTTGCTTGAATCCTCGACCTTCCATTAGCATAATTATAACAGTTGATAAATTGTTTATATTTTAACACCGGTTTTATGTTTTCGTAAGCGGGGAGTTTCACGAAGACGTTCGATGTGTAATACAAGCACAAACCTAAAAGAACAATATTGCACAATTTTATCTCGGAAATTTACATATTTATCGCAAGAACCTTATAATATATTCATGCGTTAAGGTCAGGATCAGGACAAATGAACCGTGCTGCACGACTAGTCGGGCGCACGTGCACGGATAATGTATACCCTTTTACCTTGTATCGATTGATCAATGCAAAAGATTGACTATATGGATAACCAGATGTTACACCAAAGCTGTTTCAACATGCTAGCTAGGTGGAAATATTGTCGAACTTTTATAGTGATTCTTAACCTTTTAGAACATTTTGACAGCTGATTTAGAACTTTTTTATGGTCCATGTTTTTCCTTTTGTGTGTTCCTTTTTGTACCCTATTAGGGGCGTAACTTTCTATAGGCCATATAGGCCGTGGCCTGCACTTTTTCACAGAAAGTCGAAAAAATAAAAATGCCAAAAATGCAATAAAATCAATGGGGGTATGGGGTATAGGAGTGTCAAACTCACCTGGACTGTTATTGATATTTAGTCTGTAAACAACCCATAGAACACATACGACAGAATATAATTTCAAAACGTTTGGGAGAGCTTGTCCCCGGACCCCCCTACAATGAGAAAATCTATGTTTATATGGAATCTAGACAATACTGTAGAGTCCCACTTGTGTGATTTTTCATTCATGTTAATGATTTAGCTATTTTGATGAATTTTATTTACCCTATCACAATTGAGAGTCGTAGTTGTTCTTGTTTTTTAGTCTGAAAACGGCTAAGAATGCACCTGCGACGATATAGAAATAACAAATTTTCCGGGGCAGCATGCCCCCGAATCCCCTTAAAATAACGTGGCCTACACATTGAAATCGACTAAGTTACGCCCCTGTAATAATATGCTAAACTGTTTCTATTGAGTGCTGTCTTATCTGTCTTAATTTTCATTATCTTTCTGTGTTTATATTCTGTGTTATCTATTTTGTGTATTTTTCTTGATAATGCCTTTCGTGCACTGTTTAGTTCGAGGGCTACTTTCCCTGTATGTTATGTTATCATACCTTCCCTGTACGTTATGTTATCATACCTTCCCTGTACGCTATGTTAGCATACCTTCCTTGTACGTTATGTTATCATACCTTCCCTGTACGTTATGTTATCATACCTTCATGTACGTTATATTATCATACCTTCCTGTGCGTTATGTTATTACACCTTCCCTATATCTATGTTATCATACCTTCCCTGTACGTTATGTTATCATACCTTCCTGTACGTTATGTTACCATACCTTCTCTGTACCTTATGTTATCATACCTTCCCTGTACGTTATGTTATCATACCTTCCCTGTACGTTATGTTATCATACCATCCCTGTACGTTATGTTATCATACCATCCCTGTACGTTATGTTATCATACCTTCCCTGTGCGTTATGGTATCATACCATCCCTGTACGTTATGTTATCATACCATCCCTGTACGTTATGTTATCATACCATCCCTGTACGTTATGTTATCATACCTTCCCTGTACGTTAGGGTATCATACCATCCCTGTGCGTTATGTTATCATCGTTTAGTTCGAGGGCTACCTTCCTTTTACGTTATCTTATACTCTTTTTGCATTAAAGGTACATGTGTTTAACTGAAGATGATATTTTGTAAAACTTTTGAAACTTTTATTCGTACAACAATGTAAATACCTAATGATTCAGAGTTATATTATGGGTAGATCTTGTGTTAAATCTCTGACACAGTTCCTATTGGAAAAGTCAGATAAGCAAGGTTGAGATCTAACACCACATATTTTAACATGGATTTGTAGGAATACAATGTTGAACACCTAACGGCGAACATACTTCGCCATCATGCACAACATCCTTGTAACATTAAACATGCATAGTATTCTCATACATGTAGATCTAATTTAGTAAAAAATCACGTTCGCAATATATATATTACATACTATGTGTTATACAGGGATGGCTCATTCGTTCTCGTACTCGAGTATTATGAGTAAAAGTACTGATTTTCCAGTACTCGCTGGTACTCAGTACTAAGCTGAATATTTCAGTTCTTGTACTCGTACTTACTCGAGTATCGTACCTAAAATACTCAGTACCCATGAGTAGTCCTGTCAGTACTCATATCTTTTATAAATAAGTTTTAAATATGTTAACATATGGCTACTGGTAGAGCTTACAGACCACAAAATATAACTCAAATATTTGTATCAAAATAAAGCAGCACATTTAAATCTAAATAATTTGAGAAAATCAGTCAATACTTTATTATCGTACCGAGTCCTGAAAATGACATCATGAAAGGTCAACTTTTTTTTCAAATGAAATGATAATAATATTTCGAAAATATGAAACTATTTCGTATATTTATAACCTGCTATTAAATAAATATAAGGTTCATATGTTTATAGATCGTACGTTTGTATTTAGTCACGTGACACTATTTGTATGAGTGATTTAACTGAGTGCATTACTTCCGAGGTAAATTAACTGTAAGGCCATATACAATATAATATTGTCTTTACTATTCAAACTTAAGCAAATGTTAAAACAGTCATATCTGATACTGAAAGCTAAAGTTTTATTTTATTGGCAATGAAATCTTGATCTACTAACATAATAAACGTTTTGATCATATTAAAGAGCGGCATTATGACAGACTTACACAAAAATATCAAATTGTTGTATTTCGATGTAAGTACCAAGCACCAAAAAATTCACATGTGTGCATCGGCTCAACAGATAAAAATATTAATATTCGAATGAAAGTGTCGATTATCGGACGAAATTCTCATTATCGGACGAATAGATCGATTATGGAAGGAATGACAGGAGAACGATGGCTTGCGATCAATTATATTTATTTCTTTATTATAGACTCATCTATATATACAACATATATTGCACATAACATAAAAGACAAATTATATATAGCCTATCTTATCAAGAGTTATAAGAGACATTATCTACAACATAATAAAACATCTACTTATCATAAGGTACATGTACCGTATACATGGCCGTAACTAGGATTTTTCAAAAGGGGGTGCGAAATCGGGTTTTGAAGAGGTAATGGGGATGATTAGAGGAGGGGTGATGCGCTACCACAGGTGGAGGTTGTGGATCCGTACCCACGATTGTTGTAAAAACGCATTGTTTGTGCGAGTTTCTTGGCACACAATCTCGATCTTAACGTGATACTGTTCACTGATTAAATTATTGTGCGAGCGAAGCGAGCAAGAAAAAATGCATTGTTTATCTGAGCTGCACACCACACAAATTCGTCCTCTATTTGATATCATTCTCTGGTCAAGGTTACATAGTGCAAGTCAAGCGAGATAGACAAAAATGTATTGTTTATCTGAGCTGCATACACCACACAAATTCGTTCTTCCCTTGAAACCATTCACTGATAAAAGTTTTTGTGCAAGCCAAGCGAGCTAGACAAAATCATTGTTGACCTAAACATATCACATAAATCTAGTTCTGTACTTAAAAGTATTGAACTGCGAAGTTATTTTGCGAGCGAAGCGAGCTAGAAAAAAATGCTTCTGTTTATTTGAACATCATTCCACGGACTCTTTCTACACTTTATTTTACCAACAAAAAAGACTACTTTGGCGAAAAAGGGGGTGCGTTCGCATCCGACGCACCTCCCCTAGTTACGGCCATGGTATATAAGAATATGATATTACACATTATTACATAATGTAGGTTTAATGTGGCATATATGTAAGTAAAATTAAAACTGAAAAAAAAACAGTTGTTAATCCTTATTAAAACTAAATTAAAACTTTAAAGAGTTACCGTGCACTGTAGCGCATATCTAAAAAAAATGTCAAGTATGAAATCTACTCAGGACCAATCAGATTGGTTCTTATTTGATTAACAACTGTTCTTCAAACGAACTAAAATAGAATAATTTAAGGTATCAGAGTATAATTTGTAGTGAGATTGAGCATGTTTTTTTCAAAAGGATTTTATTCTTAAAATAGAAATGCGTTGGGTACAGTAAGCATAGTATTATGATGCACTATATTTACCCTTGAAGTTAAACAAAAAAAGAAATATCAGTAAAGTGAATTTATTGAAGCATGGCAGCACTTTCATTGCACATCTTGCTCGTTCACAAACAAAGTCAGCATAACATTAAGAGTCAAAGCTTGTTGTTGGCGACATAGTCAATAGTATAAGGAACATACTCTTACAAAGAAATAATTATAAAACATATTTATATACCTGTATCATGCAAAACTTTAATGACCTTGCAAACCGAAAGTAGAATTATGGTAATGTTTTTTAATATCTTTTAAAGTATACATTTTTCAGTCCAAAAGTAAATAAGAGTTTATTCCCTAGAGTTATAACGTAAGCATGAAATGAACGAGTACTGAAAGGCACATACATTCTTTGAAACTGACTATTTTAAACGGATGGTCCTTTTTAACGAGTTGTTGGTGTTATGTTACAGCGATAGCATAAATACAATACAAGTCCGTCTGCTTAAGCCCTTTTTTCTCAAAAAATCTTAATAATTGTTTCCCCTCCCACATTTGTTCTCACTCCACACCCTCAATCAAATACGTAGTACTACACTATTTACAAAGATAAGAAGAACGACGCTGTAAACTATTGTAGCAGGTTTTGGCACATATTCGTAGCATCTCTTAGTTATATGTTTCCGTTTCCGGTACAGTAAAGATTTGAAAAATTTTCTCGGTGGTAAAAAATCGTAAAATAAAGAGTAATATCGGACCTAAAAGCGATAATGGCGAACCATTTAAGTGATAGTGATGTGTGGAATACAATCGGAAACAGTGAAAGTGACAATAATAATGTAAACGTCCCAACACAGAACCGGTTTGAGGGTACAAGCGGATATGGTGGGTGGAGAGATGCCGCCACATACAAAAAACGCAAGCGACGAAGTACAGGTAGTAATAGCAATTGTAGCTTTAATAGACTGTCTACTGATGATAAACTGGTTAGAATGTTTCAATCAATAAATGAAAACAGTGACATATTATCGAATGTAGAAAAACAACAGTCTTTGTGTCTATCGGATATTCAACAGATAAACAAAACTATTACAAATGTAAACAAACGTATAGATGAAGTGGAACGTAAGATCAGTGCTCATGATATGAAATTGAAAGTACTGGCGTACAAATCCGTCGACTTAGAGGCAAGAAGTAGACGAAACAACCTAATATTCTATGGCATAACTGAGAAATCTCATCGTGATTGTAAACAGTTGATATTGAATTTCTTACAATATGAACTAGATATTGACACGAATGGTGTGGACATAGAACGAGCACACAGGCTTGGTTCAATAAACAACGTGCCGCCAGCCAAGAGAAATGATCCGAAACGTCCGATTATAATCAAATTGCTACACTACACTGATACGAATTATATCCTTAAACATGCATACAAGTTACAAGGGTCGCCTTTTGGAATAGATCGTGACTACCCGCATGAAATCGCCACGGCTAGACGTGAGTTATACAGATCTAATGCTGTACAAACAGCCAAACGACGCGAGCAGAAAATACGAATTAAATTCCCTGCGAAACTCTACATACAGAACAAGCTGGTTGAAGACAAATTCCCCGATTGGTTTGAGACACTTAGAATCGATAGACTGTCTATTGGTCCACATAGTGAAACCCATACACATGTTCCAACGTGCTCTGTCCCTGCAGCAGAGGAATCCGTCAGTAGACGCAAGGGTTTATACTCAGAATCAACTATAGCAGACAGCCCTGTATCTGTCAAAAACAATAACATTGAATCGCCTTGTGACCACGCCCCCTCAAATGTAAACAAACTTTATAGTGAAACAGCACGGGACTCTAACACGGGCTCTTCTCGCAATGACAAGGCTACACCAAGGGGGAAGACAAGTAAAAATAAAACACAAACAGGAGCGGACAAAGGAAAACCTACAACACGGCGACATAGTACCTCTAGCAGCCCCAAGAGGGTACATGTAGTAAGACACGACGACACGAACAATACACAACACGAATCAGGTGAAAATAGAACTGTAAATTCCGAAAGATCAAGCAAGAAGGACGATGATTGGCCACCACCAGAAGGAAGTCAGGGTGAAAGGTCATGTAAACATTAGGAACACGCGGAGAACGATGACATTAACTTTTGTGTGGTAAACGTACAAGGACTTGTGGGTCGTAGATATAACAAACTAAATACGAAGGAACTTGAACATTTATTTGAATCAAACGATATTTTATTGTTCACGGAAACTTGGTCAAGCAAATGTTTTGACTATAATGTTGAAAATTTCTCACATTTTATTCTTCATCGTAAACTTATACATAAATCGGCCGTCCGTAGTAGCGGAGGCCTCATTATCTATGTTTCACAAAAACTCCATGAGTATGTGTCATTTGTAAAATCCGTTGAAGATTGTATGATATGGATTAAGATTGATGGGAGGTATTTAGACCTCACTGATGATTTATATGTATGCCTATGTTATAATACGCCGTCAAATAGCAGTAGAGAAAATTTCAATGATCAGAATATTTTTGAATACTTAACTAATGATATTTTAAGCTTCAAAAACGAAAATGAAAATTATTCATTCTTAATCACGGGTGACTTTAACAGTAGGGTTGGTAATTATAAGGATTATGTTGTTAATGATAATATACACGAATTTGATGCTATTCCTGAGGATTATCATGCAGACGATTCATTACCGCGTAAAACGCAAGATTTAGTCGTAAATGAAAACGGTAGACTATTAATAGATTTTTGTAGATCGACAGGAATGAGAATCATGAATGGGAGACTTTTTAATGATAAATTTGTTGGAAAATATACCTGCGTTAAACAAAATGGATCAAGTGTAGTAGATTTCGTACTTTGTGAACAATTCTTTACAAATCGTTTTACAAATTTCCAAGTACATGACTCAAATATATTTTCAGACCACTGTGTGATAACATTTGCCTTGAAAACAAAAGTAAATCGGGCACCGGATGAATCTATCAACAATCCAGACAATGCGAATGATCATGTGAACTTTCGCTATAAATGGGATAATAGTAAACAAAATGCTTTCTTATCTGGTGTTAACGACGCAAATTTTCAACAAACATTACATGGTCTTACCAATAGTCTCTCAACGATTGCAAACACAAATGAGTTAGAAAATAACCTAGATGATTTTTATAAAAACTTATCAAATATTTGCGATCCGTTATTTAAACGTAAAATATCGGAAAACAACACTCGGAACAAGAAACATGATAATAAACAATGGTATGACGATGAATGTAGTACAAAAAGGGGTGAGTTTTACGATAATTTGAATCAATATAGACAATCAAAGAATGATGAAAATAGATTAAACCTAACGAAATGTAGGAGCGAATATAAAACTCTGATAAAAAATAAAAAAGTACAGCATGACAAACAACAAACAAATAAACTGGAAGAAGCCAGGTTTAAAAACGCTAAACTCTATTGGAACTTGTTAAAAGATGCTTGCTATACAGGTATGAACCAAAATGATAAAAAAGTAACATTGTCACAGTTTGAAAACTATTTTCGCGCAATAAATAATCCTGAATCTGTTTTCTACCAAGCAGATGAAGACATTCAATATTTCAACGAACGATTTCTTAATGCGGAACTTCATGTCATGTTCCGAGAACTTGACGAGGAGATAACACACACGGAAATTCGAAAGGCATGTTCTCAAATTAATACGGGTAAAGCGGGAGGTCCAGACTACGTTATAAATGAGTTTTTTAAATATGGTATTAACCAATTAGCAACGTATCTAACATCCCTTTTTAATAAATTATATGACATGGGTCATTTTCCATCACAATGGACAGAGGGGTATATTGTACCCATTTTTAAAAAGGGCGATGAAACCTTACCAGAGAATTACCGCGGTATAACGCTTCTTAGTACCCTTGGGAAGCTATTCACGCGTGTACTAAGTAACAGGTTTAATAAATGGGCCGAAGATTACTTCATATATACGGAAGCTCAGGCAGGCTTTCGTCCTAAAATGGGCACTATAGATAACTTATTTGTAATACACGGAGTCATAAATCACGCACTCAATAATAATAAAAAGTTATACACGTGTTTTGTGGATTTTACCAAAGCGTTTGACTTGTTAGTTCGTGAAAATATATTTTATAAACTCATCCAATACGGAGTTAGAGGAAAAGCATTAACTATAGTAAGATCTTTGTACAATAATGTTAAATCACGAGTAAAAAGTAAAACATCCCTAAGTGATAGTTTTGATTGTTACCTAGGCACTAGACAAGGGGACTGTTTGTCACCTTTTATTTTCGCTATGTACGTTAACGATATTGAAGAAAACTTCATGTTAAACGGGTTTTCGGGGGTTGATATAGGAACTTTAAAGTTAATGTTACTACTGTACGCGGATGATATAGTGATCTTTTCCGAAAGTGAAAAGGGCTTACAGGATGGCTTAGACCTTCTAAAAAATTACTGTGATAGATGGAAGTTGACGGTCAATACCAATAAAACAAAAGTCATGATTTTCAGAAAAGGTGGCAGGTTAAATCGTAGGTTAAATTTTTTGTACAATGAAATAGAAATTGTTAGTTCTTTCACGTACCTGGGTATTACCTTTACTAGCGGTAGTTCGTTTATGAAAACGTTTGAAACTTTAGGCGGTAAAGCCTTAAAAGCTATTTATAAGTTGAAGGGGTACCTATTAAAATTTACTAATGTCAGTATAAGTCACACATTAAACCTGTTTGATAAATTAATAATGCCAATCCTAAATTACGGGTCGGAAATCTGGGGATTTGCAAAGGGAGATTACTTAGAAAAAATACATCTCAAATTTCTTAAAAATGTTCTTGGTGTTAAAACATCTACATCTAACTATTTTATATACGGCGAAACTGGCCGAAGAAGCCTTTACTCGTATCGCATGATTAACATTATTAGGTTCTGGCTGAAAATAGTAACTAGCGATGAAAGAAAGTATATTAAAAAGGTATATAATATGATGTTAAACGACATACAAACAAACCCGAATAAACCGAACTGGGCGTTTAATGTTAGAAATATTTTACAAATAATGGGATTTAACGAAGTATGGATTATGCAAGGCGTCGGGAGTATACCGAAATTTTTATCTCTGTTTAAACAAAGAATACATGACTGTTTTATACAGAATTGGTATGAAGAAATTAACAATATTCCTAAAGCAACAAGTTTTAAATTATTTTCAAATTTTGGTTTTAAAGAATATCTCGATTTTATAACAGTTAAGAAATTTAGACACTCGTTAACAAAAATAAGACTTTCATCACATAGACTTGAAATAGAATTAGGTAGATGGCACAGACCAGAAAAAATACCAAGATCAGAACGCAAATGTAAAATGTGTCAATCATTAGAAGATGAATTTCATTTCTTGCTAGAATGCCCCTTATACAACGACCTAAGAAAAATATATATTAATAAGAAATTTTGGACACACCCAAATATTCCAAAATTCATCAGTCTTATGTCGTCAGAACAACCCACAGTCTGTAGAAAATTATCTATCTTTATTTTTAAAGCCTTAGACAAACGAGACGAAGTACTTTATAAATAATTACCATTCTTCTCCAAATTATATTCTTTACTTGTTATTATCATATGAAATATTCAACTCAAATATACACTCAATGTTAATTATGAAAT
Source organism: Spisula solida (assembly GCA_947247005.1). Taxonomy (NCBI): domain Eukaryota; kingdom Metazoa; phylum Mollusca; class Bivalvia; order Venerida; family Mactridae; genus Spisula; species Spisula solida. The sequence continues at coordinate 30,565,014 of OX365949.1, forward strand.
GTCTTTATATACCAAATACCTGATTCTCTGAAGATTTTCAATGAACATGTGTACATGTACATAGCTATGTGTAGTGTGTGTGTCTGAGTGCGTGTGTGGTTGTTGATGTGCGTGTATGTGTGTATGTGTGTATGTGGGAACGGGTATGCGTGCGTATGGGTGTGCGTATGTGTGTATGTGCGAGCGTGTGTTCGTGCGTGTGTGTGTGCCTATATGTGCGTGTGTACGTGTGTGTGCTTGCATGTGTGCCTGCGTGTACGCATGCGTGTGAATGATATATGTCTGTATTTGTGTGAGTTAGAATGTAAACTGGAGCGTGTACATGAGTGAGTGTAATTTTGTTGTATATATTACATGATGAAGATGTATTTTATTAATATCATTGCTGTAACGGAACATATATTATAATATTGTTGTTATATGCATGTAAACTGATGGGCAAAATGCCTAATGTTTCAAAATAAACTATATATATATATGTAGAAAAAGAACAACCAGTCAATTGCCTCATATCGTCAATTATTCAGTATTGTTAACTGATGTGGTTTTTATGATTGTATTTTTGTTCCGGTCGCTTTAACAAGGCTACCTACTTGAATACACTTGTAGTAATATAGTATACGTCTTACACACTTACTTTACTAGTATATAGACTATACAATATAACATGTTTAACACGTATACAAAGTACTTAACGTTCGTATGTTTAACATTAACGGCCCACTATCCGATCCCGCTGCTTTTCTAACAGGATGATATTAAAATAAAAATTAATATATTACTTTTACAACAAAGTCCTTCAATCTTAATTATGCTTAAAATTCACCAAATATGGTTTAATTATTTATGAACAGACTGTCGGACGAAGGACACCACACATTTCATAACAAAATCGGTATCAAATATGCACCAAATACTATTCTACGACACGTCCAAACATGTACGATATTGCCACGTGATCAATGCCAGCGATGAATAAATAAAACAATACACAACCAGTCTGATATGCAAAACTTAGTTTACCGTATAAATGCTAATCATGAAACAACATATAACTGTTTACAAACAGAATGCAACAATTCTGACTTACTTTTAAAACGGTTAATCCCAAGTCTACTTAAATCATGTAAATATCAGGCCTATATCGGAAGTCGACTGGGCTTTACGCTTATGTCGTTCTATTAAGAGTTGGGTATTTTTGTGTTAAAAGGTAATTTTCGTAATGTACACCTGGTTGAATAAATATAAAAACCTCCAGATTCAATACATGTACTTTTACCCTGTGTCACATTACACTGTGTCATGTTACAGTGTAGCTTTTTCACTGAACCTGTTTTAATAACAGTTAGTCCTCAAAGGAGCAACTCTTCGGCTCAGTGCTATAGTGTTCTAAGTCCATTTTCAACAAATTTGGGAAATCGAGTTTGAAAGTTACATCAACTTTTAAGAGTTCCTATTAATTCCTAATCAAATCTCAATCTCAGTAAAGTTTAAATGCTTTACTATTCTGTAACATTAAAAATCCACTTTCCTCGTCGCCCATTTGACCGAAAAGTAGCAAATTTGTTAGGGTTACCTGGAGATAGAACATTTTTATTCAAACTATAGATACTTCTTACTTATTAAGACAGTGCCAAACTTTTAAAGTATTAACATAAATGATCAACAATAACTTTTCTGTAATAACATAACACTTACTGCCTGCCTGACCTAAACACTTAACTGATTGACTGAAACACTTACTACATTACTGAAACACTTTCCGCGCTTAGTTGCACAACATGGTAAATGTACGAGTTATACGACAACAACGTTTACACAACACAATTTGCATTCAACAACTCTTCTATCTGTATCTGTATAAACGTGTATGAGAAAGTCGTAAACGCTTAATTTTTCGCAGTGTATTCACTCACACTTAAATTAACAACTCGTTGATCCACTATTCATCAAACTGGATTCCAGAAAACAAATACAGTGAGGCCACTTTCAGTGTATTTCGGACATCAAACGGATTTTCCATGAAGATATTGACGAATCGGACAGTGAATGCCGCACTAAACAGAAACAAGCGGACACGAAATGTTTTGTGGGTACCTAGAGGTAGGACGCGCGCTTCGAGATAGATAGACCTACATTGGGATCGAGTTCCGCCTGTCCCACTGTTTACTTTCTCTGGGCAAGAATAACCAATAATGCTCCACTCGACCAAGGTGTGAATTGGTACCTGTGAGGGCATTGTATGTATTCATGTTCAATATTATTGGTCGTCATATTTCGATGCTGTCTGCACAAAGCCAGGAGAGAAGTAGTCTCCACAGGGAGACTAGAACGCAGGTTTCCTAAGGAAGCACAATGATCAGGAGAAGTTAAATGTCGAAGGGTGGCTGGATTGCAAAAAGCTAGTAACTTAACGTAAAGTAGCCAAAACGCACCACAAACAGGATTTATCCTTTCCTGTATCACCGTGTTTAACGTCTCATGTTATCTCCCGTTGTATGAAATCTGCCATTTGCAAAAATGTCTGATTACGAGACTGTAGAGAGTGCAATTATATAATTATATTTCTGCATTTTTGTTGACGGAATACGTGAGACATACGAATTCAATGTTTTATTCATTATTTTCTACTTAGCTAGTATTCAATCTAGCTAGATTATATACGACTAAATGTTTCTCAACGTTTGAAATTTTTTTTTTTCAAAATTATTGTTCAAGAAGACATACGACAGAGCTTTCTCTTTTACATTTTGGGATCGGTTCGTAGCTAAGAGGGGAGAGCGTTGTTAGTAGGGGTTATTATTTCAGGGGTATTAGTGGAAGCGAAATAGATGTAGGCCTGTTATCGCAAGTAAAGTGACATGGAGAGTAATTAATGAAAATTTGTGTTTAGGTTCGCATGAGCGGATCAAGCTATTTTATTCGACAAGTCCATCCATCTAGGATGCGGTCCAATGCTTGGGGTTGGTTCGATCAGTTTTCTGAGAGGACTTGGCCATTGCTGTTAGCCCTCCTATGCGTGTCTTGTTAAATGAGATAAAAATACAAGACAAATCATACTGCCTATCACCCCTCTTTCCGTGCTGTTTTCTGCCTTATACGTGATGTTTAAATCTGTTCAAAACGCTTAGAAAGAAATTAGGATTATTGTTGCAGACAAGTTTGAAACACTGCTGTACATAGGACCACAGTATTCCTTAAATGTTTTAACTATCACATATTCACTCTGATTAAGAGGAGGATGAATGTGTATGTGTTCTTGCTTGTGTTGTATCGAGTGAATTCTGGGTTTTAGGGCCGAATTACGGGGGTCCCAGGGTACGGTCTTAAGACCGTCCGCTTTACCCAGAATGAGATTATGACGTCATTTACACTGACGTGTCGACCTTTTATGAAATGGAATGATCATCGTCAAAGACTTTGGACTACTGCTTAGATGGACGTTCCTACGAGAGTTCCATGACGAATTATAGATGCATGCACAACGTACTGACGACAGGACATCAGTGAATCTATTCTCTTGAGAATTGTGCTTTTTATTACTATCGGAGATCACTTCAATGGCGACGAGGAAAACTGTGAACTTAATGTTAGGACTGTTTACATGGAAATCGAAAGTAGAGTGAAATATTTTGGAAACAATTGTTTTTGTACACTTTGGACTCAAGTAAACGGATTTTCTTGAAGTTTGAGAGGTAAATGGATTGTATTTAGATTATTTCGGTAATTTAATGGGGGAATGGGCGATTAGCAACCGCTAAAATTCCACCATTGTGTCTCAAGATGAACAGAATATTTAAGCCAATTTAAGGATGTGTGTGCATCTGTGGACTATTCAGAATAACTGTGAGCTCTAGTAGTTTGAGTATCTCTGTCTATGCTTGCTTGATTAATTGTTTTGATTAATAGTTAAATCGACTTAAGTAGTGATGAAACAAATTAATTTGTCTCACACCGCAGCGAATCATATGATATGAAAAGGCAGTATGTGGAGTTGTTTCTAATGCCGAGGGTAGTAATGTACCTCAATGGTTTTCTAGGTTGAAAATCGGGGAAAGGGTTAGAAGGGAGTCGGGAACAGCAGTAAAAGAGATAACTTGTAATATCAGAGGCCTAGCTACAAGGACCGCGTACGATAACATGGCTGTTTGTTTCTGCCGTTCTGCAGTCGTTTGACTGTGTGGTAGGGGAACTTCCACCATGCATAGAGGGTTGCAAATTGAGCACACGTAAAAGGGAATTGTCATTTTGATACTTGTGTGATGTATAAAGCTAACCAGAATTTGAATTTAGTGGAGTGAAAATTGCTTCCGTGATATGCCCTCTTTGTGTGATACGGCCCCTGGTAGGGAGAATGCCGTTAGGATCACAAATTGGTGTAAAGTAATTTTCAAAGTTGCGATGAGGCTCTGGTGACGTTATATAATGAAATATTTCAGAAGGGTTTTACGCGTGACTCGTACTTTAAGCTGGTCTTAATACAGACTATATAATTAATCTTAATACAGACGCTAAGGATGGAAGTTGTTCTGGACGTAAGTAGCTGTGGTCATTGGACAAATGTTCAATAGTGCGGGTTTCCACAGGTCACTACTTTAGGTTTATTGTACTTATCTGAATGTATTTGCCTCCAGATAATGGGGTTCAGTATACTAAGGCACATAATACAGTGGACATTGGGTGTAAATATATAGAGTTTATGGTCTCATCATGAAGCTAAATTCGGGTGCTGTATGACAGAGTTGGTTTCCTTAGATAATACACTCATTAAAAGTTATAAGTACACCAACACAGTAAATTGCGATACATGCAAATAGTGTATATCATTTTGCTTCTAGCTTGAAATATTACACAATTTAGATCTACAACATGAATGATATTATGTTTAAACATGTTAGGAAGTGTTAGTAGTGAAGTATTTTATGTCTCCGTATCGTAGATGTGGGGTTTATTACTTTAAACAAGCATGTCGATCGGTCGGTTGGTAGACTAAATGTTTTCCGATCAATAACTCCAGAACGATTGGACCTAGAGCCCACAAACTTTAAGTGGAGGTTGTTCATCATCAGCAGATGAAGCCCATTGATGTTGAGGTCGCTATGGTTCAAAGGTCAAAATTACCGTGACCTTCGAATACACAACGGTTTCTGATCCAAAACGTAAGAACGGTGAGTCCTATGATCGTACAACTTCACAGACTGGTTGCGGATTATCCAAAGAAGACTTCTACAAATTTGTAGGTCAATGGGTCAAAGGTCAAGGTCGGGATGGCCTTAAGTACACATGGCTGTTTGGTTGTCATGAGACATGCATATTTTACAAACATCTCCTGTTCTTTCTGTATTCAGATATCTTCAGATTTTATGTTTTTCGGGTTTTTGGTATTGCTGGACAATGTGTAATCAACATTGTAAGACATTGTACAATACACAGTGTTGTGCACGTGCATTTTTCTGAATTTTGATAATTCACGGTTCACTGCTTACACCAAGCCAAATACAAATATCCAATTATCGGATAGTGTGGTTATACTACTCGCATGAACACATGCAAAAAAATAACAGACTATCATGTATAATAAAAAAAGATACAAGCGTAACAAGTTGGTGTACTTATAACTTTTAATGAGTGTATACAGTTTAAAACCATTTGCTCTTTGTCAATGCCGAGGGTAGTGACGGCAAACGCATACCTCGATGGGGTTCTAGGTTGAAAATCTAGGAATGGGTTGGAAAAGAGTAGGGAATTTGCCGTAAACCACTGGATGTTGTTAAATTGTTATATTATTATATAATAGTTAGTAGAAATAGACGTTATTGTCTTGTCAACACCGACAAAGCACACTCTGCTCAGTTGTTGGCAGATTACAGCCCTGCAGATACACAATCCCATTTTGGTGAGAAGAACAAATAACTGAGGGTTTGTAAATTTATCTATATTATAGATAGTCTGGATCTATAGACTTGTCTACCCTTTAAGTGTTATAGTGGATCAGATTAACCTGTCTGAAGTACCTGGTCATCTTGTCCGGGTCATCATTATTCACTCATTGGGAATAGATCCTAAGAGCCAGTCATTTTGACGGTTATATAAAAGTTCAGTTGTGTATCAGTTCCCCTTTACTGAAATGTTTTGGTCATTTTGTCCAATTAATGCTTCTGATACTTAAAATACATAAACTGGTATTTGGTAGGACTTCTTGTCTTAAGAAATCGTCTGATCTAATGGTTGTAAATCTACTTACAGTTTGATTGGATAACGACCTTGACATTTTGTCAAGATAGGGCATTTTGTCGATTCTGTCTCAGTAGTTAGATTGTGTAACGGCCTGGACTTTTTGTCGGTCACATGATCTAAATTGCAGTCTGTTTAATCTGAGGTAAAATATCGACTTTTTGTCTGTTTTGTCTCAGTAAATAATCAGATATACCCGCCCGAACCCTTTTATACCAGCCTTTCTTCAGTAACTTCCGGTCTGATCAGATAAAAGCAATGCCTGTTGTCTATTGATCTACGACATACAAAAACAAGACAATTTGTATATTTATCTGTGACCTCACGTGACAAAAGTTCTAGAACACTGACAAATAGTAGTTATGAAGAGGTACAATGGTGATGTGAACCCAGGGATAAGCAACCAGAAGTGTGAACATCTGATAGCTCAGCGATGTTTTCCATAGTGAGATGTGTATGACCATCATACCCAGAAGAAACAGGGTGTGTTGGATTGAAGAATAGGACCACACTGCTCACTGAAGTTACCAGACGACCCTAAGCAATGTCAGGGAAACTGTGATACCAAAGGAATGTGAAGTACCATTGTATGTGTAGATGTAGGGTTTATGAAATTAAGACCATGGTATACCAGCACAGAATAAGATGTATGTCATGTCAAAAGATCAAATAGTCAGGAACAATCACCAGATCTATATCGGTGATGGGGTAGGGAGAATGCAGGGGAACTAGTATGCAGTATGGCATAAGATAGAGATGCAGATTTGTTGTGTGCCATGCTCTTGTAGAAATAATGCTGTACTACTAATGTGCGTAGAAGAAACCTATCAAAATGAATGATGATGTCTACATGGAGTACAGTATGAGAAGATAGATCCGCCTAACATTGGTACTGCAAAATTAAGACGTTAAGTGTATGCATATGAACAACCATTAACATGGTGATGTTGTTTGCCTTAAACAGGGAGTTAATAGTAAGAAATTTGACGAGACATGACTTATGAACTTGACTGTACTTACTAAGTTTGATGGCTGGTTATCAGGGTTGCTTTGTCCTGTACGTGGGACGTTCAAAAATAAATAGGACTATTGTCACAAAACCTGCATGATTAAACGAAATAAAGGAATTCTTATTATCCATACTGTAAAATTATGAACTAAAACAAATACGCAGTTCGGAAGTTACAGGTGACTAATTATGGTCACTAGCGCAGATCCGGCGCACAAAATGACGTCGTGCTATTTTAAACAGCGTTAGTGTTTCGCATAGGGCTTTGAAATACGATGTTTATAGTGATATAATTTTTTAAACAATATTTATTTCCATAATTATGCATTTTTTATGTGTTACATAGACAGATTGTTAAAGATAAGAGGTACATATACAATAATTAGTAACAGGTAGTTCTATGGTAAATTTGGGTAGAAATTGGATTTGTAAACAAGTATAAGACTTATATTAATACATTTCCGAGGTGATGAAAATAATGGCTGGTTCGTGTACAGTTAAAGTATAATGCATATTTAATTAATAGAATAAGATATAATAAATATTAAATTGAAGGAAAAAATGGTGTTCGTGTAAAAGTTTGGTTGCTGCACCTTATTAAAATCTATCTTAACAACAAAATAATCGTCAAGAGTTGTGGATTCTATCTAGCCAGGGAGACTATGCCGTGAAACGTCGCGTGGCGACAATATATTGTTGGACTAGGTGGAAGATATTGGTATTTTCGTCAAAGGTCAAGTGGTCTGAGCCATAGATTAGGTTCTGGAATGTGATTGGACATGGTAGGTTAGCAAATAATGTTTGTCTCTGCATAGTGTAGTTAGGACAAAAAAGGGGTAGTGACTGGTGGTTTCAATATCGCCACATGTCCAGTGTGGTGTGATGACTATTGATTTTATGTAGAGGTCGTGGTTCAGGGAGCTGCATCCGAGGCGCAATCTGGTGTGGAGAACATGTGATTTCCTATGGCCGTTGATATAGTTTGGTTTTGTTTTAATGATATTACCGTTTATTTTGGTTTTGAAGCTGTTGAGTGAGGGACTAAGTTTAATGTCGTCTGGAAGCGAGTTCCAGTCGCGAATGACAGAGGGAAGGAATGAGTCTTTGTAAAGTTATGTTCTGGTTTTTATGATTGGTATGCTGTTGTTATTGCGAAGTTGATAGCGAGTTTGTGTCTGGTCAGGAACGAGTTTAGAGAGATATTTAGGTGCGAGATTATGTGTCATTTTGTAAAAGGTGGTTAACTTTTGTTTTTCCTACGCTCAGATAGTGTTTCCTATTTTAGTTCGTTATATAGTTTGTCTATGCTACAAAGCTTGGTGGCACCTGTGACGATTCTTGCAGCTTCAACTTGTACATATTCAATATTATGTTTTTCTTCATTCGTACAATTATCCCAGACAGTGTTGCAATATTCTAATAAAGGACGGATGAATTTCAAAGTAAAGTAGAGTTTTTCTAGTGATTTTCTATTTAGGACAAATTTTAAGGATCTTAAAATTCCTATTCGCTTCCAATCTCGAGAGGTGCATGATGATATATGAGTATGCCATTTGCCTTCGCTATCGAATATTATGCCTAAATGTTTGTGCTCTTTGAATTCATTATTAGAGTGTTGTTCATCTTTAGTTCAGGATGAAAGGGTTTATTTCTTTTCCGTGAGAACAGGACATATTCAGTTTTGTTGGGATTGAAATCTATTAGCCAATCTGTTGCCCATGAGTGAATATGTTCAAGGTCATTATTAAGTACGAGGGCTGTAGTTATCAGGGTGTCGACGATCAAGTATAAACTTGTGTCGTCAGCAAAGAGACGTATTTTGGAATCCACTTTGGTAACAATGTCATTAAGGTTCATGTAAAGTGCAAAATGTGGTTTTTTTCACAATGCAATAATTCAACAAATCCAAGGAGAATATAGTTGTAATATACATCAATATTCTACTCAATAATTGTAGAACATATCGGTAAACACTATATAATAAAAAAATATTCCAAAATGTTGCTTTTGAAATAAAATACAGAATATACATGAAATTCTCAAAAACACTATTTGAAGTGAATTGAACAAAGTCCATTGGTCAAAATGTTGTTCACACTTACTTTCCGGTAGTACAAATGATAAATCACTCCAACACACACCAACACTCCTGAAATATGCAAAAGAAAATCATCAAAAACTGCCAAAATATCACCAAAATATTTGGGAACTACTTTCAAGTATGGTCGCCTAGTTCACGCCATCACAAAATCAAATGCATTATTGTTTTTTCGCGAATATTCAATATAATTTCAATAATAATAATGATATGAAATAATGGAGATGTTTAAAACACAAATCCTGATAGTTTTTAGTGTTAAAAGTATAAAATAACTAGGTTGTTTTAAAAGTTCTACTATACATGTGACAATTATATCAGTACAGTGCAATTAAAACAAGTCTATAGCACTGCATAATGGTGCAATGCATAAAAGCTCTGTTATAGGCAAACACCTGTAATTATACACACAAAGGGTGGAACAGTGGCGGAATGGTTAGTGATCTAGACTACCAATCCAGAGGTCCCTTGTTCTAATCTTAGCCGTATCACTGGAAATTTTATAAATGGTTTTCTGAGTTTCCTACCCACCAGATGAACTGGTAGGAAACCCAGAGGTAGTCTCACTTAAATTGGTGCTATACACGTGTCACGTTATAAACAAAGGAGTGTATTTGGAAATAGCTTGGACAGTCAGATTCCTTGTATCTCACAAACTTTTTGGGTCTTTCCTCCAAGCCAGAGATCAGTGACACATCCTGACATTGTGATGCATATTGGTGCAAAGGTAAGTAAACAATATGCATGGTGAAAGTACAGCACCAATTATGCAATACAGTTTAATGCTTATACTCAGCTGACCAACTATTTGTATTTACCCTATAAATCCAAAAACTGAACTGATCCTTCCTTAAAGTCTTCTACAAGATGGTCAATCACATACGCTTCGTCATCGTTGTCGTACATCACTTCATAGACAGCGTTAGAAGATCCATCCAATCCAGACAATAGGGATGTAACACAGCCAGTATACCACTCGGTCTTGTCAGAAATGTCAGACAACTTCCATCTATGTTTGATTTGTCTACCTAGAAACTTTGTTTTCGTCGATGATGCACGTCTAATAATGGAAGTTGTACAAAGTAAACATTAAAATCATTAAAGAATCTTTATAAAATAGTATTCCTGTAAGTTAATGCATTATATATGGACAAATGTACATTATTAAATAGAATACTCAGAATTGATATTAATTCAACCATGATTGCTTTAAGGTGAGTCGCTACCTTTGCGCGACGTCATATAAAAATTGTCGACTTCGCGCCGATTTATATGAAATTTTGATGGCTAAAAGTATAAAATCTGTAGTTTCCCAAGATATATTTTTTTAAAATAATATATTGGAGAATTTTGTAATAATTTAACGTCCTGTACGGGTATGGCGATGTTAGAGCGTTTTGAAGGTTTGGCAAGCGTCGGGCGTATACTCTTCTCGATCGCTTTATAAAGGTAATCAATGGAAAGTCCAGCTCACGGCCTTTAACGTGAATATAATTTAAACTGCCAATACTGCACGCTGCGGCGCGTTTTTATTGCGACTGAGTGCCGTTTTTCGTTGTTTTTATAACTTCACTACGCTAACGTTATATCAATGGCATGCAACATTTTGCGACGTTGGTTTTCAAGATCTGTACATTCTCGGCTATAGATTATTCTGTATTTTAGTAATCTACTCTAGTAATTACTATATTGTTAAAGTCTAAGGCATAAAAAGATGCCAACATGTTACTTAAATAAACATGTTCCTTAAATACATTCGACAGCGACCGTGGCCGAGTGGTTAGGGCGTCCTCCTAGGAAGCAGGAGGTCGAAGGTTCTAATCCCGGCGGAAGTAGGGTGATGAACTGATACGGCCGGTTGGTGAGCCGCCAGCTAGTTAAAGAATGGGTTACCGTAGGCCCATCTCTGCCAGGCGCCCGGCAATACGAGAAGGGATTCGGGAGGTACTGTGCGCGTGAAAAATAGGTGTCTCATAAGTCAAATTGGCTGGCCCTTTCAATAGGGGTCACACTATAATAAACAAAAACTTCGATTTGAAATATTCCGGTCTCTGTGGAAGACAAAATACTCCGTTGAAATAAATTTGAGACACACTGTTCTTGTACCATTTTACGGAGCTATACAACGACCACAGGCCTAAGAAATTACCCCGATCATCCGTTCATTACTACATGCATATATAAGAGAATTATATAAGGAATGACCGGATGATGGGGAATTTTAAAACTCTGTATTTTGTGATATAATTTCTTAGGCCTGTGGAAATATCAATTGAATGTTAAGTAGGTAAATCACTAAATGAGAAACTAAGTGAAAATGTTTCCAATGGAGTCCCAACCAAAACAGAATGTTATCAAGGATCGTAACTTATTTTAAAATCTGCATTCCGCGACCACAACACAATAAACCCAACAAAATATAAATGATAGAAATGATTCCCTATGTATGATCACCATCCACGACAAATCTAGGTTCAAATATGTTCAGGTCCGTTTCGCTATCCACTGGGTGTGAAGTTAGAGGTTATGGAATCAAGAGCGGACCTCTGTAGAGCAACAACCCCACTATAACAACATCTTCAAACATTCCCTCAGCTGTTACTCACAGTCAATTTAATAGGGCTGGATACAGCAAAGAAAAAGATACCGGGGTATACCATGGCACGGGTTTTCCTCAAATTCTACGGTAGGCCCTATACTAGTATACCACGGTATACGACCAACGTTATTACTATGTCTAACAGCTATGTTGTAGTGGTTAGAATATGATGGAAAACTCTCAGCCAGGCTAAGAAGGACAACAATGACCCGTTACTTGACAAGGCTTAGAGCAATATTAAGACTATGTAAAATAATAACTTGAAATGAGAAGGTAAGCAATGACGAAAAAGTATAATTATAGCGGCATGGTTATTCCAAGGCTTTCAATAATGTATGGTATAGTTTGCTGTTTCGGCTGGTATATTCAAAATAATAAGAAGCAGAGAATGTATAATGTCGATAATATACCGGTATTTCGGATGGTACCGCGGTATCGTACACCGAGAAAATTATACCACAGTTACCGATTTACCGTTAATACCGCGCGCCTCTACAAATCACCTCTGTAGAGCAACAACCTGTTATCAATTTTAGCCGCTTCTAAAGTGTGTTGCTCTACAGAGGTTGTGTTGTATTTGGTTTGTGCCACCAGGAAAATACTGGGTGTGAAGTTAGAGGTTATGGAATCAAGAGCGGACCTCTGTAGAGCAACAACCCCACTATAACAACATCTTCAAACATTCCCTCAGCTGTTACTCACAGTCAATTTAATAGGGCTGGATACAGCAAAGAAAAAGATACCGGGGTATACCATGGCACGGGTTTTCCTCAAATTCTACGGTAGGCCCTATACTAGTATACCACGGTATACGACCAACGTTATTACTATGTCTAACAGCTATGTTGTAGTGGTTAGAATATGATGGAAAACTCTCAGCCAGGCTAAGAACGACAACAATGACCCGTTACTTGACAAGGCTTAGAGCAATATTAAGACTATGTAAAATAATAACTTGAAATGAGAAGGTAAGCAATGGCGAAAAAGTATAATTATAGCGGCATGGTTATTCCAAGGCTTTCAATAATGTATGGTATAGTTTGCTGTTTCGGCTGGTATATTCAAAATAATAAGAAGCAGAGAATGTATAATGTTGATAATATACCGGTATTTCGGATGGTACCGCGGTATCGTACACCGAGAAAATTATACCACAGTTACCGATTTACCGTTAATACCGCGCGCCTCTACAAATCACCTCTGTAGAGCAACAACCTGTTATCAATTTTAGCCGCTTCTAAAGTGTGTTGCTCTACAGAGGTTGTGTTGTATTTGGTTTGTGCCTTGTGCCACCAGGAAAATATCATTACATGTATACTTGTATTTATTATAGTCACACAGTGTCATACGATCACGGCCCAAAAAGAGTTTAATGTCACTTTAGTTTTTTGGGGATACTGTAAGATCATTAATATTCGCGGTGATAAATTTTCGTTGATTTCGATAACGAACTAGATCGCGAAATAAAATCCCCTTAAAATACGTAGCACTAGATCTTTCTTTCAATATCTAAAATCTACAAATTTAAGAAACCACCAATTTGTCATTTTACCAAAATCCATGAAATTTAATACCCGCGAAAATTAATTTTACGGTATGTCATAATACTGAAGGTGGCTGAGTTCTAGATGCATCCCTGATGCTTTTATTGTAAAGCATTCTGCACAGGATGAGACTGTTGGTGAAGTAAGTTGTTAGTCGAGAGACTGCAAGTATTTCTGTTTTTATCCGGCTGGAGTTGGGATCGAACCCACCACCTTCTCACTACTGGAACACAGACATGCATATAAATTGGCTAGTATCAAAATTTACAGAACGGCAAACATGGGTTTTAATTTGAAGATATTTATTCAATACGGTTCACTTTTATACCTAATATATCATTAGCAGTAAAATTATTACGCTCCCTACAGCGCTTTGATTTCCACTTAACTGTTACAATTCACACGCTGCTTACAATACTAGAATATTTTGATATTTGACCTTTACAAAACTGCTGTGAACCCTGATACACATTTTCAGTGGCTGATGAAAGTTTACTTGAGAGCGGTATAGCAGAGAGTTTAGTGACCATGAAGACTACGTGTTGAAAGGTTTAAACGATACACACTCTGTCTGAGGTTTAAATATTTCATGGTTCTATTGACTGGTCATTATCTATTTGTTTCAATCAATATGATAAACTGATAGTTCGATAGTTTTAAAATATAATACAAGTCATTCTTTTAACACACGAGTGTTTGCATTTAAAAACCCGTTTACATTATCAAATTTGGCTCGCAGTACGCTGGTTTTTGATTCTCCTGTCTAAAAATAGCAATAGCGCTAAAACACTAGCTAGAAACGATGTAGTTTCGGGCGAGGCAATTGAAGAGTATAACATTATGCACGTATATTGCGTGAAAGTAAGAATCTACCAGTAAGGTATCGTTTTATCATTTATATAATAAATGATGTAATAATGTACCCTCACAATTACTCAAAATTCGTCTGTGGTGTAGAACTTGTATATGTACTATTTAATTAAAAAAACTAGGTATAAAACAAAAAGCTATCTAACATTGACACATGCAATATGACTTCATCTCAACACACCCGTAATTAGCTGTGGACAACACTGACTGTACTTATGAACTGGGAGCTTTCATGCGCTCGCTACTCAGTACAAATAGCGTTCGTGTGAAAAGTAGCCTATAATCGAAATAATTGATAACGCACACAATGACACCAGGGACGTACCAAGACATTTTGACGGGTAGGCCCAATTCTATTGGCCATGTTGTGCTTTTTTGGCTTATATTTTAGTTCTTCAGAAGTAACAGAACCGTCTTTTTCATACCTGTGCAATGTTGTAAAGTCCATAGGCTAATGACATATCGGCAGTTACGCAACTTAATGCGTGTGATGATGTTTAGTCTCTTGTATTTTCAGAAATGAAATACGAAGTGGTTAGGTAAATGCACAAACAAACATAATGCAACAGCGTTATCTGGTCTATCATATGAACATTCAATCGGTATGCATATTAATATTATGCAATTCTTGATAGATCTGGAAATTATTGTCTTTTTACTGTTTAGTGGAAGAAAAACTCCAAATGAAAGTAAATATAGTGCCGTTTCTGTAATTTTACTAGTCGGTTCACTCCGTATCTCTTTGGCACTACGGCGTAGTTTCTAAACAGACTCAAAACGTCGCACAAAAATGACGTAAAATATAGCGTAATTTTTCATTTCACGTCGATTTTGGGTCAACATTTCGCGGTGATAACCCCTTAATAATTGTACACCGATTGATGGAGAAATTATCCAGCAGTGTTTTAATATAATTAAATTATAGGGTCACCGTACAAATTGTTGCATAAAATTGATATAACGTCAGTCCAGTGGCGTCATTAAAACAGCGTAAAACGACGCATAATTATCACGTCGTCGCTCAAAAAATGACGTAAAATATAGCGTTAATTTTCATTTCAAGTCGATTTTGGGTCAACATTTTGCGGTGAGACCCTTTGATATTTTTACGACGATGGAAAGAGAAATAATTCAGCAGTGTTTTAATATAATAAAATCATAGGGTCACCGTGCAAAATGTTGCATGACATTGATATAACGTCAGCGTAGTGACGATAAACTTGTGGTGTATGTTTTGTCCGGTTGTTAATTTCTTACCAACTGGCTCTTGTTCCGTTTTAGTTTGACTGACTTAAGCAGCAGACTTTCGGGATTGGATGCCCGGTTTTGTATTACATGTTCCTGTGCTAGTTTTTTATGTATGTTCCGCGCCTTTTCGAGTGAAGTTGTATATTTTCTGTGCCTTTTTGTTCTCGCGTGTCCCGCGGTTTCTGTTGGGGTCGGTGCTACTTCCGGTAGTTTCGTATTTTGTTTAATTATTATAATATGGGTTTGTATCTGGATCTAAACGCCAATTCCGTTTACAATCGAGTTTTTCATTTTTAAATAATCGATAATATGCCATAATTTCTCAGTATTTAATTTTTTGACCGGGGCCAAAAGGAGCTAGGAGTTAACTATTTATTCGTATTTGCCGGTTGTCCTCTTACTATTTCGTCCCCGCGGTTCGCATCCTACCGGGTTCGTTCATGAGTCTTTGTACAGCTGTGGAGTTATGGATGTAGTGTTCTGTCCCCTGAGGTCATTTAATGTAGTTTTAAGTCCCCTACCGGTTTTTGACCGGAGGGGACTATTGGTTTGCCATCTGTCCGTCAGTTTTGGTTCTGACGGAAATTGTTGTTGATATGGCAACAGACATATTGACAATGGCTTTACACCGGTGGGGGACTTCTGTATTGCTTGCAATTCAGTACGTCATATCTCGATTTGTTCAATTACGTCATTTTACTTAATGAAACTGGGTCACTCGTTTTAAGGTTTTCAGATTTTTTGTTGCTGAAATCGGGCCTTTCTACGTTTTAATACTGTTACTTAACTTTTAGACTGTAGGCTGCTAAAACTATGTAGTTCAGCAGTTTTACTGTTGTTACTAGGTCATTCAGCGTAGGCATTCCGCCTTTTGGTTGCTGTATCTTTTCTACTGGGTCATTCAGCTAGTTATAATTTATTATACTTTTCGACAGCTTGGACTTGGGCGGATCTGCGCTTGTTTAGTTGGGCATTGTGCTTTGTGTGTTTTTAATGTTTTCTGTTCTCGGCTGGTTAAGTTGAGTGCTGCCTTCCCTGTCTGACTTAATATACTGTTTTTGGTAGTCTCATAAACATTACAATTTGTATATCTTGACAAAAAAGTGGGTGATAAACTGTATTTATTCCCACGTAAGTTACCTTGTAGTACTCCTATGTGATGATACTGTAACAATGTTGTCGCTTCCTGAGGTAGATGACTCACTTATGGATTGAGTCTGCTTCTTCTTGTGTGGTTGAACAGATCTTCTGCCAACAGACAATGACTTGGTTGTATCCTCAAACTGAAATATTGAAGAAAAGAATGATGACACATTTTATCACATATGCACTATACTATAATCCTTCTTCGTTCTTCTCTGATATGTTTTCAACTTACTCCTAGCTAGAGCATGAGCAGATTCCTGAGCTAGTTTTAATTTGGATACATAATCCATATCTGCATTACTCGTGGATGCCCTTCTTGCTTCTAACGGAAACATCAGGTCTAAGGGTTGCACTACTTCCCGACCAAGCATCAATCTATTGGGAGTAAACCCAGTTCCCCTGATAACACTGGAACGAACCGCACTGGCAATTTGACTCAAGTTTACATCCCATTCTCTTGGAGATTACTCAATGAAACATCGGACTGCATCCATTATACTTCTATTGTACCTTTCTACTTGGCCGTTTCCTGATGCCCTGTATGCAGTTGTTCTTGTTCTGTGAATTTGTAAAGCATTGCACATCTTCCGGAACAGTTCGCTTTGGAAATTAGCACCCTGGTCCGTAAAAACTTC
Organism: Spisula solida; assembly: GCA_947247005.1. Lineage (NCBI taxonomy): Eukaryota > Metazoa > Mollusca > Bivalvia > Venerida > Mactridae > Spisula > Spisula solida. Next base: position 30,582,397 of record OX365949.1, read on the forward strand.
GAATGGGTACCCAAACTTACTAAAAAAGTGATCTATGGCCGCCTGTGCTGTCAATTCAGCAGTCTGAGATGGCATTGCAACACACTCTACCCACTTCGTAAACTGGTCCACCATTACCAAGACATATTCATTCCCCCTGGCAGTTTTAGTAAGAGGCCCTAAATAGTCCAGATGGACTCTTTCCATAGGAGCACCCGCGTGGAATTGTGTCATGTTAGATCTGTTTGGTAGAGTTGTTTTCTTACTCAGGTTGCACACGTTACATGTTTCGACATAGGAATCGATGTCTTGACCCATGTGATACCAAAAGTACTTCTCTTGGATTTTCATCTTAGTCCGCTGTTTTCCTTGGTGTCCTGCTGATGGAATATCATGGCACAATTTTATGACCATTGGTTGCAAGGACTTAGGCACCACCACTAACTCCTTCTCCGGACCATGTTTCCAAATGATACCATCTTTCAGGAAGTATGATTCCTTGTTAATCATATAGAACTTAGCTGTAGGGCTGGCTAGAAATAGGTCTCCTTCAGATGTTTGAGTTTTGTCCGTTAGCCATGTAAGCACAAATTCCATGTCTGTATCTTCTTCTGTGGCCTTCCTCAAGTTCACAGTTTCCATGCTCAGACTACATACTGCAGCACCAGAGTTGGTCTCTGTATTGTATGGAACCCCTGTACGTTCCTGAGCCATTACGTCCGAGGTTGTAACATCTTTGAACCCTTCTGTCTGTACTTCTGCAGCACGACCCATGAATATAGTATCTCCAGAGGCAAGCGGGACCACATCGTCAATGTTCTCCATAAACTTGCTCCAGTTGGAGTGTGCTTTGGCGCAATATTTGCACCCCCACAAGGTAAAGTGTCTAAAGGATTATTGTACCGGTAATTTCCACAGGTGTCTGGTCCCTTCATCCTGGATAGTCCATCTGCATTTGTGTGGAGACGCCCAGCCCTGTGCTCGACAAGCATATCATACTGACTTTATTCCTCTTTAAACCTCAATAACCAAGCCAAACTGCTGTGATCAGTACGTAACAAAAACCTGCGTCCCAGTAAGTAATGCCGGTATTGCCTCATAAACCTCACTATGGCTAGCAGTTCCTTCCTGGTGGTGCAGTATCTCAGTTGGTCCTTGGTAAGAGCACAACTTGCATAAGCCACTACTTTCTCAACCCCGTTTTGAAGTTGCAATAGCTCCGCCCCTACTGCATTATTAGATGCATCTATGTCCAGGATAAACATATCAGTAGCATTAGGCAGGGCTAATACTGGTGGTTGTGTAAGGGCCTTCTTCAGGTCCTCGAAAGCTTCCTGTTGTGCTCTTCCCCCATGTAAACCCGTCCTTCTTTGTAATAGCGTATAGAGGCACCGCTTTCTCTGCAAAGTCTTTCACGAACGAACGATGGTAATTGACTAGACCCAGAAAACTTTGCACCCCCTTTATAGAATGTGGCACCGGCCAATCAAGTACTACCTTGATTGTATCCTCTCCCATTTCTAGGCCATCATTACTTACATATCTACCCAGGAATTCCACTTTATCATGGCATAGTAAACACTTCTTCGGTTTCAGGCGTAACCCATATTTACTCAGTCTTTGGAGAACCTCCCTTAAGTTCAATATATGGTCTTCAAAAGTCTTCCCCATGACTAGGATGTCATCTAAGAATGCCAGTAACACTTTCCATGTCAACCCCCTGAGTATTAGGTTTATGACTCTTGAGAATGTGGATGGTGCATTACATAACCCAAAGGGAAGTTTACGAAACTCGAAGCTCCCAAACTTCGTCAAGAATGCAGTCTTCTTCCGGTCAGCTTCCTTAATGTTGATCTGGTAGTAGGCTGAATTAGCGTCGAATTAGCGTCCAATTAGCGTCCAATTTGCTGAACCATACATTACCAGCCAATGTGTCCAAACACTCGTCAACGAGGGGTATCGGGTACACGTCTTTCACAGTCACATCATTTAGTCCTCTAAAATCTAGACACCATCTCACTGACTTATCTACTTTCCTAACCAATACGGGAGCGGCAGCCCATTCAGACGTAGATGTTTGAATAATCTCAGCATCAAGCATTTTCTGCAAGTGAGCTTCTTCCTCATTTACAAAGCACGATGGTGTTCTACGCAATTTCAACTTAACTGGTGTAGCATCGCCGGTAATAATCTCATGCTCAATATCGGTGAAGGTTCCCAAATCAAATTCACTAGTGGCAAACACACTCTGAATTTCTACTAACAGTGATCCCAGTTGAACTTTCTGATCCTCATCCAGTTTGGTACATGAATTTTCATATAGAGTTTTAAGGTGATCCGGTAATGAATGTTGATCAAATTTTATACCCCCAAGTACATTCACTTCATTAATGAGGGGTGAGTCACAATCACTCCGCGCACACACCTTCAATCTCTGTAGCTTCTGCAACTACCCTATGTTTCTTCACCGTTATGAACTTATCTGTGAAATTCATCATGCACATATGGGGATTATCGTTTTTGTCATGCACCGACCTTGGCGACATCATTTCGTAGTCATGCTGTGGCTCTACATAGTAGTTCCCTATGTCACTGGTTAGTTTGCAGGGTACATATTTTACTGAGTTCGGAGGAATAACCGTTCTTTTCATCACCACTACATTAGCGACTTTAGGTGAAGGTGTATTATTTTTGCCTGTGAACTGAATGGGTATAACTTGATTTTTTGTCCTAATGCGGTGCTGGTCAATATCAATGTTTAACCCGTGTCGATACATAATGTCCAACCCCAACAACATGTCATTGCCAATTGGTGCCACATGTACTAGCTCATGGAAGGTTTCATTTCCCAATGTAATGCTGACTGGTCCTACAATTAAACCTGGCATAGTGGCATCCCTTGCTGCTGTTCTCATTGTTACTCGCTTTACCACTGGAGGTTTCGGTTTCATCTTGGTATACATTTCATCGGACATCAGTGTGACCTCTGCTGCAGTATCGATGACCGCATTCACTGATAAGTAGCCCACTTTGAGATTTACTCTAAGGAACTCGCTAGTGGACAACTTGCAAATCACAACCTCCTGCTTGTCCAATTCACTATTTGCTAGATCCACCTGTGGAGTAACTTCTTCATAATGCCCCATGTGTCCTCTATCTACATCCTCCTTAGAACAATTTGTGACGCCAGTGTCCAAAACAATACCCCTATTTTCCAGTGTGTCACACTCCTCCACTTCCTGCTTAAAAGGTTCAATAGTTGCTGGATCCACATGTGGAGTAACTTCTCGGTATGTCCTATATGTCCTCCATCCCATAACTCCGTAGAGCAATTTGTAACACCAATACCATAGACCACATCCCTATTATCCAGCTTGCCATCCACCTTCCTAATGTCAGAGCAAATATCCCGATCTTCAAGGGATCCACTCTGCTCCACTAGGCTGAAAGGTACATTTTCCTTGTCTTCTAAGGACTCGCCACACACTATTATACCATTTGGTACCACATCCCCATCTTCTAGGGATTCACAAAGAACCTTAACATCACCGGATGACAAATCCCTATCTTCTAGGGATACACTAGGATCCAACAAATTATTCCACCGGTGGGGGACAAATTCCAATTTATTCAACACTGGCGTCTCCCTAATTACTGAATTTACCCTCTGTTCAAAGAAACCATTAGTACATTTGTTGGCCTGTGATGATTCAAGGGTCGACACTAGGCCTCGTCGCTCGACCCGTTCCCGTTTAAAGTCTCGCTGAATTGAACAACTCTTTTCCTCTCGGACTCATCTTCCTGAGCCTACCCTGCTCGCAGCGCCACTATTGTTTTAGTTAGATATACAGAATAACTAAGCAGATGAAAGCTACTTACAGTCTAAGAGGGTGGTCCGCTCTACTGGTTTGTATACGAAGCTGATTCAGGTCAAGTCTGTTTATGTTGAGTCACGGGCAGATCTTCTCTGACGTCACGGCATTATTCGATGACGTCAGCAAGCAGGTGCGCGCGTGCTCTTTGGCGGCGTTTTTAATGGCCAATTACCACACATGAGTAAAGTAAAATAGATAAATTCTTCATCATACTGGAATATGACATTTTTAGTTTACATTATGGAAATGACCACAAATATTAAATTATATTCAATACCATAAAATAAAATAAGTGAAAAATGCATATAAACTTAAATATTTGAAGTTAAGTTTCAGCAAGGAAAATCTACCTCATTGTAATCAAATCTCCTGCATTTCAAGTCAAATCTTATTTCATGTCGGAATTTGGTTACAACAAAATAAACATAATTAACCGACAAATGTCATGCAAAGGGGTATGCGAAAACCGGCATGTTAATTGTTTGCCTATTGTGCCTACTATCGCATAAATAGGTCCATTTTGAAAATCAACAGCTACTTATTATGAAATGATTATAATGATATGCTTATCCGCCAAATGTATGGTATGCTATAAATAGCTTAATGTAGTTCACTATGTGTCATCTTGTTAAAATATGCGCTCATTAAACTGGGAGTAAACTATCATTATGAAGGCTACTGTACAAGAAAGCTTGACGACTCTGTCAGCAAAAGTAACATTTGATTCTTATTATACCTCACTTTTTTTTGCAATGCAAAAGTCCCATTGCCCAGAGAGAGACATTATGACTGTCATTGACAGTTCCAACCCATATGACACGTGATCGACCAAAAACTGACTGTCAGGTCATGTAATCGACCTGACATTTTCAATGTCATGCAAGGGCAAGTAACTACGTCGATATTAGTTCTTTGACTGTTGAAATATACAAGATTTTCTAAAAAATAGACTGACAAAAGAAGACAACTAAAACAAATCTGTATTCAAAACGATGCATTTCCTTTATTCAACTTCACCAGATTAAGAACACTGTACATAAAACAATCATGTACAAGTATGTTAGACGTCATGACGTCATCAGCAATTACGTTATAGATCTATACAAAAATGGTAAAAAGCTAATTTATTGCTTATATAACACAAGTTCTAGATAATTTCTTAAAAATGATCTATTAGTTAAAGAAATCGGCAAAATGCACCAAATGAACGTAGGTCCTACACATACAATAGAATGTGAAATTGATACACAACGATGTATGAAAACACCGTCATGCCTAGATCTACTGTTTATAATTATGGTAATCATAGCAGTAAACGTTTTGCTAGACTTATAATAGTGTTCGGTATAATAAAATAAATATCAGATGCCTGCCTGCGTGACATTGATATTGCCAACCCTCGAAACAGAATGTCACCCTCGGCTTCGCCTCGGGATGACATTCTGCCCTCGGGTTGACAATATCAATGTCACGCAGGCAGGCATCTGATATTTATATAATGTTCCAATCTGTCAGGACATGACAAATATTATAAAAAAATTGACCGAAATTTTAAAATCATATAATATTCATAATTACCTGCTGCTAATAATTCGTCTTGAGACATGCATTCCCACCAAGCTCCAATATGTGATTCAATTGTAGTGAATGCTAGTTGCGACAAACTGGGTGAATCCATCGTTGCCATAACTTCTTTTAAATGTGACGCTCCATTCCCAGTTACAATGGACCCCCACACAGCTCTAACATTCACATCATAGTTGGACGTATTGGTGTCCATGTTGCTCAACCTGGGATTGGTTTCTAATTTAAATGTCGAATTACATCCAGTACAACAAACAGACAAAACAGAAGCTAAACCCTGTGTCCTTAATTCTGAAACAATTCGAACCACCGGTCTGTCTTCCATAACAAGTTGTTTAGCTGCCTCACACACTATAACATGTTTCATGACTTCATTCATATGCATCTCTAAACATCCTAAATTCATGAGCCTATATCCTTTGACATTGACGTTATGGATACGCCTCAATATCAGTTTCAATGAATCCAATTTCTTGCAGCGATACTCTGTACGAATAACTGGTAACAGGACAGGTAATTTCCTATTTATTGATTTCTTTGTTTTAACTTGGCTTAATCGCAGTTTCAAACGTGATACGCGCTTACATACAAGCATTGATTGATTCCTCAATTTTCTCTTCCTCGAATGTCTTTCAGGTGCTTATCCGAAACGTTTACTTCCTTTCCAATGAGCTTTCATATTGAAATTAAGGAGTAATCACAATTCACAATTACACGTATTGAAGGAATGAAAGTAATGAACGTCTAGTTAACTGCACATATATTATCATACACACATGACGTGTAAAAAGAACACAAATGGCATCAGGTCATAAACTGATGAAATCTGGCTGTCGTGTAATCCAAAGAACGTACATGTATGTACAACAAATTTACTATAAATTACCAACCATCCAGCATTCATTGATGGAATCACACATATTGCCACATTACATCCAAAGTAACCACAGTATAATACATTTCACAAACCGGAATCAACCCATTATCAAGGAATGAACTGCTTCAAATACAAAATTCACAATATATACAAGGAATACACTACGGTCACTAGCACAACCTCAAAAACTAAACACTAGCACTCATATATTCACTATAAATCCAAAGGCAAGCCCTGTGAAGGATTCAATTCGCAAAAATGACGCTGGACAGACGATAAATGGTCACGTGGATGTCTCTGCACGAACACCATACAGCTGGTTTGAAAAGCGTGCATGGCCAAAAAACGTGCGGCGTACCCGAATACTGTTACAATTAACGATCTACGCATTAGACGGGAGGGATCAGGACAATAAATGATCATAATATGGAGAAAATGTATATATTAAACCAAATGACTACTTACTTGAGCGTAAAAGGGTTGAAATTGTTCAAAAATGCATTTGTTATTGTTTCCATCAGTTTCTTGGTCCAGCTAGCGTAAATCGCCGGAAAGAATATTCGGAAAATAATTCCTCTGAAAATAGTTCATAAATACATTATAACCGGACCATTTATTGTAAAATAATAATTGAATACTTATGTTGTAATTATATAACCATAATATAAAATATTTACCGTATCTAAGCGATATTTATTAAATGCGAATATGCGGATAAATACAAAGTGCTGAACAAGATGGACGACTGTTGAAACGAAATCTTGTGGAGACAAAAATATATCAAGACTGTACTGAATCAACGTATTTCATGTGAGTGACATTATTGGCGAACTCCTCCTAGAACGGTATATTTTCAGGAAATATGTTTCACAACATCGTATATGTCTTTGATTGCTTACTATCGTAATGGAAACTTTGACAGTTTCCAAAACTTGAAAATGGCTTCCCATGCAGCTACACGTGTCTCTTTGAAATACGCAGTGTGTCTTATTTGTACGTTGTTTATCCATTTCAACGGTAATAGTACCTCAAACACATCTGGCGGCTTGTACAGCTGGTGGTAATGTTTAATTAATTTATGTCTTTTTGAGTGAATTTGAGAATTTGCCATAAATGGATATATTTTGGGTAATAAAGTCCTTATTACGTGGGTTTGGCAGATTCTTTTGAAAACAATTATATGTATCTGTAAACAATAATTCACCATTGATACCTGGTGATAATTTTATTTATGTGGGTTGGATATTAGTGGAGAATTTTCATATATCAGTTTACTGTATTTTAGGAAATTTTGACACTTTACTAGAACCTTAATGTATATTAAAAATAAAAGGGGGCCGAGTATTGAGCCTTGTGGAACTCCCGTTGAGATGGCACTCCAGGCAGATTGAGTGTTACGTATGACAACGCGTTGGAGTCTGTTAGAAAGATATGATTCGAACCACCGAAGAAGCTGACCATTGATTCCAATGGAAGAGTGTTTAGATAGGAAACCACGATGCCACACACGATCAAATGCCTTGGAAATGTCACAAAAGACCATCCTAACCTCTTTGCCTTCGTCAAGGGCTTTGCAGATGTCGTTATAAATGTATATAAGTCGGTTTGTTGTAGAATCACCTTTAATAAAACCTGATTGGAATTGGGGTAATATTTTGTTACGTATGATAAAGTTATAAATATGCTTGTGAATACAACGCTCAATGAGTTTCCCGATACAGCTAAGCAGAGAGATAGGTCTGTAGTTGATAGGATTGGAAGGGTCGGATTGTTTGTATACAGGGGTAACGTTCGCTTGTTTCCAGTCAGCAGGAAAGTAAGAGATGGATAATAGTCTGTTAAAGAAGATAGATAAAGGTGTGCTGAGTTCATTTGATGCTTCCTTAAGTAGTCGAGGACTTATATAATCCGGACCGGAGGATTTTGAGGGGTCAATGTTATACGTCTTTTACATCTTGTGTAATGGCGCTGAGGTATGCAGGGGGATAGAGCCAGTAGTTGGTGGAGTTTTGTTATTGTCCCGGACAGTAGACTGTTGACAGAAGAAAGTGGTCAATAGATTTGCCTTTTCTGAATCAGTATTTGCCTGGGTGTTTTGTGTGAATAGTGGCGGAATTGAGTCATCTGACTTTGTGAGTTTTGTGATTGTTTTTGCTAGTTTGAACCATTTCTTTTGACTTAATGTACTTTCGTTTAGTTTATCTATTAGTTTTTGCTGATATTTATGATTGGTGTTGTGTGCTCTGTCGATGCTTTCTTCAAGCAGAGACCAGTATTGGTTGTTAGCACTTGGAGGACGGTAGAAACCACCTTATAAAAGAGCTTGGCTTTTATGTAATATTTCTATACATAGGGCTTCTAGGTTAGGGAGTGATAAATCAGTCCTTATCGTGCCAGAGAGTCCTTGTTTTATGTAAATTGCTACGCCCCCACCATTCCTATTTAATCGATCACATCGAAATGGTAGTTCAAAGTTAGGTAGTCTGATATCTTCGCTCTTAATATCGCTTGTAAGCCAGGTTTCTGTAAAAATCAGACTGTCACATGGTTGTGCTTCAATTTCAAGTATGTCAATTTTGGGGCGGATACTTGATATTGATATGCATTATGCTAAGTCCATTGTTAAGTATGTCTTGCGAGAGATAGAGAGTTATAAGAATAGTCAGTCGATGTGTTATTGGAAGATAGTGTGTCTGGCCAAGGATTCGGGTGTACAAAGCCAGAGAGAAGTAATAAGAGTGGCAGGTGTGCAGAATGTTCTGCTATGCCTACTTGTTGGCAAAGATATGTGTAGTTAATGTATAGTGATTTGTATGTATAAGCTGCGAGAGGATAGGGGAGAGTATATATATTCAAAGCAGACCCTCGATGGATAGTAGTTATGAATGTCGCCACGTACCACGACGTGCAGACATTATTACTATTTATGTTATAAAGTCAAAGGACAAGGTATAGACTGCTGCATCGTCACGGAATGACGTCACACGGTGAGGGACCGACAGAAGAGTAAACCACAGAACTAAAAGCAATATGGATAAGTACATGATAGATGAATATAGTGCAGCAAGCAACCCTTTAAACTACTTTGAGGAATATAAATAAGAATAAAAAATGATATAAGGGAAGAAGAAAAAGAAGTTGGATGGTAATATCAACTTCCGTAATTTAGACGACGGAGATGGGGTTGGTATTTATATTGTATTTTCAAGACTGAGGTTACCCGGGTATTTTGTGATCATGAGTATCGGAACCAGCCACTAATAGTTCATGAATATAATAATATATATATATATGAGCCGCGTCAAGCATAAAAGGTCCTTATCGTAAATGACGTAATACCGAGAAATATGACGTCAAAGTCACATGATGACGTTTCAAAATGGCGGCGCCCTGATGTTTACATGCGTCAATGGTAAACTAAACAATGGATACATTTGCGTAAGTTACAATTTAAATTTCATAATAAACTTCAAATATATAATTTTAACATGTAATTTACGAAGTAATATCTTCCAATGTAGATGATTTCTGCCGAGAATTATCCATTAAAACGAAGCAGTTTATCTTCCAAAAAGTGTCATAATTTGTAGACCCAGATGTCTAGGCTACTCGTAAAAGTAGAAAGCCTTACGAGTCACATATCACCATAAAATATCAGGTGCAGTGTGCAGGTGCAGTGTGCAGCAGTGCTCACTTGATTCCGTTGTTGATGTTATTAAATATAGAATCAGTCTAAAATAATCTCGATTCTTAACTAGATTTAATGGAGAAATATACTTTTTGGCAGAATTATATTTGCAATTACACTATATTATAAATGTAAGATATAAAATCTGGGAGGAGACTTTTTAACTTCGCTGTCGATTTGCGCTATGATTGAATAAAATCATTGTATGCTATTTAATATTTTATATGAAGAAATGTGACGCCACATTAGTGTAAAGGATGTCATGCTCGACTTGTATGCTTGAGGTTGTGGTTTCAAATCCTACATGTAGCAAACCTTTTTTTACTTTTAAATTATTATTTTTGCTTATACAATTATATTGTAATAGATATATATCCACTGCCAAATTTTATTTAAAATAATATTTTTATGACATTTCTCTCAGTGTGTTACGGTAGAATCAACTAAAAAGATAGTCTACAATCCTGTTATGATATTCTGTTACAGGACTGGTGTTTCATAGATGCGGGTTTCACAACCATTAAACAATTTTATCAAAAGACAGATTGTGACAACGCTGAACATGGCTGATGTGATTTAGCAACGTTGTATTCATGAAAGAATAATTATACAGATGCAATAGATGAAGTTAGATTTGTCATCTGTAGTCAGCCTTAATTTTCAAGATTTTACTACTGTCAACTTGTGAAAGCGACGATAGTATCTATTAACGGCATTTTATGTCATTTGTGCAGCAACCATATACCAAGATATACTCTGTCCCACCCATTTGAATGAACAGTTATTGAACAATTTAGTGGTTAATGTTTGATTCCATTGTGTTTTGTGTACTGGTATATTAAAGTATAATAATTACATGTATGTTCATATTTTAGGAAATGTTTTATCACACATTACTGTTTGTCACTGTGACAAGTGTTAACTACTTCTGCTTTTGCTTTGTCTGGCAAATCCTAAGTGAACACACGACTCTCTGTCATGAGAAATATAAGAACCACAAGTGTCCAGTAATGACACTTCAAAAATGAAATGACATAGTGATTATTCAGTATACATGCACAATTGGTTATTATACAATATTTTCGAGATATGTTAGAGACAATCACACAAACAGTGTGCCAATATATTGAAAAATGAATTGTTTAAGATCTATGAAACCCGTCCGCGGGGTAACGTTATTAAATATCTACCATCTTACTGGATCTGAGTTGTAAACGCTTATCAACCTTGATCATTCTCATCATTGTCAATATGTCATTGATCTACAGTAAATTTATTTCAAAATGTTTCTTAAATCTCTCCTTTAACATTAACTAAACATTTTTGCCTACGAGATACAGTTAAACAGTGACTCATTAATGTCATCCTTAGGAATTTCGTCCGGGACATTCAACATGTTTGTAGGCCTACGGAGATCCGACGTCGACGTGACTTACTAGCAAGCTGTAATCGGCTACCCTTCCGCATAACATCGGGTCTAGTGGACGGCAGGTCTTACGTCCACTTCACAGTAGATCACTGATAATCACTAGCTAGATGTTTGCATCTACTGTTGAATCTATCATACCATATAGCTTGCTTTTTGCATGAAATGATCACCAAATGTTCATCAAATCTCGTGCAAAACTTTACTTTTATTTCTTCGTCAAAACTATTTTATTACTGGGAGTCTGTCGTTTTTACAAGCAAAGAATGGAAGCACGTGCGTGACGTAAAATATGACAATACATGTATAACCCCTGTATTACAACATTGTAGGGACGGCGAATGTAGGTGAGCAGGATTACAAATTTTAATTAAGTTGCAATTGCTAATATGAAAACTGTAGGGCCGTAACTTGCGTGAAAATGATTTAAACACACCAATTGACCAGCGTAGGTATAGATTAAGCGTTACCTTAGCATCCACAGATTTTAGCATTTCGTTACTATAATCATGATAAACAATACAATACTGCTATATAAACTACTTTTTGCTGAAGTATTAGTAAGATCGAAATTTTCATAACAAAAATATTGACATGTTCTCGTTATTTACTGAATAACCCTGATGTGTAGGTTCTCATGATAGAATTTCATGTTTTGCCCCACAGGTATTCGGCATGTTGGCTGTGACCCCCACCCCCTGCCAGTGAACCACTCTACAACCCATACAGGGAGCTATTTAAACATGTTAAAGCTCTCTGTATGGGTTGTAGAGTGGTTCACTGGCTGGGGTGGGGGTCACAGCCAACATGCCGAATACCTGTGATTGAGGGTAGTAACTAGGACACGAGTGTTTACAAACATTAATGTATTTAAATATTTCCATCCGCGATGTCCTGTATTATATTTAATATAGTGATATAGATTGATGAATACATTCCAGTACAACACAGAGCCACACAAGTAAAGCATTGGTGAGAATCTCATGTATTTGTCCGGATCTTACATCGAATATCTGGGCAAGAATTCGTACAATGCAACGTTGATTCTTAGAATCAGAGAATATGTCTCAGTAACTGACGTCACAAACGTTCTTATGATTTCCCATTACTTCCCCGTCTTTCAAAGCTAAACAGTTATCACTAAAGCATGTGTGCCTTTCTAAAACTGATTAACGACTCGCAGAAAAGTTTCCAAAGGGAAGTTACGGTAATGTCAAACGATTCAGAGGACGAAATCATCTTGCTGTTGACAGAACTTGGTGTTTGTCCGTATTTCCTTACGTTCTGGTGACGTCACTTTTGGGTCACGAAGTTGTCACTCTTGGAGTTCAACTTCTGTTTATTTCAGTACCAATCGTCCAAATGTCGTCATTTTTGCAGACATCGTCCAACATGTAACGTGTAATGTTACGGCGAAGTTTGAAAACAAACTTTATGACAGTATTAAAAATACACCCCATTACGTAGTCGCCATTAATGGTAATTGACGGGCTGCGCCGGGTGCATGTTACCATGGTTTCAAAATGGACTATTATGAGGGAACGTGATAGAGTAACTAGATAAATCAGATACCGAAATTTCGCAATTGGATTCCGATTTCATATTATGTAACAATATTTGTACAATATCGAAAACTGTAGTCGTGAGGGCCCCAGTCCTGTTTATTTTGAACGTCCCACGTACATGTATATCTGATCAAACAATTTCAGTAAAAGCTTGGTCATTTTGTCAAGGCAACCTTATTTTGTTGTTGTAGCTACTTCTATATCCATACGGCTTGGTCATCTTGTCAAGCCGAAGTGGATTTGTGAAATACAATTATTAAGATTGAATATCTAATGATCTGAACTTTTAATAATGTGTTGCTTAAAAGTCTGGCATAAAATAATTAGGGTCCCGCAATAATTGCGTGCCCTGTAGTAATCACCCTGTCCGTCCGACCGTCCACATCTTTCAAGTTTTTTCTTAATAACTTGAAAACCATTATAGGTATTGACTTCAAACATATTAAGCTCACAATAACAGTACGCTATTTTATGGCAAGTTACATTACTCTGGCTACAATATTGGAAGAGTTATGGCCCTTTGTAAAATTCAAATTTTCATCATTTTTCAGCTTTTTTTCTTGATAACTTGAAAACCTTTAATGATATCAACTTTAAATTTTAAATATAAGCTCGAAACAACAAAACACTATTTTATGGCAAGTTACATTACTCTAGCTACAATATTGGAAGAATTATGGCCCTTTGTTAAATTCCAATTTACTCATTTTTCTTCGTAACTTCACAACCATAGTAGATATACAAATGAAACTTGCTATAATTATTGCCAGTGATAATACGCATATCTTTAACAAAGGGCTACAACTATAGCTTTGATAAATTTTGACTTATGCCCCTTTGCAGCTTCAAAAACTTCAACATTGGTCAAAGTTCAAAAATGGTTCAAGAACTGAACCATGGATCAATAATGATATTTTAAAGGCTATAGAACAGAGAGACCTAGCTTTTAAGAATTACAAAAATAACAGAAGTGAAGAAAATTATTGTATGTTTAAATCTTTAAGAAATAAAACACAATATCTGATTGATTCAGCTAAGAAAGGCTTTTTTACCGAGTCTCTAGAAGACAATAAGTATGATTCCAAGTCACTCTGGTCTATTCTTAAAAATCTTGGCTTGCCCTCTAAGAAAGGGATCACATCCTCATGCTCCAATATATGTCTTAATATTGGGGGTGCCATTTGTTTTGATAAGAAATTAATTGCTGACTCTTTTAACTCATTTTATACTACAGTTACCTCGAAACTTGTTGAAAAATTCCCAGCTTGTGTTAATAAGTTTGGACAATCTTTTGTTACAAACTGTTATGCCAATTTAGGTGTATTTTTAAACAACCACTTATTTTCACTTGTGTCTGAAAGTCAGGTACAATAATGTACTGAAGTATTTAACTCAGCTTGGTGCTAACAAAGCTACAGGTTTAGATGGTATTCCTTCCCGTTTTATTAAGGATGGTGCTTCCATTATTGCTGAACCACTTGCCCATGTAATAAAATTGTCACTGATTCAGGGTGTGGTACCAGAGGATCTAAAATCAGCTAGAGTTGTTCCTATTTTCAAGAAAAACGACAAAACTTCAGTTGGTAATTACCGTCCTGTTTCAATTCTCAGCATTGTGTCAAAAATCTATGAAAAGGTTGTATTTGACCAAGTTGAATCATACTTCAGGGAAAACAAACTATTGTATAAATTTCAGTCCGGATTTAGAAGTCGATTCTCTACAGATACCTGTCTAATAAATCTAACAGACTTCATTAGAATGGAAATGGATAAAGGTCATGTAATTGGCATGGTTCTACTAGACCTCCAAAAGGCTTTTGATACTGTAGACCACTCCATTCTTCTCATGAAACTTAAAGCTGGAGGACTAGGTGATGATATTATAAGATGGTTTAAATCCTATCTAACTGATAGACCACAATTAGTAGATGTCTCTGGTACCCACTCTGCTACTGCCCCGATATCATGTGGAGTTCCACAGGGTCCATACTTGGTCCACATTTATTTTTAATTGATGTTAATGGCATGTCAGCTGTGGTTGGTTGATAACTAAGTTATCACTTCACTTGGGTAAAACTGAGTCCATATTATTTGGGTCTAAACATTGACTAAGGTCAAACTCGACTCTAGACATTACATGTAATGGTACAAATATTGAACCAACTTCCGCTGTTAAATATCTTGGGGCAACTATTGACCCATCCTTTGATACTATGGCCCGATCAATACTTAAAAAAGCTAATGCTAGGTTAAAATATTTATACCGTAAAAAAGGTTACCTTACTCAACACACCAAGAAGCTTCTTGGCATGGCCCTTATTCAATGTCATTTTGATTCTGCTTGCTCTATATGGTATCATAGTCTCACTCAGTCACTTGAATCCAAACTTCCAAACTAGATGCAAGGTCACACATAGGAAGTGAACATTTCAAATTCCTTAATTGGTTACCTGTCAATAAACGTGTAGACCAGATAATTCTGTGTCATGTCTTTAAAATAAAGTATAACATAGCCCCAGACTACATGGGTGACAATTTCACTCCACAGGATTCTATGCATTCTTACAATACAAGGTTACGTGATCATGGGGGGGTTGCTGTTCCAAAAGTTAAAGGGTTTGGCATAAAATCCTTTTTCTATTCAGGTATTTGCCAATGAACTAAATTGCCTGCTAGTATAGCACATACTGCGAAATTGCCTGTTTTAGAGCTAAAGTGAAAAACATTTTTTAGACAATTTAGTATAAATTTTTAGTGTGTAAAATGATATTTATTTATTTATCTATTTATTTAAGTTCTAAGAGAATCAATATTTTACATCTTTTTAATCACTTATTTAATTTTTTTATTTATTATCAGAATAATCTGTTATTTTTATTTATTCATTTAGTTATTAATTTATGCTTGATAGTGAATTTCAGTATTGGTACTACTTTAACTTGCCTTTTAACATAACTTGACTGTTGATTCTGATTATATGTGATACAATATTGTTAATTTATTTGTGCAATGGTCAATAATACATAATAACTTACATATGCCTCTCTATGTCATGCCACGAACACTAAAGGATCACAATGGAAATAAGAGTTATCTCTTTTTTGTGTAATCCTTAGTGTTGGTGTGCCTGTCATGGCTATTTATAGATGCATGTATGTATAAATTGTTTTTTTATACATGTTGTTTTATAAATCCATGAATGTACATTAATACTGAATAAAATCTATCTATCTATAAGATATTCAAATGAGACTTGCTATACTTACTGATATTGACTACGACAATAAGTACATGTATGTGGAGCAAAAACAATGCACACATTTTTAGCAAAGGGCGACAACTCTTTAAAACTTTAATACTTTTTAACTGATACCCTTAAGATTTTCACACAAAACAAACAGATTAATGTAGTTCTGTATGGTGTATTCCATCTTGCAAACAATATTGGCCAATCAGGAACAGGGCATTTATGTCAATGAAACCAATGTCATGATTTCATGAATTCAGTGTGCAATTTGAGTCTGTGAAAGATAATTCCCAACTTTATAAAAGTCAAAGTTCATCATGGTTTCTATGTAGGAAATTAAACCTGCGCTTGTCAAATAACTTTTAGTGAATTTTAGAAGGGAGTGAATTACTTTATTTCAGGCATCAACACATGCAAGTTTGAGATATGACTTTGTTATTGTGTCTTAGTACAGAAACTTATAGCACTGATAATTATGCAACCCCACTATACTTCTACACTTCTCCCCTCCCCTCTTACCCTTCCGGAAGAAAACCACACTTTTACCAAAAACTCACTTGAAACCAACTTATTAGTGGGTTTTCCTGCGTTTGTTGACAAAAGTATGCTAAAAGCGAGTTTTTCTTGGGTTTTTAACAGTAAGTGTGTTTTTTGTTGACTAAAGTGGGTCTGTTTATCAAATCAGTTGGTTAAAGTGCGTCTTTTAGTACAGGAAGTGTGTTTTTGTTGGTCTTTTAATAAATGAAGTTGGTTAAAGTGGGTCTACAACGAAAATAAGCTGGCTAAAGTGCGTCTTTTGAAAAATGGTATTCTCAGAAGTGAGTTAAAGTGGGTTTTAAGTTGGTCTTTTACATGTTCGATAAGTTTCGCATTAAATTGACTCACTTAAAACCCACTTCTGAAGGAAGTTGGCCTTTTGTTTTGAAATGTTGACACTGAACACAAGATCAAAGATCTATACTCATATGTCTCATAGTTCGATGGAACGCATAATCTATCACGGTCATGCTCATTTGGTATTTCAATTGGTTTTTATGCATGGTAATATTTGTTTTTAATTTTCACAAAGGACGTGTTATTTAAAGTCCTTCATGTTAATTAAATATCCTGTGCTAAAATCCTCGAACCTTATTTTTTTAATGCAGAGCATAGCCTTTATTTGCCAGTTGAAATACGGATTTGAACCCGGTCGCCAAATCAACTGTCTAGTGTATTTGACAGCATCATGTAAGTATACAACAACCCATAATAACATTGAAATTAATATAATTTATATTGGTAATGCTGAACGCAACATATCGAACTGTACGTATATCATTACCGAGGGGTGAAAAGATTATCAGTAAGCTTCAGTTTCAGCTTATTCATATAAATGCAAAGTCCTGCAAACGCATTTATAATGTTTCACTCAGTTTAAACTGATTGGGCTGAATCTGAATGTCTTATCTAGGTTTTCTTATTTGCCTAGGTTACAGTCGGAACTGTATGTCACGCGGTACTACATGTATAAATAAAATACTGAGATATTACACAGTATGCGGTCCAGGTAAAATAGATCAGGGTGGTATTAGTCAACACTATTGACCTGTCGCTAATTAATCTCCGTGAGTTTTCGTTTTTGTACAGTAAGAATGTTTTGAAGAGTTAAAATAACAACTCTGATTGGACAACGGATAAACATGGATATTCATGGGTGACAAGTTAATAGTGACAGGTAAAATAGTTGGACAAACATAAATTGGCCGGGCTAAATTTAGCAATAGTAAATAAACACAACAGTGACCTTCACATCTAATTAACCGGAAAATTTGGTAGACTTCATAATGGGACAATCATTTCTCCAATAGCCCCAGTGGCTCAGTGGTTACACCTCAGCCTATAGATGATTTACCAGGTATGCTATTTGTGTACGCAGGTTCCAATTCATTTACTAGTATTGACTGTTTTTATCATATTTCTTTTTTTTTTCATTTTCTCAACACTTTTAAATTATAAAGTCTACATGAAAACGATCCAACGAAATAAAAACGAAAAAGAATAAACCGAATAAACAAATTAAATTGTAGTTTCTTTTAGAAATTAACCGGAAAATTTGGTAGACTTCATAATGGGACAATCATTTCTCCAATAGCCCCAGTGGCTCAGTGGTTACACCTCAGCCTATAGATGATTTACCAGGTATGCTATTTGTGTACGCAGGTTCCAATTCATTTACTAGTATTGACTGTTTTTATCATATTTCTTTTTTTTTCATTTTCTCAACACTTTTAAATTATAAAGTCTACATGAAAACGATCCAACGAAATAAAAACGAAAAAGAATAAACCGAATAAACAAATTAAATTGTAGTTTCTTTTAGAAAAGTTATGAGTTGGATTCGAACTCGCGCATGATAAAACATACCTTTGTTGGGACTGGAACTTGCGCTTTAATACTGACTGAGCTATTTCATCATTGCTCATTGTGTCGTATTTAATACGCCTTATTAGTTGACTTCAGGTGCAAAAGGTAAACAAAAATGTTTATGTTCTGGTACTATTTATAGCTCGGCCAATTTATCTTTGTCCGATTATAGATTATATTTTTTGACAACGTGGCATGTGTAATATATACATTATGATATAATTGATCACGTGGTGCAGAAAATCAAGACAATTTCCCAGCGTGCGGTCTGTTTAACTTTCATATGGCTATAAAAACGGCATCTTTGAACAGTGATTTACATATTCCGAACTGTATGTCACGTGGGGCTATAGATAAAACATTAAGATAATTACACAATAATCGGTCCAGACTTAATCAACTGTCCAATTATAATAAAGACAAGTCAAATAGTTCCTGCGAGCAAATGATGTACCGACTTCATTTGACAGAGAATTGACAGGATCCTCGACCTTCTATCTGCATAATTTAACAGCTGATGTGTATAAAATTAAGCATGAACATCTCAAAATTGTGAGAAAAAAATAAGCGCGATTGGCCGGTAGCTTTCAAATTAGGAAAACTATATGCACGATAATTTGACATACGAAATTTACCAACAAATTGTTAAATAATTTCATGTATAACAAACCAATTTTCAAGACACTTAATTGCATATTATGACTCCCTTGTTCCATATAATATTCATATGCTTATAAATAAAACCTCGTATCAGTTCATTAAAAGACACTTATCATAAGACATATTTCAGTGTTCAACAATATCAAAGATCATAAACCAATTCCGATAATGCCATGACAATTAACTGGGAAGCGCTGTGCTTACGCAGCTGCGGTCACCTGTTGTTTAGATCCATGTTCTCAATATTGCCTAGCACTCACTGAAATTTCGGACAGTTCTGATTTATTCGGTAAATAAACTATTGCAATGCGACAAAGACCGATGTTATCCGCATGGAATAATGGAATTAGTCTGGTTCACGACATTCTTACAAAATGCATCTTTTTTAGGATTTTTTTTTTGAAATCGTAAACCATCGAAAACAGGTCACGTGCCCCTCCATGGACTTTTACTTTAAGCTATCCAATATACCTGCTCGCTCAAGGCTCGCATGTAATAAGGGTGTTAGCTAGATTAAAAAATTGAGAACGTGACATGTATATATTCATGATATAGCTAGTTGGTCACTTGCGACAATACAGAAATCAGCGAGCGGTCCTGTACACAATGCTTTGACTTAAATTGGTCAAGTTAAGGATTGTTATTAATGAAAGCTACGTTGAAAATATTTTGGACATATTTTTTTTACATTACACGATATGACTTTCCGTATAATTTTGTCATGCAATTACATAGTTGACGTAATTTTAGTTCGGCGACATTATTTTAAGCGCTAAATATGAATATACGTGTATATACATGAGCCAGTCTCCAGGAAAACCTGCTATTTTAACAAAAATACTGATTTTGAGATTTCCCATAGTCTTAAACGATAATGTTAATGAAGCAAAAT
Organism: Spisula solida; assembly: GCA_947247005.1. Taxonomy (NCBI): domain Eukaryota; kingdom Metazoa; phylum Mollusca; class Bivalvia; order Venerida; family Mactridae; genus Spisula; species Spisula solida. The sequence continues at coordinate 30,602,593 of OX365949.1, forward strand.
GCCATGAATGTGATATAATTTTATCACTAATAAAACTGTTAAGTGTTGCATATCAATGGAAAGATGTTTTCAAATGCAGACCATTGCAGTTGTAATGAGGTCTTTATCTCCAATGGTTAAACAAGTTATTCCATGTTGAAGTTTCTATGGTTACCGAAAAGGCGAAGTCTGAAATGATTGCCATGGACGTGGTATAATTTTATTACTACTAAAACTGTCAAGTGTTGCACATAAATGGAAAGATGTTTTCAAATGCTGACCGTTGCAGTTCTAACAGCTAAATAGAGAATAATAAGTTACTATTTTTTATCAAAATGTTTATCTGGCAAGGCGGAGTTTATCAGTGGAGCAGTAGGCGAATCCGATAATTTCCACAGCCGAGCTGGATAAACTTTTACTTCATCCACGTCACTAACCTACGAAAATCATGTAGTAGTGTGTAAGTGAAAGGTCCTGGGTTTGAGCCCCAGTCTGGCTGCACACTTTTCTGACCATGTTTCAGTCATATAACATTGTCGTCCATCGCTGTTGCGTTTTGTATCGCAGTCGCAATGTTTTATCAAAATGCCTACAGTAGTGTTTTGTAGAAGATTGACATTTCACATGACACCAACAGGTTTCCGTAGTTCAGTACCACACACATCCATGTAGGCCTACAGCTGTAATCTACCATATAAAAGAGACATGACTAATTGTACCAGGCTATGTAGATTGGCCTACTAGATGGTAGATAACCCACATATTAAACCAACATTCTAAACCAGTCAGTTGCTCAAGCCAGTGTACTATATCAGTCAATCGCTTGAGTCAGAAAAATAAAGCAGTAACTAAAAGTTTCAAAGTTTATTGCGCAAAACTGATCAAAGGCCTATACACAAGGAATATATAACACATACATATGACATGTGTTTGAAAATTTTACATAATTATGAAACGTAACTTCATCATTCTAAACCAGTCTTTTCATTTAGTCGACATATGAAACCAGTCAGTTCATCGAGTCGACATACGAAACCAGTCAGTTCATCGAGTCAAAACGAAACCAGTCAGTTTATTGAGTCGACATATGAAACCAGTCAGTTCATCGAGTTGACATGCAAAACCAGTCAGTTTATTGAGTCAACACACAAAACCAGTCAGTTTATCTAGCCGACATAAAAAACAGTCAGTTCATCGAGTCGAAATACAAAACCAGTCAGTTTATTGAGTCAATATACAAAACCAGTCAGTTTATCAAGTCGACATTCTAAACCATTTGGGAGCTTGAGTCTGCATACAAAACCAGTCAGTGGCTGAAATTAACACATTAAACCAGTTATTTCATCGTATTGAACCAGTCAGACACTAGAGGCGACATACCAAGCCAATCAGTAGCTTGAGTTGCAAACTAAACCAGTCGGTTGCTTGAGTCGACATATTAAACCAGTCAGTTCATGATATTAAACCAGTCAATTCATTGAGTGGACATTCTAAACCAGACAACTGCTTGAATATAGCCTATATAGATAATTAGTCAGATGCTAGAGTCAGCATATTGAACAAGTCGGTTCATGATACATAACCAGTTAGTTGCTTTAGTCAGCATATTTAAACCAGTCGGTTCTTAATACATAACCAGTCAGTTGCTTTAGTCTGCATATTAAACCAGTCGGTTCATAATGCATAACCAGTCATTTGCTTGAGTAGGCATATTGAACGGTTTAACAAGTCAGTTCATAATACATAACCAGTCAGTTGCTTTAGTCAGCATATTGAACCAGTCGATTCACAATATACATGTATAACCAGTCAGTTGCTTGAGTAGGCGTAATGAATGGTTTAACCTTTAAAACTTATGTTTGAAAATACATGTATGCAAGAAACACAGTTTTTATCAGTGATATCCCATTGACCATCATTTTCTATGAAATAAAGGAAATAAGTTCACATCAACACCTGAAATGATATTCCCACATCCCTTTTTCAAGAAAAAATAAATATTTGAGCAATTATTTAATAAAATCAGAACACAAATAGTTTAACATAATTCTACTTTAGTCATGAATGTCTTCACATAGAGTTAAGTTTGTGTTATACAATGGAACCTTATAGTCATACCATCCTTGAAGTATGATCTCATTATTGAGTCGGTCTTGATATTGGGGTTATAACAAAATATTAATTATGAGATTGGCTAAAATGAGAGTTCACTGTTAGGATACAATTTGTAAGATATCCTCAACAAAATGAATCAATGACAAAATATGATAATCACAATATCTAGATAATTTGAAATGAATAAATGAGAATATAGTAGCTAATGTGGACATAGTACTTAAGAGTAACAATATAATACATGTACTATGCAAAATGTACTGTAATATATGCAAACAGCATGTTAGGCTTTTATAAAATAAACAAATCCACTGTAAATAGATGGTTTATGAAATTACAATAAACAATCAAACACATTTACAAATATGGTCTTTGTTAACAGGTAAAATATAGAGGATATTTGTTTGGTGTAAGATTGAATTTTATTTCACTGAGTGATCACAGAAATCAATATTTTCACGAGCAGCGTTCCATCTAATTTCTGTGATCACAAGTGAAATCAAATTCTATCTTTCACCAAAAATCAACACATATTTGGTTGATTATATGTTTCAATTTCGCTTAAAGTAATTGGCTGAATTTGAAAAATTATGTTGAAATTTGATCATCACAAAGTGACAATTATGGCACCACAGTGACGTCACGCATAATTTGAAGCCCGGCGCCGCTTACGCTTCATTTCTTTTTCTGTATGTTAATGGAACCAGCTTCTAAAACAGTCAACATAACAAAATGATAATTTTACTGTTTTTTTCACTGATAAATCTCTATAACCCATTGAGAGCAATTAATAACCCATTTTAATTTTTTTGTGTGTCAGAGAAGTGTTTGGTCTTTATTAAGACATGTGTTTTATATTGGTGGTCTTTCTTGGCAGTAAGTGGATCAATTCTTTTCCATGGTTAAACATTACATCACACACTGTCACACATCATTCTACCAGTAAAACACAGTAAGTCTATGTTCTCTTCTTTATTTTACCATATACTCGGTATATATAGTTAGTTCTTTCTGCTGAAGTCCTGTAATAAAAAGAGTGTCAGAGTTATGCGTGACAGAATTATGGCTGTGCTTTGTCGAAATGGTGGACATCATAACCACGCCAACATTTTAGCGACATGACATTGCTCACTGAACACGACAGTGAGATATGACATTCCAATGTTGTATTGCGTGTTCGCATATATCATATCACATTGTCATATCGCATTGTCATTTTAAAGCATGACACCACATCGCTATACAAGTGTGATGATGAAATGTGATATAAAGTTTGTTCTGAGGCTTGAAACCATGACACCCTCAAAACACCAGTAAATTGTACTAGTATGGTGTTCTACCAACTAAGCAAACTGGGTGTCCGTCCTACCTCTCAGTCATCACTGCACGATATGAATTGAGACATGGTTCATACACAATTCCCACACACCAATTCAAGGACTTCTTCAAGGTAAAATTTATACTTTCAAGGCATTTTTCCAAACCTTTACCCAGGCACTGTCACTGTCATGACTCTTTGTGTTGGATAAACTTGAAAATGATTGTCATTGTTGTTCTTCAAAAAACGTTCACGGGACTCTCCTAGGATACTGTCATTTATACACTAAATTCAATGGTGTCATACGCAGTAACACACAAATGCTCAATTCATTATGTACCAGTGACATTTGCACCGGCCAGGATTATTTTAACATAATTGTGTAACGGCGGAATACAGTGAATTCATGGAGTACCAGAACCTCTATGGGACGTTCTAAGGGTGCAGTGGGTCCCACGTCGGACGCCAAATGTAACCAGGTGAGAAAGATGTGCAACCAGACCGGCGCTCGAACCCGGGACCCTTCGCTTACAGGGCGAATGCTCTACCGACTGAGCTAGCCGGCTGCCTACACATGTTTCTCCCTGTTAGTAATTAAATCCTATACAGACTACTACACATACCTCAGGGTAGCATTGGCTTATTGGTGTCCATTCTTGAAACACTGGTCCCCCATAGTTGCAATAGCTTGGGCTTTTACTAGTAGTAGTTGATGCGCTGGTTTCACTGCAAATGTATATTACATAAAAATATATTATGTATAAAATTACAAAATGTTTTTATAAAATTAAATAGAATTCCTAATCATATTAAAAACACATTGTTCAAAATATAACCATTATCTTGACTTTGTCAAAACCATGTAGGCCTACTAGTACTAGTAGATCTAATACGTGTATCTGGAAAGATCTACATTGTTATTAACAAAAACATGTATGCTCCAAAGGCAACCTTGACTTCAAAATCAAATAGCGGTCAGCTACTGATGGTGACTAACATAACTATAAAGTTTAAAGAACCTGAGCCCGACCGTTCTTGTTTTCGTCAGGTAGATCATACTAGATCTATTGGGTCTACATATTCTTGATAAAATCAATAAGGGTCATCTACTGTTGAATATGTAACACCCATGTAAAATTGGAAGATCTAGGGCACAACAGTTAGTCAGGTATTTAACAGATAGCATTTGGTTTATTTATATCGCAGTGAGTGAGTTATAACTTATGACTTTCGACCTACTGACATAAAGAAATCAATATAGCTGAGCAGCTTGAGACAATAACGGTGGCCCGATGGCCAACGCCATGGAAAAATTCATTGGGCCATGAAAACGTGAAATTAAAAAAAAAAGAATTGAAACTATTCAGACAACACCTCTACAGGACAGACCGACAGACATAAAGAAATCAATATAGCAGTTTGCGACATTAAAGGTGGCCCGTTGGCCAATGCCATGGAAAAATGCATCGGGCCATGAAAATGCGAAATTAAGTGATAAACTGTCAGGCCATCATGCATTGTGGAGAATTATAGTAAATTCTTCTCATTGTAAATTAACTTGGCATCATAGTTCCTTCAAATCTATTTGATAGCCCAATAAAAATCAGTTAAGTGTAGGTCCCTACTGACCAGTATGTAATGAAGCAGAAATTTATAGATCTATTCAATCATTCTCAGGTAAATTGTAATACAATTTTCTGAAAATGCTGCAATTCACAATAATCAGCAAATTACTTACATGCATAATTAATGACAATGGCATTGTCAAATTATTCAGGAGCTATTCAGTTATCTATACCCTGATTTATTTAAACTCCAAGTATATGTCAATTAATCCTATAAATCATGATTGATAAAAATTATATCCGAACTCGAGCATATCCGAATTAGAGACAGTTATTTGTTTACTTTCTCATGCAGATGCTCTATTCCACCCACTGTATTGAAACTGTTCGCGGCAACTCGCGGCATCTCACAATGCAACAAAAATGGCACGAATCTGTTCAGAAGGCCTTGTAATATCCACAGAATACGCAATTTATTGCAAAGGTTGGTTGGTTGGTTCTCGGCCTTATGTAGCCGCAATATCTTCACAGGTACTTGTCATATTTACAGGTAGTCGACATATAAAGTCTCGCAGGTAATTTAATCAATTTAACTTATTAATTGCGCAGCGTGAAGTTAAGTAGTAGGAAGTTATTGGTTTGTGTTGAATCTTTTGGTTGCCGTCACAAAACTGCTTAATTTATTAGTGACAGTTTGGCGGAACTCCTTCCATGGATCGTCTTGACCAGTAGTGAGAAGGAGTTTTTCAGTAATCTCTGTTTGTCTGATTCCGAACATGTTGTGGAGATTGGCAAACAGAACCTCTCTTTTTCTTGAATATAGTTCACACTTAAGAAGGAAGTGTTCCTCAGTTTCAGATTCTCCACATTCACAGGCTGGTTGGTCTTCTACCCCTATTCTATGAAGATGGTGCTTTAACCTATTGTGACCACTCTGTAATTGAAGCAGAATTCGCTGATTTTCGCTGTTGTTGAAGTTGATGGTTGTGCTGCCTATCTTTGGATTTAATTTAAACAATCTTCTCGCCTTGTCTGTGGTTTCCCAGCCCCTTTGCCATTTTATTCTTACCGCATCATTAGCTGCTGAGCAGACCTATGACTGTGAAGTGGGTTGTGTGACTTCTTCACCTAATGTAACTGCTTCTGCAGCAGCTTCTTTAGCTAGTCGGTCAGCTATTTCATTACCTTCTATTGCTGCATGACCTGGTGACCAGTCCAGTTGAATTGTTGTTCCATCCTTTTCCACTTCCGACCAAAGCACTTTTACATCTTGAACCAGCTGTATATGTTGTTTGTTGTTCCAACCTAGCCGAAGGATAACAATGGCTGTCTGGCTATCTGAGAGTATTTTGATGCTTGGAATTGTTCTTCTTTTTATTTCATCCAAGATATATTGAAGCGTTATTTTGATAGCCACCATTTCACCTACAAGAATTGAGGCTAGCTTAGACACTGGCTGTTTTATTTCAATCTTGTCTTGATGGGGTTTGTATATGCAGGCGCCTGCGCCACAAAGACCAGTATTTCCTTTACAAGATCCGTCAGTGAATGCCACTGTTGTGTTGAAGTCCTCTTCTAGAAGGATCTGTTCAATGATGGCATTAGCATTAGATTCCTGTTGTTTTGTCCTTGTTTTGGATGATCCTAAGTTATTCCAATATGATGGCTTCCTTCGACTTGGTTGTAACCCTTCTAGGTAAGAGAATTCTGGTTCTATGCATTTTCCATCAATCTCTGTGAGAGAGTCCATATCGCTGAACTGTTGTAGCATTTTAGAGATAGGAGAAACCTTATGTGACTGGCTGTTATCTCTGCAGCTGATGAGGAACTGTTTTATCAGTAAGGAATCATCTTTAGCCATGATCTTTGCACATTCCCTGATAGATATTTCCTCTCTCCTAAGATCTAATGGAAGGATGTTGGCTTGCACCTCTAGACCATCGCAGCTGATTGTACTGAAACTACCAAGACATATGCTAAGTCCTTTCCTTTGGATCTTCGCCAATAGTTGCACTGCATTACTGGTCTGCCATACAGGAGCGGCATATTCCAGGTGTGGGATAACAAAACTCTTGTAAAGCTTAATCATGTTTACTGGTGATATTTTCTCTCCTTTGGCTACAAACATTAGGAGACCCAGGGCTTTCAATGCTTTGGTTTCTATATACTGCAGGTGCTGGTTAAAGTTCAGTTTTTCATCCAGTATTATACCTAAAAGCTTGGCATGTTTCACTTGTTTTATTTGTTTTACCTCCAATGGATAATTCGATTTGATTGTTGTCCTCAGTACTTTTCCCGAATAAACACATTTCAGTCTTTTCTGTATTTAATTTCATCCTCCATTTTTTGTCCATTCCACCACCGTGTTGATGTCAGCCTGCAGTTTATTTTCCAAATGTTTGCAACCATTTTCGGTCCTCCATATTGTTCCGTCATCGGCAAATTTAACCTTCTCACTGCTAACCATGTGAAAAATGTCACGGAGGTATAAATTGAATAGGAGAGGAGACAGGACAGATCCCTGTGGTAATCCCATGCTTGTCGTAACAGCTTCATCTTGATAACTTTTCAAAGAGCTAACAGCTTCTCTATCTGTAAGAAAATTTTCTAACCACGTCCATAATTGACCTTTGATTCCCATATTGTGAAGTTTGACTAGAAGTCCATCCCTCCATACTGTATCAAATGCTTTCTCCATATCTATGAACACGGCAGCAGTGGCATTATTGTTGTGAATCCCCTTGGTTATGTCCTGCACAACTCTCAGTAGTGCTTGTGTTGTACCTCTTCTTTCTCTTAAGCCGTCTTGTTCTTTATCCAGTAAATTGAAATGTTCAGAGTAAGAGTATATCCTAGCATTTATAATTCTTTCCGTGCACTTGCCAAGAACACTGGTTAAGCTGATTGGTCTATATGAGCATGCCTTATGAGATGATTCCTTTCCTGGCTTTTGTAGGAATTTGACTCTTGCTGATTTCCACAATTTTGGCAGTTTTCCACATAAAAATGACCTCTGGAATAATGTTGTGATTGCATCCGCAGCTACTACCTCCATTCTAGTGATATTTCGGTTCAAGAACTCAGCATTTTCATCCATCGGTGATGTCTTGGTTTCATTCAGTTCCTGTTCAATACTAGCTCTGACGTCTTCATCAAATTTTTCGTTAACAATATGTTCACCAAAGAAGGTACCTTTTAGAATTTCACATTTTCCGTGTTTGTCAAAAACTGGCGTTCCATCCTTAATTAGGAGCGGTAGGACATTACCACTTTCAGACCGTTGATATGACGTAAGTTGATGAAATGCTAACCATTTTTTCTTTGGATCACTACATTTATTTATGGTTTCACAAGATTTGTTAACCCAATTCGACTTAGCTGTTTCACAAGCATTATCATAAGCCAACTCCTTTTCTCTTAACTGTTGTAATACATTTTTCTGTTCTCCTTCTTTTGAAATATGTTTCCCTCTTTGCTGATCTTACCTCTTCATTTGACCAGGGAGCAACTGTTCTTCTATGGTCTGTTTGGTATTTCTTCTTTGGGACACATTCTTCAACACACTTGTGAAATCTATCCAGGAATGTTTTTGCATATGATGTCAATGTTATTGTTTGATGACTGTAAACTGTTCCATTCAGCAAACTGTTCTGTAGTTGTCTCATTCCATAGAGTCCAGTCAGTGTCTTTCAATATATACTTTTCATGTTGTTCATTTGATTTGGAAGGTAACCCGTCTTCTAATTCTACTAAGACTGCTATGTGATCAGATCTGATATTTTCATGATATTTTTCTGTATTTTTCATAATAACGAGCGATGAAAATCGCTTAAAATTGAGTCGTCTAAGTGCAAAAATAAAATGTTACCAAACGTTGACCTTTCAGACATCTTGTTTGCTCAAATTATGCTGACGTCATACCAAAATGCTCTTCCCTTCGGAGTATAAACCCAATATTTAAACTACGGGTTTTTCGTCCTCTTTTTCATTTCGTATTTTTTACGCGAAAATCAAGATAGTATCTTTTTCAATTAACCGAACTTGGCGATATAAACATAAATTCGAAAGATACCCGATTCATTTCAACGGATCATTCTCTTTTCTGTTTATTGCATGTAAAAATATATAAAAAACATATCAAGAAGTTTAGTTTATTTAATTTTAAAAATACGATGTTTACAACGTTGACACATAGGCGGAGCCTCGAATTGAAATTACGTTGACGTCGTTACTCTAGGGTTTAATGGTACTTATAATACCTGTTCTTTTATAGATAATTAGTTTCCCTACTGAACCACATACATGTATAATGAAATTGAGCGAGTTTGTGACTGAGATGTTTGTGAACTGACCCCATCCAAATACAGTAAATTAAATATAACCAAAGCCACTCTGACTTTAATATTTAAAAAAAAGGATGTCAAGTGGGTGTTGGATTTCTTAAAAATAAGTAATTGAGATACGCAAACTTACAGCATATATGTTGCAACAATTCAAGGACTATCGATACTGAGAGAAATCATAAGTAATCCAAGCAACTGCAATAAGCAAATTTGAAAAGTAACTGTAATGTAATTAATTACTGATCCATGTTAATCAAACCAAAGTATGTAAGGGTTTTACTAACATGTGTTGACACTCGCTTTGATAAAACACATGAATTAGCATCAGTGTTCCAAGTTAAATATACTCATTCTGGGTTTGGACAATATCCTTACTTTACTGTAAAGCCAGTATAATGGTCTTCTATGAGTTTCATATAATTATTCCATTTTATTGAGTGGATACATTGACTTATATTTATAATTACATATTAGTTTTGTTACAAACAGAAGTTGACCAGTGGTAACAATTAAGGTTCCATAGAACTCATGTGACATGATCTTAGCAAACTTATTGGTTAGGTGTATGACTAAAATAGATTATGACGACATTACCAATGACGTCACTTTTGGCTATAAAAAGTATACACATGGTGTTTTGGGCAGTTATTAAGTTAGGCCGTAAGTTAGTTAGTGAGTTAGCCTTCTGGTTTTAGTCAAGTTTGGGCCAGTCTGTATAAAAGACTAGCCACAGGTTAGCTCGCTTTTATTTCGGACTCAACAGTTAGATATTAAATAACTTGTTAATGTCCGTGAAAACCATTAGGAATTATATTGGACATTGAATATTTTGAAGAGTATCAATTAACTCTATATAAACTGATATATACAGTGCTCTCATTCAGCCTGTTACAACTACACTGATAAAAAGTTTCAAAGTTTCAAAGTTTATTCAAAATAAATTCCACATAAATTAATAAAAGATTGTTTAGGTCAAAAATGACCCATGGACAAACAACATTAATGATATTAATGTAATAGTTCAATGTGAACAATAACTATATATTCCTGAATTATGGTTACCTATCTATAATTGTTGTACGTTTTTAAATAAAGTAACATTTTCAAATAGTCATGAAATAAGAATGAAAGAGAGAATAGTGATTAATTAAGAAATAATAAGATGTACTAAAACATTATGTTGAATGTGATTTCAAGTGTGATCATAGCACATGTAATTATAAAGGTACTGAAAAGTCACAGTTGCCTCCCTTTAAACAATAAATAATAAATCTAAAGAAAAGTGTAATCATATTGAGTTGCACCTTAATTAATATGTAACATATTACCTCTTACTTTTAAAGCATGATAAATGTACATTGCATGATTTCTCAAAGTACTAACATCTTCACTGTTAAGGGGGGTTTCTTACATTTCGCAAGAGCCACCGAATTAGGAGGTGTGACTTTGCATTTAGCAATACAGGCTAGTACCATAGATTTACCCTCTGCGGGTGGATCAAGGTACTGAACTGACATACTGTCAGTTTGTTTTCTGGCAACTGTTGCCTCTGCAGCAATAGTGTCAAAAACATACCCCTCATCTGCTGAGGGTAATACACATGATATGGTAATACCATATTCACACATAACCTTCATTGGTGGTGAGGGGGGTCTAACTGTTACTTGGGAAGACATTTTCTTCACTGCCTCACATAAGTAGTTTTCCAAGGTTTGACTTATCTGGGAAACTTTCTTCTCCACAACTTTTATCCTTCCCTCCATCACATCCAATTTCCTGAGTATTGGTTTCCCACTGGAAGTACTATTTGCAGAGCCTCCATTCGCCAATGGTCTTATATTTACTTGACTCACTCTATAGCCATCTTCTTGCTCTTCTACCTCATGAGACTGGACCCTGCGTGTCTCCCTAGATATAACTGGCCGAAACCAGTTTGAATTTCCACCAAACAGAATATCCTTGGGATCATTTACTGCCATTGGATATCTCTGTTCATAGACAGGGGATCTTCTCCTCGTCCCTTTGGTGCAACAAGGTTGTATCTCAATTTTTCACTTTTTTCAGGAAGAGGAAATAACTTCATTATTTAGTAACAAATTGATAAAATAATGTTGGCTTTTGATATTTAATTCAGTAAAACAATACATTTAAGTTGATGCATAATACAAACAACAAAAATTAACTATAAAAGAGATTTTGATCAATTTTCCAGATACAACCTTGTTGCACCAAATAAATCCGGATTATTATTAAAATGTTTGACGCAACAAGGTTGTATCTCAAAATATTTTAGAAATTTATTTAAAAATTTATTTGAAATGCATTTTGTAATGATGTTTATAAACATATTAACAATGTTGATTAAGTTATCATCACATTTGTGACTAAAAATATTGCAAAAATCCTTTTTTCTGCCTTTTTAAAGAAAAAGGGGGCTACCATAATTGCCAGCATCATATTCCAAAACGTTAGTTATGTAAAAGACTCATATCTTCTGAAGTATAAAACATATTCATTTGAAACTTATAACATAATTATACTTAATGTCTGTATATCATCACATGCATTATACCCCATAATATATGTATAGTATTTTGATGGAGTTATGGCCCTTTATAAACTTAGATTTGGGGTTAAAAGTCAATTTTTATGCAGAATGCACACAACTTCCGAAGTATTACCTATATCATCTTAATATTTAGAACATTTATCAATTGTCAAATACTCAACCAAATAAGTGCACTTACACCCCATAAGGACAGAGTTCTTTGATTTTTCGTTACTCGGACCCTGACCTGCCCTATTTTTTGGCATTTTCAAAAAAAACAAAATTGGAAATCTAAAATTGTAAACATTTTTTATATCAAATATTTTGATGGTAATGTTACTATACCTTGTTTCATTATGTATTTCAATATTTTACTATAGATAAGTAGGTATAGTGCTCTCATTTACCACTGTGTCACAGGTATCATTGAAAAAATATCTAACTGAAATTTATTTTTAAATAAAATGTACATGTAGTTAAATTTCTGTAGATTTTTTAAAATTCTTTATCAATGATACAGATACATGTGCACTGTATTTGTTATAAGATCAATTTGATGTTAGAACTAACATTGTTGCTTTAAATCATGGACCGTCATTGACTACAATCCACCATCAACTACATTTTGGGAGTTTTTATTTTTATTTTTTCCTCCTCCTATGGACTTTTTTCTCAAAAATGTCCGAGTGACAAAAAATCAAAAACTCTGGCCTAACTATAGAATGTATTTGGACAGAGTTATCACCTTTTCAACTTAGATTTTTAGGGGTAATTAGTGAAAGTTTTATGCAGTAGACATATAAAGTCCCAAATATTAGACATATTCACATGACACTTCTTACATAAATGTTTAATAACCCAATTATCAAATACTTACATCATGTCACAGTTATGGCGCTTTTAACTTAGATATCTGGATTGAAAATTAGAAGCATTTCTGCAGTAGCCGTAATTATAACTTAAAATAACCCCATTTCAAATCCTAAATCACTCTGTCAACAGATCCCCCATTCCAAACACTGAACCACTCTGTCAACTGTTGTCCCTTTACAAACACTGAATCACCCTGTCAACTGGTCCCCCCATTACAAAAACTGAACCACCCTGTCAACCGGTCCCCCCCATTACAAACACTGAACCACCTTGTCAACCGGTCCCCCATTACAAACACTGAACCACCCTGTCAACCGGTCCCCCTATTACAAACACTGAACCACTCTTTCAACTGGTCCCCCCATTACAAACACTGAACCACTCTGTCAACTGGTGTCCCATTACATTAACACTGAACCACTCGGTCAACCTGTCCCCCAATTACAAACACTGAACCACTCGGTCAACCAGTCCCCCCATTACAAACATTGAACCACCCTGTCAACCTATATATCCCCATTACAAACACTGAACCACCTCGGGCCAAAAAAAAAAATTGTGTGTTTCGGGTAACCCGACCCTACCTAGCCGAAAGGCGCCGACCCTAGCGATTTTTTAACGTTCCCACAACGATAATTTTATGCTTTGGTCCGGCAAAATTTGACTGAATGTCGGACCGTTGGTCCGACGGAGATTTTAAGTCTGGGCGGCGATATTCCCACATCGTAGTTGAAGATTATTGTAAAGAATGTAACACGAATGTATTTTCGTAAATCCTCGTCGAGATTCAATAAGATATCCCTCCGAAATCGTCAATTATGTAAAATAATTCAGCGAAATGAAGGTCGCGAAAACTGATTATTTTTTGGATGCGGATAAAACCCGTAGTACACGATACGGATTCCGGAATGTTCGCGATTTTTTTTCTGAATATATTTTTATTTTGACGATTTCCGAGGGGCTTTTTAACACGAAAAAACGTGATTTAGTTTAAAGATGTTTGATATTAAATGGTAAAATGAAAATAACATTTCTCTTGACATAAAGTCCTGTCTGATATATGCTCATTGAATGGGCTGAATGAGCCCATTGTGAAAAGGCAAATTATCTAATTAGGCCTATTTGAAAACACTTGTTAACTGTGTGTTAAAGCTAACAATGCATTTCTAAATAATTTACCACTGAATAATCTAAGAAGAACATGCATTATCTATACATCTCTCTTCATTTTTTCGGACTGACAAATGTTTGTTCGGACTGACAATTTTTTTGTTTCTGTCAGTCCGAATGACTGACAGGTTTTTAAAGTTTTCGCGAAGCCTGATATGGTCCAATAAGGATACCGCAATGAAAATCGGGTAGGCTTCGTATGGAACATGGCGTCTATTGTGCAGATAATTCGTCCCAAATGCCAACATGCGGCCGCATTACGAACCTTCCGCGTTCTATCGGATGAAGTCACTTTTTCTAAAGTTGCTTTAAGTTTCTTCATTCTGAAGATTTTCATTCATAAACTCTATCCAACATAAATGTTTGTGTCCAAAAATGTTTTCAGATGTTTCTAATACTATAAAGTACATTACTTTTGTCATCTGCAATTTGTGTCAACTTGCTTTAGGATCATACATGTATATGTTGGTTTGTCAACCCTTATGTTTTCTTGTCTGGTTGGAGCAAAATCATGAGAGTAGCATGTAACCATTTTTATAGATACTTTTAGATTATTTGCATCATATTTACAGTAGAACCTCATTTGTTCAAACTCTTCAGTACTGAAAATGATTTGTAGATGAGAAAGTACATATGAGCCTGGTCACAAGAAAGTGTATTCTAACCTCCCCTTTCCGTGCCAATGAAGGCCTAACAGTAAAATTAAGACATAGCTATAATACTGAAATGAAATAGCTCTTTCGTTGCTATGAAGTAAATAGTTTGGACCCTGGTCTGGCTATGTGAAACTCATTTTGGTCAACTGGACCCATACTGGTTGCATAATACTGAAGATGTCATAAAGGCATATTTTCTTCTGACATGACATAGCTCATATATATTTTCATTTGTTGATATAAACTAGACTTATAGTAGTGATAAAAATACTTTGTAAAAGACAGAAAGTCTGTATAAGTCTGACATTACTATTATAAAATGCAAAACCAGCATTAAATACTGAACATATTTAGTATATTCATGTTTGTGTTTCTTTAATACGCTCTAATCTGAGCACAGTGTGCTGTTGCGTTTTTTGACAGCATCCTGTCTGTCAATATCATGTCAACTAAACAGACCTGCAGTACTAAATTTCCAGAACAAATTCGAACAAAACCCTTGTACAGTTGAATGTATTTGTAAGTCAAAATATCAAATGTGCTTTCAGTCAGAATAACAGTCATCTAGAATGATCTGAAATCAAATATGAAGCTAGATATACATATAATTTACACAGATATATCATCTTAAGCCACCACAAATTCATGACTGGTTTCCCGGCAGGCAAAAAAAACCAAAAAAAACCCCCAAAGCCTACCCTACCTAACTTTTTTCAGACCGTTACCCTAAACACACAATTATTTTTTTTTGGCCTCACTGTCAACCACAGTTTGACATAACTAATGTTTAAGAAATGATATATATGAAAAATCGTAGTATATACCAGCTGTAATACAATGGTTTAAAATTCTGACGTGTAGGAATTATCCATGAAGGCCGAAATGTTGAGTGGTTAATACAAAAGCGCCAGAAAGACAAACTGTTGATAAACAAAAGGTATAATACGGCTTTTAAATATTTTACTTCGATTCAAACATGATTGAATGATGTTATAAAAATGATGTGACATCACTTCCATAGTATATGAAACGTTATACAACGCTATTCTTGCTCTTTGTCTATATAAGTTGTGGTCATGTTAGAATAAAGATGAACATATTGCATAAATAATTTATTGACATTTGACTATAATTGTATTAAAAATAAAATATTGATGAAATGATAAACTAGAGTTTGCATTTCAATTCTCTGGCAATAATACAAAATATGTATTTGCATTAATAATCACAATTTGATGGTTCTGTTGCTGTATTACCAAAATGCATTGGATCAGAACTAGTTTTTCTAAAAAAGACATTTTATGGAAAATTAATTAGATGCAAGAAATAGCCATATAAGGTTCTGAATCTAAAAACTAATAATAAGTTGATAATTTTGTACAGGTGTTTACCATGCAATAGCCAAAAAAGCTTCACCATTTGTTATCCAAAATAGTATGAAAATACCAATCACTGGACAGAAAAAATCCAACATTTTGTAAGTGTAAAATATTAATTTTTAGGAAATATCAGGGATCAAATGTTGAATTGAAGGGTTAAATGAAATCCTTGTAAAAACAATCAAATATTTATCATTTAATATAAGTTTTTAAATTCAGTTTCTTAAAGCACATCATTATGTACTAACGTCATAGTAGCTTAGTAGTGACATTGTGTTATACTGGTAATATGCATTACTGAGATATTTTTCAGCCAGATTTTAGGTATAATATTAATAATTTTATAATACATGTATTATAATGTATGTTGCACATTTAACTATTAACTTTAAATTACATTTACAGTACTCTTAAATGAGATACAAACATGTTTCACAAAAGTATCCCACCTAAATGTAAGTAAAATATTTGAGATACAACCTTGTTGCGCCAAACAAATCACCTCAATATGAGATACAACCTTTTGCCAACTATCATTTTTAAGGGGTTAGAATTTGAATTTAGTTTTCAAATTTAAATAGCAATATGTATTTATGTATTCTTAATCATTTTATGCAAAAAAGTCATTTTGACAAAAATGTGAGATACAACCTTGTTGCGCCAAAGGGACGTCCTCTGCCTATGACCAATTACTTCAGGACCAACAGGGGATCTTCTCCTCTGCCGGTCATTCCTCTCATTTCTCAACCCACGTTCATCATAGTCTTCGAATATAACAGGGGATCTCCTCCTCTGTCTGTCGTACCTCTCTTTTCTCCATCCATGTTCCTCATACTCTTCCACATCAACAGGGGACCGCCGCCTCTGCCTATGACCTACTACCCCTTGACCGACAGGGTATCTTCTCCTCTGCCGGCCATTACCCCACACATGTTCCTCATACTCATGAAAGTCCATTACAGGGGATATCCTCCTCTGTCTTCTGGCCATATAGCATTGTGATGAGTATTCATCCTCATCTTTATAAGCAGAGGATCTTCTCATCTGCCTACTGTGCCTACTGGGGCCTTCATCTTCTAAAGACCTTCTCTGAGTGGCACGGGGTAGACTTACCCTATTTGAGATGCTATGGTCACCCGGTCTTAAGACCATAGTCTGAGTAGTCTCAGATTCTTCATCTGAGGAAACTGTTGAATTGTGTCTTAGCGACGGTCTACCATTTATGAGGTTCCCTATTTTTAATTGAAGGGTCAATCATCCTTATCATATTAGGGACCCCAACATCTTTGGCAGATTCCTGGTAAGAAGGCAGAAGTATGACATCATGTTCATTACCAGAGGCCCCAATTTCAGACCCGCATGTAATAACACTCATGGTAGTGCTACTTAATCTCAGAATTGTTTCACAATCCCTCATCACGATTGGCCTTTCAGTTCATCCCTTAGCTCTAATATTCTATGGGCGGTAACATGTCCAACCCCTGGTATTTCTAAGAGCTCAGACAATGACAGATTGTTAATGTTGTACAAGTCCATCGTTAATTTAAATGAAACTAAAGGACTAGGACTATTAAAACTCATCATATATCCAGGCCAGACATCGTTGTCCACTCATAGTCTCAGATTTTCAAAATATTTTGCACCTTTTTTAGTATTGACCTATACACTTGATTTCTGGGGTCAAAACTTTATTTTCACTACCGTTGCTATGGCAACTGAGGCAATTCACTTTCTCGCTTTTTTTCACTTTTGCGATGCCATTTTTAGGTTTTTTTAAGATAAAATCGCGATAAAAATTGTCATATATGTCACTTATTATGTTACATTAACTTTTATAGAACTATTTCTCTACAAAACATATGCTTCAAGTAAATTGAGATTTTCATTATACCAATTCTCTTGGGACCCCCTCTCAAATATGTGGTTAACTAGAAAAATGAAAAAGTATGGTGTTTCAAAATTTATTTAAATGAGCCATGGAGCGGATCCAGATATCACATCCATATATTTGAAAACAGTTAATATAGGTAGTTATTGTCTGAATGTTTTCGCCATGGTGCAAACAAAATATTTTTTGTAAGAAAATGCCCAAGAAAGGCTTTTCATTTTTACAAAAATAATAATTTTTTATAGATGCCACCATTTTCGAAATATTTGGTTGACATTTTCATAATTTAGCATCGGCGAAGCATTCAAACAACAAAAATGACAAAATAAAGTGTTTAACGGTAATTTTATGAGAAATGATTATCACATATGTGTAAAAACGATGTTTAAAACGAACCCCATCCACTATTTAACACTACGCAGGACTTCTTGTGAACACTGTTTCGTGTATAAATCGAAACGAAAGTAGTGTACTCGTGTGGTTCTTCCTTGCATATGTCCGACAGACACTCATGTTAAGTTTGTTAAAAAATAAATGAATAATCATTTGTCCGTTACCATGGCAACCAAGCAAACGGTGCACAAATAGGATGTTGGTGAAAATTGTTCAAATGAATGTTAACAACTTACAATAAGCGACTCCTGTAATGTTGTTGTATATATTATATATTATTGTTTTAGAAAGGATAGTGCTTCAATTTTGGCTGATGTGTGGCTTTGTTAATCTGGTAGTTGCCATGGTAACCAAAGATGAAAGAAGGAAAATGTCACTTTTTGACCGTATTTTCACAATTTTCACCAAAAATGATGCATACTAGTAGATTAATTAGTAATACTTAGTATGCTATACTGCCAGTAAATTAACTGAGCCAAAATCAGAGGACACTTTGTTCACCTTAGGAATTTCTACAACTCCACAATCTATTTGATAGCTACTTAATAGCACTCAAGGTACAGTTTCCTCAACTTAAACAGGTCCTAACAAAGTTGTCAATTTGACAATTAAAGGGGTAGCAAGTATATACTGTATTAAATTAACTAGGCTAAAACTTCTCAAAAAGAATACTTAGCTAACACAATAATTAAACTTAGTCAGCTTAACTTGATATTAGCTATATCAAATAGCTTTTTTTAGCTTAGCATAGGATCTATTATCACCTTCAGACTAAATGCATGACATTTTTGTTCAAATTATTGAAATAATATAACACCCAATTTGACAGAAGATCAAAGTTTTTTACTGTTCAAGATCCAGGAACTAACCTGGGGGAATGTCAATGCTAAATAATATGTTAGGTCACATGACATTGGAGTCATTCTGATTCCTATTTTTGTGTGTGGTAATATTTATTTGCATTGCCCTGTGAATTGAACTTTAAATTTGCATTTCATTATACGACAAGTTAAGTTACTTGTGTATTACCTTACCTTTTTGGTCCACTTCAGCCGCGCGATCTAACTCTTGGTCAAGTTTCATAAGATATTGTTTGACGTGGTATCTGTGTATACGTCTGAATTCGCGCTTTGCATTTTTATACGGACAGTATATATAATCACACGCGGTCTTCCATTAGCACACCATACGTTTCTTTTCTCGTCCATAAATTTATGGGCATTTACAAGTTCAGTATTCCAGTAAGGTTTGAGAAAAGTTTTAAACTTTGATTCTGGAAGACACTTTGACGCATTTATAATTGAGTTCGTTATTTCATCGTATGCTCTGTCAATGTCAGATTTGTCTATTTCACAATATTCTAAGGACATTAATTCACTATCATTTCTTAATAACTGTTTGTATTGGTTGGCGCTATCATCAGTCACACGTTTCCAGTTTATCTTTGGTTCATTTAGAACGGGCTGTAAGCGCTCAGTATTATCACAATTCAGTAACGGGAAACACAGTGATGCTCGTATAGGTCTATGGCGAGACATTTAGACACTTATCATCTACAATCTCACGATTCATCAAATAATCTAATATTTCAACAGGTAAACATATACGATCAATTAAAGATTCATAACAATTATCATACGATACATAAGAGTTCAATGAACCACTACAATATTCTAGTCTATTAACAGCTGTCAAATTTGTATTACATAGAAACTGGTAGAATAACTTCTCTCTAGTATTGTAACGTGCAGGGACTCTATCTCTGAACCCGTCCTGGGAGTATAGTTGCAATATACTAGTTTCAACTTCCAGCATTCACAACAAACTTATTTCGACAAACAGCAACACACCTAATTCATTCAAATATATACACAGAATCACCTATATACAAGTGGGATCTATTACCTTGCCAAACATATGTCTAAGAGCTTAAGAGTGAAAGATAGTGAGTTTTGAACAAGTCAACTTCAGAATAGTTCAAACGTACCGTGGTGTATACCAAATATACCAGAATCAGCAAACAGATTCTCCAGACACAGCTGCGTAACTCAACAATACAACTTCAAACCAGTAGAACAACACCCGTGAACCTTACACAGGTTCACGTATGACTCGGCTTTGAACTACGAGACACCCTGTGGAACCTTGTAACGTTTCCAGCTACCACTAACAGTAGTTTAACCACCTAACCAGACGAACAAAATCCACTGTAGTCCAAACCACTGGAAACACGCTACCTCAAACACCCACAAAAGACGTACTCACAGGTGTCTCGTTATTCGAACTTCGCAGACAGCAAGAGACAAACACTGGTCCAACATAATTATCACTTCGTTCTATCAATGTAATCAACTTTCACAAGCTCAACTAGTCTAACCGAAACCTAGCAGTACCATCTATGCCCAATCGAGCACCCTTGCGAGTAGGACGATTCCGTATATAGCGGCACCACACGAAGCTTCAGCCAAACTAACTATCAACTAACTAATAACTCGGCAATACCAACTATGCCCAATCGAGCACCCTTGCGAGTTGTACGATTCCGTATATAGAGGTATCACCAAGTTCGAACCAAGATAACACAACCAACCTCAACTAGACTAACCAAAACCCAGCAGTACCATCTATGCCCAATCAAGCACCCTTGCGAGTTGGACGATTCCGTATATAGCGGCACTGCACGAAGCTTCAGCCAGACTACGCTATCAACTATCTAAAACTCAGTAATACCAACTATGGCCAATCGAACACCCATGTGAGTAGGACGATTCCGTATATAGAGGTACTGCCAAGCTCCTATCAACAGGCTTCAACTACCTACAAACAACTATCTAGCTATCTGAACAACCAAGTTCAACAGACTCGTAGCAGAACTATAATAAATCTAAAACTAACTACTGCAAGTAACTAACTCAAATGTAACTACTGCGTTCCCTCTCCGAGATCGGTGAGCATACGAATGACGAATTTCAGTCGATTACCGCCTTTTATATGCCTATTCTATGACGTCATACTTACAGTCGGCGTATTTCAGCAATCATCGCCAAATGTTTAATAAGCGCCTCGTTTGGCTACATTTAATGAGCGTCTATTCGATAACCATGATTTTGAGACTACCGGAGGGCTCCTAGCTTGAATTATTGGTCTTAATAGCAAGAACGTAATATTCTTAATTGATAACAACCAAAACAACTGTCTAAGGACTTCTGAATTTCAAGCGAAGTAAATATTTATGAAATGCAATTTCCCTATGCGTTCAAGAACCATGACTTCCGGGGAATACGATTTAAAAGCGTCTACATGAGTATGATAAAAGTATAAAGTTTCAACGTGTTTTACGGTCTAATACCAAATTAATAGAAGTATTTTATGATGCGAATACACTATAAAAACATAAATCTTGACTCGACATGCACTATTTAATTGAATAATAACATAATAGACAAATCGGTGTTATGTTACTTCCTGGTACGAACAGACTTAGTGCGAATCTGGAATCGAACGAGAAATGAGTAATATATAATACTGCATGGAGTTTAACGAAACCGCTGTTCGTTACAGTATTATGAGAATTAGCTGTCATATTGACATTGAAGTCCCCTATACATATCGGTGTACCATAGTCTCTATACTTAAACCATACATTGTACAGCTTATCAATATATTCACTAAATATTGCAATGGGGTAATTTGAGCATGGCAAATAAACCTGAAAAATAAACAAGAACATATCAGACTGTACTTGCAATAGTATACCAATAATCCGATCGTCTTCTATCGGTAGAGGTAATACTAGTCACTGACGGATATTGGAATCTTAACCTCGGTATTATCACCATTTGTCAAAGATTCAAATTCGATGGCGGGGTTAATCTCCATCGTATAATTATGTGTTTGTGATCACAGGTAAAATATGCCGTTATGCCCTCGGGCAATGTAGAAAATATTTCGTGAACAGAACAGAAAACAATACAGTAAGAGAAGAAATACATTAAATCATCTAGAGAAGCAAACCATCAATATTATATTAAGTCAGACAGAGAAGGCAGCACTCAATTTAACCAGCCGAGCACAGAAAACATTAAAAACACACAAAGCACAATGCCCAACTGAACCAACCGAGCACAGGAAAAGGATAAAAAAATGTCCGAAAAATGATAAAATGCGAAGAACTAGGAAAAGAAGTGTTCAAAATCTAGATCACAAACTTGGGGATCGGGTGAAAAATAGAGTATCTCAGAAAATACTTCGACAGTCTTTGAATGAACGAGAGAAAGAGATATTTTGTGTGCACGAAAAGGTGGTCAGGAAGCATAAAAGAACTGCTGTTAAAGAAAAAAGATGCACAAATGTCAACTTTAGCCAACGCTAATTTGCAAGAAGATACTACTGCTGATTGCTGATTTCGGCTAGAATCATATTGCAAACAGACAAAACAGACAACACATTATTTTACGCGGTTCAAAATAGTTATTTCATTTATATCGGGTAAGCATGAAATTATCGGATATTCAACGGTGTTCAAATATAGGTGGGGCACCTCTCGTAGTTATGGAGGGTAAAGTTTGCACGTAAAATTCGATATATATAAAACATTTTTTTGCGCCATTCTGTCTATTTCATTTAGAACCAAAACCAATTTTCATCTCCAACGGTTGACTATGCATGAAAAGACGGTCACGGAGGAAATAGAAAATAATTCAAAAAATGAAATCGCGATTTACATATCTGATATATGTAATATAATTGAACGCGAATGAAATTTCCATCCAATATTAGTCGATTGGATATCATTGCTACAATTTCATACATATAAATCACAATTTATGCAACTCATTTGTAAAACGAAGACCTTATAAAATAGTTACGGTAGGTATAATAACCTACTTTAAAGCGAGGGCAATGGGGATCTACACAAGGCAATTTATCATATCAGGTCATCTGAGCCGAAGGTATTATGTAGATTAAGTTAGATTGTTTTCGAGGAAACGAAATTTCCTCAGACAATCTGGCTATTATAGATAATTAACATGGCTGTCCATTAAGCAAACTAGATATTACGGATACATATCAGGACTTTAACCTTAACCTTTAGCAAATTTGTTACAGAACATACACCTTAAGTGCTTCAAATTCGTTTGCTAAAATATATCCGTTAAATTAAGCAATCCGACAATGTAACTGCTTTTTAACGATTCTCAAGCATATAACTAAACAACTTGCAGATCCCCATTGCCCTCTCTTTGAAGTAAGTTATTATGCTATTTCCCAATCATCAATCATACTCTATGTACCCTAATACAAAATGATTTAGTTTCCAATTGTAAAAATGATGAATATATGTATTCTTTGTTTATGTGTAATTCATATACATGCATACAATTTTACATTATATAATACAGTTCAAATGTACATAATCATTCAACATTAAATTACATGAGACATTTGGAACTTAATATATTCATAAAAAGCACCATAATTACAACAATATCTGATTATCACATTACTAAGCATTATTTACATACAGTCGACGTGCGATCAGGTTGGATCCCCGTAAACGTTAAATATTTTAAAAATTACCATGCCGATTAGAACAAATTTGGCATGTGGTAATAAAACAACCTTACCAATTTTCATGAATTAAAACATTTTTTATATCCACGGAATTATGTACTTTAAATTTACCCCCAATGGATGTAACATTTTACGTTCTAAACCAGGGTAAATACGTATGGGTGATTAAAGTGACCAGAACAGCAAAAGTAAGCAAATTGGTCCACTGAAACTGTACATTACGTAACGCATCATTGATCGTTGCAAATATATAATGAGGCCCATATGTCAACGTTAATGTTTTATGTTTAAGCTTATCGTAGGTTGTTTAAATAACTTGAGCAATTGTGTTAAAGCCTTTGTAAGAAAGACATACATATACAAATATATACAAGCCATGTTTATACGAATGCTCATTGAAATCAGAAGATGGGTCTTAGCTATATCATTGGCTTAGAATTAGAAGGTCGTATGTACACAATCCATATTTTGAGAAAACTAAAACAACTGTCTTAAAAATACTTTTTACTTAAGGAAAACCAAGTTTTTTAAACTTCAGTTTGGTCAATATGACTATTTCCGATTTTCATGAAAATAGACTCATAAGAAGCGATCTTCTTATTCTAGCCAGCAATATATGCCTTGGTGAGCAATCAAAATTAATGCAGGCCAATGTTATCCATATTAATCCCGTGTTACAGTTGTTACAAATACAATAACATTTTAGTCTAACTACCTGACCGTAACGTATTATTTTACTCCCTGTTCATTTGCTGATCAAAATATCAAAATTAATACATTGGACTGAACGGGAAGAAACTTGATGATTTGTTAAAAACTCTGAGTTGATGAAGGTAGTTAAGAGAACAATGACAATATAATAGCATAATTGCCTTTAAAGATGCTAAAGGTTTATAGGGTCCAACTTGACCGCAAATTAGATATACATAAAACTAGGAGACTGTTGTTAATACATTGTTTTAAAGGTTGTCAGGAGTTCATTTAAATCAGAAATTAAAGTTTGTAAATAAAACACTAATACGCAAGTTAAAGAAATCTTAAAATACCAAATCTCAGCCCGGTCAGACCGTAGATGAACTGATCTACAACAGCCTCTGGGGATAAGATAATAGAAGCAACTACATGTATTAAGAAACATTGTCAAGCATTTACATATAAAACACACACATGTAGTAAATTATCTATATAAAACATTTCCCCTTGATTTTAAAATCATACTAGAACTGTGTCCACAGGATACGGATTTCCCCGCCAAGTACTGATATCAGTTACCCAAGTATAATGTTATGCAAATGCAATAATTTGAAATCCAGTTTGTAATTGCCTAAATAATCTTGATCTGAAGGCCAGAGCTGGGTCCCTAAGTGTGACATTGATCTTTGAGATAGGGACCCTAGGATGTGAATATGAATGTTACCAAATACTGTTTAAATCTAATACGAAGTAACAAATACGTTACAAAGCAGACAGTCACGATTTGCATAACCACCTGTGCCATTTAACTTGTTATGTCTGTAAATGACCTTGGCATTTAAACCTCTTAAGTGTGACCTTAATATTTGAGCTACGGACCCGGATCTTGCGCATGACACATCGTCTTGACGTGTTGAACATTTTTATCAAGTTGTATAAATATCCAATACGAAATTACATTGTTACAGAGCGGACACGATTCACATGCCGATTTAAGCCTTTTAACCTTTGACCTCTAAGTGTGACGTTAACTTGATATGGTGAACATTTGTACCAAATTAAATAAATATCCAATACGAAATGAAAGTTACAGATGACCCTGTGTCGCTCACCCGTGCACATTTGTCTAGTTGAACCATATTTAAACTGAACCTTGATTTCGGTTGCCATGGAATCCAGATTGCTGCATTGATTTTTCTTAAATGTCGGCAACACATAGTGCAACAAGCCAATAAGGTCATGCATTTGCTATATAACCGGATAAACAATCTTGATCTAACAAAACCCTAGTGCTGTATGAGGCCTTATAATGTATAAAATTAATTTATAGATGTATAATTTATGTGCAATTGGGATAACATTTGGATATTTAAACACACATACGGTAAGCACATGTTAACAAAAGTTATTTACAAACAACAACAACAGAAACAAACTGAACAAATGTATCGATGTAATGGATATTAACACTCCTTGCAAAGAAATTCATGACAAAATTAACGTGCAAACTAAGAGTTTTTAATGTCACTGGATCCTTTACGACCAGAAGCTGTTTAAATTTGAACCAACCTGTAAGAGAATTCACTTGGTATTAGTTGCTGACGTTTGTCGTTGAAATAAGGGCAGATTAGGAGATAATGGAATTCGTCTCTTGGCTATGTGGCATAAATTTCACTTTCCTTCATATACAGGCGTGAAAGAATTAGCCCAGCGACGGGTTGTATTGGGAGTATGTGGTTTGCACTACGAAAATGGAGGAGATACAATCTGAGGTTCAATGGTAAAATGACGTGATGTTTCTCAAATTCAACATTTTCCTTGAATAGAATTCCGGAGGCTCGCGAGCCAGTTTTGGTTAAATTTGTCTATTAGCGGATGTTTAACAAGTCTCTGGATGTAGTTAACTTGGATAGTACTTTAATTAAGCCAAACATAAGAGTTTCCAATTTAGCAAAATGACATCCATTTACAAGCGTGTGGAGATGTTTGCACAAATACGAGGGGTGATCAACAAATATGCGGAAAAGAGCTGTCATTTCTTTATATGTCATTGTAAGTCGATGGAACTTTCTAAACATGAAGATAAATATATTTCAAATTGATTCACCGCTGACCATCAATATTAACCAAAATCAGAACGAACGCGGTTTCCTATGGCAACGTCACTCGACGTCATGCGGCCCAAATTTTCATATTTTCCGACGTTGTACGTAGCAAACGATGGCGTATCATTCGTGCGCTTGTAATATTATCATTTTCTAACGGGTGGGTTATGAATATGCAATGATATAACATTACATTTATTATTTCAAAAAAATGTTTTAACGTCAAAATTTCATTTTAGAGCCATTTGCATCGAAGTCATTGTCTAAGAATGAGTGTGATACAGACATCGGCTGCGAAAATTTGTGTTGCGAACGAAATGTCATAAAATACCAAATGGCAATATTACAAAATGCAACAAATATGTAATAGCATACACAACTGGTGTCTGTTTTGCATATTCTCTCATATGTAGTAATGTGAAATCAATGCCGATATGCGAATGGGCTATACGACGTCAACAACGTAAAATTACGTAATCTGTATTAATGTTCTCCCGCAGCTATTTCTGATAATTTACTTGCAAGTTGCAAAGAAAAATAAATGAGTTTTGGTTGACATATCAAGGAAGTGTATCTGCTTGTATAGCTATATTTTGAGAATCATTAAATGCGTTATACATAATGAATTGTGCCACATATGAGAATGGGCAATGATTTATGTAACGACGTCGTGATGACGTTGGGCCGGTGTAGCCATAGTGACGTTGCTCTTTCTTTGTTAGTTTCACTAAATAATTATTTAGGCTTAATGTTTTTATAGGTACATGTATGTACTCGTAATTCTCCAATCTAGAACCAGACCGATTTTCTTAAAAATTGGTCACGTAACAAATATTTCAGAGCATTGTTTCGCGTATTTGTTGATCATCCCTCGTATATGCAATTTTAGAATATTTGAATAAAATTTTCCAGACATTAATCATCCGTGTTTTAATCAAAGTTTCGATTGGATAGCGGCCTAGCTTACCATATTTCCGGGCACGTTTTCTCGTCTTAGTTGTTTTACATAAAAAGTTTACATGACATTGTTCAATAATGTCTAGTGATTCTTAACCCCACATATCACTGCCGTATGTTGTTGTTGTTTAGATAGGTAGAATAGCTTATTCTAAACTAAGTCTGCTAGCGAAATGAAAGAGACGTTTATACAAAAGATTTAAACCCCAAAACACAACTAGAAATATGTTAAATTCACTGTCAAATCAACCTGACATTATTTTTTCGAACGGTTTAACGAATGTTGTATTACATTAACGAAAATACAGTCAAATAGTTTCAGTTTCATGAAAGCAACTTACCATTCTGTCTTCATGCAGCATCAGAATTGGCCTAAACTGAGATGTATCCTCAACATACACCCGCCATTTTGCAATCGTGTAGTGATTATCCAATCATACGGTTTTATCTGGGTAACAAGGTTGGACGTACTAGCCGAGTGTAACCTATATTTTGTTGTGTTATATGTGTGTATTTGGTAAGATTTACGTGCTTTATGATAACAAGAGGGCCCAAAGGGCCCTA
Source organism: Spisula solida (assembly GCA_947247005.1). NCBI lineage: Eukaryota > Metazoa > Mollusca > Bivalvia > Venerida > Mactridae > Spisula > Spisula solida. Next base: position 30,630,713 of record OX365949.1, read on the forward strand.
GGTCGCTCACCTGTCGAATTTAACCTAGATTTTGTTAAGATGATCATTGTGACCAAGTTTTATACAGATTAGGCAAATATTGTGACCTCTAGTGACAACAAAAGGTTTTTATATGATTTGACATAATGACCTAGTTTTTGACCCCAGATAAACCAATATCGGACTTGACCTAGATTTTGTTGAGATGATCATTGTGACCAAGTTTCGTAAAGATCAGGCCAAACTGTGACCTCTAGTGACTACACAAGGTTTTTCTATTATTTGACCTTGTGACCTAGTTTTTGACCCCAGATGTCCTAATATCGAACTTGATCTAGATTGTTTTGAGATGATCATTGTGACCGAGTTTCATAAAGATTAGACCAAAATTGTGACCTCTAGTGACTACGCAAGGTGATGATTTGACCTTGTGACCTAGTTTTTGACCCGAGATGACCCATTATCGAACTCGACCTAGATTTTGTTGTTATGATCATTGTGACTAAGTTTCGTAAAGATCAGCCCAAAACTGGGACCTCTAGTGACTACAAAAGGTTTTTATATGATTTGACCTAATGACCTAGTTTTTGACCCCAGATAAACCAATATCGAACTTGACCTAGATTTTGTTGAGATGATCATTGTGACCAAGTTTCATAAAGACTAGGTCAAAATTGTGACCTCTAGTGACTACACAAGGTTTATCTATGATTTGACCTTGTGACCTAGTTTTTGACCCCGGATGACCCAATATCGAACTTGACCTAGATTTTGTTAGGATGATCATTGTGATAAAGTTTCATAAAGATTAAGTCAAAATTGTGACCTCTAGTGACTACACAAGGTTTTTCTATGATTTGACCTAGTGACCTAGTTTTTGACCCCAGATGACCCAATATCGAACTTGGCCTAGATTTTGTTGCGATAATCATTTTGATCAAGTTTCATAAAAATTAGGCTAACATTGTGACCTCTAGTGTCTACACAAGCCAATTGTTGACGGACGGACGACGGACAGACGGACGGACGGACGACGGACAGACGGACGGACGGACGACGGACGAAGAGTGATCACAAAAGCTCACTCTGTCACTTTGTGACAGGTGAGCTAAAAATGACTAGCTCTCTTACATTGAGGTCCGAACCAGGGATTATTACGGGAACATTTATAGTTTGTGTATCTCGGTTTTGTGGTTTGATTTAGGGTTGATGCGGCGGCCTCCGAAAAAATATGAGAAATTTGCAATGTTATTTAATTTATGTATGTATCCATGTCAACTGGTTTGGTTTCCGTTAGGTCAGTTATTTCATTTATCAAATGCGTGTTAAGATTGTGAGGTAAGAGACTTTTTGCATTTTCAGACTTTTGTTTGTCACTGATTGTTGTTCTGTATATTGTGTTTAATTCGACATCGAAACTAGTACGAGTATGGCAAAAATATTATATTAAGTCAGACAGGGAAGGCAGCACACAACTTAACCAGCCGAGCACAGAAAACATTAAAAACACACAAAGCACAATGCCCAACAAAACAAGCGCAGAACCGCCCAAGTTAAATGTCCAATAATTTCGTAAACTCATGTTCACGGTCGTACAACTAGGTTTTACGGTCGATAAACTAGGTTTTACGAACGTAAAACCAGGTTTTACGAATGTTAACCCTATGTTCGAGCGAAAACATAGGATAACGTCGTAAACTATAGTTCACGCTCGTAAACATAGGTTCACGTTCGTAAACCTATGTTCACTGTCGAAAACATGGGTTGTATTTCGTAAATTATGGTTTACGAGCGTGAACCAGGGTTTACCAGCGTAAACATGGGTTAATGGTCTTAAACATAGGATAACGACCGAAATCAGTAGTTAAATCGAGAAACCTAGTTTATCAAACGTAAAACTAAGATTTACAAATAAACTATGAATTTCGGGCGTAAACATAGGTTTACGGACGTGAACCTATGTTCACGAGCGTGAACCTATGTTTACGAACGTAAACGTATCGTATCATAATGCGAAAATAAGAATGTGCGAACATCAACGAAGATCTATAGACAGCTATCTTGAATATTTAATATGATTGTTTTTTGCGTATGACGTCATATTGCTATAACAGAAATTGTTTTGAGCCGACCCCCAATTAGCGTGACTGGCGTTAAGTGCGCATGTCTCGACTATCGGATAAAAATAAATCGAGGATTTCTTGAGCGCTTGTACTTTCGGTATTGAAAACACGTACATATCTTTTACATTTTGGGTTAGTATTTGTGAATTTACGTTGATTGAATGTGAATTAGCTTGTTGTTAGTAACTATGCTGGTTTTCCGGCCAAAATCGGAATAACTACCTTTAATGGACGATGTGGGGATCTGAAAACAGAAGGTGTGATTCGATTGGCTGAACTCGTAAACCATAGATACAAGTTCGTAATGCATAGTTACAAGAGCGTAAAACATAGTTACGAGCGTAAATCATAGATACGAAATTCGTAAACCATAGTTTACGGGCGTGAACATATGTTTACGGTCGAAAACATGGGTTGTAGTTCGTAAACATAGGTTTACGCTCGTAAACTATGGTTCACGTTCGTAAACTATAGTTCACGCTCGTAAACATGGGATAACGGCCGAAATATATATTTTTATCGAGAAACATAGTTTTTCGACCGTAGACATAGGTTCACGTTCGTAAACTATGGTTTACGCTAGTTATCCTATGTTTTCTATCGAAAAACCTAGTTTCTCGAACGTGAACATGGGTTTACGTAATTATTGGACAATTTACTTGCAATAACCATATTTTACGAACAACAATCTATGTTTACGGGCGTGAACTTGGGTTTACGAGCGTAAACCATAGTTCACGAACGTGAACCTTTGTTTACGTTCGATAAACTAAGTTTCTCGGACATAACTATCAATTTCAGTCGTTATCCTATGTTCACGAGTGTGAACCCATGTTTACGCTAGTAAACCCATGTTAACGTTCGTAAACCCATGTTCACGGGCGTAAACCCATGTTTACGGTCGAAAACACAGGTTAATGTTCGTAAACTATGGATTACGCTCGTGAACCGGGGTTCAGGAGCGTAAACATAGGATAACGGCCGTAAACATAGGATAACGGTCGGAATTCACAGTTCAATCGAGAAACCTAGTTTATCGAACGTAAACCCATGTTCACGAGCGTGTACTATGATTTACGACTGTTATCCTATGTTTTTGCTCGAAAATACAGGTTAACATTCGTAAAACCTGGTTTTACGTTCGTAAAACCTAATTTTACGACCGTGAACATGGGTTTACGCAATTATTGGACATTTGGCTTGCCATATACGAGTAGATGGAGAGTCACTTACTCAACTCCGCATCGCACTTAAAAGATGGTTTGTGAATTGAACAAAATACAGGAACATAAAGACACACACACACAATGTCCTGCTGATAACGATTGAGCAACAAGAGAGAACATCGATCATTTAATAGTCATTGCGCTGACGCTTTCCAGACACATAATTACGTCTTACTGATTTTATTTGCAAAAGACGTTTGAGAATGGATTGTTTGTTTCCGACAGACAATAAAATGGTCAATGTCAATTCCTGTTTGTAATATTCTTGCAGATATTCAGTAATGACACCATCAATATTGTAAGATACAAAACACGCGAACATCAGAGTATAAACATATCTTGTATACGTCTGGGGGGTTGTTGATGGTTTGTGCTTAAAGCAACTTCACACAATCAAGATACAATCATATTCCTGTATGTCTAAGTTATGATACTTGAAATAAGAAACCCACATCATTCATAAAGTATCATCATTTATCAAAGTTACGACGGAGACGTCATCGAGAAGGCGGTGCATGCCAGTTTCTTATTATTGTATTGTAGATAATGGCTTTGATTGCATTGAAGTTTCAAATGTATCTCTATCATACGTAAGAACGATGCGGACATGCGAGTGACAATTGCAGTATTATAGGGAGTACATTACTTATGTTTATTTCTGTCTACCTCTAATTCTTTATTTTTATATTTATTTAGATATTCATCCTAGTTATTTCAAATGATAGACATACAGTTTATCGTATTAAACATTTACTAGACAACACTAGGTTAGAACAACCTGGCATTTTTATTTGTAATTGCGAGATCTGCTATTAAGGCACCTAAATTATTTAACACTATTTGCCATTTATGATATAATCGATGACGACGGAGGAAACATTTATCTACATTACATCGTTTTTTACGGCCGGACCGATGCTTTAATTATCGATTAGATATCATAAATTTGTATTAAGCAATCGTAAAAAGATTATAAATGCGTCTTATTAAACCTATTTGACACCCGCTGGAAAACTTCGCCTATGTTATTATTATTGTTATTTCTTATATTTGATTGGTAAATTGACCATCACGTGGTCACCTCTAATGATTCGGAAAATTAAAGAATGAATTAAAGGTGTTGCCTCACAGATTGGGCTCAAATTTTTGTATATCGTGATTTTCCAACCTAACCAAGAATTAGTGTAATAGAAAGCCACTGTTCACAAGTTGCTTTATGAACGATTTGGTGCAAAAAAAGCAATTTTAACCACTCTCGATATCACCCACTGAGTATTTTTTTCTTGAAAAAAGCACTAAGTTTCCTTCCAACACGCTTTGTGAATTATGTAATTCACACCTGATCGAACTGTAACATCAACAAACTACAGCGTAAACATCAGTGAGGTATTTGGTTCGTTTTTCGATTCATTTTCATTCAATGCGAACTAATTCCAGGCAATTTAAGTAATAGTAGTGTTAATTCTATAGGGTAATAATACCCTATCTCTAGCGGTTTACCCCGCGGTTGAAAGCTTTTTCATTGGCTTTATGGAACTTGATACAATTCTACTCCGTTTTGACGCAATCCTTGCCCAACCGATTCCAAATTTGCGAAATGTTTAGGTAGCGTACACTTCTGTTCGTAAGTTATGCATCAAGCACAGCTACTGTGGCAAATATTTTGCCAAATGATGGATTAAATGGAAGCTTGTAAATATTCTATTAGTAAGCAGTTTGTGAAATATAAAATATGCCGCATAAGAAACTTTTGAAATATCATCATACGAAGGGTTTGATAACGGACAGTTTGCGATTTCTATGAAGGTAGCGTACACGCGATCTTTCAGAAGATAACGTGCACTCACAGATTCTTCTTTTTCTATTTGAAATAAATAGGGTTTACTAAAATTTATAGCTGAAATCTATTTACTGTAATTACAATTGCATTTGTTGGCCATGTCGTCGACGTCTATGAAGACTGCAGAATAAAAAATGTTTACTCTGTATTTCAGCACTGCCTTTCCTTGACATTTCTTTCAGTTTTTAACTTAGTCCTAAACAATTGCTTTATCGGTTCTACAAAAGCCAATATACATTTTAAGATTGGGTTCTGGTCATTCTATATGATGCTTCCGATGTCGATATATTCAAACAGCATTGTCCTACCATGATAGTCTGAGGTGAAAAATGGCAACTTGTTGACCAACGGAACATTACCGAACAGCCACCAGCCACATTAGTTACATATATAATATAAACATACAATTAAGGATGTTTAGGACCTTTCTCCGACGTCATCGGTAAAAAATCGACTTTTGGCTGAATCTAATGAAAATCTCCAGAAATATGCTTTAACATTCTGTCCTTATTGTGCAGTTTTTATTTTTTCAAAATATCGCTTCGTTTCCTAGCAACGTGACGCTATGTACATATGGCATAATTCGGTCAGAATAAGGTCTAGCTCTATCTGTTAGCCCTTGATCCGTTGAATACGTATAATGTTAAATTCAAAGCGATTGTGACGGACAGTTTTTCACCGAAATGGTTTTATATCGAAAGTTGTCAGACTTTTATTGCGCAATTGCAACACCTAACTCATTTCATGGCGCAATTTGGTCAACAAAAAGTGATTCAATCAACTAATGAAATACACCGTGGTGATGCGGTTATTCTATAGAATAATCTCAAACAATAAAAAAGGGGGGTGGTCTCGTATTGTTTTCGACAAAATGGAATTTTAGTAAAACACGGACTTACGTAAAAACGTTACGTCGCACAACGTAACTAGTACAACAATTACAAGTTAAGAATAAAATGCACGCAGTTTACCTGCATCTGTTCACTTATCTAATCATATATAATAGCTTTGGTCCAAGCAAAGTTTGTCACTACATAACAATTAGTTATTTCAATTTGAGTGTGGTAATTTTTGCGAAAGTGAAAATGACAAAACTGAGTTTCTCTCGCAATACCTGGGTTACTATCAGTACTGTGGTTTTATTATTCTTCCCCATGTGTCTTTATTGGTACTTTTATTATGAACACAGCATCATGATAAATACACAGTGATACAAAAGAGAACATCGACTGTGTTATGTATTTAAATTATCTAAACATCTACTCAGGATATTCGATCGGACTTTAAATGCATTGTACAGAATTAACTTAAGTCTTCCAAACTAATTATTACGTCCCTTTAATAAAATAATAACTAAAATGTGTATACATCGTTTTCTTACAGTCATATATAGTTATAATGTATATAATAATAGCGTTTGGTATAAAAGTAAATCTTTGACGTACAAACATCAGGAAAGCTAGTCCCGCAATATTGCCACTAACCACGCTTATATATCTGGTTTCACTGTTACGAAACCAAATTAAATCCTGTTGGAAGCTGAATTAAAGCCGATGCGGCCGGTAGATGAACAGCCAGCAAATTGAAAGAAAGCGTTATATATACAATTTTTCAAAAGTATGATGTGTTACACATGTATTAGATAATAATACTAGTATAAGTTAATGTAAACACCTTTGAGCCGCTGTTAGATCGGCTAAGTCGCAGCCCGTTTAGCTTCACACATTTTGTTTTACAGGTTGACAACGCTTTTTCTGGATTTTTGTACTATTTTCACAATTTTTCAAATTTGTTTAATTCGATACCCACGTTATAGGTTGACATTTTGACTTATGTGTCTTAATTGGAGTAGGTTTTAACATCAAACGTAACGTTACAATAATGTACCAGTCAATTGAAACTATTCCGCCCCCAATACAGGGGAAAGACAGGTGATAGCGGGGAACTGTCCCGTGTTTTTACGTTTTCGATGTCCCCGCACTGATGTATGTGTGGTACGCTTAAAAATTGATTCGCGAGAAAATACAGTGAAATGAAGCTCTGACTATACCCGTGAGGTATAGGACAGGGGGAATTGCGGGGTTTTACCCTCTCCATGACCCTCGGGGTTTGATAAAGCAAAAGTAAAAATCCCCGTCGTTCCCCGGGGTAGGGGAGCATGGTTTCAATTGACTGGTTCATAAGATACGTGATTCGGCCACCTTTGGAATTTACTGTAGAGCTGTTGTGTTGTTGCTGTTTAGTGAGTTGGGGGGAAAGTCTTACATATGTATAATTGTTACATTTTCTATTGAATGCATGGACACTTATACAGTCCTAGTAATAATGTATACAAGAACCATGCTTAATTTTGACAATGCAAGTTCTTTAATTAATCAATTTAAATATGCATTAACAATTTCAACTGTTTAAAATGGTTCGTAAATGAAACACAATTGTTGACGTTTTGGGACTACTTTTGACCATTTATTGAAAATATAACTACATACCAAAGTATGTTTGTCGGTATTTATTACAATAAACATTTTACCACAGGGACTGTAACACTATGCCCCGAACCCCCGTTCCGTGTGTACAAAATATATAGGTCGTAAGCCAAAATGGAAAAGCACAATATTCTTTGTGAGAGATGGTTAGTCTTTCATACAGTGTGTGCTAGTAGCAAGTTTATATCTCTTTATTAATAGGGAAAATGTACGTACATGTATATCACTAGAAATCACTAGAAATCAATATTTATACAATTTTAGGGGTATATTGAGATCTCATCTTGCATTAAGCATAATGTAATGCTTTCTTATATTTTTATTTATTGAAACAAGTGCCGACGTTATGCTTTTTACGTATGTCCGCTTTTCATTAAAATTCAATTTTGTTGAAAATAATGCGAGACCATCCCTCTTTTTTATTGTTTGTGCTTATTCTGTAGAATTACCGCATAACCGCGGTATGTTTCATTAGTTGATCGTATCACTTTTTGTTGACCAAATTGCGCCCTGAAAAGAGTAGGGTGTCGAAAATACGCAGTAAAATACAGGTCAATTTTCGATATATAAACGTTTTCGTTGCGACTTAGTCACAACCGCTATAAATTTTACATATACGTATTCAACGGATGAAGGACTAACAAATTGAGTTTTGAAAATTATTGTAGACCTTAATTTAACAGAAATATACGCTTAAAACGCCTATTGTACATAGCGTCACGTTGCTAGGAAACGAAGCGATATTTTGAAAAATTAAAAACGGCATAATACAAAGAGTATGTTAAAGCATATTTCTGGAGATTTTCATTAGATTCGGCGAAAAAGTGGCGTTATTAAAACAGCGTAAAACGACGCATAATTATCACGACGTCGCTCAAAAAACGACGTAAAATATAGCGTTAATTTTCATTTCAAGTCGATTGTTGGTCAACATTTTGCGGTGAGACCCCTTGATATTTTTACGTCGATGGAAAGAGAAATAATTCAGCAGTGTTTAAATTTAATAAAACTATAGGGTCACCGTGCAAAATGTTGCATGACATTGATATAACGTTAGCGTACTGACGTTATAAAAACAACGAAAAACGGCACTCAGTCGCAATTAAAATGCACCGCGTTATCGCCGCGTGCTGTATTGACAGTTGGGCTTTCCATTGATTACCGTTATGAAGCGATCGATAAGTGTATACACCCGACGCCTGACAAAACCTTCAAAACGCGCTAACGTCGCCATACCCGTACAGGACGTTAAATAATTCTAAAATTCTTCAATATATTTTTTCCAAAAACATATCTTTGGAAACTACAGATTTTGTACTTTTAGCCATCATAACTTCATATAAATCGGTGCGAAGTCGACAATTATTATATGACGTCGCGCAAAGGTAGCGACTCACCTTAAGAACTCTGACAAGTGTTTTATAATACCAAGGTATGCGATCAGAAGAACTTTCATACACACCGTCATCAGTAGTACAACCGCCACAATTGACAATAAACCGAATCAAATGAGACTTAAATTTCATACATGTAAATGATGTTGAATATTTGCATTCTGGTATATCTCATGCTATGCAAATTGCCTTGCAACACTGACCATTTCAAGGTCAAGGTCAATGTAGTTATAAGGTCAAAGTACAGAAAAAGCAACTTAATAACATTTTCTCACGTTTCAGTTGATGTTTGAAATACTGATTCAATTTTATAATGCTTAATAATGAAATTATTTTAAATATAGGTCTATATATAAATAATTGTTTGTGTTAAAAGGACAATTATACACATTGTAAAACGAAATAAAAGACGCCTTTGCTCGTACTACAACTAGCAAAGTCATAATTATCCCATGTCGTGAACTCTCAACAAGCATATAAAGCCATTTCTAGCCTTTAGTAGTAGTCACCACCGGTGGATGAAGCCATTTCTAGTCGTACGGAGGAGTCACCACCAGTGGATGAAGCCATTTCTAGCCTTATGAAGGAGTCACCAACGCCGGATGAAGCCATTTCTAGCCTTATGGAGTAGTCACCAACGGCGGAAGAAGCCATTTCTAGCCTTATGGAGTAGTCACCACCAGTGGATGGAGCCATTTCAAGCCTCGTGGAGTAGCCACCACCAGCGAAAAAAAACCATTCTACACCTATTGAGGAGTCACCAACGGCGGATGAAGCTAGTTCTAGCCTTACGGAGTACTCCCCAACAGTGGATGAAGCCATTTATAGCCTTATGAAGTAGTCACCACCAGCAGATAGAGCCATTCTAGCCTGATGGATGAGTCACCACCAGTGGATGAAGCCATTTCTAGCCTTATGGAGGAGTCACCACCAGTGGACGAAGCCATTTCAAGCCTTTTGGAGGAGTCACCACCAGTGGATGAAGCCATTTCTAGCCTTATGGAGGAGTAACCACCGGTGAATGGAGCAATTTCTAGCCTCATGGAGGAGTAACCACCAGTGGATGAAGCCATGTCTAGCCTTATAGAGTAGTCACCAACGGCGGATGAAGCCATTTCTAGCCTTATGGAGTAGTCACCAACAGTGGATGAAGCCATTTCTAGCCTTATGGAGTAGTCACCACCAGTGGATGAAGCCATTTCTAGCCTTATGGAGTAGTCACCACACCACCAGTGGATGGAGCTATTTCTAGCCTTATGGAGGAGTAACCACCAGTGGATGAAACCATGTCTAGCCTTATGGAGTAGTCACCAACGGCATAATTCGAGGGGTTACAGCCAAAACCTTCTATCTGATAAACTTGGCCAAATTGACTTTTTTAGTTAAATGAGTTCCGTATTATCATTGTTATTTATTCTCAAAATTATTTCAAAATATCCAACTTAATTAATTAAATATTGATAATAGTCATTTTGAGCTATCGTGTATCTACAGAACTGATTGGAGGCAGAACAAGTTTTAAATCAATGGCCTCTGAATATTTGCGTAGATGTAACATTAACATCTGTTAGAATGAATCAAATCTGTATATCAATCTCTACCAATAACATTTGTGTGTCTTAATATAATATTTGTCCCGCTCGACAGTTCCATATAAAACAATGACATTTTGGTTACATGACATCAGCCTTGATTTGTCAATTTATATAAGTCAACAACAAGGCACCGGGTGCTGGTCTGTAGTACATACAATTTCATCGCTGTAAGTTAAATGTCAAACCACAGTTGTTGTTTATATTGCTGTATAATAATAGCAGCTTCACTCGAATAAGATGCCAAAGTGTGACTAAAACGGATTGTATACATTTAGCTATTCAGTTAAAAGACTGTTTAGCCACTACGTAAGCAAACTTAAAGGAAGGTGCTAGTATGCATTAACTTGGTATCAAGTAATGGTCAAGCGTTATTCATTAACTTTCCTAAGGTAAAACAGAAATGACCACAATCACGGCGTACAAACCTAATCACTGTATGACTTATTGGGATACTATACAATGCAAAGTATGTGCCTTATTGTGAGTAAAAGCACTTGTGATTTCCCGTCACTGTGTGATTCATTGGTAGACTATACAATTCAACGTGTATGACTTATTGCGATAACTGGAAGTTGATTTTATACTCTTAGACAAATACGTGAATCAGGAAAATATACGTCTCTTATGACAATATCTTCCAACACTACTGTATATGCAAAAGATTGTTATAGCTTTATGTATTATCTCAATAAAAAAATACCATATTGAATGACACGTGGCCCAGTTGTTGCAAGTGATATATATATCAGAGTGGAACGGTGGTCGAGTGCTTAGCTCGATCAACTACTAATCTGGAATTCCAAGGTTTGAATCTCTGTCTGGACACAGGAATTCTAGTCAGAATGACTGGACTAGGACATCCCGTCTGAATTCCTTGTATCACACAAGCATCAACCTATCTCTTCTTCTTGAGGTCATTTGCCAAATAGGCAGAGATAAAACCGCACTACAAATGTCTGTCGACAGCAAAAAAGATAAATCATACATTTCAAAGATATTGAAGTTTTCAAATTTCTGTAGTACATATTTAAGTTGCTAAATCCTAAAATATATTTTCATTTTAAACATATTCTGTATCTTATTACCCAGTTAATATTTTAAATGTTCATACCTGCTTGTAATTCAAACATACCAACACATTTTAAATTTTAATTTACAAGCCGTAAATATTAAAGTTTTTAATGAATTTATAAATTTATGAAAAACTTTATTAATTACGACATGAAATTTATAAATTCATTAAAAACTATTAATTGCGGCATGTAATTCTAATTGTATTTGAATACAGTGATGAATGTCACAGTGAACACTGACTTTCGTAATTAATTTTAAAGGTTTCTTAGCTTGTGGCCATGGTGAACTGCAATTATAGTACATAACCGTATTGGTCATTATCCTATATATATATTTACAATCGCAATTGCATAATTTTTATGTTTTCAAGTCACATTTCCTTTTCATTTAATATGCCAAAATGCTACATCTGTTACGGAAGCAATTTGAGCATTGAATGATATTCTGATTTACACTGACATTTAAGCTTAATCAGACCATGAACCATATAATCTTTTCTTGATGTTTTTTGTTAGTCCACAAACATCAATTTATATGAAACCAGAGGATTTCATCACTGAATATGATAAAAAGTTTCTAAAATTTTCATCACATGGACGTTTATCGTAAACTCCATATACATATATATGACAATAATATGGTTTGACATTTTAAATGTTTTGATATCAGGAGGAAAGTAGATTTGCCTACCGGTCTAGTGTAAATAAGCGTGGTATAGTGTGGACAGATTCCCCATTATTTTATCATCAGCTGCTTGCCACATATATATATCGTATTACATTTGGATCTGGCAAATGTCAAATTGTATCATTGAGTGAGGCTTTGAAAACCCAAAAATATTTTGGCATTTAAATCACATTATTCCTTACAATGTTCACAAATATTTCATATTAGTGTTTAAAGTATTCAACTGTCTACATAATTTAATAGTTTAACTTTAACAATAACCATATCTTAACAAATGGTTATTAATAAACGCTCTGCTGAAAACATAAGGAAATAGCACATAGCAGGATTTGGCTCTAACCCCTCGATATGAAGCCATTTCTAGCCTAATGGAGTAGTCACCACCATCGGATGGAGCCATTTCTAGCCTTATGGAGTAGTCACCACCATCAGATGGAGCCTTTCTAGCCAAATGGAGTAGTCACCACCAGTGGATGAAGCCATTTCTAGCCGTATGGAGGAGTCACCACCAGTGAATGAAGCCATTTCTAGCCATATGGAGAAGTCACCATCATCGGATAGGGCCATTCTAGCCCGATGGAGTACTCCCCTTCTGCGTATGAAGACATTTCTAGCCTTATGGACTACTCCCCTACTGCGTATGAAGCCATTTCTAGCCTTATGGAGTACTCCCCTACTGCGTATGAAGACATTTCTAGCCTTATTGAGTACTCCCCTATTGCGTATGAAGACATTTCTAGCCTTATGGAGTACTCCCCTACTGCGTATGAAGACATTTCTAGCCTTATATATTACTCCCCTACTGCGTATGAAGACAGTTCTTACGTTATGGAGTACTCCCCTTTTGCGTATGAAGACATTTCTTGCCTTATGGAGTACTACCCTACTGTGTATGAAGACATTTCTAGCCTTATGGAGTACTCCCGTACTGCGAATGAAGACATTTCTAGCCTTATGGAGTACTCCCCTACTGCGTATGAAGACATTTCTAGCCTCATGGAGTACTCCCCTACTGCGTATTAAGACATTTCTAGCCTTATGGAGTACTCCCCTACTGCGAATGAAGACATTTCTTGCCTTATGGACTACTCCCCTACTGCGTATGAAGACATTTCTAGCCTAATGGAGTACTCCCCTGCTGCGTATGAAGACATTTCTAGCCTTATGGAGTACTCCCCTACTGCGTATGAAGACAGTTCTTACGTTATGGAGTACTCCCCTTTTGCGTATGAAGACATTTCTTGCCTTATGGAGTACTACCCTACTGTGTATGAAGACATTTCTAGCCTTATGGAGTACTCCCGTACTGCGAATGAAGACATTTCTAGCCTTATGGAGTACTCCCCTACTGCGTATTAAGACATTTCTAGCCTTATGGAGTACTCCCCTACTGCGTATGAAGACATTTCTTGCCTTATGGACTACTCCCCTACTACGTATGAAGACATTTCTAGCCTTATGGAGTACTTCCCTACTGCGAATGAAGACATTTCTTGCCTTATGGAGTACTCCCATACTGCGTATGAAGACATTTCTAGCCTTATGGAGTACTCCCCTTCTGAGAATGAAGACATTTCTTGCCTAATGGAGTACTCCCCTACTGCGTATGAAGACATTTCTAGCCTTATGGAGTACTCCCCTACTGCGAATGTAGACATTTCTTGCATTATGGAGTACTCCCCTACAGCGTATGAAGACATTTCTAGCCTTACGGAGTACTCACCTTCTGCGAATGAAGACATTTCATGTCTTATGGAGTACTCCCCTACTGCGTATGAAGACATGTCTTGCCTTATGGAGTACTCCCCTACTGCGTATGAAGACATTTCTAGCCTTATGGAGTACTCCCCTTCTGAGAATGAAGACATTTCTTGCCTAATGGAGTACTCCCCTACTGCGTATGAAGACATTTCTAGCCTTATGGAGTACTCCCCTACTGCGAATGTAGACATTTCTTGCCTTATGGAGTACTCCCCTACTGGGTTTGAAGACATTTCTTGCATTATGGAGTACTCCCCTACAGCGTATGAAGACATTTCTAGCCTTACGGAGTACTCCCCTACTGTGAATGTAGACATTTCGTGCCTTATGGAGTACTCCAGTACTGCGAATGAAGACATTTCTAGCATTATGGAGTACTCCCCTATTGCGTATGAAGACATTTCTAGCCTTATGGAGTACTCCCCTACTGCGTATGAAGACATTTCTAGCCTTATGGAGTACTCCCCTACTGCGTATGAAGACAGTTCTTACGTTATGGAGTACTCCCCTTTTGCGTATGAAGACATTTCTTGCCTTATGGAGTACTACCCTACTGTGTATGAAGACATTTCTAGCCTTATGGAGTACTCCAGTACTGCGAATGAAGACATTTCTAGCCTGATGGAGTACTCCCCTATTGCGTATGAAGACATTTCTAGCCTTATGGAGTACTCCCCTACTGCGTATGAAGACATTTCTAGCCTTATGGAGTACTCCCCTACTGCGTATGAAGACAGTTCTTACTTTATGGAGTACTCCCCTTTTGCGTATGAAGACATTTCTAGCCTTATGGAGTACTTCCCTACTGCGAATGAAGACATTTCTTGCCTTATGGAGTACTCCCCTACTGCGTATAAAGACATTATTTCTAGCCTTATGGAGTACTCCCCTTCTGAGAATGAAGACATTTCTTGCCTAATGGAGTACTCCCCTACTGCGTATGAAGACATTTCTAGCCTTATGGAGTACTCCCCTACTGCGAATGTAGACATTTCTTGCCTTATGGAGTACTCCCCTACTGGGTTTGAAGACATTTCTTGCATTATGGAGTACTCCCCTACAGCGTATGAAGACATTTCTAGCCTTACGGAGTACTCAGCTACTGCGAATGAAGACATTTCATGTCTTATGGAGTACTCCCCTACTGCGTATGAAGACATGTCTTGCCTTATGGAGTATTCCCCTACTGCGTATGAAGACATTTCTAGCCTTATGGAGTACTCCCCTTCTGAGAATGAAGACATTTCTTGCCTAATGGAGTACTCCCCTACTGCGTATGAAGACATTTCTAGCCTTATGGAGTACTCCCCTACTGCGAATGTAGACATTTCTTGCCTTATGGAGTTCTCCCCTACTGGGTTTGAAGACATTTCTTGCATTATGGAGTACTCCCCTACCGCGTATGAAGACATTTCTAGCCTTACGGAGTACTCCCCTACTGCGAATGTAGACATTTCGTGCCTTATGGAGTACTCCCCTACTGGGTTTGAAGACATTTCTTGCATGATGGAGTACTCCCCTACTGCGTATGAAGACATTTCTTGCAGTATGGAGTACTCCCCTACTGCGTATGAAGACATGTCTTGCCTTACGGAGTACTCCCCTACTGCGTATGAAGACATGTCTTGCCTTATGGAGTACTCCCCTACTGCGTATGAAGACATTTCTTGCATTATGGAGTACTCCCCTATTTTTGCCTTATGGAGTACTCCCCTACTGCGAAAAAAGCAGTTGATAGCCTTATGGGGTACATGTACTCTCAATCAGCGGATGAAGTCCATGCCAGATAGAGTACTTGTCACAAGTGGATATGTCATTCCAAGGCCTATAAGAAACTCAATACTGCCAGAAAAATCCATTCATATCCATTTGTAGAACTCCCAACCAGTGGTAAACTGATTCCCAGTCATGTGAGGGTATGCACCACAACTTGAATAACCATTCCTAGCAGTATGGAGTACTCACCACCAACGTATCAAGCAATTACTAGCCAAATGTTTACTTACTACTCCTAGCAAAAGCCATTCTTAGCCATATTAAGTAAGGAGTATGTATGAAAACGCTAGTTTTACTCTTATGTTTGCCTATCTATTGGTTTTAGCCTATAAAGTCGCCACACTATACCGGTGAACGCTCCTATTATCAGATATTTTATTGTGAAATTTTACCCCACCCAATTCGTAATAAAGAGCAAGAGCAACCAAAACTAATTTCAAAAACACATCATTCCATGCACATTGTACAGCAAGTTCACCTATAATGCTCTAAATACATAAAGGAAGTCAAAATTATGTAATTTCTTATTGTTTTCACTTTGGGGTATATTTACCACACCCACTTTAAACCCTTAGCGATAGCATACAACTAAAAAAGTTATAAATCTTACACCCTCATTTTCTTCATACAAAATAAATAAAATCATTCAAATGTAAAATTTATAGTCATAAATGTACTTTTAAGTTATTGACAATACAAAATATAGAAAAATACCCAAAAATAGCCAATTTTGGGCCTCTATATGGGTCATAGCTTTTCCAAAATGTCGAAATTAATAGCTTTTCCAAAATGTCGAAATTTACTATCAAAACTGATAAAAGTGTGTCTTCCATTCATTTTTCAACACATAAGTACATTTTGAAACATATTTGTGAGAAAACAATTCTATTCATGCACTAATAAGCGTTCAGTACCATTTTTCGCGTAAAAATGGCGGCCATCTTGGACGCCATCTTGGATGCTGAGCGGTTGTGAAAGAGGAAATTTGTAAGAAATAGATTTTCTTAATGTTCTGTCATATGTCCAACTGTGGTGCAAGTTTAGGAGATGGACTCCAATTTTGAATAAATCGCCCTCAGCTCTTAGGCTAAAGGGCTTTGATATGAAATACACTTTAAAAACGCCTCACCTAAAAGGGTGAGTGCGCTTGAAGGATTCCCAGAAAATAACGAGACTACATTTTTTATTACAAACAAAACTGATGTACACGTAGGAAAGATCAATTCATACACATGTAAAATTATATTGCAATGACATAAATAATTTTAGCGATATTGTGCTTTGAATTAGGTGAGGCGCTTGTAAAGTCCTTGAGTGTATATGATAGCTATATTGGTGTCTTTCTCGGTTAAGTGTTTCCTTCCCAGGCTGTCAGAGCTTTTACGATATTATTTTCTATCTGTCGATCTGGACTGATTTCAAAGAAAGTTAACAATTCTCTTTAGTGTCAAACTTAGTTGTTCATATTGATGGCAAGATATTCAAATAAATTAGCAAGTTTATTAATATGCTCTTATTTGTCTGCACTATTGCCCTGTCACCATAACATAACTGTATCAGAAAATATGCACGGGTCCCTTTTATTCCCACCGGGGGGATACAGGGGAATTAGACAGACTAACCTTCCCGATTGGCGGGAATTTGATAACCTCATCAAATCTAAGTCCCAGGGAATAGACTTTGGTCCGGGAATTTTGACACCGCGAGGGTCGACAGCGATACTATTATTCGTGTTTGTATTAAAATATCCGGATGAAAAACTATGCTCCACGGTGGGGATTTAGACAGTAAACATTGTCTCCAGGGGGGATTTAGACATAAAACAATTAACAATGTATAATGTATAATTCCCCTGGGTCGACCGCCCCACTCCCCGGCCGGGCAAAATATGGACTTGTGCAATATCGGGGCATATTCATCAAATTCAGTGCTGGTTCTTGCTTTTATTTGCAGACAATGGGTCATTCCAAGTACAGTTTTGTCGTTAAAGAGGCGGAAAAATCATACATTCTTAAAACAGACCAGCTTCTATCAAGGCCAACAACTATGGGCGAAATATTTCAGAAGAACATCCGTGCTGAAAATAGCATATTATGTATAATATACATGTAGATCTACAATAAAGCGATTATCAACTTTCGTCAACTTAATGTCATAGCCACATAACACTTTATAATACATTACTCGAGCCGTCGAATTTCATTACTGCCTCCCGGTACAACCAAATCATACCCGATAAATATCAGCTCGTATTCGGCGATTAAATCCCGAAACCGCGATTGCATCACCTAAATATCACCGAATGTTCGGCAAACGTAAAAATGTCTTCGAAGGTTCCTGACACTTTAGCGAAACATCGCCGATGTGTCGGGCAGCCTCTGGGGTGTCTCGTGGAATACCTTTTTATCGCGGAAGCACCACCGATTATCCCCCGAGGTTATGGATGCCTCTTTTGATGAAAGTTCTGCCGAATGGTTTCTCAATCGTTCTTGAGACATGACGACAACGATATGCTCGCTATTCTGATGGTTCATTACAGTGATCTCCCCTGATAAATTTCATGTCTGACAGACGAGCAGAATATTTCCAGGATAAAAACTGTTTATTTCGTCGTGTTACAAGACTTAGTATGTTGGCGAGTTGGGAGCTTACATCATTATCAACAAACCTTGTTTAGTAAGTGATATTTTATTCAACCATCGTTTACTTGCATGGTTAGTGAAAAAGATGTGTTATGGTTACTGTTAAACCCGGAAGTAATATTTTTGTATCACCGTAAATCCAACTTGATCACCGCCATAATTTTAAAATTGCAATATACTACATGTTAACCAAACGGCCGGATAGACCAAATATTAAATCTGCGTAGAATTTACAGTAGCTAGGAACCTCAACCACTGTACCCCCCCTTGAGTGTTGTAGAAGTCCCCATTCACAGTACTGTTGAGACTGACTTACTACAGGTGGCTAGCTCAGTTCACGAATAAGTAATACAATGGTATTTGATCGTGGCTTCAAGTCCCAACGCCGGAAGCCATTTTACCACCTTATTTATGCACACCAGTCAATTGAAATCAATCTCACTTAACAACGGGAAATGCCAGGGAGTAGTTGGGTAGAGTCCCCTGCGTTACCTTAAGCTGGGTTCACACTCTAGCGTTTGGACCGAGGTTTGGGCGAACGTTCAGCTCCGCTCGTAAAAGTAAATAAACGTTTTGAAAAGTTGACGATCGCTGGTAAACGCTGAAGAACGTTGTATTCGTTGAAAATTTTTAACATGCAAAAACTTTGCCGACGTTTGGAAATAATGTAAGTTGTGCTCCGTTAATAAACGTTCCTGAACGCTGAATTAAGTTGATCAAAGTTTGCTTAAGTTAATCTGTGTTGGCTAACGTTTGCTGAAACGCTGGTGGTGATAATGAATTTAGTCGAACGTTTATCTAGCGGAGGCCAACGGGTATCCAGCGCAATGAACGCGGTAGTAACGCAAGGGCTGGCGTAAGCCAACTTTTCCCAGCGCAAATGAACGTTTGTCCAATATCAGACGCAACGAACGCGATAGGAACGCGAGTAGTTAGCGTAGACGAACTTTCCATAACGTTTCAGTAACTTAGGTAAACTTGGTTCAACGAATCCTAGCGTTGGCACCTCGTTCGTCTAAGTCGGACTAAGTTAGGGACCGCTACACATACGCTAATCTACGTTGGCAAAAGTTCACAAACGTCGATAAAAAATAGCTTACAATGCAGACAATGTTGTTAGGCGCTAGTAACCGCTGTCAAACGCAGTTAAGCGCTGAAAAACGTTCCCAAGCGTTAGCGTGCGTTAGATACACAACGTTCGCAGTGTGAACCAAAATATTCCTCCTCGCGAGCGTACTTTCACCGACGTTTGGGCTAATTTTTTCGACTTTTGTAACGCTGACCAACGCTGGTACAAACGTTCATAGTGCGAACCCTGCTTCACCGATACGCTGCAACGCATTGTGGGGCTTTTGTTTCGCGTAAAAAGTGTACTTTAACCGTGACTATATCCATGAGGTATAGGCCCGGGTAATTTGCAGGGTTTACCATCTGTATGGCCTGGAGGGGGGATAGGGATTTTACTCGGGGTTTGAAAAAAGCGACAGTAAAAATTCTTGCTATTCCGCAGGGTCCAGGTGAGGTTTCAATTGACAGGTGCATTACTTTAAAATGGTGTCAGACATGCTTGGCAGAATCATACATGAACCTTTGGTCTGCAGATCCATTGTTGCCTTTGCATGATGGAGAGCTCTAAGAAATAAAAGGGAATGAGTGTAGTGATAGTGGAGAATGACTCGTAAACTGGCCCCTGGCTAGATTATTTAGCAGAGCTACATAGCGGTACTATAAATACCAGTTGTTGAAGGTTTGAGTCCCATGTTTTGTGTATTTTTCCTCCTTTATTTACCCAGTACTTACTAATAAAATTTAAATAATAAATTGCAATTCTCGAATTGCATGTGTAAGGATATCACATTTGATTATCCCTTGATGGAATAATAAACTTTTAATATTGTTTTTTAGGAAAAAGTGTCCAGGAAACATCATTCCACTTGATGATGTTGATGATGATGATGAAGCATTTTTAGCTACGCATATCATCAAGGAGGTGGAGAAAATATGATCAGGTATTGTCACTAAACTCTGTTTTGTGTTACAGCGTTATAGTTTGTACATAACAATAAAAATAAAGCTAGTTTACTAGTACTAGTAATAAAATTTCACATTAATGATAAAATTGATTTCAATTATAACTTTACTCAGATGCAAATAGGTATAAAATGCTTAAAAGCAGCTTTCGTAAATTAAATATGTTGTGTTTTGCTTGCTTAAGTAGATGTGATCCTAATTAAAAGTCTTATAAACCTGATTTTTGTACATCATTGCTTTTAACACAAATATTTTTTCAAGTTAAAATGACTATTAGGGATTGCTGTAATATGCCCGTCACTTGCTTTAGTTGGCATATAGTTTGGACCTATAGTTGAATTTGAATCAAGTCATTGTACTAGTTGTTAAACTAACACAAGGCAGTCCATAAGACGGCTATCCCTCGCCCCATTAATCGATAGTGAACTGTGACCTTGACTTATGCCAGCGAGCTTGAATAAAACTTTACTCCGCAAGATAGAAACATGGGTTCTGCAAAACACCTTCATTAGTTAGACATTGGTAAGTTTCATGCAATTCTGTCCAGACATTAAAAAGTTAAGAACCGGACAGAAATGCAAGGTTCCAACCTTTCACCTTGAATTGTGACCTTGACCCGACAAGGTTGGAATGCGCGTTCTGCACGTCATATTTATTAATTACATATTTACTATGAATTCTATGCAGTTTCACCTAGCAGTTAAAAAGTTATGGAGTGGACTTAAAATGCAAGGTTCCTTGGGTAGCGAGGAGTTTCAGGAGAATCTTATGACGGTGTTTCCGAATGATGTGGGTTCAGCCCCTCTCAGGTCATACAGCTATATATTTATAATTGGAATTCGGTGTAAAAGAATGATGTTCACACCAGCTCGTATTTTTAAAGTAACAGTAACATTCGAATTTCTATACCTTGTACAACAAATGGAAGAATTTGATCAATAATACACGTCGAGTTTACGAAATCCCTGCAAAGTACTCGACAGGTGGGCTTGGCGTTTCGTTTGAAAACATTTTAGCTTCAGACTGGGGTCACACTTTTGCTTTAGGAAGGATGTTAACTGGTGGTTTGGAAAACATTTAACTCCGCTGGTGAAAGTTGTTAATCGTTTATAATAGGGCTAGCATAGGAAAACTTTCTTCAACACGCCCGTAACTTTAACGAGTTCATAAAACGGGTGTTAACGATGATTCACAAAGGCAACAAAGTATTTGTTTAATAAGGCCACACAACGATACAACTACCTGTGACGTACACGTAATGGTGGGTGTCTTGAGGACTCGCAAGTATTTTTGTATGGAGTATTTTCCTAACTATCTGATACCACGTTCATCGATACAATTATGCACCAGTCAATTGACACCACGCCCCCCCCCCCCCCCCCCCCCTACCCCGGGGAATGATGGGGATGTTTACTTTTTTAAACCCCTGGTAAAATCATAGCCCCTTAAGGGCCATACAGATGGTAAAACTTCCGCAAATTGCCCCGTCCTATACCTCGCTGGTATAGTAACGGCAATATCCGCTAAGCAAAACAAATGCTCTCCACTCACGCGGCACAGCGGGAATATCGGAAACGTAAATTCACGGGACAGTTCCCCGCTATATCCGCCCTCTCCCGGGGTTGGGGTCGTGGTTTCAATAGACTGGTGCATTATTGTACTGCTATAATGTTGTGATTGTCCTTTATATGTACATAACTTATTCATGTTTAATCAGCAGTGACTTTTGTGCCTATGGAACTGGGTAAAGCTACCTTCTTACATGTATCATGCATATATGTTTTGCGTTCGACTGAGACAGTCATAGCGTGTGTCCATTCAGTTTTTCTCCCTGTGTAGTCGGCCAATGCCGTCCGAGGAAAGAGACAAAGTTTGTGTGATACAAGCAATCCGGTCAGGCTGTCCTAGCTCTTTCTGAATAGACTCATTGGTTCTTTAAAATTCAAACGGGTACTGTTGCACCAGGATAAGACACACTGCTGATCAAAATTATTTTGACAAATACTATTTTCCCTACACAAACATACAATTAATCACAGAATCTAAAATACATGATTGTATCGTAAACATTTTTTTTCCTAAGTTTAAAACCACTCCATGACTCCAGAGACAAAAATATTTTCTTATATTCTTTAAATAAAATGTTTAAAAAAAATTATTTAAAGAATATAATTTCTCGAATTTTCAAAGGTGGACTTGATGCCATCAATGAATAAATACGGTAACATTTTTATTTAAATCAACATCTGTTTATGAATGACCTTTGACGTAATCATTTTACAGAAAATACACGCCTCGTTCTGAGACGAATAGTATAGATGTTTCGTGGGCATCGGTGACATAACTTTTATTTAATAATCAATATATCAGTCTACGGCCGTAGTTTGTTTTTTACCCAGCGAACTATATAATAGAAATGTTGTTCTTTTAAAGGTGGGGATCTTCAAACATTTATGTTTTTAATTACTTGTATAAAAAATCATTTAATATTCTGTCACAGGACTCGACACACAGACATTATCTAAAATATGTTGATCTAAATGTGTTGTGTATTGAGCAATGTCTACCCGCGAGTGTCGGTGTTTTTATCATCTTCAGACATTTGATTTTTTTACAGCAATAGATTCTAGATCTATTTATTAGAATGGTATGTATCTAATGATTACAGAAACGTAAGAGTCAACTTGTTTACTGTATTTCATTAACAATGGCTGTAGATCTACAATATTCTTGTTGTCAATGAGGATAATGCCGCTCGGTGATAAACTAAAAAGTGACTCGGACGTCGTATCTTCGGTCAATATTTATGTTCTTTTTGAAATAACAACAGCGTATTAATAAAGAAAAATGTGCGAATATCGTTGAGCGTCCGGCACGACTCTTGTGATTACACATTCCCGATAATCCATCCAATCCGCGTTGCCTTTAGATTTTATTTAGAATCCTAGGTTCTATTCAGAATGTACGCTATAAATAGTTTGTATTGCTCGTTTGCATTACATACTTATAGAATCTATAATTTATATTTATTGTCTAATCCCAAATGATATATTGAACTCTACCACATATGTGCAATGTCGAGACTACGCGTTAGAGTAATCAACATGCCGAGTTTATACGGCGACGTCATTTCTCTGTTTATGACGTTACGTCATTTGCCGCATTTGGACCCAAAGTCTCATGGCGTGTCACATATAATACCAGTCAGTTTAATGAGTGGACATGATAAACCAGTCAGTTAATTGAGTTGACATACGAAACCAGTCATTTGATTTATTTTCCACATACAAAACCAGTCTGTTAATTGCAACATACAAACCAGTCAGTTTACCGAGTCGATATAAAATAAACATCCTACTAAACCAGTCAATTCGTTAAGTCGACATATGAAACCAGTCCGTTCATGGAGTCAACATAGGAAACCAGTCAGTTTATTGATATGAACTACAAAACCAGTTGATCGAGTCGACATACAAAACCAGTCCGTTTATTGAGTTGACATACGAAACCAGTCATTTGATTGAGTCGACATTCAAAACCAGTCTGTTTATTGCAATACACAAAACCAGTCAGTTTATCGAGTCGATATATAAACAAGAAGGCCATGTGGCCCTAAAGCGCTCACCTGATTACTAGCAGTAAAGGCAGAATCAGTATTTGTTATGATATGACATTAATAGTAGATGTAGATTTTACAAATACACAGTATATGGCCAGGTTTTATAAAGATGAGGTAAAAAATGTGACCTCTAGAGTATAAACAAGGTTTTCTTCAATGTGATCTGGGGACCTAGTTTTTGATCCAGTTACGAACTTGACCTAGATTTGATAGAGACAAACATTGTGACAACGTGTCATAAGGATTAGGTAAAAAGGCGACCTCTAGAGTGTTAACAATGTTTTTATTTTATTTAACATAGTTACCTAGTTTTTGTCCCCAGATGACCCAATTATGAACTTGGCCTATATTTCATAGAGACAAACATTGTGACTAAGTTTCATTAAGATTAGGTAAAAAATGTGACCTCTAGAGTGTTAACAAGGTTTTTCTTCAATGTGACCTTGTGACCTAGTTTTTGACCCCAGGTGACGCAGTTGCGAACTTTACCGAGTTTTCATAGAGGTTCACATTGCGACCAAGTTTCATTAAGATTATGTCAAATAATTTCATAGAGACAAACATTGTGACCAAGTTTCATAAAGATTTAGTGAAAACTGTGACCTCTAGAGTGTTAACAGTCCAATTGCTGACGACGAACGACGGACGGTGGACGACGGACATAGGGTGATCACAATAGCTCACCTTGAAAAACCAGTCAGTTTATCGAGTCGAGATTTTAAACCATTTGGGAGCTTGAGACTGCATACTAAGCCAGTCAGTTGCTTAAATTACACATTTAACCAGTTGTTTCATCGTACTTAACCAGTAAGACAATTGAGTCAAAAACCAAGCCAATTAGTTGCTCGAGTTGCAACTGAGCAAGTCGGTTGCTTAAGTTGGCATATAAAACCAGTCAGTTCATGATATCAAACCAGTCGGTTCGTGATATTAAACCAGTTAATTCATTGAAAGGATTCTAAACCAGACAACTACTTGAATATAGCCTACGAACATAACAAGTCAAATGATCGAGTCAGCATATTGAACCAAGGTTCCGGATACATTAACAGTCACTTGCTTGAGCATACATATTGAACTGTTTGACCAGTCTGTTCGTGATACATAACCAGTCAGTTGCTTCAGTCAACATATTGACCCAGTCGGTTCACGAATCAAAACATGTCACTTGTTTGAGTATGCATATTGAACAGTTTAACCAGTCGGATGTACTAGGTACTAGCAATATGTATTACCATTTTATCCATAATATTGTTTTGAGTGTAAAGATGTAGGTTGATTCTTTTCAATGATTAGACATTACACCACACACATCATTCTACCAGTAAAAGACAGTAGGTCTATGTTCTCTCCTGTCTTACCATATACCATGTATTTGATATAGTTAGTTCTTTCTGCTCAAAGTTCTGTAATAAAAAAAGTGTCAGAGTTATGCTGAACAATATTAAGGCTGTGTACATGTATCGTTTTGTCGAAATGGTGGACACCATCATCATGCCAGCGTTAGGGACATGACACGACACATCGCTTCATCGTGTGATGAAAAGTGATCAAGTCAATACAATGTACATTCCAAAATTGGCAACTCAATGCAAGGTGACAACAAGACATTTCGACGAATATCATGTAGTAGTGTTTGAATAGGATTTTATAACTTGTAGAGGAGAGGCGTGTGTGTTCAGCCAGCTACATGTAGCTCATTCGGTAGAGCATTTGCCCTGTAAGTAAAGGGTCCTGGGTTTGAGACCCGGTCCGGCTGCACATTTTTCTGACACTGTACAGTCATGTTACATTGTCGTCAATCACTGTTGCGTCTTGTTTCACAGTCGCAATGTTTATCAAAATGCCTGCAGTAGTGTTTTGTGGACGATTGACATTTCACGTGACATGGCACTAACAGGTTTCTGTAGGCTTAGCTCAGTACCATGCACATCCATGTGGACCTACAGCTGTATCTTTCTGAGTAAGGTACCCTCTAAAAGAGACATGACTGATTGAGCCAGGCTATGTAGATAGGCCTAAAAGATGGTAGACCTTAGATAACTCACATATGCAGGACCAACACAAAATAGTTGGGTGGGATAGGCAGTGATGCAGCGTTTTTACGTACTAAGAAGAAATCAAGTGACTGGCATTTGGTAGGGCACAATGAAATAAATCACCAAATTCGACGTATTGTCGTTGTTTATTTTTGGAGTATTCTCCCTTGAAATGTCAGAAAATAGTTTTTAACACATTAATTGAAGATACAGTTATCAAATGGAACAATAAGCGTATAACATAATTATATCCTTAGGAAATGAGTTAAACACGCATTTACCTGGGTCAACATGGCATAGGTCCACGCAGACATTTTATTGGAATTTCTTGATGTTGGTTAACCTTCAGATAATTTAACCGATGGCCGCCCGTTATTCTTTGTAATCCTAGGCTAATAATTCGTCCCAAAATCATTCGAACCATCGTTTATTGGTTGAAAATGCGTAAATTGCATTCGAAGCGGGCGATTATGGCAGCCATTTTGTTTTCCTCGAATCTGGTTAAAGTTTTGGTTAACCGGTAACCTAGCTAAGGGAGGTGGGTATCTTTTAACCGCATTTTTACCCATGGTTTAACTAACCAAATTTTTATACAATCGGGTTCTACGATTTAGCCAGACTTCTAACCATTTTGTTAACTTAACCGCGGTTAAAATTTAACCAGCGTTTATACAATTGGGTGCTGATGTCCATCCTCGAAACAGTTAGAACGATGCCCCCGATGCCTCCCGATTCATCATGATTCCTCCCGATTTTACAAGTTGTCACATGACTTCTCCGATGCTTCCCACAGACCACGACGACGATGTTCCCGATGCCCCCCGCAGCTAATTAATTTCCACTGGGAATACATTGCCGAGGCAAAAACTGCTGTGGGAACTAGGCTTAAAGTATCATGCAAATACCGACAACAGCCCTTTCTTT
The DNA here is from genome assembly GCA_947247005.1 of Spisula solida. NCBI lineage: Eukaryota > Metazoa > Mollusca > Bivalvia > Venerida > Mactridae > Spisula > Spisula solida. The sequence continues at coordinate 30,657,909 of OX365949.1, forward strand.
TGTTTTCAAACAAACATGACCATAAAACACAATTAAATTTTGTTTTTTATTTGTAAACAATAGCTAGTGTTGTCATCGGCGCACTATAGATCTATCTACTAGTAATTATCCATGTTTATAGATGAGCCGTGACTGCATCTTTAGCTATAACCTCTTAAGAGTCTGAGGTCAGATTCTATCTATAAATCTAGTGCTATTTTCTCACCATTTCAATAAGTTACAAAATAGTTTAACCGCACTGTGTATAAAGTCCATATTTTAGCGAGCGAGTGCATTAACCCTAAATCCACGAGTAGGCCTATTTATTATTGTGAATGTATGACATCACAAAATTATTTATGTTTGAATAAACAACTTGTTTATGTTGTTGTAAATTATTTGTTTGTATTCAGTCGGGTTCATGTGAACTATTCATTAATTGACGAGTTAGATAGAAGTATGTATTTCGATTATTAGAAATCAAACATTTTACGTGTACGCTACCTTGAGAAAAATCGTAAAGTGTCCGTTACCAAACCCTTCGTAAGATGATATTTCCAAAGTTTCTTAAGAGGCATATTTTATATTTTACGCACTGCTTAGAATATTTACAAGCTTCCATTTAATCCATCATTTGGCAGAATATTTGCGACAGTAGCTGTGATTGAGGCATAACTTGCGAACAGAAGTATACGCTACCTAAACATTTTGCAAATTTGGAATCGGTTAGGCAAAGATTACGTCAAAACGGAGTAGAATTACACAAGTTCCATAAAGCCAATGAAAAAGCTTTCAATCACGGCGTTTACGCACGCTATCTGACTGAAAACAATGGCGTATCAAAGAAGTTAGAGTGAAAAAACGTACTTGAGTCGACGCTGTTTTAGGTCGAAAATCGTGCACTGCACCACTTTTGGTCACGTGGTTTCCCCACCGTTCGGATGGGTAAAAATCAAATAAGGTTTTCCTGCATCGCTGTTTCAAACGTAGATAAGTTCTCTGCAATCATGATGTAAAAAAAAGAATCATTATTTTTGAATTAAGTCTGTGTGTCCAAACCGTTGCTACTTTTAAGCTGAAATTCTCCGGATAATTCCAACAGGTGCGTGGTGTTCCTACTGGTGCGTATGCAAATCCAAAGAATGCTATTTTTGACGTTTGTAAGTAAGTTATCAACAAAATTGACCTTTTGTTATAGAACACGGTATGTGCGACAATATGACCGGATAAAACTGCAGTGCACGACTCATTTTTCAACCTCGTAAACCAGGTTCAAACACGGGATTATTGAATAATACTACAATACCGTACCTGCGTCGATGAACGCGGAAATTCTAGCTGCATCGTATCAAACAACACATTAATCTCAAAAGCATTATAAAAGACTTGAAGAAGTGAAGAAACAAGCGCCTATCTTTCCGCCATATTGGTTTGTCTCGACCGGCTCAAGGAACATTCTGACCAGCGCAGTTACACGGCAGTGAATACTAAGTTAGCGATATTACTATCAAATTATCACGACATTCCGACCTCATTCAGACTCAACTGACTTTCTACGGAGCCGTGTACAAGAACTTCCAAATTAACTTTTCCTCGATATTGTGTTTTTATTTATTTCCATTTAGGCTGGTTCAGACTTATACTTATTCTGTGGATTCGAGATTGGTGTGACTGGGGTATTAGAGTTGTGCGGTCGAGGTTTGAATGTTAAGAGCAGTTCTCTGAGAGCACCAAATTTTTTTGGCCACGCAATCTCACAGATTTTGATAAATATGTGTTAGTTGTGTACACCGACCCCATATTTTAATTTCAATTTTTTTCCGTTTCTTGAAATTCCTCTCCGTTTCCATAGCAACCGGTCTTAAAGTTGGGGAAATGTGAAAAAACGTGAAAAAGAGACCTGTTCTCGAAATATCAATTATTTTTCCAACAATTGCTATGACAACAAATATTTTAAGTTATAATAATAAATTGAAATAAATTACCTAACAACTGATAGCAAAAGAAAACAAATATATACTTTAGTATTTTTTTAGAGCCTGTTAAACTCGAGGTTTTGAGGCAAAAAACATGATTTTGTGGTCTTTTTTACCTGCATGTATTCAATAATCGCAGCATTACTCAATATAGCCATTAATATAGGTGAATGGGCATAAAGTCAGTCTACAAGTATAAAGAAAAACATTTGTGGGCACTCTAAAAACAAATCTACAACTCCAGCCAGAAAATTGACAATTTTGAAAAAAATGCTGTAATTTGTTGGTCTCTTGCCTAAATTGATGACCCGAGTGCTCTCCCTTGCGAAAACAGCTCTTCAATTAAAAATGGCGGACATGTGACTGTTGGTTCATAAAGTTAAACTATTCTTTGGATTTACAGTATTAATAGGATGGCAGCAATGTGTTTTGATCAAGATTAAGACAGGAACGATCAGAGAATAACTTTTGCAGATGTTATATTGTATATTACTGTGATTTTCACTGAGAAAGGGCCATTTCTGGGACGGATTTTTTGACAGACGACTGAAAACAGTGTAGGTGTCAGAGACATAAATGAACGAACTCGTGTTTTATCTAATTGTAACGATCCAGAGTGTTAATAAATGTTGGTTGACCATCTTAAACTACAAAATGAACATAGAAGAAGAGATACAAGGTGGGCTTTACTTGGTACACCTGCACTGAAACTGTCATGATAGTTCAAGACATGCCTCAGTTGGAAGTTGGGATATTGCACTGCCAATGGAAGTTTTCAGGTAGATCTTTCTATTTGTCTAATAGTTTTTATTATCATTTAAACCCCTTAAACAATAAATATCTTCCATACCATACTTGTAAGGGTTCCTGGCATGAAGTTTTATCCCATCCCCCACCAAATAATGTCGGGTCATGTATGTATTTAATTGTCCTTCCATCACAAAATGTTGTACTGTCTGTAACTTGAAATGTAATTGCTACAGTCATTGAACTTCATAGGAATTGATCAATATTACTTAGGATGTGTTGTTGTGTAGCTATACTTTTCATTCCGATTTGACCAATAACATTGGCAGAGTTGTTGCCCTTGAAATTAGAAGAAAATTTTCTTATAAATGCCATCCGCAACTTAAAAAGTAATTGTGCTATTGTCATCAAATTTCATATGAATATTTGTTTGTTTGTTTACATGTCATTCCATCATTAATTTCTTCTTATTTTAAAAATTGAACTAGTCAAAGTCAGGTTCAGTTTGAGAAAAAGAGCCGGTGGTGAATCTCTGAGGAGTCATAGAAATCGCTGACCGCCGGGGCTTGTGGAAAGCTCTGTTTACACGTACCCGGCTTCACTATTAATAAGCTAGTATGTATATTTACTTAAAAGTATGCTGTGCATTAAGTGTTTGCTTCATTTGTTTGCAACATTGGATTCATGAATATTATCAGGAATACAAGCATGCTAATACCTGGCAAATACAATGTAGTTTCCTTTCTTTCAGTTTATAGTTCCCAACCTGTGTGCTGAAATATGCTGATGTGAAATACATCAAACAGATCAATCTATCTGGTAAGTGCCCTTTGTTTATGACTTTATGTTGTGTTTAAATAATTATGCAAATCATATATGCCATACTATTACTAGATCTGCATTAGTATATGAATATTATTTGAAACAAAACATCCCAGCCATAATTATTTGTTTATGATAAAAACATATTTTCCAATAATGTATGACTGCTCAAAGTGGGTGACTGTTTAATACAAGTGGCTACTGATAGAGGTTCAACTGTATACATACTAGTCCATATATTTACACTCTATCTCAATAAATGGTTTGGTTCTGTTCAAACAACTACAACACAGATAATTATTGGTCAAGTATTATGCTGAATTTATGAACACATATTGCTAAGGAGCACCAACAACCATTTGTAATGTCAGCTGCAATATTGTAAAATCACTTATGCTATGGTCTGTTTATTACTGTTCTGATGTTCTTTTCATGATTTATTGTTATTCTGTTTATTTCATCTAAACATACACCATTGCAGAGTCTGTTTACTTTCATTTTCAGAAGTTGGAACTACAAAGTACATGTATCTGTCCTGATTATGATTGAGGATACTAGACTAGCACTTGAAAATGTTCTGTGACAGAATACAGGTACATTTATATGTATAATATATAATTAATACTAAACTTAGTTTAGAATCCATGTTAGTAGTCTGCATAAAATCTGTTTCTTTCTTCAATTGGGATTTATAAATTGAAATGGACAGCACTTTTGTCAAAAGATCCATGACTAAGATTGTTATCATTCTACTTCAACAAACATTTTGAACCTTTTACTTTACTGTAACATGGTTGGTCTTCTTAGTTTTAACTTCACCTCATAAAATTATGATGTCCTATGCTTCTTTGGAACAAACTCATTGACAAACATGGGACTTCCTAATTTTAATGAGATGTATATAAGAAATAATACATGTCTAACTCAGTAACTGTGATGGCTATAATTATGACCTCCCTGAAAAAACAATGACTTTTAATTAATCATTGTTTGGAAAGGTAAGTTTGAATTGTATGTTTCTATTTTATCAAGGTTTTAATTTCCTTTTATTTTTGTTTTCCAGATTAAAGGCTTCCAAATCATACACGAAAACGGATTTTCAGTTTGATATATCTTCTTGGCTACATGGATCATGGACACTTGATCACCATTCTAGTGCATACTACATATCTATTCAAGAATTAGTGACTGAATTTCACCAGAAAAAGTTCATCCATTATAATAATAATAATAATAATATATAATAATAATAAAGACTTTATTTAATGAGGCAACACAGTTGGCAAAGCCAGTCTTACCTGTGAGCCTCAATATATATGTACATACAATTTACAACAAATGTGAACAAATATAACATTTACAGAATGATATTTACATTAGATGTAACAGCAGTGCGTTAATTAAGCTACTAAAACATATCAAAAGAAAGCTAGACCTACAATTTATAGTACAGTTCAGTGAAATTGAACTATAAAACAAAGAATAAAATTACATTTATATCCATATTAAGTGACGCAAGAATTTTACATGTTTAACAAGTTTTTCCCACCAGAGAACCACCATTTAAGGTATGATGACTTAAAGATTGCCAAGCTTTCTGATTGTTTTATGTGTAGTGGTATAGTGTTCCAGAGTTTGGGACCTGAATAAGCAAGAGATTTCCTAAAAAATTCTAGTCTTGGTTTTGGAACCTTAAGGGATTGTTGAGTGTGGGATCTTAGTGAATGATTATTTGAGAATGTGAATAAATTTGACATGTATTCAGGAAAGAGATTGTTAATAGATTTGTAAACAAAAATAGCTTTTTTGAAATAGATTCTTTCATGTATAGTCATCCACTTGAGTTCTTGAAAGAGATCGTGTGATGGAGTGTCTATGTCCTTGTCTAGTATAATACGAGCAGCTCTTTTCTGAAATTTGTACAGGATATTGAGAAGCTCATTATTACAATTTCCCCAAATGGTACAGCAGTAGTCAATATGGGGTAAGATGTATGCATTGAAGAAGAGGATTCTCGTGTGTTTCTTTAGAAAGGATTTTATTCTGAGAAGAAGATAGAGTAAAGAATTGCATTTCTTAAGCAGATGTTCAACCTGTGTTTGCCAGTTAAGTTTATGATCAACATGAACTCCTAACAATTTTTCTGTCTCCGAAAATCCTATTACTTGGTCATCATTGTTAGGGTGAACTCACTGCTGGTTTTAAGAGAGTTATAGATTGTATTTGAAGGTGAAATTATCATGGCTTTGGTTTTTTGGGGGTTAGGCAACATTGAATTTCGTGAACACCAGTCATTGATAATAGTTATACTTTGTTGCAGTGAGTTATATACTTCTGGTAGTGATTTTTCAAAAGCAGTGACAGTAGTGTCATCAGCAAACATGTCAGTAGATGTATTTTTGAGGTGTAGTGGTAGATCATTTATGTAGAGTATAAACAATATGGGGCCCAAAATAGACCCCTGAGGAACTCCAGATGCTATAGCTCGTGATCCTGATAGTTTTCCCGAAATGGAAACTTGCTGAGTTCTGTCTGATAGGTACGATGTGAACCAGGCAAGTGTTTTCTCATCAAATTTATATTCTTTCATTTTATCTAACAGTATTGAATGATTGAGTAAGTCGAATGCTTTTGTGAGATCAAGGAACACTGTCCCAACAATTTTGTTGTCATTTATAGCTGATATCCACGAATCAATGATTGAGGTAAGAGCTGTTTCACATGAGTGTTTTGATCGAAATCCTGATTGTGTGCTATGTATCAAAGAATGTGTTTCAATGTAGGTTTTCAAATTATCACTAACATGTTTTTCAAGTATTTTAGACAGTACTGGAAGAATTGAGATTGGACGATAGTTGTTAGCATCTGATTTTGATCCTTTTTTGAAAATTGGTACAACCTTTGCTTTTTTGAAGAGGTTCGGGAACCTTGCAGACGAGATACTTTTATTGAATATATTAGTTAGTGGTCTTGCTATGATTTCTGCTGATAATTTGAGAAATTTAACGCCAATTCCATCTAAGCCTGTGGCTTTGTTACAGTCCATAGATTTAAGTTTAAGTCCATTATTTTACATAGTGTTTACAATTACCTTAATGAAAAGTTTATATCTGAGTGAAACTTTTAATAAGATGATTCAAACTGACTAAACTTTTTAAGCACCAGTCTCAGCTGGATTTTGATAATTTGTTTGAGAAACAGAATTGGTTCAAAACTGTCACATAATGACTATTAATAAGTTTGGTTTAAACAAAGATTTTATTTAGACCATTTTAATGAATTATAGTACAAACAAACTGATTTAGTCCTCAACCCCCTCTTTCAGCATGATTTATTAGTTGATTTCTAGTCTACAATTTAATTTTGTCTGTTAATTAATGTGCAGAGAACATTATGAATGCCTACTAAAATCACTAATCTAAATCTCTGCAGACATTGATATATGTATATTCTGTGCAATAAGCTTTTAAATATATTCATGAATTAAGGTTGAGGACCATATTAATTTGTTCCAGCTATACCCTTATGCTCAGATGCCATATTTTACAGTTCAGTTTATACATTTACATTGTATATCCTATTAAACAACTTCACCATTGAATGACTTCCATTGACAAATAATTATACCCCTACCCAACAAAGTTTGGGAGTACAAGTGTTCAAACTTGTCTGTCTGTCTGCCGGTCGGTCCCTTTTTAGTTTCCAGATGACTGCTTAAGTTAAGAATTAGATATTTTGATGAAACTTGCTGTATTGGTAGTTTACATAAATATGCCGCTCAAGTTGGAAAGTGGGGTCAAGGTCACAGTCAAGGTCACATACTTAAAACAGAAAATCTTTTTCTAGACAATAACTTCAGTTAGGAATGAGATATTGTGATGAAACTTGCCGTATAGGCTACTGTAGCTTATGTGAATATGCTGCTCAAGTTCAAAAGTGGTGACAGTGGTTTATGTGATGATTAAGCAGCATGGTTCCAGTTGTACTTAGTTGTTAAGCCTTCAGCGGTGCTGTTGGGGTATAATTTGTCACCGTCTCATGTGTGGCATTGCTAATTTCGCATTTATTATTTCATGTAGGTGTACTGGATGAAATTATTCTAATAAATAAAAATTCTGTTTCTGTTGTATTTTTATATTATGACTATTTTATTTCTTTAATATACCATTTATCAGTAATACATGTAGTAGCATTAGGGTTATATAATGATAATGCATCTCCTTGAGAAGCTGAACGGATAAAGCTAAATGAATATAGCTAATGTGGACCATGGGAAAAATTTTCATCTATGACAATGGGAATCCACTACATTTAAACCATTTGACTGCATAATTATGATCATAATAGTAATTCTGCAGCTAAAATTGCTTTCAGATAGATACAACTACACATGTTTGGCATTTTTCACAAATGGTTGCCATGGTATCTGCTGTGAATTATGTATTTGGCACTAACAGTAAACATTAGAATGATGCTTAATAAAGGCATTTATATTAGATTGTGATGAATCTCTTGTTTATTCAGTAAATTCTAACCATAAGGACATCTAGTATCTTAAAAGGAGGTAACAAATATTAATTAATAGGCGCCATCTCAACATTGACCACACATAATGCACACAGTCACCATAAATTGTCACCCTAGCATTGATAATTTTTGGATTATACAAAGATAGTCCTGTAACTATTTCAGTATCCATAGCAACCACATTTTTAGTCAGAATAAAACATATTTTTGGGTACATGATATTCTTATAGACTCCTTGCCATATACAAAGTTTCATAAACCTAGCTTGGAAACTGTTTGTGTTATGGCAGGATCCCAGATTTTGAAGTGTTTTCACTGTTTTCGTATCCATAGCAACCAGAATTAGCAGCAAAATAAAAATCAATTAGATGTGCATAATCTCCTTATTGGCCCTCACCTACATACCAAGTTTCATAAACCTAGCTTGGAAACTGTTCGAGTTATGTCAGGATCCAGATTTTTGACAGATTGACTGACAGAAGGTAGGGGCCTAATAAAGCGTATATATATATTCTATGAAGAACTTATGAACCTAATAAAGGGTACAAATCAATAAGAATATGTAGTATTTTGCAATAAAGAAGAATAAGTAATGGTACTAGAATGTTTTCCAGCATATTTGACAACTCTGAGCCAATAAACAAACATTTTTTTGATATTTTTTCTAAATGGTTGCCATGGCAACAGCTGTGAATGTCATTTTTTGCAATTAAATTGAAATTAAAATGAAAAGCTACGAACATAGAATGTTTTTATCATGGGAAAATGCATGTAAATATAACATTTAAAAAATAATAGCATCTTGCCTTAGAAAGAGGGATAATCAAGAATTTACACAGTACAGATTTTGGGTCATATTTGGTGTTTTCTTAAAAAAAAGTTTCCGGAGTGCCCAGCGATTTTATTTCATTATATGATAAACCAAGGTTAGGTCTTTCAGAAAATATGCACCACTGTGTCTAGTTTTGCTGCGATATAAAATTATATTACCTTAAAAATTGCCGTTTTTAACATTTTTCAAAAAAATGAAATTCTGCGAAAATGCCTACTTTTGTAACAACCATTGAATAATATTTAGTCAATGTAAAATTTTGACTATAGTTCATTATGTTTACCTGATAATATCTTTATTCAATAATGCAGACTAATTTTTTCTGTATATCTTCAGTTTTCCATCAGGGTTAGTACAAAACTGGTGTTATATGGAAAATTTTCTACCTCAATTAACCCGATTTTGACCAAAAACTTCAACATCTGTTACCATGGTAACCGGAAGTGTTAGAAATAAAATGAGCATCAATACTTTGTACGTGCATGGATACGACTAAGTCCTGAAAGTTTCAGGAAAATCGGTGACTATGCGTGCCGCAGCCCTTCTTTAAAAATTTGGTTTTCTCAGAGAACTGCTCTTAACATGAACTGTGAAGTTTGAGTAAATTAAGATAAAAACAAAAGAACATTACTGTAAAGCAGTTACTATATGTAACAAGTAATTAAGAATTGCAAGCAATACAGAAGTCCCCTACCGGTTTGAGGCCATTTTCAATGTTTCTGTTGCCATAACAACCACAATTTTTGTCATAATCAAAATATTTTTAGACGTGCATAATCCCCTTATTGCCCCCTATCCACATATCAAGTTTCATAAACCTAGCATGGAAACTGTTTGAGTTATGTCAGGATCCAGATTGTTTTACGGACGGACTGACGGACGGACGGAAGGCAAACCTATAGTCCCCTCCGGTCAAAAACCAGTAGGGGACTAACAATGTATTTCATCTTTTTATTGAAAATATGTAAAAGTCGGTCATTTTACACATGCGTCTCAGTCGCGGTTGGTCATAGGCATACCCTTTTATGAATATTGAACAATTGTCCACAACACGTGTAGAAGTTGCCGGTTCCTTCTGAAGGGTAAGTCAGTACTGGCTGGGATAAAGTCCAACAAAACAGCTCAGATGAATCTACCGCCGCATATAACTTACAAAATGCTGAGAAACGGCGGAAAACACGAATCTAGACATAACTGCATGCATGTAAAAAATAACGCCAGGTTAATTCAACGCGTAAATATCACTAGGAGCTTATCAGATATGTCTCGCTCAGTGCGATGCACCGCGTGTGACCTCTGTACGACGTTTATATCCGTTAACGGCACCTGTGTGTCAACTTGACAACGTCACTATTGAATTCTTCTCTTGTGAAAAGTAATTGTGGTCGGACTGTGATGTTTTACAATAACCAGCATTTTTCCTGGAATACATTCATATGGAACAATTATTGTGGGACGTCCTTGGTCGCCGTTTACGTCAGTTTTAACGTCAGCTACGAAACGTTCAGGCATTACAGACTGTGAGCACGCTATCGCAATGTACGTGCTGTTTGACTTGACATGTGTGTATCAACTAGGCGAAGAGTCAGCAGTTGTTGCAGGAGATGGAGGGCATACGCGATACTGACATTTTGGGTAGGGTAATGTTTTTGTATCGCAATTTTGAATATCTTCATCGCGATAATACAAAATGAGAATTTGTAGACATGTTTGTACACCTCTATATTTTAGTCTTTGAGAAGAAATTATATTGTTACTATGCTTACGTATGAAATATATATATATATATATGTTTAAAACGGTCTTTAATAGGTACGACTGAGCTCTCTCGAAACTGTGTATATTTCCATTTCCTCCAGTTTACAGTAAATTTCTAACCGCGATGTATATACAGCGCCGCGCGTGGTTTTCTCGGGTTTATTTTACTTTAGTTTAGTTTAAACATATTTTATTACCCAAAAATATACAAAATTTGACATACAAATACATCTATAAATACATTTTATATACATGGGTAAAAGGGTCGAGCCACAAGTTCCAAAACTTAGTTACGGCTCTCCCCTTATACCAACATTAATTACATTATAATATATATATATAGCGTGAATTTAAATGCAGGTGTTAACCTGTAGATTATTACACATTTACAGAGGTAATATTCAAATATTATTAGAAAAATTGGATAGAGTGAGAATAAAGCTAGGATGGGTTTTGTAAGGATAGGACAGAACAGTAAGAGTAAGGTTAGGAGTAAGAAAAGATTAATGTTGTGGACGTTAGATCTAATCATTATTCATTGAAACGTTTTGTGTCTTTAATGAACTTATGTACAGCATTGACTATTTTTATATTATTTGCATAAGTTAAATTATCACTTCCGAACAGTAAGAGCTTAATATTTAGAGGATGAAGATTTCGAGTACTGCGAAAAAGCTCGAATCGTTCATTTACGTATCGAGTACAATGAAAGAAAAAATGAACTGCGTCTTCAGGTGAATTACAATACAAACATAGATCATGATCAGAAATATTATTAACATATAAGTCATTGTTCAAATTACTGCAGTTATTACGAAGCCTATCATGATATACTGACATTGATCTATTACCATACATAAAGTGAGGAGGGACTACCTTCTCGGGAAAAACATCTTTTAGCAATTCTCGTTTAAACAAACTTAGTGATTGACAGTTTCTTAATAATGGCGGTAAGGCGTTCCATAGGTGAATAGCGGATGGAATGAATGGCCTTTATTTTACTCTCTGCACTAAAGTAAACGGGCGAGTGATTTGCAAGTCGATATTAATAACCACGGGCGTACATTCCCGATGCACTCGCGATGACACTAAATGTATCAATAGAGAGGTTGCGAAGCGGTCGTGTACGACCACGTGTACGTGTAGCTACCCGTGCATGTATACGTACACGTTTGCGAAACACAACGTGCGCGTATAACTTGACATGACAGTTGTAACATGATTTAGTCGTGAATCGATAATGAGTGTTTATATAATGCAACCACAGGTAACTGTATCATTAATAAACAGTACCTAAAAAAAATATTTTTTTTTGTTAAATTTAGAATTCTTATACAAGGTATATTTCCCGGAGAAGTGATCGTACAGTCACTGGATGTATTTTGTTTTTTTCATAATTTAAAGCATTTACGGCATTAATCATCTATTTAAAGCTGTGGGTGATCAAAAACATCTTTGTGAATCGAAAGCATTCGAAAACATGCTTAAATTTACCTTCGTACGATATAATTCATTGTTTAAACTTTGATTTTATTTTTCGAGGGCGATAAACGCTGTAGGAACGGCTGTAGTGGTTTTTAGTGTGTCTGACGGGTATTTCGAACGTATTTTATAACGGTCGTTTTCATTGGCGTAGTATACATCGTTTGTACGCTGGTAACCAAGTCCTGGTAAACCCCAATGAAATCAACCAATGAAAATCGTTGTTACAAAAAGGAAATCACGCGCATCATTCGGAACGTTCGCACAAACATGGAGTCATTTTGACATTTAAATATGCAAACGATTCGTTTTACGGCTTACACGTATACATTCACTGAAGTGAACATGTGTCAACCAGGTAAATCTGTTCCAACTTTTTCGTTCTTTAATTTTACCGCATTATTATGTTTCTACACAACGGTAAATTCGACATATGGTGGTGATTTCCTCAATATTTCCGTTTTTTTTGTTTTTATTGAGTCCACCCCAGTGACCGGTTGGATACCGTAATACGTATTTATGGCATAACTGTTCAACTACTTGACCAATTTCGATGGGATTTCGCATGAAAGTAGTTATAGTCATGTTTTTTACGAATATAATTACTTTATGAAGATATCGAAAGCCAATTCTTGTTTTTGATACCTGGTCAATTCATGGAAATACACCTTGTATAAGAATTATAAATTTAACAAAAAAAAATATTTATTTTTTTAGGTACTGTTTATTAATGATACAGTTACCTGTGAATGCAACAGTGGGCGATGAAATTTCGTGTTTCCCGACGAAACCATTATGATGTGGTGTTCATAATGCGTCGTTCATAACGAATGATGACATCAATTGCTAGTCTGAGGGCCATATTGACATCCTCTCCTCCACTCTCACTCACTGAGTTAATCCAAATTTAATTACTAGTATCGTTTAGTCCGTGCGTTTGAGTATGAACTCGACCTAACTAGAAATGGGTATTCACAACGGTAAGTGTAGCTGGAGTTTACTCAACTGAGTGTGGAATTTTCGAGGGAGCGAAACGTCGCCTTGACCTCGACTCCAACCACACTTAATGGAATGTTTGTGAATACCAATGTTAGTCACTAACTAAAATGGACAATCTACGCGAGGTAGAATAATTTCCGGAGATGATTTTACCATAATGATTTAGAAATGTCCCGGGTAGGAGCAATTCCTTAGAAAGCATGGATAAGGTGAAATTCTCCAAGTATACTCAAATGTGGTTACGTGCTAACTTGCAACACATACCGATGATGTGCATTTTTTTTTTCTAATTTGCAATCATTCATGAGTCAAAGTTCCGCCTCAATAGCCTACGGTTAGAGCGTCCGCTTGGAGTTCGGGAAGTCCCAGGTTCGATCCGGGGTCACTTCATGCTAAAAACGAAATAATATTAGTATTTTCCTTTCAATATGTCCAGCATAATAAGCGAAGGCTGGCTTCTCTTCTCTTATGTATATCGATACCGTTGTGACGATAGATAATTCTAGCATGAGGTGTCGAGAATGGTAATATTAGTTCAAGGTTGTACAAAGTTGTTTCATAATCAACCTAAAACCAAGAAAATCATGCACAAACTATAGTATGTACTTTTTTTAAAATAATGACGCTGATTAAATGGTATTCTAGGAATTATGGCTTTCTAGTTGTCAGGCTTCTTTGGAACGGTCTGTACGATGTATGTATGTGTAGTAATGAGTTTGCAAAATCATGTCACAGTGAATCTGCTTACAAAAGTAAAATGAGTTCATCTCCTATGATTTCTAAATTATTAAGATGACATTACCTGGTTGGCGGTCGGTGGAATTCATATTGACGTGGTATGATATTGAATTCACGCCGAAAACGTAATGAATATGGTACGGTGTTTTCTTCGATATACGCATCCGTTATTCATTTAAAACTCGTAGGCGTTGTCTTTCATAAATGTTTTGTAGGAATATATCATTGTAAACATACATGTTCATCTAACGTTAATTACATCGACGTTATATGTTAATTGATTCACTATTATCTTTACAATAATCAAACTCTCTATAAAATGTGTGATTATTCAAATGAAGGTTTTATTTGAGCGAGTTCAAAGAAATATTAACATAATTAAGAATGTAGCATAAAAATCATCAAAATTATAGTTTGAATTTATTTGAATATATTACGAAAATGCATCGAAACCCAACCAACCAATTCAATAATAAAGCGCAGATTGTCTGTATAAACCGATTTCGATAACATGGATTGCTTGGTTCAGCGCATTCAAAGCGTTTAGGGGAGCATGTTTTGTTATCGGATTAGAGCAACATAATATAGAGGATATTACATGTGTCTTTTCATATTGAATTTATTAAACGAGTTGAATAAAATAATAAAATGCGAGGCTCTGCCGAACATTTTATCGATTTTACTCAACGAGTTTAATAAATCCAATGTGGAAAGTCACAAATGTAATGTTCTTTTTATCATATGTTAGCCATTTCTGCCCCAACCTTAAAATAGCTACTTGCTTTCACTATAATAAACGCACAACTTTGACGACGCCGCATATACTTTGAGTGACGTCACGTCAAAGCTTTATTACACTAGTGTATTATCAAAAATAAATAATGGCTTTATTACGCTGCCGCGACGTCAAACATATGATAAATCAATTTACTGGATAAAATTAGTATAGCAACGTGTTACATTCAATAGCCTCTTTGGCTAAGTGGATATGTGCGTTGACATAATTATATTTGTCGTTTGAAATCGTGTTGTTCTTTTGAGTTCGAGCCAAGCACAAGTCGTCTTGTTACTTTAAATAATTAGTCCCCTACCGGTTTTGACCGGAGGGGACTATAGGTTTGCCCTCCGTCTGTCAGTCCGTCCGTCCGTCCATCAAAAAATCTGGATCCTGACTCAAATAGTTCAAAATTAGGTTTATGAAACTTGGTATGTGGTAAGGGGGCAATAAGGGGATAATGCACGTCTAAAAATATTTTGATTCTGACCAAAATTGTGGTTGCTATGGAAACAGAAAAAGTACAAAAAAATAGATCCTGACATAACTCAAACAGTTTCAAAGTTAGGTTTATGAAACTTGGTATGTGGTAAGGGGACAATAAGTGGATAATGCACGTCTAAAAATATTTCGATTCTGACCAAAATTGTGGTTGCTATGGAAACAGAAAAAGTACAAAAATCCTGACATAACTCAAACACTTTCCAATCTAGGTTTATGAAACTTGATATATGTGTAGGGGCTGATAAAGTGACTATGCATGTTCACAAATTGTGTTCGGTTGCTATGGAAACAGAAATAGTACAAACAATTAGAATCCTGACATAACTTAATAATTTTCCAAGCTATGTTTATGAAACTTGGTATATGCCTAGGGGCTAATAAGGTGATTGTGCATGTTCAAAACATTTATGAATATGACGAAATTGTGTTTGCTATGGAAACAGAAATAGGAAACAGAAATACCACTAATTTAATATTGACGACTAGTAAATTTATTGGCGACTAGTAAATACATCTGATATTTAGTTCTAATGTCAACTCAAACATTTACTTTTTAATGAATCTTTTTATATTTTTTTAATTATGGCTTACTATCAACCGTATATATATTCATATTGAGCATCGGTATATTGAGCAAGGCAAGACTGTCCTAACGCCGAGCTGCGGACCGCTACCATCCGCGCGAATATTTCCGCCGAGATGAGTCCTACCATCAGCGCGAATATTTCAATAATTAAAGGTGAGAATATGTTCTTGTTGTTTATATGTGCATTGCATCATGTAATGTATATAGTTTGTATTCATAGTTTAACATTGCTGAATGGTGCCAAATATGCTAATACATCTGCTGTTAGACCTACATTATTACAAACAATGGTGTATGGTAAAACAGATTTACCTCATTTATATCAATTTCCATCGTAACATTGAAACACTTCATTACACTGGAAATTCAAATTCAACCCATGAAATTAGTCACAACAGATGTGTTAGTATAATGAAGTCACGCCTCCCCGCGGTGGTACCGTAAACAGGTATGCTGGAGTGTGTGTATTTCTTCACTAATTTCTTCCTTCCCTCTAGTCTACTCTCATATATGTATGCTTTTTGTGGTTTGGCACCTCTTCTCTTATAATCACCTATTGTAGAATAGCAATATTGCATGGGTAATTGTACTTCTTTCTAACTTTGCATGAGTTGGTGTATTAGACAATTTTTTTCAGTGTCTCTACATAACACTTCCAGGATCTCTGGCTGAAGTGGCCTCAAATTTCCTATAATTACTGTAATATCAATGCTGTGGTCTACATGCTTGCGTTTGCTTTGTGTGTAGTATATGGGTATTAAAACATTAAAAAAATTGAAATATTAGTGGAATTTTTTAAACAGCTTTTTTCAGTTGAGCTTCTTTTAATAGTCAGAGATTGTCCTCACTCTAATTTATTTTAAACATTTTTGGGATGAATGAGCTTTTGGAAACAATTTTTTAAAGGATTGTAATTTTTATTGCATGTATTCTTAAAAGCTCTTTAATATCCTGATTTTGTTCTAATACTAAACAGTATATTTATTTGGAATTAGTGTTGTATTGGAAAAATTCTCTGTTTTAACAAATGTGTGAACCCCGTACCAGCCTTTGGCATATAAGGGCACAATGCTCAAAATTGAACTACATCTATGTATAATGTGACAATGCATACCTTACAATCCTACAAAGACAACAATGCCATGCTGCAACAAACAGAATAACAGGTCAGTAATGTGAATGCAGCTAAAGATCACAATTATGGCCTTGGTATACTAGTATATGATTCCTCTGCCTTGCTGTTAAACTTACTCCATCCATGTTACTGACCTGTTATTCTCTATGACTTCAGCGCCCATTAATTGAGATATATGTTTTAGGTGCTGGTAGAAAAAACCGCTTAATATACACTTTCAACCATGAATACACCTTCGAGTATGAATACACCTTCTACCTCGAAAACACCTATAACAATCAGTACACCTATAACAATGAGTACACCTACTGTCTTGAGGGTAAGTCTTAAGTAGTAAATGTTCACATTCTACATTACAATTAGATTACATAATTGGCTACTTCAACCTGACACCATCACAATACCTATGCTTATATCTAGGATGGTTTTGACATACATAACTGACTACTTACGGTGCTGAAACATTCATGCAGAATGAGAATGTTATATATTGACTAACCAGTGTCAACAATATTAACTTTGGAATAACTTTAATTGATTATTTTATTTGTTTAAACTTCTTATTCAAATTATTGAACTCTGGTTCGCTTTCCATTTTAGGTACATAGCAGTGGGCTACATGATGAGTCATTCCATGGATTGGATCCTGACTGTGTCCTGAATGGTGAACTTAACGTACAAGTATTTGACTACGTAAACCAGATGATGAAAGCCCAATTCCCTGTCGTGCAAGGGCTGCCTCCACCTTCTCACCTTTATGGACTACAAAGAGCTAACCAGTCGTGTATACAGATTCTACAGACAGAATTCGCTGTACAGCTCCATATTATCCCTGGTCATTATCTGGTATCAGCACAACTAAATGGAACTCTAGTAGTGATTGACAGTCTGAATCATCGTTATCACCCGAGTGCTGTTCTACCTCAGTTAAAGATACTGTATACCAAGTGTGTAGTTAGAAGATTACAGTACATTACTCCACAGTCACAAGGAACAACTAATTTATGTGGACTATTTTGTATAGTAAATGCACATTACTTACTCTCATACAGACAAGTGCCGATACGAAAATTTTGTGTAGAAAAAATGAGAAATTATCTTCATATGTGTCTACGTGAAGCTAAAATACTTACATTTCCATTTGCTAATGAAGTTGACCAGTTCAGGAACAACAAAAGTGTCAAATCCACTGCACAGTGTAACATAAATAAAGTGGTATTTGAAAAACAGACATCTATGCCTAGTGAAGACTAAATGCAAGAATTATTTCAATGATCAGGTAAAGAAAACAGAATGGAAGAAAAAACTATCACCAACGGGATAAATATAATTTAAATTTGGAAACACAAAATATGAAGAAACAATCGGTCAGAATGCCATCAATGAGGAATGTTACATCAGTAAGTAGTGAAAATGGGAAGACTAATTTCACAGATATAAAAGACAAACTAAATTAAAAGGACTATAACAAACTAAAACAAAGAGAGAGGCGTCAAAACATGACACAGTTTGATAAAGACATTATTAGGAAGAACGACAAAGAACGAAATAGAAATAAGATAAGTCAGATGCACAAAAAGGACATTCAAATTGAGAGGGAAAATAACACTGTAATACGAAAACAAAAAAGAGCCAAGAAGACTGACGAAGAAAAACTAATTGAGAGGGAACATAACACTATAATACAAAAACAAAAAAGAGCAAAGAAGACTCACGAAGAAAAACAAATTGAGAGGGAACATAACACTATAATACAAAAACAAAGAAGACTGACGAAGAAAAACAAATTGAGAGGGAACATAACACTACGTGTATAATACAAAAACAAAAAAGAGCTAAGAAGAATGACGAAGAAAATAAATTGAGCGAGAACATAACACTATAATACAAAAACAAAAAAAGCTAAGAAGAATGACGTCGAAAAACAAATTGAGCGAGAAAGTAACACTGTAATACAAAAACAAAAAAGAGCTAAGAAGAATGACGAAGAAAAACAAATTGAGCGAGAAAATAACACTAAGGGCCATATTCACATCCTCTCCTCCACTCTCACTCACTGAGTTAATCCAAATTTAATTGTTGTTTCGTCCGTGCGTTTGAGTGTCAACTCGACCTAACCTGAAATTGGTATTCACAACGGTAAGTGTAGCTGGAGTTGACTCGACTGAGTGAGGAATTTTCGAGGGACTTCAGCGTGACTCAAACCAAACTCAATGGAATGTTAGTGAATACCAAAGTTAGTCACTAACTAAAATGGACAATCCATTCGAGGTAGAAGAATTTAAGGATATGATTTAACCTTTTAGAAATGTCCCGGATAGAAGAAAATCCTTAGAAAGCATGGATAATGGGAATTTCTTGGCAAAGTTCCCCAGCTACACTCAGATGTGTGGTTACGTGCATACCGATTTAGCGCACGAATGTTGAACTAATAAAGTTATTGTAGTTTCAAATTAAACTACACAACAAATTCATATGATCGTGTGGGTTGATAAATATACAACCATAAATATAATTTTATTTATAATTTGTTATCTAAAAGTATATTATTTGGACAAATAAAGGTACTGTAATAAGTGTATGAAGTATCTGGAATTAAAATTTAGTCATATTACTGCGATGTTAATTAAATGCATGGTATTTATATATGGAGCATAACTATGAAATTATAACGTTATTGTTTTCATTCTTTGCCATATGATTATTTTTAATCCCACCCAGTGTTGATATGAAGATGACTAAAATATTTGAATGAATAAAAACGTGCAAACTTGCAACAAATACTGATGATGTGCATTGCAACCATTCATGTGTCAATGTGCCGCCTCGATAGCCTACTGTTAGAGCGTCCGCTTCGAGTGCGGGACACCCAGGTTCGATCCGGGGTCACTTCATGCTAAAAACGAAATGGTATTAGTATTTCCCTTGCAAGATGTCCAGCATAATAAGCGAAAAGTGGCTTCTCTTCTCTTACGTATTGTATTATATAATGTGACGATGGATAAATTCGGGCATGATGTGTCGAGCATGGTTAATATTTGTTCAAGGTTGTACCAACTTGTTTCATAATCAACCTAAAACCAAGAAGTTCATGCATCAGCTATCTTATGTACTATTGTTTTTAAACATGTCGCACATTAAATGACATTCCAGGAATTATAGCTTTCTAGTTGTCGGGCTTCCCCGGAACGGTATGTACGATGTATGTGTTGAAATTAACAAAATCATCTAACAGTGAAGCTGCTTATAAAAGTAAACTGAGTCCATTTCCTCTGACTTCTAAATTATTAACATGACAGTCGGTGGAATTCATATTGACGTGATATGATATTTACTATTGAGTCCACGGCGAAAACATAAGGCATACGGTACGATTTGTCTTCTTCGATATGCGCATCCTTTATCTATTTAAAATGCGTAGGCATTGCCTTGCATAATTGTTTTGTTGGAATATATCAATGTAAATCATTATATACATTTGTACGTTCATTCAATGTTAATTACATCGAAGTTTTATGTTAACTGATCCACTTTAATCTTTGCAATAATCATACCGACCAATTCAATAATAAAGCACAGATTGTGTGTACAGTGTAATATCCTACCATTTATTATAACGGTCACACACTCAGGAAAGTCGAGGACGAGTTACCCATGTGAATACCAAATCTCCACTCGACCAACACTAACTCGACCGTCACTCCAGCTACACTTGAGGCTACCTTAGGTTAGTGTAAGTAGAGTTGGAGTGGAGGACCGACATGTGAATATGGGCCTATGATACGAAAACAAAAAAGAGCTAAGAAGAATGATGAAGAAAAACAAATTGAGCGAGAAAAATAACACTATAATACAAAGAGGAAAGAGAGCTAAGAGGAATGAAGAAGAAAAACAAATTGAACGAGATTAAAACACTGTAATACGAAAACAAAAAAGAGCGAAGAAGAACGACAAAGAAAAACAAATTGAGCGGGAAAATAACAATGTAATACAAAGGCGAAAGAGAGCCAAGAAGAACGACGAAGAAAAACAAATTGAGCGGGAAAAGGACATGGTTGTAAAACGAACAAGGAGGAGCGTGCTGCTGAGAGTAAAAAAAAGATTCCCGCAAAATAGACCGAATGAGACAAAAGAACAAGAGGGAAGTTAACCGAGACAAATATAGAACTTTTGGGACTTCCTGTGATATGGTTACTGATGAACTAGATGAAGTGTTACAGCAATTCTTCAAATCTATCTCAGAATGTCCTACATATATTTGTTGCTGTTGCAACAGGTTTTTGTATAGATCAGCAGTGAAACATCTTACAGTACCGTCAGCGTGAAGGTTCCGCGTTATCGTGTAAATTCACTAACGCTAAACGCTTTTTAAGCGTGAAGCGAGAACCGGTAAACGTGAACCGTGAAAGCGTTTTGACCAATCAAATTGGCGCATTTTCGATACACTGGAATGTGTATCCGTGAAAGCGTGAATTTGCGTGTAGAAGCGTGACTTTGCGTGTAGAAGCGTGAAATAGCGTGTAGAAGCGTGAATTAGCGTATAGAAGCGTGAATTATAGTTAATGTATATGTGAATCGTTTTATCGTCTCCCATTTATAATCAGAATTGAGTGGCAGAGAGTTATACGTTGATGTTAAAACAAATCGAAATGTCGTAATTTAGTAATTTAGCGAGTTCGGTAGGCCTATTTATCCTTAATAATAGTTCGGTCAAGAATGGAGGAATATGTTCCAGCGATGTACTCATCAGATTATCTAACCAAATCTCCCGAGTCTGCACGAGAATGGCGCTGAAGTCAACAGTGTGAAACTTTATTGTTTATTTCAAATCATTGAAAGGTGGATTTATAACTGATACACGTGATGACAAGTATGATGGATGGTTGGAGGCGAACATTAGTACAGGTAGGCCTGAAGTGATATGCCAGTCTTATTTCTAGTTGACTTACAGGGCTTTTTTTCGCTGAATTGTGAAGAGGCCCAAGCCCTTTTGTTTTGTGAAAATTTAGCGCGTAAATTCTCAAAATTGTGAAAAAGTAGGCACGGAAACTTTTCAAATTGTGAAAAACTTAACGCGGTAAATCAGCAAATTTTTCAGATGTTAGTTCATTTTTTGTCAACTTTTCCCAAACATGCATGTATCTATGATATAATACAGTATATCGTCCTGTACAGGAACATATGACTGTTAACCTCTATTCCTATAACTTCGTGCATTCCTACCACAGACACTTGGGGTCAGGACCCCGCCCCCAGCTACGCACCTGGGGCGGTATTCACAAAGAATCTTAAGGTTTTCCTTAAGGTTTTCCTTATCCTTAAATTATTTTCCTCAGATAAGGATAAGGAATTTCTTAACCTTAATGAATTCCTTATCTTCATTTAAGGAAATACTTACCTAAGGAATTCCTTATATATATGAAAATTATTATTTTCCCTTAAGGGTATCCTTAAACTCGTTGCCAGGCAAACTAGGTATTTCCCGTTCTTAAAATAGTAACGGAAGTTGAAATTGACGCGCACTTTCGTTAATTGTCAAACAGTCTGTTGTTATTACGGACGTTTTTAACCTTTTTGTCGCTACGGGCAGCTATTTTTGGGTGATCAATGCTATAAAGATTATCATATGATTAATTGTGAATACATACGGCAGTTTTCACACTCATAGTGTGAAGTTTTCGCGTAGAATTACGTGCGCAGAGTATCTTGACCAATGTTCGGATAGCGCTGTGTTTGGTTAATCTGTAGGACTAAAGTACGGTAGATTTCTTCCCTGTGAATGTTATTAAATTTACAGTAAATTACTACTAGATCTATTTGAAAACTTCTTTTTTTCATACTAAATTCCGATCTATTGAATAAAAGACTTTTGTTCTATGTATCATGACAGCTAGAATTCTAGTAGGCCTACATGTAGATCCAATCTCTGTCCATTTTAAACAAGCCAATGCACTTATCAATGTTTCCCATAGAAGGGGGGGGGGGGTTGCACGGGGAATTAGACATAGAGACTTTCCCGATGCACGGGAATTTGATAAACCCTGTCTTCACATGTAGCGGGAATTAGACTTGGCCCGTATTTTATGGACGGGGACACGTACTCCAAGGAATTCCCCTATATAACCCCCCCCCTCTGGGAGAAAACGTTGACAAGTGCATAATTCAATGCCAATGTCAAGTATTGTTAGGATCGATCAACACACCAATAAAAAGTAAATGAGTAGATGTGAAGATATTTGTGCTGAAAACACACATTTGTCAGTTGTTGAGCAAGCTGCAGGATAATTCAACTTTTCCAAGGCTAATATGTTTACCAGTCACACATGTACAATCAAAATCTGTCTACAAACAATACAATGGTCCTCCCATCAGAACATTACCGATGATATTATTTAGATAAAACTTAAAGTATCATCAGATGTGGGTGTCGCTAATTCAGACACCTACGTGAATACATGCCACAAGGGCTATTTTCCATTCGCTCAATGCAATACCCATATATAATGAACACACAAAGCATCATAATTTTGTCGGACTACATGCGCTCCAACAGTCAGGGGCATAGCCAGCGATACGGACGTGCGCACATGCGTAACATTAATTTGAAAAGTAAAATATGGCTAAATTTCCATGAGGGCCCTAAACCATGCGTAGCATCAACTCAAGCCTGGTTATACGCCCCTGACAGGTTCAAATATCATAATGCATTCAAGTGCGTATACAGTCACGATATACATGTATGTGCATGTATAGATCTATATTCTTCGTACATACACATATTGTGCCATTTGTGGGTCGACTGAACTGGTTATAATACACAAGTTCGACGGGACGGAGCTAAGTGTATGTTCATAGGGACCAAGAAAAAACAATTAGTCAGACCCCCCTTGAGAAAATTTCAGAATTTGTGCATGTTACAAATCGTTTAGATGGTGATGTTCGTTTAGGTTCCAAGTATATGGTTGTATATTTTGTGATCCTTGCCTTTTTATTGACATTGGTGAGTGGTGTAATCCTTGCCTTTTTATTGACATAGCCATGATAGGCAAGTGGTGTAATCCTTGCCTTTTATAGTCATGATAGGCGATTGGTGTAATCCTTGCCTTTTTATTGACAAAGGCGAGTGGTTTAATCCTTGTATTCTTCATAATGCTTGGTGATGGCAGCTTGCAGCATAGGTTCGAATCCCACAATATATGCAAGCTATGATTATCATTACATGTATTGCAGTCTAAGTATATAGTCATAACCCTGCTAAAGCCATGTCAATTTTAAAAATACATGTAGATTTTTGTTCAAATCATGACTTTGTTCAACGAGGTTAAATATAATGAATATATGTGCTTCGGTTATCCAAGTGAGCCATTTTAATGCAAATGCTAAAGTTAAAATGTCATCATTGAAATTTGGATGGATTAACTTGGATGGATTTTCAAAACACTTGAAATCAACCATTATTCAATTAAATGTTTCTTGGATCATATTTATTTCTTTTGTCTCACTACTTTCTGACATACATGTACCAATATTACAATAGTACAAGTATGTCAATCTGCAACTGGAAAACAATAAATGAAAATGTATATGAGGTTTGTCTTTCTTTTCTATACCACAAAAACATGTGTTACACTTTATAGTGTATTATAAACAATGACATGAACTGAATTTTAATCATTTATTATATGAGAGACATAATAACAAGAGCTTACAAAAAAGCAAATTCAAATTAGAAACAGGACATGACATGATGTGTTTCCAAAAAGTGATTTTTCACAAAGCCCTAACTTCTTTGTTACATGGGAAAAAAGTAACCCAGACAACCAGCAAACATTGTTGAAATATTGTAACTTTGTTCAACCTTAACTAATGCACAACCTTTTTGATTTAGGGGCCATAATGTAATTCACTGAATATGGTAATATTTGTATCCACAACTGCATGCTTGTGTACTAAGTTCTTGCACAAATAGCTGATTTTATATAATCAAAGGGTCATAACTCTGCTAGATTACTGGTCACATCTAAACATTAAATCTATCATGCACAATGTGACTGTTATCACATGACTTTTTGATGAATTAAGTAAATAGAGGATATTACATGAGTGTCTTTTCATATTGAATTTATTAAACGAGTTGAATAAAATAATAAAATGCGAGGCTCTGCCGAGCATTATATTGATTTTATTCAACGAGTTTAATAAATTCAATGTGGAAAGTCACAAATGTAATGTTCTTTTTATCACATGTTAGCCCTTTTCCGGCCGAAACATAAAATAGCTACTTATTTTCACTATAATAATTGCGCAACTTTGACGACGTCGCCTATACTTTGAATGACGTCGCGTCAAAGCTTTATATCAAAAATAAATAATGGCTTTATTACGCTACCGCGACGTCAAACATTTGATATGACCATGTTAAGACTTTCACACAACCCGCATCTAAAATAGCAATTATCTTAATCAAGAGCAAACAGTCTGTTGTTAAACAGCAATCTTGACAGTGAAACTTGACAAGTGGACATTTCTGAGAATCATCTAAGATGTATGTCTCAAGATGGACAAAAGCGAATCTATAACACCAATCGCCATGAATGGGCACACAATGGATATTTAATAATTAATACATTTTGTGCGAAAACTGAAATAACATTCAAAAAAGACATAAACTAACATAATTGTTTTTCTTATAAATTACTACCTGCAGCTAGATAATAAAAATTCAAGCCTTTATCTAAATAGAGAAAACTGTGTTGGAGAAGTTATATAAAATGCTGATCAAACCTGTCATTACTGCCATAACTTTAAATATTGCACAGATTTTAAAATAAAACTGTATACAAACCAAGTTAAATAAGACAAAAGCAAATAATAAGTCAAAATTTAACAAGAGCTATCACAGTATACAGCATTCTAGACAATTTGCAGCTGTTTATCTATAAGTTTACAACAGATAAGTGTCTGTATATCTGTGTTAAAGACTATTGCTCAACAATATTTCAGCTATATACAGTGGCAGATTCACTTTTAATACCAGTTTTCCTGGACTGTCTCTCAGCCAGTACAAACAAGGAAACAGCAATTTCTCCACATGTGGAGGAAAATCAACACTGTTGTCAAATTTTCATGCACATGTATTACCTGCTGGACTGGAATTGAACCCAGATTACCGGGTTACAAATCCAGCTCACCACCACTGGACCATAAATGCGTCTACACTTTGTATGCAATTGAAATAATTAATACAACTACATCTTAACATAACAAGAACAGACAATTTTTCTCTTATGACTTTCCTTGTATCCGGGTTAGTATATGTGGATAATAGAGATGCATAAATTTTATTAGTGAAAAAAGCAAATTATTCATGGTTTCAAAATAGCATGTGTATTTTCACTGTTTTACTTACACAGTTTTAGATCATGTTCCATATTTTTCACATTTAATATAACTTTTTAATTTCAATGTGATTCATTTAATTAAAATTTCAACCAATCACAGTACCATTTTAAGAGAATTGGAAGAATAAATTAACAGAAAAACAGTTTGGTTCATGATCACATGCAATTAAAATATGCATTTGTTGCTGTGACACTCATGAATGAAAATCTTGATTTCTGTGATAACTTTGAGATATAAAATTCCCATCTTACACCAAAACCAACAAATATGCTCTACTAAATAGAGTTAATGACACTTTTATATTAATTACTATTTTATTGTTTAATTATAGTAAGATCTGAATCAATTACAAAATAAATGGTGAAGAATAATTTGTCTCCCTTTTGTAACTGTTTATGAGTTCTCTGACTGCTTTCAGTTTGAATTTCACACAAGAAGTTCCAAGAAATGTTCACATCTTCTGAATGTTTTCTTCTGTCTTGATGAAACAATTTCTTGCCTTTTGGGCCACTTATCCACTTAGAATATGTAAAGTGGAACTCCTCTGGCATCTGTGAATTGGTAGAAGTCATTTTACATGACCGAGATTGACCAGTTGATCGTATGTTTTCGGCAATCTGTGGTTGTTTTTGTCATACCGCTGTCAAGTCCACAAGGCACAACACGTTAAACAATGATGGAATTTCCAGTAAAGCTAGCTGCCTGTTTAAGTTATTACAAAAGTTCCACACTAATCATTGCAGACACAAAACCAGTAAGCATGTGACCATTGTGTTTCGTTTCTGAACGGTTTTAGTGTCACTGAATCTATACAGTACAGGAAACATTCACTGATTCAGGAAAGTAACTTGGAACTTCAAAACACAAGATGCTAAACTATCCCCGAGTGACCAGATAACTGCTGCGGTTTCTATGTAGGCCATGATCATAGTTTATCTTCACATACCTGTCCAAAGTAAAGTAGTCGTCAAACCAGTTGATTCAGCCACAGTAAACAACCTGCATCGCTTGTAAAGTGTTTTGTGATTTCAACTTTGACGAGGTTCGCGAAAATACATGACACTTTTGCTACGGTCCCTTCAAGCTGTCCAAACGCTCAATCTTGTCGTCCGGTGTGTGTTTATGCTGACAAAGCATTGATCTACATCGTCCAACTCTTCATTTAACAATTAATAATTATGCTCATAGAGACTAGAATAATCAAGTTTCTGCCGACGCGTTAATTTCAGTGTCATCTGTTTACCAACAGTCAACGGCAGTTATTCCCCTTTTGATCGGTTAACCACTGTATTAAACATTTATATTGGACGAAAAAATGCGTACCGCAAATCGTTGAATTTACTTTTTACGCACAATTTCCGTATTTTCATGGTTATTGGGGTGTTTATTCGTCAAAATCGCTCAAATCCACACGTAGGTCGCCATTTTATTTTTTCCTTATCTAGTTTAAGGAAGCTCGAAGCTTCCTTAACTTTTATGACCAAAATCGGCCGAGATAAGGAAAACCTTAAGGTAAGATGTTTCGTGAATACCACTTAAGGTTTTCCTTGGGGGTTGAGGAAAAAACTGGCTGTTTTAAGGAAAACCTTGCTACTTAAGGGAAACCTTATCCTTAAGATTCTTTGTGAATACCGCCCCTGGGTATTTTTTTATCATCAACATTGTATACCCAGACCCATACATTAATCACACAAACATTATTTAACGTATCTGGACAAATACAAAAATATTCGTAAATGCCTCTCTAGCTTTAATAACAGCAGTAGAGGAATTACGTAGATTTTGGTATGAATATCAAATACATCCAACAAATGTTTGTGTGATTACTGAATGGGTCTGGATATATAAGAAATATAAAAAAAATATTTCCAGGCGCGTAGCGGGAGGGGGCGTGGTCCAGGCCCCAAGTGTCTGTGATTCCTACAAGTTCGTGCATTTTAGTAAAACGCTCATTTCTTTGCTAAAAGTCTCATTTTTGTGTCCAAATGCATTTTAAGTTATTAATAAAAAGACATTTATCCAGCTGGATAATGCAAAAAGTTTGTCCGAGGACCAATTTTACTGTTTACATATTCACCGCTTCAAGTCGCGAATTAGGGTGACATTTGTTTTCCTCAAAATTTGCATTAGATACGATAAATCTACGATTGGAAAATGGTGCTTACTTACAGACAATTGATCAAACTTTATTTTACAAAACTTTTTAATGGCAATATCTTTCCCGTGCGATCCTAATGACGTCATCAGTTTATGTGCACGAACTTATAGGTCACAAATGTTTATATTAAAACTGCAGACTGCATGTAACATTGAGGCCGATTTTGCAAGTTTTTGCAGTTTGACATTCAACTTTTTGTTCGAATTTGTTAATAGACAGATAATTGATATAGTTTATCACATGGTTGATGCCAGTGTGTTTGTTTTTGTGCAGATGCGCACATTTCAAATATAAGATGCACGAACTTGTAGGTGTACAGGCTATCTGTAATTTGTTTGTTTGGTGCTTTATGAAGTTGATTTTACAAAAACCATGACGCAAATTCTAATTGTGAATTAAGGGGCCTTTTAGGTTTGTGAAAGGGGCCTATAGCAAATTGTGAAGGGGCCTAATATAGGCCCCTCGTATATAGTGAAAAAAAGCCCTGACTTATAATGAATTAACTGATTGCTTCATTTTTTAGGGAAACAGGGATAGAATTATCAGATAAATCTCTAGCCTATGCAGTCAGCATGTACCCTAGTTGGAGCAAACACTCCCCCGTCCAAATAAGATTTGACCTCTGTTTAATACCAAGAGGTCTGTGACTAGAGGTCCGGAGTCTGGAATAAATTTACTGATGGTCAATAAAAATTACATTTTTCTATCCATCCATATTATGGCATATATGCACCAGTCAATTCGGTCCGGTCAATTCAAACCACAACCCCCAAACCGGTGAAGGGCGGCGATAGCTTGGAACTGTCATAAATGTGATTTTACCTTTTCAATGTTAGTTAGACAGAGAAACTGCCTGCAAGTTTTTTTATTGCACGTTATGCCCTCTGGCATGTCGCGTAGCTATCCCCGAGTGACCAGTTTCAACGCCCTTAAGAGATCTGAGGCACATTTCCTTTAAACAAATGTTTCTGCAAGTGAATTTAATTGTTAACTTATTTCTTCGGGATATTTATTCTTTTATAGGCTACTTTTTGTCAGTTTCTATTACTTAAATTTACTCAAAACTCATTTTATCCGTAACCTATGTGGGGGCGGCCATTATTGTTGACGGGTACCTAAAACGACGCCTTTCATTGGCTGCTGGGTTTAGAGATTATAATCACTGTTTAGTAACATGTACAATACGTATTAAGCGTGTGCGTGCTTAAAAGCACCAGCTTTGCTGCATAATTAAATGAATCAACAAGTCAATAAAGGATTAGGCTGATTTATTTTGGCATCTGAGTTTATAGATAACTATTATTCTGTATATGCCTTTGCTGGACGTAAATCCCATGCAGTGGGTGAGGTGAAATCATCTGCCTGTCTGACCTTATGCAATCGCCAATGTCAGAGCGGTACAGGAATTGAATGTTTGAATAACATGAAATAAATAAGCAATGATATTTTTTCAATTCATTGATTTTACAATCAACTACAAGCCATCACTAATAGCCAATTAAATTTCAATTACAAATAACTTGCGTTAATTAACGTATTAAGTAACATAACGCATACACTCTGTCAGAAAGTGGAAATTCTGACAAATTGATCGATCTGGTCACATGCCAGTCACGTCACTTGCCAAAAATGACGGTGCGGCGAAGTCGGTTGTAGAAATTTTCCCTTTTGTTAAGTTTTTCTATCAAATTAAGCTACTTTTGAACAGAGTTTAATTGGATCTAAGAAAAAATAACTTTTTTTGAACACGCAGCCACAAACGATAAAAAAATGGATGCCGAATATTTTTAACACTCTACTTTTGACATGATCGACATTTGCTATTCGTCTCGAAACTAATCCGCAGGAAAAATGACGTCATGGGATTGCCGAAAATCGAAAGCGAGGTCAAAACAAACATGGCGTCTGATTAGGTCAGCGTCAAAATAGGTCACCCGACGATACCTATATACGAATACGCGGCTGAATCCACATGATTCTGACAAAAATATTTTTTCAGGCAAAGTTTTTTCGTATTTAGCGTAGCACTTCAATTAAATTGATGCGTGTTATTTAAGAACTACATCATAGCAAAAAGTGTGTGGCAAAAAAATTCAATTCGCGTATATAAAAATAACAATATCAAGAAATACACGTAAAACAATGTTAATATTTACCTCTTTTTGCTGGGGGACCAACTATTTACGAAAAATGCGCATGCGCAATGAAACAAATAAGCTCATTTATTATTTGCTTTCATTGGATTATGGAGATTTTTCAGTGAAAATAACAGTGAAAATACCACTTTGTTATTTTCACTGTTTAAGAAGCTGGTCCCAGTATCATGCTGAAAAAGAAACGTAACGTCAACGGCGCTGGGCTTTAAAATATGCGTGACGTCATCATGACGTCATAATTCCAACGTCGTGACGTTCTAATTTCAACGTGATTTTTTCCAATTAAGCCAATTACGGCACCTATTTAAGAGGAAATGAGGCATATAATAAACAGAAAATTTGTTGATTTTTGGTGTAAGATCAATTTTATTTCACTCGTGATCACAGAAAATTATATTTTTACTTGTGGCTACGCCACTCGTGAAAATATTGATTTTCTGTGATCACTCTGTGAAATAAATTTGATCTTACACCAAAAATCAACAAATATCCTATCTATTTATAGCCTTGGGATTGCCCGAGTTGTCGATAAAGCTAATTTTAGCTCTCAACAGGCATCAACGGAATTGGCAACCCAAAACGAAAGTCGGCAAAAAATAATATTGACAAAATATGTCGTTATTGACGTCTAACTAATTGACTTCATAGTTTTTTACTAATTGGAAAACGATATGCCTATACAACTTCATTCGTCGTCTGCATGTACTCTAAACTACGATAGACAACTCTAAAACAATATTTACAGTCAATAGGAGTTAATTCCCCTTAATTAAGAGGCTCAATACAGGGGAAATAAAGAAGTATTAGTAAATAAATGGGAAATGTCGGCTACTGCTACTATTCATTCAATTAACGACCTAAAATAGTGACCCATTTGTGGCCCCAATTACAGTTCATTGTGTTACGTTTAAAGTACCAAAAAGTAACAAATACAGTGCCCACCAAAAATAAGTATACAGTTAATAATTGTTGCAAAATTAAACTTGGTTAAATTATTCAATATCTGTTTATCAGACAGTCATAATTAGACTAGTTTCTGAAACTACAGTTACTAAGACCTGCCGTCCACTAGACCCCGATGATATGCGGAAGGGTAGCCGATTACAGTTTGCTTGTTTCGTGAACCTTTCGGGATCAATTATCAATAAAAATGGGCGGATCTTTTCCATCGGGATCGTTCGGGATGTATTCTTGGTTCGTTATACGAAGTGTTGCAGTATAAACGCCGAAACCTATCCGAAGTAGCCGAACGCAACGCGAATGAATGCCGACAGTTCAGGAACTGGTCCTGAATGTTTCCCGATCGTGCGGAAAGGTTGCGGTTACTTTGCAGAATATGCGGAAGTGTTTACGAATCGATGCCGATAGAATGCTGAAAGGTTGCTGATGTATATAAATGATGCCGAACTACTATCTTGTTATCAGTTGAAAGTTGAATACGATAGATGGAAAACCACATTAATCTCGCTAGTTTCAGCTATAAAAATTAAAAGACATATTTTCCGCAACACAAGAGTTGAATGACTTAGTTTCAGGTATAAAAATACTGACATATTAAGCTCATGAAAAAAAATTACAGTCCTAGGTAGATATACCGGGTGTCTCTTTCCGGTGTTTTTCTTTAATAGCTGAAGACTATGCAATACTGGTTATGTCATCGTTTTCTATAGGGTCTGACACAACCCTATTTGGTAGCCTGTCCTTGGTTTGTAGGACCATGATGAAAACGATATATTCAAAATTCAAACTATCGGCAACTTGACTTCATCGCTTCTGCAGTCGCTCTTGTATTGTTCGGGAAATACTGCTTCGACTCGGCATCCCTTCCGTTCACAATCGGCGCCTTCGGCAACTATTCGGCATGTTTCTTAACATGATCGGCATAGCTTCCGTGTGTATAACTCATCCATACGTCGTATTCGGGGAGCTTTCGGCATTGCTTCAGCTTCCTTCGGGAACCGCTCGGGATGGTTAAAATGATTACCAAGCCTCACAGAAGGCTTCCGAAAGGTGCCGAGTGAATGACGATGGATTCCCGAACACCCCGAACTGTTGCCGATGGGTTTCCGATTACCCCGAAGCACTCCCGAACAAGACCTTCGGCGTCCAAATTTTAAAACTTTTAAAATTTGGATGCCGAAGATTTTTCGGTCCCGAAGTGTCCAGAAGGCTTCCAGAAGCGTACAGGAACGACACGGAAGGGTTCCAGAACGTCCCGAAGACATGCCGAACCATCCCGATTAGGCGAATTTAGCCTTCCGGAACCATTCGGCGTCCTAGTGGACGGCAGGTCTAAATGAGTCAAAATAGAGATAGAAATAAAAATAAAGATGTTCGGAATTAAAATAACCATGTGGTCAAAAAGGCTTAATTTTTCCATCCTTTTGTGACAAAGTTACCATTCTAGGGGGACAAAGAAACTTTAGATTTTGCACCTAGGGTACCAATTAATGTATGGCCTTTCCATTTAATAAACAAAATATTCAGTTTCTTCAAATATATTGTTGCTTTACTGTTCTGCAAATAGTATAATTACAGGCAAGTAAGTGGGCAATTAACATTTGTATACTAACTTTTGGTGGGCAGTGTATTTCGGACTTGAGCACAGGATTATTAAAAGGTAAATTATTTTCTTCAAAACCACATCGTATCCTAGAAAAAGGGAGAAAACATGCAAAAATTGTCGGATACTGCTCGCCAACCAGTACGTGCATTGGCTATGTAGCTGTCATTCTATTTCTATGCATTAGTTATCCAGAATTTCAGTTATTTTCTTGTATAAGTATCACGTATGTTTCTACCTTGTAATAAACTACGAATTCGGCAAGACATGTTAGTGCATTTATCTGCATCCATTTTGTGACCGGTCGTGTATACATCTTCGTATATTGTCCGCCGTATTGGAAAACAAAGTAAGCACGTTAATTTGCCGAGGTAACACAAACAAAGTTAATATGGCCATTAATTATTTTTCATTCGCAGTTTTAATGGCACATATATACAAAACAATACAATTTACAATTGTAATTTTTTTGTAATTTTAAATAGGGCCTACCATGATACGATTCATAAATGGCAACATTGTTTTCACGCTTTTTTAAACCAGTGACATTCCAAACTGTCAATTACCTAACACAGCAATTTCATTGTTTCAGCATGAAGTAATATACTTTCCCCATCCTCATAATACTGTAATTGAAACACTATATGTTCCGTTACTACTTCTAACTCCATTTCTAATGCCATTTCTAATACACAGCTGCACCATTGCTATTTGTCGCGCTTTATAAAACCCGACAACGATTTCCGCATTCATTCAATTTACGAATTTGTGGTTTATTATACGGTAGAAACATTTGTGATACTTATCACAAGAAAATAACTAAATTCCGAGTGCCTTAAATGCATAGAAATAAAATGATGGTTCCCTAGCCAATGTACATAGTGTTTGCTAGCCATCCAATGCCGGACCACTAATTTCGCTGTCTAGTCGGCTAGCCACTGCCTAATAACAAAAGGGTTCCGAAACGAACCATGTGATAAATGTTTTCATTTTTGTGTGGCGTAAACGCCACACAATGATATTACCACTTTTTAGCTTACGACCAATTTAACGCATTAGGCCTCGGCAAATAAATAGTTCTATGATTTGAACAATATTACAAGCATGCAACACAGGTTACACATATCATTTGACCTGATTTGTTTACATTACCAACATCTACTTATATTAAGACCAACAATTATATCAGACTTTTATTTTTAGAGGATATTTATAGCAAATCATTCCGCAACGGACTATATTTTTACTACCAAAGAATGTTCTCACTCGTGGCGGGAATCTAAAATCATTTCCCACGGTTTTCAATCGTATACTGTAACGTATGTAAATCATTCCGCCGCTGCACATTGCAGACGATGACCTAATTATGTTGTATACAAACATGCTATATATAGCTGGTGGGGGGAACTGAAATAGTTCTACGTACATATCGATCGGCCGATTAACAATGTTACCGCGGGAAGCGTTAAACGCACTAGTCAATTTCTACCCTGCTTTATATAAGACCTCATAATTTTCGTATCTATTATCCGATTTTGAATATTTAAAGCTTGTAATGAAGCAGAGATATATGTCTCTCTTTTAGACAACACGATACCCTAATTATTAAATCCACGGCGACAAGTAAGAATCCGTTCCGCGTAAAATTAAGTTTAAAATATCCCGTTTTATACCAAATAAAAATTCAATCAACGGTCGAAAATCATCAATTATTAATTTAATATTCGATCGATTTTGTTCATTAAAGCTTGTTTAAAAAGCTAATACTTTAAGGTTTTATAAAATGTAAAACTTGTTTTTAAAGCATTAATCGGCCGATCGATATGTGTGAGCGACGCCATGTTTACCCCTTTTACATACGTTAATATAGAGTGTCATATACATTTAATTAACATGCGTGGTCATACGGAGAATAAACAGTCACTTATCTTGACACTGGTCGAATTCTCCAAGTCGTTAAAAATGGTATTTGTAAATATCCCTTCATTGATGCTCAGCATAGTTACTTAATAGTTCCAGGTAACTGCTGGTTATCTTGGTGTCTTTAGCAGCACAAATGTTTGAGTAAGGGTGGGCTTATCAGAACTGTGACATAAAATTATGATACAACCTGGATTCGATATTGGATTTAATGGCATCAGTACGCCAGATTATCCATTTAAATGATTTTGGTTTTAACTAAACTTTGTTAAAAAATCCAAAAAACTTGAATAAGGCTTTATTTAAGTACAAATTAACATTGCTATTAAGAGCAATAAAACTTTTTCGGTTAATTTAAAAGGAGCTACATATTAGATCAAGTGTTTTAAGGCTTTAACATCCATACATTGAGGAAGGCAGAGCTACAGGTAAGGTTTTAGTCAATTGGGTATTTTACCCCCGAGTTTCAATTTTGATTGGGTTTTGACAAATTTTAATTGGGTATACTTAATAAAACTCAAAGGGTAAATAAGCTTTTATGTACTATTTTTCACTATAACATCCTTTTCTATTTGGGTGTTTCAAATTGTCTTTGCTTTTTCTTACTCCCTCCTCTCAAAATCTATTGGGTATTTATGAAAATTAATTGGGTAATTACCCCAATACACAGCTTATCTGTAGCTCTGGGAAGGTCCTGTGTTTTATGAAAGGATACTCAAACCATTGAGTAATTAGGGGCCTGTGACAGGGTTTATTGTGTCTAGTGACACCCCAGTTTTGATTAATTACTCTTGTTATATAATTTCCAAGGGCCTCCGAACCACTTAACTGGAGTAGCTAGGAACGTAATTTTCTTCCGAGTTTTCGATAGCATAATCGATTAATCAATCGATAGTGAAATGAAAATTCGATTCGATTACCGATAGTAATTTTGGTCCGATTGTGGAACACTATTACAGGGACATATTTTATACTACTTCAGAGTGTACCTAGGTCTTTGTAAAAATGAACAAAATTAAGAGTTTCTTTCAGTAATATTTGGATATTAAATCCGTTATTTTCTTAGAGAATATAGCTGTGATTACCTGTGAGGTATATAGGGGGGGGGGGGGGCAATTTGCAGGAGTTTTACTATCTGTATGTATGGCCCTGGGGGGGGCAAGGATTTTACCAGGGGTTTGAATAAAGCAAACTATTAAAAGTTACTGCCATTCCCCGTGGTTGGGGGCTAGTTTCAATTGACAGATGCATAACACCACCAGCTAATTTTTGTCCAGGTCAACAAAATCCCATTATGGATTTCAAAAGATGGACAAAATCCTCATCATTGGGTGGACAAAATCCACACTGTGTATTAAGTAAAAGACGTTCATTTTCGTTGCACTTTAAGTACCTATTATACAGTACAC
This sequence comes from Spisula solida, assembly GCA_947247005.1. Classification (NCBI taxonomy): domain Eukaryota; kingdom Metazoa; phylum Mollusca; class Bivalvia; order Venerida; family Mactridae; genus Spisula; species Spisula solida. Next base: position 30,694,377 of record OX365949.1, read on the forward strand.
AACAAAAATACTTTATTTTTATTGTATAATTAATGAAAATACAAACATAAATAATCAATGTTATAAAGAAACTAGCAAAATGGGTGATAGGGATTATGTCCAATGGGGATTTTGTCTGTATCCGGTTTCATTCAACATTGTGAATAAAAGTCCTCTTATAAATGTAGTTCCTGTGCAATGGAAACCTTGAAATAATTAAGAAAAAAAAATCATGTTTAAAATTTCAGTATTGAGACATAGCTTATTTCATTTAATTAGTACACTTTTTGGTAATAATAGTATTAGAACTGTTTACTTCAAAATTGGTTTGTATGTGATGTCAATGTGACAAAATTTTGTTTAAAAAAGAATTTACTAAAAAAACAGCAAAAAAATAAATAAAACAATAAAATTAAGCTTAAGTTAATCATAATACCACTAAAAACAGCAACAAACTCAAACACAAAAACATGATCAGTGCAAAATCGTCTTGTACTTGTAATTAATTAATGACAGACAGATCAAGACAATAAACAATACAGTTCCCTGTGTGCAGTATCCACCAGATCAGACCCTAATCAGTGTACACAGTGGGGTACCAATATAAAACCAATCAGTATTATGTTCTCACCATCTGTCACCTTTAAAGAGTAACTTTGATTGTGATCAGTATCTTACTGTATTTTTCATATTAGTTAATAAACATTAAACCTAATGATTTAGTTGAACAATATAACAAGTATGTTTTATATTAATTATTAAAGTAAACTTTTAAATTGTGTACTTGTAACAGTATGTGATATGTTGCCTTTTGAACTTGTTATATATAAATAGTCTATATTTTAATGTTAATTTAAAATGTGAATACCAATTAAAAAGAAATAATGAAGAAACAAGAACTTTTCTCCTATCCATATCTTATAGGCCAATTATAAGGATTCACATTGTAACTTATAATTCAAATCTGGTAGATCACAATTGAAACATACTGTAGTGACTAAACTTTTTGGTTTCAGTATATCGTATGATATTTTTGTTTGACAATTAAACAAGAACTTTTCTCCTATCCATATCTTATAGGCCAATTATAAGGATTCACATTGTAACTTATAATTCAAATCTGGTAGATCACAATTGAAACATACTGTAGTGACTAAACTTTTTGGTTTCAGTATATCGTATGATATTTTTGTTTGACAATTAATATATATATAAAACATCAAAATGAACACATGCTAACTTGACGATGTCTTTATATCTTGAAATGTGTGTGCGACCTGTTGGCTACGAATTCTAAGTATCAAATTGACCATTTTAAGGATTTAAATTTAAAGATGCGTTTGTACCCATGATCTGTATGTAGGAGGTTGATTTATTGTGGGGATAAGATTTTGTGGTCGTTCAACAATGAAATCAATGAAAATTCAACTCCCCTGAAATTAAAAGATTTTACAGGCAAACAAAAATTGTGGTTGACATTTAAATACATACAGGGAACTTAGTACTGGTTTTTATTAAGTTTGGAAAGTATATGAATTTAGAAAGATCTTTACTTAAGAAATAAAAATCTGTTCGCGTTTTATTTCGATTCTAAATACGATAATATCCCGCACTATTTAACTGCGCGCATTCCATTTTCACCCATTTGACATTGAACATAATTCCACGCTGAAATTGAGTGGCTTATTAGCTGGTACAATTACCTCCCTCCTTAATGAAAACGACCATCGTAATTTTCTGAAGGAAATACCACAATTTAAACATTGAAACAATTTTAATAACACGAGTATATGGTATCTATTTCATAAAATGAAAAATATAAATGAATTGATTATCAGTGCTTTAATAAAACTTGGTTTCTAGAGTATATTGGAGTTTCTAAAAATAGATACGTCATAGCTGTAACACTGGATTCTCGTGCACCTCGCCTTGTCATCGTAACTCGTAGAAAAATTAACTATAAAGTTTACGTTCATTCATTCATAAATATGTCACGTGATACTGGGCGTAAATAGAAACAGCCAATTTGATAGGTATGTTTTATGGGGGTAATAAAACATTGTTAGGTCCGCTTTATATTTAAACGATTAAACCGCAGATCGTGTTAGAATTTTAAATAATATTATTTTGTGTCGGTGTTAATAAAGGTAAACTTTTGTATAGTGGGCCAAATTGTATAATAGTATAAACAAAGATAATAATATATAGACGTATAAAATTTTATAATATAAAGGTGGTCTAGCTATTAATTTATGCTTAGAACAACTATCAATGTCACAGTCCTAATAAAAGATTATACAAAATGTGTCCTTTATCACAAATGGATAAAATATATATGATTCAGGTACAAATTAAGTTTTCATTTGTCTAAAAATATTCGAAATATGATATATATTTAGGTCTGCAGTAAATAATTAAAGTAATTGTTTGTAGTTTATCTTTGACATCAATTTGTGTCGTTATCAAAAGGTGCAAAATAGTGCACAGGCTTTATCTATCTGTTACATTGAAGTGGTATAATAATAGGATCATAAAACTCTAGATGTACACTATGGGGTATCTCAAGCTATCTGTCTGTCTGATCTTTGTCAATGTTGTATATTGTCTCTTGTCATTGTAAAACTGGTGTTACACAGTATACACAAAATCATATGCTTTTCTCTCTGGTTCTAAGCCAAATTAATATTGTGGTACTGGTGACATAAAAATTATTGTCTAGGATGAAGGTTGGGATTTTTTAAAAAATATTATTAATTTTGTTTTATGTACTGGAAAATCAACAATCTGCAGTGACTTCCAACAATATACCATTAAAGAAGTTGGACAAAGAAAATGTTAAACCTTATGCTTAAGGCAGGGTTACTAGAAACACACAATTATTATTTTGGCCTTAGCAACAGAAATTGAAACAAACTATAGGAGTAAATCTGACAAAATTTATCAGAATAATCTGGATATCACCAGAAAGAATATTAGCTTTTCTGCTATTATTTTTAATTTGATGAGTTATGGTCATTTAAATTATGCCTCAGTATCTATATAGGCAGAGACTGCTATATATTATAATCTCTGGTATAGGGCGACTGATAAATTCAAATGAAGATAAACTGATATGTTCCTATACCATGTATAATATTTAACTCACACAGAACAAACTCTGAACAGGTTTGATAATACAATATAAAAAAATCCTTGTGTTCACGAATTTCACAATTAAATGTTTTAAATCTTTGGAGAATAAATTGAAATTGGATCATTTTCTGGTACATTTTGAAAAAAGATATGACCAGTATGAGTTTGATAGTTAATGACTTTGATTAGCATATTTTATTATTTGCTTTCAATGGATTATGGAGATTTTCAGTGAAAATAACAGTGAAATTACCACTTTATTTTCGCTGTTTTAGAAGCTGGTTCCAGTATCATGAAGAAAAAGAAACGTTAAACTTCAACGGCGCCGGGCTTTAAAATATGCGTTACGTCATCATGACGTCATAATTCTCACGTCGTGACGTTCTAATTTTGACGTGATTTTTCCAATTCAGCCAATTACGACACATATTTAAGAATTGATTTAGGAATTGAGGCATATAATAAACAGAATATTTGTTAATTTTGGTGTAAGATCGAATTTATTTCACCCAGTGATAACAGAAAATTAAATTTTCAATTGTGGCTGTACCACTCTTGAAAATATTGATTTTCTGTGATCACCTGTGAAATAAAATTCGATCTTACACCAAAATCAACAAATATCCTCTATATATATATTGTGTAGTTTTACTGACTTGTAAAAAATACAATAAACATAGTATAGGTTAGCACATTTAACATGTCACCCTTGAATATCTGTGCATATCCGTTGTCTAATCAGAATTGTTATTTTAACTGATCAAAACATTCTTATAGTACAATAACGAAAACACATGATAATTAATTAGAGACAGGTCAAATGTGCTGTAGTACGTCCTATAGGTGCACACTCATATTAAAATTAAATAATCTCAGGAAAGCTGAGGATTATTAATCTATTATGAGTGTGAAGTGGAAAGGGATAAGAGTCTGATAAGGATAACCCAGTCCCTTGAAGAAAAGTAGCTTGTTGGACACTGTGAGCAAAATAACTGCATGCAGGTGGGACAATAACTCATTAGTATATAGAATTCTTGTTCGATATTCAGATTTGATTCATTTCAGTTACCAGTATGTGATCCATGGAACCATCTTCGCTCCTTTCAGAATATATTGGCATAAAGGGAGGATTCATGGCGACAATGTCTTCAGTACTTAGTCAGATGAACCTACATTTTGTATTTAGTGGAATAACTGGATTGGAAGAGGTAATCATCAATGTATTTTACTGCTTGTGCATGCCTGGGTCTATTGTGGACATGGGATTTGAAAGTAGTGCAAGCAGTTCAATATTGCAAAAATGGAAATTTTAAGTTTAATTTTTTTGCGCAATAGCTTGATCGAGTAAGGATTGAAATTTTGTAATTAAACCTGTGACGAAGGTAGCTTGTTATCCCCCTCCAAAAACGAAGAGATATAGTAATACTAAATAGTATGCGTCTGTACGTCCATCCCATATTTTGTCCAGAGCATAACTCTTAAAACTATTTGCAGTATTGGCTTGAAACTTGGTATGTGAATAGATGGCAACTAGGAGAAGTGCAGTGACCACAAACCATAACTCTATATGGCCCAGTTTTGAAATTATCTCCCCTTGTTTAATTTAAAATATTTTTGTCCAGAGAATAACTTGAAAACTATTTAAGGTATTGATTTGAAACTTGATATATGAATAGATGGCAACTAGGAAAAGTGCAGTGATCAAAAACCATAACTCTATGTAGTCCAGTTTTGAAATTATCTCCCTTTGTTTAATTTTAAGATAACTTTTTGTCCAGAGCATACCTCAAGAACTATTTGAGGTATTGACATTAAACTTAATATATGAATAGATGGCAACTAGGAGAAGTGCAGTGACCAAAAACCATGATTCTAAATAGTGAAATTTTGAAATGATCTCCCTTTATTTAATTTTAAAATAATTTGTGTGCGACATATATCGGGATTACTTTTTAGCTCACCTGTCACAAAGTCACAATTTGCTTGACTGTGTAGGCACTACAGGTCACAATTTTGGTCTAATCTTTATGAAACTTGGTCAGAATGATCATCTCAACAAAATAAAGGTCAAGTTCGATATTGGGTTATCTGGGGTCAAAAACTAGGTCACAAGGTCAAATCATAGAAAAACCTTGTGTAGTCTTTAGAGGTCACAAATTTGACCTACTCTTTATCAAACTTGGTCAGAATGAACATCTCAACAAAATATAGGTCAAGTTTGATATTGGGTTAAACGGGGTCAAAAACTAGGTCACAAGGTCAAATCATAGAAAAACTTTGTGTAGACACTACAGGTCACAAGTTTGGTCTAATCTTTATGAAACTTGGTCAGAATGATCATCTCAACAAAATCAAGGTCAAGTTCGATATTGGGTTATCAGGGGTCAAAAACTAGGTCACAAGGTCAAATCATAGAAAAAACCTTGTGTAGTCACTAGAGGACACAATTTCGACCTACTCTTTATCAAACTTGGTCAGAATGATCATCTTAACAAAATCTAGGTCAAGTTCAATATCGAGTTAACTGGGGTCAAAAACTAGGTCACAATGTCAAATCATAGAAAAACCTTGTCTGGACACTAGAGGTTACAATTTTGGCCTAATCTTTATCAAACTTGGTCAGAATGATCATCGCAACAAAATCTAGGTCAAGTGTGATATTGGGTCAAGAACTTGGTCACTAGGTCAAATCACAGGGCTTGCATGCACTAATACGACATGTGAGCGACCTAGGGCCCTCTTGTATTATAATTGCCAGCGTCTGCGGCAGCGACGTCCCATTTTTCTTGTCTGGAGCATAACTTCGTCAACTTAACACTGGGTACTTCGTCTATTTTTAGAACTGGAAAAACTGTTACTCCGCACAAGTCTTGAATCGCGTCATTGCAGTTTCGGTGGGGTAAATATTTGTTGATTTTATATCTACTTTGTTGTGATCTATAAAAACCAAGTGGTGCAGCGTACGCATTAAGGGATTATTAAGGCTGTTATCATTTTGTTTGAAAAGATTTGTCAATTAAACAAAATTAATTGCCGGTACCAATTTTTCCTTTTTTACTTTGTACGTGGTTAAGTAACAAATGAAAAGTACCATCTATTTTGCTTATTTGGCTAATCTTTTCAGAGATAATGATGACAACCTGAACGTGGCACCCCTTAATGTATACGCTGTACCACTTGCGGTAGATAGAAAATCAAATATTTACCTCACCGAAACTGCAACCATGCGATTCAAAAGCCGTGCTTAGTAACGGTTTTCTGGTTCTAAAAATAGACGGTGTACCCAGCGCTTAAGTTCAAATGACTCAAAAATTGGTATGCATGAGACCGTTAACATGGGCGAGCGCTAAGTAGCGCTTTCCACGGGAGGTAATCCTTGCCTTCTATATTTAATTGAACGGGAAGTAACTGAATAAAGGCGCTCGGTAGCGCTTTGCTTAGGCAACGGACCCCATGTTTCTTGCAATAAGCTGAAGTGCAGTGTACAAGAACTATAACTCTAACTTGCATCATTATACCCCCAGATACATAGTATATGGGGGCTATATTGGAGTCATGCTTGAGGATGGCTGGTTGGTTGGTTGGTCTGTTGGTTGGTCTGTTTTGTCCGCGCTATTTCTCTGTAACAATTGGTCGAATTTCATCAAAACTTTGCATGATTGATCAGTACCAAGTCTAGTTGTGCATATCGTTGGCATAAGCCAGTTGGATAAATTTTAAGGGAGTTATGGCCCTTGGTTTATTTACACTTAAAAATTTGTCCGCGCTCTTTCTCTGTATTTCAATGAAACTTTGCATGAATGATCAGTACCAAGTCTAGTTGTGCATATCCTCGGCACACATTAGTTGGATTGATTTTAAGGGAGTTATGGCCCTTGTTTTTTTACACTTACAAATTTGTCCGAGCTATTTCTCTGTTACCAATCATGCCAATGGTTGGATTTCAATGAAACTTAGCTTAAATGATCAGTACCAAGTCTAGTTGTGCATATCCACGGCACACGTTTATCGGATTAATTTTAAGGAAGTTATGGCCTTTTGTTTTTTACACTTATGAATTTTTCCTTTGTTACCATTGGTTTGATTTCAATGAACATTTGCATGAATGATCAGTTCTAAGTCTAGTTGTTTCTCAAAGCACATTTAAGTGACTGTGTCAAGCAGTTTCTGGGGGTATTGATCACATTCAGTGATATTTCTTGTTTTTGATTATTTCCCTTTGATTGATTTTATTAGAGCATTCCTTGTCCGGAGCATAACTTTGGTACCATCAGGTTGAATGACTTGAAACGTAGTATGCGTGTTTCTTACAAAAAGCCGAAGTGCAGTGCACAAGAACCATAACTCTACCCGCGTCATTTTTGAATTCTTTCCCTTTGATTGATTTTATAAGCATTTCTTGTCCTGGGCATAACTTTGTCACCATAAGTATGAATGGCTCCAAAATTGGTAGGGATGTTTCTTGCTGTGACATGAAATGCAGTGTTTAGCTCTTGCATGGTTGGCTAGGTACGTCCATAGCTTCTGTATGGCTTTGAATTGTCTGTGTTATATGGTATTTGCTGTACTTAGTCTTCAATCATTAAAATTAATGTCTTTACATTTACTGTTTCAGACTTCATATACCAGTCAGTGGGTTCTGAGGACGATTGGAGAATAAGAGTGACATATGATTACTGCTAGTGGACAAACTACTGCTTGTAGTTCACAGACTGGTCTTAAAATTTGATGTTGAAGACTACGCAGCTAGAAATTTTCAGAAAACTTGTGTTATTGGTTGAAAGAGAAATATAATTGGTGTACTTGTGATGGTGTACTGGTGATAGACGGTAGAAGTATTTAGCTATCTACCTGTTAATTGACTTTCTGAATACACTTCAGAAAAAGGAAATACAGTACAACTAGACCAGCACAACACTACAGACCCTTGTTATACTAGATAACAAGTCTTGAAATCACTGTTTGTTATCTCCGATCAACTGAAAATATCAATTTTACAATATGTTTAAGTTCCCAAGTACATGTACTTACTCGGATAATTATGTTACCTTTTGTGCATGTGAAGTTTGATCATGTGCTTTGCAAACATAAAGTACATGCAGTTTCCAAATAACACTGACACATGGATATTATTTTCTAATTTATTTACAATTGTGTGTTATAATGAGGAAACAAACCGAAAGAATTTTTGGCCTTTGATGGTACATGTATATATGCCGAAGACACCATGTTGGATGGTCTGAGGGGTGATCATTATTTAATGAGAAAATGCTTATTATTAAGCTATTACATTTTTTTTCTCAAAATATTTTATGCGGTGGTTAATACATATATTAAAAGAAAACATACGTAAGTTCTCAAATATAAGGAAAAATAAATCGTTTAGAACATTTTTGAAACCAGTATACGGGGCAAGGTCATTTTTTGCACTGAAACAGAATTTAATGATAATCAATTTGATTATCACATTTTGTAGGTTCTGTATTAATTTTTAAAACCTTTTAGATTACCCTCCTTTGATATTTATTAACCTTCACCTACGCGATACAAAGTTGAAAAGTGACTCACATTAGTCATCCTAGGGAATTTCGTTCTACGAAGTTCTCACGTCGACATGATGTTACACCCACTTTGCGTTAGATTACTAGCCCTTTCCGATCCAGTTTTTATGCCCCCTATCTTTGATGAGGGGTATATTGCTTTGCATATGTCGTTCCGCCTATCGGTAGACCAAATGGTTTCCATTCAATAACTCAAGAACGCTTTGCCCTAGGACCTTCAAACTTTACATCGAGGTTGGTCATCAACAGTAGATAACCCCTATTGAATTTTAGGTCAAAGGGCAAGGTCACTGACCTTTACCATTTCTGACTATTCAAATGGTTTCCGTTCAATAACTCAAGAACGCTTTGCCCTAGGACCTTCAAACTTTACATCGAGGTTGGTCATCAACAGTAGATAACCCCTATTGAATTTTAGGTCAATGGGCAAGGTCACTGACCTTTACCATTTCTGACTATTCAAATGGTTTCTGTTCAATAACTCAAGAACGCTTTGCCCTAGGACCTTCAAACTTTACATCGAGGTTGGTCATCAACAGTAGATAACCCCTATTGAATTTTAGGTCAAAGGGCAAGGTCACTGACCTTTACCATTTCTGATTATTCAAATGGTTTCCGTTCAATAACTCTAGAATGCTTTGCCCTAGGATCTTCAAACTTAACATGGATGTTGGCCATCAACATTAGTTGACCCCTATTGAATGTTAGGTCAAAGGGCAAGGTCACTGACCTTTACCATTTCTGACTATTCAAATGGTTTCCGTTCAATAACTCTAGAACGCTTTGCCCTAGGATCTTCAAACTTAACATGGATGTTGGTCATCAACATTAGATGACCCCTATTGATTTTGAGGTCAGAAGGTCAAAGGTCACTATGACCTTTACCATTTCTGACTATTTGGCTGCCATGGGGGCATACGTGTTTTATAAACATCTCTTGTTTAATAAGTAATTATGAACATAAATCGAAGCTTTTGATGTGGCATGATCACAAAATGATAACTGAATCTCACGCACAGTTTCATTATTAATTGTTTTCTTCAACACAAAATATATTATTGATAATCTTTTGTCTGCATCCATCAGTTTTGCTATTACAAAACAATAACACGGATGTGACGTAACGTGACAATACAACCCGTGCATGACGTCACCATCAGTACAGTGTGTCTTAGATAACATTAACTACCAATTTTCATCACATGACTATTATTTAGATGAAAACGGCGAAAAGACCCGCAAAATGTCCCTCCTAAGCGTTTTGAGAGTTATCTTAGCAACTATAGTTTTTAGCATGATGTCGCTGTAATCATGAATATTCAGGGAAACATTGCCAATATATGTTACTACTTACATTTAAAGTTGGAGTAAAATCGAAACGATCATAACAAAATTATAAGCATTTTCGCATTATATATTGATCATTCCTCGTAGTCCTATGTGACATTATATGATATATTTTGCCATGGAAATCAAGATGGACTTTTTGGATGTTATTGTGTTGGGCTGGCAAACTATTCCTACATTCTGTTGATCGTGATGCCTACCTGTGTCTGACACAAGTATCGTAACTTACCCTTCCACAAGGGACAAGCAACTTTGCCACATGTGGAGTTAAATCGGCAATGTTGTCAAATTTTTATAAAAATGTGAGAACTGCTGCAACCAGAAATCAAACCCAGATAGCCGGGTTACAAATCCAGCATAGTAACCACTGGACCGCAACTGTATTGTTCACTGAATCTTAGTGAAAGTTGGTTATCATGTTTGTCTTGAACAAATCTGGGTATGTCCATCCCGAAATGTGCCGTCTGTTAGTTGAAATTTTAAGTAATTAGGCTACAGTTATCAAACTTCATAGGAATATTAGTCAGTATGTTTTTTTGTACATCTTTATATTTATACCCTCAGATACAAAATATGTGGGGGCTATATTGGAGTCATGCTTTAGGTTGGTCTGTTGGTTGGGCCAATGCTTATTGGCCGCACTATTTTCCTTAAACATTGGTTGGATATCAACAAAACTTTGTTGTTTGTGTGACTTATCAAAACGAAGTCTTGTTGTTCATATTGTCAGTGCATCCTGGTCAAATAAATTTTAATGGATTTATTACCAATAAAAGTTTTCTTATTTTCTTACACTTACAATTTGTCCATGCTATTGTTATACCCCTAGATACAAAGTATATGTTGGTTATATTGCAAGTTATAAATATGGTTGGCACTCAATGGTCAGATCAAATTTAGGGAGTTACTGTCCTTTGATATTTTCATTTATGATTTGGTTTGCGCTATTGTTTATAACTGCAGCTGTCAACCAAACTTTGCAAGTTAGAAAGACTCTTCAATTCTAAAGCTAGACAAGGCATATGTGCATATCACTATAATATTAAGCCACTGTGTCAAGCAGTATCTGGGGGTATTCATCACTTTCAGTGCTATTTCTTGTTGTGTTACCAATGGTCAGATTTCAATGAAACTTTGCATGACTTATCAGTATGAAGCCTAGTTGTGCATATCGCTGGGGCACCTCGTCAGAGCAATTTTAAGGGAGTTATTGCCCTTTGTTTTACACTGATAATTTTTGTTCATGCTGTAACCATTTGTCACATTTTGATGAAACTTTGTATGACTTTCCAATACCAAGTCTAGTTATGCATATCGTTGGCGCCTATTGGTCCGATTACGTTTTAATGGAGTTATGGCCATTTGTTTTTAGACTAATCATTTTTGTTTGCCCATTGGTCGGATTGATAATTAGGAAGTATCGGGTAACTGCCCTTTGTATTTTCCTTTTATTATTTTGTCTGCACTATTTCTCTGTGGCTTTTGGTTGGAGTGCATGACTTATCAGTACCAAGTTTAGTTGTGCACATCTTTATTGTTCTGTGAGCTTTTCACTTATTATTTTCTCTGCGCTATTTCAAATAGTTGCTTTTCAACGAAACTTTGCAAGACTCATCAGTGCTTAACTAAGCTTTCTATATCATCATAATTTGGTTCTGATGTAACTGTCAAACAGAATCTAATGGTAACGGTATTCATCATTTTCAGTGATACATCCTGTTTGATTAGACCTGTATTAACAGAGTTGTCACCCTTGAAATAATGATATTTTGCCTTCGACGCTCTTATCCAAGTATTTGAGCTACTGTTGGTATAGTTAGGAGGAAAATTAGCTGGTATATTTAGTTGAGTTATGGCCCTTCTCGTGGTCAAATGGCAAGTGGGGGCATCTGTGTCCTTTGGACATTTTCTTATTTGTTCTTCAAGACTGGCAGCCATCTTGGGTTTATTAAATTCCCTAACCTAAATAATTTTCTTGTTGTACCTACACCCGGATTAGATCCCTAAGAATCTAAGGTCTTGAGAAATATGTGGATTATCATTGTATGACATAATTTGTCCCCCTATAGGTTTGCCCTCCGTCCGTCAGTCAGTCTGTCAAAAGACATAACTGAACAGTTTCCAAACTAGGTTTATGAAACTTGGTATGTGGATAGGGGACAATAAGGTGATTATGCACTTTTTTTATTCTGACAAAAATTGTGTTTTCCATAGCAACAGAAACATTGAGAATTTTAAGGGTCAAACTTGTATGGAACTTCTGTATTGCTTGCAATTCTTAGTGACTTGTTTTTAGTCGCCTACCGGTTTTTGACCGGAGGAGACTATAGGTTTGCCCTCCGTCCGTCAGTCAGTCCGTCAGTCAGTCAGTCCGTCAAAAAATCTGGATCCTGACATAACTGAAACAGTTTCCAAGCTAGGTTTATGAAACTTGGTATGTGGATAGGGGGCAATAAGGTGATTATGCACTTGTTTTATTCTGACAAAAATTGTGTTTTCCATAGCAACAGAAACATTGAGAATTTTAAGGGTCAAACTTGTACGGAACTTCTGTATTGCTTGCAATTCTTAGTGACTTGTTTTTAGTCCCCTACCGGTTTTTGACCGGAGGGGACTATAGGTTTGCCCTCCGTCCGTCCGTCCGTCAGTCAGTCCGTCCGTCAAAAAATCTGGATCCTGACATAACTCAAACAGTTTCCAAGCTAGGTTTATGAAACTTGGTATGTGGATAGGGGGCAATAAAGGGATTATGCACGTCTAAAAATATTTTGATTCTGATAAAAATTGTGGTTGCTATGGCAACAGAAAGAGTGAAAATATGCCCAAATCTGGATCCTGCCATGACTCAAACAGTTTCCAAGCTAGGTTTATGAAACTTAGTATGTGGATAGGGGGCAATAAGGGGATTATGCACATCTAAAAATATTTTGATTCTGATAAAAATTGTGGTTGCTATGGCAACAGAAAGAGTGAAAATATGCCCAAATCTGGATCCTGCCATAACTCAAACAATTTTCAAGCTAGGTTTATGAAACTTGATATGTGGATAGGGGGCAATGAGGGGATTATGCATGTCTCAAAATATTTTTGATTCTGACAAAAATTGTGGTTGCTATGGCAACAGAAACATTGAAAACGGCTTAAAACCGGTAGGGGACTTCTGTATTGCTTGCAATTCTTAATTACTTGTTATATATATATTTTATGTTTTCAATTCTTGTTGAAATTTTTTATTATATGTTGTTATGATACTAAAAAAATAAAAGAATAACTGGTATCATTTTATTTACTTATATTATTGGTCATTATTAAACTGGAACTTACGGTAGGTTTTGAAACAGAATATAAATGTTATCTTAGATTAAATAATATATCTGATTGTTGTATCATAGTTCAACAGAGGGTGTGATGGTAACAGATGTGTGTATGTTCAACAGACTGTAAATTCACCCTATCCTTGAGTCGCAAGTCAGCTGTTAGACTCTGCTCTGACGGCATCCAAAGCATATTGGCTATTGGTATTCTCAGGTACCCATTCACACACCTTAGTAACGAGTATTGTGGGGAGTGTTTTGCTCAGAGAAATTTAGCAATGTCACAGAAGAGGATCGAACTGGGACCTCTCGATCTCAAAGCGCACACCCTACTTCTTAGCCACTGTTCCAACTTTTTTGTGGAAAATAGTCGCACATTGAAGTTATCACACTCTACAATTGCATTTATTGCACTCTTCGAAACTATAAAACAACTACCAGCTAGCAGCGACTTTCAACTTCAGATCTATTTATAATAAATGATGAACAGTGTTGTAATCGCATCCGCCTTATATAAACAGATGGACTACAAGATTTGAATCCTGCATTTGTCATCGGTATAGATCAAATGTTGATCTCAAACCTGCCTCTGCATTCGCCTTCGGGATAAATCAAATGTCAGACCTGGCTCTGTATTCCAACCAAGATCTGTATTCGGAATTTCCCCACCTGATATAGCGAATGTTGATCTTGGAAATGGATCGGTATTTGAAACTGGGTCTGCATTCGCCGCGGGTAAACATCAAATCTAGATGTCGGAGCTGGGCAGTATAGATCGAATGTTGATCTCGGAGCTGGATCTGTATTCAAACATGGGTCTACATTTGCCGCCAGGCTTAATCGATGTCAGACCTGGCTCGTTATTCAAATGCGGACCTGTATTACACACCTTCAATTATTGTGAGCATCGATCTCAGAGCTGGCTCTGTATTCAAACCTGGAGCCCGTTGCCTAACCAAACCGCTACTGAGTGCTACGCTAGGAAACGGCTTGCTTCTGAAAAGCCTGCTACGAAACGAAAAATTAAATGCTACAGGCGAGCGCTCGCGGATAGCAGACCGTTGCATAGCAAAGCGCTACTGAAGCTATCAGTTTCATAAGAAAGCGCTCGCCTATCAAAGTGTTAAGAAACGGTGTGCTATCCGAGAGCACTGCTCGCTCGTAGCATGTCGTTGCATAGACGTAGGAAAGCGCTCGATAGCGCCTTTTGGAAGGAAGTGGCTTGGTTAGGCAACGGGCTCCTGGTTCAACATTTGCCGCCGGGCTTAATCAATGTCAGACATGGTTCGTTATTCAAGTGCAGACCTGTATTACACACCTTCAATTATTGTGAACGTCGAACTCAGAGCTGGATCTGTATTCAAACCTGGGTCTACATTTGTTTTTGTTTTCATGTCAGACCTTGCTCTATTTTCAAACATAGATCAGTTTTCACCCAACTTTTTTGCGAATGTCAATCTCACGAGCTGGATTGGTATTCGAAACCTGTGTCTGCCTATAACTGCCTTTGTCACCTTAAATGCTGACGTCACAGCTGGCTCTCAGTCTGTATTAGAAACTGGTTGTGTATTGAATGTCGAACATCGATTACAGATCTTAGAGTCTACTTCTCACACCTCTTTCTCGCTTCAAATACACAATATACACGATGAGTTTAAGCCGTTTATCATATGGAATAAAATGCACTAAGAAACTTACGATAATACATCAGTCAGAAAATTAATTAAGTCAACATTTCGAATATAATTTCAATACATCGTACCTCACTCATCCATAAGTGTTAAACTTAACAGTTTTGATCCAAAAAAATGAAATACTTCGTACGGTAATCCTTAGTACATGTATAACTAAATTTTTTTTGTAGATCTGATCTCCGTTGTTAGCGCTTAATTCAGTTTTATTCGTGTATGAATTTACTTAAAGATGCATCAGTCATAATTTAGAAACTAATTAAATTAATATCATTTAAATTAGCGATAATCTTTTAATATAGGCAATGAATCATGCACACCTTAACGCTTCACGCTTATCGCTTTCTCGTTTTCCCAATACACAATTACACGGTGCGCATGCGCAGATGGGTTCACGCAAATACACGTTTCACGGTGCGCATGCGCAGATGGGTTAAACGGTTCACGCTTATACACGGTTATACACGCTTTTTCACGCTGCGCATGCGTACTTGTAGTACACGGTTAACGCTTTCACGCTAACGCTTACACGCGTGAAACACTAACGCAAAACGGTTTCACGCGGAACCTTCACGCTGACGGTACTGTAGTAACAAAATAATTCAGAATACCGCCAAGATTTCTAATCTACAATTATATACTGAAGATTCTGAGATATCCTCGATATGTGACACATGCTCCACCAGTATTCAAAAATGTAAACTTCCAGGTATAGCTGCATCAAACAACATGAAGGTTGAAACACTGCCAATACATTTGCAAAATGAATATATTGTCCCTTCCTGCTGGATCTCAACATGGTCTTAGATGTCAAGTTGTATTGGTACCATTACATGTAGAGAAGACCACTACAGCCCTACGCCGTCAAACTGGTGACTCTCAGATTATTGCCCTAACATTGAAGAGACGACCATCGGACAAATATTGAACGTCAAAACAGTATATCCGTCCTATTGTAGTGAATAATGCGATCAGATGCTTGAAAGCTACAAACCCAATTTATGCTGACATTACACGGATTCAAACCTGGGCAAAAGATAGTCAAAATTGTAATGACCGATTGTGGAATTCTTTGTCTGAGAGTACTAATGATGGTATCCCAGTAACCAATTTAGACACAAGTGATACAGATGAATATGTAACTGAAACTACAGACAAACAGACAGACTCCTGTCTTCAATCAAGTAAACTTGATGATTCTACAATACAGAATACTGAAAATGATAAATGTACAGACTCCGAGGATGAGGTAGAATATGACCATCCACTCGAAGTAGTTGAAGAAATTACATATAGGAGATCACTGAACTCGACAACATGTCTCTATCCAGAGTTTGGCCCTTCAGTAATAAGTGATAAGGTCCTTAATCTGGCTCCAGCTGAAGGTCAAATACCAGTATCAGTGTTCTATCAGAAACACTGGGAGACATTAGCATTCCCTACATTATTCCCGACTGGTGAAGAAAGCTTTTTTTTTGACAGACCAGTTCCATTAACACTTAATAAATATGTAATTTCAAGACTTCTCTCAAACAACTTCAGCTTTGCAGAATTTCCTGAGTACACGTTTCAGTGTCTGCATTGGCTGGAATCGACAGCAGTGTCTGACAGTATCACCATGTCACTGAAGAAGTCTCGGCAAGCACCAGTTACAGTTATACAGCTACAGAATCCTCAGCAGCTAAACAATCTCTTCAAAGATGATGAAATATTTGCTTCTTTTAAGAAGATACGCGGTACGCCACAGTATTGAAAAGATATGCAACAGAACATGCTTGCAAAAATAAAACATTATGGGACTAACATATTTTTTCTCTCAGGATCTGTCGCAGACTTCCACTGGCCAGAATTAATATGCATTGTGGCACGCCAGTATGGCGAGAACTACAGCATTAAATACATAGAACAGCAAATGGACAAAAAGACTAAGAGAAACTAGCTAGCTAGAAATCCTGTTACTGTAGCCAGACACATTGATTTTATCTTTAGGAAACTCTGGGGCAATGTTATCCTGTCAGGAATTCATCCAATTTGACAGATACTAAATAACGACATCCGGAAGGAAATGCAAAGCCGTGGAACAGCACATTTTCACTCCGCCATTCATGTCAAGGAAGCCCCACTCATTGATGAGGCCAGTGAAAGTGAGGTTGTGTCATTCATCAACAAATACATATCTTGCTCAATACCAACAGACAGTGATTCGTTAAAAGAGCTGGTAACATCCCGACAGACACATCACCATACACGAACATGCAAGAAAAAAAAGGTTTAAATTGTCTTTTCCATTTTCCAAAACCCCCATAAAATGCAACACTAGTGGCTCGACACCCAACAAGTGAAACAGCGAAGGTTGAGATGACTCGTGCTAGAAACATCCTTACAGCTGTTATGGAGACAATGGAGAAGACTGGTACTGACATCACCCTTACAGAACTGCTGACTACTGCTAAAATTTCCCATTCTCAATACTCACAAGCTGTCGAATGTTCCATGAAGAAGACTTCAATTATACTGAAAAGAACACCTTCTGAGAGTTTCGTTAATCCATACAATCCAGTAATATTAAGAGCACTCAGAGCGAACATGGACATCCAGTACATAACTGATGTGTGGGCTTGTGTCGCATATATCACATCATACATGTGCAAACCAGAACGAACCATGTCTGATCTGATGAGGAATGCTTGTAAAGAGGCGAACACTGTGAAAGATAAACTAAAGAAGATTGGAAGTACATTCCTCAAGAGCAGAGAAGTCTCACAGCACGAGGCCATTGCCAGATTACTAGGATTACCACTTAGAGAAACCAATACTCCTGTAGTATTCGTACCAACAGGATATAGTCATTAGAGAACTAGACTTCTCAAACCTCCTCAAGTCCTAGAGAAAATGAACAGTGAAGACACTGATATATACCAGCCAAACATAATTGATAAATATGCATCCCGTCCAAATGTATTTGAACAAATGTGTCGAGCTAAGTTTGCTGCAAACTACACAGCCTACTACAGCAGATCAAAATCAACAGAGGAAACCATAGATGAAATAGAAGCGGATAATAGAGATGATGTTAGTTCAAATCTAATAAAGTTGAAGAATAAATTAGGAACTATGAAAAAGCGCCGAAAACCAATAGTGCTAAGAGATTATGCAGTTTCTCGTGAGAAGGACTCTGAAAAATACTTCCACCGACTTTTATTATTGTACCTTCCTTGGCGAAATGAAGATGAGTTAGAAAATGGAAGTACATTCGAAGAAAAGTTTGCACAGAATAAGGACTCCATTACGGAAACCATTGAACACTTTGAGCCTTATCTTCATGAAGTACAGAATGCTGCTACTCTCTGTGATGCTGAGAACTGTGATGAAGAAATGTGGGACAGGATTGCTCCCCAGGCTGAACAATGCCGTAATGGAGATGTTGTAGATGATCAGGAATTCAGTCTCCTTAACACTGGCAATCTATCGTCAGACCAGCTACAAGATTACACTGTGGAATCATCAACCACACCTATACCAGTACATTACCAGACATCAGCTCATGTTTGTATAGAACCTCAAACACAGTACTTCTCCATGATTCGCTCTCTCAACTATAAACAAAGACTAATTCATGACCACATATTCAGGTGGTGCAGACAAACGAATCTAGCATTATCCAACGGGCTATCAGATCCATTCTACATATTTATGAGTGGTCCAGCAGGAGTTGGAAAAAGTAATGTTATACATGCAGTCTATCAGTCTGCAGTAAGGAATCTTAGAAAGGTTGGAAATACGCTTGATTCACCAACAGTCCTTCTCGCAGCTCCTACAGGAAAGGCAGATGTGAACATTGGAGGTACAACCTTGCACACAGCCTTCCATCTACCTGTCAGACAACATGGATCTCGGTTTGGCTATACACGACCATCAGCAACCAATCTCAACTCTATGAGAGCATCATATTGTAACCTGAAAAATATTATAATTGATGAAATTTCTATGGTATCTGGTAAAACCTTATCTCATTTGGACCTCACACTGCAGGACATATTTGAAAATAACAGATTGTTTGGTGGAGTATCTGTCCTGACTGTTGGTGACCTGCTCCAGTTACAGCCAGTGGGGGAGAAACCAGTGTATACATGTACTAAGGAAACCAGAGGATATGAAGCATTAGCACCATCACCATGGGACCACTTCATGTAATTTGAATTGACAGACATAGTACGTCAGAAAGGAGATCCTGAATTCGCTAGTATTATGACTAGAATTAGAATCGGTAAACATACAGATGCTGATATGGCAGCTTTGCAAAAGTTGCATAATACCACTGTACCTGATGGTTGTGTGTCAGTATTCCTGACCAATTCACTTAAAGATCAATACAACACTGAACAACTAAACAAACTGTCTACAGAAGTGTTCTCTATCAAAGCCAGTGACTCAAAGAAAGACCTTCATACAGGAAGAATTCCAGTTACTGTTGCTAGTACCAATATCCATCAAACAGAAGGTTTAGCTGCAGAGATACAAGTTGCTGTCAATGCTCGCTACATGCAGACCAAGAATACTGATATTAATCAAGGACTGGTAAACGGAGCAACTGGTACTATTAAAAAGCTTGAAATACCACAAAACAAACCATTGTCTGGAACCCTGTATGTTGAGTTTGATGACCCAAACACTGGTAATCAGCTAAAACAAACGTCTAAGTACAAAGGGTTGATACCTATCAAACCTGTATCAACTCCTTTTAGTATGACAGAAAACTCAGTAAGTGTGCAGGTGAAAGGACGCAGTTTCCAGGTACTCTGGCCTGGGGTATAACCGTTCACAAAGCCCAGGGAAGTACATACACTGAGATGATAGCTGACATGACCTCCTCGCTCAAACAGAAAACCACTATGCCTGGACAAATATATACCGTGCTCAGCAGAGCCAAATCTATGGAAAGACTCAAATTAGTATCATTTCATCCAGCTAAGATATTGATGAACAAATCTGCTGTTGAGGAAAGGGTACGCTTACAATACCATACATTATCTTGTCAGGATGTAGTTCCATGCCAGACGGAAGATCTTCTGATAGTCAGCTACGTGAATGTCAGACCACTCAAGTCTCATTTTGATGATCTGAAGAATGAACCCTTAATCAAACATTCTCATGTTATATGTCTATCCGAGACAAAGGTCAAAGACTACACCAAGTACTCATTAGAAGGATATGAATGTATTTCAAATGAAACTAGACATGGTTCAGCTGTATATTGCATTTCATCCTTATATACTGAGCCCATACCTATTCAAGAGACACTAACTGCTATGGAAGTCATAGCAGTGAAAATAAATTCAGTGACAGTACTGTCTGTGTATGTCCCTCCTTGTACATCATTTAGAACGATATCACATGACTTCCAGGTTCTCCTACAACTTGAGTCACCTGGAACATGCCTCATCACCAGAGACTTCAACATCAGTCTTGCCAGTTGACAGAAACTCGAAGAAACAGCTCAAAACTATGGATTCATACAACTGATAAAAGAACCTACCCATGAACTGAGAGCAGTACTAGATATTGTGTTTACTAACTGTCCAGCTACTGACACTACAGTGACCAATACTGCTGTATATTATACAAACCACCATCTCGTTACAACTGCCTTGAAAATCTGCTGAATCTTAACAGGTTAATTGAATAAATTATATATATATAGGGATAATGTCAATATTCTATTTCCTAACAGATTTAAAGCACAGTAAGGTGGAATTCTTTCAACCACTGAAATGATTTTAATAGCATGTGTATGGTATGTTAACTTTAAAAATTGTACTTATTTGTGAATTTTGATAGTGGCAAAAATGTCCAAAAATAAAATATAAACTAACTAATCATATTATATCATGATCTACAAAAGAGTTGAATAATTTGTTTCTTAGATTTAGTCATGTATAATTATGGAGAACAATCAACCTCATTATGCATTTTAACTTTACTATTCCAAATGGTAAACTAAGAAAATCTGCTGAATATAATTATACATGTCAATTGAATATATTACAAATATATTACAATTGTCATTATTCTTTGTATTCTGCTGACTGAAGTTCGCCATTCAGAATCGTTAACTGGTTAATACGATACGATATTTGTTGCTTGTTTTTTACACTTTTCAAAGACAGTGGTACACTTTAAATATAGAACCCTATTTCCCAGAATGACCATTATACTCACACAGTGTGTGTCCCTGCTAACCTCACATATTACAGTAAAATACTGTTTAAGAAATAAAAATCTGTTCGCGTTTATTGTCGGTGAATAAAACACGGGCAGGAGTTCGGATGCGGAAAAATTAAATCACGAGTGCGTAGCACGAGTGATTTAATTTTCCGCATCCGAACGAGTGCCCGTGTTTTATTCACCGACAATATACAAGAACAGAGTTTTTATTTAGTGTCTAAATACGATAATATCCCGCACTATTTAACTGCGCGCATTCCATTTTCACCTATTTGACATTGGACATGATTCCACGCTGAAATTGAGTGGCTTATTAGCTGGTACAATTACCTCCCTCGTTAATGAAAACGACCTTCGTAATTTTCTGAAGGAAATACCACATTTTAAACATTGAAAAAATTTTAATAACACGAGTATATGGTATCTATTTCATAAAATGAAAAATATAAATTAATTGATTATCAGAAGCTTTAATAAAACTTGGTTTCTAGAGTATATTGGAGTTTCTAAAAATAGATGCGTCACAGCTGTAACACTGGATTCTCGTGCAACTCGCCTTGTCATCGTGACGCGTAGAAAATTTTACTATAAAGTTTACGTTCATTCATTCATAAATATGTCACGTGATACTGGGCGTAAAAAGAAACAGCCAATTGTATAGGTATGTTTTATGGGGGTAATAATACATTGTTAGGTCCGCTCTATATTTAAACGATTAATCCGCAGATCGTGTTAGAATATTCTATATAAACCTTCATTGAAAGGGCTAAGGCTTCAAACCGGTAGGGGACTTTTGTATTGCTTGCAATTCTTCAGTGACTTGTTAATCATATTATTTCATTTTTTATTCGATATAATATTATATAGTTCAATATTCAATATATAAACGTATTCGTCTGGTACGATGTTTAAACATTTTGCCTATATGTATTTTACATTCTTTGGGGAAGTTTCGATTTCCTGAGTTAACTTTCTTCTTACCATGAATTTAAGTTCATACATTTTATCAACCTGATACCATAAAACAATACAAAATAACAATTATAGGCAATGAATGATTTATATGCGTGTGGGGGTTGAACCTTAAACGTTATTCCATTGGTATTTGAAACTATCTGCTCTGCCAACTGTGCTATGGTTGCAACTGAAACATGTGTGCTTTGTGTAGCCTAATATAAAGAGTTCGTATGCATGTTATCAAAGCTGGATCACTTGTATTATGTTTATGTTATAGCTTTCGTATATAAACAAACGGTCAGATTATCGAAATCGGTCTATGCAGTGTAATATCCTACCTTATATTATAACGGTCACACACTCAGGAAAGTCGAGGGCGAAATTAACCTATGTGAATACCAAATCCCCACTCGACTTTCACTAACTTGACCGTCACTCCAGCTACACTTGAGGCTACCTTAGGTCAGTGTAAGTCGAGTTGGAGTGGAGGACCGACATGTGCATATGGGCCTGAGATGTGTTACGAGGCTTCCTGTCAAACTTTATTTTAGCTAAATTACAAAAGCAATATGCATTTTTAAATAATCCTTATGTTGGTATAATCATTGCTAACCCGATTGCCTGGATCGTTGCTCGATCACCTGCAGTTTGTGTAAAATCGGTCATTACACAGCTTTCAAAAATATTTCAATCCACACGAATAGTCCGTGCAAATGTTTCAACGTGCTCTGTATGTTTACGTACTAGTATTGTGTGAGGTTACTGCCATGCTATATCATCGTCTGCAAGTAGTTTTTTTAGAAATATACTTAGCAACTTTTCTAAGTCCTCACTTATATTTGTCAACCATGTATATTACTCAATGAAATTGGCTATAGTATGTGTGTGTAATCGTTTGCAAAATTGTACATCAATACGTCGATTTTGATATATATTTATTGAATGAAAACAATCGTAACATAACAACTAAAGAAGTTAAAAGTCACAAATACAGATTTTGATATCTTGAATGACCACCATGTAGTCTGATTTTTTCCGCTAGCAGTCACAGACGAGACTCGGAAGCATCGAACGAATAGACTCGTTGAATTTTACAGTCTGAACTCAAAACGTATTACATCTCCGGAGTAGCCCGATGTAACGTCATAACGTCACTTCAAATTGACAAACGCCCTGGCATCCGGCATTTTACGACAGACAACCAATAAAATTACCTTTAACTAAACGCTCGAAGACATGCGTATGTTGCAAATCAATCAGACATTGATGTTTTAGGTAATTATTCGTCACGTCATCTTTTTCTGACATCGTCAGAAGCATAACTGTGATATTATAATTTATTTTTAAATGTTTTTTTCATACGTGGCGTGGCATAATTCGCAAGTGTTTGGAACAAATTCCGGGGATGTGTATAACTGCGTGGAGGCAGAACAACACAAAACGCACGTGCATCTAACAACGGCAAAACCACGTGACATACGGCCAGTTTGGGACATGGATTAGTTTGTCTGCCGCTTACAAACAACACTTGAGAATTTGGTCGCGTCACTGTTTATAATAAAAAAGTTATTAATCAATGAAAATGAAGACTAAGAAAAGTTGTTAAGTATATTTAACCATTTTAACTCACAAACTGACCAAATACAGCAGTTTTTCCCATTTCAAAAGAAACGGGCTAACGGACGATTAAAGATAAATAAGCCATTTCTTTGGTATATAAACAAATAAAATACAGTGGAAAGGAACATCTTAATAAACTATGTTTATTATTGACAGAAATACTAAAGCTTTAATTAATTTTCCAGAGCATGTTTCAGTTCTTTTGTGGCAACTTAAAACTTGTTCAAATAATCGAGTTTTAAGTTTTATAGACCCGATCTTAGAACGTTCTAAGAGAAATTGACCAATTCAATATGAATACATGTATTACATTCTTCAAGAATATGACTGAAAAAATGACCAAATAGTATTTACATTCTCCGCATAAATGACCAAATCTCTTAGAACGTTCTAAGAGAAAATTGAACAAAATATGTCTCGAGCATAGACCGTTTTAACAGAAATTTAGCAAATCTCTTAGAACGTTCTAAGACAAAATTGACCAATACATTTTTTACATTCTCAATCAAATGGGTGAATCCCTTAGAACAGAAATTCAAAAAATCTCTTAGAACGTTCTAAGAAAAATGATTAATTTTCCCAATGTGTTATAATATTAAAAATCTCTTAGAACGTTCTAAGAGAATGTGAAAAACGTAGATTGAAACATTTTACAGAAAATTACCAAATCTCTTAGAACGTTCTAAGAGAAAACGACCAAATCTGGTTGACAGTCATAATATAAAAATGTACACATCTCTTAGAACGTTCTAAGAGAAAATTATATAATATGAACTAAGGCATTGCCTAAAGGGGATTCAATCATCCATTGATACTATATCAAAATAACTCATTACAGTTATTAGTGAGGGGCATCTTCACAGTATGGTTGTTCATACAGTTTGTATTTATTCTACATTTCATGAAATTCAGATAGAATTTTAATAACTCAAGGAAAATTGACTAATACAACAAGAGGACCATTAGCTCTAAAGCGCTCACCATATGACCAGTAGTTTAGGCAGAATCAGTGACCTGGTGACCTAGTTTTTGACCCCAGATGACCTAGTTACGAACTAGACCTATATTTCATAAAGCTACACATTGTGGCCAAGTGTCATTAATATAACATAAAAAATGTGACCTCTAGAGCGTAAACAAGGTTTAAAATTGATGTGACCTAGTTTCTGACCCAAGATGACCCAGTTACACACTTGACTTAGATTTCAAAGCGACAAACATTGTGTCCAAGTTTCATATAGATTAGGTAAAAATGTGACCTCTAGAGTGCTAACAAGGTTTTTCTTTGATGTGACCTTGTGACCTAGTTTTTGACGCCAGGAGACCCAGTTACCTAGATTTCATAAAGCTACACATTGTGGCCAAGTGTCATTAATATAACATAAAAAATGTGACCTCTAGAGCGTAGTGATGTACCGATTATCGGATAACATCGATAAGTGGTGTGCAGAAGTCAGCCGATTCCGATGATCGATGTCATTCATCCATAATTGATCATCGGATAAATATAACAAAATGTTAAACAAGACTTATTTAATCAAAAATTGCTAGGAAAATTTCAAAGCATGGAAGTTTGAACCAATTGGATGCCTGTAAGAACCAATTCAAATAATTTGTTCAAACTCAGATAGTAAAACGTCTACCGAAAATCATTGTTTTTCCCTTTGTCACCTTTTTTCGCGACTTGGGAAGTAGGAAAACATGCATTGGTACACTGCATATTCAGTCCCTGTTCTGCCGATTATTAATCGGGAAAATCGCATTGGAAGTGCCAGTCGATTCTAGCTGATGATCAATTAAGATTTGCAACCGATGTCCCATCACTACTAGAGCGTAAACAAGGTTTTAATTTGATGTGACATAGTTTTTGACCCCAGATGACCCAGTTACGCACTTTACCTAGATTGCAAAGTGACAAACATTGTGACCAAGTTTCATGTAGATTAGGTAAAACATGTTCACGAGTGCTCAGGTGAGCTAAAAACTTGACGGACATCATCACAGTATGAGCGTTCCTATTCATTTTAAGTTTCATGAAATCATACCAGCAGCCAGCTATTTACAAAGAAATGAATGTGAATGGACGGGCAGAGTGAATTAATCATTAAATCAAGGGCAATAACTCTAAAGAAAATTGTCCAATAACAAAACTTGACTGGCATCATCTTAGTGTGAGCATTCATTTTCGTTTTAAGTTTCATGTAATTTTACCGGCTAGTTACAAAGAACTGACTAGGAAAGGACAGGCGGAGGTAATTCTTCAATAAATCAAGGGTGACAACTCAAGAAAATTGACACACAGAATGTGTGTTCATATTCATTTTAAGTTACATGAAATTATTCCAGCTAATTACAAAGAACTGAATGCAAATGGACTGGCGGATGAAGTTTTTCAACAAATCAAGGGCAATAACTCTAAGGAAAATTTACCAATAATGATAACTTGACAGTCATCATCACAGTAATTGGGTGCTCATATTCATTTTATGTTTCATGAAATTCTACAAGCTAGTTACAAAGAAAGGAATGCGAATGGACGGTCAGAGTGAATTATACTGTAAATCAAGGGTAATAACTCTTAAGGAAAATTGACCAACTTAAACAAACAGACGGGCATCATGACTTTTTTATTTTAAGTTGCTTAAAAATGTACCAGTTAGTAGAAAAATGGCTGCAGACGGAAGGACAGACAGAAATATTTAATAAATCAAGGTAAATGACTGTCAAAGGAAAAACACCTGACAGGCATCATCAAAGTACTGTATAGTTGTTCATATTTATTTTGATTACGTTCCATGAAATTCTACATGCAAGTTACAGAGAAATGGCTGTTGATGGCGATGCGTCTTTGTAAGCCGTATGGCCAGTCCACACGCACATTACCCCAAGTGCCAGAGTAAAAGTTAAGCATTACATAAGTTCAGTGAGTCACAATGTAACTATATAGACTTCACATAATCTTCCTTTTTTGCAAAAATAATCGCGATTATTGTACCTAGTTGCTCTATTCGCTTATGCAGCCACCACCCTGTCAAAACGTATTAGATTCAGAATTTCTCGCACATTGCTGTTAAATTAATTCTGTTATACTGGAAAACGGGTTTTATCCTGTAATGTTGATATGGTCAGTGACAAACCGTATCTGCAGTTATAACTGAACTACCTTTTAGGAGACCCCTAAGGAATCAAAATGATAATGAGCCAGAATATGGTTTTAAGAACAGTGTGTTTTTAGCGTTTTCTTGAATGACGACTAGAGCTGTCATTGATACGACCCAAGGCATATCGATGATTCCAATATATAGGAAGACAAGCATCGGCAATACATCCCAGGACTCCTTCTTAGCAAAATGTTGGAGTCCTATAATAGACGAACAAGAAACAAGCCTTTCAGTCAATGATCCCTTTTTATCCATTCTACACTGTACATGTTGGGTATATATTCAGCTTTGAGATAGCACCTTTAGTTAGAGTTTAGACTTGACCCATTTTTACAATTTGTGAACTTACATTTTAACAGAGGGACTGTTTTGTGCAGGAAAAGGATTTTTCGGTGGTTCCATTCATTTACCCAGGTAGCGGTTCTCGATATCGACATTACTCGGTAATTAAAACCCAATTTTCTGGATCCGGAATTTCACGGTCAGGGGGTTAGCGAGCAATAAGCAGTATAGTGGGAGTGTATATTTTTTTCTTTTTCAACGTTTAAACATGAAAAACATATAAAACAATTATTGCACATTATCATTAAACATCTTAATTTTATAAACTTTAGCAAGAATTATCTGAAAAAATGTCGCTTTCGAAGCTCGATACCGATGGTGAGAAAATATATGCATTTTTCAAGTTAAACATATTATTGAGGCAAAAATATTGTCAGCGAGGTCGTAAAATAATGTTGTCAATGTGTTCAAGTAAGACTTTATTCAAATTCTTATCTTTTGGCGTAAATAATCGCGATTTTTGTACCTAGTTGCTCTATACGCTATATCAGTTTCCCCCCTGACATACATTCAGAATATCTCGCACATTATCGCTCAATTAATTCCGTAATCCCAGACAACGGGTTTTAACCAGTAATGTCGATATGGTGAATATTCTAAAATGTGAATCGATAATCGATTGGTTAAAAATATTGTTGATACCGCTTAGGTCAATGACAGCTCTTATGATGGCATCACACCGGAGGTCACATGGCAGCCATACTGTAATGGACAGTCACAGCAGAGCGACAGATGAATACCGATCAACACGACAGAAACTTTGTTAAACGCGGGTCAACCAACACAGACCTTAACTGGATCTGAGGGTTCTTTGAAGGGTCTTGGGACATCGGTCACTTCTTCGGTCTTGTTATGTCTTTTTTTTCCAAAAAATTTTTCTTATAAATAATCATAAAAGCACTCATGAAAAGTTACATTGTTTGTATTTTGGTCAATTCTCATATTTTTTCACGGATATCTGTATTGACAAACCAGCAGTAGACAGTTGTGATCAATTAACATGGTCATCTAACACAGAATGATTGTTGATAATTAATTCACAATAAATGGTTGTTGGTTGATTGTTTGTGTTGACAATTTGGGTACGAACAAATTTGGATACGCTTCGTTTATCAAACTTTATGATGCAAATTAGCATCGAAAGTTGATTTCTTTGTTTACCTACGCCAATTATGTGTATAAAAGACAGTTTTCCTTGTTTAAAACAAGTACTTTAATCGTATAAGCAGTTATTTTAACGATTGTAGGCTGTACTTACTTGACGAAGGAAACAACTTCTTCCGTTTGCGAGGGACAGTCTAAAATGCTAACCGACCGCCTTTATCTCGCGCGCTAGCATTCTTACCTCCCCTATCGCGTTTAATGTTGTGTAAGCTAGGGCCTTCGGTTATCTCAAGAAACATTTTTAAACATCATTAGAAAATAAAAGATAATTTATTAACAACAAAAATATTTTTTTAATGAGTTTGCCAATTCCATTCACGTCTTCAGAGTACCCCGAAAAAACACTTCCTGTACACACAAATCTCAATCGTACAGGGGTGACCAAATTTCGCAATCGGATGGGTTAAAAACTCGCAACACGTACAATGCCGTCTTGGATTTTAATCGAGATGCCTTTGGCATCTCGATTAGAATCCCTATTAATAGCTTGAAACATTTTAACAGAATGAGAGACATAAGTGACATATAAATTATCTCCCTTGTAAGATAAAGCCCGAGGTAGACCAATTAGCATACAGGTCCTAACTAGTTGAGATCCTCGGACTTTATCCTTGTTCTTAACAGAAATATCATTGATTTTAGATAAGAAATTTCTCACTTCAGTATTATCTAATATGTTAGGGCCATAAAAATTTATATACCATGGTGTGTAAACAACATGTAGCCAAACTTATTATTTGATCTGATAATTAATGTTGCAAATATTTTAGCCTAACTACTACCATGTACAACAAACAAAACAGGGATAAAAACAGAGTAATCCGCATGATAGGACCTGTAGAATTTTAGAGAGTAGTAAGGGGGGATAATTTACTATTTTCCCCCATTGATCGAATCTCTTTGAATAATCTAAGAGAACTTGACGAAATATGCAAAAATCTCTTAGAACGTTCTAAGAGAAAATGACCAAATCTGGTAGAATATTATTACAATAAAATGCAAAAATCTCTTAGAACGTTCTAAGAGATTATGACACAATTTGATTGAACATATTTCTGATGAAAGTATCCAAAATCTATTCTAATGTTATCATATAAATTAACCTAATCTCTCAGAACGTTTTAAGGGAAAATGACAAATAGTTCTTATCATGTCTTGAGAGAAAAAGATGAGATGTCGTAGAACGTTCTATTAGAAATTTAAAAAAGTAAGACGGAACTTTTTTATCGGTAACACAGAGGTAGTATGGTGAGTATCGTCGCTATACAACAAGAACATTTAAGACCCAATGTGTCTATTCGGATAGTGTTACTGTATCGTATGCGTTTCTCACGTATCAAACATTCTTTCTCAAGTTTTCTTCCATTGAAGCCGGAGGTCATTCGTAATTAAGAATGACCACGCACTGACTGTCTGAGTCGGACGCAACAACGTTGTAATAGAAATTGACCAAATCTCTTAAAACGTTCTAAGTAAAAATGCCAATAAGTTCATATTAAAGTGTTTTATGACAAAATGGCGAAATGTCTTAGAGAATATTCTTAGCGAAGACGAATAAAAACGACCGGATCTCTTAGAATGTTCTAGGAGAAGTCGAAAAAATGACTAAATCTCTGTCTTTGAGAAATGAAGAGTCGAGCTAATAAAATTTTTCTCAACAAAGTCATAGTATGTTTGATTACAATGTCCTTTCAAGTGATTATATTCCATTCCAGTCTTTTGTGATGGTTATCTCCCTGATTGGTCATAATCTGCAATATAAAAAGTGACGTGGTAATACATAATAATAATAACATGTAATTTTCACTTTATCAAAGTCAAACGTTTATTTAGAAGACATTGGTCGTAAGACATTTATATGCGATCCATGCACATTCTTTACTTTCTTATAATAAAATACTTAATGTAATGTAAAAATGTAATACTTGTACCAGTAATACAATTATTTATATCCTTTCCGCTACCATAGCGTTCTAATGCAGACTGGTAGGGATGGCCATTTCGGCTTTCCATAGTTCACGGCCTATTAAATGCCCAAATTCGGGAATTGTGCTGCCATGGATACACACGCATCCTAGACTTAAGGATATCACGTGTCCAATGTCGGGCACAGGTTTTTGGTTCCGATGGTCCCCTTTAAAGAGGGATTCTAACGTAGGTCTTCTAAAACAGAAATTAATGCGGTACGAGTCCCTGTGGAATTACGCCCAAACGTGTTTATCTTTGTATAAAACGATGCCAACCTAGCTTAAAAAAGAACACACGTTGAAAGGCACTTTACGTTGTGTTGCAGCCACAAGGGCGCATGTGCATTCTCTACCAGTGCAGATACAGCATGATCTGACCAGAGGGACAAACTGAGAGCAAGTCCCTGAAGGAAGAGAGAGACATTAGATACATGCATGTCGGGCGATGCAAAAATGCGCCTAGCTCTTATTTCGAATAGACAGCCAGGTTCTTTAATGTGCCCTGTTTACAGCACCGATACACAGCTTCGTAGTACCTTTACCAAGATACTTTGCATTACACCCGGTATAGCGGGAAATATTATAAATATTTCAGAAATTCTCCGATGCCGAGAATTGAACCCTCGACATCTGAATTGACAGCCCAGTGCATTACCACATAGCTAAATCCGCTTATATTATTCTATAATGTTGATATCGAGGATTTATTTACTGGAGTATATAATTATAGTCCAGAGAATTTAACACGACTCTCGAACTTCTATTATGCCTGGTGCACAGTATTTGGGCAAATTGTGTTAGCATCAAGGTCAAAAAATAATGTTTAATATTTTTATGTCAAATCAAGTGTTCTACATGAGTACATGTATCCATTTTATTGGTTAATTTAAAAAAAGTCATTCCCGTTAATAGTTTTTGTGAAATTTAGCATTTTGTACGGCTGATCAGCTTAGGGGACGGACGTTACATAGAAATACAAATCTGCAAATATTTTTTTAATAAACATGTTTGTTTCATAATTAAACCATATAAATTATTTTCTGGACACCAACTTTTAAGCAATTGCAAAAAAATTCCTGCAGATTTAGATTTTTATGAGTTTTATCATCATGTCAATCCAATTTGAGTTATGTTTTTTTATATTTTTTTAAAATATTTGTCTGTTGTTAACTTGTGCACAAATTCTAGGAAACATAAACCTAAATATGATAAATAATTGAATACATAGTATTAAAGTTATACATGTTTACTCAATAATTTGTCCATTGAAACAAAGTATGATCTATAAATATGATCCTGAAAATAGGGGACGGACTTTACATTTAAAGGGGACGGACGTTACGCACAAACATAATGTCTTGTTCTCTTCTTTTTTCAGCACATAATAACAGATTATATATTTGATACACATTGTTTAGATAAAATAAATATGTCAAAACATTTTTTATGCAAAACATGTTATTTATGATTTTAGATTCCGGAGTTAGTTCAACTCATATAAATGTGCAATAACCAATTATTATAAAAAGTAATTTTATGTAAAAGGCATTTAATATAATATTGTGAGTGATACAGGAATGTTCCACTTATAAGATCAATGATTAAATATTCATAACTAATTTATTTGAAATAGTGAGAGGAACATCAGACTCAGATATTAAATAAAAGTTGAAGAAATTATTTCACTTAAGATTGATCATTCTTATTTAGTATTAGTGAATCATTTCCCGATAAACACAGTGTTTTTCTAGAGCATTCATGGCTGCAATACCATATTTAAAAGCAGCTTAATTGCTTATTATGTGATCAGTATGTCTATAGTATACAATACTTTAATATTTTCAAATCAAACAATATTGAGCTCCTCCCATAATGCACAGAGCAATACTGTCTAAGAGACTAATAGCCCCACCCACAGTTTAACTACAGTGTGAAATTATCTTTACAGTTTAAAATTACTCCTCCCAATTAGGTAATATTGCATAATCCTTGCTGAAATCCTTACAGGGATCTATGTTTTTACAAGAAATTGGTTATCAATTATTGAAGCTGCAGGAGGCAGGAAAGACCATAAAACTCCTAAGACTTGAAAGGGTTGTATATTGGTATATTGTTAATTACTGGTTTTGGGGACAGTAGCTGCACAATTAGGGGTCATGTAACTTGGTGACAGCTGTCTGTGTTTTTACAGGGAATTATATTGATTATGAACTTACTGAAGCTGCAGGGGGCAGGAAATAGATCATAAAACTCCTTAGACTTGAAAAGGGTTGTATATTAGTTTATTGCTAATTACTGGTTTTAGAGACAGTAGCTGCATAATTAGGGGTCATTTAGTTAAATTAAAATCTTGCATCAACTAAAAAATGCTTTAATTTGAAGTCAACTAAACAACATACTTATATTAGACATTCAGTGTCTTATTTAAATGAATTTCTAACAAACATTTAAAACTATCCCTTAGTTTTCATGTTAGTTAATAATGCTAAAAATATTTATGTATATAATATCATTTTAATAAAACCATTATTTATAAAATATTATATCAGTAATATGTGTATACAAGTCATATGGTTGCATTTTAATGAATTGTGTACTATTGCGGTGAATATTTATAAGTCTCTTATAATTCTGTATTAGAATGGTCACATAATAATGTTTATGTGATATATAAGGCAATTGTATTTTTGAATATATGTGAATGAGACTAAAATAAAGAAATAAAGTTCTGCTTGATATTTAGGGTGTGATGTGAAATAATGTTTTTGTATTAAACTTCTTAAAAGTGTTGAAATATTACTGAAATTGATCTATTGTATGCATCTATCTGAAATAATGACTGAAATCAAACTGGTGAGTATCTGACAGTACATTACTATCAGCTTTCAAAGTTTGTAACGTCCGTCCCCTTAAATTGTAACGTCCGTCCCCTCAGAATATTAATGTAATTTTAATCTTTCTAATATAAATTCCCATTTGGAAGTTTGCAGTTCCATTTTTCTAATAAGGCAGTATAATATAAGAGAATTAAAAAAATTGTAACTTGATTTATAGCAACTATTTTTATAATTAAATGAGAAAAAAAGTGAAATAAAAATTGAAAAAATCTAAAACCTGTATAAATAACCATTACATTTGTGAAAAATAATTCTTACTATCACTAAATTTTAAAAGAAACTAATACTTTGCATGATTTTGACATAAACTTTCATTTAAAATCAAAATTAATCATAATACAGTGATTTTAAGTAACCATGTCTAATAGGGGACGGACGTTACGGGGACGGACGTTACATCATTTTTTTTTCATCACTAAAAAAATGTCATTTGATTTAATAATATCAATTTTTTTTGCTGTTTCTACAATAAGACTGATTATATGCATAAATTAATGCCAGTTAAAGATATTTATTTGTTGTTTTTTAGTAAATACAGAGGGGGGACGGACGTTACAGATTTCCTGTGACAAACAAATTTTGAACCACAAAATTTGTAATTTCAAAATTACTGTTCTTTTGATTCACCAGATGTTTTTTTTATTCAAATCAATGATTATTTCCAGATAAAAATATGAAACAAATCTTGCTATAAACTCTTTAATTATTTTTTCCCCAACATTTTAATTAATAAAGTACTCTCTCAAAATGGACCTGTGTACACGAGTACCTTTTTACTTAAAATGATGTAGAACAATAATAAATTTACCAAAATCTATGGTTTATACCTCATTGGAAAGAGAATGAATTTGTCTGTGCAGGGAAGTTAATATAAAGTGTACATTTAGTAATATTCAAAACACAGTTCATGTTGTTTAAAGGGTAAAAATGTGATGCTAACGCATTACATGCAAAAATGGCCATTTTTCGCATGTTCTAAGGCCTGATAATAAATTCTGAAGATGTGACATTGAACGAAAACCATAGAAACATCTGTAATACCCTTTGATGCAATAAATACAGAAAATAGTTCGAAAAAAACTAAAAGGGAAAAAAGTATGGCCTTGTACACCTGTTTTTCTGTAATTTGCCCAAATACTGTGCACCAGGCAATTAGCATAATTTCACAGCTGATTTATTGTCTATATTATAATCCCGGTTGTGTGTTTTCATAAGCGGGGAGTATCACGAAGACGCTCGATTAATATCAACACTAATCTAAAGGACCGATTTTGCACGATTTGCTCGCGGAAATTTATATATTCAACGCAAGGAGTCTGTAATATATTCATGCATATAGGTCAGGATAATGTCAAATTCTCCGTGCTTTATACTACTAGTATTATCTATAAACATACTTTATTTATTTTACGTAGCCGTCATCAATTTAAGCGGCGTTTTACGAATTTACTTAAATTATTAAAATTGCGATTTATTTCTTATTCATAACCCACCGTGCGTGCTTTTAGCAAGACTTAGTATTGAATCGTATGTAACATATATCAGCGACTATACTCTTTATGCCCATGATGAAAGCTCTTACCTTTCCTCGCTAATTTAATTAATTGACAGGGTCAAGAATACAATTAGGTTTACACATATCATCAGTAAATTAACAAAGATCATCCACTGTATTCTTCAACTTTAACTTTTCAATATACAATACTTCGATCCTGATTTATCAACGAGATCAGTAGGCGGTCTCTGTGGTTATCGCTAGTCGGCGTAGTTAGTACGATATTTGAATAACTACCATTCAGCTACATATTAATAGAATTGGAAGAATATCACATTTTGACAGCAAAATTACGCCTACGGTTGCTAGGGGTTTTAACAACCTTATAACATTATACATAGCAACAAAATTGACGGTAAATTGTGTTATGTCGTATTATAATTATAATGCAATGTAGCTGTTACCGCTATAATATATAAGAATCTTCCTACTCCAAGAACATTCAACTACTAATAAACTATCCATGTAGCGAAAGTATTTCGGTAGGTTACACGCAAAGTCTATGAAATAATATAGAACTTACCATGCGACCGCTGTAGATGATAACATGTCTTGCAACTCTCAACAGCACTCCTGTCACAATTAGTTATTATATTTTCTTTATAAAAAATGTGTCCAATCGTCCAGCCCGCTATTTTCCATTGAACTACATACCCGCCAAAATGTAATAAACTAAAGGTTTCCGAGTGTGCAGATATGTGTCACGTGACCAACAGCGGACAATGCAGCGAGATAACGAGACCACCGACAGTGATGAGAACACGTTTACAGTGGCTAACATATTTGTAAGTATATTTAAGGCCATTACAATTCACTACTAGATTATCATCTTTCTTAAATGGGGGTTTGTTTCAAATATTGATATAAGCCTGTATGCGTGTTATTTAGGTTTGAATTGATAATTTTAAACCATGTTTAACTCTCTATGTACATCGCTGGTTTCAAATAAAACAAAATGTATGATTAGACGCAGCAGGCCTGAGACGCAGGAAAGTATGACGCGGACAATGATGGTGCTATTTTTTTAAGTGTGGCCTTAAAATATAATGTCTGCAGATCTATAACAAATGATAAGCACGCCTCATTTGCATACCAGGTTGCATTGAATTCACGAGAAGTATATACATGTATTTATCAAGGTAATGAATTCATTGGAAATAGGATATAGATCTTACGGTGGTTTAATAATACACGTTTACACGTAAGTTATCTTCTTAACAAGATTTGTAAAATACATTATGTATATATTTTATGTAATTATTTTGTAGTAGATTATATTTATTGAGATGATTTTAATTATCAATGCAAGAATAATTATTGTTAAATTGATGTTACCAGTACCTGTTTTAATTGCATGCTACAATAGTACAATATATAACATTTTATGTTATAATTATACAAAATAATTTTAGTTTTACAAACTCGGCATACATATTGCATTTGGTAAAATAACACAAAACAGCATTCAGACATAACTAATTTTAATACTAGTACTCACATACATGCACATTGAGAATAATCTTATGACGCGGGGTTTAAAAAGAATATATTTCGACTGATCGTTACTGATAAAAGGGCGTCCTTTTTAAAAGAAGCAATTTCATAGAAGTTTCTAAAATTTTGAAACCAGATAAGAAATTCAGACAACATACAATTAATATTAAAATATAGCAACAAACTTTGGCTGATCGGATGAATCGATTGGCAGTTTATAGTCAGTCGGTAATTTCCGTTAGTGGTCGTAAAATTTCCGATTTTTAACGATAACTGCCGGTACACGGTACATAAACTGCGTTGTCTCGTGCTATCGAATATTAAAATATACCGACGATAGTCAAATTTCGCGAAATGGACCAGAATGCCTAGTTGTCATGTTTTAATTTCAGTATCATGTAATGTTGATACGCATATTATGAGGTTCTCGGTACACTATACAGGTTAAAGATGATTTTATATCCCGACGTAAAATAGAATAACGTTAGTATTGTATTTTGTGAAACCTTCACAGAACATTTCAATGAAAATTTAAGAATTTCTAAAAAAAATCACCACATTAACATAGTACAAACAAATCAACACATACAGTGTTAAATCGGATACAAACATTTGGTTAATAATGAGTTTATACATTGTTCATGTAGTTATAAAGATACATTTAAGCCATCAGTGCACACTAAAATACATTAAATATCTGAATGTTATCACGTGGTCAAAGTAGTGAGATGTGTGGTCAATATCGAAGGGATTTTAGCGCAAAAAAGCACACATTTCCGTGATTTACTACGGCATTTTAATATTCAAGAATATAGAAATTCAAAGCTGCAAATAAAATCCACAAGAAAATTCATTCTCGAGAAGTTTTCTTTCATACAATGTCGTGTCACGTGTTTCAGTAAACTGTTGATTTCTACATATTACATGTATAGTGATAAAGATCAGGGACAAACACTAGTGGACACCTAAATCATGATCAACAGACGCTTTCGAAATTACAGGTGTGAAAGCGTCCGGCTGATTTAGATCAAACCGTAATCAGAGCCTAAAACTACACGTTATTGTACTCGCTTTCGCAATATGTAAAAAACCGAGACCAATATCACAAATTATAGATCAATAGCCCAATATTTTTAGTAATATTTAAGGATGTATAACCAACTCCGAGACCAATATGGAAAGTACATCCCCTGTGCCGGTGGATCTGGGCCTGCAACTGGTTATTAAACTACATGTAAATACTTGCTTGGAAGTTTTATTTCAGGTTACGTTGTACATGCACATTATGCATTTTATTCATATAATTTCAGAGATGGCGTACAATGGGTGATGCGCTGGATGGTCATTTTAAAAATTCACATGGCTGTGTGGATGAAATCTGAGTTTCTGAGAACTTAGAAAAACTCCGCAAATCAGTATGTATCATACTTACCGCGAGATTGTTTTTATTTAATATAGCATGGGTTTACCAGCGTCGAGTAAATGTCATTTATTCTCATAAATAAAAAATGTTAAAGTATGTTTACGACTTCCGATTTACACAGACATAGAGTGTAGCTCATAAAACCCAATAACTGCAATAAATAAATATTTATTGTATATATTTAGTTTCCAAAAGTCAGGCTATATTGAAATCTTAGGTGACACTCAAGCCTGATTATTACGACTGATAACGCCATAGTTGTAGCGTAATTTACGCAGCGGGTGTCTGTCTAGTCTTGTTATATGATGTAAATGATACATTTTGTAAATATGAAAACAATGACCCCACATTTTGATGAAATGCAATCTTACATAACTTGATTGTTCACTTTGTCGGCATTATACATCATAGCATGTACTAGGATAAAACCCGTTAGTTTTTCGGAATTTCCGGATTAATTGTTCGAGATATTCTGAATTGAAACAGATATTGTCATAGTGCAGAATGGTACAATATTCTCGATACTTTTGGCCAAAAATGGATGAAAATTCTTACTTGCACCTCTTACCCTAACTGTTTATAACAGGCACGGAATGTTAACTTTAGAAATGCGGGCACATCGGCTTAAAGCCCGTTCACTGCATATTTCGGATATTTGAACTTGGTTTAATCGGGGTTAACTCAGTTTCTAAACAATTTCAAAACTAATAGCTCCAGCAAAATAATAAATGTAGTAATTAATTACGAAGAGATCTTCTGGCATTGCACCGATGGGTTTGGACGTGGAGTACATGTTACACGTACTGCTTCGCGAACTTCCTAATACCTAATACGTACTACTAGTATTTATGTTATCTATGATGAACTACTTGGCGACATTCTCACATATCGTATTACATATCAGCCGGTGTCCGAAAAAACAAATGACATACTTAATAATATATCCCCGTGTTATATCTGGTTCAGACGTTTGATGGAAGGAGCAGTGTGCCAGTGTGCCATTAGATGGATATATCTATTAGTTAGAGCTGATTTATTCAGTTGTGACTACCCGATGTCACAATATGCTCCATATACGCGATGACTTTGTGACTGTACGTCAATACATATATATCTATGTTTTCAATATAGCCTATACAAACGCGTTATCAATTTTGATCCATTATTGTA
Organism: Spisula solida; assembly: GCA_947247005.1. Lineage (NCBI taxonomy): Eukaryota > Metazoa > Mollusca > Bivalvia > Venerida > Mactridae > Spisula > Spisula solida. The sequence goes on from OX365949.1 coordinate 30,733,376, forward strand.
TTGGATGATTCAACAAATGCATGACCAGTGGAATAGACGAAACATATACAATGCTTATTTATCACGTGTACATATGCTAGTATCAAAAACAAAGTGCGCACGTGTTAGTTATCGTGTACACACGTGGTTATGTAAACTGTCACGTTCGGACGTATCACGTGTACCTGATAAATAAAGTATTTTCCATGTCCCCACCATACGCTATACTAAGCATTGGTACATGTAATAACATATCACGTGAACGATATTGTGTACACTTGTATGTTGATTGAGGTCGACATACATCGTCGCAACATTATTAAATGTATTAACACTTAATTTTTTCCGCGTACTAGTGCTTTACTGTAATTTAGTACATGTAGTTGACATTATAGTCTAATTTTCAGTTGCAGAACGTGATGTTAAAACACGCCTCATCATGAAGTGGAATGAGTCGGCGAAATCCTGATCAACGGAGCCAACTATCACGTGGCTAATGGTATATTTACATGAAACAATGTGCGGATCGTATATTATTGTGATGAGCCTTACTTTATGAATTGTGAACTAAGTTAAAATGTAATTGATGTATAGGTAAATTTTCTCTTAGAACGTTCTAAGAGATGTGTTTAATTTCGCTTAAAACGTTTTATAATTAAGACCAGTTTCGTTTAATTTTGGTCAATTTTTCTATGAGGTAATCAATGTATTAGTCATTTTTTTTACAAGTTTTGTAATGAAGTAGAATTTTGATCAATATTCTCTTAGAACGTTCTAAGAGATTCGACCATTTTCTTTGAGAATGTAAAAAATGCATAGGTCAATTTCTCGTAGAAAGTTCTAAGAGAATTGTCAAATTTATGTTACATGTTTTGTAATGAAGTAGAATTGTGTTCAATATTCTCTTAGAACATTCTAAGAGATTCACCCATTTACTTTAAGAATGTAAAAAAATTATTCATCAATTTCTCTTAGAACGTTCTAAGAGATTTGCTAAATTTCTGTTAAAACGTTTCGTAATGAAGTAGAATTTTGTTAAATATTCTCTTAGAACGTTCTAAGAGATTCGGCCATTTTCTTTAAGAATGTAAAATTGCATAGGTCAATTTCTCTTAGAACGTTCTAAGAGATTCACCCATTCACTTTGAGAATGTAAAACATTGATTCATCAATTTTTCTTAGAACGTTCCAAGAGATTTGCTAAATTTCTGTTAAAACGTTTCGTAATGAAGTAGAATTTTGTTAAATATTCTCTTAGAACGTTCTAAGAGATTCGGTCATTTTCTTTAAGAATGTAAAATTGCATAGGTCAATTTTTCTTAGAGCGTTCTAAGAGAATTGTCAAATTTCTGTTACATGTTTTGTAATGAAGTAGAATTTTGTTCAATATTCTCTTAGAACGTTCTAAGAGATTCACCCATTTACTTTGAGAATGTAAAAAATTGATTCATCAATTTCTCTTAGAACGTTCTAAGAGATTTGCTAAATTTCTGTTAAAACGTTTCGTAATGAAGTAGATTTTTTTTTAATATTCTCTTAGAACGTTCTAAGAGATTCGGCCATTTTCTTTAAGAATGTAAAATTGCATAGGTCAATTTCTCTTAGAACGTTCTAAGAGAATTGTCAAATTTCTGTTACATGTTTTGTAATGAAGTAGAATTTTGTTCAATATTCTCTTAGAACGTTCTAAGAGATTCACCCATTTACTGTGAGAATGTAACAAATTGATTCATCAATTTCTCTTAGAACGTTCTAAGAGATTTGCTAAATTTCTGTTAAAACGTTTCGTAATGAAGTCGAATTTTGTTCAATATTCTCTTAGAACGTTTTAAGAGATTCGGCCATTTTCTGTAAGAATGTAAAATTGCATACGTCAATTTCTCTTAGAACGTTCTAAGAGATTTGTTTAATTTCGCTTAAAACGTTTTATAAATAAGACCAGTTTCGTTTAATTTTCTCTTAGAATGTTCTAACAGATTTGCTGAATTCGTCTTAAAACGTTTCATAATAAAAAAAATTGTATAGGTTTCTCTTAGAACGTTCTAAGAGACTCAGCAATTTTCTTTGAGGGAAAAAAATGCATTGGTCAATTCTTTGAGAATGTTATAAAATATAAATGTATGGGTGAATTTTCTCTTAGAACGTTCTAAGAGATTCGTTGAATTTCTCTTAAAACGGTCTATACTCGAGACAATTTGTTTTAATTTTCTGTTAGAATGGCGGAGAATGTATAAATGCATTGGTCAATTTCTCTTAGAATGTTCTAAGAGATTTATTAAATTTCTGTTAAAAGTTTGGTAATGTAGTAGAATCTTGTTCAATATTTTCTTAGAACGTTCTAAGAGATTCGCCCATTTTCTATGAGAATGTTAAAAATGTATTGGTCACTTTTCTCTTAGAACGTTCTAAGAGATTTGTTGAATTTCTCTTAATACGGTTTATACTCAAGACAAATTTTGTTAAATTATCTTAGAACGTTCTAAGATTCCTGCATGTTATACTATTTTTGCTTGTCATTTCATGTTATATTTTGCAAAATATATTGAAAAAATAAATATAGTTATAAAAATATCGTGTTCAATTTCTCTTTTATATTGCATTTTAAACTGCGAATTTCGCTAATTTGCTTTATAAAATTGAGCACTCTGGATAAATGCTGTTTTTTTAATACAACGTGTTCATTGTAAGTGGATAAACTTTTCTATACATGAAGATAAATGTATTTCCAGTTGATTCACCGCTGATCATCAATATTAACCAAAGTCAGAACGAATGCGGTTTCTTATGACATCATCACTCAACGTTATGCGGCCCAAATTTCATATTTTCCAACATTGAACGTAGCAAACGTATCATTCGTGCTTTTGTAACTTTCTAAAGGGTGGGTTATAAATATGTAATGATCTAATATAAAAATCATGATAATTTTAAAAACAAGTTTTAATGTCAAAATTCCGTTATAGAACTATTTGCTTAAAAGTCGTTGTCAGAAAATGAGTGCAATACAGATTCGGCGATGAAGTGTTATTGCGATTGAAATGTCATAACATACTAATGGCAATATTGCACAATGCAACGACTATGTAATAGCGTACAAAACAGATGTATGTTTGGTATAATTATGCTATCATGTATAGCCGTGTGAAATCAATGCCGACATGCAAATGGGCTTAAAGACGTCAAGAACAAATTACGTCATCAATAATGAAGTGTATCTGATTGTACAGCTAATTTTTGAGAATCGTTTACTGCATTATGCATTATGAATTGTGTCACAAATTAGTATGTATACTGTTATATATGTAATAACGTCGCGATGACATTGGGCCAGTGAAGCCATAGTGACGTTACAGTTTCAATGTTTTTTCGACCAAATATTGCCTTGAGTTTATTGTTTTATAGTTATGTACATTGTGTATTTGTAATACGTCAATCTTTTATATGACCAATTATTTTAAGTATTGGTCACGTTATAAAGATTTCAAAGCATTTTCCCGCATTTTTGTTGATCATCCCTCGTACGTACAATCTTGCCTTATTTTACCCTCATTACTCCATCAATGGGCATGCTATTGTTTGCAAACAAAAGCATTGGAAATGTCACCAAAAAGTGGGCGGGTAAACTATAAGCCGGTTATAAATCACTTATTAGAATTATAAACAAATTAAATGCTGCGGTCGCTTCGCTCCCTTGCACTTAATTTGTTTATAATTCTAATATATGATCTATAACCTATACATGTACTTATTATGCGTATTTACTTATTATGCGTATTTGTTGATTAACTCCAAGGGTAAGAGTAGTACATTGTAATGCTATGTTTGTTATGTCCGCCAAATTTCAATATGAAGAAAAAACGTTTTCTGCAAACATGCCCTATCGCACTATAGAATGCCCTTAAGGGTTTATACAAAGTGGGAGTGACTAGACTTTCAATTGATCATTTTACATTTATCTCCAAGCGTTGCACGCTTTGCTCGTGGCAAATCAGTAATATTTACAAACCAGTGATATTCGTTAGCTACTCACTTGGATCGGTGCACGAGTTTATCGTGCGCAAATCGTGGGCCGATGTGTTAAAACTAACAAAATCAAATGACCGTGAGCGGAAAATACAGGGTTTCCCATATAAAAACTCAGCTCACGGCGTGGTTTGGTGACGCACAGAATGGCACCGACGATGTACTAGATATTGAACTTTGAGAAGTAAATCACGAATAGTTCGCGTAAATTCAGGACAATATATTGATTATCGATTATATTGGGTACATTTAAGTTTTCTTCGTCAAATGAGCTAACTTTATCGCTTGTATCTTTTATTTTGTTAGCACTGGCTACGGGATTCCATTTTGGAGGGGGAGGCGTTGCGTTCCTTCAGTATTATAGTCCTGAGAATTTGACACGATTCTCGAACTTTAATTAGCATAATTTAACAGCTGATAGGCCTTTTTGACTGGGCTGTTTCGTGGTGCAGGTTGTAGTCTGGTTCCCGTTCCCAATATTACAGTACTCTTACTAGTAGTACTACTGTAACATTGTGTCGGGAACCAGGCTATAACATGCTCCACAGTACTACTGTAACATTGAGTCGGGAACCAGGCTATAACATGCTCCACAGTACTACTGTAACATTGTGTCGGGAACTAGGCTATAACATGCTCCACAGTACTACTGTAACATTGTGTCGGGCACCAGGCTATAACATGCTCCACAGTACTACTGTAACATTGTGTCGGGAACCAGGCTATACCATGCTCCACAGTACTACTGTAACATTGTGTCGGGAACCAGGCTATAACATGCTCCACAGTACTACTGTAACATTGAGTCGGGAACTAGGCTATAACATGCTCCACAGTACTACTGTAACATTGAGTCGGGAACTAGGCTATAACATGCTGCACAAAACAGCCCAGTCGAAAAGCCCAATTGTGTCTATATTTATAATACCGGTTGTATGCTTTCTTAATCGGGAAGTATCACGAAGACGCTCGAGGTATAATACCAACATAAATCTGAAGGACCGATATTGCACGATTGACCTTTTACAAACAAGGAGTAGGTATGTAAATCAAAAGGCAGGCCACTCAAGCGTTTTCTATAGTACAGGCAGTAAATTGACTATACCCGAAAAACCCGTGCGCTTCATGGTAAGATTTAATACGTCGTGGTTTGATGTTCATTGAAAACTGATGAAATTTGAAGACTGCACAATTTTTTAGATAACTCATTCGAATATTTAATCATTTCATTTACATACCGAATAATGGTGATTGTTTCTGTAATAGGGGAGTCATTTTAACTTTTAACCTCAAACTAATTGCAACACTAATTTTTATATTTTTATATTGTGCATCTAGATAATGTAAACCATGAACAAAAAGTCCCTAAGAAAAATTCAATTGGCTTTTCGACATGTGCTCATATTATTGATTTGTCACATGTTTTCGCGATACTTGTTTCTTTTGGAGGGTATATGTCTTGACCTGTATGCGTATTTTACTTTTAATGCGTTTCAATTGTTAACGATTCAACCAAGTAACACTTCTGTAACATTTGTTTTCTATCAGATGTTCAGTTTCGGCGAGGAAAATGTCCAATGTTTTCGATTACAACCACTACGAACAAGTGGATTTTATTCCCTGGCGACAATGTCTTTCGACGAACCTTAATTGTTTTTAGGGATTTGGTAGAGAGTCACCCAAGTAATATTTGAACGAATTTATTTTGAAATCAAACTGCTGGTTCTTAAGAAAAGGACTGAGAAAATTGTCAATGTTAGTACATCCATATAGGGAAAATGTGCTCCACTCCCTAATATTCATCTAATCAAAGTTATTTTCAGATTTTTGGAAGAGGGTTACCCAATGACCATTTGTGCTAAAATTATTTTAATTGAGAGCAGTGGTTTTTTAAAAAATGATGTTCAAGCCTTTTAATGTGTGATTATCTATAGAGGAAATGTGTCACGCCCCCTGGTGGCCGTGTCGTAATACGAATCATAGCGTTGTTTCTTTATTTAGTTTAGAGGGTCACCAAACAACCATGTGTGCCAAATTATTTTGAAATCGGAACATTTGACCTCTAAGTGTGAACTTGAACTTTGAGCTAGGGCCTATGTCTTGTGCATTACACACCGTCTTGATGTAATGAACATTTGTACCAGGCAATTTAAAATCCAGTAAGAAACAACAAAGTTACAGAGCGAACGCGACTTACATGGCTATATAACCTTTGACCTTTAAGTATGACCTTGGCCATTGAGCTAGAGATATGGGTCTTGAGCATGACATACCATCTTGATGTGGTGAACATTTGTACCAAGGATTTTTAAAATCCAGTAAGAAACGATCAAGTCACATTGCGACACGGCATACATTACTATATAATATTTGACCTCTAAGTGTGACCTTGACATTTGAGCTAGGAACATGGTCTTGCATATGACACACCGTCCTGACGTGGTCAACATGTGTACTGAGCAATTTTAAAATACAGTTAGAAGCGACAAAGTAACAGAGCGGACACGGGTTTGCTAACAGAAATATATTCGGGAGTATTTTGGGTACTGCCTAATTCATGTACATCTTCAGTCATTTATACTGTATGAACAAGAATGTTCATTTTCCATTAGATACACAGGTATATAATACACGATATGTGTAACTTCCAAACAAATCGGATTGAAAATCCAGAAATGATTAACATTTATGTTACCCCTTCCAAGCGATAATATGACTTACTTTGTCGACAATTCAATAGGTAATACCCCTACATGTATAATGTCATACAGGTGAATATTAAATTCTCCGATGATAATATCATTTGTTGTTTTCGCTAGAGGAAGAATGTATCTTTCAGAAAAAAATGCACTTTTATGTACATTTAGTGAATATTTAACTACTTACAGAGGCATTATCAGAACTTAAAATGTCCCTCGTACTATGAATAAAAGAACAGTCGTGCTAAACTTGCTGCCAAAAGTGGCTTTAAACATGTGGATTTTTTTTCCAATTTTCCAGCATAATTTTTACTTAGGGCTTTTTTTCTAGAGTGTATAATAGTTTGTAGATGATGAAACTGTAAAACATATTTGTGTTGCAATTAGTTTGAGGTTGGCCCTATTTTTGAGCTTAAATGACTCGCCTATAATTCCGAGCATCCTTTCTGAACGTGACACACGGGTACTAGTGTACTGTAAGCTTGATTGTACAATGTAGTTACTGATAAAATTATTAGTTACGGATTGGTACTACTTTACAATACTGTTCATATTGTATATTTTGTTTATATACTTAGTACCGTTTTTATCCCCTACTTTTTGTTACTTGCATTGTACATGTATATTTGAATTTTGTGTAGTAGTGTTGTATGACCTTGTAGAAACTTGGTCATCATCCAAATTTAGCGATCGTTTTACGTAAATCCCGTGCATCGATAGACTCACAAAAAGCATGATTTCCACGTGCCTCGTTAACGCATGATCAATTTTGGTATAATTTGCATCAAACTTATTGTAAAGTTAGCTAATAGTAAGAAAATCACAAAATTATATGCATAAGTTTCGGAATAAAAAGACCATGGTTTTCCGAATATGAGCAAAATCAGGCCATTTGGATGCTTATGGCAGGGGTGTCCAACGGGAGCTTGCATGTCGGTTAAATTGTCATGCACCGACAATTTCTCGTCTAGAGACACGCTACCAACACACTGGTACCATTTTTGACCGCCCAACAACTCTCAGACAGGACCAGTAACTCCGTGTGAACCAGCTCCAGACCAGGTTAAAAACTGCTGCTGACACTGCTAGACATCTTGGTAGACATCATGAATAAGTAATCAATCAATATTTGATAGATACGTTGCCTATTCACTTAAAACAACAATTCTGAAAAAATAAGGCTTTAAGAATTTGTGTTTCGTTATTTTTAGGCCGCACTATACACCAACACACTTTTCTGCACCTAACTGTACCTCTATGTGATAAAATGTTACAGATGTATTGATAATGGAATACAATAGCATCGGGTAAATGTAGTTTGTCTATTATCAGGTTGAAAAAAATATTGACAGTTGACCCAGTGTTGCGTTTCTAGATGTACTCAGTATATTTATGTTGAGAAAGTCCCTCTTATATTTAGTCAGACTTCACAGTTCATGTCCAAATTCAAACCTCGACCGCACAACTCTATTAAGAACTTGGCTTAAAATACATTTATTTTAATTCAACATATCTGGGTAATACAATAAATCACACAGGTTATTGTTTTCAATTTTTATTTATTCAGGTATCTTCACTGTATCATATTTTGTTATCTGTATAAATTATTATGATCACTTTGTTCAAATTGAGTTATTGTGTTTCATATTTCCAACATTTGTTGTATAAATTAAGATGATATCTGTGTTATTATCTATGATAATCAGTTGTTTACAAATACATGATAAATTCCTATCCTTCCAAGATGGCTGCCAACCGGTACATAGGTGGCAGGGGATATACTGGGGTGAAGGGGTCCCTGAAAAATATTTAGTTAGAGCTTATTCATGGGCACCAAAACTTAAATTGGTATTTTTAAGACTCAATTCTGTATCTATTTTGTACAAAGAAGGTGTTTATTATTTTGAAAAATCATAGAAACTAAATATCAGCTGGCTCTGAAGGATTTGCTACTCTTCAAAATGAAGTTACAACTACTGGCGGAAGTGAAAATTTAGCGTCGTTAGAAACCGCGAAAACGTTTTTTTTTTTTTACTAAAACTTGGAGGGGTAGGGGGGAAAACAAAGGGCCATAACTCCACAACCCTTTCAGCCTTATATTTGGATGTTGTTTTCAATGCATATTGTCTAGGCCCCGAGACTGACACAGAAATACTTTATTGTCTCATTGACGGTTTTCAAGAAATAGGCTTGACTGTTCGCGGCATGTCGAAACCCGAAAATCAGCCAATAGTATATCCCCTGCCACCTAGGTAAAACCACCTACGGATTTACCACTTTATAATTATGGAGGCAGTAAACACAGCGAGCGAAATATTCGAATTGGACATAGTCAAAAATATAAGACAAATGCTGTGTTTCTGAGCCATTTTATCAAAAGTAAGAATAATCCAAGTGAGTTTTGTGTTAAAATCCTGAAAAACTACATGTTTGCAATAAATTATGTGCAAGGATCATGACCTTCGTAGTGATTTGAATGAGAACTGGTGAAAAAAATACGAAACTAGGCTTTCTAGCTCTGGGACCGAAAAATACGGCTTTTCTCTGATAGGTTCACATTCATGAAATTTGTGGAAAAACGGATTGGAAACCCTCTTTTTGGGTCCAATTATAAGTTAGGCATGTATTAAGGAAGCCAATCAAGTATGTTGTTGATGGTTACCAATCAAACCATTGTTATTCTGAGCTGAAGATGTTGAATTTTGGCGTCTTTTTCACATGTTTTCGCGACCAAAACAAACGACTACTTGGTGCCTCAATGAGCGTTTTCCAATTACCAACTAGGGTTACACGAGTAACACGGGTTGTAAAAGGAACGGGTCGGGTAAACGCAGTGCGCATGCGTATAATCTCTAACCTACTCGACCCAAGTAACCTCCAGTCTTTCGAGGGTTCTCTAGAGTCAAAATGGCGGAAAGCGTGAGGCATGCGTATAATCTCTAACCTAAATTTGAACTTCGGGAACATTACGTTTCGTTGCACATATCAGACAGTTAATTATAATACAGTTGTTTTCAGTCATAATGTCATCCTCTTCGTTGCTGTTAAACATTTCTCCTAACATCATAATTGCTAGACCTTTGGTCGCCATTTTGAACTCGACTCGATACGTACTCGATACATTCTTGATATCACTACCGAGTTATCCGACTGCGCATGCCCAAATTTTTTACTCGGGTTACTCGGGTTGCTAATTTGAAAACGCTCAATGTGTTAAGTTTTTTTTTTGTGGCTGTTGTTTTTGTGGGTTTTTTTTTTTGCTTGATTTATAATATATTTACTTAAAGTGTGCATTTCTTTTCAAGTGTGTGATTAACTGAACATCTACTTACGTTTTGGTAAAAGGTGTTTGTCGGCCAGACAATTCTTTGAATTCTGGGTATACTGCCCCCTATAGGTCATTGCTTAATGTGTAAGTTCGAACTGATTGTCATTGTAAGTGTTGGTTAATTAATGCTAAGTGACCACAGGTCATTTATACCATTAGCCACAAATTGCAAGTAATTGATCACTTGTCGGTTGCGTGTAGGACTGTTTACACAAAAACGCTATAAATGCCAAACAAAAGTGTTACAAGTTGATTTTTTGTACTGTGGAAAATTGTATCAGGCAGTTAGATATTAGGATGAAGCATGTGGTGTGTTGTAATTAGAATGTGCAATTTCATACATATGTATAATGCAATTTTGACCTGAAGAATTATGTCATGTGCAGGACATTTCTGCCAAGTCAGGAGACACTTGTTGATATAATGAAGAATGGATAGATATATGAAAGGGCATCCGCCCCGATCTCCTGTAGAATCTCAAGGCGAAATCCGATGGGGCGCTGTTTTATACCTCGGAGACAGGAACAGTCTATCAAATGACAATTTATTTAAACTTATAAATAGATGCTATTTTATATGATATTATAAATTTTGATAACTGATTAATGAAAACACTTCATTTGAAACCATGCGTTACGTTCATTCAGTACTCGTTAACCGCATGTTTATAGCATTTTAATGTACATACATGCATGCACATGTAATATGTTTATAATCCTTATACATTACAAGCACACAGATCAACGACAGTTTAAACACGCAAAAACACATGCATGTTCTGCACCGTTCAGACTCAATATTCATCACCTTATGTTAGCTGACATTATAGTGTATCTGCATAGTCTGTGATCTGTCTAGTGCTTCATTGTCCTGTACTAAATTGGATGTCTCTTGATGATTGTAGAGATTCATATCTGAAGAAACACGTCCTCGTCCATCAAAGTGTGTTGATATAATTCAGTGCGCTGTTGGATGTGGTAATTATCCGTCGCCATGGCTGAATCGTTGGTATCAAGGGAAATTATGTTTCTAACAAACAGATTAATGTATAAGTTAAAGCTTAATAATTTCAAAGTGGTTTTGGAATGACAAGTAGATTTTTCTAATTTAAGATTATTTATTGATGCGGTTTCTGTATGTTGAAAAAGTTGAAATAAAGAGAGATTTACTTACTTAAATGACACATTCCATTTTAATTCGCTTTGTATGCACACTGTGCAAAACTCACTTATTACCAAACTTTCAGTCACAAAAGCATCTATAGTTTGTTCTGACGGGTAAAACAATAAAATATGATGATGATTAGAACTACTTTTCGTAAACCGAATTGTTGAATCTAATAGACAACCATAGGGGTCTGTATCGACTCACTGGTCTCTCAATCACTAGATATAGATTAACAGGGACGTAACTGGTATCACTATTGCGACACCACCAACTTTACAAACAGTCTTGTAACTTTTCCAAAAAGGCAATTAATCACATACTGTTTTCTCCAGTAGCAAACTTATACATTTATCTTCGAGATACAACCAATCTTATGTCAAAATATATCGCACTCGAGCCGTTACAAATGCATACATGTTGAAAATATACTGAAAAAAAAAACAGGACAAAAATGTGGACAGGCCCTTACCATACTATAGGGCTCTTCACACAGGAGTGTCGACAAAAACAATGCCATGGTTGGATGAGCGTATAATAACTAAAACTATAACCAAAATATCACCTCTGAAAAGTAACACAAGCGCTGGTGCGGTCATTCAATCATTTTGAAATCTAAAAATGTTCATCGGACTTCCATGTTTGTATAGCCGAACACCCGATGATACAAGCTATTTTACTGGATAAACTTTCGAACATGTGACCACTGCAAACAAATATTCTAGTTCTCGATATTCTAGCGCAGGTAATACGTATTGGATGCACAACCGGGATCAAGTAGTTTGTAAATAAAAATACTACGTATCGGTCTACAAGTTGTGCACGAAAAACTCGTGTTCTGATCCAAGTGAGTAAGCAAGGAATGTAGAATGGTTGTAAATATTACTATATGCCACGGAAAAGCGTGCAGCAGTTAAAGGTTTTAAACTAATCAATGAGTCTACTCCCCATTTTAAGAAGCACACGTTAAATGTACATGAGGGATGATCAACACATAAAAAGGAAAGTGCTCATAAATTATTGTTAATAGACCAATGTTGTTTAAACCAAAGGGGTCTGTATCGACTCACAGGTCTCTCAATCACTAGATATAGATTAACAGGGACGTAACTGGTATCAAAATTGCGACACCACCAACTTTACAAAAAGTCTTGTAACTTTTCCAAAAAGGCAATTAATCACATTTTGTTTTCTCCAGTAGCAAGCTTATACATTTATCTCCGAGATACAACCAATCTTATGTCAAAATATATTGCACTCGAGCCGTTACAAATGCAGTTGAAAATATACTGAAAAATAAAAACAGGACAAAAATGTGGACAGGCCATTACCATACTATAGGGCTCTTCACACAGGAGTGTCGACAAAAACAATGCCATGGTTGGATGAGCGTATAATAACTAAAACTATAACCAAAACATCACCTCTGAAAAGTAACACAAGCGCTATTGTGGTCATTCTATCATTTTGAAATCTAAAAATGTTCATCGGATTTCCATGTTTGTAAGGCCGAACACCCGAATATACAAGCTATTTTACTGGATTAACTTTCGAACATGTGACCACTGCAAACAGATATACTAGTTCTCGATATTCTAGCGCAGGTAATACGTATTGGATGCACAACCGGGATCAAGTAGTTTGTAAATAAAAATACTACGTATCGGTCTACAAATTGTGCACGAAAAACTCGTGTTCTGATCCAAGTGAGTAAGCAAGGAATGTAGAATGGTTGTAAATATTACTATATGCCACGGAAAAGCGTGCAGCAGTTAAAGGTTTTAAACTAATCAATGAGTCTACTCCCCATTTTAAGAAGCACACGTTAAATGTACATGAGGGATGATCAACACATAAAAAGGAAAATGCTCATAAATTATTGTTAAGTGACCAATGTTGTTTAAACATATAATATTTTGGCTTATTATAAATAATGAACTATAAAAAACGTTCATTTTAACACAAACAAACAAATAACGTTTATGTATTTGGATTATTTTATTTAAATATCCACGTCATGTGTAATAAGGAGTACAGCACTGAGCATTGGGTCTGATCCTTACCTTTACTGTATACTTGAATATATAACAAGTTCTTGCGTTGAATTGATGAATTTCTGCGAACAAATTGTAAATACCCATACCAGTAACACGCACGTGCCTATGTTCTTCAGAGTTTTGAATCGGTACTAATCGTTTTAGAAAAAGTTATTTCCGGTTTAGAAAATTGCGGAGTCGAAAGAAGTGAATGGTTGAAAGTATTCAAATTGCGAAAGTTTTGAGTCCTAACATATTCTTTTATAACGTTAAGCCTGATTCAAATCATGAAAATTATTGAAAAAAATACATATCTTATTTAATCCAACGTAAAAAAAAAATATGGCCACGTCGGAATTGACGTCACATCATTTAACGCGACGTCATCGCCTATACTTTGAGTGAAGTCACGTCAAAACTTTATTACACAAGTGTATTATCAAAAAATAAATAATGGCTTTATTACGCTGCCGCGACGTCAAACATATGATAAATAGCAAATAAAAGACGAGTGTAAAACTATAATAACTATTTATAGGAAATATCTGTGCAACCCGTCTCTTAGATTGGAAAACACTCTTTTCGAAGTATTTGTTCGCCTGGTTTTCTATGTGGTGCTGCCTGGCAGCCAGAGGCTAGATCTATAGTCTCTGTTGTAGAGCAAACAAATTCCAAAGTCATATTTTTCTTCGATCAGATTATCAAAAAAACCTGATGGGAAATCCCCGCTGGATGCAGTGCATTTGTTCATATTACATATAGACAATATATCATCTGTTAATTTATGCTAATAGAATAGGATCAAGTTAAATTCTCTGTACTTTACTACATGTATATTGATACCATATATATGTACAACTACAAATGTATATATCAATGCACGATCAAAACCAACTCGTTATCAAAACATCACGCTACAAACGCACGATTGGTACTTGTAAAACAGTTTGCGACACGCAACGTTGGAAACATTAAGCTGTAAGGCGTCGAACGAAGTTATCACAGGAGGTCATGTCTATTCGGACTTTGGTTAATAATAACAATATATGGTTAAAGAAAGGGTACCTATATATTTAGAACGTTTCATAGACTTCCAATGACGAATAAAGTAGATAGGCCTACAGTACTAAATTAGTAACTTTTCAGCATATTTGTTGATCAACCCTCGATCGAATTTCCTAATGTCCCAAGGTATGGTTTGTGACGTCACATGTTCCACCAAAGCGTGTCCAATAAAATGGCTTGTATCATCGGGTATTCGACATTACGTCACGTGACTCAAAATGGAAGTCCGATGAACATTTTTAGATTTCAAAATGATAGAATGACCGCACTAGCGCTTGTGTTACTTTTCAGAGGTGATATTTTGGTTATAGTTTTAGTTATTATACGCTCATCCAACCATGACATTGTTTTTGTCGACACTCCTGTGTGAAGAGCCCTATAGTATGGTAAGGGCCTGTCCACATTTTTGTCCTGTTTTTATTTTTCAGTATATTTTCAACATGTATGCATTTGTAACGGCTCGAGTGCGATATATTTTGACATAAGATTAATTGTATCTCGAAGATAAATGTATAAGCTTGCTACTGGAAAAAACAGTATGTGATTAATTGCCTTTTTGGAAAAGTTACAAGACTGTTTGTAAAGTTGGTGGTGTCGCAATTTTGATACCAGTTACGTCCCTGTTAATCTATATCTAGTGATTGAGAGACCAGTGAGTCGATACAGGCCCCTATGATAGACAACCACCATCAACAGTTTATTAGACTCCAACCATTTGGATTTTGTTCTACTTTATTAACAAAGCGCGGTTTACCACACCCTTTATTGCTGATACAAGCGTGTTCTACGCAGTGCTTCAAATGATTTTTATACCCCCGCAAACAAAGTTTGAAGGGGGTATACTGGAGTCACTATGTCTGTCGGGCGGTCGGTCGGTCGGTCTGTTAGCAAAATCGTGTCCGCTTTGTAACTTTGTCATTTCTTGCTGGATTTTAAAATGGCTTGGTACAAATGTTCACTACATCAAGACGGTGTGTCATGCGCAAGACCCAGGTCCCTAGCTCAAAGGTCAAGGTCTCACATAGAGGTCAAAGGTCATATAGTCATGCAAATCGTGTCCGCTCTGTAACTTTGTTGTTTCTTACTGGATTTTAAAATTGCTTGGTACAAATGTGTACCACATCAAGACGGTGTGTCATGCGCAAGGCCCAGGTCCCTAGCTCAAAGGTCAATGTCGCACTTAGAGGTCAAAGGTCATATACACTTAACCGATTTAAAAACGCAACAGTGGGTTTTTGATAAATTTAAGTCAGTTAAGGTGTTTCAATTCTCTTGAAATTTTACATGTAATGTAATCAATACATGAAGTCATAGATGTGCAAATTTCATTGTAATCCAGGTTTAGATGGTCACGACACCAAACCACGAAATATATTGATCGACAATGTCAAGTTCGCAAAATTAATAATGTATTTATAAGCTGCAACCTGATATTAAAATCAGGTGTCTTTGCCTCATTGGCGGGAAAATAAAGTGTTGTAGGATGGGGTTCCACACATCTATGAGGAAATCACGTACCAATCCAAACGTTCAGAAGTTTCTGCTTGATGATGCACTTCTTGTCGGCCATTTGTGTCTGCCTTCAAATTTCGTTTCACGAGTAAAAATGCAATGACCTCCACAGCCTCAACATGAGCTGTCAGCAAGTTTTTGTCCATCTAGCATAGGCTGCATTTTGTCCAATGGTTAAGAATGTATATTTCGTATGTCTATGGCATCTCATACCCGTAACCGGAAGTGGATAATGGAATATGTCAAGATAAATAAGAGGACAGACAAAATGAAGCGATTTTCAACAAGGGTCATAATAAACATTAATCAAAATGTTACGGAATGTATATTTTAGCAAAATTACTTAATCGTACGCATAATTGCCTTCAAATTGTAGGTATAACAGAAAATAAGTTAGACCGGAAGTGGCGTCTTTAAAAAAACATTCGTTTGGTGCCATCATGTTTACGCGCTTGTATCGTCGGCATACCTGACGCAGACAATCGTAGGTGTAAACTGCCTCTTGAAAACACTATGCAAGTCTAAATATCGTCGACAGACGACAGTTAATCTTCTTTGTCATGATTAAACGTCACATAACCGCTTAAAGCAAGTCGATGGCGCCAGGATGTTATGTATCCTAAAAGCGTGACACCGTAGACAACGCACTTCAAAATTTAATTTTATGTTTTTTTGTTGAGGTATCGTTTCTCTATAAATTGTCGGTCAAATCGTCACGCCCAGTCGTTTTGCTCACGCGTCACATGTAAATAATGAAAATGACGCCACTATGACGTAATGAGCTCAGTTGAAATATTTTTTCGTAGACAATCGTACCAGGCATAAGACTAGCGTCCCATTCATTGGTTTATACTCCAATAAAATTTAAATAATAATTAATACAAAAAATACCGACCCCCAAAATAGTTGCGTTTCCAAATCGGTTAAGTGTAGTCATGCAAGTCGTGTCCGCTCTGTAACTTTGTTGTTTCTTACCGGATTTTAACATTGCTTGGTACAAATGTTTACCGCATCAATCAAGTTTTTCTATAATTGTTTTCCAAAATTTTTGTTTGTTTTTCAAATTTTTTTTTCGAAAATTTTTTTTCAAATATTTTTTTCGATTTTTTAATTTTTTTCATATTTTTTTTTTCAACTTTATTTTCGAATTTTTATATAAAAATAATTTTGATTTTTTATTCAGTTGATTTTTTTTCTTCGATTTTTTTCATTTTTTTAATAAAAAAACAATTTATTTTTTCCTTTTTTTCAAATTTTTTTTTTGCGGAACACCTAGGTCCCTACCATAAAGGTCAAGGTCACTTAGAGGTCACAGGTTATATAGTTTTGCATGTCGTGTTTCTTACTGGATTTTAAAAGATAAAAGTAACTATAAATTTAAATAATATTCCTGTGTCAAGCAGTGCTGCGGGGGTATGATTCATCACTCCAGTGATAGTTCTAGTTTTATATAAAATATAATTCAAAATGAAGATGTCGAAAAATGCGTCAAACGATTGGTAGAAAAAGTCGTTGTTAACACTTAGGCACAAACTTGTACATTGTAGTTAACAACCTTGTTACCCTGATAAAACAACATGATTGGATATTCACAACATGATTGAAAAATGGCGGATGTATGTTTACATATTCATCGCATTTTTGGCCAATTCTTCAAAATCTACGGGTTTAACCATCTTTTGATGCTGTATGAAGATAAACTTGTACATTCCTTCCATGAAACTAAAACCATTTATCCGTATGTTTGTGAATGTGATACACAATACGTTAAAAAGTTAGAAAAATATGTGTTGGATTTATTTGACAGTCTATAAAACATATATATTGTTCTTTATTTTGGGTTAAGATCTTTTGTTTATACAGCTCATTCATTACACTATCAGACTTAGTTTAGAGTAAGTTATTTACATTTGCCGTTTCTACGTGATAACTATTTAAAGTAACCCATGTGTGAAAAATGGATAAAAACCAACATGATTGAGGATAAAGATCAACATGATTTATCTTTTAAAGTGGATACTGACCAACATTGAATTTTCATTGATGCACTACGAATTGTTCGTACGAATCTTCTTACGAATAATCTTACGACCGTTTAATCAACGCGTTCGTACGCACGGCAGCGATCTTACGCATACGAACGTTCGTAAGTGTAGTGAACCAGTCCGCGCTCTTCAAGGTGAGGTAGAAGGGACGTACAACGCGCACCTGTCAACTGTCATCAGAAAGTCAACAACGAAGAAAATGAGCTTTTATCGGCTATTAATCAAGCCGTAGATGGGTTAGAGGTGCCAATCGAAAGCTGTTGTAACAAGCGATTGTATCAAATGACCGTTCTTGGAACTTTTATGACAGTTTGGCGAAACAGTGAGTCAAATTCATGAACTAAATTTTCGAAGAATTTGTCAAAAAAATCGCGCCATCAAACACGTCTCTAGTATCGTCCAATAAGCCTTATGGGCACATGAAATATTTATTTTGATACACCACAACACACCTACCACTATCATGTATATACTGTTTTAGTCAAACCTGTAATCAAAGACCAAATCAAGGCACCTGACTCGTCAATTCATGTGCGGATCCATGAATAGCTCCGGGGGGGGGGGGGGGAGGTCAAACCAGTTCTTATAATCAGGGAGTTTACATACAATTTTACTACTAATATTTATAGAATAGGTCCAGTTATATTGCACCAGTCAATTAAACTCTCAACCCGCCGAAAGGAGGCTGGAAATTTTTGCTTTATCAAATTCCTACCCCCCCCCCCCATCCCAGCAGTGCAGGGACATCTGAAAGGTAAAAACATCGGGCAGTTCCTTCCCCAGGGGATGAGTCCGGTTTCAATTGAAGTGCATAATAGTCAAAAACCTAGGTTCTGAGACAGGGTAGCAATACCACGTGGCTTTTGGCTACAGTTTCAAGTAGAAATTTGTAAACATTGGAACACAAAAATGCCATAAGTATATTTCTTCATCGATTTCTAAAACATATACGCCACGCTAAGGGGAAAAGAGTTTGCTTTCTGTGAAATGTAAGATCTTTATGAGCAGTTTTACTGATTTTTCCATTACCCTGTGAAACATACACGTTCCATGGTTTAACAAGGTAATTAATGGACAAAACGGCACTTCCGCGGAAAAAGAATTATATTTCATGGAAAGTAAATAATTGTCCCCTTAGCGTGGCGTATATTTCAAAGAAATCAATGAAGAAATAAAATTTTTATGGCATTTTTGGGTTCCAATGTTTACAAATTTCTTCTTGTAACTGTAGTCAAAAGTCATGTGGTATTGCTACACTGTGAGACCATGGACAAATATTGTAGAAGCTTGTATTACAGTATAGGATTTAATTACTAGTAAGGGTGAATTTTGTGTAGGCAGTCGGTAGAGTCATTAGCCCTAGAAGCGAAGGGTCCCCGGTTTGATCCCCGGTCTGGTTGCCCATTTGTCTCGCCCTGTTACTATCATTTTCTTCCTAATTTATCCATTATCATGACCTCTCTTGACCAATATTGCAAATGTGTCTTTCAGGTGCAGACAAGGTTATGCATGCAATCTGGGTTCATTAACATTTCAGACTTTCTGAAATTTCCATTGCCTCAGCTGAGTTTCGAATTGGGAACCTGGATTGTATGTCTCGACCGATCATTTAATTACTTTATCATTCATCAAACCAATCTTATCTTACATATATCAGACAATGTTCAATCATATTTTAAAAACAGTTGAAAGAGACCGCCTGTCAAATAAGACACCTGCTTAGCAGCTAGTACCTGGGTACTGAGATATCAGTGATTCTGTTCACTGATGTCAGGAATACATAATCATAATACTTGGTAGACGAGAATGGGTGTTTTTTATTAAATGCTCTTTATTTTCTCTCTAAGAACAAAAATCAGTGATAAACTTTTAATAAACTGTTCTATGTTAATTTCAGCTCAAGGTAATTAAACACTGTTGGTGCTGGACCTCGAAAAGAGAAACAAAAGTGGGGAAACAGCAATAATGGTTAGTAAAGATGTGTTACACTGTTAGTAGTGTTTTATTATAAACACAGTTTATAAACGAGTCAACTTCCTGTTATCGCAATAATGAGTACACACTGAATTGTTTAGTAATGCAATAATGAGTACAGTGATGGAAAATCACCGGATGTAATCACAATAATGAGTACACTTTGAATTGTATAGTAATAGTATCACAATAATGAGTACAGTGATTTGGTTTATACGCGATGAAAAATGCACAGTGTAGTTCAAACCAATTCGCAAAGAGCATCTGATTCAAGATATACCTTGAGTGAATTAAAAGTAAAATACCACTCAAAAGTTCTTCAGATATGTCTGTTCAGCTGATTATACATCATTTACAGCCAAAGCACATCAGTTTTTGGCCCTTTCAGATGCCCATTCATACGCATGTGGGTATGGTGCGTATTTTTGGCTTATAAATTAAGCAATGGCGCAACAATGGGGTTCAAACCTATGACTATTTGACCCAGCTCCCCTCCTCACAAAGTGATCATGAGCACATTGGATACTGTTAATAGCTCTGTATAACTGTAGTACAATGTAGAATCATGAAAATCCTAAACTGATTTGTGCTGTCTAAGTTTTCATCGCAGTACATCTCAGATGATATAAGCAGACAATGAAAGACTGCTACCGGTATATATAGCTTGTATTAGCTTCCCAAACAGCCAGGGTGTAAGAAATGGCATTTATTATCACTATAAATTAATGCATGTCTGTTAGATATTTCATGTACTGTCACTAGTTGAAATGTTGTTACAGTATAAAAATTCCAGCTTTTTGGTGTGTGTTTAATGTTATTGTCTTAATTACAGGTATGGTTGTCTATACCATTACAGTACAGATTAGTATCAAGCATAGAATTTGGTCAAAATCAGCAGCATATTGCAGTTGGGGATGCAGCCAGTTGTGATGTTGGAATTCGTTGAGCATTTGTATATCAGGCAACATAACTTTGCCAATACAATGACCTTTTCTTTATGGAATTGAAAAATGTTCTGGACTGCTACTGGTTAAATTGTTGTGGGCTTGATGTCATCACTAATGTCACAAAATTACATCATATGATTGCATGTTAAATGTGTGTAGGATTTAGTAGTGTGACGCTACTCACTGAACTGTCGGTATCTAACATTGTTATGCAGATAATGATATTATTGATGAACAAGTCATCACTTGAAACATAGATGTAGTTATTAATTGATCAGTTATTTAATTTAAAACCCTATTACTTGCAATATGTATTCATTGTGTCGGTCCATCCATCTTTGTGCTAATTTGTTAATAATGTGTGTATAATAGTCCTATAGCTACCTTTAAGTCCATGTACAGTAGTCTCTCTTGAGCAACACCCTTATGGAAACACAACATGTGGTTGTTGTACAGAGTTTTTTGCTTTAAGGGGTTGAATTAATAGCAGATTTATGGATATTCAGGATCCAAATGATGATGATGCTAAACAGAGGTTTTTGCTCAAAGGAGGGCTGCTCTAGAGGTTGCATTGTACACTGTATTTACTGAAAATGAGGGATGTTCAATAAGCCTTGATGTAGCATTGACAATTTATAAATATAAATAACTAATCTTAGACAGTGATTCAACAAGCTCCAAATGTGGTACACTTGAATTTAAAAGGATTTACTCTCACCAGAGCATACTCTGTCATTAGGCAACATTTTCTATAGAAGTACTTGTAGCCCTTGTATATGTACTGTATTTGTTCCCCAGTTGCAGTAGGTCTTCCCCTTCCATGACAATTTCCTCCACATGTGGAGAAGGTGCTGGTTTCTCATGTAGAGATATGTTAGTACTGGTTAGGATATGTACAGTTCAGGAAAACTGGTTAGGTGAACCAGCCACCATATATAAACTGATAAACTGTTGAGAAACAGTATTAAACCCAAATAAAAGAAAATCTTGGGTCTGTCGTTAATTCTGTACATGTGGTTTGTTTTTTCCAGCAGATGCTATGATATATGTTTTGTTCAAATAGTAGTTTGCAGATTTTTGATACTTTTTGTCACTACCTGTTGTTGTGAACAACAGCAAATACTGGTTCTTACTACTAAGTACTACGTTTGTATCAACTTCATTAATCTTCAAAAATGCTATATGTATGCAGTCAAACCTTTATTAATGACCACCTGTGAACAAACACTAGTATTTCAAAACCTATCTGTAATGACCTCTAATTTTATCTCATATCAGACCACTTTCAATGATATACATCAAGAACACTATATATAGATGCTATTTCCATGATTGTTATTTATGTGTTTATACAAGCATATTGATATGTGCACCTGACTATTAAAAAATGTAGTATATCACTGTTCTGAGCAATACTGGAGTGTAAATAAATATGAAAGTTTTCACAGAACTTGTTATATGATGTGCCTGCAGTGCATTTTACTGATGACCAACAAAGTATTACTAATAAGAAAGATTTTGTTTAGTAACAACCAACATGTTTATCATGGTTCATACCAAATTCAAGGACATCTCTAGGTAGAATTTGTTTTTCAAGGCACTTTTCCAAACATTTTCCCAAGTAATATTGTACGATTACGACTCTTTATGTTAGATAAACGTCATAAACAAGACTGTGCTCAATTCATTATGAACCAATGACATACATTGCTAAAAACAAGTGTTTCTGTTCAGATATTGTGTAATTTTTTTTTCCATTAATCCTTGAAGACGTCTTGTTCTACGGTACGATATTTAAGTGGCTAAACAATGTTAATTTATAGCCATGTAAAAGACAATTTTGTACTTTATTGTCCACTATTAAGTGCCTAACCCTAGACCGTTAAGAGTCTGTATGGCAAGTGGCTAGTCACTTAAATACCATCTCGTAAGCACGGACGGACGAAAGCACCATAACATAATAGTATACGTCCCTTGGGTCGCATAAAAATGTACTAGGAAAGTGGGAAAGAGCACTTTGACTGTTCTTTTTTATGTTCAGTGACCTTGAAATGACAGAAATCAAAAGCAGTTTCAAGATGTGAGTTTAAAATACCTGACCTAAACCACAAGCTTTCACATAAAAAGTGCATCCGTTACAAAATGATACATATTTAGGAAATGAAAACTGACCTTTGACCACAAAATGACCTTATATAATAACAAAATTATGACTGGCCATATGTTGCACAAATTATTTTCACAGCACTACTTAAAATAAACAAGAGCTATCACTGAAGATGATGAATACCCCCAGATATATTGCTTGACAGTTACGGTATGTTAACTTGTGCCTTATGAAACTTTGTTAGTTACAGCAAAATTAATAGTATGGACAAAACAAGACTGCATTCAATAAACGCTTATGCCCCCGTGGAAGCCTTGTCCATAAAAAAGCTATGTCAATCAGGGGCCATAATTCTGTTGAAACATTGGATAGTGTGACATGGCTTTGACAATGTAAGGGGTGTATGGTCAATTTGGGTTAACCAAGAATTTGGCCCTTCAATAAGTCTTAAGTCCAAAATTAGGTCAAGGTGAAGGTCAAAATGGGGTCGGGTGATATGGGTGTGTGGAGAGTGTTCCAGTACAACATCCATGCAAGTATGAAAGCTTTGTAGCAATTGATATAAGACGAAACGGTCAATTTGGGTTAACCAAGAATTTGGCCCTTCAATAAGTCAAATCCAAAATTAGGTCAAGGTGAAGGTCAAAATGGGGTCGGGTGATATGGGTGCATGGAGAGTGTTCCAGTACAACATCCATGCAAGTATAAAGGTTTGTAGCAAGCCATATTGAATGATATAAGACGAAACGGTCAATTTGGGTTAACCAAGAATTTGGCCCTTCAATAAGTCCAAGACCAAAATTAGGTCAAGGTGAAGGTCAAAATGGGGTTGGGTGATATGGGTGTGTGGAGAGTGTTCCAATACAACATCCATGCAAGTATGCAAGTATGAGCTTTGTAGCAAGCCATATTGATATAAGACAAAACGGTCAATTTGGGTTAACCAGGGATGGACGGACGGACAAACAGGTGAATCACTATATGCCTCCCGATCTATCGATACGGGGGCATAAAAAGTGCAAAGGGCAATAACCCAGTAAGAATTGATCAAAGCATAACATGCCATTGGTATGTTGTGAAGTTTGGTTCAAATTTGACGAATGGTAACAGAAAAAAAAATCAAGGGCAATAACTCCCTGCAAATTGATCCAACCGATCCAAGGATATGCACAACTAGGCTTGGTACTGATGAGTCAAGCAAAGTTTCATTGAAATATGACAAATGGTTACAGAGACATGGCGCGGACAAAATTTACACGGACCAACAGACCAACCAACCAACCAACCTCAAGCATGACTCCAATATAGCCCCCATATACTTTGTACCTGGGGGTATAACAAGTTTTTAAAAATGTGTCTTTTTACATACAAGAATGACATTAACATTTGAATGATGCACTAAATATAATATTTTCAGATTGATGGTAAATATTTGTGCTGAATTATTTATTATTCCATTCATTATGGAATGAGTAATAATGTTGTGAATTTTAGCAATTCAGATCCATGATCAGCATACAGTATAGGAGTGTCAATTGTGTTCTGATTTTAATGAGATTGAGAGTGAAAAAGTTTCACATAGGAAGTTGCATTACAATGCACTATACTGAAAATTAATAAAGTGCCAAATCTCCGGTAAAATGGGCACAGGAAAAAATACACGACTTGCGATTATCTATACATCATGTCTTGGATCAGGTTCGCTAAATTTCAAAATGTCAATTGCCTAATACTAATAGATCATACATGTAGACTGTGTTCTGTGAAAATTGGGATTTTTTTACGTTGTAAACGAGGTCAAGAAAAGAGAATAAATAGTGCATGTAGCATGTAAAACTCTACATTCATATGCAACTTAATGTTGATATTCTAATTATAAAGACATTTTGAACTGTATTTATTATCATTTCTTGATGTCATTTACAATGTCCAAATGTTGCGACTTTCACAGAGCTAGGTCTATACTTGTATCATATATAGTTGTTTTATTAAAATTTAAATTGACAAGCCTAACTTTTAAATGCATACTGCTCAAGCTTGCTCTTCAGTTTGTTAACAAAGAGTGGAACATTGTTTATTTTTATCATATCCCTGGCTTTATCGAAAGGTAACTTCACTTTCATGACACAATAGTTTGCATCTGGATCTTTCTGCACATCTGAAAGGTTCAATGTAACTATGCCTTTGTCTGTTTTACAATCCTGCAAGTATATCTTCATTTCAAGTTTAGGCTTCACAATAATTCTAGCCACCGGCTTTTGGCAGTTAACGATAGACTGTCCATCAAGAACACCTAAAAAGACATCTCCCTTGGCCCATTCATAAATTCCTATGTCTTCAAGTTCTGAATTCAGATCTGCCAGAAGACTGACTGAATTTGTATCCGAATCTGAATCTTCTACTGACTGACATTCATTTGAAAAACATGACACATCCTTATAACCGTCTTCACTTAATGTTTCAATGCTAGTGAGTGAAGCACTAGAATCCACATCTAGATCAGATGCACTAGAATCCACATCTAGATCTAATGACCGTGAACTGATTTTGGATTTTTTAACCGATACACTAGAATCCACATCTAGATCTAATGACCGAGAACTGATTTTGGATTTTTTAACCGATGCACTAGAATCCACATCTAGATCTAATGACCGAGAACTGATTTTGGATTTTTTAACCGATGTACTAGAATCCACATCTAGATCTAATGACCGAGAACTGATTTTGGATTTTTTAACCGATGTACTAGAATCCACATCTAGATCTAATGACCGAGAACTGATTTTGGATTTTTTAACCGATGCACTAGAATCCACATCTAGATCCGATGACCGAGAACTGATTTTGGATTTTTTAACCGGTGCACTAGAATCCACATCTAGATCCGATTACCGAGAAATGATTTTTGATTTTTTAACCGATGCACCAGATGACAAGGTCTTATTACACAATCTTACACTTCTCCACGTAATAACACGTTTTACTAGTCTTGCATTTAGTGTGGTATGGTCATCCACAGGACTTGGCAGTTCAATATCTGTATCATTTAAGCTGTTACAAATATCATAAATTGTTTTCACGACCACTTCTGAATACATCAAACCGTACATAATCAGGACGCCATCGCCTATAGGTGTTTTATTTTTGGATAAAATCACTACATGAGCGCCCACCTTCAGCTGCTCATTTAGATTTACATTAGACGTGGAAGTTTCATGTGATGATTCTGATCGTTTTCCCTTTTTACTTTTGTCAAGTAAATATTTACGGCGGTTTTGCAAACTTTCTCCCAACCTTGTCCAGAGTTCCTTCTTCTGTTGAAGAAGTCCTGGCGCAACTTCAAATGCTGTGAAGAAGGCAGTTCTTTTATTTTCGGAAATATCCACTAACGTAGGTGCACGTTTCCATATTTTTGATGAGACAGCTGCATCTCTAAGTAACTGGCGGAAGTACAACTGAGCAGGCGTTGGTTTACCTCGTTGATTTTTTTTCTCCAGCATCTGATCAACAGTATATGGAACAGAGTGTTGTTTTTTTTCAACACAAACAGATTTATTTTCTGGCAAGTAGTGTCTCTGTTGATCATTGTCATCACCTAAATCACTGTCATTGCTATGTTCAGACACTGTACTGCGATCCTTTGAAAAATCAAGTTCAGGTGCACGTGCAAACTCTTTGTGGATAGCTATAAACTTTCGGGCCTTGAAGCGATCACTGAAGGTTTGAAATACATCCTTTACATCTTCTTCAGAGAACTCCTGAAGCATCTCCATGTTAATGCCATTGTCTGAAAATAAGACAAAAATCCATGAAATTAGCCAGGTAAGGCATTATTTAAAAGTACCTTATTTTAGTGTTTGAGACCAGCCTAGAACCATATCAGCCGGACAGTGTACAAAAAATGCCGAATTATCAGGTGACGTGCTGTTCACTACTAAGTATAATCTAGTGCTGAAACGGTTAGCCGAAATTACAAACCAATTAACTGGTATCATTAACTGGTAACTAACCGGTTAATCATTAGATACAACCACTAGACGATCGGCTTTATATATGATTAATATGCTGGATTGCTGATGTAATAACACACGCAACATTACATAGGGTATAATACTGGTGATGAAAACCATATTAGAAACCATTTTATTGAGTTACCGGTAATAAAGATCGAACCAAATAACTAAATGATTTCAATGATCAAACCGCAAACTCAGATAATATTTCCAAAATTGATATTTTTTATAAAAGGAACACATGGTCGCTACAAAATAGTTACCTTATAAAGGGAAGCAACTAGTCTGGTTAACCGGTTAGTAAAAGTTGTAACCGGTTAATCGGTAACCATACGGACGGTAACAGGTTAATCGTTTCAGCACTAGTATAATCAGTAAGCTACTTTTATTGAATTGTTGTCACAATCTTGTGGGGGCTGATCTGCATCTGTGATGGTCGGAAACGCTATAAGGTAGGATTATGCTTGATGCGACTCTGCATCATAATTCAGGGCCATAATTCTGTCAAAAAGGGTTGAAATAAAAAAAATGACAATATGCGCTAGGGCATCTCACAACGGTACTTCTGTGAACGTTTGGACAAAATTCCTTGATAAATGTAGGAGATGCACACAGAAGAGTATATGTATAAAATCAACAAGGGCAATAACTCTTACAAAAATAGTCGAAACACAAAAGCCTGATAATATGCACTGGGGCACCTGATAACAGTACTTCTGTGAAAGTTTCGTCAAAATTCCTTAAGATTATAAGAAATGTAGAAGAGTCGGTTGGTTGGTCGGACTGACGCCTACCATTACCATATCCCCTTCGGCAGGGAATAATTAAATATAATACAAGAATTGTGTTTGAGAAATGCTACTGCCCCCCCCCCCCACCATTGTCCTGTCCGATGAGCAGTATGCCTGTATTTACACCACTCTTGCACCCCTCCCACTGACCCCCGGCCAGATTGTTAATTTGACCTTTGAACTCTCTTAAGTGTGACCTTGAACCTACATTATGTTGCGGCATTACCGTATAGCGGGTTATTTCTGCGGATTTTTATTTCTGCAGTTCGAGGCTGTCCCGCAGAAATATCTACTGCACATTTAAACTATCAGCAGTAATTTTTGACGCAAAATTAAACTTCGATATTATACTTCAATATACCGGTAATAAACCGTTATCTATACATGTATAGTTCGATTTCGAGCATTGAGCCGTGACTGCACTTTTAAGGTTTTAACCACTAATCGATATAGGTTGGTATAGGTTTGACCAGTACGATAAGTAATACAATTATGGTCAAATAGTTCATGTGTCTGGTTGGTCGTGACGGTAAAGCGCTTGGTACATTGCAAAATAACTTTTGCCCGATCAGGGCGAGTTCGAATCCCACCAAAATAGTTTTTCATTTTTATTATATTTTTTTTAAATGCACACAACTTGTAAACTCCGTGTAATACTAGTATATGTGACAAACCATATTTGTCACATGTATATTGTAGAACGTTATGAAGGCTAATCAACCGAAAATAGGATGTCAGTAAGCTCGAAATACACCAACGATCGAAATGAGAGATAATGATAAATATATTGAATCGAGACCTTTTAATGGATAAATTAAAAATATAAACAAAATCTTTAACTTACAATCTCTTCAAATAACATAAATCAACGAATTAAAAAAAATGAGCGAACCAGGGATTCGAACCACCGACTTTTGGGTTAGAAATTCTGAACGTTGCTGACTGGACTAAACTGTAATCTGATTGTAAAGAGATATCTGTGAGAATCATATCATTAAAAATGCGCTCCGAGCGTAATGAATCATAGTCTACCCGCCAAAATGGACTAGTCGGAGAGGTCATGGCTCAGAGTTCAAAATTGAACTATATCTCCCGAGTTTGTCGTATAATGCTGTGTTATTCACACATTAAAGGTGCTAACCCTATTGATTGTGGTTGATTGCCTTTGTTAGGTATAAATGAATGAATGTGATGTGTAATCTTTACAAGCATACACAATTATGTAAAGTTTGACTAGGTTATAACATATCGGGTCAAAACTTCGAAGTGAGCATTTTTATGTACTTTCAGGTTCATGCAAACCGCAAAAATTAATTCCCGATTTTCTGCCAGGTCGCAGAAATAAAATTTACCCATTTTAGGCCCAAATCGCAGAATTTTTTTAACGTGGAATTAACCCGCTATACGGTATTTCCGAAAGTAGCAGATGCCTCTCTGTCTCTCCAACATATACAATAATTCCACAAATAATACAGATTACCATGTCAAACCAGACGATAAAAAATTGGAAGTAGTAACTCCCTCGCTTGGCCCTGCATTTAGAGTGTAGTTCTACGACTGGTCGGCCCGGTGTCAGGACTGGGTGAGGTACTTGTTGGTGCCTACAACATGTATCCCAAGTGTGGCAGCACAAGATTGTCTTGGTAGGCACCGTCGCTATATGACTAAATTACTGTTGAAAAGTGAAGTTAAACCCATATAAACAAACAAATAATACAGCTGTATACCTATTCATACTCTATTCTATAATTAATGTATAAATATGTAGGCCCCTATGTGTGGTTAGGCCAAAACAAAATGATATTGTGGTTCTAGTAACCATACCTGCCCTATGTTTTTGCCCCTACCCTAAACATTTTATTGGCATTTTACTGGAAGTCACCGCGGATCATTAATTTTCCAGTGCATAAAATTAATAAAATAATTTTAAAAAATAAAATATTTTTCCTACCTATCTACCCTATTTTTTTCAGCATGTTACCAGAACCACACTATTAATTTGTTTTGGCCTAACAATAGGACATTTCTGGATGGGTGCCAGTCTTGAAGGCCTCTACTGTCTGTGGCTGATATTGTTCTAATATTATAGATATTATATATAAGTTTCTGTTCCAACTGTTTGTCCTCCATATGTTCAGGTTTTGAAGCATGTCCGTTCAAGCTTGCTGTCTCGAAGTGGCACAAATTTTAAACAGAAACTAGAGAGACAGCAAGTTTGTCTAAGGTTACGCCTATTTTCATATCACAAGCAGCTATGTAGCAACATTACAGTATTATTTGAATCAATAACGATTTGTAACGGCATTGACGCAAATTCTTTTAGTACACTACTGACTAATCACATTGTCATCCGAAATTACGTCTAGTCCGGTCAATTATGAAAAAGACTCGGCATTGGACTGTATAGTAAATATTTTTTGGTATTCTGTTAGGGAATATGTTGTTATTGAAGAATCTGAATGATGCCCAGCTGGCACCATTGAGCATTTTGCAAAATTCAAGATGGCGTCCAAGATGGCCGCTAAAATTAGAAAAAATGCCATGGGTGCATGAAATAAGTTACAAATTGCTATTTTTGCTCATCAGTTGTACTTTAAATGTTTTAAACATAAGTATTAATATATATTTATCATTAGTCATTGATTCAGTTAATATAAGATGACATCCGGGACAGCTAAAATTAAAATGGCGGCTACGTTGGTTTTAGTCCTATTTGTTTATATCAGTTCTGTAATATGTAATTATTATTCAAAATTAAACTTCTTTCATTTCATTTCGAAACTATTGACTTATTAGCTGATTCAAAATGGCGCCCAAGATGGTGACCAAAACCAGTAAAAATATGCCGATGACTCAAGAAGTAAGTTACAAATTGCTATTTTTGCTGATTGGCAGTTCTTAAGATGTATTTGGCGTATTTATTTATATCATTATTGAGTCTATTTGCGATAACATCCATGAAGGCTGAAATCAAAATGGCGGCTACAATGGCCGTCATTATTGACGAATTGGCATATTTTCTTAAAAACCATTAGTAATTGCTAATTATAATACAATGTATTATCAGTACTGCAATATGTTGTAAATACTCTAATTGAAACTTTAATTTAAAGCAATTGACCCGATAACTGATTCAAAATGGCATCCAAAATGGCTTCCAAACGTGAACCAAGTGGTTAACCATACAGTCATTGTCATTGGTCGGTTGGTAAATTTAGTGTAAATCATCAAGTATTCATTCTAAATAAACTAAATTATGTTGATCAATTTTACAAAAATCAATGTACATGCTGTATAATACGGGACCCCGTGCAATTGTTCGGTAGCATTTAAAGTTCAACCAATCAGGTGTATTTTGTCCCCATCAAAACATTGATTTGTCCAAATTTCAGTGAGTCACGGTTGTGTAATAATTAATGCCCAGACGAATCCAGATAGTTAAAAGGTAATAACGCGTTATTGTTCAAAACCCTGAAAAAAAGAGTTGGTGATACAAATGCCACCACTAGTAAAGAAATGATCATTGATAACGAAGGTCTAGGCGAAAAAAAATGGTATATTCTATGCTGTCATGTGATGCTCGTGTGTTAAGTTAATATTGAATGAAAAAGATTCCAACACCCAGGAATCTACAAGGCCACATGGAGGTCATCTGATATGGTCGCTTAAACCAAATATTATGTAGCGATCTCCAGAGGATGGGGAAGACCTCTGCATGACATAATAGTTTATATACGTGCAAAAATATGACCAGACCAGACCTGGTAATAATAATAGTAATACATATAATAATAATAAAAACGACTTTATCTATTGTGGATTACATATTTGACCGTTATAAAATTACTTGCTTTAGTAAGGAACGACCATTCTTGGGTTCTCTTTAAGCTTGGCACAACATCAACACGCCAGATATCGAATGTAATAATAAAATTATTTCTAAAGATCAATTGGGATACAAGAAGAGGATGTACAAACTTGGCCTACTGATGAGATGATAAACATCAGACAGACTGTTGCAAACAAGGACCAGATATCTAAAACACCAAGTGTAATATAGAGAACTACGAGAAGAAGGTAAAGAAAGCGCCTGAATGAACATGAGGGTTGTGACAAATTGATTAATAAAAGAAGAGGTTAAGGATTACATGATGTTACTTGTCATAAAATATCTTGTCAGAAGGAGAGAAAATGAACTATACATTGATCCTACCAGAAGTGATGCTACTTAGCGACCCATTATTAGGCTGATTGCAAGAAAAGCCTCCATAATTAACCAAGATCAAGTGTTGAAAGCTTATACACCAACCTTAGCATAGTTATAACTAGAGCTGTCGCCATTCGGCAGACAAATATACCCCCGTCGGCAAAGGGCCACAATTCTGCTAAAATTCATCGCAGCGCAAATTCCTTTCTTCATGCACATCTATATGTTGAGGTTGTTCATCTGTGAAAGTTTGAGCGAAATCCTGCCAAAACTGTAGGAGGAGTTGTGTCCAGAAGAATGCGTCTATGGACAGACTGAAGGACTGACAGACGGACAGACAAGCTGAATCCAGTATAACTCCTTACAACTCGTTGTGCGGGAGTATAATAAGTTGTTGAGTGATATGTGGGAGACATAATAATTTTTTCATATTGAAAGGAATGCCGCATGGTCAATGTGGTTTGGTTACTTCCAGGATTGGAGAGGAATACAACCTAGTTGTCACATGAAAGGATAATACGTATGTGACCGATAATAACATCAATGAACTGAGTCAGAGATTTGAAATATGCTGAATATATCGGCCTAGTGTATCACACAGACTTTTAATGTGTACCGTTGACTAGTAGTAGTATATCTTCAGATTGGATGTAGTGAACTGCAACATCTTCTGTACGTAGGTTGCTGACATCTCCCCACAGCTTTGCCTCGTGTTAAACAATGTACATTGTCTTGACAACAAAACCAAAGACATTGGTCATTGTCAAGAAGATAAAACGGTTGGCGATGCAACATTATGCGCAATGCTCTAATCATGCAAGATGCCTTGTGGATCATCAAAACATTGATAATGAGACCTTCATCTTCTTGAGACGTGTTGGAACGGACAGGGGAGGATTTAAATTTGAAGATTATGATAGGTAAAGCTTGCAATGCTTCCAATACATTTAAACCACAGTAGAACACCAGAAACAACTTGAGATCAAATCAGACATCAAGCTATTCATCTCATAGCCAAGACAATATAGTTGTATATTTCAAAGACCTGGTACCTTACTGAGCAGATACTGAAGACTCCACGTAGACAGATGATGGCTCTGCATGTATTCCTCAACCATAATGTCCATGTAGAATTGAGAAAATATACGACCAAGACATAATTAACTGTACGCCTTAACAGGGGATGAAGCTTAAATCCACCGCCAACACCATACACGGACGGAAATGGCGTCAGTGTTGGCACAGGACGTAGCATGAACACACAACCTCAACCATAAAACGACGAACATGGAAGGGATATGGCATCTACATTGTAAGAACAGTCTTACATCACTCACAAAGACCAGATAATCCTACCAGATATTACATGAAGAACATTTCTTGTCGTAGCTTTCGTTTTGCGACCCAGATCCGAAAACGATTAAAAGGTGTTAACAATGCCTATTGCCAAACTACAGGAGAAGTGGATAAAATCAAGTGCAAATGTATATAAAATGTTGTTTGTAAAATAAACAAACGTGCAAATAAAACATATATACATATACTAGTATTTACAATACCATATACATATACTAGTATACCAACCGACCAGTGGTCTAAGATAATTATATAATTAGCTTGGTTTAAACTTTCATGTTTGACATCAATCTTGGAAGCCAATTTGAATAAGCTAAACATAAAGTGTTTTCAATTGTAGTTTTATTAGATCATTTATTACCTATAGCAGTACTTATATTAAAAATTAACAATTTCTGTTACGTTACATGCCATTGAATGCTAATTTTCAGTTTGACATATGTGGCAGCCATTTTTGCCGCCATTTTGATTTCAGTCGTCATTGATGCCATCTAAAATTGGCTTAATCAATAAATAATGATATATTTATGCAGTGTATTACAGAAGTAATTATGTTTGAGACACTTACACTACAATCAATCAGCAAATATCAATATGTAACTTCTTAATGATCCACTAACATATTGTTTTTATTATGGCGGCCATCTTGGACGCCATTTTGAATCAGCTAATGGGTCAACTGTTTTGAATTGAAGTTTTGTTTGAGTTTTTATCATATATTACACTACTGGTACACATATAATTAAAACAATTGAGTTTTAGTACAATTTGCCAATTATGGCGGCCATTATAGCCGTGATTTGAATTCCAGCTGCCATGGCCATTGGGTGCCATCTAAGATTCACTAAATCAATAACCACTGATAAATTTATATTAATGATAATGTTTTTAACATTTAAAATACAATCAACTCGCAAAAATAGCAATTTGTAACTTATTTCTAGTACCACAGGCATTTTTTCTAATTTTAGCGGCCATCTTGGACGCCATCTTGAATTTCTCAAAATGCTCAATGATGCAAGCTGGGCATCATTCAGATTCTTCAATAACAACATATTCCCTAACAGAATACCAAAAAATATTTACTATACAGTCCAATGCCGGGTCTTACCTAAATATCCCATTTATAGACCGGACTAGTCTGTCCGAAATATGGGAATAATTCGTTAAAGATTTTCCTTTAACCGGACAGTCTGAAAATAAATGCGGGCATCGCTCAAGAGTTCACAACAAAATCGTCGAACTTACCTATGAAAGACTGTCGCCCTTCCTCAGTTAAAGATTGTTTGAACGTATAAAATCTCTCTTCGCCCATGGCTGCTTTTTTACGCGCCGAAAGAACACCGGAAACGATAAACGCCGTATTGGAAATCAACAGACTGGGCTCTACTTAGTTCATAGAAATTGGTGGTATAAATTCACTGAATTAAGAACCAGTCTGTTTAAAATGAAAACATCCGGCGCATGTCGTATTTATTTTACGGTTTATCGTTTCTTTGGATTGGAGAGACCAGGTATGTTGTGAGAATTACGTTCTTTTGCTCAACAGAAAATAATTTTTGCGCTCCTTATGCATGCTGTCAAAACATGGGCAAAATTGAAGTTTGATGCCAAATAACATCAGATTTCGCGACCCAAAGAATGTTATACCACGGACGGTTAACAGTTCGAGTTTATTTGTTCGTCTTTAGCTCACGATCACCTGACCACAAAGTGTTTATGGTGAGCTATTGTGATGGGTAGCAGAACTTTTATACTATGTATATATACCAGGCCTGGGAGAAACGTCTGCACTGCAGGGAGAAAAGTCTGTAAAAAATAATATGTAATAAATTATTTCATTTCGAACTTCCGCACCATACAAATGCCTGCGGAAATAATCGAGTGTGTAGGGAATATCAAAAGAGAATGAATTGAGTCAAAGAATATGTATGATGCTTGATTACCGCTATATAATTGGCACAAATTAGAAATGATATATGGCTGTTGATCCGACGACTGGTGTTTATTGTTTATTTCCATTTCCTGAAGGCCTATACACGCCTGAAGTCATAAATTTCTGTATACAGAGCCAAATCTCGGACGTAGTTCGTAATTAATTAAGTGATGTTGATTATACAAATTTTTGGCCAGCTGTCCGATTTTTGAGGCATTTGAAATTATAGAGTTGTCCGGGACTAAATTTTACTTTTTTAGCGCATTGTCAGCGGTCCGAAAGTGATTTAGAGCTGTCCAGGACGTCGGACTATAAGATTTGTAGAGCCCTGCAATAATTGATACATTTTATATTTCAGATTTTGTTTAGTAACTGCCAGCTCATTTTAACCAGTTGAGAGGAACATACTGAAAACAATTTAGTGCGAACAGTGATTGGGCATGTCGTCCTTAAAGAACTGTATTTGCCAAATGTGCAAAAATGTTGGTGAACCTGTTCAAAGGCACATTAGGAGACGACACGAACTCATGTATGGCATTTTTGTTCCTGCTGACGTAGATGAATATAGCTCGGAAACAGAATCAGGAACATTATTCACATGTACGCAGCAGCATGATTCGGATCCATCTATACTTGAACCCAAGACTGATAGCCCAGCCATCGAAAGCAGGTATATCTTCAAACAGATTTATGAACTTAAAGGGACTAATACATACTTCTTGGACCCAATATGGAAAAAAGAACGCTTATAATTGACTTCTAAGCATCATTGCATTTTAATTCTATGTCTAGTTTTACAACAATAGATGCTGTTTGTTGGGATACACTCCATACAGTATCATAATAAACTATCATCATTATCCTATTTGTACATCTACTTTCTCCGAAATTTTAGTTACATGTGAATTCTTAAAAATAGAATTTGTCGAGGCCCAGGATAAGTAAAACGGTTAATAACGGCACATGTGAGCGAAAAATATCTTGTTATCGAATGCTTTCTCTCACATTAAGTATGCATGGCTTTTTAGCTCACCTGAGCACTTTACCCTGAGCACGAAGTGCTAAGGTGAGTTATAGTGATCGCCTGATGTTTGTCGTGTGTGCATGCGTCCGTACGTCCACAATTTAAGTGTTTACACAATATATACCACATTTCTCGAGCAGAGAATCAACTTGTAGAGATTGTATATGACCATCAGATGTTGGACGAGTTCTTTACTGGACTAGATCTGACCAGTATTGTATATACTAGAGTAACGGCCCTTGAATTAGTGAAAAATGCTATATTTCACATTGTTTACACAATAGAGGCCACATTTATTGACCAAAAATTGGAACTAAACCTGCAATAATTGTATGTGTCCATAAGATCTCAGACAAGTTCGATAATGGGCAAGGTTGGACAAGTAATATCAGAGTTATGTCCCTTGAATTAGCAAAAATGTTATATTTCAGCTTGTTTATACAATTGAGGCCACATTTATTGACCAATTATCACCAAACTTGCAGTAGCAGAGATTATATATATGGCTATAATATCTCGGAGGAGTTTGATAATGGACTAGAGCAGACCAGTATTACCAGAGTTACGGCCCTTGAATTAGCGAAAAATGAGGCCACATAAGTTTTGTGTGTGCTTCATTTAAAAAACCTTGACAGAATTCAGTGCAACTTGGTATGAAATATCAATTTGAAGGATAGTTGTGCACGTCATTTTCGCATTCTTATCGGGTTATTATACCCCACAAACAAAGTTTGAAGGGGGTATACTGGAGTCACCATGTTGGTCTGTTAAATCGTGTCTGCTCTGTAACTTTGTCATTTCTTACTGGATTTTAGAATTACTTGGTATAAATGTTCACCACATCAAGACGATGTGTCATGCGCAAGACCCAGGGTCCTAGCTCAAAGGTCACACTTAGAGGTCAAAGGTTATATAGTCATGCAAATCGTGTCAGCTCTGTAACTTTGTCATTTCTTACTGGATTTTAAAATTACTTAGTACAAATGTTCACCACATCAAGACAGTGTGTCATGCGCAAGACCCAGGTCCCTAGCTCAAAGGTCAAGGTCACACATGGAGGTCAAAGGTTAAAAGGCATAAATAGTCATGCGATGATACCTAGTAGTGTGTTACTTATTTTTTGCCACTGCAATTCAAGATGGCCCGACTGGCAGCCATCTTGGATTTGTTAATCTTTTTACAGTGGCCAATTTCTATGAAATTTCATACAGTTGATGCTTATGATGTGTAGTACGTAGTGTGTGACATTATTTTTAGTTCGACAAAATTCAAAATGGCCAACTGGCGGCCATCTTTTAATTTTAAACAAATTATTTTATTCCTGTGTCAAGGCAGTGCTGCGGGGGTATGATTCATCACTCCTGTGATAGCTCTAGTTTTTAGCCGATTTTAGGCCCTTTAAATCTTTCAACAATTGCCTTTGTTAAGGGAAGGTTTGTCTGCGCTTCATCTCCAAAATCCCTGAACGGATTTCAATGAAACCTGACATGAAGCATCGATATGAAGGCTAGAATCCTTTATAAGGTTTCAAAAACATTTCTAGTTTCTATTCTACTTATATTTTTTTCAGTTCTGAAGATGAACATACCACTTGTGAAAATACATCAGGTAGTGACATTTCAAGCACAGATGAAAGTGAGGAATGTGAAAGCATGTCTGACATCGAAAGTTCAAGTGATTCAGCATCTAGTTCTGACCGTCCATGGTCATTCTGTTATGATAAAAGCATATATGAAGAGGGTCCAGCAATCCAAACTTTACCAAACTCAACCACGACAGTTCTACAATGGCTGGCTTTGAACTTTTCCATGTTTGTTGCACACCCCGCAATAAGCAAGGCAGCATTTACCCATAACATTCAAGTGCAGAAAGTTACTCATGGTGATGTAACTAATACTTTGCCGTCTTCTTATTATGAAGCAAGAAAACTTTTAGATCCATATGTCGTTAAAAAAGTGGTATTTGATGTTTGTGTAAACGAGTGTGTTATATTTAGAAATAGTGGTACATTACAATGTGCTGACATGCTACAGTGCCCTGTTTGTGGTGAAAACAGATATAATACAAATTCTTCCAGTAAAACTAAAAGGCCTGTTTCAAGAAGAAGATTCACATATATTCCAATTGGCCCTAGATTTGCCAGATTGTATGGTGAAGTTAATCTTGCACAGCTAGTTATGTCTCATCCTGGTAGCGATTATGATGGAGATGAGATGTGGGATGTTCACCATTCAGCTTCATGGAAAGAACTATATTCGGAAAATGGTTACTTTGGGGGGGGGGATAAAATGGGCATTTCTTTTGCGTTAGAACTAGATGGTGTGAATCCATTTCATAACATTGGGGCTATTTATTCTATGACACCAATTATGTTAACTATTTTAAATTTTCCAAGACATATCAGAAATGCATTTGGAAATATAAACCTTGTTGGTATTATACCTGGTAAGGAGAAGTCAGAGTCTTCAAACGTGAGCCCATATATGGAAATATTAGTAGATGAACTGATTTTTCTTACCCAGACCAAAGCTTATAGTGCATATGCTAATGCTCCAGTTGATGTAAAGTTGAAGCTTCTATTATATGTTTTGGATTATCCAGGCCTCTCAAAACTGTTTAACCAGCATGGAAGTGGTAGCTTATTAGGCTGTCACTGGTGTTATGTACGAGGAGAATATAACAAACACTTAAGCAAAATTGTTTACTTTTCAAACAGGTCATATTTAGAAAAAGAAGACCCACTACGTCTTGATGAAACAATGTTTGCTTCAAAGTCAGGAGACATTTCTGAAAGACCAAAAAAGCGAGTATTTGTTAAGGAACATTCTTATCGCGAAGCATATGAAAATGCAAAGAATAAGACACAAGCGCAACTAGTTGCATCTGCCACTGGGTGTAAACAGAGTTATTCTGTTTGTAAGTTACCTGGACATGATCGTGTTAATGAAAGCCTACCAGACTGTTGCCACACAGTGAAAGATGTTATTCAAAACATAATGAAAGTTGTCACAGGTAATTATGTTGACATTAATAAAATAGTTAGTGCCGAGAAGGTGATGGGTCGCCTACACACCTTGCAAAGATCTTCTTCACTGGATACAACAGTTTTGGCCGATGGTCAGGCAAAAAGCAAAAAGCCAAGGCTTGGAAAGTCGCAATCAAATGAATCAACATTGCCATTTATGTTAACAAAAGATGAGCTTAGTTAGGCAGACAGACGAGCTAACAGTATACATGTTCCAATAGATTTTGGATTGAAACCCTCGCCATTTATCAGCAAACCGGGAAGTTTGAAATCACACGATTGGAAGCAAATAGCAACACAGGGTATCTTAAAATTTTGTCTCAAAAACACATTGTCCGAAAGATGTCGAAAAACACTGTTTATAGTTCTTGACAGTCTTACCAATCTTTGCCATGAGCATGTATCAGTTGAAGATATTGATCAGATTGAGGTGGACCTGAACAGAGCATTAGCCCTACTTGAAAGAGACTTTCCTCTGTCTCTTGCAAACATTACTACGCATATTCTTCACCACATTCCTGATGGAATTAGAAGATACGGTCCAGTATACGGAACATGGATGTATGTGTTCGAAAGGTTCAACTCGTGGATCTGCAAAAGAGCGCTTAACATGAGGTATCCGGAGTCCACAGTTATTGAGACATTCATAATACATGACTGGTGTAATTTCATGGTGTCTTCAATTATGGAAGAAAGTAACTTGTATGAGTTATAGTAACTTAAACCAGTCTCCCCCTGACAGGTTATTTGATGGACATTAAAATAATTGGTTATTAGAATTGAAAAGGAATGTCATTTGATTGTCCCTAAAATACCTCCTTTTATCTGTTCATGCCCGTTAAATGTCATTTAATGGTCTTAAATGATGTCCTTTCAATATTTTCATGGTGTACATAAATAGCATATTTGACATTAATGGGCATGAAATAAATTGTAACTGCCATTAATTTTACTTCGATCATAAATTTTTGTATTCATGGCCATGAAATGTAATTTAATTGCCATTAATTTTACTTTGATAATAATTTTTTGTATTCATGGCCATGAAATGTAATTTAACTGCCATTAAATTTACTTCAATCATACATTTTTGTATTCATGGCCATGAAATGTAATTTAACTGCCATTAATTGTATTGTGAAAAATAAATCCTACCAATTTAGACTTAAATGGGTGTTAAATTAAATTTAACTGCCATTAATATGACTGTTAAAAATGAAACTTACAAATTTTCATGGCTTTTTCCTGGGCCTTAAATTTTCAGGTCGAAATAACATTTGTTTAAAGGCACTTTCAAAGCCATGAATGAGATTTTTCATGGTATTTTAATGGGATACCCATTAAACTTGTTAAACCTGTTAAATAAGTTGTAACGAGAATTAATGGGGTAAATTAATGTTTTTTTTTCAGTTTTCATGGGCATTTTACAGGAATTTAATACATATTTCATGGCTTGTGCATGCAGTAGTGTAACTCTATGAAGTATTTATCGGAAAATATGTCCCTTTTTTCAACTTCGTTCAAATTTGTAAGTTTACGTTCAAGGTATTAACCTATAATATCTAAGTGCATGTTCATATTGCTGTGATACTTTGCATACTTGTCAACCGTCTTGACCACAACATCTGCACTCTATCAAGCATGTTGTTGAATGTTATGCCCCATTTGGACTAATGTACAGTAAACTCCCTCAAAACCGGACCCTGTCCGGACCGGTTCGAAAGTCCGGTTTTGTGGGAGGTCCGGTTTTAAGGGAGTTCTGTATCATGTACACTTTGATATGTTATCATAGGAAATATACTGTGTTTTTCATGATACATGTTTACGTTACATGTACATTGCAGCCTTTGAAGAGCATCACCATTAAGAGAGCTAGAAATATTTCAATTCCAACATCGATGAGTACTGAAATTGCTAATTTTTTCATTGGTCATCAAAACTATCCAATGACATAGACAGTGCAACCATACAAAATCCCTAATCCCGAAATGCAAGTGTGAGCTAATTGGAGGTATATTAATTTAATACGATTTAGTGCAGTGTTTGTCGTAATTACACCATTTTGATGGGCTAAATGATCCTTTGTTCCAGTATATGTTTGTTGCAATACCTACCTCAAGAACAAAACATCAAATGGAAGGACCGTTTTCTTATTAAGTTCGTAATTAGGCAATTATTTAATTTCATTGCGGCGAATTTCACAAAGTATTTTTCACGCCTGTGCAAATTACACGCGAGACCGTTTAAGAGTAAACATTAAAAACATGACTTGTTAATCGCACTTTTTATATGACACGTTCTTTAACTAACAATTAACAAAGTGACATGTTAGACAAGAAAAATGTACGCGTTAAGTTTTCCGTCCGATGAGACAAATATACCCGTCCGGTATTCCGCAGGTAACTATCGTTGAAAATCTTGCCAGCGGACCGAAAATGCCGTCCGGAATCCGGAATTATGAGAGTCCGGTATTGCGGGAGCTTTTTAAGTTAACTTTATAAGAAGAAAATACGGGACCTAGGAAATCGTCCGATTTTATGGGGATTCCGGTTTTGAGGGAGTCCAATTTTGAGGGAGTTCACTGTACTTAGAAATACTAAAGTTTACAGTTTATGTACACAATTCTAACCTCTAAGACATGTATCTTTGCATACTTTATCACCATCATCAATTTGGCACCATTCAAGACATGCTCACAGCGTTTAGCCTGGCCCCCATAATTCACTGTTCCTATTCCCGGTGAATTTTGCACATTTAGATACATGTGTTAAATTCACCTGTCCTGACTTATTATGAATTTTACCAACATATAGCAGAAAAAAGGTATTTAACTAGAAATATGTCCACAGGACACGGATGCCCCCGCTAAAAGCTGTCATCAGACACCTAAGTATAAAGCTATGCAAATGAAATAACTTGAAACAAGTTTGTAATTGCTTAAATGTGACATTTGACAGCAGACAAGAGCTGGGTCTGTAAGTGTGACCTTTACATTTGAGTCAGGGTGTAAATGCGAATGTAACCAAGTAATTTTAAAATCCAGAACAAAATAACAAAAAAACAAAGCAGACCAGAAGCGTATACTTGTGCCTTTTAACTTTTAATCTCTAAGTATGACCTTGACCTTTGCGTTAGGGACCTGGGTTTTGCGCATGTCACCTCGTCTTGATGATGTGAACATTTGTGGCAAGTAATATAAATATAAAATAAGAAATGACATAGTTACAGATCTGAAATGAATCACATGCCTATTTGAGAATTTTAACATTTGATCTCTAAGTGTGACCTTGACCTTTGAGTTAGGGACCTGTGTCTTGTGCATGGCACCTCGTCTTGATGATGTTAACATTTGTGGCAAGTAATATTAATATAAAATAAGAAATGACATAGTTACAGAGCTGACATGAATCACATGCCTATTTGGGCCTTTTTACCTTCGACCTCTAAGTGTGACCTTTACCTTTGAGCAAGGGACCTATGTCTTGCGCATAACACGCCGTCTCGATGTGGTGAACATTTGTACCAAGTGTTATAAATATCCAATAAGAAATGACATAGTTACAGAGCGGACATGAATCACATGCCTATTTGTGAATTTTAACTATTGATCTCTAAGTGTGACCTTGCCCTTTAAGTTAGGGACCTGGGTCTTGCACATGACACATCACCTTGAAGTGGTGAACATTTGTACCAAATATTATAAATATCCAATAGGAGATGACAAAATTACAGAGCGGACACAAATCACATGCCTATTTGAGCCTTTTAACCTATGACCTCTAAGTGTGACCTTGACCTTTAAACTAGGGACCTGAGTTTTGTGCTTGACACGTCGTCTTGATGTGGTGAACATTTGTACCAATTTTTGGTAGGCGTAAGCCTCTCTATACTACCATTGCCCATTTCTTAATGCAACCTGGACCGCCTTTAGGCTGCTATGTGAATCCGCATTCAAGTAGTTCCAGAAACTGTCAACATTCCCAATACTGCAACATATGTTTCTTCAAATTTTTAAACTTATTTAATTCAATCAGCAACAATTGTTTATTCTACGATTAACAATTATTGTGAAACTGTTCGTTGAATCGATATTTTTGCAGATATAGCTATTTGTAGAAACTTCAGACCAGGGTCACGTGATGGTTTTATCAATGAATCGTATATCGTTATGTTATGCAATCATATGGTGTGGCTATACTAGCCGCTTTCTAGAGATGTCTCACGCTGTGATGGAAGTGATTACAAGACGGTACTGTAGAATCTGATAAATAGGCGCGTAGTATTATTTTAAAGCCATTTTTGATATACGCATTCAATACACGTATGACATATACATCAATATACCCCTTTTTACAATTATTTAGATACCCAACATGCCTATATAGTCACATATGCCTATTTTGACATTCAAGACAAGATCGGCAGTAAGAAAACGAACATTAAACGTGTAAAGTAGTTTAAGCTTTAGTAGCAGCAACCAGATCGCCTCCCACCAGCACTCTTAGTGCTTTGATTATTAAATGTCCTAAAAGCATGTGCTATAGACTGGGTGTGAAATGCTTTACATCGGGTATGCTCATAAACCTGCTACCACAATTCATGATAACACTTCTTTAATGTACAATTATTTGTTCCTTGAGAATCCCATTGGCAAGATTTCAATTGGTAATGTTGGCTTTTATCCACAATCATGTCGGCCAGTATCCTAATAAATTTAACAATCACGTCGGTCAGTATCCAAAAAATACTATACATGTTTGAATTATTGTTGGTGAGCGTTAATTTATCTAAGATTTTAAAAAATTGAAACGTCAAAATCATAGTTTATACAACTGCCGATACTTCCCAAATGATATTCATTACATAGAGTCCAATAAATGAGTTTTACAACGTTTTTAAGTACAAAACTCATTCTCAAATGCAAAATCCACACATTCTTTAAGGCTTTACATAGTGAAAAATATTACCTAATAATATGCAAATTGTTTAGTGCAAATAGTACATATTCTTCATATGTTGATTATGTAATATTGAAATAAACAATCTGGATAATTTATATGGAAAATATTGCAAAAACAATGCACTTACCACATCTTTCATGTCGGCCATTTTTCAATCATGTTGCGATTATCCAATCATGTTGTTTTATCAGGGTAACAAGGGTGGTTAATAATGGGACAATCCGTCCTGATTTGTCTTCCGAAATCGATATTTTAGCTTTTCTAGATAATATCGTGCGTAATTTTAGGGGACAGGATTTATCCATACTGTGGTCATTTAATGACCATTTACACTGCTGCACAGCTTGCACGGAAAAGGCACAGAGAAACTGAAAATTTGTAAAGTTGAATCAATACATAGGAGAATACCGGGTGCACGTTCAAAATACTGAAACGATATAAAGCACTTGCTACTTTATGGCATCACCGAGGACATATCATTTCCAATGTTGTTTCTTAATTGTGCTGCATTTTTGTGCTGACATAA
Organism: Spisula solida; assembly: GCA_947247005.1. Classification (NCBI taxonomy): domain Eukaryota; kingdom Metazoa; phylum Mollusca; class Bivalvia; order Venerida; family Mactridae; genus Spisula; species Spisula solida. The sequence goes on from OX365949.1 coordinate 30,778,097, forward strand.
AATTTGTAACAACATTCTGTAAATACGCTTGTCCTTACTTATTTGCTAAATTGATATACATATATAAATAATTTTGAGATACTCCCTAATTTCAGCCAATATTAGCTACCGTAGACATAGGAATAGACAAAGGGATAAATGACAAATCTCAATTAGGACCATTAGTAACCCATGTGGTATTGCATTGCCGATAACTGGTTCAGGAAGTTTCTATTCATGTATTAATAAACTTAGGGAATACTAATGTATGCGCCCAACAAAAATAAAATGCCTGAGTTTAAGTAAGATGGCATTTTACACAACTTTAATTGTTTCCGTAATCACCTTAAAAGTATCGTGCATAAATTAGTACATACTGCGATCTTAAAATGTAGTGGATTAGGCCGAAGATCTAGAAACGCACAGTTTGAATACTCAATTGAAACCAGAGAAAATTGTAAAAAGCACACAACAGGTTCTGTTGTTTTGCTTAAAACGTTTCTTGTTGTCGTAACTGGGTTTAATGACCAATGTTGAAGATTTGTGAGATTTGGTACATCTTTCCAATCATTGAGTTTTTAGATATTTGATTAGGGGCAACTTTTTTGTTTAAGAAACAGTAAAACTATAAGCTTTGACTCTAATTTAAAGGCGTTAACTTGTAGCTTAATAATCTTTAGATAGAGTACTTCTCGTCAAGGAATCCACTTATACATGTATCACACTTATTATATATACTCCTCAAAACATTTTAAGGACCACAAGGGTTAATATTCAGTCAATGAAATTACTAACAACTAAACAATATTTGTTATCAAATGTTCAATATTTCTTATTGCCAATTTAAACATGAGCAATAGTACAGTAGGAAACACGTGTTAGGTCTAGAGGTGATGCCACTACCAAAATGTCACTTTCGCATAGTGGTGGTTGGGGTATTATGTATTACGAGCAGAGTCGAACACCTTAAATGCAATACCATAACTAACACAAATACCGCAGATGACCAGTTCTGGCTTCGATAACAGCCCTACACCTACTATTTGAGCTGCTTATCAACGTTCTGCTTGCTAGACGAGGGCTTTTTGTCCACTCCTCTGTCATCGTGATACCGACCACCCACCGATCACCACCGGTTGAAGACGCACAGGTATGTAGATTCATCAGATACCCTGCCTCAAACAAGCGCTGACGGACCACCAAACCTGTCGTGTTCCTGGATACAAATGAACAGGACTATTTCGTTTTGCTGTCGCCACACACTTCTCCTGTCATCATTAAAGTCTACACAGAACATTGGTTTGTCTAAGGACAGAACAGACCGAAGTCTGGCTAACGGAATGTTTCGGGGGATCCAGAGAAAATGCCAGTGTAAACATTATGTGTTCTGGGTTCAATGATGGACAAAGAGCAGGAATGCGAGCATGATTATTGGCAGCATGAAGTCTGCTTCTAAGAGCTTATTCACAGATGCGAACCCAAGATGCCTACCGGAAGATCGAGCCGCCCACTTTTAGCAATGCTTACAATATAAAGGTAATTACAGTCCGTCGTTTTCCTCGGACGGGCTCTTCATATGCGCTCAACAACAAACCCAATGACCAAGTACCTCTACCCGACAGGACCGACCACAGTATGACAGACGTTACACTGACGTCCAACATGACGTTGAGTGTGTCCCGATATTAGCATTCCATTAATTTGTTCCATTTCACCAACTGGTAAATGTCTCCTCGGGTGCATTTATGCCTTATACTCACTTTAAAACTCCAAAATTATCCAAACTTAACAAGAAAATGTGCTGAACGAGTAACATTACAAAACCGACATTCACAATGAATAGGCAGGAACACGGCATTTTACAGGGAGACCCTTTTAAAAGCAAAATCCGCAGTAAATCCATGTAATTACGCACGTTATATTGTGTTATACATTTATCCATTACTTCAAGTATACTAGATTCTTGAAAAGATAAAATGTAGATATCTGAAACAATTTTGAAATAGTGGACCTCCATTTTATGCGGAGTGTAGATGATACTGAGTAGTCGGAACAATCCTGTCATTAACTTCAATATCTGTCAAATAAAGAGCCAACTTCCACACGGAAGACGGCTTAAGTTTCCCAGACGAAGGCATGGATCGGATTATAAAATGTGACTTAAATTAATTGTATGACACATTCGTAGCGCAAGATCATTATTTACAAGTTTACAAAAAGAATATATTCTTGGCGATAGTTACATCAATATATGCGTATTAAATCCCACCTACTTAGACAGGCTGACATACATAGCATGATGAGAGTACAAATGTATATCAAAACTTTAAACTGTACTTAGTTCAATAGGCGTGATTACTTAATTGTTTAAAAAATATTGGGGAAATAAATTTTGCCAATTTATTTTGTGGCGGTACATTTCTAACGCGTGGGGTTGGCTAGGTGCGCACAGGTCTCAAATCGTGTCAAATCAGTAATGGTCATGTCAACATTGGGTACAATTATTGCATACCTATGATCGCGGCTTTGGGTGCAGAATTTTTAACGCCTGTTAAAACTTTGAATTGCGCCTAAGCTGCGATTTACAGGCTTCCAAACGTAACATAACATAACTTAAGTTTATTTCATCAATCATTTACAGTTTATCGCCATTAACAAAGTTCTATCTTACGAAATGGCGGTTACGAGGAGAAAAGCATTGTATACAATTCCAAAGTATAAATTATATCGAAAAACAAATAGCATTTTTGTTGTACCGTATTGCATTGCATTACATTGTATGTACATCATTGTTATATACAAATGAAAACCATAATACATATAAATAACTTTACACGACATATTTATATAAAATGAAGCACTATATAGGTTTTGAATGAAATCAACTTTGTTAATCTCTTAGCATGTTGGCTAACATAAATAAATTGTGCAAGTTTGTTAATTTAACTTCATTGTGTGGCACTAAATAATACCTTAAATTTATGTAAACTGACTGAAGTAAAACAAAAGAAAGAACCAACTGAACCTAGTGGCAAAAAGAAGGTAATCAAACCCCTGCTGATGAAAACAGACCGGAAATGGCAGAAATTAAAACACAGCGCAAAGAAATGAATGAGAAATTGTCTAATGTTATTACCAATGGTGATCTAAAGAACAGGATAAAAGAAATATTGAATCAAGTGAAAGATGAACTACATGTATTAGACTCAGTATCAAAACGAATAGAAGTAATCAATGAACAGTCTCTAACAATATTTCCAGCGATATAGTATCCGGATAAAATGGAGTGCCAGTTACATCCAACGTCCAAAGTGCCGAAGAAACCACGTCACTAGTCTGCAAAGTTTTAAATGAAAAGCTGAAAGATATTCACCATAATCTCGCACTAAGTGACATCGACATCGTTCACAGGGTTGGTAGACGTAAACAGAACAAACAACATAGTATCGTTATATTTCATTCTCGTCTACTGCGTAACTTCATCTTGTACAGCAAATCAAAGCACTGAGAGTAGTATTGGGAGGTGATCTGGTTGGTTGCTGCTACCAAAGCTTAAACCGACTTTACACGTTTAATGTTCGTTTTCTTACTGCCGATCTTGTCTTGAATGTCAAAATAGGCATATGTGGCTATATAGGCATGTTGGGTATCTAAATAATTGTTAAAAGGTGCATATTAATTTATATGTAATACGTGTATTGAATGCGTATATCAAAAGTGGCTATAAAATAATACTACGCGCCTATTTATCACATTCTACAGTACCGTCTTGTAATCACTTCCCTCACAGCGTGAGACAGTCTATAGAAAGCGGCTAGCTAGTACAGCGACACCATATGATTGCATAACGATATACGATTCATTGATAAAACCATCACTTGGCCGTAGTCTGAAGTTTCTAAAAACAGCTTTACAGCCGGGACATTTGATGAACACGTCATTTTCGTATTATGAAACAAGTTCGGAATCGGCCGGTGTAGTGATTCACAATACTTTTTGATCTTAGAATAAACAAATGTTGCTGATTGGCTTAAATCAGTTACAAAAATTTGGCGAAACATATCCTTTCCGCTACCACGATTTTTTGGGGGGTTATGAGAAATTCATATGGTCCCTATACCCCGTCCCTGAGACACTATTGACTTGCAGCACTGATAAAAACTCGATACATCCGGATGCTACACACCTACCTCAAACCGAAAGTAGAAAAAATTGTCATCATTTCGACTAAAGGTCACCGGAAATGACGATGTGACGGTGACCCTTGCGCGAAAAACTTTTTTTTTTAGCTTGACAGGCCTACTTTCTGGCCCCTTTAGGGCATTGGTCCTGACCCCTTTGTCTAGCCTTATATTCCTGCTATAGAAAAATAAAAACTTTTTGGCGCTAAATGGTAATGCGATTCCACAGGGAATCGTATCGCAATGGCGGGTAGGACCAGTAATTTCAGTTTTGTAAAAGTTTCAGTTTCAAAACCCTCTTTAAAGGGGTCTAGCGGGCCCAAAAACCTGTGCACGACCCTGGGCCCGTAATATCCTGTAGTCTGGGATGTCTGTGTACCCATGACAGCGAAATTCCCGAATCTGGGCATTTAGGTCGAAAACTACGGAAGGCCGAAATGGCCATCCCGGCGAGTCTGCATTAGTACGCTATGGTAGCGGAAAGGATATGTAGCAGTATTGGGAATGTTGACAGTTTCTGGACCTACTTGAATGCGCATTCACATAGCAGCCTAAAGGCGGTTAATTTTGTATTAAGAAATGGGCAATGGTAGTAATGAGAGGCTTAAACGCCTCCCAAAAACTGCTGAAGAAAACCGGAGTTTTCATAAGTGAAGATATAACCAAGATAAACTTCGAGGTTTTATCGAGCGTGCAATCTAATTCCCCGGACGAGACAGATGCTGCATGGTCTAAAGATGGAAGTATCTTTTACGTCAACCAGACCGGTAATAACAAACATGAAGTAATAGAAAGTGAATTCAAACACTGGATTGAAATGAAATGGCCAGAAAAAGAACAATCGGTGTAGATTTTATCCATGATTCAGAACTTTGGATACAAGACAAGAAGAGCGCGTATACTTTTTTGTGAAGTGTAAATTCAATGATAGTCAGTTGTGGTATTAAACATCTCTAATGTAATACATGTACATATACTACAATAAATGCTCGAATTAATGTGTGTCCTACTTCTTAAGATAGTGTGACCTAGCAATTAGATATGTATTAACGGTAATATACTTATATCATTATAGTATTTCGACATTGCTTTGGTAAATCAATAGTACTAAAGAATGATAATTTGATATTGTTTTTTTTCATCTACTCGATAGAATTACATAACGCACACAGGACGGTATTAAAATTTTATCACCCTCGATGTAACACAAAGTGCATATATTCAAATCAATTCATTATCATAGAGATAAATAGTGTGCGGTTTGTTGACCATTTGAAGTGGGAACGGTTTCAAGGTGGCTGCGCACTGGTGGATACTGGTAACCACAACCTTTCTTGAGATGACAAGTCTGTGGCATGTACATGTCGTCTGTTTACGTGTTTGAGAGGTCAAAGGGGCTGCATTGCTTATGTCTGATACATGTACAATATAGTGTTAAATGCTCTCATTAACAGATCAGGGTGTCGTACTAATTTATTTTTTTCCTTATATGTTTCCTTGCATTTCGATATTTCGTCAAGGTAACATATAACAGGAATCTTCAAGTGCGCCGTATGATAGTATACATTTCGTTAAAATAAAGAGATGCTCATATGTACTTCACACCTTTGTGCAGATTTGCGAGTACGTATGATTGTACATACTCACGTCTGCATGCTTACATCTCTCTTAAAATAAATAATTTTTCAAATACCCTTCTCGTCTCCTTTACATATGAAAGGTCACGATGTTTTGGATATATGTATAAGAATGTATACTGGCATGTTGCGCACTTGTCATTTACAATCTAAGATATGATATGTTTGTCCGTGTTATTATGTATATATTCCTCCATGTATGAATTATAACAAGACACTAGTAAAATCGTTTTGTTTTAGAGTTGCAAATATAAATATTGCACACACGAGGTCTTTATTAGTACATGCATTAAGTATAAATGTATTTATTTTATTGTTTTACATGTATTAACCCGATTTAAAAGTGCGCAGGTAAGAGCGCTTACACAGTGGTATATTTATAATAATTACCATCTTCGGCATGTAATTTTCGTCTCCTTAAATGCTGACTAAAACAGGGTTGAAATATTACCTTGTTGTGTGTTGTTTATAAAATCTGGTAATATATACAACATCAATGTTATTATAGAATGGCAGTAGGCATGGTGATATTTGTTGTATATTTGATTATAATCATATGTATGATTTTGTTACAACATGTTGTTTGTTTGTTTTTGTTGTTGTTGTTTTCAAACAACATATAATTTATTTATATATTATGTATGCTTACACCAAAATTTCGACCCCAATATCATATATTTAAGTAAACATATAATGATACAACAACAATATGTAAACATCAATGTAATTTAGGAATGGCAGTAAGCATGGTGATATTTGTTGTACTTTTTACACGTTTGATCATATGTATAATTTTGTTACTACATTTCGTTTGTACTTTCGTTTTTAAACAAGTACACATATATATGCTATATGCTTACACCAAAATGTTGACCCCAATATCATATATTTCAGTAAACATATCATGATACAACAACAGTATGTAATAATCTAACATTGACACATTGTTTACAAAGTATTTGAAATGGAAGCGTTAATTATGCTTGTTTTATCGCCTGTATGCTGTTTATCCTTCTAGCAATACATGTATACATGCAAGTAATAGTAATTGTTGATAGTTGTTGTACATTATACATGTATATACGTAAGGATTTGTTTCTACAGTTGAAATGTACTTTTTGCCACTTCCTACTTGTCTTCAAATAAGTATACCGTTATATGCAATTCAGGTTATGTGTAAAATTGTCCACTAATATTTTGTACTTAGTTGAAACATATGCAAATACCTTCAGAAAATAGGTCACAACCTTACTATCAGTATGGACTCCCTTTGTGACGATGGGAAAGTATGTCCAGTTTGCAATGGATACCTTGAACAGTATTTGACAAAATGACTCAAACACAGAACTTAACCATCATCGATGCAAACGGAGGCAATATTATCCTACCAATCAATCAATAAATCAATCAAATATGCGCAAAAATCACTTACTAAGATGATGACCCTTGTGAGGCATAACATTTTTATAATACTAGATATCAATAAAGTATTTAAAATGACGTAGTTATAATTAATGTAATTTACCTTCATTAGTGCATGCATCATATGAATTGGCTTCATATATGCCATCCAGAATCTGGTCTTGTACACTTTCCTTTTCTGTGATGGCGAAATCGAAGTCCTTCATGCTTGAATTAACTACAATAAAAAATAAGTGAACAACAAGGGCATGATCAACGACTTCTGGAATACTGATATTAGATGATCTTTTGAAACTTGGAATGCACTGTTCATTGTTCTGCTGAAGCCTAATATGTTATTGCATACAAGTTCACAAACTTCGCATAACTTTATTAAACATACTGAATATGTAACACACATTGACACTCGTCTGATATTACAATCAGACTTTTATAGAAACGTTGGCAAATTTTGATCAGGTTCAACACTATGTGTTGAAAATTAGGTCTGACTGCCCAACGTTCATCTCAAGCATAATCTGTTATTTGTTGAAAGTTGAAATGTTTTACATACTTTTTTATACACGTTTAATATGTAACGTGTTGTTCATTAGTCCATAATTAAAATTAAATGGGGTTTCTGTCAACCACTCTTCGTCTTTCAGATATATTTCACTGAAGTGGACATTTCATCACAACAAACAATGTCATCTAGAAACTGATTTCAAAACGCAGTATTGATATTAGTTTAAATCAGATTTCACTTTGTTTTACTTTTCTTCATATAACTATGTATTATTGACTGACTTAACTGATCGCAGCGGGTTAAGTGTGTAAAATCTTTGTACATTGTCCGACAGTTGGTTTATTTTAAAGGCTTGTCGGATTTAGTTATTGAAGTTTACAGACAATAAAAGTCACATGTGCAAAACAGTATACTCTCTCAGCAACAATGGGGGGGGGGGGCATTATTTCTTTGTTAAGTTTGCAATCTACACAGTCTGCTCAACAGAATATTCTGTCATAATTAAAGTGGGTGAGGATGCTCATTAAAAGCGCATCAACTATTTTCCTTTACAAATATTGAAATACTATAAGTACCTAACAGATTGAAGTCCTCGAGAAAAATTCAGTTGGGATTGCTTGTTCCAAGTCTTTGCGTACACACCAGACATTTCTATTATGTAATCTGGTACATAGGAGGTTTCCAAAGCCTCCGAGAAGCATACAACTTTAGCATAGCCACTGCAATATTTGACACCAATTGCACGAACTGGTAGAGTACCATCGAGCTTGTATTTCAGTGGAGACACCTGTTGAAATAATACAATATTCGAAATGAACGAGAACATCTACTGTTGTTATCAAATATGTTTTCAGGGGGGGGGGGGGGGGGGGCGGTAAGTTCAAAGAAAAGTTTAGAGGTGTAGTGGGTTTGCATAGTCAGACTTTGAATTATAAGATTTGATGTTCTTACATTATCCTTATTGAGTGAATAATGATTGCCCAACATTAAAATATACACACTGCATAGGCCAATGTGTTTTAAGGAATAAGACCAAATTTATTAACAATAGGAGTTGTTTCCCTTTGCTGCAAATGTGCTTAATGTTGTTTTTAATTTTGCTTCATATGTGTTCTGGTCAATGTCGATGAATAGTGCAAGTCACATTATAATGTCTTAAAACGGTTTTAGACGTATGGCAAATGTATCCATAATTCTTCCAATATTGAAGCTAGAAATGTCTCTAATCATTAAAAGGTTGGCAGTTGTAAGTCAATGCTTTCAATTCTTTTTTTTAAATTGGGAAATGTTGGCGCATGGAAAGAAATTTTTAACTATGAAACACAACTAATGCGGGCCCTAATAATAAAGTATTCAGTAACAAGTTACCATTTAGCAATTACATTATGTTTGGGAATCTATGAATTGCATGCATGTCTTAGCTTCCCTTGGATTACTTCTCATATACACTCAGCAAAACTTATAGGTCCACACGTGTTTTTTCCGTCATAACTTATTTATGTATTGATATTTTTGCATGAAATTTCGTGTACAAGGTATTGACTATCACAGGATTGGATAAATAAAGTGTTATATTCAAAATGAAATACAGCGGCTCATTGAACCATGAAACATTAAGCCCGTAAAAGTACTGGGAAAGTTCTGTGCAAACTATGTTTACGTATAGTAAATTTGAATTTTAGATATATCGACAAATTCAAAAATAATTCGATTTTTCACTCAACAATGTGGTGGTTATTCACTTAAAAAAAGTGTTAGGTCGAGGGGAGTTAACCCTGTCAGAAATTGTCTTTTTTAATGTAAAGTCGGTATTTGTAAACCTATAGTGTGTTTTGTTCTTTGTATCATTTTCTTATGACAATCGCCGGATGAACACACGGCACAATTGTGTGACTTTAGATTCAGCTGCTGTCACCATTTGTCTATTCTGTTTGCGACAATTATAATCAGATGTTAAAAACAGTAATCGTATTGTCATTCCACACATCCAAACTACATTATGTTGAAATTTTCAGCAAGATCAAACACGTTTTGACTGAGCTATATATAGTTAAATGAACAGATGTGTACTTGTACATTTTGTTGAGTGTATTTAGGACATTCATTATGGTGACCAAAATGAAAACCTTCTTAGTGTAAATTTTTGGAGCTGTGTAGTAATTATGAAGATCTTTTACAGCATTCAAATTATATGTAAAGCATACATTTACTCCTGTAGCACAAATAGTGCTCTTGCTAGGAGAACCCAACGATGGACCCTTCAGCGTTCATTTGGCCCCAGCTGGTGGTTCTTCCTCAGGTAACATTGACACAACGATATCGTCTTTCACAGCCTCTGAACTGGATAACATAATCTTTGAAGCAGATATCACGAACACGGGGCTGTCTTGCCTCCTAACAACATTCTCAAAGACGTACGTCATCCCGACCAACACTTTTTCGTATAGTTGATATATAGCTCTGTGGAAATGCTGAAAGTCTGTCATATATAGAAGGTTACTTTCCCTTCTCCAAAGAGCGAGCAAAACCCGGGATAAACGCGGGTTAAAACCGTGTTAAACCCTGCGGTATTGGCACCGTGCTAAAAGTGCGTCTTTTAGCTTACCGACTGGGTTTTTTCTGAGCAAAACCCGGGAAAAACACGCTTTAAACACAGTTTTAACTCGCTTTAACTCACTTAAGTTGGTTTTATGTGGGTTTTAAAACCCACTTATTTTTAGAAAGTGTGTTTATAGTGTGTTTTTTCAATAAGTTGCTTTTAAGTGTGTTTTTTCTGTGCTAAAAAACTCGCTTATGTGGGTTTTAAAACCCGCTTTTAGCTCACTTATTTCTAGAAAGTGGGTTTATAGTGTTTTTTCAATAAGTTGGTTTTAAGTGTGTTTTTTCTGTGCTGAAAAACTCGCTTATGTGGGTTTTAAAACTCACTTTTAGCTCACTTATTTCAAGTAAGTGTGTTTTTTCTCTCAATAAGTTGGTTTTAAGTGGGTTTTAAAACCCACTTTAGCCAACTTTTTCCCAGCAAGTGAGTTTTTTATGCGTCAAAAAACTCGCTTTAACACACTTCTACTAGATGGGAAGTTGGTTTCTTAGTGAGCTAAAAGTGAGTTTAAAGCGAGTTAAAAGCGTGTTTTAGCTGTGAAAAAACACGCTTTAAACTCGCATTAAACACGGTTTTAACCCGCATTTAACTCGCTTTAAACTCATGTTCAACTCACTAAGAAACCAACTTTCCACCCAGTAGAAGAGATAAAAGCGAGTTTTAGCTGTGAAAACACACACTTTAAACTCGCCTTAAACACGGTTTTAACCCGCATTTAGCCAGCTTTAGCTCGGTTTAAACACGCTTTTAACTCACTTTTATTCAATTTAAACTAGAGCTGTCGCCATTCCGCAGACTAATATACCCCCACCGGCAAAGGGCCACAATTATGCCAAAATTCATGGCAGCGCAAATTCCTTTCTTCATGCACATCTATATGTTGAGGTTGTGCATCTGTGACAGTTTGAGCGAAATCCTGCCAAAACTGAATGGAGGAGTTGCGTCCACAAGATTGCGTCTACGGACAGACAGACCGACAGAGAAACTGAATACAGTACACCCCCTTACAACTCGTTGTGCGGGGGTATAATTAAATGGAATACCTTTTCAAAGCAATGTGAGGAGTCCAGGTTTAAATGCTGTTTTAGTTGTGTAAACTCACTTTGATCAATAACCTTTTCAAATTTGATAAAGAATACAACAATAAATATCAATTAATAAAATATTTACTTGAAAAAATAAAGATGTTCTTACTGATATACAACAATACAATCAAAACACAAAACAATGTTTTACATATAAACAATATGAAAGACCTGGTGAACAATAATGTAGATACATACAGAAAGACATTGCAATAATAGAAAGATATAGCATAAATAGATAAATATAATAACTGTTTTGACATAAATAAGCAAATTAAATTCATTGTTATAAACATCACAGCTTGCTACATTTTGACTAAACTACAGAACAAACTGTCCAGAGCAACTCCCGGTTGTAAACACAAAGTTTGGTTGTTGTACAGAGGTTGTGTCTGGTGAGGTATAATATATAGTAAAATGTTACTATTTAACAAAATGATTACCGGGCATGTCGTTTTAAGCAGGTTGTTGCTGAATGGAATACCGCTCTGGAGAGGTTGCAATAGGTAACATAGTTAGACGGACATTAAAATCAACGAGATATTTGCAAAACATGTATGCCCCCATGGTAGCCTAATAGTCATTAATGGCAAAGGTCACTGTGACCTTGACCTTTGACATACTGACCTCAAAATCAACAGGGGTCATCTGCTGTTGATGATCAACCTCCATATAAAGTTTGAATATCCCAGGGAAAAGTGTCCTTGAGTTATTGAACAAAAACTATTTGAATAGTCAGAAATGGTTAAGGTCAAAATCAATAGGGGTCATCTACTGTTGATGACCAATCATCATATAAAGTTTGAAGATCCTAGGGCAAAGCGTTCTCGAGTAATTTAATGGAAGCCATTTTGTCTACCGACAGACTGACCGACATGTGCCAAGCAATAAAGCCAATATATACCCCCTCATCGAAGATGGGGAGCATAATGAGAGTTCCCTTCATGACAGTAAGTTATTAAGTATGTGCATGATAAAAATAAATTGCAAACAACTTTATAATCAAACATATATAGAGCTGATATAATGTAATCAGGAAAAACATAAAATGTATAGATAAAATAAAAGTAAGTAGACATTTTTGGCCCCTAATTTAATCAAGAAACCAGAGATGTTTGTAAAACACATATGCCCCCATGGCAGCCCAATAGTCAGAAATGGTGAAGGTCGCAGTGACCTTGACCTGTGACCTCGAAATCAATAGGGGTCAACTACTGTTGCTGACCAATCTCCATGTAAAGTATGAAGATCCTAGGTCAAAGTGTTCTTTAGTTATTGAACGGAAACCATTTAAATAGTCAGAAATGGTAAAGGTCACAGTCACCTCGACCTTTGACCTACTGATCTCAAAATCAATAGGGGTCAACTACTGTTGCTGACCAACCTCCATGTAATGTATGAAGATCCTAGGTCTAAGCGTTCTTGGGTTATTGAACGGAAACCATTTAAATAGTCAGAAATGGTGACGGTCGCAGTGACCTTAACCTTTGACCTACTGACCTCAAAATCAAAAGGGGTCAACTACTGTTGCTGACCAACCTCCATGTAAAGTATAAAGATCCTAGGTCACAGAGTTCTTTAGTTATTGAACGGAAACCATTTAAATAATCAGAAACGGTAAAGGTCACAGTGACCTTTGACCTACTGACCTCAAAATCAATAGGGGTCATCTACTCTTGCTGACTAATCTCCATGTAAAGTTTGAAGATCCTTGGTCAAAGCGTTCTTGAGTTATTGAACGGAAACCATTTAATACGACCGACAGACAGACCGACCGACCAACATGTGCAAAGCAACATACCCCCTCACCAAAGATGGGGGGCATACTAATGAACATGTACCTGTGTTTTATCGTAGAATAAAGCACAGTCACAAGTTCGGATGAGTAGTAATTAAATCATGAGTGCGTAGCACAAGTGATTTAATGTATGCATTCGAACAAGTGTCTGTGCTTTATTATAGATAAAACACAGACATGTACATATTCATTATTTCGATTCTAATAAAGCCAATATTTCGCATTTGACAACAGATCAATGCATTATCCACTGCACTCTTTTCTTCGTCGGAAGGCTTATTTGCAGTTTGAAGTTATTCAGCCGTACCTGTGTTTTATTGGTAGTTCATGCGCACCGTGATTTCCTCTATGTGTATAAAGCTGAATCCGCTGGTTGTATTAGAATAGATAAAATGCCTTAAGTTAGAGATAATATTCTACTACATGTGTTTTAATTGTTGTACCACAGGGCGACACTTATTTAGCTACTAACCACTGCACTTGTGACTCTCCTGTTGGTAACATGTGGTTCCTTCTATAACATTCTGGTCCAGAAAAAAGAAGGACGAAAGCAGGTCTTTACCGAAACATGATCCTAAGTCGTCTTAGCTATCCCCGCATCTTCTCCTTGACTAGACATCGGGCGATGTCAAACTTGTCAGAAATAACATCTGCAATAATATAATACACATATTTTAGTTTTGAAATAACCAGTACAAAACCGGATTTAATCATGTAACGGTAACTTAATCATTCATGCTTGAACGGTATGAAGTAGAGATCGAGTTTGTGTGGTAGGCCTATATTGCTATTAAAGAAAAACCATGCATTTTTTCTAGCTCGCTTCGCTCCACAATAACTTTCTCAATATCATCAAGCAGAGAACGACTTTGTGCGACATGCTGCTCAGAAAATCAACGCATTTTACCTCGCTCCCACAATAATTTTATCAGTGAATATCATTATGCCAAGTAGACAACAAGATTGTGCGATATGCTGCTCAGATAGAAAAGCAATCTTTATCACTGTGACACTTAACTATAGTTAAGTAACCAGGCCAAAACAACATCAGAAATAACATATTTAAGCCAGCGACGTTACGTTTTGGTGTCTAAAATCTTGAGATGTCACACACATTTGTTATCACACACGAAAAACATTGTTCCATAATTTGCTGTCACATAAAATAAGGTGGATATAATTATAAGAGTAAAAACAAACAGAAATAACACCCTTAAAATTGGGTTAAAATGGATTTGTGATAAAAACCTTCATCATAATAATTGACACACACACTGCACTGGTCAGACCAAATTAGCCAATTCCTGGCCCCTTAAAGGGTCGTTTCTATGTAAGCCATTATGGGATACACCCAGTTCAAGAAACCTGAATACAACTTGTGTGCAAGTTCAGTTAAAATCACATTATTAATAAACTGCAAATTACCAATGATAGCTGTTCTTTCTGCAGCAGGGATTCTTCGTTCAACTTTTATATCTATAGCAGGTCCTGTCTATAGGATTCACATTTCATGGAGCAGACCACAAGTTGCCAGACGTAAACAGCATCCCCAATAATGTCATGATACATGGCTTTTTTAGTCTCACCTGATGCTGTTATCTATTAAAGCTTGAATGATGTGCTGCAAGAATAAGAGGAAATGATTAGACATGTACAAGCATATGTCATAACAAAAGCTGTCACTGTAATGGACATATGCTCTGAAGTGTGATGTTGATAGTACTGTAAACACAAATACTTTTAAGTAACCAAAATGTCTAAGTTACAAAAGGGCTGTAACTCCTAAGACTTCCTTACAAAATAATCCGATAGTTCTATGACATGATGTGAAGGTGTTCTGATTGACCTGGAAATTACCTTAGGGGGTGGCAGTATATAATAAAAAGAGCAAACGGGTAAATTTATTTTGCAGACTTCTTATTTACTAAAGATATGAAGAATAATTAATATGTTAAAATAAAATGTGTCAGTGATTTTTTGGGCTATTTTTAAGGCCGAATACAGGCACTTTCCTCCAGGAAAATAACCTCCATTTTTTCCAAAAAGAATGCATACATTCCCAATTTGGTTCCCGCTGGTATAAAAGCAACTTATTGGTATGGTTGTTTTTAAGTCAAGACAATAGATTTTTAAATCTAGTTAAAGTCTTTGCTACATATAAGCTGAGTATTATCAGAAGAAAAAGCAAGCATGAACAGTTACTACTCAAAACAATATTTTTTAATTATTCCCAATTATCGACGCTAAATTTTCCCAACTTTAAAGGCACAGGCAGTTAAATTTTTTTCAAGAATAAAAGCTCTGCAAGTCGCATGTGTCGTCTGACGACATGCACATTTGTAAATGTAAAATTTTCAGGTTAAATTCCAGAAGGTTTTACATTGCTCTAATCTTTCGAGCATTAAATGAAGCTATGAGTGTAAGAAATTAAAATTGTACACTGTGTACATGGCTGAGATAAAACTTAGTATGATTTTCAATTTTGAGAACAAACTTTTTTAACACCCTGTATATACAATGATTTTACATGTATGCTGAATGAAGTCAGAACCCACCTATACTGAGCCACAAGCACCATCCTGTAAGGGTCACTATATCTACATTCTCCGCATATATCTCCAATGCATCCTTGCATGACTTCTTAACTGGAAAAGATGGTACAGCTTGTCATATTCCTAATTGATTCTAAACAATCGTCATTAAATTTTCGAAATATTGAGTCCGACCTGTTGCCAGTCAGGTCTGTTGGTTCAACAGATTTTCAGGAGCTCCCACTGCCTAACCAAACCGCTCAATAGCACTGCTTGGAAACAGCTTGCTTCATAATAGCGAACAAAATGGAAAATACGTATATATGCTACTGGCTAGCGTTTGCAGATTTCGGACTGTTGCACAGCAAAGCGCTATCGAGCGTTACCGATGCAGTGAACTATATAAAAATGAATTTATAAGAAACTTAAAGAAAGCAATGGTCTGGAGCAGTGCTGAGGGGAGTTGGATATATTTGATATTCAATACAAAAATCTACGTAATTCCTCTACTGCTTAAAAAACACAAAGATAAAAATGTTTCGCTGAACTTTCTCGCACACTGACCTAGAAAAATCAATTGTGTAAAACTAGTTTTGCAACTTTCTCGTATATTTCTGGTATCTTTCGTCAATAACAAATTAATCTTTACGATGACTATACTGACAATACTCCATCGGCACTCTTGTCTTCAAAATATGCGAGAAAGTTTACAATTGTCAACTAATTTTCCGCCGCGCACATTATCTTTCGACAAATTGAACGATGGTTCCCACCCCAGTACATAAGAATTACATTGCGCTTTGAACATTGGACCCAAACGAGGTATTCCAAAAGGTTTATTTAAATATCTGGTGCCAACGTTCAACGCCATACTTTCGTATTGATCAGACGGGAAACCATTGTCGAAAGATTATACATGTGCATGGCGCATTTTTAGTTGAAAATTGTGAACTTTCTTGCAAAAAGTGGAGGCATGGGCGAATATCGGTTTCTGTCACTATCATCGTCGTGTAGAGTAATGTGTGCTTGACCGAAGGACACCAAATATAGGCGAAACAGTTGCACAGTCAGTTAAACACGACGCGATACTCAAGGAATGTTTGCGAGAAATTTCAGTCAAACATTTTTATCTTTGTGTTATTTAAGCTAGAGAGGCATTTACAAATATTTTTTATATGTCCTAGATGCGTTTTATAATGTTTGTGTGATTAATGTATGAGTCTGGGTATACAATGATGATGATAAAAATATATCCAGCTTCGTATCTGGCGGGGGGGGGGAACAGACCCAGAAGTGTATGTGGTCTAAAAAATAAAATTTAAATTATTATCACTATTAGTGAATGTTCAAACCCAATGTATGGACAACAAAATCACAGAAGTTAGTATTTTATACAAGCCTGTGATTGCTCATTCTCGTTCACCAGAGTATTCTTCGTCCGAAACATACTCTGGTTCAATAGGGCCAAATCCTAGCGTGATGAACGAAAAATCAACCAATCAGATCCATTTCGTTCATTTCTATTTATAGCGATTACGACGGGTGTTTCCCTGTCATCGTCCAATCAAAATCGAGCTTTAACAAACAAAATATTCAAATTTATCGTTCGGGAAATCAATCGAAGAAAAAAATATTTGCAATGTTTTTGTATCAATTATAAGATATTATTCAGAATAATAAAACAACTATTGAACTAAAATTGAACTAGAAACTGATTATTTATTACCTTAACATCTGAATCAGCTGGGCACGGAACACTTTCACTAACGACGAGGGCGAATGAGTTCCGTGGGCACCTGTCCGTTCATCGTTGTTTACAAATTGTTTTAAATCTGTTTTAGAAGTTCACGGGCACAGTCTCAGTTTTACTTTAATTATTCAATTAGATCTAATGTCTGCGACTTATTGTAATCGTCGTTTGCATGTCTGACCCAGCTATATAGATCTATTTCGACTCACGACTTCACGCCCATGGACACTCGTCGTCGAAAACCTTGGACTCTGATTTCATATCACGATATATCTAACCGCTCGTACAGTACTCTCTGTTATTATATTAACGGCTGCTTTATAAACTATATTGAATTTAGGATGTACTTTATCCAATTAAGTTTGTTAATATTTAAATCCCATAACTCAATCCATATTTACATTTTCTCACGAGTTTGTTTATAATATTCCCCGCGTAGAGTAACAAGCGTTCTGATTGGACGATAGACGGAATCACCAGATATCTACGAAATGAGCTATTTTTAGGTTTGCGCTCGGAATGACCAGATGACGGGTATTGAATCAGGGGGTAGTCTGGGAACTTGACTAACCACTGATGAATGAGGATGGTGATTGCTCAGAGCATAAACTTTGATAAGTCTGGAAAACATTACCCCACCCACTTGAAAAAATAATTACTTCGGAGCAGGCCACATTGTAGTGAAACCATCTCGACGTGTTAAAGTACACTTGCTGGACTGTCAGAAATAAAAATGCAGCACACTTGGAAACAGTTTGGCTGTCTGGTCACACTGAAAGTCTGAATCTGAACCATTTTGTTTCGAAGATTTGAGACAAAAACTTTGAAAATAAAATCAGTCTGAAGGAGAAAGAATCACAGGCCTGTTTATAGTTGGAGGGTGCCAAAATATGTTTAGTTCTTAATTTGTGATAAAACAATACATAAATACCACGACAGATTGATTATTACCTGATAAACATTGAATTTCGATTTGTTCGATTCAAATTTTCCACCGGAAACGATAACAAAGCAAGTGGAGATAATCCATGGTCGAGATGCTAAAACCCGTAATTCCGGACCGTGTATCGATACTTCGGTTCCAGCATCATAGATAAAATCTCCGATCGGTTTTCGCGAATGCTTATGAAATTTTTTAAAATAGTTATTCTGTTTTCCCCTAGGTTAATTAATGTGAGTGATTTATATATTGTATACAAATTCTAGTTTCGGTATTTAGTGTAGGTTAGTCAGAGTAGGCTATTACAATACTTCTTTTAATTCTCTGGCCAAGTAAGTTTTTATCAAATACATTTATATCATCACGCATGTTAATTAAATTAACATGCGTGATATCATTCATAAAGAATAAGGAGACGCCAACACATATTGAAAATGTAGCACACTGCATTAATCATAATATAAACCGCGAAGTCCAAAAAAATAACGTGCGAGAATAAACCAGAATAAAAAGGCCTACTTCGTGACTTTAAATGTCAATTTGTGAACACTTAGCTACCAAATAATACTGTTAGATCTTTATAGCTACCAAGTAACAAAACTATATTGTGTAGATATCAAACTCAATCATAAAAAAGCGTGTCTTTAAATCTTAAATCGAAGA
Source organism: Spisula solida (assembly GCA_947247005.1). Classification (NCBI taxonomy): domain Eukaryota; kingdom Metazoa; phylum Mollusca; class Bivalvia; order Venerida; family Mactridae; genus Spisula; species Spisula solida. The sequence continues at coordinate 30,797,187 of OX365949.1, forward strand.
TATATTTACATAGATATTAATTACATATACATTTTTGTATATACATGTATATGTGTCAGCTCATATATAGCGCTAAAAAAATGTTACCGAACTAAAATTACGTCAACTATGTAGCCTAAGTGCATGACAAAAAATTGACGGGAAGTCATATCGTGTATTGTAAAAAAAATATTTCCAGATTATTTTCAACGAAGCTTTCATTGATTACAGTCAATTTACTCGATCAATTTAAGTCAAAACGTTGTGTACAGGACCGCTCGCTGTTTTTTGTATTGTCGCAAGTGACCAACAAGCTATATCATATGAATACAAACATGTCACGTGGTAAATTTTTTAATCTAGCTACCACCCTTATCTATATTTTAATTGGACAGTTGATTAAGCCTGGACCGATTATTGTGTAATTATCTTAATGTTTTATCTATAGCCCCACGTGACATACAGTTCAAAGATGCCGTGTTTTATAGCCATAGGCAAATTAAACAGACCACACGCTGGGAAATTGTCTGGATTTTCTGCAACACGTGATCAATTATATCATAATGTATATATTACACATGCCACGTTGTCAAAAATATAATCTACCACCCATATATATTTTACCTGGACCGCTTACTGTGTAATATATCAGTGTTTTATTTATACATGTAGTACCGCGTGAAATACAGTTGTGACTGTAACATAGGCAGATAAGAAAGCCTATGTAATACATTCGGATTCAGCCCAATCAGTTTAAACTGAGTAAAACATTATAAATGCGTTTGCAGGACTTTGCATTTATATGAATAAGCTAAACTGAAGCTTAATGATAAGCTTTTCACCCCTCGGTAATCATATACGTATAGTTCGATATGTTGCATTCAGCATTACCAATATAATTTATATTAATTTTAATGTTATTATTGGTTGTTGTATATTTACATGATGCTGTCAAATACACTAGACAGTGAATTTGGCGACCGGGTTCAAATCCGGGTGGAGGCACGCATATGACAGCCATATTTCAACTGGCAAATAAAGGCTATGCGCGAGGCGGCATTAAAAAAATAAGGTCCGATGTTTTTAGCACAGGATATTTAATTTAAGATCTAGTGTTCAGTGAATGTCAACATTTCAAAACAAAAGACCAACTTCCTTCAGAAGTGGGTTTTAAGTGAGTCTTTTTAATGCGAAGCTCAACTAACGAAAAATTACAAAAAATGTAAAAGACCAACTTAAAACCCACTTTAACCCACTTATGAGAATACCATTATTCAAAAGACGCACTTTAGCCAACTTATTTTCGTTAAAGACCCACTTTAACCAACTTCATTTATGAAAAGACCAACAAAACACACTTCCTGTACTAAAAGACGCACTTAAACCAACTTTTTTGATAAAAAGACCCACTTTAGCCAACAAAAAACTCACTTATTGTCAAAAAAAACAAGAAAAACTCGCTTTTAGCATACTTTTGTCAAAAAACGCAGGAAAAACCCACTAATAAGTTGGTTTTAAGTGAGTTTTTGGTAAAAGTGTGTTTTTCTTCGGGAAGGGTTAAATGATTATGTCCATGTTTGAAAGATTAATATTGTATATAAAAATGTATGTGTTAGTTTACATTATATATTGAATGACCCTCGTATTTCACTTTTCAAGTAATTATTGTTGAATTGTAAAATCAGCCAAAATGACAAAAAATCTTTGTGTCAATACATTATTATACACTGTTTTAATTGGCTTAAATCAAGTGTGTGAATACAAGAAGACAATAAATTACATTTCTCCTAGACATCCAAGGTAGTTCGAGCGAGTGATGTGAATCATTCTAGCTCCATGATTTGTTTCAATTTTATTAATTGCGTTTTAACATGGGGTTCCGGGCGAGATTTCAGTTAGAAGAAATTTACCAGAAAATTCAATGCTCACGATTAATCAGGACTACGAAATGCAAATGTACATATACAAAGACAGACGTTTCCTTGCAATATGCATGCACGAGAGTTATCCGTTAAGTTCGTGGAGAAGTATCATTGTGAAAATATACGTTACAGAAACAACATATTAAACACAACATTTCAGTCCATGAAAAGGTATTACCATAAGACATGTATTCAAGGTTCAACAATAGCTTATAAGATTATAAACCAATGCCGATAATTCCATGACAATAAACATATAATTATGTCATTTCAAAAATCTAACATTGCATGGAAAGTATCCTAATATTGAAACTGCATATGTGGTTAGTTATATCAAGAGAAACAACCAGCACTGTTTATATCCCGCTGATCCTAAAAAAATCCGAAAAATAATTTACGGAGCGAAGTTGTGTTGAGTACGAAAGAAACTATTCAGAACGAACGTTGGGAAGTGGTACGAAACGTTAGCGAATCTTTTATACAACGATAACATGATCTAAACTCATGTTTTATTCTCTTTTAATCTAGTTGAGTGTACATTTTTAACCTAGTGACGGGTTTTGAGGATTATTTTGTAGTTCTTTCTAACATGTCCAGAAATCAGACGCTGTTTTCAAAAGTGCTGTCCCTTGCGTAATAGTCCCCGATACCTAATTGAATTGTTTCACTTTAGCCCATTGGATTGTTATCTGGTTTATCTCTTTTAACTATCTTAGCTACCGAGTATTGATTGTTTAATTCCCTTATCTCGCTAAATCTTGACGTTGCCTGTGACATTATACATGTAACGCTTCATTAATTATCGAATATCGATTATTTCTGTCATATGTTGTTAGATATTGAATACACAAGGCATTTCAACTTGGTGATTTTAAATGATAACCAGGTTTTTGTTTCAAAGTTAAGAGTCGGGAAACATGTAATTCTCATCAAACTTAAATATGAATTGAAATATTTCTTCAATTATTACTTTTGATTATGTTTTAAAGGACAAACTAATTGTGATTGATAAACTGAATTTTAAAATAGAATAGAACCGCCTCCTCGATATCCTAACGATAGTGGTTGAGCGTTCGCTTCGAGTGCGGGAGGTCGCGGGTTTGATCCCTGACCGCGTCATATCAAAGACGAAATAAAACTTTGATTTGACTGAAAATGGTGGTATGTCTTGACAAAATCAGCATTATAATCATGTTATTGGGTTTAAATGCTTTGTATACATGTGTGTGTGTTGTAGTGAAACTGTTTTAGTTAGACAATTTTGATATTCTGGCTTAACTATGAAAGTGAAAGTAGGGTTGTGGCTAACGGACCTCGAATCAGTCCGCGCGTGTGGGAAGATATGTTCACCGCGTTTGACGAACCGAATTGTTCTTATATGATAAGCAACCCCCTGATTTTTTTCATTTTCTTGAGGCTATATGATATTTCTATTGATTGGTGGTTTTCGAGAGGTACCCATGGACAAAAGTTAGACATTTTTTGGGTCAGTGATTTGTCACTTCACATTGAGTTAAAGAACAAATTTATTTTGTGGTTTGTTACCTTGAAATTTTTTTTTCACAATCGACCTTAAATAAATAAGTATAAACTAAAATAGAATAGTTTTATTCATACTTTAAATAATTATCATGAATGACGTTTATCTTGAATTTAATCTGACAAATAAGATCGACTCACAAAGTATATACGAGGGGTGTTCGATATGTATTGTCACCGTCCTTTGCATTTTTCTATGACAATATTAAGAAGGATTATACGATTACTGTCTAAAAGGTGTATGTTTCTATTCTATATCTGGAAAATTACATAGCCTTTCGTCAACAATTTAGTAATTTATTGAACTTAGAAGAGGGTATATTCGAGTACACTGGCCTTATTTTCATTTTAAGCTAAATTTGTGTCATCTTTGCAGTAGTTGTTTATTACAGGAAATGTCAGTATTCGTCAAAATACAACATACGATACGATAACTAGATCCTTATGTTTCCATCAGAACTTTAAATCAAAATGAAATTATTTGTTGTCTACGAGTAAGACGGTCAAAACAAGGGAAATCACTTTTATTTATACCAAATGATGCTTGTTGTTAACGCACCAATAATTTCATATCAATTGCATTTTGGTCGCAAATTCTTCCCAAAAATCAATGTTGATGGTCTACGACTTACATCTTTGTACGATATGTCAAATTCCAACCAATACAACTAATTGAAAAAAATCATTGAAAATAGCATGCTTTTTGGACTTATTTTGACACCTATTTTCGCGACTTTGAAATGCTCTAATTTTGTTCAAAAATGGTAATCAAGTACAGCAAATCATGTTTTATCGAAGGTACCTACATTATGTACGGTATGATAGTTGTGGAATAAGATTATGTCCAGAAAGGAAGTTTTAATCGACAGTTATTCGCCAAAAGTCGCGGTGTCTATTACTTGCCCTTTGATAAAACAACAGAAACAACAGTCGGGTTATTAAATTTTATTGATTTTTTTCACGAAATATTGCGGAAATCTTGATGGTTCCTGAAATGTAAAAATATTTAAAGATTACAACAAATTTTCTTATTTGTGACCCAAGTGACAATACATATCGAACACCCCTAGTAAGACATTTTTATAGAAGATTTCGAATGTTTATCAGGATTCTTTTTCATAACCTAATGTAAATTTGGTACTTGAAACATTTATTAATAACTGATTATATAGCAATGCGCTTTAAATTTCTTATCCGATTTTAAAAACATAAATGCTGATGATACTAAGTTGCAGGAAGTGCAAGTAATAGCACGATTCACCTTTTATAATTGACAAAATCTTCAACACCGTGCAGATTTGTTCTAACAATTGCATTATTAGACTACGTCTGGTTATGTAGCGCGCAATTTTAATAATTCGGTGTCTACTTTTAAAAGTTAAGGTACAAAACATCAAACTTGAAAGAATACAATCTTTTTGAATATTTGTTTAATGCATGCAAAGATCTAAAATACATGTGTTTAGATCTTTGATTGATGGTAATAACATAATAACTTAATAACTTTGTCAGATTTTATGATAGAGAAGTGGTTTTACCCTTGTTATAAAGGTTATGAGCCCACGTTTTGTTTTGGATATGACTAATAAATGTATGTGATATAAAGGTGACGTCCATTGCTTCCTTTTTTGCTGCCATACAGTTTCAGTGATTTCAAGAAATTTGGCCACTGTATCATTTTGCCGAAGACCATACATTTACCAGACTTAAACCCTCGGGTTTCTTTTACCGTGGATGCCTGGAGGAAGGAATGAATACTCCAAAACCAGAAACAATATTTGTTTAAAAACTTGTGAATACAATGTGAAATTTGTAGCGTCGATGGTGTAGCATGCAAGGTTTAAATTGGGTATTTTCGACGTATTTTGGGGCTGGTTTTGCAGTATAGCAAAATAAAGGGAAACGTTCCGAACTAATGCTGTGAAAAAAGTATATGACATTTGAAAATGATTTATGTGTAGAATAAAACTTATATATTTATGCTCATCAAAGTTATTAAAGTTATTTATGTTACCATATATTAATGTACCTTTACTCCGGAACTTAAATGCTTATTAAGTGCGGAAAATTACATGATAACAACAATAACAACGATATGTACTATGGATATAAATTTACAAATGCTAACCACCATCTACCATTTTCTGACCTGATTCAACAGTAAGTTAAACAATTCTTATTTCTAGAGTTTACCTGTGGGTTTAGTTTATTTTTATCATTATCAAACGGGTAATGAATTTCATCACCATTTTACTATATCGTAAATTTCTATTCTGTAGTCCAATATTTGACTAACGACCTCATGATCGACCTCATGATCTTACTTTTTAAAAAGGCAAATAACGCATTTGACAAGAAACACCAAAGGTTTTCACAGCTCTGATTAATGAAATTTAGTGTCGGGTACAATTTACAAACCACGTGATCACAGACCGCGATCTGTATATCAGTAAACATGTACTGACCGAACAAACATAAAATAAGTAACATTAGTGAAACAAGAGATGTTTGTAAAACACGTATGCCCCCATGGCAGCCAATAGTCAGAAATGGTGAAGGCCCCAGTGACTTTGACCTTTGACCTCAAAATCAAAGGGGGTCATCTACTGTTGCTGACTAACCTCCATGTAAAGTTTGAAGATCCTAGGTCAAAGCGTTCTTGAGTTATTGAACGGAAACCATTTGAATATAGTCAGAAATGGTAAAGGTCACAGTGACCTTGACCTTTGACCTACCGACCACAAAATCAATAGGGGTCATCTACTGTTGCTGACCAACTTCCATGTAAAGTTTAAAGATCCTAGGTCAACGCGTTTTTGAGTTATTGAACAAAAACATTTAAATAGTCAGAAATTGTAAAGGTCACAGTGACCTTTAACCTACTGACCTCAAAATCAATAGGGGTCATCTACTTTTGTTGACCAACCTCTATGTCAAGTTTGAAGATCCTAGGTCAAAACATTCTTGAGTTATTGAACGGAAACCGTTTTATACGACCGACAGACAGACCGACAGACCGACCGACCGACCGACGACATGTGCAAAGCAATATACCCCCTCATCAAAGATGGGGGGCATAATAAAAACGCATAGGGAAGCAAGAAGACAATGACATAATTTAAATATAAAATAATTGAAAGGAAGATTAAACTTTCTGTTTTATTTAAATAACAGGATAAATGTTGTGAATTAACTATAAATAGGAGAAAATACCATTTAAAATACCATGTTACTGTTAAAATGGTATTATTTGTACTTAAAATTACTTACTTATTTCAAACGCTTAGGGAAGCAAAAAGATCATATTTAATTTGATAAAAATATATTGAAGTAAACTGTAAAGATTACAGATTACTTCAATAACTGGATAAATATTGTCAAATAATGCTTTTGATAAGTTTTGACGAGTTAAAGATTTATCCAGCTTATATTTCAATAGGCTTAAAGTGACCGATAACGGCTAATCGAGTGTTTCGATAAGGCGTTAATAAGGGAGACAATTTCGCAAATAAGCCAGCAAAATGACTTAGATTTCCAGGTATGGAATTTTGACTTGCCCGGGCGGACATACGTCAGCCATTTCTTTGCGTAAAACATTTGTCGGTTGTGTAAAACAGACCGATCAGGTGATGGTTAACACCCGAAATTCCGTAATCCTGACACATTAACCATACACTCAGCAACAAAATAAACGCACACGTTTTTCGGGAAATAAGTTTGATATATATTTTTATTAAACATATTCATGCTACACGAGTTAAACCCTTGACTCCTGTGCATTTTTCCACACAATTATATTTGTTCTAAATCGGTTTGACCGGAAGAGTATAAAGCACGTGACGCTCGTGCGAAATCGAAAGGTTTGTATTGATGAATAGTAGGCTATCGATTACAGTTTTAAAAATTCATCAAATAAATACAAAGAAAGTTAAAACGTGCAATATTTGCAAAAAAACATTCGGTCGAAAGAAACTAGAATTCTTCGAATGTGAATGAGTCGTGCTGCTGTCGCCAGGCAATTCCATTGACACTTTTCTACAATACAATGCTTAAAGAGCGACATTATATCACTGGGCCGATAAAGGACCGCCCTCACAAAGTGAGACCCCGGACAATGCGGGACTATGCACATGCTCCATCGCAGTAATCGCTTCCGGTCGTCCACAACCATAGCTAGGATGATGATGGGAGTCTACTGGAGAGTAAATTGACAATTTATTTGAAGATGTAACTCCGTTTTATAAATATTGCACTTTAATTTTGATTAGTTTTGAGCTCGACTGTTTTCTTCTTGACGGGATCGTGTGCGTCTGCGTAAGCGTGAGCGTTGTCACATTTTATTGTCAGTTTATTGTAACAGTCATTTTCTCAAAGACTAGCAGTGGTATCCACTTGTAACTCAACATATGTATTCATCATCACAAGGGTAGTCCATACTGACAAGGCTGGTAACCATGTGACCTATATTTATGGAGTTATATGCTATTGTTTCGACTTAGTACATAGAAATAGTGGCAAATTTTACACATAAACTGAAATTTCTCAAATACTATCAAATATTTCAACTTAAAAGTCAATACACTTGTGTAATGTGATGACCAACATCTACTGACACGAGGGAACACATCTATCCAACATTTTAAAAGAGTTAATCCCCTTTTCTGACTTTGATTTTTTTATACAAAAATGTCAATTTCTCTAAGACTATCAGAGGTATCTACTTGAAACTCAACATAGTTATTCACCATCACATGGGGCGTCCATACTGACAAGGCTGACAACTCTTTGGCCTATATTTATGATTTATTTGCCCTTGTTACTTAATTTTCACACACTATTGAGCAAGGGTACTATCAAGTACGAGAAAGTCAAGCATTCAGCAATCGTAGGCGGTGCTCTAGTATGTTTCATTCTTTATTATAGACGATAACGATACATTTCACAGTCGTTTCAGATTTAGGCGATAAATGACGCAACTCATACTCATCTTTACTAGCAGTATCACAAACAATGAATACATTCATATTTTTATTTGCACATGACACTAGTTGTCTGTATAGCAGTTGAGACGGTTTCAGGCAAAACTGTGCGCCTGACCCAAAGCAAATTCAAAAACAAGCATGTCTGGGCGAACTCGGACGTCGGATCCGCGCACGTGCACCATTACCGATGAACCTCACCAGACCCTCATTCAAGAGATGAACATGACCCCACAACAACGCACGACAACAACATAGCATCGATGAGGCGTAGGGCATTCGTGTTAAGGGTTCAACACCAGGAATTAAATGTGACAAATGTGTGAATTTTGCCATGCTCTACTGTTAGATTTTAACCTTTGTAAAATGTTATTCCTGTACAAATATGAATGAAAATTTGAATTTATTGTCATTAAAAATTCATGCATAAGTCTGTACAATTTCAATGAAGTTGAAAAATAACAACATTATATTTTTACTATAATATAAAGTGTGCATTAAAAATAAATCTTTTTTTATTTTTGCAAATGATTTTGATCAAATATTTAAAAAACAACATAGGTCACAATGCTTCTTTTAGTGTTATTATATTGTCTCCCCTTATCAAGAAAATGGCATGAAAATGACTCAAAATAGTACTTTAGAGGACAATAAAAAATCTGGAATATAAACCTTTTTCATTTTTAAAAATGATGTTGATAAAAGTATACTCTATCAGAATATTATTACGTTGCTTATTTTAGTGCAATTAAACCAGTATTATCTCCCTTTTCCAATTTTGTTATGAAAATGAATCAAAATAGTACTCTATAGGTAAATAAAACAATATGGACCTTAAACCATTGTTATTTTTGCAAATGTTGTTGAAAGTGTACTGTATCAGAATATTAAGAAAAAAACGGGTCACTGTGCTTCTTTTAGCGCAATTAAACCAGAATTGTTACCCTTTGTATAAAACATCGCATGAAAATTACCAAAATTAGTACTTTATTGACCTTTAGCCCTACAATTTTTAATATTTTTCAAATAGTGTTCTTACAGTGTACTTTATCAAACAGTTAAGACTCTGGCCACGTGGTACATACAGAAAACTGTCAGCAAAATTCAACTTCTTTTCTGAACAAAATTCATTTGTCAAGAAACTTATCGCGATAGGTGCATATTAATCCCACAAAATTACCCCAAATCAAAGTACAAAAAAAACTTTGTATATTATAAAAATTTAGTGATAAATTAAAGATAAATACATACAATGTATATATTTACCAATTTACCTAACCAGTTGACCTGGTCTGTATCCTAACCAGTTCTAACTTACTCTTCACAAGGAATCATCAACTTCTCCACATATGGAGGAAAATCTATATTTTTGTCAAATTTTAGTAGAATGGCAAACCATGCGAGGAATCGAAGTCAAATTAACGGGTTACAAAATTAAAAGCTTGATCAGTTGATTATAACAGTAACAATATGCAAGGTTTTTTGCTATATGATAGATAGACAATATTATATGTGTGCCAATATTAATCTCCTTTGAACAGAAGCACCACGCTTTAATTTAAATTCATATAATTGAAAAATGTATTGCCTATTCAGTCATTCCATGTGTTAAATTCAGTTATTCTTGACTAAGTTGGCATTGTATCAATGAGTTTATGTTATTTTTATTGTATCCATGATTATATGTTATTTTTTAAGATATGATAAATTATTAGCTAAAGATAATTTCAGCTTCCATCTTCCTCTTTTAGACTTTCACTAACTAAAAACTTCAAGATAAAAGTCATATTCAGTCATGCGTGCATATAAATTTAATTTGGGAATTTAGTAAGTCAGAGCACAGACAATGCCAATTTCACATTTTTGGTAATTCAAGGGCCATTAACCAAGAAGGCATTGGCCCTTGGGCCAATTAGGCCCATTATAAAAATTGGCCTAGATAGTATGCCCATTAACCGTGTCACCAAGTTTGAGGAAGATCATATGAAAACTGTCTGGCCACCGTCACAACGCGGGGGTATAAAAAGGGAAGATTTAAGCGATCAATATCAGAAGTCGAAATAAGAAACGTACAGTAGACGAGTATAATCGAAAATTATCATCATAAATGGACTATCCAGAGTAATCATTATTCAGTCTGTGTTCATCTTAATTTATCAACAGTCACACCATAGTTGGAAGTAGTATATGCAACCCAATTGGAAAAATAGAATTTGTAAGTTAGCATATCTTTAAATGAAGTATTAAACAGCCAAATTAAAAGGTAAACATTATTCAACATACATGCATACCATTGTAGAGGAGTGCAGGTAGCTATAATATAATGTAGGTAGAATATTGGTGGATTGTGATCTATAACTGAAAAGCCAACCAGTGAAGATTTTTTCTACAAAAAAAAACGAGAAATAAAATAATGCACATATCACACAATCATGTCTAACCTATCGTGGAAGGTTTTACATTGTCATGCTAAATGAATGACAAAGGAAAAACCCACGATCATTGTATAATATAATAATATGAAAGGTGTTCAAATTGGAATGCAACTAAGCACATAAAAATGAATCATTGATAGATTTTAATGAAAAAATATGCTGATCCCCTTGAAGTATTTTCCTCCCAAGATATGTGAAGTTTCAGTCGGACAAAGATGTAAAACAAAATTTGACACCCAATTAAAAACTGAGAGCACCCAGCAGATTCTGTTATTTGTATGAGACTGTTTGTTTGTCTTCCTTTTTTATGACCAATGTCTCGCTTTGAAGAGCTAGTTTCTTCTACTGCATGAGGTAAAGCTTGTTTTTGTCCTCTTATAGACCTTGAATGAGGCAAATCGGGTATTTTCTGATAAACTTGGAATTTCCATTACAATTTCCATTACAATGAGAATATGTCTGTTTCTTTGAGATTTCTCGTTTAATTCCTTGACTGATTTCAATAAAGGAGGAATTATTTTAAAGCTGAATAATACATATATAACATAAACTTAGTAGCTTTGCCTATATACATTAAAACATGACATATAAGGTATTAAGATCAAATGAGATTACACGAGATTTCAGAAGAGGGCCGCGAGATATCGTGAGATTAAGTACTTTTCAATATTTGTATTTTTAGATCTTTGAGTCGGACAATCAACTTTCAAAACACTATATTATTATTATTCTTTTGGGCACTGTGCATATACTGGACAAGAGCAAAATCAAGATATTAACGTGCGTGATATTGGTTCGGACAATTTATTTTAAGTCTAGGAAACGGATAAATGTCACAAGGGACAATGTCTTGCAAATAAAGAGAATCGGGAAGCTCAAGAACCGTTTCACTTCCCAGAAAATTGCGTTTATTAGCCGCTTCGTTTGAAGGCACAATGCTCAGCAACAGTCTGTCAACCTACAAACCAAATACTAGTAAGTGTTTTCTTGTATTTCTAAGTGCTTTGTAAATAGGTGCAGCTGCTGCAAACACATTTCTTTTAGGTCCACTATAAAACCTGATGTTAATGGGCGCACATTTAATGTATGTCTTCAACACGATATTTACTGACGTTCTAATAATATAGTGTATGTCCGTCCTAACATGAAATTCGCCTGGGTGTAATATGCAGTATGTCGAGCAAACTGGTAGATCACTGAAAATCCGATTCCGAGAACACTAATACAACTCTAGTAACAATAAAAGGCACGTAATTTCATTTAGCAACATTTTCGTTAATCTGGCCATAGTTTTAGTAATGCCCCCGTACATCCAGTAGAATATATTCACTATGACGATAAAGCCACCAAAAGTTTTAAACTTAAAGCCAGACAACTCGCTGAACTAAAATGAATGAAATATTTACAGACACATTTCCCCCTTGGCTTAAATGACAATATTTATCAGGAAGGCAATATTTCTAAAGATCCTAGTATTGACATTTTTTCAGCGTTAGCTGTCTAGCTTGGATTTTGACCGTCGCTTCTTTACGCTAACTTTATACTGGCAATATAACTGTATAAACTTGCATTGACCACAGTGAAGCATAAAAAAACAACCAATCAGCGTTATCGGCCAGGACTAAGGAGAGATTCCCAACCTACGTCACCAATGCAGTCTGCTACTTATAGGTACATGTATATAATTAACTTGGGTAATCCAAGTCACAGATAGTATTACCCAAATCAACACACATCCGTTAAAAGCAAACAAAGGCTGTACATAGACGTATTACAACGCACGCTACTGAATACGTTCGTAATTCCTAACACTTGCTGTAGAACAGTAGTTGATAAATGTTTCAATTTCATTCAATACATTAAATATCATATACCAAATTATTCGTTATGGAATTGTCTACAATGCTTTAGCTAGTTATGTTCGTATAGAAAAGTATTTAATCATAGAATGGAAGACACGATCCGGTGGATAAACGAAAATCTGCGTGTAAGTTGTAACACAAAATATTGGTCATCGGCATAAAATAACAGCCGTTTTATTCAAAATAACTTTAAATTTGCGGGATATTTAACCGACAGGCACCAGAGGTGACTTGTTTTAATATATCATCGTCAAAAATACGGGAGTGAAAATTAAAAAAAGTAAAACAATAAACTGTAAAAACAAAAAAGTGTAATTTTGCAAAAAATTACCGAAAATTTCATAAGACGCAAGATTATATACAATGCACCCGAAGTATAAAATATGTTTTCTGTTTTGACAAGATTTGTAGAGTCCTGCATGTGGATATGCATATGGTTTCATGTCTAAATTTACACCATTTTATATTACTTTACATGATTGCCAGATATCTCCATTTTCAATGATCCAACCCGTTTTTAAATTATAACACCTTACGTGTTTTGTTACAGTCAGAATACAATATACAATAGTTTCAATTTGCTTTTTTTTTCTTACTCATACTTCTGTTTCCAACATATTGTGTGTGTGTGGGGGGGGGGGAAACATATCACATTTGTGCTGGAGATTTCTCTGTCATGGTGGATGGATGTCTCTAAGAAAGGTGTCTGCTTCGATATATTTGTGAGTGGCAGATTCACTTTTTCATGTCTAAAACTAGTTGACATCTTTCGCAAATGTATTGAAAAAAATATACATATAACATTTGCAGTATGTCATTTAACTCAACGCTGTATGTCTTTTTTAAAGATATGTGTCTTGTTCTATGTGTTCTATAAGAAAAAGAAAATCTAGATCTCATGGTAGAAGGCGTAATGGTAATATCAAACGTAAATTACGCTTAGTGTTGACTGTTGGTTATTTAGATATTATTCACAAGCAATCTGGTAAATATTCTATGCTGTCTTGTCTTGCAACATTGCCTTTATCATCCCGTGTTACCATTGACAATGAGACAGATTCCATTTTTATTCGCTCTAATCCTTTATAAAATACTGCCTCATTGATCCAAAGTTATACGCAACATGTTATAAGACCTCATATAGAAATAGAAGCTGGTCTTAAACGACATTTCTTGAAACTCTTGTACAGTAAAGTTCCGCTATTAAGACCACCGACCGTTCTGACAAAAAGTGGTCTTAATAGCGAGTCGGTCTTAATAGCGAGTCTGTGTGTATGTACCTTGAAGAAGCTAGCACTGGTTGTTATATACTGGTGAACATTGTCTTTGAAGCTAATATACATATATAAATATAATAAAAACAAAAACAATGTACAGCATACACATTTAATTAATACAATATAATATATATATATTAATTAAAACTGCATAATTAGGCAGCAATAATGCTTATATTCTCTGAAGCACAATTTATCCGAATTTTGAAGTTGTCCGAATACTACGCAAGTTACAATAACAGACCGTGATTTGAATCGTTCTTGAGAATAAAATGGTGACTTCTTTGTTATGATTTGACCCAAACTATATTTAAGGAAGATTTATTGATTAATATAAACTACAACTACATTAATGCTCTTCGTTATTAACAAAGTTCTGAACGATCTACGTTGGTAACGAAATTCCGTGACGCCGTATCGTACCTGACTTTAAACCGTACCGTAATGGAAGACAATTTATTTTTATCGTCGGCAAATTCAACAAGTTTTTCACAACTTTAGTGACATTTAATTGATGCTAATCAGTGTCTTAAATTGGTTAATCTGCTTGTTTGCCAGTCATGCATGCTGCCCCAGGCAATTATCGATTGTTTACACATGTATAATCTAATTGACATTTAATTGGCTGTCATAAATGACTACACAAGTTTCAATACGGCGTCTTCGATCTCAAGCGCCCCGCGACCTTGATCTAGGTGCAAGATGATTTTCAAGCGCCCCAGAGATACGCGTAGGTGTGAATAAAGTTGTTTACACAAAATTATACATGACACATAATTGGTCGTATTAGCGAGACCAAACACAGTGGGAATTGACACAATGGGACTGGTTAAATTGGTCGTAATACGGAATAGCGGACCGGTCGCATTATAGGACCTTAATTCAATTGAATATAGAACAAAATTATTTGGTTCTTTTAAAAATCGGTCGTAATAGCGGGACGGTCGCATTATCGGACCGGTCGTTAGGTGGAACTTTACTGTATGTTAATATAGGAATAGATTTTGTGGACGTTCAAAGCATATTTAGAGATCATAGTGTAATTGATTCTATTCCCAAATATTTCAAAAACTCTGAATGCCCTATTATTTGTTACACATACAAAAACCTATCAGAAGTGTTATTTTCAACTATAATAAAATTGTATCAGACATTGATATAGTAAGCAACCCCCCTACTAGTTGTGATTGTGTATCTTCCAAATTATGTTATGCTCCAGCCAGTCACATCATCACTGGGGACTTTAATGTTTTGAATAAAAACATTCGTAAGTTGTTTTCAAAAGGGCCGAAATATAGATTTCCCTCAAAAATTGATTTTTACCGATGTAGGACAGAAATAGCCAACTCTTTGAAGTTTTTTGTTTAAAGTGGAGCCGCAGAGAGAAAGCGGACCCTAGCTCATTATCATCTTGGAAACGAGCATTTTTAAATATAATGAAAAAACGCATTCAGTTCGACCAGTCTAATCCTACACTTTTACCCCCTAAGTCTAGATCGTCTTTTCGCCAGTTGAAATCAGACATACAAACTTTTCATAATAATTTCGTTTTGGTTCCTGCTGATAAAGCTTCTAATAATATAATTATCATTTGACGAATACATTATGTTAACGTTTTATCTAATGAGCTTTCCTCTACCAATGCTTTTACGCCAACGCTGTTTTCTGAGAACATTGTGGATCTTCATACAACTAGCTGCGAAGCACTCAAAACAAGTATTAGTGAAGACCAACACAAACTACCAACTATTTGTTGGATTCCTAAACTACATAAGACCCCTTACAAAGCTCGTTTTATTTCTCATTCTAGTGCTTGCACAACTACAAATATTTGAGGCATTCTCCAGGAAAACCTGCTATATTGACATTATGTAATTACTGCATGTAACAAGCTTTTAAAAAAGCTTTCAAATATATATATATAACTTTTATTCCTCCGTTTTCTGAATAGTTACAATGATAATATATATATAATGAAACAAACAGATATTATAATTTAGTACAACGTACATATAAAGGGAACAGAGAATAATAGTTATAATTAAACACTAACACACATACATTATTACAAACAGAGAATAATAGTTATAATTAAACACTAACACACATACATTATTACAATATATCTACGAAAGCTATATTCACACGCGCGCACACACACACACGCACACTCACTCACATATACATCATTATTACATACGAAACACATACTCATTCATACAATCACGCTCATATAAACATCAATATTACACATGTATACATATCCATATTGTATTTTGACAGTAACAAGCCATTCAAACCTTAACACATTTACATGTGATTAAGGAAATGAATACATGTATATGACATATCAAACCGGATGAATGTTAATATACAAGGTTCAATTATACGTATGAAACACCATTATACATACAGCAATCCAAACACAATACCAATATATACATATTACACATATAATATCATTATACTTGCTACAGCTACAATTTTGCATGCCACAAATACACAAGTAATGTCATTTTACATGCAGCAATTTTATAATAATGCTTAGAATATAACCTACATTATGAGCCAATGAAAACGCCGCATTTTCGCGGTTAAATGAAAATTTAATCATTAAAATTTTCTCTTAACAGATTTGACGTCTTGCGTTGGCGCTAATTTCTATCGGCCAATCAGAATGCAGAATGTTATATTCTAAGTTAGTTAGAACATATTAAGTAAATTTTAATGACTAAAAAGGCCTCGCTTCGCTTCGCTCGCTCCGCCCTTTTTAATCATTAAAATTTACTTAATATGTTCTAACTATAACTTATAGCAACAATATTATACACTTTGATAGTTCAAGTTGCATGATTGAATATGGCGAAAAGTTCCTTCATATAAGAAGCATTCATGCACATAAACGTTGGATATTGATCTGGGTTTATATTGCATTGTAAGTTGTTATCTAAATGTAAATATTTACAATTTGGATGTATATTTTAAAATTTTAACATCATTCTAAAACTTGATACCATTTTGAGCATTGATCAAATGCAGTATTTATAAAGTACTTGTTACAACGACGTCGAATAACGTTTGAATGACACTTGCGACGTCACGCAAAAAGGGTCTGAATAGGGTATCAACTAAACAGCTGTACATTCCATAAAAATCATGATATTAACAAAATATCTTTTGCATATTGCTTCTTTAAGATTATTCTTTTAGATAATAAAAAATCTCAAAATCAAATGTTTTTTCAAAATAGCACGTTTTCCTGGAGACTGGCTCATTTCTAAGTCACTAACTTAATGTTTAACTGCTATTAAATTTCATGTCCAACGATATTGTGAAAAGACTTATGAAAATTCGGGTATTAATTTATTTTGGTCTGTTAAAATTTCTGGAGCTATTCTTGACAAAATTCAAAAGAAACAAGATGTTTCTTCTCTTAGTAATACTACGCTGACACATGCTTGTATCAAAGTCAAACTAATAGCGCTGGTAGAGAAGCCATTTGGTAGAGAAAAGACGACATTTCTCGCGTGTAACTATTCTTAAGCATTTTTTACTAACACTCTATTGAATAAATATACTATGTGGACCTGCAGCGATGTTTGTGAAGCCCTTATATTTCTCCTTGATAACATTTTTGTTAGGCTGGGTACTACCATTTATTGACAAGTTATAGGAAGGCATTTGTTTTATTAGATGATGCCAATGTTGTGCTATATTAGGGCAAATGATTGATAGTTATTTTCATACAAAACTAGCATTGATTTAAAATGTCAATCGCTTACTATTAATATTATTACATATCTTCGCAGGTCTGCATTGATAGTAAGGAAATAAAAAAAATAAGGAATATCCACTCACCAACTAGCAGGTGGCTAACCGACAAGCCATATCAAATTATACCCCTGTTTGGATTAAACCTACTTCCAGCATCAAAATGGATGCCTTTATCGCTCGATCACGGTCAGGTGGTATTTTCAGAGTAAGTAGCAGCTCAATAGCTTAATAGAGTATTATTCAGTACTAAGCGCTGAACTTAAGTCCTTAATAATTATACTGATTAATAAACTGTTATCCATTTAAGCTCAACTTGTTTATTGTGAAAGAACAGGCCTGATATAACCAATTAAGCTGGCCTTAACATAGACCTATGGTTGACTGGTTACTACTGTTATACATCACAGGCATCCATCATGTTATTCCCCCCCCCCCCTGTAGACGCCATTACTACCCAGTACCTACCAACCCAAAATATACAGCCTTAGTACATACGAGGGGTGATTAACATATTCGAAGACGTTTCATCTGGCAATTATGTTTTGTCCGCAAGGCTCGATAGCAAATCAGAATATTTCAGAGTAAAATATCTTGAACCGAATGCGCTTGTAAAATATGTTTGTGCATGTAAAGGGCGCGTGGCGTTGGACGCCAAATGATGCCATTCTAAGCGTCACCGTTTGCGCAAAACCGAGCTTCTTTTTGAGCTCATATCCGGGTCCATGTATACGATGATTTACTTTTAATATGGAAATATGACATAAATAGCCAACTCTGGAATGTAAGGCGGAATAGAAAATCGATGCGTTATTCGACATAAAACTCGGAACTAGGCGGTTGGCTTTACACGGTTGTACAATCCCGATGCTGAAGAAAGCCAGAACTAACAAGTTTAGGGCGAAATGTCTAAAGAACTCCTTTTAACTAGAGTCAAAGATTTATCGTGTTGTAGTCTATACTGAATGTAGATTTCGCCAGTAACATATGGTTGGGAACTATGCCTCTTATTTCTCACAAAATAAGCAGGAGTGTCCGTACCACGGATTAAATTCTTCTGGTTATTCTCATATTACAACGGCATTCGTTTGGCAGAATCCCTACCTACACAGTGAAATCATGTGTAGTTCACTGATTTAGAGCACAAAGAATCCTTATACATTTTGGTCAAGTCATCTTTGAGATATCGCAAGAATTTTTCAAGTTTGGCGTTAGTCTTAATGACATGCCGTTGCTTTGTGCTTTGTGCACATTGGTCACAATAAGTGACGTAATCAATTGGGACGTCACAAAATAATTAAATCATTAAAACCGTAGGTATTTAATAGATCTACAATGGCAATTTCTTTGTTCTAGAACAATATTTAAAAAGTATTATATTGTTTTCATACATATCACAATACGTAGAAGCGTTTTCTACAAAATATATCAGGTATAGTATAGTTATTGTAAAGGTCGGTGACAAGGAGCACCGATACATACACTGGTCTTGTTTATGAAGGTCTGGAGCGAGTTATTCACGCATCAGCCCCACAATCACTGCCTTTATCGTCAGCCAAATGATTACTCTTTACAATGGTATGAGTTTTAGCGCACCAACTCGTTCGTACTATGAGCAACGAGTCACCAAAGTCCGACCGTGATTCCCTGCACACATTGGTATGAACGTTAATCAAATATAATTTGTAACTACTCACCGTCAGCGGAATTCGACAGAATGAAGTATATAATACACTATGACACAATTTTCCGACAGAATCGTTTCGTTCAAGTAACGTGCGGTCATCATTTTGATCACTTGGATAAAATCCGTACCATTTAGTATCGGTCCGGAACGGTAGCGTCGTGGATTGGTAAAACAATGGGGTGTGTCGTTGGTTCCCGTTTTCAATTAGACGCTCATTGAAAATCTGGAAACCAATTTTATAAACAACTGTCAAAATTCGTGTCTACGTCTACAACACGTATGAAATGCTCGTTTTTTGTTTCTTTACGAACAGCAACAACATATAAACTACCACAGTATTTCAGAATATCAACGTGACAATTCTAAATTGGTACATTATCCTGGAATAACATAGAGAACGATGATTGTTTGCCAGACAATAGAGACATATATTTAGCCTTACATTTCCACAAACAATCATCGTTCGTAGAAAGTAATCAATAAGACAGCAGTTCTTAAATAAATTTATTTTCATAGTTACCACATTTAGGGTTTGGCATGATATGGGCGCGACCGAATGCATTTGACATGTAACAAATTGGGCTAATGCAAATACGCGTGAGCTGCCGAGTAATTAGCATAATGAGTTAGCTCCGAATTAATTAATTCATCAAATAGTAATAGCCTCCAATATAATCATAGTGTTTCAAATTTCAGATCAAGCAAATATATAAATACTTAATTTGCCCCCCAATTCGGCGGGGCAAAATAAATTTCCGAGTGGGCAAATATTTTTGATAAGAGTGAGCCGCCAACCAATAAGGTTTGTAATGGGCAGGCCCCGGGCCCTAAAACTCGGTTTATGATTTCGAGTGGGCTAAAATAAAAGAGTGAGCCACGAACCAAGTAGGTTTCAAATAAATAGAGTGGCCCCAGAGCCCTAAATACTCGTATATATCTTATTAAATATGTCGAGTGGGCTAAATACAAAAGTGAGCCGCCAACCAAATAGGTTTGAAATGGGCAGGCCCCGAGCCCTAAATACTCGCATATATCTAACTTAAAATGTCGAGTGCGCTAAAATAAAAGAGTGAGCCACGAACCAAGTAGGTTTGAAATAAATAAATAGAGTGGCCCCAGAGCGCTAAATACTCGCATTTATCTAACTTAAAATGTCGAGTGGGCTAAAATAAAAGAGTGAGCCGACAACCAATTCGGTTTTGAAATAAATAAATGAGTCGGCCCCAGAGCCCTTAATACTCGTACATGTATAAATATTATTTCTATTTCAGAGTAGGCTATTACAAGAGTGAGCTACAGATCAAATTGGTATAAATTGGCTAGCTCCCGAAGTAAATACATATAAAAGCATTGGCCCCAAATGTTCAAATTGATACACAAGTAGTGGACCCTGGGAAACAGTGGTCTTTAATTACAACAAACTGTTGGCATAAAACAGAAATGCTGTTATGTAATGAGAGCACAAGTTCAATTTCAATTGGTTTTGAGATCCGCTGTATGCCTATCTTCGGTCGCACCGAATTGTCTCTTCATATAACAACTAATAGTTTCACATTCAATAATTATAATTAAACTTTATCACAAGTCTTTGGTTCCGTAACTAATAAACATAATGTAATCCCTCGTATGTATGAAGTATATCGTCCATGTACAAATCCTAGTAACTGAAATATATAATAAATAATTACATAAGTGTTCAAAACACATGTTATTTTAATTGTAATAATTGTGTTAAGGGCGGGTGGGTGGGAAATAAATAAATCATTTAAAATAACCCGAGCTGAAATTACAACCAACCTTGTGTCTCCAACGTTTTGACCAAAAGTGATGCACGAGGCTTTGGTCAAAGCAAAAAGTGATGCATAATATCCGAACGCCGTGAGAAATACTATAAGGTATACGGGTACTAAATGTTTCATATTTTCAAGGGCGGCATGAAGCCGCTAAAATCTATGTCACCCCGGATAACGTCGACTATAGGTAAACCATAGTCTTTATTATCCTGGAATAACATAGAGAACGATGATTGTTTGCCAGACAATAGAGACATATATTTAGCCTTACATTTCCACAAACAATCATCGTTCGTAGAAAGTAATCAATAAGACAGCAGTTCTTAAATAAATTTATTTTCATAGTTACCACATTTAGGGTTTGGCATGATATGGGCGCGACCGAATGCATTTGACATGTAACAAATTGGGCTAATGCAAATACGCGTGAGCTGCCGAGTAATTAGCATAATGAGTTAGCTCCAAATTAATTAATTCATCAAATAGTAATAGCCTCCAATATAATCATAGTGTTTCAAATTTCAGATCAAGCAAATATATAAATACTTAATTTGCCCCCCAATTCGGCGGGGCAAAATAAATTTCCGAGTGGGCAAATATTTTTGATAAGAGTGAGCCGCCAACCAATAAGGTTTGTAATGGGCAGGCCCCGGGCCCTAAAACTCGGTTTATGATTTCGAGTGGGCTAAAATAAAAGAGTGAGCCACGAACCAAGTAGGTTTCAAATAAATAGAGTGGCCCCAGAGCCCTAAATACTCGTATATATCTTATTAAATATGTCGAGTGGGCTAAATACAAAAGTGAGCCGCCAACCAAATAGGTTTGAAATGGGCAGGCCCCGAGCCCTAAATACTCGCATATATCTAACTTAAAATGTCGAGTGCGCTAAAATAAAAGAGTGAGCCACGAACCAAGTAGGTTTGAAATAAATAAATAGAGTGGCCCCAGAGCGCTAAATACTCGCATTTATCTAACTTAAAATGTCGAGTGGGCTAAAATAAAAGAGTGAGCCGACAACCAATTCGGTTTTGAAATAAATAAATGAGTCGGCCCCAGAGCCCTTAATACTCGTACATGTATAAATATTATTTCTATTTCAGAGTAGGCTATTACAAGAGTGAGCTACAGATCAAATTGGTATAAATTGGCTAGCTCCCGAAGTAAATACATATAAAAGCATTGGCCCCAAATGTTCAAATTGATACACAAGTAGTGGACCCTGGGAAACAGTGGTCTTTAATTACAACAAACTGTTGGCATAAAACAGCAATGCTGTTCTGTAATGAGAGCACAAGTTCAATTTCAATTGGTTTTGAGATCCGCTGTATGCCACATTGGCAGTTTCAATGCAATGAGAACGGCCAACCGCCAAAAGTAGGAACCAACTACATTTGCGGTAGCGGGTCTCAATCCAATTATATTTGTTTTGTTTATTATTATAATATTTGTTTTGATAACCTGTGTAAACTGCACCTATTAAAAGCATATATATTGAAATAAGCAAATGCAACATACCGTTTTCCTTTTTTAACAATTCGACCACTTAATTGGGTATGTAAAATATAGAATACTTTACAATTTTATCCATTCCTACTATTATAATATGATTGATAAATACATACTAACAACTTAGTGCCACATAGTCAATTTCTTCATTATTCACATGACCATTGCCGATAAGGCTCGGAATTTTACTAATATTAAATGGATCAAGCATATATATACTCAATATATTTCCGAGATGATTGAAGTAAAACCGGCCCCAAAGCCAACTATCATAGTATTATTCTCAATTCAAATTCTTCTGGAGGACAAAACAATATATCAGAGCGAACCGCCAACCAAACAGGGAACAAAACCAGGCCCGAGTTAACTAATATAAAATTAATTTCAATGTTCATATGGCAAACATAAATATATAAGTGAACCGCCAACCAACAGGTTTTTCATGGGCAGGCCTGAACTTTAAATACTCGGTACATATCTTATTTCAGCTATGTGGACTGGATACAATTTTGTCATACATTTAATACAGGTAGTGTTATTTCGTTAACCTAGGCATGACATTACCTCTAATTCAAATTACTTTGTGAACATACTTGGTGTTATGACCGTAACCTCCTCTATCTTAAAATTCAACAACAAAGAAATGCACCGTTGCCAACAGCAAGAAATATATATATTCAAGAAAATGACAGGTTAATGGTCCAAATGGAAAATTCATAACAATGGGGTTATTAATGTTTGTAATATATGTAAATGCCTTTCTGTTGAATTTTACCGAATCACCAATATTACTTGCTACAACAACATCTTAATACCTATTTTGTCGAGTGCGCAACCAGGCCAAACCGGCCTCGACCATCCACTAATAAAGGCGTTGCATAATATAATGTAATATTCTCCGCTGACTGGGGTATATATCATCAACCGTCGAAACCTACTGATACCAACATATGAATATTCCAGAAATTTAGCTACGCTTTGCTTATTAATGACAAACATATGAACAATAACATTTTTAGACGTCTTGCTTCATGAACATACCAAGTGCATATTGTTTTTATCGATATTTTACATTCACGCTGCTTTAAAACACGTCTCCAATTTCTCTAAGACTTCAAAAAGCATACCCAACTGCATTTATTGATAATTAGCCCATTATTTACTCAACTTTGCAGAAATAACTGTATAACATGCACTACTCGTATATAAACATACAATTGTAAACTGACATTATTCATGTTGTTTAAATTCCGATATTCTCAGTCTTTTATGATTTATTCGAGCTCCATGGTATGATCATTTTAATCATAATGATTCTACATATTACTAAACCCCCTTTTTACCAAAATTGATGCTTATTTTGATGCTATAGAAATTGATTTTAATTAGCATACGGAACATTGCAACTCCGTTACTTAAAAATTATTATTCTTATTTTCAATCAGTTATGATAAAATACATCATTATTCACACTCAATAAAAAAATGTTAATTTTATTACTGCTGATGAATGTTAATATCATTTATGAACAAACAACATAATTATGACAAAACCATTAAAATTGTATAAAAATGTATTCTACACTGGGTTATGATAAAAAAAAAACAAGTCAAAAACAACCAGTGGGCAGCAATAACTATATTTCCTAACTCCTAACAATGTTGTCAAAGGAGGTATTTGCTTTTCTATAATGAAACTACCTTACTCATATTTAAACTTGACAAACTCATATTTAATTGACACCCTCTCATAGCAAACTGAAATGGAATTCAAGGCCGGGACCGGATGCTGTAGTTTAAATACCATGTCACTTAAAAATACAAATGTTTTTGTTTCTTGATTAAAATTAAATTGCTACATGCAACATATTTTCATTCACTTTTACCATCCATGATAATGAACCTTGAATCAATGTTAACCATTGCCTATGAAACAATCGTATATAACAATGGATCGTGACTTTATTTCCCCACGGATATCTGTACGTATGAACGTTGTACACACATATATAATACCAAGTTTACATAGAATGTATTCTTTATTATTTGTTTCTTACTTATATTCATTTTGTATATAAATGTTTTGTTATACATAGTTTTATTATGTCTGTAACATTTAATGTTTCTTCCAGAAGTAAGCGTGCAATTATATAAACAAAGTCGTAATATTTCTATTATTGAAATTGAATGGCAACAAGTATAAACGCAAAATAGTAGCCTTCTATTCCATTATTTTATCAATATCAAGTCAGTTATGAGACATTTACAAGATACTAGTACATCATTTTACCTGGTACCTACTACTCTAGGGGGTATAACGTAGGATTATCGGCCGACCTTTAAAGGAACAATCAATCAGCATTAAAAAGTTTTTTTGTTTTTCGAGTTTTTAAAATCAGATCTAATGTTAAAATTGTTGCCTAAAATTTACCTGCAGGATAAGTTGCCATGTGCATAATAAGTCCTAACTATTCTAAAATAACTTATTTAAGTATGTGATTAGTTTATGCACATTGTACAATGTACATCTATTGGTTAATAACCCATAAAAGCTATCATTGAAACCTTGGACATATTTCGTCTACAGCACCTTCTATGCTAAGCCTCAAAGTGTTTGCTAAGTTTCCTGTATTTTATTCAACACATGTGTGTATTTACAATTTGAATTAAATTAAATGAATGGTAATTGTAACAGTAACATTTCCTATACCTATTCAGACGTTTGTAACGTAACATTATACCGGTTTCTACTTTACCTTGCGCCTTTATTATCTCATGGGTAGTATTTGACTAAATTGAATCATTCTAATATTTGACTGAATTTAAGCATTCTATTACATTTATTGAAAGAAACAATATTATTTTGCTATTTACCTTTAGGTCTAAATCAAACTGACCAAAACGTGGCTTTTTAGATATAAGGGGGATAACAGTTGGAGTTGAACTTAAGTTTCCCCTCAGCTTCTTAAAACTATCCATTCTATAAAATCAGCTATGAACTAATATGAGAACTAGAATAAAGTGATAAAAGCGCTATAAACCCTATATAGCAGGACATGTTTTCAACCTTTATAATTACAAAATGTATGAAGCTCTGCTTATATTACCACCGTGTTCTTAATTACACACGTGAACTCCATGACAAGCTGAATGTAGGTAACACACATAACAAACATACTGCTAATATAATAAACATAACGTTGTTAATTTAATAACAGTCCATAGTTAAAATATTGTCCCTTATATCTAGTAATTTTAATCTTATTTGAAACTGAATTATTGATTCCGAAATAAATTAAAAGTTTATGACATCCATGTTAAAGCTGATGTTAAAAGTTTCATTACCAGACTCCTCTGTGCAAACCTTTCCCAACTGCGTTGTACTACCTTCACCAACAGAGCTCTTTCCAACCCACGTGACCGTAGCTGTTAACATGTGGCTGGTAAAATACTTCTCTGAAAATTAAAATGGCAACAACGAGCAAACAAGTCTTTATATTTACATTTGTTAAAATAAACATAATGAAGTTGTTCAATATTATTTTCAACATCGCAACGCATAAAACGACTTTAACCATTTAACCGCCCTTCACGTGATTTGGTTCACATATCAATCAAATCCACGTGTTTCTACCTCAACATGCTAAATACTTCCAATGTGTCCGTGTATTTTTAAACCATATTACTATATTACTAATTATAACCAGTTTTTATACTACAACAAAAGCATGCTTTCCGTGGAATAACTTTACATTCTTATCGATTTATTTCGCTAACACAGCTATCTACCTGTCCGCCTCGTGCGACAAATTCAATAAACATTAAAGTGATAAATTTTACACACGGCTATTGATATTTTCTGCTTTTAGACCACAACATTAAAATATTCACCAAATATTTCGCTCGTTTGTCATCATGTGAAAGATTAAATAATACAAAATAATTTCCACCTATATAATTCACAATACATATAAATGTGTTCGTATGTTCTCAATTTATTCAAATAAATGCATAAACACTATATTAAAGACATTCAATGTATATTTCAATGCTTTAAAAATGCGTTCAATTAATAATCAAGTAAATAAATCATTTAAAATAACCCGAGCTGAAATTACAACCAACCTTGTGTCTCCAACGTTTTGACCAAAAGTGATGCACGAGGCTTTGGTCAAAGCAAAAAGTGATGCATAATATCCAAACGCCGTGAGAAATACTATAAGGTATACGGGTACTAAATGTTTCATATTTTCAAGGGCGGCATGAAGCCGCTAAAATCTATGTCACCCCGGATAACGTCGACTATAGGTAAACCATAGTCTTTAGTATTTTTATTTATATATATAATTGAATTTGCCATATTTTTATATTTTTCAATTATAGCACACATGTTCACTGCTGAAATTTACCTATACAATCCAGGTAAAAATGTTTCATTATATAGTGCCGACTGTATATGAAGGGCCAGTTGGCTCTATATGAAAGGTCAGTTGGCTGAACAGGCACACTACTTTAATTAATATTTATTTATTATTAATTAATTAATACAAAAATATTTAATAATAATTATAAAATAAATTGGTCTTAAAACTGCCATTCCAGAATTCACATATATCCCTATTAGTTTTGGATGCTGCAGGTGTATTGAGAACTTTTACAAAATATAAAGATACAATTGTACAATAGTATTAAAAAATAGGCACTATCTGCAAATAAGTATCCACCATCACAGCTGATATGGTAGTTGGTCTGCTTCTCAGATACCCTTGTGTCAATTGATACCATCAAAAAGGAGGTGTCAGGAAAAATTAATATATTCTTCGGTGTTCCATCTTTTATACTCATTTTGATGATGAACTACATGTCATATTTGTTCTTTTTCTTTAAAAACTTGTTTCATAGTATTAAATTGTAAATATGGATCCTCCATTCATTCACATTCCTTACATCGAAATACTGAATTCTCTTTTTGGTATTTTTCCATCTCATGCAGCCAAGCATTACAAATATGACACTGAATCCATAAGTCTTCCTTGTCAACAGTATGACAAATTTTACATTTGATGTCTGATTCCAATTGAAGTTGATGTTCAGCTGATGTACTAGCTTGCGGGTCACATTCATTTTCAAAACATTTTTTCTGTCTTTGCTTCTTTGAAATGTTGCTACTTTTACCAATACTTCTTATCAGCTTTTTTGTTTCACCAGAAACAGATACCCTGATTTTTTTTCTGTGTGCCATTTTCTTTTGAATTTGTAACCTATCTAACGTGTCTTTTCTGAACTGATTAAGCATAGCCATTAGATGATATTTTAAAATACGATGATAAATCTTTTCAAATATTTCCACTTGTTGTGTCAACACATTTGTTAGGCTTTTCACTGGTTCTCCTTTAAATTCTGTGTCAATAATATTTCGTTTACAGCAATTTTTTACAAATTCTTCATATAATTATAGGCGTGATTTTTCAAGAATATTTTGGCACTCATTGAACATTGCACGTCCCATTTTATTCAAGTTCGTCGGTTAAAAGATCTAAACATTTTTCAGTTAATAGAATGAAAAATTGGAACACAGAGTCTGGAATATTGGTTAGTGATCTGTTTAAATTTTGTCTTCTGTATGTATCTATTAGAGAATCCGGATCTTCTGTACTTTCAAAAATACTTTGTTCACTTTCTACTAGTGATGAATCAACATTATTATTATATATAAAAACAGTATATTAAGTCAGACAGGGAAGGCAGCACTCAACTTAACCAGCCGAGCACAGAAAACATTAAAAACACACAAAGCACAATGCCCAACTAAACAAGCGCAGATCCGCCCAAGTCCAAGCTGTCGAAAAGTATAATAAATTATAACTAGCTGAATGACCCAGTAGAAAAGATACAGCAACCAAAAGGCGGAATGCCTACGCTGAATGACCTAGTAACAACAGTAAAACTGCTGAACTACATAGTTTTAGCAGCCTACAGTCTAAAAGTTAAGTAACAGTATTAAAACGTAGTAAGGCCCGATTTCAGCAACAAAAAATCTGAAAACCTTAAAACGAGTGACCCAGTTTCATTAAGTAAAATGACGTAATTGAACAAATCGAGATATGACGTACTGAATTGCAAGCAATACAGAAGTCCCCCACCGGTGTAAAGCCATTGTCAATATGTCTGTTGCCATATCAACAACAATTTCCGTCAGAACCAAAACTGACGGACAGATGGCAAACCAATAGTCCCCTCCGGTCAAAAACCGGTAGGGGACTTAAAACTACATTAAATGACCTCAGGGGACAGAACACTACATCCATAACTCCACAGCTGTACATAGACTCATGAACGAACCCGGTAGGATGCGAACCGCGGGGACGAAATAGTAAAAGGACAACCGGCAAATACGAATAAATAGTTAACTCCTAGCTCCTTTTGGCCCCGGTCAAAAAATTAAATACTGAGAAATTATGGCATATTATCGATTATTTAAAAATGAAAAACTCGATTGTAAACGGAATTGGCGTTTAGATCCAGATACAAACCCATATTATAATAATTAAACAAAATACGAAACTACCGGAAGTAGCACCGACCCCAACAGAAACCGCGGGACACGTGAGAAAAAAAAGTCACAGAAAATATACAACTTCACTCGAAAAGGCGCGGAACATACATAAAAAACTAGCACAGGAACATGTAATACAAAACCGGGCATCCAATCCCGAAAGTCTGCTGCTTAAGTCAGTCAAACTAAAACGGAACAAGAGCCAGTTGGTAAGAAATTAACAACCCGACAAAACATACACCACAAGGACAATCCACAACAGACACTTGAGTATATGCAATTTTGAAGGATACGAAGCAGTCTTGTGCTGGACAACGCAATTGCAGAATGGCACATACAAAATTAATAAAGTTTAACAAAAGGCACAGTGGCCAAATATTTTTGTATTTTTTCCAATTATACTATAAAGTGGACAGTACATACACATTATTTGGACAGTCTAAATGGATTTAGTTGTACAAGAAATCTGCCATGTTCGAAATACTACAAAAACTGCATTTTTCTGGGACTATACCCTATACGTTGTTGCTGTATTGTACTACTGTACGTCTTTAGTTGGAAAATCAAACATGTAGCTTTTTATACACGTTCATATATGTAACTATCTTTCACATGATAAAGATGTCGTGAATTTTTCATAATTTGTCCTTTACAACTGCTCAAAGAACATGATCACGTGACTAAAAAATACGTATTTTAGATTTATGACGTCATATCCCTAATACAATAATATAGAAAACAAAAAACACTTGATTGTAATTTCATATAAGAAGAATTACATGAAATGGACCAAAGGGGTGAATTTTCTTTTTTATCAAAACATGGGGAATATAACATTAACCCACCCACTTTTAAACATAAAATTATGTTGTAAAAAATAAAAGTGAGGTAAACATGATTAAAATCATCCGATGAATGAAACTACATATCATAATCTAGAAAAATTGACTAGTATATATCTAATATTATTAGGGTGTAAGTGTTGTATTTTGAATCTCGTATGTCACTTGTTTATATTACTATTGTTTGATAATAATTTAATATTTGTAGATTGTTCACTCTATTTTAATGATTTAATATTTGTAGATAGTTCACTCTATTTGCTCGAGCAAATAGAGTGAACTATCTACAAATATTATAGTGATCCTCTTTTAGGGATATTTTACAACTAGAATAATTTAATGTTTTCAAAATAATGGATTGTCATTTAAGAGTACAATAATACATATTGCAAATACAAATGTAATATCAATTTATTTTTTAGTAAGCCTGAATGACGTTTGAAAACAACGCTCAGAATCCGTATGAGGCGATATAACACAATGTTCTTACGTACTTATGAAATACATTTTGCCAAGTGCTTTAAACCATGTCCTGTTTGAATATAAAGAAAATGGAAATGATTTCATATTAACTGATGAAAATACCACGAGTGTCTAGCTGT
Source organism: Spisula solida (assembly GCA_947247005.1). Lineage (NCBI taxonomy): Eukaryota > Metazoa > Mollusca > Bivalvia > Venerida > Mactridae > Spisula > Spisula solida. Next base: position 30,827,936 of record OX365949.1, read on the forward strand.
CTTTAAGAACATGTACACTTTTTTTGCAGCCGGAGGCAATGTTGTTGATTTATCGCCAACTGATAAATATTTTAAAAGTGGCCCTCGTATTTTGCTATTTTATGAAGGTATTTGTGCTTTTGCAATACAAATAAACCCCACTTATCTTATTCTAGCTTTGGAAGCCTTGGTGACTGTTCCGGAATTCAATGACTGGCTTGTAGCCCTGACATTGATGATGAATTCACGGATTTTCACAAATATATTATATGCTACTCGCTGATGCATGCTGGTGTATGTTGATTCATTATAAAAAGTTATAGACAATGCATCTTGAACTATAATCCAACAGAATAGGAATGCACTTTGGTGTATAATTCCCCTAGTTCCTATCTGGCCAGTTAGAGATGTTTTACACAGAACGAGCAATGATAATATCTTACTACATTGCTGCTTTGCAAATACTTCCAACTCGGAAGAACATATTTTGGATACAATGTCATTGTTTTCTGATTGCTATTGACATTAATATTGACATCGCGGTAAACTTAAAACCGCGAAACTTTGTAAATCGGCAAAACGCGAAAGTTAATATTCGTGAAAGTTAATTGGTTCACAGTAACATGTGAAGTGTGAAATTGACGGTACTCATTAAAGCACCACGGAATAATATCATTTAAACAGTTAAAAATGACTTTTGTCCACGGTCCGACCTTCAAAAGCCATGTAAACAACGTTTTTCGTAAAATCCGGCCGCTCGAAAATACGCCCCGATCCTTCTCCTCGGTCGTAAAATATCACGTCTCGTTGACGGCCGGGTTTTTGAGATTTCAATTAGTTTTAAACCGCTTGAGCGGTGAGGTATTTGTAAATATGATGTATTGTACATCTACGAGGGTGATTCAGTATTACGTGGACTTTTGCTCTAATTCAAAAATTGTTAAACGTACAGTTACAAATCTGTGGACAATGATATATTGATACTGATTGCACAAGTATGCCAAATTTCATTTGGATCTGATAATAAATATTGAAATCACAGCGTCTGTAAGAGGGTATAGTTATAAATCGCGGGCAGCCCAGAAATTACGTAAGACGTCATCGTCACGCCTGTATCATTTCATGATGCTTTTGAACACTGTTAATCAACTGTTCTTTATTTTTCCTAACCCGTTATGCTCTCATAGTATGCATATTTGTACGTCCTTACAATATTTACTGATCTGTACCGTTACAAGTTCTGCAAGATTATATTTTCCCACTAATTTCACGGATGGTTGATTCAGACCAACGTAAGTACCGATTCAGTCAACGTCGGGTTTGTATCTCTACCCTCAACAAGTGACCGTGATACAATAGGTATTATACTTGATTCTGCAACATTTTTTTGTCTGCGTTGGGGGTTTTCAAAGCTGTACACTTAATCGCATGGTTATTAGACTGTAAATGCAATATTATGACGTCATTATTTACGTTAATTATGACATGACCACAGTAACATGGCGAATTTAACGAATTTAACATTGAAATATCATCCAGTTATCGATACGATATTAGACAACATGATGCAAAATTTCTGAATTTATAAATGAAGAAACACAGTAATACCCCAATCACACGAGAGTCGGAATGAGCCGGAATGCCGTAGGAATAGCAATTCGTGGTACATTATTGTATGTTCTAAATGTATTCCGACTGCATTCCGAGTACATTCCATATGTTCGGGCCAGTTTGAATGTTTTAACATGCTCTAAACCTATTTCGTTTGAAATAAAATACATATTTAAAAAAAAGAATAAACTGTTATTCAAAACTCTCTGTATTTATTGATACTGTCCTGATCACACGGCGTCGGAATGAGCCGGAATGCCGTAGGAATAGCAATTCGAGGTGTATTCCTTCATGATTGAAATGCATTCGAAACATTCTGTCTGCATGCTGAGTCAATTCGTAGTGCATTCGATATATTCCGGCCAATTCCTGTGTCCACTTCGAATGTTTTGCGCATGTTCAAAACTTTCGAGATACATTCGAAGTCGGGTGGAATATCGAACGGCTACCGAAGTGTATTCTTCCGAAATTCTGATAACATTTTAAATATTCTTACGGCATTCTGACTATATTCGAAACATTACTTAAATCCATTATAGGTACTGATATTAAACACACTACCCGTGCACAACCCGTGCATAATCCCGTGCAAAACGGTCCGATGCTTGTGTTTACCTTATTTTGAAAACATATGCGTGCACGATATCGGCTATCATTCCAGGCGGACTCGAAGTGTATTCGAGTTATACTCGAAGTATATAAGAATTGTATTTGAATGGTATTTGAAGTATTCCAACGGCATTTTGACACAGCTGTAATAATTTTGGTCAATTCGAGTTAGCATTCGGAATGTGTTTCGAATGTTTATTCTTTCTTCATTCCGACTCATTCGGGCCCATTCCGGCTGATTCGAGACTCGTGTGATTGGGGTATAACAATCAGCAATAATGTAAAATGTTTTACTGAAAAAGTATGTGTTGATCCGCGAAAGCATTTATGTGTTGCTATGGTAGCATATAACTGTTGATGCAAAGTATTGTTTTTAGATATGTCTGGTGATTGTTGTCAATAATAGATAAAAGCAGCTTTTGTGTAAATTTCATACCGATCTGGCCTTAAATAAACTTATTAGAGCAAAGGTCCACGTAACTCTGGATCACCCCTCGTATGACGAGGAAATAAGGATTATTAAGGATATTTGAACCATTTACAACGAGAAAACTGCTATACGGGACGTTAGCAAAACAGGCGAGTTGCAGTGCGTTTTTCCCAAATGTTAGAAAAAAAAGGTGCTATGAATATTTTAATGCATCACGATCGAGGGGCATTTATTGTAGGTCGTCCTCGGCCAATTCTCGATCTCATAGTTTTAAAATTAAAAGAATGTTGAAGCAAATCATTATCTTGACCATAACAACAATATGAATTTTCCGCACTTATTTCTTATACTGCTTTTAATAAGTTCCCATAAAACGTCAGGTTTGCATTTTTATTCAAATTGACTGAGTATGTTATTAATGCTTTCTATTGTTTTGGTCGAATATTTATCATCTATTAACATGCTGTTGTTTATTTTGAAATAACCGGGACCCCTTTTGAGTGGTGAAATCGAAGCCTATTGTGATTATCGAAGATTTTCAGATACCAAAAACTAATACAGCCGACAATGTACTCGTAGTTTACCATTTGAACTTCATGTATATTTCATTTATTTGGGATTTGAATCTCTCCAAGCATCAAGTAAATTAAATGATTTGGATATACTAATTATTCTGTTCCTACAGTGTGTGTGAGTATTTGAATTTCCATTTTTTTATCTAGTTGTTTGTCTAAAATTGAATTAAAATTTCCTCCAATAATGAAATTCTTTTCATAATTTAATTGCATATTAAATACCAAGTTTTGTAAAAATTGAAACATCGTCTTTATTTGGACCATAAATCTTGATGAGAGTAATCTCCTCTTCATTTTTTATATCAATTGCGAAAATTCGTCCTTATACTATATTTGTTACTTCCGTAGCTGTTATCACGCCAGGGATTTCTTGATTTATCAAAATAGCCACTCCTTGGCTATTTGAACTGGTACCACTAATTAACATGTCACCTTGCTAATCTTTCTTAAACTGAATTAGATTATCTTCTTTCGAATGAGTTTCTCGTAACTATTGTTAGAGATGATCCGTTCAAACAGGGGGGGGGGATACATTTTGTTGGTTCATGTTGAATTTGTGGCATAAAGAATGAGCCATGTTAGTGTTTATTTCAGTATGTTTTTGGTGTTTCCATGATTTTTTAGATTCTCTATATCAATGTGCTAAATATCATGGTGTGTATTCGATATAGTGTTGTAATTGTATAAGTACAGACTTCCACCATGCGGCTGTAGTTACTGTCATATATCGTAAGTGACAAAAATTGACCATATAGCATATATAAGTAAGATACGAGGGATGTTCAGAAATAACGTAGACTTTTACTCTGGAGTTCGCATTTGTTGTAGTACGAAAATTATAAATACACCATCATAATTCGGAATCTTTCTGCGATCAGTACACCAGATAAGGTATATCTGTAACAAGTCTGTAATGAATTATAGCTTCTCAAAACCAGTCACTACCACGCACCCGGGGCAAAACAAATGACGTCAGTGACGTTACAATGTCGGTGTCGATGAAAAAACCTCAACGATCATTTTTTCTAAGTCGCGAAAATAAGAATTGACACCAAATACACTTCTCAAAAATGCCTTTATACTTACTGTGGTCGTAATGTGCGATTATGTTGGTGGTAGCGTGCTGAATATTTATAGATTTCTTCTATTTCTTTCTAGACTGTGCATTACGATTTTGTGCCTGAAACACGCAACGTAAACGTCAACGCTGTGACTATAGATGTTCTAATGCCACCTCCATCTCTTTCATACCATTTTAATATCATTTTAAGACCAAATTATGACTGCCAGAGCTCGTCCTATTATTGATCATATTGGAGGTTTCAGTAGAAGTTTCCCCTGATTCCTTTATTAGTTATCACTGCGCGACTTTTTGTATTAATAAATAACGTCATGACGTACGTTATTAATTGCATAACTTGTGCTATTCACATGTTGTGTATTTTAGCCATAACATTTAAATTACACCAAAACGTCTGCGTAGATTGTTTTGACATAGCATTGTAACAACCCGTTTTGTAATAAAGATGCAAATTGTAATAATTATTACAAAACGGGATGAGAGCTTATTACACTTTGAAAAAATGTTTGCAACCCGTTTTGTAATAAAGTTGCAAAATGTAATACAACTTCAAAATCACTTCAAATGTGGTATAACTATTAAAAAAGTGATTGGTATGTGTCAGAAAAATTTAAATTAACTCTGCAATCAGTTTTGTTATAAGTTTTCAGTATTTAATTTTTTTTTTAAAATCTCTTTAAAAGTGAACTATTTATTACAAAACAGGTTTGGAATGTTATTACACATTGAAAATAACTTTGCAACCCGTTTTGTAATAAAGTTGCAAAATGTAATAAATTTTTGAAATCACCTCAAAAGTGAGGTTTTTATTACAAAACGGGTTTGGAGTGTTATTACACTTTGAAAATAACATTGTAACCCGTTTTGCAATAAATTTTTAAAATGTAATGAGGTTTTGAAATCACCTCAAAATCGAGGTATTTATTACAAAACGGGTTGGGAGTGTTATTACACTTGAAAATAACTTTGCAACCCGTTTTGTTATACATTTTTGAAATGTAATTTTTTTTTCAAATCACCTCAAACGTGATGTATTAAAAAAATTACTGAACGGGTTGAGAAGTGTTATTACACTTTGAAAATAACCTTGCAACCCGTTTTGTAATAAAGTTGCAAAATGTAATAAATCTTCAAAATCACTTCAAATGTGGTATAACTATTAAAAAAGTGATTGGTATATGTCAGAACAATTGAATTAACTATGCAACCAGTTTTGTTATAAGTTTTCAGAAAGTAACATTTTATTTATTACAAAATGGGTTTGGAATGTTATTACACTTGAAAATAACGTTTTCTAATAAATTTTCGAAATGTAATTTTGTTTTGAAATCACCTCAAAAGTGAGGTATTCATTACAAAAAAGGGGTTTGAAGTGTTCTTTCGCTTGGAAATGACCTTGCTACCCGTTTTTTATTAAATTTTCCAAATGTAATAATGGTTTGAAATCACCTCAAAAGTGAGGTATTCATTACAGAACGGGTTGAGAAGTGTAATTACACTTTGAAAATAACTTTGCAACCGGTTTTGTAATAAATTTTCGAAATGTAATAATTTTTTAAATCACCTCAAAAGTGAGGTATTTATTACAAAAAAGGGGTTTGAAGTGTGTTAAATTTTCAAAATGTAACAATTTTTCTGCTCTTCGTCCATGATTTTACATTTAAAAATTACCGGATGTCATTTAATTGAAATTTGATATTGGTATTCTAAACATCTAGACTGACATTGGAAGAAACATTACTTTCTAAGAAAAAAAGATTTAGCGGAAAACTTTGGGGCCTTGTCGTAAGCGAAATCAAGCTGATTTACGCGGTGCAACTCTTTCGATCAAATGTTCCCTTCTGTTCATTTAACCCCACGGTAAAACGTTGTGAATATCAAATATCACGAAATTGAGTATTTTTGTGTTATCCTCTTTTGATGGTCAAATGTTTCTTAGAAAATACATGCCATGTTTTTAAATTTGATTTTTGTGAAGCTCAAAGGTATTGATTTACACTCATACTTATATAAGTGTCGGGTGGCCATTATGATACTATATAACATTTGCGGCTAACACGTTACCAACAGAAACCGCCGAATATCCAAATCATAAAAGGTAGTACGGGTCACAGGTAACTGTATCACTGATAAAGAGTAAAAAATGTTTTTTATACAAATGATATTATCTTAGAAAGGTGGATTTGTACTAAATTGAACAGATTTTCAGGGTATCAAAAACAATAATTGGCATTCGATATACTCATATAGTAATAACATTCATAGACAACAGCGTTAGAACTACCTTCATGCAAAATCCCATCGAAATTGATCGACTAGTTAAAAAGTTATACCATGAAATGTATACCACGGTGTCCAGTCAATCACTGAGGTGCGTTCAAACGACAATGCTATTCCACAGGCCTAAGAAATTATATCACAAAATACGGGTTTTGAAATTTCCCATCTTCCCGTCATTACTATATATAATAGACAGGTTGGCAACGCTTTTTTCCGGCCCCTACAGGAATCCACAATTGGACGCACCATCGGGCCGGGACGGTTGCAATCTGGTCTAGATATGTTTTACTACATGAAACAATCAATTTATCTACCATTTAAATTGTTATAAGTTATATTTCGGGTATTTCATTTTTAGATCGATGGTTCTGATTCCATGACTGTCGGCCATTTGTTGACAAAATAATTCCCACTAAAACACGCATGGAACGAATGGATGCGGCTATTTCGTAACCAAGCTGAATCGTAACCGTCCATTTCGGCTATTTCGTAATATTTCGTAATTGGTTTTAATTGTTTTGCATAACATTTTCATTACGCGTTTTATTTTATCACCACTGTCTATTACACTCAAACTGATAACAGATTATGATAACTACTACTCCAAATTTACTTAATTTAAACACAAAATTTCACTCCATGGTGCCCAAATAATGACATATTATACGGAGGCACGGATTTCATGGTTGCCAGTGAACAGGACTCAGAGCAAAAGCTATAATTTTACGAATTTTCATAAGCATTTTGACGTTGTTCTTGTTGTGTGTATGCTCTTTGTGTTGGTGCAGATACATTTTGAACTCGTATGTAGTAGGAAATGGGTTCGGGTGTCGCCATTTTGTTCCTTTGCTCCACAGTGGAGCAAGTAGGAATTGGGTTCGGCTGTCGCCATTTTGTTCCTTTGTTTAGCTGTGGAGCACTGATGGAGTCCATTGTTCTCACAATGGAGCAGTGGTGGAGCCCTTTTATCCGCCATTTTGTTCAATATTCCTTCCATGATTCATTAATTCAGTATTGATTGGTAGATTGTTTCACTGCTGGAGCCCTTTCGTCCGCCATTTTATTCAATATCCCTACCATGAGTATAGATGTAGTATTGAGCGGTAATATTACCGTCTGCTTATAACTGCCTCATTTCCCTCAATATTGAAGGGATGACAGTTTGAATGACTTTTTTATCAATAGTCATTATGTGTGTGATTATTACATTTCCATTCTGAAAATATCAATTTAAAGGTTGTTGATTGTAGTGCATAATCAAATTAAACAAGAAACAATTCCAATGTATTTTGATTATTGTAATGTTATAAAATCGAGTTTATCTATCATTCAATCTACACTGTGGAGGAAATGCATAGAACAGCCATCAGAAAAACATGGACAATGCTAATCAATTCATTGACTTTTGAGAAAACCACTCGTATAATGGATTATTTAATGGAAAACAATATCTTAACTCAGGGTATGAGAGAAATAATAGAGTGTGAAAAGGCAAAATCGGCAATAAACAGGAAATGCTTGATATTATACAAAAGAGAGGTCCTAATGCTTTCGGAAATCTCATAGAGGCTTTAATACACACCAATTTAAAACACATTGTAACAGTTCTTTTGTCTAATATCAGTGGCCCAACACAGAATCATCAGATTGTAGCAAGTTGTTATAATAAAACGAAGCAGAGCACACCACCTGTCACAATTCAGAACCAAGAGACAAGAAGTGGTATTACTCCCTCTACAAACGAAACGATTGATTGTAACATTTGTTGTAGTGATAAAGTGTCTGTGGCTTTGATTCCATGTGGACATACATTATGTTCTTCATGTGGAGATAAAGTTCTATGTGAAGGTGTGTGCTGCTTTTGTAAACAAACCCTGAGCGATGTAATTCGAATATATTTGTGACAACAGTTTTTTGTTTGTTTTGTTTTGTTTATTTGTTGGTCTGTATAACCAGTTGTGAAAATGGCTCAAGCACAACTTATGTTTGATGAACAAACAATGGCATATTTACAGGCAGCTGGTTTTCAAGATGTAGTTTGGTCTCCAGTAAATCGTACAGTAACATGTACTCTAACAGACAACATTGTCATAGTGTTAAAAAAACGATCACAAATCAAAGTGTATTTTAAAAAGGGGAACAATCACATCGTTTTGCCAAACAATGATTCTGAATTATTGTGTGATTTAAAAGAAAGTGTACAACTACTATCCTCATTTTTAGAGGGACAATCAACATGAGTACATTAATGGAATTAGAATTTAAGTCTCAAGACCTAACATTTTATGAAGATAGATTAAAAACATTTGATTTGTGGTCGTCTCAAATTCAACCAAACAAGTTCCAGTTATCATCAGCAGGATTTTATTATACTGGTAGAGATGATACAGTGGAATGTTTTTCATGTGCTTTAAGATTACAAAATTGGCGAACACAGGACGATCCTATAACAGAACACAGATCACATTCTTCAAAATGTTTATTTTTGAAAATCATTGGACAGTTAAAATGCGATAAATCGTCCGTCAATTCATCATGGAATGCATGGTCATCATCAGTTTTTGATTTTCAACATGGCGATATTCATCCTGGTGGAGTTGATCAGACAAACTGAAAAATTAAATCTAAAAATAACATCGATTATTATACAATAAATATCACTCCTCACCAGTTCATTGCTCATTACTATCTAGCTATCAACTTGAACACACGTGAGAAAAAATGGCTTGCTCTCAGGAAATATTTACTCAACAAACTAATATTAACGATGAACGTTGTAATTCAACAACAAATAATGTTGTTAATGTTGATGGAATAAATTTCTCATCACCACCATTGGATCATACAACTCTACCATCTTCAAGTGTTTTGTTGATGCAATCTTATTTCGATTTCATCTATGCCAAAGCATTATGTAGTGTGAGAGGTGTGGCAATCAGAAAAAGTTGTTATGGATGTCAGATAAACCATCCATTACAAAAGGAGCATGCTTGTTTAATGTCTATGGAGTACAATGATGATAAGGATTGTGAACGTCATTTCTCCCTCATTTGTTGCAATTCATAAAAGTGTAATTAGCAAGAAAGACTTTCTTCAGGTAATGAAAACAGAACAACGGTGTAATAAAATGAAGAAAACACTACTAACAATTGATCGTTTGGAGGAAAGGTTATTTCATTCAGCAGAGTGAACTTTATAACATTATGTTTCCTGTCTCATCAGCACAGAATAACGTTTTAATAATGCACTTGATTTAAGTGTATTATCTCAAATATTATTGTGGCATACTTATAATACTAACCTTGTTGTTATACAGTAGAGATTTTCTATTTTGTGACAGAGATGGACTGAAAAATAATATGATAATCTTTTTACATTTTATAGTGAATAATTTTTGTAATAGTTGTAATAAAAATGATGTAATAAAATGTTATAAATTATGTTGTAATAAAAAATGCTATAATAAAAAAAAATGTTAGAAATATGTACTGTTTTGTATTAATTTTATGTAGAATGTTTTTAATCTGCGTTTTATCCATTTAAAAGTAAAATCATACATTTTTAATTTTTATGTTCAAACATGGATAAAACGCAGAAGGAGAACATTCTCACCAAGTATTATTTCAACACAAAACATCCTGGGAGTTATTTAGGTGCCACAAAATTACAAAAGATATTAAACAAAAAATATTCTGGAGTATTCACTGTTTATTTCATAAATAAGTGGCTGGATAATCAAGATTCATATGCTGTACAAAAGCAAGTGAGATATTCCACATGTGCAAGTTGCTGGATTAAATGATCAAGCCGATATGGATCTCATGTCTGTTGAGAATATTTCAAAGTACAATGATGGAGTTAAGTTTTTACTCATTGTCATAGACATATTTTCACGTTTTCTGCTAGTAAGACCTCTTTTAAATAAAAAAAACTCAAACAGTTTTATCTGCAATAAAAGATGTTTTAAAACAACGTCATTTCACCAAAGTGAGGATTGATCGGGGAAGTGAATTTGTTAATCAAGATCTAAAGAGTTCATGAAAAAAAACAAGATATATACTTGTTTTACACACACAGCAACAATAAAGCTAATTATGCAGAGCGAGTTATTCGAACATTACGCGGTATAATGTTTAGAATGTTAAGACACAATCGTAATTACAGATATATTGAACACCTACAAGATCTCATCAACAACTACAATAATACCCCCCATCGCAGTCTTGAGGGGTTATCACCAAAGGACATTACGAAAAGGAATGAAACTCAAATTTGGGGTAATTTGTACTTGAAACCGAAACACATCCCAAAAACAACACCAAAATTTAGATTTAAACTTGGTGGTTTAGTTCGACTGAGTTATGTAAAACACCCTTTTAGAAGAGCTTATCAACAGCAATACACTACTGAAGTGTTTAAAATTAAAAGTAGAGTGTTTAGGCAAGGTATACCACTATATAAAATTATTGACTTAAATAACGAACCCATTAAGTGTTATGTGAAAGAACAAGAAATTATTTCAGTTGATAAAAATGAAGAAAATCTATGGTATGTTGAAACAAGAGGGCGCAGAAGGCCCTGGATCGCTCACCTGAGTAATATTCGAGTGATGTTAAGTCGAGAAATGAACTTTTTCTACATAGAAGTTCATTTTTTTTAGTGCAGCTAATCCTGATTCTCGGATTATTCCGGAATAGTAGGATATGCCTCTATGATAATTATGTTTAAGGTTAATGACCTTATCTGTTTATTTAATGACCTCATCATATTATAGGGGTCATCTATTGATGATAACCAACCTCAAAGCAAAGTTTGATGATCTTAGGCCAAACTGTTCTCGAATTATTGATCTGAAACCATTTAGTGTACCAGACAGCTGACATGTAGAATGAAATATAGAGACAAACTTGCATTGTTTTAAGAACAGAGCTAGATATTTTCCTTCATAATACTGGCAATACAGATACTAATATATTGAATGAAAACAATGGCAAATTTGAAGCAATGTATTTATGAAACTATATTACAAACAATATTAAGAAGACAGCTACAAAGGAATATAATAAAAACAATCTGATAGAAACAATACTGCCTCCTCCAGCAAACAATAACAATAATTATTTAATTGACATACCTTTTATATTCACAGTAGAACTCCACCTTTAGTCTGGCTACCCATTAGAGTAGAACTCCACCTTTAGTCTGGCTACGCATTAGAGTAGAAAGGTGGAAATTACAGTAGAACTCCACCTTTCGTCTGGCTACCCATTATATAATATTTTATCAAATAAATCAACTTCTTCCATGTATAGCTACATTTTATTTTGGGCCTGATTATCTAGTCTTGTAATACCTGGCAGGCTCATGTAACCTGATATGCTAGCATAACTGTAAGGTGACATAACTGACCATTAACTAGCTGAACACACAATAAACTTCTCCTACTGACTGAACAAATGACCAGATGGTCTACACATGTTTGAATTCAGATACCAGAGTCAGGGTTTAGTATATCTCATTGAAAAGTCATTAATGTCAGCAAGAAAGAAATATCCAACATTATTTCTTATCTAAAGGTGAGGTCAGTGGGAGTCTGCATTGTGGTATAAGAGAAGATTTTCAAAGTTTTCTACAATAACATAGTGACTGGGGTAGGGGGCTATTTTAACCCCATGGGGGTAAAATTTGTACAATCTTGTAAGAGGACCCCAATAATTATGATGTTACATGCACAATATCAAAGTTGTAGGTCTTGTGGTTTCAGAGGAAAAGATTTTCAAAGATTTCTCTCTATAACTCTATTGCAAAACAAGTGACCCCCGGGACGGGTGCAGTTTTGACCCCAGGGGCAAAATTTTAACAGTCTTTGTAGAGGATCTCATGATGAAGCTTCATGCAAAATATCAAAGCTGTAGGCCCTGTGGTTTCAGAGAAGAAGATTTTTTAAGTTTTCACTTTTAAAATCTATTTTTAGCTCCTGTGACCTAATTAATAAATTAACCAGAACCATTTGAACAACTTTAAAAGAGGACCACCCAAGGATCATTCCTGTGAAATTTGGTTAAATTCCATCAATTGGTTTAGGAGAAGAAGTCATTTAAAGGAATTGTTGACGGACGACGGACAACGACGGACGACGACGGACGCCGGACAGCCACCTATCCTAAAAGCTCACCAGTGAGCACTTCGTGCTCAGGTGAGCTAAAAATATTAAAAAAGAGAAAAGTCAAGGGAAAACTGCAATATTTTGTTCGATGGGAGGGCTTTTCACGATCATTTGACAGTTGGGTTGGTGCAGAACAAGTACAACAGAAGTAAAAACATCATGGAATGTTATATGTTTGTGAGGGATAGTGAAAGTAATCACATATTCAATGACAATACACCTTATCAATTTAAAATTAAATTAAATCGTTCACTTAACTTCGATGGTTATTGGAAGGTTGCTTTGTGTGAAATCAGTGTACAAATGAACTCCAAAGTTAAAAAGAAAGATGTAGACAATACCCTACTTATTAACTCCAATATTTGTCAAGAAAGCATTGTTGATGGATGTGAATATTCAATACTAAGAAGGATAGAAAAAAATGATAAAAATGGTTGGAATTATGTATTTAATTCACCATTTTATTTACCCATAAAGAAATTGGATGTTCGAAAACTTGATTTTACTATAAAAACTGTGAATGGTGAACTCGCTTCATTTATAAATTCACCAGTGCACCTAACACTTCATTTTAAACGTTATCCATTTTATCCTAATTATGAATCAATCTAAGTTATATGTTCCAAACCCTCAAAAATGGGTGAATTATTTCAAACATAGTAAAAATCAAAATGGAAGAGGATTATACATACCTTCTGAAACTTCTACAGAAAGTAATAATGTGTTGTTAAAAACTGTTTCACCAGCACAGCAAACAGTTGAACAAGCCAAAAGTGAACTGAAACGAGATGGTATAAATACATCAGAGATATCATTGTTACCTCATAAAGTAGAATCACCTCATTCAGTGAGAAAGTCGAAAAAAGTGAAGAAAAAAGTATTCAAATCGAAACAAAAACAACAGAAAAACACTAAATCAAGTAAAAGTGTGGTGAAAAACAGAGTAAAAGTGAATAACAGAGTGAAAGTGAATAACAAAGGAAAGGAAAACTCTTACCAAGGAAAAGACAGAACAAAAAACATAAAAAAAGGAAATAAAACAAGCAAAGTTTTAGCAAAAAACAAAGCAAAAAACAAAGCAAAGGTGTATAAAAAAGGAGGTAAAAAAAGGAAAAATAAAATACAGAGATAAAAATTTGCAACAACTTGGGACATATTTGGAAATTAAAAAAAAATGTCTTATTTTTCTCAAGATGGCTTTACAGAAGGTATACCTGATGAATTGTCATTGTTTGATTTAGCACCTACTCAAGTAGCAGTCAATGATATTTATAATCAAGAGATAAGACCATTATCTCAAGTATCTGATGTTACTCCTATTGAATTTCAAAATAGTGGTCAAAACTCTATGGACTATCTCGAACTGCAGGGAACGCAATTATGTGTAAAATTGAAAATAACGAATCCAGATGGAAGTGATATCACCAGCAAGAAAGTGGGTCCAGTGAATTTGTTTTTACAAGCTTTATTTACAGCTACAGAGGTGACATTGCAAAACAAAGCTGTCATTACATCAAATTACAATCCATATATTGCAATGATTCATACTTTACTCCATAACGGACAAGATACTACAACCTCTCAATTATCTTCTCAATGTTTTATAAAAGACGATAATGATTTTCCCAACGATATCAGCGCCGATGGTAGAAATAATGGGTTATATTTGAGGTCAAAGTATATTCAAGATTCTAAAACATTAGACTTGCAAGGACCAATACATCATAGCTTATTTACTATTAAACGATATTTGTTAAACCAAGTGGATGTTAAATTGAAGTTGTATCGAAGCTCTCCGGCATTTGTCTGTCATCTGGTGATACTAATCCAAGTTATAAAGTAAATATATTGGATATTTACCTACTAACTAAAAAAGTCAGAGTCAACCCTGCACTCATTGTCGCCCATTTAGAGATGTTGAAAACCAACACAGCTAAGTATACATTTGACAGAGTCAGGAAGCTATACAACAAATCCCTTCCACTTCATGAATTATGATATTCAAAGTTTATGTTTATATTCCGATGGAGTTCCAGTGTGGGGGTCCCCACTTAAATTAAACTTCAATTAAACGGAAGGACAAAGTTTTATGAGAGCTTACACAAATATGTTTCTAACTGGAGGTATCTGGAATAAAGATAGAGGGCTTGATATAAATAGGGAGGATTTTGCTAATACATCCACTTTATTTACTTTTCAACTAGAACCAATCTTCAACAATAACAAGAACCTTTTATCTCTAGTGAAGACTGGTAATGTGCGATTAGAGGTGTTGTTTAAATCAGCTCTTACATCACCAACTAGTTGTATTGTATAAAGTAATTCACTAGGTTTTTTCCAAATCAACTCTCAAAGGGATGTCATAACCGAATGAATACATCTCAACTTCAATGTTGCATAGATTGCATTTCATTGTTAAAACAATCAACTTTAGGTGTTTTTGCAGCAGATCAACTACCGAAAGAGATAAACTTTCCGTGTGGATTTATAGCTAACACTGATGATCATTTTAAGAAAGGTACACATTGGTGTGCTTTTTTCTTCCCAAACTCATCTACAATGGAATATTTTGATAGTTATGGAAAACCTATAGATTATTTCAACACATATTTTTCTACGTATGCCTCCAACTTCTTACATATAATTGTAAATTATAAACAATTACAAAGTGTGAATAGTGATGTATGTGGAATGTACTGTTTGTTTGTTTTATTGCAGCGATTGAATGATGTGTCTTTTTCTAATATTGTAGATAGTTTTTCCAATGATAAGGACTGTAATGATATTTTCATACATAATTATGTCAGTAGTATGTTTCCATGTTGTAATCACAATACATGTATTGATAATCAAGTATGTAAATCACTAATAAAACATACTGTGTTATAATTATTATTGTTATATATATCATCTCATTTAGTTTTTTGCTGTCTCGGAGTGTACAACATGTCGGAGGCTCTCATTAAATTTGAATGTCCAGCCACATGTATTGTAGCTGGGGCGAGTGGAAGTGGAAAGTCAACCTTTCTTTTTGATGTGTTTAAAAACGCAAAGTCTATGTTTACTAAGCCACCAAAGAAGATTATATACTGCTATTCCATCTACCAACCTCTGTTTGATGATATGAAAAAACATGTGAAAAACATAGATTTTTTTGAGGGGTTACCATCCAAAGAAGATATGGATATGTGGTGTGTGGAATATTAGTGATTGACGATTTGGTGCAGAAGGGATCCGAAAGTGTAGATATAGTCAACTTATTCACAATTTATAGTCATCATCACAATTTTTCAGTATTTTTTGTGGTACAAAATCTGTTTACAGGAGGGAAACCTTCCGCACAATCAGTTTAAATAGTCATTATTTTGAGTTGTTTAATAATCAAAGAGATCAATTACAGATTCAAACATTAGCAAAGCAAATGCTTCCAGGTGAGACAAGATATTTTATGGATGCCTACAGAAAAGCTACACAGAAGAAATACAGTTACTTACTAATTGATATAAGTCCACATTCAAATCAGTTATATAAATTACGCACAAACATCAAACTCTGATTGTATTCCGTCCTGAAAAGGAGAATTATGGGAGATAAAATACAGAAAGAAAAACATTTTTTAAAATTTCTACTTAATACTAGTGAACAGCAACAAAAACTGTTAATGAAAAACTTATCAAAATCACAAGTAAGTGTGATTATTGAGATAATTTACAATTTTCTAGCTGGAAATCTAATAATATGTAAGGGGGTTAAAAAGGGATTAACACGATATAGACATATCACACGTAAGGTAATATCCAAGGGATTATCACAGAAAATGAGAAAAGGCATTCTATCTAAATATTTCAAACAGATTATTTCATTAATATAATAAAACCCTGTGAATCATGGCTCAGGAGTTAGTGCTGATTCCTAAATCTAAATATGAACATTTACTATCAAAACACAGTTTTGATATTGAAAATAATCAACAAGACAACCCTGTTAGGGTAAATCAAAATGGTGGACAAATATTAAATAAAGTGGAGAAAATGTTGTATGTAAAACAACCATTTACAACACATACAATCAACAATGAAAATATTCATGTGAAGAAATCAACAAAAAATGGAATTAAAAAGAGGAGTATTAAGAAAAAACAGAATGCAAAGAACAACCATTTGAAAAGATTGAAATGGATTTCCTACAATATATAAAACTTTTTTTCTACAATGTCGTAATATTCATCTTTCAATAAATGTTGACATACTTTTTATTTAATCAAACTAAATGCAAATATTCATAGTTATTGAAACACAACATTTTGGCGAACTTTTTCCTCAAATTTTGGAGGGAATTGTTGGTAATCAATATAAAATGTGTGCCGCCTTCATTTCAAAATCAAACCCTCACTATGGCAGACATAGATTTTGATGAGTTAATGATGCAATACCCAGATGATAGTGAGGAACTCATTGAACAAATTAATGTGTTAAAACGAAGACTTGAGTGTGATGAAAATAAGGAAAATAAATATAAAAAAGTGCAATATTTTGGATATATATATTTCTTCAAATTTTGGAGGGGATGCTTAGTAATCAATATGAGTATGTAGTATAGTGTGACACTGTTAGTTTGAGAAAAACCTTTCACAATGGCGGACATAGATTTTGATGAGCTAATGAAAGAATACCCAGATAGTAGTGAGGAACTCATTGAACAAATTAATGTGTTAAAACGAAGACTTGAGTGTGATGAAAATTATGAATGTGATGAAAATAAGGATAAATTAACAACAAAAACTGGGGGTAGAAAAAACAAATGGATTTCAATGCGATACTTGTGGAAAAGTGTACAACTTAAAACGAAATCTCACTAGACATATATTGTTACATAGTACATTTTTTCCTAGTGGGTATTGCGGAGATAAATTTAGAAGAAAGGATGTTTTATTGAGACATATCAGAAAGAAGCATGAACAGCATGGTGGGCGTATAGAAAAATGTAAAAACAAGGACATACCATCCAAGGATAATACATCCACAACAAGATTGTCGGGTGATACAATTCCCACCCATCACATTCCTTCATTAAATCTTGAACATAATTACTCGTCATCAAGATCTACTTCAACATCTCCCAGACATACTTCTCCATCAGTGGACTCTACTTCACCATCTTCCGGACATACTTCTCCATCAGTGGACTCTACTTCACCATCTTCCGGACATACTTCTCCATCAGTGGACCCTACTCCTTCATCTGAAGATGTACATCATAATAATGCATTAAATAATAACGTTCAGGATTTTACACTACAACCAGATCATCGTGAACAGTATGATCTACTTACATTTTTTGCAAATTCTCAGCAAAAAATTCAAAACCTTTTAAAATCAAGAGTACAAAACAATGCCATTAAATGGTATATATCTGTACAGGTAGAATTAGTTAAAGAATGGCAAGATGAATCACAGATATCAACTCCATATTTTAGAAGTAGGAATTATATTACACTAAACTTGGAAACAATTGATGAAAACAATTTAACTGAAGCATTACAAAAAATGTTTGCAAGTTTTGCGAAGTATATAAGAGAAGGTTCTGGTTCGGTGTTGAAAAAAGTGCTTAAACTAATCATACATACTGTGAATTATTCACCATTGACAGGATCTAATTTTATAGAACTACCCAGAAAAATACGAAATATTCGATCCTTGTTAAATATCAGAAATATTGATCAAAAATGTTTTTTGTGGTGTTGTCTCGCTTTCATCCATTCTTCAAACTCTCCTCTGGCAAGTACGTTTGAACCCTTTGAACATGAAATAAACATGAAAGGTCTGAAATATCCTATGACCATTGATCAAATTACTAAATTTGAAAAACTAAACCCATCTATATCTGTCAATGTTTTCGCATTTGAGGATAATGATATTCTACCACTCCGCATTACACAATGTCAACAAAGGATCCATCACATAAATTTACTTTTATCGCAAACAGAATCAACTTCACACTATGTTCTAATTCAAGACAAAAATGTGTTTCTTACCCATTTTCGAAAGGGGGGGGGGTCATATCATTATTTTTGTAGATATTGTCTGCACGGATTTAGCAATCAAGGATTGTTCGATGATCATATTGAATACTGTCAAAATCATGACGCTCAGAGAATAGAATTACCAACTGAAGAAGATTGTTTACTGGAATTTAAAGATTATGAAAAAATGTTAAGAGTTCCATATGTTATTTATGCTGATTTTGAGACATTAAATAAACCGCTAGATTCATCCAATCAGTTGGGATCTACAATTAAAACTCAATTATTAGAACCATGCTCTTTTGGATATAAAGTGGTGTGTACTAATCCCATTAACAGCAAGGATACAGTTCTATACCGAGGCCCTAATGCATCTCAAAACTTATAGAATGTTTACTAAAAGAAAGTTATGAGATAAAACAAAAACAGAAAAATATTCAACCATTAAATTTGAGTGAATGTGAAGAAAGAAATTTTCAATTAAGTAATCGATGTTGTTTATGTAACAAACTTTTCTCAGATAAAGACACAAAAGTTAGACATCATGATCATACAACTGGTGAATATATAGGTAGTGCCCATATGAAATGCAATCTTCGATGTAAACAAGTTGATTTCATTCCAGTCATATTTCATAATTTGAAACATTTTGATGGTCATTTATTATGTCAAAGCATTCGAATGTTTAAAAAACATAAAATAAAATGCATAGCACAAACTATAGAAAAATATATTAGTTTTAGTATAGGACAACTGAGGTTTATAGACTCCCTGGGATTCCTATCCTCATCTTTAGAAACTTTGGTAGAAAATTTAGCTACAAGTGGAGGGAAATCAATATGCAACCATTTAATCATTTTCAAAGTGAGATAAAAAATCATACAAAACTTTTACTAAGGAAAGGTGTTTACCTCTATGAATATATGAATAGTTGGGAAAAATTTAATGAGCCTCACATTCCTCCAATTGAAAGGTTTTATTCCTCGTTAACAAATGATATGATTTCTGAAGAAGATCATATGCATGCAAGACATGTGTTTCAAACATTCAATTTAAAAAAATTAGGTGATTATCATGACTTATATTTAAAAACTGATGTCCTTCGTCTAACAGATGTATTTGAAAATTTTCGTGATATGTCCCAAAAATGTTATGGGTTGGACGCTGCACACTGCTACATATGATAATTCAGTCTTTGGTGAGTTGGAGTTTACTTATTTTCAAAATCATATCACCGACATTTATTGATTTGATGTAGTTGAGTGAGCGAGAAGAAAAAAACATAATAAAAATACATTAAAATTAAAGTGTGTGATACATTATCTCGTTTTAAATGTTTGATATATGTTTATACATTGATTTACATCAATAAAATAAAATAAACTCACCTCACTCCATATGTATTTCAATAATCATTGCGTGTGTGTTTGATAATTTATGATTTCCATGAGGTAACTCTCCAAAATAGGAGATAGTATGGGTGTATTAAATTTCCGGTAGACTGGTATCACTTTATTCGCACCAATAAATTTCGAAATCATTTCATTCGCACCAATTATTATTCACACCAACAACTATTAAAATAGTATATACTTAATATTTGAATGGATTGTAAATAATAAACATACTAATGGGTGACTTTTATTTCAGGCAAAACTATGGACAATTTACGAAAACATCGAACAGTAGAGTTGGTACACACAGAAAAAAGATTAAAGAAAGTCATCGCAAAGTCCAACTACAAACAACATAGAATATTTTCCAAAAATCTTGTTGGTGTAGAAATGAATAGAACGAAAGTGAAGTTGAATATATTGGAATGAGTGTATTAGATTTATCCAAACACACCATGTATGATTTTTACTATAACCACTTAAAACAAAGTTATGGTTCGAAGGTGCAATTGCAGATGACAGACACTGACTCTTTCTTATTCTATTGTGAAACAGATGATTTATTTAAAGATATGTATCAATATTCTCATTTGTTTGACACTTCAGATTTCCCTAAAGATCATTTTCTTTACAGCAACACAAATAAAAAAGTCATGGGAAAAATGAAAAGTGAAACAAATGAGAAATGTATATCTGAATACTGTGGATTAAAATCTAAAATGTATGCATGTATATATGAGGGAGAAGAAGGAAAACGTGCAAAAGGTATTTCAAAAGGAGTTGTTCAAAAAGAATTGAGTTTACAACATTATAAAAATGTTTTATTTGAGGAGTCTTCTTTTCTCTCACAAATGCATACATTAAGAAGTAACAACCATCAAATATCTCTTGATAAAATCACCAAGGTTGGATTAACATGCTTTGATGATAAACGATACCTACTTAATGATGGTATAATAAGTTATGCGTATGGGCATTACAAAATATAAGTATGGTTTATTTTATCAAAGTTTTATTTATTTTATTTTTTAAGTATCATTGTGGGAGTGTCACCTGCAAGAAAGAAAGGAAATAAAAAATAAATAAGCAAACAAAAGAAAATCTTTTCCTAAATCAATATATATTTTGAAAACATGTATTCTTATTTATTTGACATTTGTTCTCATAAGTTTTGTAATTTGTATTTTAATTAGATGAAATGTAGATAGTAGTTTTAAATTTAATAAAAAATGTAAATGGTATTAGATGTTGTTGTGACTTACAGGTGTGGCCAAAAACCACTCTTCGCTTTCCTCTGCGAGGTAAGCCTGTATCTGCAATACAAAGGGAAAAAACATGTTATGATATTTGATGTAAAAAGAAAATACATCAACATCTTTGATTGAATTTAGATGATTAGAAGTAATTATATATACATATATCAACAATTAAATAAAAAAATAAATAAAAAAAAACGGTTGTAACACTAACGACGTTATCCACGTCTTGACCAATTTGGGACACCACCTGCATGAAAGATAAAAAATGTATTATATTTTAATTATGAAATAGAATTAATAGGATAAACATGAAATTCCACATATTTTACAATCATACATGTATATGAAGGAAAAATTGAGTATTTAATAACCGTGAGGAAATCACACTCACCTTTATGGGCGAAATCTCCTCATACATCCCCCCATTGATACAGGCACCAACACATTGTGATGGATGGATGGCTGATGATGGTGGTGTTGGCTGGTTGGTTGATGATGCTTGTGTTGATGTGAATGACGCATCCTGTTTTGAAAAGAGAGTTTAATGATATATGTGTTATTAACACACACACACACGCACGCCCGCCCGCACGCCCGCCCGCACGCACGCACACACGCCCACAAGCACGCTGCCACGCAGAGTAGTATTTTAAAATTAATTAAATGGAGATAGTAAAAAAAGTAAATAGTAACTTACCTCCAACATCTCCACGGCAAGTGAATTCACTCTCGCTTGGAGACTGCATAATACACGATAGTCACTCATGTTAATGGTGATACTTTTTTGTTTGTATGTATCTTGTAAATGCATATAGCATTTACCCTTGAAGGTTGATATACTTAAACTTTTTCCCCCATCCATTTTATGGATCGCCTTTACAGGCGCTCCAACACTATTACGCTTGATTGTAAACATTTTTTATAAAAAAATGATGGTTTGCACATGCAGTGAATGTATTTATATCACTGTCAACATAAAGAAATGGGGGGTCTTAACCAATAGGTTGTACGTATAAAGATGATTGACAAATAACCCCCTCCCCCCCCCCCCCATAACACATGGGTTGGATTATAGTTGAGTATTTCACATTCTTCTTGTGTGTGAATATTATGTAACACCCTCATTATACAAACCTTTGTGGTAATAACTATGGGTGGAGATAAATGATGTATTGATAAACTAAACACCTTTATTATTGTTACCTTCTATACTTCATTTACCCCAATTTTGAGATAAAATAAAATATACTAACAAGTAATACCATACACACTTCACTATAAGGTATTTCATCAATCTTATGTTGGTTACATCATAGAAAACTGTTGATGATCTATAAAAATTCATTCTGTTTTAAATTTAAAAAATCTATTTAAATATAACTAAATGTTGTGTAAAGTGTAAAAATATATTACTTTTACAGTGAGAACTCATTCCAAATACGTTTCGTTAATTTCTTCTCTTTGAGTTATAAACATTAGATATAAACAACCAGTCTTATTACGTAGAACTTTCGATTTCGCTTCTATCATCACAAAACATCTTTTGATCATGTTTCTTTTTATTACATTAGCTGTGGTGATATCATCCAATTATGCATTTGATAGTCGAGATATATGTGAGGAGATGAGTGATGATACGTTATTGTGTATCGGTGAGGGGTCGGGGTGTATACAATCATCGGGGAAGAGCACACACGATTGATTATGAGAGGGAACTATGCTAACTCCAAACTAGATTTGATGGATTCCAGCATAATATTCATCATCGATGAAGAGAACAATTTGAATTGTCAAAACGTTGTATCAAGTGGAGGTGTCACCATCATAAGGGATGTGGAGAAATCTTGCCCTGTAAGACATTTATCCCCCCCCCCACATTAATTTTATCAAAACTCCGTTAATCGACTTATTTTGTAATGTTGATACAATCTTTACAAATAAATAAATACTCAGATTATAACACAATGTCACAATGCGAGGTAAGCATAGAAATATGCATAATGAAAGTGGGTTCTAACATTATTAAGTTTGGTGTGGAAGTGATATACCCCCACACCATCCTCAATAACCCTCAGGTGTGAGGTGGGGTCCCCTCTAGATAGTGTTACACCAAAGATGGAGTTTTACAATTTATCTAAATACATTACTATACTACTCACTACATCACTCATCATTTTCTATCTTTGAGAAAATACTTGGTTATAACCATCCAATTTGTTTAAAGTAAAATCAAAATACTTTTAAGAGATAATTACATTCACAACAACGTATTGATTTAATATTATACATCATCAATCAATTAATATAATCTTTGTATTTTACATCTATTTTCTAAAGGGGGTGAGTGGAAGTACACAACGGATAGAGATGATGCCAATATCAAAGACTACAACGTGTCACATAGACACAACAGCCATGGGTATAACATCAATACCCACAGACAATGTCATGGATATAACATCAGCACCCAAAGACAATGTCATGGGTATGATAAGATTTCAATTTTACATTGATTGTTAATATATTAACTACATACAGCAATTATCAATATTGTTGTAGATGTAAATTACAAAATACAATTAATGGTGGTTATACTTCATGAAAGTTATTGATATAGAATTATGATTTCATAAGAAATCTAAGGTGATGTTATAACAGTATTATCAATGTGGTCTTTTGTTTTTAATGAGGGTGTGTGTCATATGCTGTGAATAGTATAATCATTTTCTTGTAATAGGTGATAACTCCAAACACAACACCATCATCATCATCACCACTCTTACCACCATCATCGTCATCATCATCATCATTTCAATATGCGTGTATAGGTGTGTGAAGAGGCGACAAAACAGGGCTGGAAATGTAACATTGCATAATATAGTTTTATCTGATTTACCCACAAATTCATCTCCATCCTCCTCAGAAGTGACTTTATTTGAGCCTATCCCTCCAACTCATAGGAATGAGGATGTTAGAGTCAGGTATAAGTTTGAATAATGTCTGTATCAAATATTTTTTCATATAAATTTGATTAAATATAAATATTTTCTCTGTTGTAGGATCTTCCATGAGCATATTCATTATCACCACCATTATCACCACCATCATCATCATTTTATTCCTTCTTTCATTTTTTAATATATTTTGGATTTATAATGAAGAAATTTTAAATTGGTTGCAAACAGGGTACTTCGAGAATGAAGGGCAAGAACAGGTGATTGATAATCCTCCATCAGTAAGAAGATATCCAGTGAGAAATCGACGTAGACCAAATTTCCTCCATTATTAATCTGGTCTATGTCGATTCCTCGCTGGATGTTGATGTCGTTATTGTTAGGATAAGATAAGATGAAGTTTAATTCCAATCAAGGGTTATATAACATGATATAAGAATCACAGATAAAACAAAATGGGTTGGGAAAAAATAAACATAACGACAAAGAACTTAGAAAGTAAATAAGGCTTGATTTTAATTAGGTAGCACAAATTAATAAGGCTTTAGCTCTAAAGAATCTTATAGACGATCTATCAAAACATTGCTTTGAGTGAAACTGTAACTAAAACATATACTTTACTGTGATTTAGAAAAAGTTATCTAAATGAATACAATTTATGTTCATTCAAAAAACGTTAGGTGTTAGGAACGTTTTATGAATGAACATAAATTGTATTCATTTAGAAAAATGTTATCTAAATGAATACAATTTATGTTCATTCAAAAAACGTTAGGTGTTAGGAACGTTTTATGTTTACAGTGTTTTTCAATTCTGATAAATCTAGTCCTTTGTTGTTGTTTTTTATTGAAAAGTTGTGCTAAATGCTATGTATATTATAATTATTTTCATAAATTTGATAATGTAAATTCTGTGATTGATTTTTTTATTTTTGTTATCCTATTTGTCATTAGTGGTAATATCATATTAAAATTTTATTTATAGTTACTAAAATGTCTATTCTAATTATTCATATTTTGATATTTAAAAGTTCAGGAAACATTTAAGGTGAGGGGGGGGGGTAAAGTGATGTTATTACAGTATTATTGATGTTGTCTTTTTTTTCTTTTTTTTTTATTGAATAGTTGTGCCAAATGCTATGTATATTATGATTATTTTCATAAATTTGATAATGTAAATTCTGTGATTGATTTTTTTATTTTTGTTATCCTATTTGTCATTAGTGGTAATATCATATTAAAATTTTATTTATAGTTATTAAATCTCTATTCTAATTATTCATATTTTGATATTTAAAAGTTCAGGAAACATTTAAGGTGAGGGGGGTGATGTTATTACAATATTATTGATGGGATCTTTTGTTTTGTTTTTTATTGAATAGTTGTGCCAAATGCTATGTATATTATGATAATTTTTATAAATTTGATAATGTAAATTCTGTGATTGATTTTTTTTATTTTTGTTATCCTATTTGTTATGTTGTTGTAGAATATTTAGAACTTGTTACTTATGTTTATAATATAAAAAAAATTAAATAGTGTTTTTGATTTTGTTTTAAGTGATTGTATGTTTTGAGAATATTTGTTAACAACATCTGCTTACCCAATTTTCAATTGAGAAGGGTTGGGTGGGGGAGGGGGGCAGGTGATGTTAACCAAAATTTTCAAATGTATTTAAAATATCCGAGAAAAAAGTAATATATGCACACGCAGCTATTCACCATCGAAAGACTTCAATTGTTAAAATATAGGCCTTTGATTAGTTTACAACATGTGTTAGCTTTAGATTTGAATTGAAATAATGAATACAATAAAAAAATAATCAGTGATTGTATCACACTCACTCATGTATAGTTATGCGAGACAAAAAACGACAACCATCTGTTGGCATGTGCTAATATTGGATGTGTTTATGCATTTGGTTCATTACCATAAGAAATACTCAACATTTATAAAAAGAGAAACTAACTATTCATCTTTACCCTTTATTATGGATTATATGAAACGGAGTACAATTGAGACATAGAATATGAAATTATACATTTGCATCACCAAAAAAAAACAACATCTGGTTATATTAAATAACCCACAAATGCAAACAAAATGTCATATCATGAATAAAACTAAATAATATGGCACAGTGATGCCGTGGCACAGTGATGCAGGTGTTGTGAATTACAATTTGAAATTTTCTTCAGAAAAAAAAACACCATAAAAAACAACATCTGGTTGACATAAATAGTTGATTGAAGAGCGTAAAATGAATATTATACATGGAAAATTATATCATGTGTAATAGAGTTAATGGATTGCTTTAGTAATGGAATCATCAATAGAAGGTGAATATTTCCTCAGTTGAAACCACTGACGTAAACTCAATGTTATCCCTCGAATCGTGGGGAAAGTTTATGAAAACGTCTAATGTCTAAAACCACATATTTATCCCTATTGCAAACTGTGAGATAAATATTTTCCTCCAGGTAGAATTGTTTAATTTAAGTACAAGCAGATTGGTTGTGTACAGCTGACATTTCCATGTGTTTCTGTGGGATGGTGTGTTCATGGTTAGAGAGTATAACAAATCCAGGTGTTAAACATGTGACAACCACCATTAGCATTAGAGCGATTCCTTTAACCACATTCATAAGTTTTTTAAAACTACTCGAAAAATTCACTTGAGAGGTATTTTCAACATCGAGAAACAAATTATGAATACCCAAATCAGATTCATCCATTGAATGAGTCATCCTACACCACCAACGTCTCTTTGAGTTGTGATGAGATAATGGATACAAATATATATATGTGATGACTTTAATACAAAGATTATATAGAAGATAGGAGGGATCACCAGGTGCATAGTGGTCTGGATGACCCCCATCACTCAAACATAAAATGACTATTAAATCACACACATAATGACTATTGATAAAAAAAGTCATTCAAACTGTCATCCCTTCAATATTGAGGGAAATGAGGCAGTTATAAGCAGACGGTAATATTACCGCTCAATACTACATCTATACTCATGGTAGGGATATTGAATAAAATGGCGGACGAAAGGGCTCCAGCAGTGAAACAAGGGAGTCTACCAATCAATACTGAATTAATGAATCATGGTAGGAATATTGAACAAAATGGCGGATAAAAAGGGCTCCACCACTGCTCCATTGTGAGGACAATGGACTCCATCAGTGCTCCACAGCTAAACAAAGGAACAAAATGGGGACAGCCGAACCCAATTCCTACTTGCTCCACTGTGGAGCAAAGGAACAAATTGGCCAAAGAACCCATGTCCTACTACTCACGGGCCTACACGCAGCATAGAGCGGCTTTTTTAGTTCTGGGATTTAAAAGTAACTGACGATATTAAGCTAACTAGTCGAGCATCAATAGGCTCTATACCGTTTAAAAAACATTTTCATAACTTAATTTACGCTGTAATTAATAATTGTTATAAGAACGTACGGCAAATGTCCCAATTCCTCAAGTTACGTCTGAGAAAAATAATCATGAGACAGTCGATATAGGATAATGATACCTCGTCCCTAGTTAAAATTCGACCCCTCGCTCGGGTGAGATATCCTTATCCTACATCTCATGATGGATTTTTTATATACTGATTCGCAGAGTAAATTTCCGATTCGTAGAGATAATTGTGAATGATGATATATGAGAACATATACAATTTGTATACTGTAATTACTCCAAATAGCCAGTAGGAAGATACATATAAAATCTCCGATGCACTAGCATAGAAGATTTCCGATTCGTAGATACATATTACCGATCCGCCATCAGGTTAACGGATAATTTCTGATATGCCAACGTACGATTTATGAATAGAAAGAGAAAATATATTATTTGAATTGATTCATGAGAAAATATACAAATATACAATTTGTGTAATGTAAATTACATAACGAAAATGGTACTTATTACTCTTAAAGTTCCGATTCGCCGGTATATAGTTATAGATAAAAAGTTTCCAATTCGCCAAATTACGATTTATGAATGGAATGACAAAGTATATTACATTTGTATTTGAATTATGAAATTAGAAAATATACAATTTGTATAGTGTAATTACTCCAAATGATAAATGGAATCCGTAGAGTTGTACATGATGTGTGCCGTCATATGGCATAAGTGACCATTTACCTGTGTGTTTTACAAGACTGTACAAATCCGATATTCAAAAGAAAAACAAACATAATCATACAAAATATCGGTGTTTCAAACAATTTGATGAAACATGTTTTAGAAACAACTTAGCCTCGTCAAATATTGATACTATTGAAAATCTACATGATCCTAATGACTCATTACAGTTTTTATATAAAACCATCAATACTATATTGGATAAGCATGCACCGGTAATGGTAAAACGTATCAAACGTAATACTCAACCAGAGTGGTATAATGAAGACATTAAAAGGGCCATTTTACTTAGGGAGCGAAAGATTTTGACAATTACAAAATAAGTCGCAATAAAGTTACATCGATGATAAAAAAAGGAAAAAGGCCTTTTATAACAATGCCGTTAAGGATAAGAAAAACTCCTCTGAAATATGGAAAGCACTTCACAGCATAAGTCAGCAAAATAATGCAAGTAAAGACGGAGTGTTGATTCCAAAAACATTAATTGTAAAAGACCATGCCATTGAAACGCAGAATGATATTTTAAATGTACTGAATGAACATTTTGTTAATATTTCAGATATGATATCAAAAACAAAATTTGTGAAAGAACATTTTAAACCTTTGCAAATGTATTTAGATGAAAGACTAAGGTATAAACAGTTCAATATTAAACATATAACTCCTTACGAAGTCAAATTAATAATTGATAAACTAGATGTAACGAAGTCAACTGGCCTGGATGGTATAGGCCCCAAGATATTAAAGAACTGTGGTGATTACATAACGACAGCTCTTGCTCATATTATAAATACTAGCATAAATCATAGTATTTTTCCAGACTCGTTAAAGGAAGCTTTTGTCATACCTATTTTTAAACAGGGTGAAAAGACAAACCCTTGTAATTATAGACCAATATCAATATTATCAACTATATCAAAGGTATTCGAGCAACATATTGCAACACAGCTCCATGAATACTTTGAAACTAGCAATGTTTTACATCAAACGCAATCTGGTTTTAGGAAGAAACACTCTTGCCAAACAGCACTTATACGTTTAATAGATACTTGGTTGAAGGACATAGACTCGGGAAAATATGTTGGAGCGGTGTTTCTAGATTTGAGTAAGGCGTTTGATCTTGTAGATCATGACATATTAATATATAAACTAAAATTATACCATTTTTCTGAAAGTACCGTGAGGCTTTTTGAGCCATACCTAAGTAACAGGAAACAATGTATTAAGGTAAATAATTGTTATTCCGAAACTTTAAATACCAAATCGTGTGTTCCTCAAGGGTCTATTCTTGGACCTCTTCTTTTCTTAATTTACATCAATGACATCGGATTGAAAACAACGATGGCTAATATTGACCTATATGCAGATGATTCAACCCTTTTTAGCTCACATCACAATAATGAAGATATAGAACTTAATATTCAACTAAACTTGAGTAATATCAACAAATGGTGTGATATTAATAACATGGCTTGAAATCCGTCTAAAACTAAATGCATGGTACTTAGTTCTTACAATAAATTTAAAAAATGCAAAGGAAATGAAATTGTACATAAATAATATGCAAATTAAAAATGTAGAAACCCAAAAAGTACTTGGTATATATATTGACAACACACTGTCGTGGAAATATCAGATAAACAGTGTCTCAAAGAAACTTTACTCTAAAATAGCTTTATTGAAACAAATACGGTACTATTTAACTGATGAGATGCAACAAATGTTTTATAATTCTTATATTATGCCAACATTTGATTATGGTTGTACTATATGGGGAAAGGGAACTAGATCTAAAATAGAAATCAACAGAATCACAAAAATTAAAAAACGAGCAGCCAGAATTATTTTAAGAAAACCTGTTCGAACAAATACAAACGTCATGTTTAATGATTTTCAATGGCTAAATTTTGAGAACAGATGTGCATATCATATTGGGCTACTTGTTTTTAAATGTCGACATGGTTTAGTACCTAAATATATGTCTGAATTTGTAACTTTTTCATCTAACAATACGTACAATTTGAAAGGAATGATCTTGTTCAACCGAGACCAAGGACAAACTATTTAAAGGACACATTTGCATTTAAAGGATCTCAAATATGGAATAATACTCCACACAATATCAGACAAAGCAATTCTTTAAAAACATTTAAAACCAAATATAAGAAATTGCTCCTAGAAAGACAAAATAATTGAGACTCGTAAAACTATGTATTGTTTGTACATTGTATATTTTTATTTAGTCTCTTCATTAAACGAATAGTTCATTGTTAATGTATGTTATTATGCATGAATGTGAGTCATAGTAATATAATTCAAGAGAGTGCTTGTCGGAAATGTAGACATGTATGTTTTTGTTTTGCTTTTGTTTTATTCTTGTTAAAATGTTATTTCAACGAAGGCCGCATTGGAAATAAGTGTATATATTATGTATGTAACTTAATGTGTTTTCACCTTCGGTAAATAAAGTCTTTATTATTATTATTATTATTATAGTAGCATTAAATAAAATTGCATAGACCACGATAAGCCGCAAATAGCCAATCACAGCGTAGTATTACCATCGTCTAAATCCCGTATTCAACACTTTTGCCCTGAATAACCTGTGATTTTGATCCTTTGTTGATAACGCCATATCTCGATTTGTTCAATTACGTCATTGAAACAAGGTCACTCGGCTATAGCTTTCAGATATTTTGTTGCCGAAATCGGGCCTTTCAACGTTTTAATACTGTTACTTAACTTTTGAGACTAAAGGCTGCTAAAACTATGTAGTTCAGCAGTTTTACTGTTGTAACTAGGTCATTCAGCGTAAGCATTCTGCCATTTGTTTGCTGAATCTTTTCTATTCAGCTTTTAAACTTTGCTGTGGAAACTGGGTTATTCAGCTACTTATAATTTATTATACTTTTCGACAGCTTGGACTTGGGCGGACCGTCGCTTGTTTAGTTGGGCTTTGTGTCTTTATGTGTTTTATGTTTCCTGTGCTCGGTTGGTTCAGTTGGGCATTGAGTTTTGTGTGTTTGTATGTTTTCTGTGCTCGGCTGGTTGGGTTGAGTGCTGCCTTCCCTGTCTGACTTAATATAATCTTTTTGAGAAATAAGTACTGAATGTTATTCGATTGTTAGGATCAAATTGCTTGGTGCGAAGCAGGCAATGCTGCACAATCAACCATCGCTGACGATAATAACTGTCGTGTATACAAAGAAATATAACGGTGTCACTATGTTTGTGTACAACATTTTAAAAAAGTCTGACTTGAAACAAGCCGTCTCTTATATAATTCCTTTACAAATTAAGTCATGTCAAATAGTATTCATTAAGTATTTAAAACTACTTATTTTGTAATAATAAATAATGTTGTTTCAAAGTGAAATGTTAGCTCTTTTAGACAACCATCCGTGTTAAGCGTCCAATATTGCTAAGTGATAGAATACGGCCAGCTGGTACCTTGTATTCGTATTATTTAAGCGGCCATCGGTTTTAAGCGTCCAGCTCAATGTACGTATAGGTAGACATTTTAATGTTATACAGTATAATAATAATAATGCAAAAAGAACATAAATGACTGTTTAGTATAAATGCTGGCCTCTGGCGCTCAATGTACACATAGGTAGACATGTTAATGACACAACTTCACATTTTAATGTTATACAGTATACAATAATACAAAAAAGAAAATATTTATTTACCGACTGTTTAGCATAAAACGGACAGAAAATGTACAAGGCTCGCCACCGGCGCTCAATGTACACATAGTTAGACTTGTTAATGATACAAGTTTACAATTTAATGTTATACAGTATACATTTATACAAAAGAACATATCATTTACCAACTGTTTAGCATAAAACGGACAGAAAATGTACAATGCTCGCCACCTGCGCTCAATTTACACATAGTTAGATATGTTAATGTTACATAGCCACATTTTAATGTTATCCAGTATAGTATATTTTTATACAAAATAACATTTCATTGACCAATTGTTTTACGTAAACAGTCAGAAAATGTACAGTGTTTGCCACTGGCGCGCAATGCACACATATGTAGACATGCTACAATGCCACACTTCTTTGCTAGACAGTATATCAAACAAGTTATATAAAAGTCAATTTCCTTAATCCATATGTTGCCTAAAAACAGACATCATTATCGCAGCACAGATTAGATCATGGTTAGCCGCTGTCAGCCAATCAGCGCCTCGCATTGCCGTGGTAAATATCACAGAGACTGCGTTGTAAAATCGTCTATTAAAATCGAGAAGAACGCTCATTTAGATTGAGAAAATCGTCCGTTCAAGTCGAAAAAATCGTGGCCAACCAACAGGATTATGTATATACTCAGCACATTTAAAAACGCGGCATATATAAAGTTCATAGTTTCTAGCAGAAATAAATAAAAATACACACGGATGAAACATTAGCAATAACAAAAAGCTATATTTCACATCAATTCTGAAAATTACAAACATGCTGTTAATCCACAAGACATATTGTGTTGTATACAGTCTAAAATAATACATATTTCTTTCTATATCCTTTACGCTACCATAGCGTACTAATGCCGATTGGCCGGGATGGCCATTTCGGCCTTCCGTAGTTTACGACCTAAATGCCCAAATTCATTGGTACACATGCATCCCAGATTAAAGGATATTACGAGCCTAGGGTCATGCCCGTAGGTTTTCCAAAACTTAACTTACTGGTCATACCAGCCATTGCGGTACGAATCCCTGTGGAATTGCATTAACATATGGCGCCAAAATGTTTTTATTTTTCTATATAAGGCTAGATAAAGGGGTCGGGAGCAATGCCCTAAAGGGACCCAAAATTAGCCCTACCAAGTTAAAAACAATTGAAGTTCTTTGGGCATGTTTTATTTGGTCTTTAATATGCCACGATCGACCCCTCTGCACTCAAAGCGGACGTTTACGACTGGCTTGCATTTAAATTTGTCTCGAAATATTCATGCTTAGCAGCTCACTTTCATACACAGATACATGTATAGATAAACACGTTTATTTCGTATTTGATTTTAAAAATGCTGTGCTTTTAATTGTGCTAAGTATACCATACCACATGGTCTAAGTCAGATAGAAAGACTCGTGGGTCCGTCTATACGATATAAACACTCGCTACGCTCGTGTCTATATCGTATAGACGGCCCACTCATTTTCTATCCTATACGTATACGCATTTATGATTAGGTTACTCTGTCACATTTTAATATTATAACGTATAGTACAGTGCATCGACTGAATGTTTTGTATGTATACACCGACAATATATAGTAGTACAATGTATAGCAGTGCATAGTACAACTACAATTCATTTACCAAACGTAAATAAAATAGATAGCCTTTATCTGTGTTTTTTACATTTTACAGCATTGCATTTTAGGTTACTCAGTATAGCACAAAACAAATATCAATACACAAGAATCAGTACATTTGGTATACACAAATTTAACAATACACAGAAAATCAGATAACTTGTTATACACAAGCACACTTCTTTAGTTTGTAGTATAATCACAGAGAATGATTGTTCAAGTCGGCTTTTAAAGGGGGTTACCAGATTTTGTTCTGCCAATGGAAGGGTTAACCATGTCTCGTATTCGCTGAACAGCACGTGGTGTACATCTCCATTAGTATTTTTGTAGAATATTTGGCCATTTCTTGTCCATCCAAACTTTATAAATCCTTGTTGCTTTGCTTTGACGCTCATAAGAATTTTGAAATT
This sequence comes from Spisula solida, assembly GCA_947247005.1. Lineage (NCBI taxonomy): Eukaryota > Metazoa > Mollusca > Bivalvia > Venerida > Mactridae > Spisula > Spisula solida. The sequence goes on from OX365949.1 coordinate 30,862,200, forward strand.
CAGCTGGGTTAAGTCATCAGTTATGAAAATTGGGTCCTTTATAGATCTCTTCCGGCTCATAAGCTTTCCTTTAACTAACCTGGACGCAAACTTTACAATAATCTGTCTAGGCGATCAACCTTTTTTCCCATGGGGTGACACATGTCGATGTCATGTTTCTTCAGATTCAGACCTGGTAGCTGCTTGTTGAGTGTGTCAATGACAAGCTGGGTAGTAGGTTCTTTCAGATCTAGATTCTTCGTCAGTTGCCTGTTTGTAAGCTCTGCTATTCTGTTATTTTCTTCCATACCATTTATTCTAACATTGTTTGCTCTACTATACTGTTCTACGTCATTCTTGTATTCTTCGAATTGGAGTTAACCTTGTTTTTTTCTCGTCTTTGTTTCTCTCTATATTCTTCTTGGTGTGTCAGTTGTATTGTTAGATCTTTGACACTTCTTTTAAGTGAATCAATTTCTTTATCTTGATCATATATTTTTGTTTCTAATACCTCAATTTTGTGGTTGACAGACTCAAGAAGCTCATCTTTCATTTGTCTTCATTTTTAGTCATCACATTTTCCATAGCCTTTTTCATTTCCACGATATGGGATGTAATATTTTGTAACTGTGAGTCTGAAGAGCTTTTCTCTTCTTTTTTACTTTCCGCTGATGGTTTGGTAATACTTGAGTCAAGCTCACTACCTGTATTACTTAATGCACTTCTGTTTCTCTTTCTCTCACCTTCACTTTTCGACATGTTTTGATTTTTTATACAATTTTGGTTATGCACCTTTAATGACGAATATGTTAGCAGCACATGTCTATCCTTTATATTTTCTATTTATTTATTTTCAACATCATTTTTCAAATTTTTTAATCAGTTATTACTTTAGTCCTTTTATAGTCCAAATATTTTCACTATATCTTTTGATATTCAAGTTTTATTTTAAAGAAAAACAGCACTTCCCAAAAACATGTGTCTTGTCACTCTTTGGCCTTGCCATTACGAGCTAAATTTGTAATGCAATTTATCTTGATCTGGGTATTATAATAAACCCAATCTTGATATAATAATTGCATTGTGTAATTGAATTCACTGTCTATTTTAAAAAATATATAGTCATGCCAGTATGTTCTGTTCATTCAATAGTGAGATGATCATTGTCTATTTAACGTTTTGTATGCTTCAGATAGAATAACTGTACGTACAATAGTGACATTTCTGATAAATCTGTTCATTGTGTGTCACATTACGGCTTTTGTCCTAGCTAAGATTCAATTTATAAAATCGAGGGTTCAATCAACTTTGGAACAATACTCAATATCAAGTATATATACTTTTAAAGGTGCTGCCTCACAGATCGGGCTAAAATTTTTGTTTGACGTAATTTTCCTACCTAACCAAGTATTTATAATAATATAAAAGATTTATGGCATATAAGCAATTTAAATCACTCTTGATATTTGGCACTCAGTATTTTTCAGTTTGAAAATATCGCATAGTTTCTTTCCAAAATGTTTTGTGAATTATGTTATTCACACATGATCAAACTGTAACTTCAATAAACTAAAGCCGAAACATCTGCAAGGTATTCGGTTAATTTCGCAATGAATTCTATTGGGTATTAATACCCTATAGAATTTTGGGTGTCAAAATGGTAAATTACTACAAAATGCCGATGTTTCCCAAGTTATTTTTATGTCAATGTGGTTATTTATGGCATATACAGGAAACTATACCAAAATTACATGAATATTTGACAATTTATTTTTGCAATGCACCAAAACGTGAGGCAGTCCCTTCAAGACTTACACTCAATATAAAAGAAAAAGTTTTTCATGCCGTTAGAAAATGTTTGTGAATTGAAATAAAAATTTAAACATAATTATTGTGTTATTGTTATATTTATACACATATACACTAAATTAGTTTATTGTAACAATAAACCCTCAATAATAAGACCATCCTTGAAAAAAGTCATTGAATTGTTTTTGTGGTATTGATATTAATTAATATTGAAGAGTATGATCTTAAATTTGTGATGTGGTCTTATTGTTGAGGTGGTCGTTATGTGAGGTGTCACTGTTTGTATTGCACATTATATTTGCACCCTACAATTCAATATACTTCTTAACAAATCAAGCCACTCATAATAAATGAATCAATTCGCACGTGCATTATACTCACACCAAAATTAAACAGAACGAATATACGGTCTTATTGTTGAGGTGGTAGTTATGTGAGGTTTTACTGCACATTATATTTGGCCCCAACATACTACTTAACATAATAAATGAATCAATTCGCACGTGCATTATACACACACCAAAATTAAACAGAACGAATCTATAGTCTAATTATGAGCCACGAAACATATTATTTTATTAAGTGCAAATAAAGCATTTCGAGCATTTCAGATAGGGTATACGTAACCAGTATTGTTTATAGATGAAAATTTATACAAACCTACCGTCTGTACAAAACAATTATACAATAAACTCGTACTATCAGTGAAATTGGCAGTATACTGTGCCTGAGGGAATATGACACTAGTATACAGGGACAATAAAGGTGCGAATGATGAATGCAATTAAGTGTGCCCAAGAAAACGGTCAATTAGACAGCCATACCAAATACATGTATAGTAATATAGTAATATTTCTTATCTGCACAAAGCTGCTTTGTAGTTGTAATCCTCATTATCCAAGGCACATTTAGCACACACAAATTCGAGACTTGCAGAATTTGTAAATAAGACACAAATAATTGCAACAGACACTTAAATTAATTAAATTTCTCAATAAATAATTAATTTAAAACTGTAAAACTAGACTTACAGTAAATGTATAATTGCAACAGACAATTAATTAATTTTTTCAACAAATTATTAATTACAAACCGTAAAACAAATAATGCAGACTCGACTAAAAAATTATTAAGTTAATCGATAAATAGACAATTTTAATGTTAAAAAATAATGAAGAAGCAGACAAAATTTAATTATTCCAATTAACACAAATAATTGAACAATAATTTTGAACATTAAAACTTCTGATAGCATACATATATACTATCAGACTGATTTGATTAAGGGAATATACATTTATATACAGTTCACAAAGAAAGAACTTAATTAGTTTGTTTTGACATAACATGGCTTTGTCTGATTGTGTTTGTAATAGGAAAATATTTGTTGCTCTGTTTTGATATCGATACTCATATGCCGTGTCTGATAGATCACACCGCTAGTTGAGTATGAAATGTCAGCGACTTGATTGTTATTTTGGAAATGTGATAAAACCAATTAACAAATAAAATATGCATTAACACTAGTATATAATTGGTGTTTGTCACAGTCGGATGTAGCTAATGTCGCCGAACGACAATCATTAACTGTATCTTAAAGAATATGTGACAAACAAATTACGATTGTTAGTCGCATTCCGAATGTTCCATAGAATATTTTAATTATACTGGCCATCATAATTATATGACGTAAATGGTATCATGTATGTAATTCAAGTAATAATACAAGAACAACATTTATTATAACATAATTCAATTTTAATTTATATATACGACATATCCTAACATATGTGATGTTCATAAATACTATATAGTATCATTAAAAATCATTACAACATGTTACTTAATTAGTTCGTATTTCTCTTCAATTACACTCTCAGCGCCAGTTCTTAATGAAAGGGAGGTAATACATGTATTTTATCCCAAAATTGGTCATAACTTATGTTTTATCATTCCAATTGTACTGAAATTCACATAATAAACCCGAAATACTATTACTTATCATTTAAAACTTTATATGATCTTATGTATACATTTTTATTGAGTTATAGGGCCAGTTCTCTTCGAATCTATCGATTGTTAAGCGCCAGTTCTTAATGAAAGGGAGGTAATACATGTATTTTATCCCAAATTTGGTCATAACTTATGTTTTATTGATCCAATTGTTCTGAAATTCACACAATAAACCCGAAATACTATTATTAATAATTTTAAAGTATAAAAACATCATATTTGTGTTTGGTTATTGAGTTATAGGGCCAGTTCTTATCCCTAGGGCCAGTTCTTAAGAACTGGTGCCAGTTCTTAAGTGTAAGACACCGGTCCATTTGAACATTACTTAAGTTTATATAGACGTTACGCACACTGTTAAAATACGTGAATTGCACAGGTATAAAATGTAGTTGTACACTTATTTATAAATGAGATATCAAACTATTCAGAAAAAAAATGTAACAAATCTAACATTGTCATATTTGATGATTTAATTGCACTAACCGTAAAGTTTATGTTTTAATTGACGCGCGGGTGCGTAACATTATTTTCTCGCGCACTTTACAAAAAATGATATATCTTTTGTTTTTTTCGTTCAAGACGGAAGTGTCGTAACGTCGGGCGTTTTCCGGATGTAATCATCTGTTTGAAGATGGATAGATTGTCTCATTTGATATTTTCATTAGAAAAATAGCCGACTTGTTGTGAAAGTTGTTTGAGAAAGAAATCTTGACAGAGAAGGATAATATAGTTGGTTCCTGATGAGATCTCATTTGATAACGATTACGTTACTACATGTATCACATTCAATAGAAATATACACGTTAAGCAGTGTGATATATTTGTTCGAAAAAGTTCAGCCACGACAAATTTTTTGTATGAATTTCATCGGTATTTATGAATGTGTGTATTTTTAAAGCATATAAAATAAAATTCCGATGTACGTATGAAATTGATATCTAATAAATGTGTGACTCGTTTATTAGAATTGCCTTTGCACTGATTTTCGTTGTGATACATGCAAAACTGTAAGCGTCATAGTAATTGAGCTAGATCTAGCCACGGCGTGAAACTGACTAAAAATGCGATACTTGACGTCATAATGCGAACTAGCAATTCATGAATTTGTAACAATATGATGCAATAAAACCAGTATATTCATCAACTATAAAAATGTTAACTTTCAAATGCAGATCAATTGTAAGAATACTGTGAAATTGAAAAATAAAGAAGAAGAAACGTAATGCATGTCATTAAAGTAAAAATACCTATAACGCAAACAATAAAACTCTTATACCTGTTTACATCATTATTAATATTTTCTTTTGTTTAAACGGCAATATAATGGACATAATAGTCACTGTCCACGAAATGATAATATTAATACATCTGTACCTTTTATCATTTAATGATAATGTTTTTATCTAACCAATATCATTAGTATAAATATACGACGTTACGTAACGTATGTGACGTACATTTTGTTCTTAAATAACGTCAACGTCATGGTCGCAACATGGTGCGTTACGTCATAGCCATCTAACCCACAACAAGTATTTGAATGATACATTGCACTTATTATTAAATGGAATATGTACTTAAATGTTAGTGCTGAAGTATGTACTATTATTGTAAAAGAGCAGTTTTGGTTTTGTTCATTATTAGTGTACCCCTACAAAATGATTTTAAATCAAATCTGCATTGACATGAATACACACGATATCATTATATACACATATAGTATACATAAACACCAAGCAGATCTGTTGACGGCTACTCATGGCGTATTTATTTTACTGAAAGGATGTGCTCCAATTTTAGAAAGCTGCGAACATAGCTAAGTAACAATACCTTGTTGCATGTTAACTCGAAATGAACAGTTTATACGCAGGAAAAGTTTTAAATACTGTGATATATTTCTATTTAATGTTCAATTATGCATGATTTTCTTATGACCTTGTAAGTTGTTACTAGTCGTAACACAAGTGATTCTAAAGAGATTTTGAATACATTTAATGACCATTTCGTCAATATTTCAAAACTCGTCAATAAGACGCAATATAATTCTTCATTTAACAGCAATTTAAAATATTCACTTGATATATATCTTTATTTCCCCCGTTTTCCGGAGATATACATTTGAACAATAATTACAAACAGAGACATATTATGTAGAAACATGTATACAATTTGCAAACAAAAATATACATTCAAGAACATGCATAGACAAAATATTCTTGCATACATACCGACTCACAATACAGAATGTATCTAGACCCACACATTCACGACCGCACGCACGCACACACACACACACACACACACACACACACACACACACACACACACACACACACGCACACGCCTACAAACGCACGCACACACACCTACACGCACACACATGGACACCAACACTCAAAGCGCCTGTTAGGATACATCTCATGCAATTATTGTAATTGTCTGATAAATATGTATGGCATGATCATCAACAGTACAGAGATTTTACAAATTTTGCACAGCATATGAAAAACATCGGATAAAGTTCGACATCCAATATTTCACACAATTGTAAGTCCACCCTACCAAGTAGGTACTGGGTAAAGCGCGGTCTGTCTACATTATTCAACAGGTCGCTTACATTATCATTAAAGTCCTTAGATACTTGTTCTAGAAGAAACATTCGTTTAAAAGTAGCGTTGTTGTTCAGGCAGTTGTACATAAAATGTTCTAGTTCGTCAGTATAGTAAAGCTGACATCTAACACACGAAACTGGATGTTCTAAAGCAGTTTGACAACAGAGTTTAGCAATAAATTTCATGAGGGAAAGGCTATTTGGTATTTCCTTCGAGACTTTCCAAATGTTTGATATCGTGAGTTCAGCGTGAATTTCTCGAAAACACAAGAAGTCATTACAGGTCAACATTCTGGCTTTCCAGGCCGACGATTCACAGTCATGCACTCTAGATTTTACTTTATTTTTCCACAAGTGTTTAGCAGGGAAAGTCCCTTCTGCAATATATTTCTCAATATATGTACACAGATCATACTTTTTTAGAATTCGATATGTATCCGGAATAAAACCGTAAGTCTTTAGCGTAGTTCGTGATCCATACTGGAAAAGTCTGTATGTAAACAATTTGTTAAGATCGGCACGTGGGTTCGAATTGCACAAAGTACCCAGGAATAACAATTTCTGGGAGTCTATATAGGCTTCAATGGATGTAAAGCCTAAAAGTCCAGTCACCATATCCGACCGGGTTAGTCGCGGCAGACCCTGTGCATGTTTAAGGCAGAAGTGGTGGGTTGCTTCAAGTTTCTGTATGTCAGCTCGTGTAATCGTGTTCCATAACTCGCAGCCGTAGAAAGCACGTGGAAGCACACACGTGATATATATCCTGGCGATTGTTGTCGGGTTAGCGCCTGAGTTACTGGCTAGACTGTCCGACAGACTGAAGTATGATCCACGCATGCGCTGTCGTATGTCATCAATATTGAATGGGTGTTTACCGGTTGTAGATTGTAAAATTCCGAGGTGAGTATATGAAATTGTTTCTATAATAGGAGTGTCACCGTAGACCAACTGCACTGGGGTATTATGTGCAAGTTGCTTCCGGTCCATCGTCATTGTTGCACACTTGGCTGCATTGTAGGTATATCTCCACTTGTTTGCGTAGGTATTACAGATGTTTAGAAGTTCCTGTAGACCGTGTCTTGTTAGCGACAACAACACAATATCATCAGCTTGGGTTGGAGCTGACAATGACAGGTCTCCGATATGAAGGCCATGTGGTGAGTTCTGCAAGAAGCGTAGTAAGTCGTTGATGAATACGGTGTAGAAAAAGGGCGCACAAATACTGCCCTGTCTGGTCCCTTGTTGTATAGTAAACGCCTCAGAGAGATGTCCGTTTGATAGAACACGACTTGATGAACCACGGAGAAAGTTGTTGATAATACGGAGAGGTTTTCCTTGCACCCCAATATTGTGTAGCTTGTAGACCAGTCCGGAAATCCATACTTTATCGAATGCAGATTTTGCGTCGAGGAAGCAGGCCTGAAGTTGGCTACCACGTTCACAGCAAAAGTCACGTGTTTCCTGTAGTAAGAATGATACAATCTTGCTGCTTTTGCCTTTCTGGAAGCCATGTTGTTGACTGTTCATTTCAATTTTCGGAATGCTTAAATCCAAGCGACTAAGAGTGAGTTTTTCGAATAACTTGAAGACCACTGGAAGAAGTGATATAGCACGATAGTTACTGGGTTCGGTAAGAGATTTCCCTTTTCCTTTGTGAAGCGTGACAGTTATACCAGTTTTGAAGTTCACAGGAATACGTTCAGTACTGATAATGTGATTAAATAGTTTGGTAAGTGCATTTATAAGTGAGTAACCACCATATTTGATGTGTTCGTACGTTATATTGTCAGCCGAACCGCTTTTATTGTTTGGTAGAATCCGTATTAACTTATGCAGTTCATGAGTAGTCACTGGCGTATTGAATATTGTACATTCGTTTACTGAGTTAACACTGTCTTTATCAATGTAGTCTTTCACAGAGGTCTCTATCAGCCGCTTAAAATCCTTGTCGAAACAGGAGTCATCCGAGTAGGAATATAAAGTTCCAAAGTAGGAATGCCAGCCGGACAGGATATTATCATCGGTTGTCTCCCTTCTTCCATTAAAGTTCATTTCACAACCCTGTTTTTTACGCTGCTTTTTCGACTTGAGCGTTTTCCAGAACCCCGTTTGATCTAGTTCAGATAGTTTGTTGATTCTTTCGAACTCATCTTGGTCAAATTGGTGCGCGGCAGCTCTTAAGTGTCTACGATAGTCCCGTTTGTCTGATTTGTACTTGTCGTATACAGTACCACAACGCGGTTTACCAGCCGTAATCCATAATTGCCTTGATAACATGAGTGTTCGGTGATGAGTCCGTAGTGTCTCTGACCAGTATGGTTTGAGGAATTTGTTGAAGCGACGGACAGACAGGGAGGTTTCTGCAGCAGATGACATTGACGACACTATATGGTTGTATGCTGAGTCCACGTTATTGTAATCAACAGTTTTGGAGTTCAGAGTAAAGCACCAGGGCTTGACGCCATCAGCCCCAAAATACTCAAATCTTGTGGAGAGCATATTATTATACCAATAACCTCCATAATTAACAACAGCATATCGACAGGTCAACTTCAGGAAAGTCTAAAGACAACTTACATTTTTCCCATACACATAGGATCTGAAGTAAACGATTTTAACAATTACAGGGCAATTTCGAATCTTCCTACTGTCTCAATGATATTCGAGAGACATATTGCAAATCATTTAAAATACATCTTAGAACATTGGCAACTACTTCATGTTCACCAATCTGGGTTTCGCAAACACCACTTGCGTTAAACGGCATTTCTCAGACTGATAGGTGATTGGTCTAAAGAAATTGATTCAGGCAATATTATTGGTTCTGTATTTTTAGATCTCAGGAAGGCGTTTCTTGTGGTGTTCCACAGGGGTCCATATTAGTTCCCCTATTGTTCCTTATATACATAAATGATATTGGTTCGCGTCTTCGTCATTCGTCTTTTGGTTTGTATGCTGATGATTCTACCTTGTATGCTACTGGTAACAACCTAAGCTGTGTACAATCAGGCGGACACTAATACGGTGGCTCACTGGTGTAATGCAAACAACATGCTCATTCATCCCATAAAGTCAAAATGTATGGTAATCGGTTCAACAAATAAATTAAAACATTTAGAGCAATTAAATATCCAGGTTAACAATACACAACTGGAGCAGGTTAAAACTTCTTGGCGACTATATTGATCATAATTTAAATTAGAATGAACAAATTAAATATGTTTGCATTAAATTGAAATAAAAAATCCGCTGCTCAAACGAATAAACAACTATCTATCTAAGGACATGAAACAACTTTATTTTAATTCCTACATATCATCAACTATGGATTACTGCTGTGTTATCTGGAGCACATGTAGTAAAACAAATATCTCCAAAATAAAATTCTACAAAAGCGCTATGCAAAAATAATACCTAATCACACTCCTTGAACTGTTTCAAGAATTAGTATTGTCACCGTTTGAAAACCGATGTAAATATCTTACTGCAATCATCATAATTATATATATACTTACATGATCTAACTTCTTCTTATTTACTAAATGTCTTACATTTTGCTTACAATGATTCATACACATTGAGCTCCTCCACTCATATCGAGATATAACACATGCGAAGATAAATACTAGTTATGGTCAAAAACCATTTTCCTGTGTATCAATGAAATTATGGAACAGCATACCTCTTTCCGTTAGAAATTTGAATTCATCATCAGATTTTAAACAACAATATAAGAAATATACAAAAAAATTAGTCAACGTGTTTATTTTACTATTATAATCATTCTATAACATTTACGGACTTTGAGAACGCACCACTTTTAAGGGACCCATATTTTGTTTTATTGAACTATTTAGCTGACTTTGTACGAATGAAACTATGTTCCTAGATAATAACCTTGTCGGTAGAGAACATTTGACACGTGTTTTACCACGCAAATTACACGTGGTAACCACGTGGACAAATCTCATTGTTCGCTCGTAGAACTCGCGGGAATGAAAATATCCGAATTGTGTATATGGAAATGTGTACACGGTACATTGACATGCAAAAAAATCACAGTTTCAATAATCCAAAATCACTAGTTGGTATGTAGCGTTCACCCGAAAAGGATGAGCCTAGAGGTGTAGCAATGTTACATACCGGAAGTAGCAACCACGCCGTTTTCGCACGATTCCATTGTGATAATATAACAAATATTAGTCCACATGAACGTTTAATGCACACTGACCATGTCACTGACCGCCCAAGGCAGGATAAAATGCTTAAAACTGCTATTTATACGGATGAATCCATGCGCATGGGCAGCCGACGTAACAACTTCCGGTCTTCAACCATGACTGTCAGTGTAATACTTGGTCGCCATGGGTATGTAAAATGATTACATGAAAGTTCAAATATGTTCGATTTTTTCTAAAAGAAATTTTGATTTAGTACAGTTCGACAATTTGTGTAGCCACTCCCTTCATGTATCACTATTTAAGGCAACAACGATGTTAACTTTAGACCTCATGATAATAATCATTCGCATAAATTACTGAAAATAATCATTTTTATGGACGAAAAGAATATCAACGTGATGGATACTCCTGTTTTATCCTCAGATTTGCAATTATTGAAAAATATGACATGCTCTTGCAAAGGCGTGTCCACGGGTGAGTGACGATTCTTTATCTGCTCGCGAGCTTATCCAAACATTTGTCAATGTATAGTGGAACATTCACTCAACAGCACATTTAAAATGTGATGTTGTTTATGAGTCGCCGTTGTTGTGCATGTACCATGAACAAATCGTTATACACAAAGTACTAAATTGTGAATTTAGCATTTAAGACTTGAATACATCGATTATCACGCGACTTTTCTATTTTGTTCACTTTTATTATGAAATTTTACTTGTGGGTTAAATATAAAATAGGCTTTCTATATACCAATTTTTGTGTCAAATAAAGAATGTTTACTATATATTTGCGTGGTTTGAATAAGTGGTGCATTTTCAAAGTCCCCAAGTGTACGTATATAATATGAACTAAGGCATTGCCTAAAGGGGATTCAATCATCCATTGATTATAGATCAAAATAACTCATTACAGTTATTAGTGAGGGGCATCTTCACAGTATGGTTGTTCATACATTTTGTATTTATTTTACATTTCATGAAATTCAGATATAATTTTAATAACTCAAGGGCAGAAACTCAAGGAAAATTGACTAATACAACAAGAGGACCATTGGCTCTAAAGTGCTCACCATATGACCAGCAGTTTAGGCAGAATCAGTGACCTGGTGACCTAGTTTTTGACCCCAGATGACCCAGTTACGAACTAGACCTAGATTTCATAAAGCTACACATTGTGGCCAAGTGTCATTAATATAACATAAAAAATGTGACCTCTAGAGAGTAAACAAGGTTTAAAATTGATGTGACCTAGTCTTTTACCCAAGATGACCCAGTTACGCACTTGACTTAGATTTCATAGCAACAAACATTGTGTCCAAGTTTCATATAGATTAGGTAAAAGATGTGACCTCTAGAGTGCTAACAAGGTTTTTTCTTTGATGTGACCTTGTGACCTAGTTTTTGACGCCAGGAGACCCAGATTTCATAAAGCTACACATTGTGGCCAAGTGTCATTAATATAACATAAAAATGTGACATCTAGAGCTTAAACAAGGTTTTAATTTGATGTGACCTAGTTTTTGACCCCAGATGACCCAGTTACGCACTTTACCTAGATTGCAAAGCGACAAACATTGTGACCAAGTTTCATATAGATTAGGTAAAACATGTTCACGAGTGCTCGGGTGAGATAAAAACTTGACGGACATCATCACAGTATATGAGCGTTCCTGGTCTTATTAAGTTTCATGAAATCCTACCAGCTATTTACAAAGAAATGAATGTGAATGGACAGGCAGAGTGAATTATTCATTAAATCAAGGACAATAACTCTTAAGAAAATTGTCCAATAACAAAACTTGACTGGCATCATGCCAGTCACGTTTTGTTATTCAATAGTGTGAGCATTCATATTCGTTTTAAGTTTCATGTAATGTTACCGGCTAGTTCCAAAGAAATGACTAAGAAAGGACAGGCGGAGGTAATTCTTCATAAAATCAAGGGCAACAACTCAAGAAAATTGACACACAGAATGTGTGTTCATATTCATTTTAAGTTACATGAAATTCTACCAGCTAATTACAAAGAACTGAATGCAAATGGACTGGCAGATGAAATTTTTCAACAAATCAAGGGCAATAACTCTAAGGAAAATTTACCAATAATGAAACTTGACAGTCATCATCACAGTAATTGGGTGCTCATATTCATTTTATGTTTCATGAAATTCTAAAAGCCAGTTACAAAGAAAGGAATGCGAATGGACGGTCATAGTGCATTATACTATAAATCAAGGGTAATAACTCTTAAGGAAAATTGACCAACTTAAACAAACTTGACGGGCATCATGACTTTTTTATTTAAGTTGCTTAAAAATGTAGCAGTTAGTAGAAAAATGGCTGCAGTCGGAAGGACAGACAGAAATATTTAATAAATCAAGGTAAATGACTGTCAAAGGAAAAACACCTGACAGGCATCATCAAAGTACTGTATAGTTGTTCATATTCATTTTGATTAAGTTCCATAAAATTCTACATGCAAGTTACAGAGAAATGGCTGTTGATGGCGATGCGTCTTTGCAAGCCGTATGGCCAGTCCACACGCACATTACCCCAAGTGCCGGAGTAAAAGTTAAGCATTACATAAGTTCAGTGAGTCACAATGTAACTATATAGTTTTCACATAATCTTCCTTTTGGCAAAAATAATCGCGATTATTGTACCTAGTTGCTCTATTGGCTTAATGCAGCCACCCCCTGTCAAAAAATATTAGATTCAGAATTTCTCGCACATTGCTGTTAAATTAATTCTGTTATACCGGAAAACGGATTTTATCCTATAATGTTGATATGGTCAGTGACAAACCCTATCTGCAGTTATAACTGAACTACCTTTTAGGAGACCCCTAAGGAATCAAAATGATAATCAGCCAGAATATGGTTTTAAGAACAGTGTGTCTTAGCGTTTTCTTGAATGACGACTAGAGCTGTCATTGATACGACCCAAGGCATATCGATGATTCCAATATAGAGGAAGACAAGCATCGGCGATACATCGTTATACAGTTACAAATATAGACGAACAAAAAACAGGCCTTTCAGTCAATGATCCATTTTTAGCCATTCTACACTGTACATGTTGGGTATATATTCAGCTTTGAGTTAGAGTTTAGACTTGACCCATTTTTACAACTTGTGAACTTACATTTTAACAGACGGACTGTTTTGTGCAGGAAAAGGAGGATTTTCGGTGGTTCCATTCATTTACTCAGGTATCGGTTCTCGATATCGACATTACTCAGTAAAACCCAATTTTCCGGAACCGGAATTTCACGGTTAGGGGGTTAGCAAGCAATAAGCGGTATAGCGGGAGTGTATATTTTTTTCTTTTTTCAACGTTCAAACATGAAAAACATAAAAACAATTGTTGCACATTATCATTAAACATCTTCATTTTTAAACTTTAGCAAGAATTATCTGAAAAAATGTTCAATATTTTAAATATTGCATTTTATTCTATACTGTCGCTTTTTGGAAGCACGATACCGATGGTGAGAAAATATACTCATTTTTCAAGTTAAACATATTATTGTGGCAAAAAAATTGTCAGCGAGGTCGTAAAATAATGTTGTCAATGTGTTCAAGTAAGTCTTTATTCAAATTCTTATCTTTTGGCTAAAATAATCGCGATTTTTGTACCTAGTTGCTCTATACGCTATATCAGTTTCCCCCTGACGTACATTCGGAATATCTCGCACATTGTCGCTGAATTTATTCCGTAATCCCAGACAACGGGTTTTAACCAGTAATGTCGATATGGTGAATATTCTAAAATGTGAATCGATAATCGACTGGTTAAAAATATTGTTGATACCGCTTAGGTCAATGACAGCTCTTATGATGGCATCACACCGGAGGTCACATGGCAGCTACACACTGTAATGGACAGTCACAGCAGAGCGACAGATGAATACTGATCAACACGACAGAAACTTTGTTAAACACGGGTCAACCAACACAGGCCTTAACTGGATCTGAGGGTTCTTTGAACTTCAAGGGTCTTGGGACAACTGTCACTTCTTCGGTCTTGTTATGTTCATACTATCCACAGACAAAAAGCACCGAGGAATTCATGTTCTTTGTTAACTTATATTTTGAGCTTTTTTCCCAAAAAACTTTTTTTATAAATAATCATAAAAGCACTCATGAAAAGTTACATTGTTTGTATTTTGGTCAATTCTCATATTTTTTCACGGAAATCTGTATTGACAAACCAGCAGTAGACAGTTGTCCTACATTATAAGATCAATTAACATGGTCATCTAACACAGAATGGTTGTTGATAATTAATTCACAATAAATGGTTGGTTGGTTGGTTGATTGTTTGTTGTTGACAATTTGGGAACGAACAAATTAGGATACGCTTCGTTTATCAAACTTTATGATGCAAATTAGCATCGAAAGTTGATTTATTTGTTTACCTACGCTAATTATGTGTATAAAAGACAGTTTTCCTTGTTTAAAACAAGTACTTTAATCGTATAAGCTGTTATTTTACTTACTTGACCGAAGCGAAGATGGCGGACGAATGAAACTTCCGTTTGTGAGGGAAAGTATAAAATGCTAACCGACCGCCTTTATCTCGCGCGCTAGCATTCTTACCTCCCCTATCGCGTTTAATGTTTTGTAAGCTAGGGCCTTCGGTTATCTCAAGGAACATTTTTAAACATCATTAGAAAATAAAAGATAATTTATTAACAACAAAAATATTTTTTAAATGAGTTTGCCAATTCCATTCACGTCTTCAGAGTACCCCGAAAAAAACTTTTCCGGTATACACAAATTTCACTCTGACAGGGGTGACCAAATTTTGGATGGGCTAAAAACTCGCAACACGTACAATGCCGTCTGGCGATTCAAAATCACGATGCCGAAGGCATCGCGATTCTAGAATCCCTAATATAACGATAAATTCGCAGGTTATCAGTATTATTGCGCAGTTTGGAATGTAAGCTCAGTATGATTGCACAGTTTGGAATGCAAGCTTCCATCGGATAACAAGTATTCAATAAATCAAAGGCAACAACTCGACGGAAAATTGACCAATAAACAACAAACCCCACCCATTGACAGCCTTGTTTTTTGGCGAATCATAAAAAAATCTCCATTCCGTAAGTGTATCAGCCAACAACTATTTCTGTAAAATTATTTTAAAATCTGGCAAGTAGATGGTTTTTAATGATGTTTTAAATGTTTTTTCAATAATTATTTATAGAGTTCTACTATTTTAGCTATGTTTATAAAGGATCACCAAAGGAACAGTTTCCAATTTATAATGAAATCCAACCAGTACATAGAGATATATGGGAAAACGGGCCCCACCCACTGCCCAGGAGTACCAGAGGAACTTAATTACCAATTCATAATAAAATCCAACCAGTGCTTTAAGAGAAGAAGATTTTTAATGATTTTACTAGATATATACATATATGTATAGAAAAACGGGTCTCACCCACTGGCGGCCATGTTTTTGACAAATTATGACCAAAATGTCAAACTTGTAGGGGGTCACCCATAAAATTTTGCTATAAAACTATTTTGGAATCTGGCCAGTGGTTAATTTTTTATTATTTTATTTTAGTTTTTCCAATCGGAACCAACAAGAGTTATTTATAGATAAAAAACTTGACGGGCATCATCCCAGTCTGCTCAACAGAATATTCTGTCATAATTAAAGTGGATGAGGATGCTCATTAAAAGCGCATTAACTATTTTCCTTTACAAATATTGAATTACTATAAGTACCTAACAGATTGAAGTCCTCGAGAAAAATTCAGTTGGGATTGCTTGTTCCAAGTCTTTGCGTAAACACCAGACATTTCTATTATTTAATCTGGTACATAGGAGGTTTCCAAAGCCTCCGATAAGCATACAACTTTAGCATAGCCACTGCAATATTTGACACCAATTGCACGAACTGGTAGAGTACCATCGAGCTTGTATTTCAGTGGAGACACCTGTTGAAATAATACAATATTCGAAATGAACGAGAACATCTACTGTTGTTATCAAATATGTGTTCAGGGGGGGGGGGGGGGGGGGCGGTAAGTTCAAAGAAAAGTTTAGAGGTGTAGTGGGTTTGCATAGTCAGACTTTGAATTATAAGATTTGGCGTTCTTACATTATCCTAATTAAATAAGATCAACGAGTTAACTAAACAAAGCTCACGCATCCGATACACACGCATCATTCCTAGACCTCGATCTTGCAATAGAAGCAGGTCGAATTGTTAGTAAACTTTACGACAAGAGAGATGATTTTAATTTCGATACTGTAAATTACCCACACTTGGATGGAGATGTTCCACGGTTAACTTCATATGGTGTTTACGCTTCTCAATTAATCCGTTTTGCTAGAGCTTGTTCTCGCGTGGAAGACTTTAATACTCAAAATATTTGTATTACTAATAAGTTACTGCAACAAGGCTATCGCTTCCATAAACTTTTGCAAAATTTTATAGGTGTAATTCAGATCTCATTTCTAAAATGGTATTAATTTAAAGACACTTCTGCGACAAGGTCTGTCTCAGCCTGAATTGTATGGTGATGTGCTTTACAAATTTCGAAAGGTTTTGGGTCAGTCACTTTCATGATGTGTTTATCAAGATTATAAAACGTTTTCTGAGTAGAGGATATGACCCTTTAATTTTGCAAAGGACTGCATGCTTAGTAGTGGGTCCATTTACAGCTCGCCATTATGCTTCCTATTTCATTGTGCGACGACCGTACACTATACAGATTATATGATATGCCTGTTACATTGTCTTGTCGTACCCTTAAATGTTTTGCTCCCTTGTTGCGCTGACTTCTGATAAGTTATTGAGTACTTTCTGTGCTACATGATGGACGTTATTTATATAATATTTCATGTTTTACATTATTTTATTACCTGTCACTGTGGCCTTTTTGTTATAGGGCACTACATGGCGGAAAACTTTTATTTACACTGTAATGTGCTATAAGGTAGTCTATTGGTTAAGTGTAAGCGTAGTGATTGGAACCAAAACGGTTAAAAAATAGGAAATACGTCGTCATCACAATTTACACTACAATTGTCTACATTTGTCGTAAAACATTCAAATAACAATAATTACCATATACTACTATAACTAGTAGCTTTAACATGCATAATCAGTACAATTTTGGCATGAAATCCAGATTTTGGTCTGATCAACACACATTTTGTGCGAGCTCTCAAAGATCAGTTTCTGATCTAATTCTGAATAGTGTGCCTGGACATATCTGCATAGCACTACATTCCCCGAGTTTAAAATTCAGGCTTATGTGTCTTCAGTAAAGGAAAACGAAGGATTTCACTCACCGCTGATGACTATTTTTGCCGATTGGCACTATAACGGAAGTCGCATTGGAACATTTTGTACACATAACGACACGCGGTGTTGCCAGTGATTACCAGAGTATGTGTTACATCTGCAATATTGTTAACGAATAAGGATTGCTAAAACAATTAATATGTCTAAGTGCGGATAAGCCCAACCTCATTTAAATATGTTTGTGCGGCATTTAAGCCAGGGTGATAACAGATGGCGATCCGGGTTTTTTGACAATTTGGGTCTTACACCATATGAGAATAGAACAAAGAAACAAATTTCCATGTTATACTTGCCATTTTGGTCTCTGTCAAAAGGGCTTATTAGTTACTTGGGAAAAGACGACATTATTTCAAAGCTAACCAATCGCATCACATGATATTTTCGAAATTTAACAGCAGGTTAGATGACATTTAAATATGAAAGGTTACTGATATATGGATAGAAAACAATGTTGGGATGACATATGTTAATCAATGTTTCAATTTGACAAAGATTGTGGTTTCTATGGCAACATAAACATTGAAAATAATTCAAAGGGTATTTGCTCCAAACCGGTATTGGTTTTTTGTATTGCTTGCAATTCTTCAGTGACTTGTTTCTGCTAATTATAAAGGTTATGATGTTCACATGATTAAGGCCGTTTCATCGGATAGTTTATGTGCATCCTTTCTGCGTATATGCCTTATACGGGGGCAGAGGCCGCGTTTTGCACTGGGTCGTCTTCCAAATTGAGCAAAATGTTTGTCGGAGTACAATCTAGGTTTAGTATTAAAATGGGTAATTCGGGGAATAAAATTAAGCCACTAAGTAAATAATATGAAAACACTCATAATAGAGGCTATATTTTCATTTAAATTTCGTGAAATTTTTACTTTCGTTACCTTTACCAATTATGAAAGAGTGTTTATATTATCTGGGACTACCCTGACCCCCTTTTACTAATATATAGGGAATAAATTAACGATCTCTTAATCAAACTTGTGAAAATTATTCAGTTGAGCGATCGAGGACCCATCAGTGCCCCCTTGCTATCTCGAGGACCCATCAATGCCCCCTTGTTATCTCGAGGACCCATCAGTGCCCCCTTGCTATCTCGAATGCGACTTCACTGCAAAATTATGAAAAAAGGGCGAGATAATTCTGTCATAATAACACGAAACATTGCATGATAACCTATATTGTATTTTAGTTTTTAGATAAGATAAGATAAGATGTCCTCCATAGAATTGAAGATGAAGATTATAACAAATACAAACAACACACGTTTACATGAAATAACAACATATACATTATTAGGTAACATGTTATAATAATAATGATATAGTATTTACATGTTATCAAATATTATTATGCATTTATAATGTACAATTTTTCAATAACATTACCAGCTTGGCCGAAAGCGAAATTCAAGCAAGATAATGAGAGTGTTGGATAATTCATGCACCCCACGCACACACACACCCACGCCCACGCCCACACACACGCACGCACGCACGCACGCACGCACCCACGCACGCACGCACCCACGCACCCACGCACGCACCATCGCACCCACGCACCCACGCACGCACGCACCCTCCCTCACACACACAAACCCCCAACACACGCACACACACTCGCGCGCACATGCACACACACATCCACTCAAACATATACATAAACTTACACACACCCATCGACGCACTAACTTACCGAAACGAAATGCAAGATAGTGACATAGGAGTAGTTATAATGAATGATGAATACATTAGTTTCAGAAAAACCTCTATAATAAGTATAGAAATATATAAAAAATTAAACACATTTAAAACATGAGAATACAGACACTTATAATTATATTACTTATAGCATTGAGTGTATACAGCAATTCAGAATAATTTACACAAGAGGGCTGTCAGCTTTAAATTTACAAATTTCAAATCTGCGTTAGATATTGCAAGATTTATTATTAAACCAGCCTGTGTATCCAGGTCTGACCCTCTTACATCTAAGAAGTTTTGTAGGCCATAGAAAACCATGAGGTTGTCCCAA
The DNA here is from genome assembly GCA_947247005.1 of Spisula solida. NCBI lineage: Eukaryota > Metazoa > Mollusca > Bivalvia > Venerida > Mactridae > Spisula > Spisula solida. Next base: position 30,882,154 of record OX365949.1, read on the forward strand.
CCCTATGTCCTGACTTTGCTTACCACCGGACAGAAATGAACAAGATGCGTAACTATGTTACTATTCAGCTTGGTACATTTGGCACAGGAGGTTACATATTTTGATTTCAAGTACAAGCTAATTATATAAATTAGCTTTTTACACAAGGGAGATAATTTCTGGTTTTTCCTAGATATATACCATAAATTACACGGGTTGTCTTTCTTTAGAATTTCATCTAGACACAATGGAGAATTGATCTTTGAATACTGCCGTTCATAGGCATTCTGTTTATATTTCAGGCTTATATTGTTGTTTAGAAGCGTGTTCCATTTGCATTTCGAGGGAAATGTACCGTTAATAGCATACGTGTCTAAGACGTTCAACAATTCGTATTTTTGCAGGATACGATATACGTCTGGAATAAATCCTCTTGATTGATTGTCATAGGATAGAAATTTTACTAGCCGCAAGTTGAACACGTGCTTAGCAATATATTTATCGCGCAGTCTACAAAGCTGTCCTAAAAACTGGAGCTTTTTCATATCGATCATAGTTTCTATTGACAGCATACTTAGCGCACACTGACTGAATTCAGTTGGTGAGTTACTTGGTAAAGATTGCATAAATTTAATGCAAAATCTTTGAGCTCTCTCAAGCTTTAAAACATCAGTTTCCGACAACAAATTCCAAAGTTCACATGAATACATTGCCTAAGGTAACACAATTGAATTGTATATGTTTCGAGATGTAATCGGGTTTAAAGAACTTGGTTCTAAGCCACTGTTATGGATGCTTAACATGGTGCCTCTTAATTTAACACATGCATCCTCAACTAACACTTTATTTGAAAGAAAATTCTCACATTTGACACCTACATGAGGTAGCACTTAGACTCCGAAACAATGCTGTCACCCAAGCGAAATACCCGTTTATTGTATCATACCATTTTCATTAAACACAATGATCGCACATTTATCTGCGTTGTATTGGTATCGCCATCGCTTCGAATAAGTGTCACATATATTCAACATATTATTCATCCCATTAATGGAGAACGACGCTATTACCATATCATCGGCCACAGTAGGGCTACATAGAGTTTGTCCATACATAGTAAATCCTTGGCCACATTTTTCAAGTTCTTGTATAAGTCCATTGATGAACAACAGGTACAATATAGGTGATGATTTGCCTCCTTGACGCGTACCTTGCAGCACTTCGAAACTGTTTGATTCCTTGCCATTATACCGAACACGACTCGTCATACCAGAGTACATTTGGGCAATGGCACATAGGTTTGTCGAATCAACGGTCGTTTCATTCCACAGTTTATACAATAGGCCTTCGTGCCATACAGTATCGAATGCCTTGCGACCATCTAAGAAGCAGACGTATAATTTAGAGTCATTTTCTCTCGCAAAACAAATGGATTCTCACAGAATAAACGACGTCATGAGACACCCAAGTCCGTCCTGGAATCCACCCTGCTGTTCAGAAATTACGTTAAGGATGTCATTCTTAAAGCGGTTCAATAACACAGATTCAAAGATTTTAAATATGGTAGAAGTTAATGTGATGGCACGATAATTATCAGGATCGGCCTTACTCTTTTTACCACCTTTATGTAAAGTTATGATTATGCCACTTTTAAGTTTAGTTGGGACATAAGATAAGCGAAGCATGTATGTAAATAAATTGGCCAAGACCGGTGCTAATATAGTTTTTGCGATCATCAAATGTTCATAGTACACAAGATCACCTCCACATGCTTTGCCCTTTGAACAGCGTTCAATCGCGATCTTAACCGTTTCCGGAAGTATGGTCACATTCGGATCAGCACGGGAATTTGTGAGCGCAACATTGACTGTGTCAACCACTGTCTGTCTCCACCCAACATCATAACAGACATCATCAACAGGCGTATACAGTTTTTTGAAGTACGTTCCCCAGTGCTCTACTAGCTGCGTAGGGTCGCGAATGGTATTTCCATTGAATGTTATACCACTTACAGATTTTGACTTCGCCGATTTTCTCCTCGAGTTTATTATTTTCCAAAATAAGGATGAATCACAATCCGTCGACTTATCTAGTTCATCATTCATTTTGCGTAGATATGCCGAAACACATTTTCTATGAATTTTACGGAAGACCCGTTTTTGCAGATTTGTAATTCCTGTAATGTATGTTATTGTCCTCCTCGCGCGGTCGACCATTTGAACACCATGCACCACGGAACAACCTCATATTTGTATGGGCATTTTTTAAATCTACACACCAGTAAGGTTTCAGAAATGACAAACACGTTTGTTTGGTAAGCAGCCTGACGCATAATTAACAAGTTTATCTTTTAAAATCATATATGTATAGTCGACATATCATCCATCGACATATCCTTATACGCTAAATTGTTCAATTCACTATCTTGTTCTAGTAGCCGATTATACTCAGACACATGTTCTTGTGTCACTTTTCTCCAATTAATTGGCTAGACTGGTCCTCATTGTTATCATTGAGTTCATATAGCAGTAAATGTAGTGTAGACACAACAGGCCTATGCCTTGAAACATTTAAACAATCGTCATCAACAATAACACATGATACAATAGTATCTACAAGGTCAACCGAACAACATATATAATCAATGGTTGAAGTATACCGATTATCATAGGAGACATATGTTGCCTGTACGCCACTACACATAGGTAATGAATTTGCTGGCACCAAGTTTGTATCAATCAAAAACTTATTGAATAATCTGTCCCTTTCACAAGTGGGAGAGTGAGTGTACCTGGCATTACAGTCTCCTAGGATAACTACAGAGCCTTTGGCAGAATATGTGTACCATATATCATACAGTTTATCTATATATTCCCTGAAATATGAGATTGGGTGATTACTACATGGTAAATAAATTTGAAATAAGAACATGTACACATCCATGGTCAAGTGGAGTTGTATAGCTATAATTCTGTCATCGTCTATATAGAGTGGTGTTACACAATTGTTTATTCGTCTATGCCAAGCTAAGGATACACCACCTTTACCGACCTTACGACGACTTGGTAAATTAAGGTTTTTATCACAGGTTATATGAAATATATAATCAGAGATCAATGAGGCACAAAAATGTACATTATTAGGTTGCAACCAATACTCTTGAGATACCGCAAATATCAATTTTGTTGTGTGTCAGATAGTCACATAAGTAGGACGAGCTTGAGAAGAGACCCGTTACGTTCCACGTCATTACACTGAGATTCATGAATAAACACATATTTTTTGTATTATTGACTAATCAATGTTATAGTAATCATTCATGCGGTGGAAACATCCAAAGTGATTTTCGTTCAACGTTCCACTGTTATTCGATGAACGTCGCATTCTAGGTGGTGACCATCTAGAGTAGTTTTTGTAGCGCAACTGTGCACGAGATAACCACGGTTTACACGAGATACCACGTGGCCAAAATGTGTCACATTCGTCGCCTTCAACATTGAGTCTTATTAATACTTTGTCTGCATCGTATCGCAAAGGAAACATGTTTATGTTAGTAACTTTTGGACCATGATATGTAACATAGTTCGTTAGTTTCTGGACAGAGACGTCTTTACTGTACCCACGTAGACAATAGCGCTTTGTCTTCTTGCGTACATACAAGTCGAAGTCTTCGCTTTGGTCTTTGCCATTGTCGTCAGGTCTGTATGCTATTCTCACCGGTATATGTGAGGGGCGTGGTGGATAATCAATGGGGTGAGTGGTCAAATTCCCACCAGAGCTCGCACCTGTAGAGCACGACGAAGTTGCCTCGTTCATGGGGAATGGTGATTTAGGTGTTCCCTCGGTTCGAGTCACCTTTATTGGTTTTGAACGAGTGTCTATTGGTTGAGTGTCTGTGCATACACCAACATTATTACTGCCATGCCTGATTACGGGAACAGACTTGTTCAAGTCTGGTTGTTTCTCAGTACTTTCCGACGCAATTTTCTTAGCAATATATACATTGTCCAAAAACTGTTCTAACGAGTTAACGCGACTCTCTGTAGTCATCGACAATAGTTGAATAGGTTTTAGAATTTTCTGTAGATCATCGTGAATTGTTATTGTTGTCGACTGATCGTTGATAGACTTACAGCAGTTCAATACATCTGCTTTTATAGAGTCAACAGTATTAATCACAGTTTTCACAGGCATGCATGCTTTGTTTTAAGTGTAGTAAGTCCACCTGAAGGGTTGATACGGTATCTTTCAACATGTTCAGTTCAAGCAGATTACCTGCATTCGCGGATGATGAATAATGTTCCGTCTGTTTGTTTGACGACGTTCTCAAGGGGGTGTGAGAAACACCCTTTGTTTTAGCACCACTTATCATTTCTTTCATATTTACAAAGTCTTCACCTTCCAAAATCGACACTAATGTATATATGTCATTGGCTAGTTTGACGGCTAGTTTCTCACCTTTTCTCGTAGTAACCCTACGTTTGAGATCGGAGTCCTCTCCAAACGGAAAGTTATCGTAAGATTTTACGACTTCAAAACATAACACTCTCGTCTTATTAAGATCATATTCGCATGATCTATAATCCCTTAAGATTTGCGAGACAAACATCCCCGACGGAACCTCTCTGAATAACGTCACTAGCCTGTCGCATTCGGTATGGGTTGATAATGATGTTCTGTTGGTATTAGGTAACATTGGCCATGGGTCATTTTGCATGTTTGTATTAACTGTTATTGGTAGTTTTACCTCCGTCTGGTCATCAATGCTAACTGGTTCAAGTTCCGTTAATCGGATATTATCACTAGCCATTATTTATAAATATGTCACACCGGAGTAATGTTATAGGTAATCCATACACAATAGCCCCTTTAAACACCTTGGGAAACTTTTCAAATCACAACATACACACAGTCTTTTTCAGTACTTTTTAGACAAAGGAAATTTCAAAAATTCAATTTTAAACAAAAATGAAGTCTTTGACGCAAAATATCTTTATACCTCTACATTACTGAGGTATTAACAATCATTTTGATATAAATTCCAGTTCAGTACACTAGGTAATAACCGTAAAAAATCCAAATTAACACAGAGCAACTTTTCTCACGCATGCGCACATACAAAATGTGTATGTGCGGCATTTAAGCCAGGGTGATAACAGATGGCGATCCGGTTTTTTTACAATTTGGCTCTTACACCATATGAGAATAGAACAAAGAAACAAATTTCCATGTTATACTTGCCATTTTGGTCTCTGTCAAAAGGGCTTATTAGTTACTTTGGGAAAAGACGACATTATTTCAAAGCTAACCAATCGCATCACATGATATTTTCGAAATTTAACAGCAGGTTAGATGACATTTAAATATGAAAGGTTACTGATATATGGATAGAAAACAGTGTTGGGATGACATATATTAATCAATTTGACAAAGATTGTGGTTTCTATTGTGATGTAGTGGTGGTTTCCAAGTATTTAACTAACTCAGTTTATTTACGTTCCAACAATATATTTATTTACAACAATATAAATTAGACAGATCATTATGACATTTCAGTTACTCCTGTGTGGCTCTCTCTCTCGAGCACTGTTGCCCAGAGTGCTGTTAGCCCAGTTTATATAAGACATACACTAATGACGGAGGTCACGTATCCATTGACAGGCTCGCACGATCCCCTGAAATATATGAGAAGTTAATTGTTTACATGTACGTCTAAAACAATAGATGTATAATAAGGTTGACATGAAAACATAAATTTGCAATTATAACTGACATGTATATATATATCCTACATGCGTACATTAACGACTATAATTATAGTGGAATTATAACTGTAAGTTATTAATGACAGTAGGTGTGGTGCATTTACTCAGTCGTTTAGCAAGTAATGTCAGGTCAAACTGTCAATCTGACAATACTACACTATGGCAACATAAACATTGAAAATAATTCAAAGGTATTTGCTCCAAACCGGTATTGGTTTTTTGTATTGCTTGCAATTCTTCAGTGACTTGTTTCTGCTAATTAAAAAGGTAATGATGTTCACATGATTAAGGCCGTTTCATCGGATAGTTTATGTGCATCCTTTCTGCGTATTTGCCTTATACGGGGGCAGAGGCCGCGTTTTGCACTGGGTCGTCTTCCAAATTGAGCAAAATGTTTGTCGGAGTACAATCTAGGTTTAGTATTAAAATGGGTAATTCGGGGAATAAAATTAAGCCACTAACTAAAGTAAATAATATGAAAACACTCATAATAGAGGCTACATTTTCATTTGAATTTCGTGAAATTATTACTTTGGTTACCTTTACCCATTAGGAAAGAGTGTTTATATTATCTGGGACTACCCTGACCCCCTTTTACTAATATATAGGGAATAAATTAACGATCTCTTAATCAAACTTGTGAAGATTATTCAGTTGAGCGATCGATGACCCATCAGTGCCCCCTTGCTATATCGAGGACCCATCAGTGCCCCCTTGCTATCTCGAGGACCCATCAGTGCCCCCTTGCTATCTCGAGGAACCATCAGTGCCCCCTTGCTATCTCGAATGCGACTTCACTGCAAAATTATGAAAAAAGGGTGAGATAATTCTGTCATAATAACACGAAACGTTGCATGATAACCTATATTGTATTTTAGTTTTTAGATAAAAGACACTTAAATCAACATCCTTAGCCAAATATGAATTATGACAAGACTAGAAATTTTGGAGTAAACATATGCGCAAAATGTACTAATTGTGTCTATTTTTGGCCATACATTTTTCATTGAGAAGGGACACAATTATGTCGTAACTGCACAAAAAGAATCATGTGAACAAGTCAGTTTCTACTGACAATTATTGTGATTTGGTTACCATGGCAACATATTTGAGAAAATACAAAAACAACTCTATTTACGCCTCAACTTCACATGAAACGTCGCTACGGAACAGTTTTAGAAATAAATCACAAGAATTTCTTTTGTGATTTACAATTTAAGCTTTACATGAGAACTGCTAGTCTGTTTTCATGGTAACAAAAAGAATGGTTTGACAAAATATGTTAAAAAAGAAATATTGTTTTCAAATTATTGTACAAAATGTTGTTAGCGTCCACAAAGTGTTGATCAGTACAAACTGAGATATACTTTTTACATATTTTTAATTTTGTTTCCATGATTACAGAATTGAAAAATAACCAAAAAGTACACATGTATGCCTTGGTTACAGCTTAGAAGACTAACCCCATTAAGGCCTTGGGTCCAGGTATACAAAGAGTTACTTATTGACACTAGAGCTCTATATATATGTATCAACAATTGCAGAAATCAGACAAGACGCTAAAGAAATACATTTCGAGTTGTTTTCATAATCTTTAAGAACACGGCTGTAAGAACCTATAAATCCTTTAAAATGAAATATCCAAGCTCTTTTGTTCTTTCTTCGTGAATTTTACACTATACAACCACTTCATGTTATGCTTGAACGAATAACATTATTTCGAAACCATGGTTACTATGACAATATTTACATATTATAATAGTTACCATGACCACAGTTCTTCAACATCTACATGTGACTGTGACTAAGATATTTGGGCTTTTTCGGGCAAAATATCATTGTCTGACATTGTAAAAAGTGAAGTTTCTGATAAGCTCACATTGGTGTCTGGAATATTAACATAATGAAAAATATGCTGCTAAGTAACACTGTCTTAGTGCAAAATTATTACTTTTCAGTATACATACAGTAAACATTAAAACAGTGTAAGTATAGTACAACAATAACCAAACAACATTTAAATGTACTATAAAAAATTATCTTCACAACGATAATTTTATTACCATCGGCCGGTAGAATAATGACATTTTTGGTTGCCTAGCAACAGACAGAAATTAAAATTGTGACAAAATTCTAAATACATTTAATCAAGGAAGTATTTAATAAATTATTTGAAATCATTCTGAGGTGAACTTTAAAACAATATTAAAGTTTGTGTTTTTAGGAGAATATGCATGTTGGAATTTGAAATTTATGTTTACAGTTTGAAGCTTTTGATGCATTTACAATTAATGAATGGATCATCGAATACCTTTGATTTAGACATGTTATAGAGCACTACATGAACCTGGGGGTCGGGCATGACATTTCTCCTAATGGAGGTGAACATTAATGCCAAAAACAAGATTGGTCAAAGCATAACAAAGTTAAGGTCCGGACAAAATCGGACGCACACACGCACATACACCAAGTGGCGACGATGTCTCGCTCACCGCAAGCGGGCTCGACAAAAATGGTGCGGTGCGGTGAACATATTTTCTCACACGCACGGACTGATTCGAAGTCCATTAGCCACAACCCTAGTATCACTTTCATATTTAAGCCAGAATATCAAAAACAAATATTTAAATAAATGGGCAGGCATGACCTTTATCAAATATTTGGCAACCACAATTTCTAATTTTTCTAACATTTTGTTACCAAATAAATGAGACTGACATTTTTAAAAAATATACCTATTATGTAACTAACTTTTTATAAATACATTTTTGTAACATGTGAATTAACAAAAACATTCGTTGATATAGATTATTTAGGAAATAAAATTTGTTCGCGTATTTTGTCGGTGAATAAAACATGGGCAGGAGTTGGAATGCGGAAAAAATAAATCACGAGTGCGTAGCATTTTTCGCATCCGAACGAGTGCCCGTGTTTTATTCACCGACAAAATACAAGAACAAAGTTTTTATTTCTATTCTAAATACGATAATATCCCGCACTATATAACTGCGCGGATTCCATTTTAACCCATTTGACATTGAACATAATTCCACGCTGAAATTGAGTGGCTTATTAGCTGGTACAATTACCTCCCTCGTTAATGAAAACGAACTTCGTAATTTTCTGAAGGAAATAACACATTTTAAACATTGAAACCATTTTAATAACACGAGTATAGTGTATCTATTTCATGAAATGAAAATATAAATGAATTGATTATCAGAAGTTTTTATGAATCTTAATTTCGAGAGTATATTGGAGTTTCTAACAATAGATGCGTCATAGCTGTAACACTAGATACTCGTGCAAAACGATTATATTAAGTCAGACAGGGAAGGCAGCACTCAACTTAATCAGCCGAGCACAGAAAACATTAAAAACACACAAAGCACAATGCCCAACTGAACCAACCGAGCACAGGAAACATAAAACACATAAAGACACAATGCCAAGCTAAACAAGCACATATTCGCCCAAGTCCAAGATGTCGAAAAGTATAATAAATTATTACTAGCTGAATGACCCAGTTTCCACAGCAAAAGGACTATAATACCTAGTTTTAGCTGTCAGAAATCTTAAAACGAAGAAGTGCCCAACACACTACCGACCAAGAAAATAAGACATCCCTTGTCCACCTGTTTAAAAGCTGAATAGAAAAGAGATTTAGCAACCAAAAGGCGCCTACGCTGAATGACCTAGTTACAACAGTAAAACTGCTGAACTACATAGTTTTAGCTGCCTTTAGTCTCAAAAAATAAGTAACAGTATTAAAACGTTGAAAGGCCCGATTTCAGCAACAAAAAATCTGATATGACGTAATGAACAAGTCATTAAGAATTGCAAGCAATACAGAAGTCCCCCACCGGTTTAAAGCCATTTTCAATGTTTCTGTTGCCATAGCAACCACAACTCGCTACCCGTTGAAGTTGTTTTTACTATTAAGTTTACGTTCATTCATTCATAAATATGTCACGTGATACGGGGAGTAAATAATGACAGCCAATTTGATACCATGTTTTATTGCGGTAATAATACATGCCCTGGTTTGCTCTATGTACGTTTTCGCCCATTAGAATGAACCTAAACCGTAAGTAGATAGAGAATAATAGGTTAGTGCCCTGGACGAAAAGATTTACTTGGAAAGGCGGAGGATTTTATCGGGTGAGCCGCAGGCGAATCCGATAATTGCCGCAGCCGAGCCAGATAAACTTTTACTTCATTCACGGCACTAACTTATTATTCTATTTATCCAGTGGCTTAATCTGTTCAGTAAGGGGATCAAACTTGGGACTATATTGTTACTCTTCCATTAACTATAGCGCAACGTCACGTTCGTTCCGTGACGTCACGATATACAACGACGTCGGTGAAATTGTAAAAATATATATCATATATCTGCTTGTATGCAGCATTGTTGATGAAAATTGTGCAAATACGGTCAAACGGTAGATTTTTCGATGTATCTTGCTACGTTACCATGGTAACGTCCATTATAACATGGCCATGCCTCAGTTAGAAATGGAGCACATATCAATAAAGATGATTACCAAACTATATCAATAACATATATCAGCGTTATTGTTAAAAATTGTGAAAATACGATCAAAAGATGGATTTTTCTTCCTTTCTTGTTTGGTTACCATGGTAACTTCCATTATAACATGGTTATTCATCAATTAGAAATAAAGCACTTATCAAATTAAATAACTAGATCAATAATAAGTATATACTAGTATGGAGCATTATTGGAGATAATTGAAGGCATACTGTAATTAAGAGGATTTTCGCCTTCCTTCTTGCTTAGTCACCATGGTAACTACCATAATAAATGGTCATACATCAGTACGAAATGGATCACTGTTGTATTAGGATGATAAACAAACTAAATCAATAACATAGATCGGCTTGATTGCAGCATTTTTCATGAAAATTGTAAAAATAAGGTAAAAAAGAGCCCTTTTCCTTCTTTTATCCTCGGTTACCATGGTAACTTCCATAATAACATTGGCTTTCCTCAGTTAGAAATGGAGCACATATCAATACGTATGATTGACAAACTGTATCAATAACATATATCTGCTTGTATTCAGCATTCTTGATGAAAATTGTGAAAAAACAATCAAAATGTGGATTTTTTTCCTTTTTTGCTTGGTAACCATGGTAACTTTCATAATAACATGGTTCTTCACCAGTTTTATATAAATCACTTATCAATTAGGATGAATAACAATCTAGATCAATACTAAATATCTACTGGTATGGAGCAATATTTGTGATAATTGAAAGCATACAGTAATTAAGCTGATTTTCGCCTTCCTTCTTGCAAGGTTACCATGGTAACTACCATGATGACATGGTCATACACCAGTAAGAAATGGAGCACTATTCTATTAGGATGATTAACACAATATATCAAGAACATATATCTGCAAGTATGCAGCATTATTGGTGAAAGTTGTGAAAATATGGTCAAAAAGTGCCCCTTTCTTCTTTCATCCTTGGGTAACCATGGCAACTACCAGATTAACCAAGCCACACATCAGCCTAAATTGAAGCACCATCTTTTCTGAAACAATGTTATATAATATATACAACAAAATTACAGGAGTTACTAATTGTAAGTTGTTAACATTCATCTGAACATTTTTCACCTACATCCATTTTCTGCACCGTTTGCTTGGTAACCATGGTAACGGAAAAGTAATTATTCATTTATTTTTTAACAAACTTAACATGAGTTTCTATCGGACCCGACGAACAAACTACTTTTTTTTCGATTTATACACGAAGAAGTGTTCACAAGAAGTCCTGCGTAGTGTTAAAAAAGTGGGTGGGGTTTGTTTTAAACATGTTTTTTTTCAAATATCTTGTGATCATTTATCATAAATTTACCGTTAAACACTTAATTGTGTCAGTTGCATTGTTTTAATGCTTTGCCGATGCTAAATTATGAAAATTTCAACCATATATTTCGATTATTGTGGAATCTATAAAAAATTACTATTTTTGTAAAAATTAAAAAAGCCATTTTTTGGCATTATCTTACAAAAATATCTTGTTGGCACCATGGCGAAACCTTTCAGACAATAAACACCTACATTAACTGTTTTCAAATATATGGATGTGATATCTGGATCCGCTCCAATTCTCATTTAAATACATTTTGAAACACCACACTTTTTCATTTTTCTAGTAAACCATGAATTTGAGACAGGGGGTCCTAAGAGAAATAGTATAACGAAAATCTCAAATCACTTGAAGCATATGTTTTGTACAGAAATAGTTCTATAATAGTTTATATAACATAATTAGTGACATGTAAGGGTGCATCATGACAATTTTTGTCGCGATTTCATCTTAAAAAAGCTTAAAAATGGCATGAAAAAAGTGAAAAATAGCGAAAAATTGAATTTCCTCGGTTGCCATGGCAACGGTAGTGAAAGTAAAGTTTTGACCCCAGAAATCATTTAGGTAGGTGAATACTAAAAACGTGGCAAAATATTTTGAAAATCTGAGGCTATGCGTGGACAACCATGTCTGGGCTGGATATATAATGAGTTTTAATATACGTCGTGTAGACGCAGGTTAGTCGAAGAAAATAACTGATCAACCAACAGCTTATTTAGGATAGGAAAACCTCGCCCTCGGTTACGGAATTGCATCCGGCGACTCTCATGCAAGAAAAAGTCCATCAGATCACGCGGTAACTGGCAGATTTTGCCGGAATTGACTGGATAATATATTGTTTTCGATGTCATCCTTCGTTATTAACGACGCATAATGAACGCCGCATCATACTGGTTTCGTCGATAAACTGTCGCACTACTTTAATTCATCTTTGGCGCATGAATATATATTTGCTACACAGCGCGAAATTCGTAAACAAACGAGATGACAACTGTAATAAATACTTGGATTTCTATGTTATTATCGTATGCTTGTTTGTAAAGTTGATATATTATGAACGCAATAAAGTTCAATATTCGATCCGGCAATCAATTATGTTGCTAACTATGTTTGAAAAACATGTTGCTGTACGTTTACTGCGGTGACAGGAGGGAGCAAACATGGCGACTTCATTGTCGAAATTACACATCGACATGAAGGTGTTTTTCTCGTAAACAAAACACCAGCACCTAATTTCAAGCCTGGCATGCCCTTGCGACGATTGATTATAAAGTAAATCCAATGAGTTAGTATTATAAAATACAATAATGCTTACGTTTGACATTTTGAAAACAATGTTGTATTTTTCAGGTACCTATATGGCACAATTTACATCACACGCAAGTGTTACAATGGTTTTCTATCATACTATATACCGTCGGTGACAATCATAAACCCTGTAACTACAAAATCACAACTTTTCAGGAGACGGAAAAAACTGTTTTGTGATAAATATAAACGATGGGAAATGCTGTTGTTTCACCAATAACGATAGAAATATGTTAGGAAACAACCAATAAAAGTTTGATAGGGATGCGATAAATCCAGCACAGCAACGGTAGTTACGACATTTCACCATCGTGATAGCCAATGACGTTGTGATTTTTTATAGTTACGTCATTTCCGTTTCTCAAAATGTATTACTCAATAACTGCATTTTGTTCATATAACTTTGTTTCTCAGCTGCAAAATCAATGTGTCTAGATAAGTGCAACTACATTTAACATTAGTGCCGTCATTCTTCTAACTAACTGCTTACCTTGCGAAAATATTTTCACGAATACATTTTCATTTGTTTTATGCAACAAGACTTATAATGGAAATGTCTAAATATGTTTGTTTTAGTTGATGTATGGCGTCTTATGATTCTCCATTTGAAGGACACTTGAGGGTATAACATGTACGGTTAAATTATACAATCACACTGCCTGACAGACACTTGTATGCCAGATAAATCAAGTACTAGTACTACTAGTACTAATGCTAACTACTATTTCTGATTCTACACTTGTAAAGGACAAGTACAGCTGGCCATGCAAGATCAGTCAACTTCGAGATTACATGAATATCTCCATCAACTAAGTTCTTACACTCTGACAAGTTTAGTATTCAAAGACTCGGCAAGAAATGTACTAAAACTTACTTGAAAGTTCGCATTTACTTATATCAAACCAATGCAAGGATTTTGCATTGCACAGGTTGGTTGTGAAAACAAAGTCGAGTTCGAAAACAGTACTTTCAACAAATGGTATAATTAATGTCTCGAACCCGACTGAATGGTTTAATATGTGTTTCCATATCATACGGCGAAAATTGACGGTTTGGTGTGCGGTGACATAGCGCGACACCTTATATTTAACGTTTTATTAATAAATCACTACTTATAGTAGAAAATCATATTTTACACGTACAAATCGGCATTAAATGCACCTAAACGAATATGAAATTTTATGGTAAAAACATGTAAACTTTACAAAGTATAGCGTTTTTCTCATTTCTTTTTGATCACCCCACGTAATAATAAAGAAAAAATAGCGTTTCGTATAACAGTTTTGTGGGCGCACCGTGAAACAAAGGGTTAGATTAAGATTTAACAATAATATATAATCATTACAACCGATGCATCGTTTCTCTATAGTTTCTGTAAAGGTAAGATAAGCGGATGTGTGGTTTTCTTTATTTGACAAAAACCAATAACATTCCCCTAAGTTACTGTGGTACAGAGAGGCGAGGATATTGGTGATGTTGCGTATTGGAGATAGCTAGCTGTACGACGGGCTTGGTGAGCTACTAATTTGTGGAACCGAATACGCGACGTATTGTAAGCCATTCTGGTTCCGTTATCTATCACTTTGTGATTATATAGATTAATTAGTTCTCGGTGAGTCTTGTTATTTATTTGTTGATATAAAAGCTTTCAACTTGAAGGAATATTGTCAGATTACACTGGCTCCCGGTCTTAGTAGACAGCAGTAGAATTTTTCTTCAGAACTTATAGTTCGTACAACGTGCATGATTATCTGTTTGGATAAACTTGAAATTTCTAACCATGGATTACAATGATTCGTTTATGAAAAATATAACCGATGACCCACATTCACAGGTCATGAATTATAGTTCTCTATACAGAATTATATCTGTTACAATAAACATAACATTATTTTTTGTGGGTATGGTAGGGAATATACTAGTGGTAGTTGTTGTGGTTCGGACACGCAGTATGAGGACCCCTACAAATTGCTATCTAATGAGTCTGGCGGTGGCTGATTGTTTAGTACTTCTGTCGGCAACACTTCCAGCAATACCAGAGACTTTCTTCCAGATAAATGAATGGCCGTTTGGACGCGTTCTTTGTTCTTTGTTAGTATTTCTACAGTACCTAAGCACGGACACATCCGCTATGTCCATAACGGCGTTTACAATGGAGCGGTACATCGCAATATGTCATCCTTTGCGGTCACAGAGAATGTGCACAGTCAAAAGAGCCAAGCGAATTATTGCCGGAATTTGGATATTCGGTATTTTATATTGCTCTCCTTGGCTTGGGTTGACCAAGTTGCTGCATGAAGAGCGGGCTCAAACAGTTGTTGATATTTGTAGAGTTAGACTAGATAGGAAGCAATACACGGCTTACTATATGACAGATTTAATTTTATTCTACATCATTCCCCTGTTGATAGCGGCAGTGTTGTATGGTCTTATCGCCAGAATATTATTCAGCACAAACATTTCACAACAAAGTGAAGACTTGAATACATTGAACGGTAGAAATAGACGAAAGCGTCAAATGTCATCTAGATTACAGGTAAATGTCTTCTTTTTCCGTCTTAGTTCTATTTTTTACAGGTATTTTGTTTTACTTTCTGTTGTTAACAAAAGGGTTACCCGAGACTTTTTCACGACAAGTTTAAAGTTGGTCGCTGTGTCAGAAATCACTACGATTTTAACTATGTAATTTTTCCACAACCAATACATCCGAGCAAGAAACAAGTGTCAGCAAAACTCAACCAATATCATAATTTTCAACCATTTTAAAGAAAATCTGTTTATAACAATTGAATTATCGTTTATTTGTTTGTATTGTGTGGAATTTTGAAAGTGTTTTTTAATGAATAAATGTATATGTGCAATTAATTCCTACGCGCTGCAAAATGACTAATGATTTTTGAGAGTCGATAAAAATGTCACTGTTAAAAGTAACCCATTGAGCAGTCGAACTTTACATAATTCATTTAAAGAGCGTCTTATGAAGTAATGTGAGTGGAAAACGGAAAATACGGGGAATCGAACACACAATGTGGCATATAACTTAGGACTATAGTAGGTGTATTGCCTTCATGAGCTATGTTACTGTGATGGGTCAGTTATCGTGTGATTAAAATGAGTCAGCTGCTATCGCGTCTCTGAGACCTTGTCACAATATTCACTTTTTTAAAATCCATTACCATTAAAGATGAAACCCAATATTACCAACAACAACAAATACAACAAATAAACTTTATTGCAAATCGGCAAACACATTTGCCTTTAGCAACGAAAAGCATAGACATATATACACAAAACAATAGACATACTTACATATATACATGGTACATTATATACACAAAGAGATGAGTACATGTAAAATAAAGCACTTTATGTTCAAATAAATGTAGATTGATAGTAGTCCAAAATAGGTTACTTAGAATATTAGGTTGTTCTTATGTCAAAGGAATGTTTCAAGAAGTAGCAAATGTTATATAGAGATTTCTTATTTTCAGTATTCATTAGATTGTTAAACATTGATAGGGAGGGCCATCTGATAAAAGGCATGTATTTTTGTCTTAGATTATAATATTTATCGCATGTCATTAGGAAATGGTATTCTGTTTCTACGAGATTTTTATTGCAGTTTTGACATATTCGGTTAGCTCTGTCTGTGTTATTGTATCGCCCTGTTTCAATGGCTAGACAGTGAGCGGATACCATAAATCTTGTAAAATGTTTTCTGAGAAAGTCGTTACTGATTTAGTCGAGATATTTCTCAAAAGTAAATGTTGTTTTAAAATGTGTAGTGTACTTTCCATGGATATTAGGCTTTTCATATTTTTTTTAATATTTCTTAATCCCGAGCACCTGGGGGATAGTTTATACTAATGAAATATTGTGTTATATTGGGAATGTGTTTGCTAATTTGTCTGGGAGTCTGCACAAAAATTTGACACTTTTGAATGTAAGTGCTGTTTTGAGTTTTATATTCAATGTAATAATTGTTTCATATTTAAACTATTAATGTCATCATATTTCTAAGTGTAACATATTTTGAATCCACATGCGGGCCGTTTAAACTTTTCCAAGTTTTTTCTTGGCTTATATTTTCTTGCCCAATATAAATACCTTATACCCCAATCACACGAGAGTCGGAATGAGTCGGAATGCCGTAGGAATAGCAATTCGTGGTACATTCTTGTATGTTCGAAATGTATTTCGACTGCATTCCGAGTACATTCCTTATGTTCGGACCAGTTTGAATGTTTTAACATGCTCTAAACCTATTTCGTTTGAAATAAAATACATATTAAAATAAAAATGAATAAACTGTTATTCAAAACTCTCTGTATTTATTGATACTGTCCAGATCACACGGCGTCGGAATGAGCCGGAATGCCGTAGGAATAGCAATTCGAGGTGTATTCCTTCATGATCGAAATGCATTCGAAACATTCTGTCTGCATGCTAGGTCAATTCGTAGTGCATTCGATATATTCCGGCCCATTCCTGTGTCCATTTCGAATGTTTTGCGCATGTTCAAAACTTTCGAGATACATTCGAAGTTGGGTGGACTATCGAACGGCTACCGAAGTGTATTCTTCCGACATTCTGATTACATTTTAAATATTCTTACGGCATTCTGACTATATTCGAAACATTACTTAAAGCCATTATAGGTACTGATATTAAACACACTACCCGTGCACAACCCGTGCATAATCCCGTGCAAAACGGTCCGATGCTTGTGTTTACCGTATTTTGAAAACATATGCGTGCAGGATCTCCGCTATCATTCCAGGCGGACTCGAAGTGTATTAGAGTTATACTCGAAGTATATAAGAATTGTATTTGAATGGTATTTGAAGTATTCCAACGGCATTTTAACAAAGCTGTAATAATTTTGGTCAATTCGAGTTATCATTCGGAATGTGTTTCGAATGTTTATTCTTTCTTCATTCCGACTCATTCGGGCCCATTCCGGCTGATTCGAGAGTCGTGTGATTGGGGTATTAAACATAGTCTGATAGTTGTAATTAATTATGAAATTTTGTTTTATTTATTTTATAACACCACGAGTTTTTTGACAAATTTACATCATTTTGTTGATTAAGCCATATGTTATGTAATAAGTTCCAGGAATGTTTCGTATTTTGCACCAAAGATTTAGAATTCTTTCCTTGCATAATACTGAAATTGGATATTTTCCCAGTTCGCCTAGAACTGCCATATTAGGTATTGATGGTTTGACGCCTATAATCCTTTTATAGTATTGAATTTGAACCCTATCGAATATATCCGTATTATAGAATCCTAGTATTTCAGAAGAGTAAAGGAGAATGGGTTCAACCATGCGCTCAAATAGGTATAACTTTGTACTGACGTCGAATTTCAGTCTGGAATAAATATACTTTAGGCCGTTTATAGCTTCCAATGCTTGGTCAGATAAAGTTTTAATTGTCTCTTTCATAGATATATCCATTATAGACAACTTTAATACCAAGATAGACAAATGAATCAACAAGTTCAATCGGACATCATTATTGAACCAAACTGGAGGTTCAGTTCTCTTTCTTTTGCTAAAAATACAAAATTGAGACCCCATTTAGCTGAATACAAGTATAAACTATCAAGTTGGTTTTGTAGACTTCTTTCATCTGTAGTAAAGATGACTATACCATCCGCAAAAAGTAACATATGAATGCAAAGTGGATTCACGACGTCATTCACGAAAAGTATCAATAGGATGGGTGACAAGGGCTCCCCTTGTTTCAATCCGAATGAAATATCGAAAAAGTCAGACAATGTTTTATGAACCTTGACACATGCTGAGACTTTACAATATATAGCTTTTAGCATAGTAACCATTTTAGAGCTGACACCGCAATCCGTTATCTTATACCACAAAGAGTCCCTACATACGGTGTCGAACGCTTTTTCATCGTCGATAATGCGCAGTATAAATACTTCTGGTCCGCAATTACCTGGTTAATGATACTGTGCAGAATAAACACACAGTCAGACGTGCTTTTTCTTGTTCCTAAACCCAAATTTCTATTGTTTAAAATATTTTCAAAATATGTTGCAAATTAGTCAGTATCAATATCTACCGTTGGACTACTTTTATTGTTTTTGAATTGATTTACCTTTTTCAAGAATTGCTTTGGTGATTTGCCACTCATATCAGAAAATTTAGATTTTTCTACAGAATAATATTGAGCTTTAGCCTTTTTCTTAACATTAATGTAATGTTTCATGCTTTCTAGAAACTTTAAATTATTTCCAGCGGAAGTGTTATGTTTTAAGCCTTTTTTATCATTGTAAAACCGTTTTTTTGCAGATCTACAAGTTATAGTTAGAACATATTAAGTAAATTTTAATCATTAAAAAGGGCGGAGCGAGCGAAGCGAATCGAGTCCTTTTTAGTCATTAAAATTTACTTAATATGTTCTAACTAACTTAGAATATAACATTCTGCATTCTGATTGGCCGACAGAAAGTAGCGCCAACGCATGACGTAATGTCTGTGAAGAGAAAAATTTAATGATTAAATTTTCAGTTAACCGCCAAAATGCGGCGTTTTCATCGGCTCATAATGTAGGTTATATTCTAATCCTTGTTAAACCATACATTGTTTGTGTGGTTTGTTTTCTGTGTTATATTTTTAACTCATGTCGTTTATTATCAATTGTGTCTAAAAAATCGTTAAATTTATTTTGATCCCATAAGATTTGTTCAAATGGGATGTTACAGTTCCTATTTTGATTTAAAGCATCGTTTAAAATACCGATTTTAAAAATTATTGGACAGTGATCCGAATATTCTAGTAAAGGGTATACAGTAAATTCCGTAATAGCATCAAACTTTGAGTGATGTGTGATTAAATAGTCAACCATACTAGAACATACTCTGTTTCTACTTTTACAATAGTAAGTACAGTTACCGTCATCTTACCTCCCATTAACAATAGACAGCTCATGTTTCTTACATAAACAAATCAAGTTTCTACCAAATGAGTTTATGACAGTGTCCTCGGCTTTTCTACGTATGATTAGATTGTCCTTTTGATCCGGAAGTGTGACGTATCCATTCAAGTCAATATTGTCAACATAATCACACAAATCCCCAGGGGTGGTATTCACAAAGCATCTTAGCAGAAAACTTAGAAATTTCTCAAAACCTTAAAATTTTCTAAAGTGTATCAGCTAATCAAGAAAATCAAGACGATTAACATTTAACATAGTTTTGAAGCATTATGTAAACAGCTACAATAATCATTAAGAAAACATCGATTATTTCTCGAATTGCGGGACATATGAGCTGCATAAAGTATTGACTTAAGTCAAAATATTTAAGTTTTCACTTAAGATGCTTTGTGAATACCAGCCCTGTTCTACAATTAAAATCCCCAATAAATAAACATCACCTAACGTACTAAAAAGTGCATATCATCAGACAAAATATAAATCAAGTCACGATCATACAAGCAAGAATTGACATTTGTATACACAGTTGAACCGTCTGGTGAAATGTAGCACGCACAAAAAAAAATTCTCGACACCTGATTGAACACAATTTAATTTAAACCAAATAAAACTATTACGTATTATTTTGACGACTTTCATTTATGTGGTTATAGATTCTCTATAGTTCACAACTATTCCACCACTACACCTTTTTGCCTTTTTATTCGATTTTGGCCTTGAACACTGGAAGAAATACACCCTGGAATATAGTGATATTTGACACGTTTGAGTGCCATGTTTCACAGAATATTAATACATCATAGCACGATATGAATTTCATGAATTCCGCATCGTCCAACTTGGAAATCAAATCTTGCCTGTTCCATTGAGTAACAGAAATAGTTTTTGCTGATCGTTGTTGACCTAGTGACTCATACCTTCAACGGGTTGATTTAATTGCGGCTTTTGCGGAGGACCTCGTTTCACGACAATTCGATCGTAGGATATAACTGCATTCTTCCCTTCATCGCGAAGTTTCACTAATTCGGATACAAGCTGTTTACGGTTTTCCTGGATAGCCCTTGGATATTGGTCACTGACCCTGACGGAGAATACCTCAGGTACATGAATGCAGCTTCCTTGATTTTGAGTTTATCGTGGTAATAGTGCATTTTTGCGACTATTGGTCTGGTTTTACCTGGTTCGAATTTGCCGAGACGATGGGCCCGGTCAATGATGAGGGTTTGAGCATCATCAATTTTGAGCGATTCATCACATAATGTTTTTAGTCCGGCAGAACTTACAATGGACCGTGCAATGTCTTCTATACAAAATGTTTTTGCATTTTTATGTTCTCCTGACAATACCATTACATAATCTGGATGATGCCACCTTGTCATCATTGAGCAATTCTCGCAATGAGGCCCCGAAGGGGTACATGAATTTTCATGAATTAAACTGTATTAGTACATTTTCGTTTAGTAGAAGGTAAAGCAAAACACCTTAAATGTTATTTACATAGTGTTAGATAATGTGTAACATCACTATATACAACATTTGTAATATTAACATGTGCAAATGAGGCCCTGTTGGCGTTTTACGTCTTGTATGAGGCCCGTTTTTAGACAAACATATGAATAAAATTAGTAAATGATACATGGTACCATGTTTTTCATTATATTGATACTTAACATTAAATTCAGTGTCACTGGCAATCATGCACAACCTAAATTGCATAGCTAAATATTTTATTTCATTAAATTCAGATCCTATCATTGGTAAATCCAAATGTAGAAACCTTAGTGAAATTCTCCAAGATCGTTGTCAAGAAATGTTTTATCCTCTTATACATTAAGGAATGCAATTTTAACCGAAACTTTTATTGTTATTACAAATGTAACATGTGATCTAAATATTCGTGTTGGACTCTTTGAAAAAGTAAAATATGGAAATGAGGCCCTGCATGCGTGTTAAACTAGAAATAAGGCAAGAATGGTAAATAGTCCCTGTTCAATTAAACATTTCAACATATCAAACATGAGATTTTACTGATTTATTAAATTAGAGTATTGTTAAGTATACAAAACTTAATAAAATATAGAAATACAATAATCAACTGAGGCCCGTATGGGTTGATAGACTCCGGTATTCTGTTTTATCATAGCACTTACGAGGGGTTAGACCCAAATCCTGCTATGTGCTATTTCCTTATGTTTTCAGCAGAGCATTTTTTAATAACCATTTGTTAAGATATAGTTATTGTTAAAGTTAAACTATTAAATTAGATTGACAGTTGAATACTTTAAACCCTAGTATAAAATATTTGTGAACATTGTAAGGAAAATGTGATTTAAATGACAAAATATTTTTGGGTTTTCAAAGCCTCACTCAATGATACAATTTGACATTTGCCAGATCCAAATGTAATACGATATATATATGTGGCAAGCAGCTGATGATAAAATAATGGGAAACCTGTCCACACTATACCACGCTTATTTACACTAGACTGGTAGGCAAATCCACTTTTCTCCTGATATCAAAACATTTAAAATGTCAAACTATATTATTGTCATATATATGTATATGGAGTTTACGATAAACGTCCATGTGATGAAAATTTTAGAAACTTTTTATCATATTCAGTGATGAAATCCTCTGGTATCATATAAGTTGATGTTTGTGGACTAACACAAAACATCAGGAAAAGATTATATGGTACATGCTCTGATTATGCTTAAATGTCAGTGTAAATCAGAATATCATTCAATGCTCAAATTGCTTCCGTCACAGATGTAGCATTTTGGCATAACACAATGTAAAGGAAATGTGACTTGGAAACATAAAAATTATGCAATTGCGATTGTAAATATATGTTGAAGGTTGATGATCAATACGGTTATGTTCTATAATTGCAGTTCATCATGGCCACAAGCTAAGAAATCTTTAACATTAATTACAAAATTCAGTGTTCATTGTGACATTCATCACTGTATTCATGAACAATTAGAATTACATGCCGTAATTAATAGTTTTTAATAAATTTATAAATTCATTAACACCTTTAATAATTACGGCTTGTAAATTAAAAATTAAAATGTGTTTGTATGTTTGAATTACATGTACAAGCAGGTATGAACATTTAAAATATTAACTGGGTAATAAGATACAGAATATGTTTAAAATGAAAAAATATTTTAGATTGGCACAGCAACTTAAATATGTACTACAGAAATTTGAAAACTTCAATATCTTTGAAATGTATGATTTATCTTTTGTCTGCTTTCGACAGACAGTTGTAGTGCGGTTTTATCTTTGCCTAATTGGCAAATGACCTGAGGGAGAAGAGATAGATTGATGCTTGTGTGATACAAGGAGTTCAGGCGGGCAGTCCTAGTCCAGCCATTCTGGCTAGACTTCCTGTGTCCAGACCGAGATTCAAATCAGGGACTTCCGGATTTGTAGTCGAGTGAGCTAACCACTCGACCACCGTTCCACTCTGATATATATATCACTTGCAACACTGTATCAACTGGGCCATGTATCATTCCGTGTGTTGATTTTTACTGAGATAATACAAAAAGCTATAACAATATTTTGCTTATACAGTAGTGTTGGAAGATATTGTCATAAGAAATGTATATTTTCCTGATACACATATTTGTCTAAGTGTATAAATGAATCAACTTCCTGTTTTCGCAATAAGTCATACACTTGATATTGTGTAGTCTGTCAATGAATCACACAGTGACCGGAAATCACAGGTGCTTTTACTCACAATAAGACACATATTTTGTATCGTATAGTATCCCAATAAGTCATACAGTGATTAAGTGTGTACGCTGTGGTTGTGGTCATTTCTGTTTTACCTTAGGAAAGTTAATTAATAACGCTTGAGCATTACTTAATACCAAGTTCATGCATACTAGCACCTTCCTTAAGTTTGCTTTCGTAGAGGCTAAACAGTCTTTTAACTGAATGTCTTAATACACATTCAAGTGTTTAAAAAATTTCTCTCTGTACATGTATTACAATTCTTACTTTATACACCTTTATAATCAAACATTACACAGCTATGTTAATATCCGTCTTATAATTATATTATAAGCATTAATTGATTCGTAATAAAAAGTTTATTCGTTTAAATAAATGCATGCACCATTCCAAACAATAATTCATACGTCTAGCTGTTACAAAATTAACAAATTCAAGCACATACATTTTTATTACTAGTAATTAAGTAAGTTATACTAACTGTTATAGTTAAGAATTAGCTAGTGTTATGTTCTTTATTTAAGATCATTAGAAGAGCTTCTCATTTACAAAACAAGATTAAATAAATCGAAGCAATTTAGTGTGTTTCTCAATGCACAACATTTAAATTCATAAGGAATACTAGTAGTCAGAATAATTTTCGACAAAACTACATTTTTCTCTCTGTATAAGGTATTCCTGTTTCAATCACACATAGTTAAATGTATACAATCCATTTTAGTCACACTTTGACATCGTATTCGAGTGAAGCTGCTATTATTATACAGCAATATAAACAACAACTGTGGTTTGACATTTAACTTACAGCGATAAAATTGTATGTACTACAGACCAGCACCCGGTGCCTTGTTGTTGACTTATATAAATTGACAAATCAAGGCTGATGTCATTTAACCAAAATGTCATTGTTTTATATGGAACAGTTGAGCGGGCCAAATATTATATTAAGACACATTAATGTTATTGGTAGAGATTGATATCCAGATTTGATTCATTCTAACAGATGTAAATGTTACATCTACGAAATTATTAAGAGGCCATTGATATAAAACTGGTTTTGCCTCCAATGAGTTCTGTAGATACACGATAGCTCAAAATGACTATTATCAATATTTATTTAATTAAGTTCGATATTTTGAAATAATTTTGAGAATAAATAACAATGATGATACTGAACTCATTTAACTAAAAAGGTCAATTTGGACAAGTTTATCAGATAGAAGGTTCTGGCTGTAACCCCTCGATATACCGATTAATTCGAGAAAAAACATAGACCCCTTTGGGGCCTCATTGTGAGAATTGCTCAATGATGACAAGGTGGCATCATCCGGATTCTGTTATAGTGTTGTCCAAAGAACAAGACAATGCAAAAACATTTTGTATAGAAGACATTGCGCGGTTACCCTAAAAATTGCCGTTTATCTGCCGGACTATTTGATTTTCTGAGTACAATTCTCTTCACTGCGGGTTTCAAATGTTGGCTCTTCATTGAACCCAATAAATAGAAGATTGACTCGCATTGACTTTGTCTGGAGGTCCACAAGGTCTTCCGTTAATTGTTTGTTATCAGTTTTGATTTTATCGAATTTCTTCATGAATGACTCCCTTTGGATTTTATCATTGTTTAAGCATGTGTCAATATCTCTCTGCTTCGACTGAATATCGTGACAAATTTGAGATTGCTCGTGACTGGTAGCTTCAATTTTCTGTTGTGTTCGCATGACCCATGTTCAAGACGGTTGATTCGTGCATCCAGTGTTTTGATATTGTCATTTATGTTTGAAACTTGTATTTCGATATTGTCTAATTTTCGCAGCCTAGAATCTATCATTTCCAATGTGTCCAATATCATTTGGTTATAGCTTGGAGGGTTCGGGGTGATTTGTTACCGAGAATAGTGATTTCCTCCCAGAAACAGTTATTCAGTACTTTGATGTAAGAATGTAAGAATCATGTTTGCACAATTTTATAGTTACAAGTTTTAGCTGTTCCAAAAATCGTTTGCAGGACATATCCATTTGAAAGAAATGTTTTAAGATATATCATAGCAATGTAGACTGCAGAGTAAAACCGTTCTTCTCAGTCGTCTTTAGTCGGTTTTGTCATATTTGTAAAGTCATGCTTAACAAACAGTAGTTGCCTACGAGTGCTGGACGCTCGACTTTCGTGTAATTGATAGTAACCTGGCTTATCTGTGAGACAAAATTCTAAGAATAACAAGGGCAGAAAACACATAAATATAGGTCGCAGGGTTCCCAGCTTGGTCAGGGCTCTCATTTGACCATTTTGGGGCCGAATATCGGCCCATTCCCCTTCTAAATGAATATACATTTCCCCCCTATTTTCTGAAAGAAAATCCCCTCTTTTTTTTAATACTCAATGAAGAGCCTTTGTAAATGCTGTTCAGCCATTGTTGTATCTGTTATTATAGCTTGAAATTGGCTTTTTGATCAGTTAATATACATGTATTACTTTTATAATAGTATTGATATTTATAAAAGACAAAATTCCCTTTTTCTTCAAAACGACGCGAAATTCCCCAACCTGAGGGCCCCTGGCCCCAGTCCCAAAAGTGTAATGAGAGCCCTGCTTGTATGTATGAACTCCCTTAGGGATGGTAAATAATGAAACCCGCAGGTATATTGGATAGTTCAAAGTTAAAAGACCATGGAAGGGCACATCCCTTCTCCAAAAAGCGAGCGAAACCCGGGTTAAAACCGTGCTAAACCCTGCGGCATTTGCACCGTGCTAAAAGCGAGTCTTTTAGCTTACCGACTGGGGTTTTTCTGAGCAAAACCCGGGAAAAACACGCTTTAAACACAGTTTTAACTCGCTTTAACTCACTATTAATCCACTTTCTAGAAATAAGTGAGTTTTAAAACCCATTTATTTTTAAAAAGTGGGTTCATAGTGTTTTGTTTTCAATAAGTTGGTTTTAAAACTCACTTATTTCTAGAAAGTGGATTAATAGTGTGTTTTTTCAATAAGTTAGTTTTAAATGGGTTCTAAAACCCACTTTAGCCAACTTTTTCCCGGCAGTGAGTTTTTTATGCGTCAACACACTTCTACTGGAGGGGAAGTTGGTTTCTTAGTGAGCTAAAAGCGAGTTAAAAGCGAGTTTTAGCAGTGAAAAAACACGGTTTAAACTCGCATTAAACACGGTTTAAACCCGCATTTAACTCGCTTTAAACTCACGTTTAGCTCACTGAGAAACCAACTTTCCACCCAGTAGAAGAGTTAAAAGCGAGTTTTAGCTGTGAAAAAAACACACTTTAAACTCGCATTAAACACGGTTTTAACCCGCATTTAGCCAGCTTTAGCTCGGTTTAAACACGCTTTTAACTCACTTTTATTCAATTTAAATTAAATGGAATACCTTTTTCAAAGCAATGTGAGGAGTCCAGGTTTAAATGCTGTTTTAGCTGTGTAAACTCACTTTGATCAGTTAAAATGAAATGACATACCTTTTCAAATATAATAAAGAATACAACAATAAATATCAATCAATAAAATATTTACTTGAAAAAATAAAGATGTTCTTACTGATATACAACAATACAATCAAAACACAAAACTATGTTTAACATATAAACACCACGAAAGACCTGGTGAACAATAGTGTATCTACATACAGAAAGACATTGCATTAATAGAAAGACATAGCATGAATAGATAAATATAATAACTCTTTTGACATAAGTAAGTAAATTAAATTCATTGTTATTAACATCACAGCTTGCTACATTTTTACTAAACTACAGAACAACCTGTCCAGAGCAACTCCCTTTGGTAAACACGAAGTTTGGTTGTTGTACAGACGTTGTGTCTGGAGAGGTATGATATATAGTAAAATGTTACTATTTAACAAAATGATTACCGGGTATGTCTCTAAAAAGGGACTGCCTCACATATTGGTGAATTGCAAAAAATAAAATAAAATTGTCAAATATTCGCTTAATTTTGGTATAGTTGGCTGTATATCCCATAAATAACCACACTGGCGTCTAAAATAACTTGAGAAACTTCGGCATTTTGTAGTTATTTAGTATTTTTACATCAAAAATTATATAGGGTATTAATACCCTATAGAATTAGCACTACTTTTACTTAACATGCCTGAAATTTGATTGCATTCGGTAAAAACGAATTTAAAAACGACCAAAAACCTCACAAATGATCATACTGTAGATTGGTGATGTTACAGCTCGATCACGTGTGAATTACATAATTCACAAAGCTTGTTGGAAGGAAACTTAGCGCTTTTTTCAAGAAAAAAATACTCAGTGGGCGATATCGAGAGTGGTTAAAATTGCTTATTTGCACCAAATCTGTCAAAAAGCAACTGTCAGTGGCTTTCTATTACATCAATACTTGGTTAGGTTGGAAAAATTACGATATACAAAAATCTTAGCCCAATCTGTGAGGCAGCACCTTTAAGCAGGTTGTTGCTGTATGGAAAACAGCTCTGGAGAGGTTGCAATAGGTAACATTTTTAGACGGACATTAAAATCAACAAGAGATGTTTGTAAAACATGTATGCCCCCATGGCAGCCTATTAGTCAGAAATGGCAAAGGTCACTGTGACCTTGACCTTTGACCCTCTGACCTCAAAATCAATTGCGGTCACCTGCTGTTGATGATCAACCTCCATGTAAAGTTTGAATATCCTAGGGCGAAGTGTCCTCGAGGTATTGAACATAAACTAATTGAATAGTCAGAAATGGTTAAGGTCAAAGACCTCAAAATAAATAGGGGCCATCTGCTGTTGATGACCAACCATCTATAAAGTTTGAAGATCCTAGGGCAAATCGTTCTCGAGTAATTGAATGGAAGCCATTTTGTCTGCCGAAAGACTGACAGACCGACCGACATGTGCCAAGCAATATATACCCCCTCATCGAAGATGGGGAGCATAATGAGAGTAGAGTTTCCTTCTTGACAGTAAGTTATAAAGTATGTGCATGATAAAAATAAATTGCAAACAACTTTATAATCAAACATGTATAGAGCTGATTTAATGTAATCAGGAAAAACATAAAATGTATAGATAGTATAAAAGTAAGTAGACCATTTTGGCCCCTAATTTAATTAAGAAATAATGAATATGTACCTGTGTTTTATCGTAGAATAAAGCACAGTGACAAGTTATTTTCTTCCTTTGAAGGCTTATTTGCAGTTCGAAGTTATTCAGCCGTAGCTGTGTTTTATTGGCAGTTCATGCGCCCCGTGATTTCCTCTATGTGTATATAGCTGAATCCGCTGGCTGTGTTAAAATAGATAATATTCTACTACATGTGTTTTAATTGATGTACCACAGGGGTGACACCTATTTAGCTAGTAACCACTGCACTTGTGACTCTCCTGTTGGTATCATGTGGTTCCTTCTACAACATTCTGGTCCACAATAGCTTTCTCAATATCATCAAGCAGAGAATGACTTTGTGCGACATGCTACTCAGAAAATCAACGCATTTTACCTCGCTCGCACAATAATTTTATCAGGGAATATCATTATGCCAAGTAGACAACAAGATTGTGCGATATGCTGCTCAGATAAAAATGCAATCTTTATCACTGTGACACATAACTAAAGTTAAGTAACCAGGCCAAAACAACATCAGAAATAACATATTTAAGCCAGCGACGTTACGTTTTGGCGCCTACAATCTGGGGATGTCACACATTTGTTATCACACACCAAGAACACTTCAATAATTTGTTGTCACATGAAATAACGTGGATATAATTATAAGTGCAAAACAACAGAAATAACACCCTTAAAAATTGGGTTAAAATGGATTTGTAACAAGACTGCGTTCAATAAACGCTTATGCCCCCTGTGGAAGCCTTGTCCATTCAATAAATCTAAGTCCAAAATTAGGTCAAGGTGAAGGTCAAAATGGGGTCCGGTGATACAGGCGTGTGGAGAGTGTTCATATACAACATCCATCCAAGTATGGAAGCTTTGTAGCAAGCCATAATGATGCT
This sequence comes from Spisula solida, assembly GCA_947247005.1. Classification (NCBI taxonomy): domain Eukaryota; kingdom Metazoa; phylum Mollusca; class Bivalvia; order Venerida; family Mactridae; genus Spisula; species Spisula solida. The sequence continues at coordinate 30,911,819 of OX365949.1, forward strand.
AGAGGAAACGGTCTGTTTGGGTTAACCGGACGGACAGGTGAATCACTATATGCATCCCGATCTATCGATACGGGGGCATAATAAAAACCTTCATAATGACAATTGACACACACACCAGACAAAATTAGCCAATTCCTGGCCCCTTAAAGTTCAAGAAACTTGAATACAACTTGTGTGCAAGTTCAGTTAAAATGACATTATTAATAAACTGCAAATTACCAATGATAGCTGTTCTTTCTGCAGCAGGGATTCTTGGTTCAACTTTTGTATCTATAGCTGGCCCTGTCTATAGGATTCACATTTCATGGAGCAGACCACAAGTTGCCAGACGTAAACAGCATCCCCAATAATGCCATGATACATGGCTTTTTAGTCTCACTTGTACGCTCCCTACAGCGCTTTGATTTCCACTTAACCGTTACAATTCACACGCTGCTTAAAATACTAGAATATTTTTATATTTTACCTTTACAAAACTGATGTGAACCCTGATACACATTTTCATTGGCTGATGAAAGTTTACTTGTTTGTATAAAGAGAGAGGTATAGCAGAGAGTTTAGTGACCATGAATACGAGTTGAAAGGTTTAAACGAGTACACACTCTGTCTGATGTTTAAATATTTCATGGTTCTATTGACTGGTCATTAATCAATATGATAAACTGATAGTGCGAGAGTTTTAATATATAGTACACGTCATTTTTTTAACACACGAGCGTTTTATATGCAATGCATTTAAAAACCCGTTTACATTATCAAATTTGCCTAGCTGTACGCTGGTTTTGGATTCTCCTGTCTAAAAATAGCAATATCACTAATACACTAGCGATAATGCAGAGCCTAGAAACGATGTAGTTTCGTTCGAGGCAATTGGAGAGTATCTCACTTGTAGTTGGGAGTCCATCGGCACAAAAGTCGCTTATATTTCATGACCCATGGCATTTTTTAGTAGAAGTGTTTTAATACCATATTTGAATTGCCCAATACCAGTTATATATGGTTTGGGTGGATGCCACGCGCAAAACCCTCTGTGAAGGTCATAAATGAGGTCAAAGGTCAATTAAGTGCATATAGCATACACCAACTTGAAATTGCACTATATCTGGGCTAATTCTACAGGTAGAATGGTCAAAATGGTATCAAAATGAAGCTAATGAAGTTGTTCTTCATTTGCAATGATTTTATGTAAATTATCACATTTGCATACTCATGAATATTAATGAGGAAGTCAAAAATTGGTAAATTTTCGTTAAAAATCTACTATAGTTGACAAATGTATGCCATATTTTCCTTATTCCTATTATTTAAAGATCCAAATTGTACCAAAATCATGAGAAGACATAGGGCTTTCGTTAAAAGTATATTTTTATAGATAAATATAATTTATTTCCACCGAGAATGACCGCCAAAGGTGGGTGGGGTAAATTTAAACCAGAACGTAAAAATCTCAATACAGTCAGAATCAACATTAAACACTCATTAAACATATTCCTTATATCCAAATATGATTTATTCGTGGAAATTGATTTTGACTTACTTAAATATTATGCTAATTAACTAATTTGCATATTTATAAATATTGATAATGTATTGAACATGTATGACAAATAGCGTCCAAATAAGGATCTATATCTGAGTGATAAACAAGCAGTGCCTTTTAATAATTATAAAAAATGCAATAAATATGCCTCATTACACAATATATGTTTGTACATGACGTTTAGAACTGTATTATGTTATAGTTAGAACATATTAAGTAAATTTTAATGATTAAAAAGGGCGGAGCGAGCGAAGCGAAGCGAGGCCTTTTTAGTCATTAAAATTTACTTAATATGTTCTAACTAACTTAGAATATAACATTCTGCATTCTGATTGGCCGATAGAAATTAGCGCCAACGCAAGACGTCAAGTCTGTTAAGAGAAAATTTTAATGATTAAATTTTCATTTAACCGCGAAAATGCGGCGTTTTCATTGGCTCATAATGTAGGTTATATTCTAATTATTCTTATAATCATCGGCAAACCATAGTAGTTTCTACCGTTATTGTACAAATTTTACCAATTCCAATCAAAGAAAACATGTAGTGCCGTCAACGTAAAATGTCGCCTGGTATATTAACCTCTTAATTAATAAGTTGGTATTTGTTAACAAACTACCGGGTATACGTATGTTCTTTTAGTTGCATGTATAGAGTCGTTTATTGAAGAACACGAAAACGTTATTCTTAGCCAATTGCAGTTCATTTCTTTCGTACCCTGACTTGTCCGTACTTTCATAATTATAAAGCCTTAGTTAATACAGTTTGTTGCAATTTTAATCAGTAGCAATGTGAAGTAAGTAATGGTGATTAGGACGGTATTGAATGCACATATGAGTAATTTCCTTTTTGAACGTTTCTATTGTGACTTTACAAATCATAAGCTGATCAATAAAGACTACACAAATTGGATTCAAACGAGGTAGAAAAAGTCGTCCACTGCGTCGAATTATATCTGGTCCTGATACTAGTATGCCCATGCCACAATCAGACGATAATATCTTGCTATTGAGTAAAACCAAAGTCGATACTCTCTAAGTTACTTGTCTTTAGTTTGCAAACACGGTCAGAGACGTTACTAAGAAAGAACGAGCTTGTTGTAAGAGAAAGCTACCACAATGTACAGAAGACAACGAAAAGACGCAAAGTATGCCAAATGTCATTAAAAGATGCGAGGGTCATTTTTATGCTTTGGGTGCTTCTAGCAAAGGATGCCTTACTTATTTATCATTCAGTTCTCTTCATTGATTCCGTTTTTCCTCAGGTTTGGCCTTTACTGTTCTTCGCCTTGAGGTTTTCAGTCGTGTTATGGTATCTTAATGCCGCGAGGTATCAATTGAGACGCTTGAAGCATATACATTTCCCATTGCGTATGTCTTTGTCTAGGGGATGAACTCCCAATAGAGATTCGGGAGGCATCGTAAACAGGTTGCTCGTGGTCTAGGGGAAGTATTGGGGAAGTCATCAGACAAGTTGTGACATCAGAAGGAATCATGATGATCAAGGAGTATCGGGATGCATTGCAAAAACTCTCGATGTGCTCCAGACGTTATGCGTCAATTCCTCTTCCTCGAGGATGTACTTCCGGTGGATTTAAGAGCTTAGCAGGCGTCTATGATCCCATTTATCTCAGAGAAGGCTTATCCGGTGTCTCGGGTAAGCTTCGTGAACGTTTTGGGGAATATTGAGACATCTTGTGAAAACGCGAGTACATGTACATACGTCAGGGAAAATTCAATGCATGCATATTTTTACCCGATGTATTCGCGCTGTCATGTCGGGAATTACCCGGGAAGGCATCCCAGAAGCGCTACAGAGACTCGGGAATACCAGTTACCATGTAAACTAATTAGCTAGGCATCCCAGTGATACTTTGGGGACACATTCGCGGTCTCGGGATTGCAATTCTGAAGGGAAACTTCGGGTAAGGCATGAGACATTTTGGGTCATCTTGAATAATCGGGGTGGGGTATCGGTAGACATCGGATGACTCCCGATATGGTCCTGAAGTTATACGTCTGTCCCACTCAATGATTTACTCCCGATGGAAATTAGGGGCTTCGGGGAGGTGTTGGGATCAAGTTCTGCAAGAAGATCGGTAGTATCGAGAGACATAAACAAATGTGTAATTCCTTATCGCTGATAAGTTCGCATCGTGTACCTTGGCAAAGTCCCGACATATGTTCTGGGGAATTCTCCCAGTTACCGGAAGCCTACGTCTGATAATAGTTGAATGAGACAGGTAGAATTTTCAAGATATAATATGTTAAAAATATTTGGGCCAAAATATTTTTCAGATTTGTCGTAGGTAGCCGTTGTGGAAACTTGACAGCTCATGAGTATCTTCATGTTAGCTTAAATTTGCTTGATAGATTCGCAGATTCGCAACTTACTAGTAGTTGTTTGGTTGTACTATTTAGATTTTCCAAATTTGACGTAATCTATATAATGCTGATCAAAAAGGTTCGCTATGTTTGTCTATTAAATGTAATAATGTTGTCAACCTGATCAATATCTAAGACTTCAGCAAAGGTCTGAAGTATGACTTGTGTCTCTCTGGTGTTGATTTGTAGTCAAGCCTAGTTTGCATACTTGCTAAAGAAGAGTATGAAGGGTATCAAAATAATTATCGGATGGCATGATATAGATGTATATAGAATCACCATCTTGGACATTCAAATATTCAAGTCTATATAAAAGTTGTGCCATCAAAGAAAACCAAACTGTGTACTGTGCATATAGTTATCAGAACATGTCCCCAAACGACTACCGTATCATTGTTGGGTTTCTCTCTTTGACGGGATGTGAAACTATTATTCTGCTTGAAAAGATATGACCTTCTGTTGGATATTAGAAGAGACATTCATTCAGATGAGACAGAGAGTTGTACAAACTTGTTAATAACTCCTGTTGGTTAAAGCTCTATAAAACAAGGATTGAAATTCTTCCGTTAAAAAAGAACTAATATTCGAGGGCTGCTTTCAGCAGTTCAGCTGTTCAGCCACCCTTTGACATTTTAACTTCCCTGGTCATTGGGCTACCTAAGGAACCCTGCGTTCGAGGTTCCTAGTGAGTGTGCAGCCAACATCTATCGGCCGCGCCAAGAATTATCGAACGTGAACAGGCATCGCCCTAACAGGCACCAACTCACACCTTGGTTGTGTGGAGCATGTGGGTTATTCTTGCTCAGAGAAATTTGAGCAGTGGTCGAGACGGTGATTGAACCCGGGACCTTTCGACCGAAGCGCGCCTCCCTACCTCTAGGTCACTGCCCCCTAGTGATGTGAAGTGATGTGCTCGAACTGCACACCACAAGAGCAAACTACCAACCAGGCACTTGTATACGGATACAAGCCGATGCATCCATAATGAATACAGAAATCAAGACGTGATCTACTAATTCTTCATACTGCTTGCATCGAACTGAGAAGGTGTTTGTAAATTCACGTGCAAATATATCCACAGCAAATGTTCACAATCAATCTCAAACTAAACAGCGACATTGTAGCTTTTCTTATTTGTACATATATACACTATAATTTCATGAATGATTCGTGGCGTTTTCTGTATAGATTCATAGTTTAAAATCGACAAGAACGTTATTGCCTTAAGCACTTAAGGGGGTATATGCACCTTGTGTTTAATGATCAAAGCTCCCACGGACGGGCATTGGTACCTGCTGTTTCTCGGTACTCTGTAGATGTTATAACATGAAAAGCATGCTTTATATTCATTCTAATTTAAACAAGCCATGAATTAAAATATCAATCTGGTGTTGTATGGAAATATATTATTATGTAACAGTATTCATGCTTTAAAATGAACCATTCCCCACCTATTTTGAGCTTTTACAAAGGAACAAGTAAAAGTGTATGAACAATTTGCAAAATCATTTTGATTATCATCATCTTTTTTATTCCTATAGCATAATTGGAACCTAATTTTATGTTTGTTCTTATTTATCATACTAAACTTGAAATTACTACTTGCAGCTCATGTGTATGCCTAAGTGTAGGTAGCTCATTCCTCCTTAAACGAATGTTGACATATTTTAAATGAATTGGTACATTTCAAAACCAATATAATAGTTGTTACTTGTCATCCCATTTTAATCAATGCAAATATAATATCACTTATTTATAATACTTTTGACGCTATTATGTAAGTTTGGGTTCATGTGTCATTTTACCCCCACCCACTTTAAGCAAACGTGTGCCCTTAAATCAATGATAAGGTAAGTTACAAGTTAACATATCAATAGCTTAGTATCTCACCATTAAATAAGAATCATTTAGGCTTTCAAATTGCATAAATGACGACATTATAATAAATATATGGTTCATACACGTCAAATTTTTATGTAAAATATTGCTAATTTTAGGTGTTCTCATCAATATTCATGAGTACACAAATGCATGAATTTATAAAAAGTTATGTTTATTAATAGCCCAGTGCATTAGCTTCATTTTGATACCATTTGTAAAAATATTGACCGAAAACTGACAGAGATATAATGATATTTCGAGTGAGGTATATAAAAAATGCACTCATTTGACCTTTGACCTAATTCTGAGAAAACGAGGCAAAATCACGGATGGCATCAGGCCGTTTCAGATTACACACATATTAAAGATAACATATAGCATGGATGCCACATTCTACTCTCCGATGCCATGGCTCGTCATATTTTCTCCGTATGGACTCCCGACTATTGATGCTGTATCTTTTAAAGCTTGAACGATGTTCTGCAAGAATAAGAGGAAATGATTAGAAAACATGTACAAGCATATATATGTCATAACAAGAGCTGTCACTGTTAGGTGTTGATAGTACTGTAAACACAAATACTTTTAAGTAACCATAATGTCTAAAATAATCCGATAGTTCTATGACTTGATGTGAAGGTGTTCTGATTGACCTGGAGGTGGCAGTATATAGTAGAAAGGGTGCATTTATTTTGCAGACTTCTGTATTAACTAAAAGATATTAAGAATAATTAATATGTTTAACATGAAAAATTAAAATGTGTCAGTGATTTTTTGGGCAATTTATAAGACCAAATACAGGCCATTTCCTCCAGGAAAATAACCTCCATTTTTCCCAAAAAGTCATAACTTTTTCCCAAAAAAAATGCATACATTCCCCATTTGGTTCCCGCTGGTATAAAAGCAACTCATTGGTATAGCTGTTTTAAGTCAAGACAATATATTTTTAAACTAGTTAAAGTCTTTGCTTCATATAATTTGAGTATAATCAGAAGAAAAAGCAAGCATGAACAGTTAATACTCAAAACAATATTTTTTAATAATTCCCAATTTTCCGATTTGTCGCACTAAATTTTTCCAACTTTAAAGGCACAAGCAGTTAAACCAAATTCAAGAAAAATCACTGTATGTATATTTTCCCGCCATCGGTATCGAGCACTGAAGTGGCAGAGTAGAATAAAATACAATATTTCAAATATAAAGCTTTATTTTAGGATATCTTTCGCTAAAACTTAAAAAAAGTGAAAGGATAATTGTACAACAATTTTTATACATTTTTTAAGTTTCAGTTTCAAGTTGAAAAAAAAAATACATAAACTCCCGCTATGCACAGTATGCAGCCAAAAACAAAAGCCATATATTGATACAAAAATCTACGTACGAGGGGCGTTCAATATATAATGTCTTTTTTGTCACAAATTTTAACATTCATTGATATCTGGAAATCTTTTTACATTTCTGGAACCATCAATCATTCCGCAATATTTCGTGAAAATTTCAATAAAATTTAATTCCCGGATTGTTGTTTCTGGTGTCTTTATTAAGGGTCAGTAATAGACACTAAGTATTTTTGAGAATAATTGCCTATTAAAATTTCATTTCGGGTAATAATCTTATTCCACAACTACTATTCCGTGAATAATGTAAATGCCTTCCATAAAAACATAATTTCCTGTACTTGATTGCCATTTTTGTACAAAATAAGATCATTTGAAAGTCGCGAAAATAGGTGTCAACATAATTTCAGAAAGCATGCTATTTTTCAATTCATATTTTAAATTAGTTTTATTGGTTGGAATTTGACATATTATACATTGACGTACGCCGTAATAATTTCTGGGAAGAATTTGCGAACAAAATAGAAGTGATATGAAGTTATCGGTGCGTGAACCAACAAGCATCATTTGGTAAAAATAAGAGTAGTCTCCCTTGTATTTGACCGCCTTACTCGTAGACAAAACATACTTTTATGTTAATTTTTTTTCTGGTGGAAACATAAGGATTATGTTATAGATTGGTATGTTGCAATTAAATGAATACTGCCATTTACTTTTCTAAACCACTACTGCAAAGATAACACATATTTGGCTTAAAATGACAATAAGGCTAGTATACTCGAATAGACCCTCTTCTAAGTTCAATAGATTACTTAAATATTGACGAAAGGCTATGTAATTTTTCAGATATAGAATAAAAACAAGCAGCTTTCAGACAGTATTCGTAGAATTCTTCTAAATACTGTCATAGCAAAATACAAAGGACATGGACATTATATATTGAACGCCCCTCGTAATTCCTCTACTGCTTAGAAAACACAAAGATAAAAATGTTTCGCTGAACTTTCTCGCACACCGACGTAGAAAAATTAATCGTGTTAAACTCGTTTTGCAACTTTTCAGTATATTTCTGGTGTCCTTTTTCAATAACAAATTAATCTTTACGATGACTATACTGACGTTACTCCACCGGCACTCCTGCCTTCAAAATATGCGAGAAAGTTTTCAATTATCAACTTATTTTTCGCCGCGCACATAATCTTTCGACAAATTGAACGGTGGTTCCCACGCCAGTACATAAGAACTGCATCGCGCGTTGAACATTGGACCCAAACGAGGTATTCCGAAAGGTTTATTTAAATATCTGGTTCCAACGTTCAACGCCATACTTTCGTATTGATCAGGCAGGAAACCATCGTCGAAAGACTACGTGCATGGCTGGTTTTGAGTTGAAAATTGCAAACTTTCTTGCAAAATGCGGAGACAGGGGCGGATATCGGTTTCTGTCACTATCATCATCGTAATGAGTAATGTGTACTTGACCGAAGGACACCAAATATAGGCGGGACAGTTGCACTGTGAGTTAAAAATGACCCGATATTCAAGGAAGGTGTGTGAGAAATTTTAGTCAAACATTTTTATCTTTGTGTTATTTAAGCTAGAGAGGCATTTACGAATATGTTTTATTTGTCCCAGATACATTTAATAATGTTTGTGTGATTAGTGTATGGGTCTGGGTATACAATGTTGATGATAAAAATATATCCAGGTGCGTATCTGGGGGGGTCCAGACCCCAGGTGTCTGTGGCCTAAAAAATAAAATTTCAATTATCTGTTTGATCATCACTATAAGTGAATGTTCAAACCAAAAGTATAGACGACAAAATCACAGAAGTTAGTTTTTTATACAAGCCTGTGATTGCTCAGAGCATAAACTTTGAAAAAGTCTGGAAAACATTACCCCACCCCCTTGAAAAAAAAACATTAGTTTGGAGTAGGCCACATTGTAGTGAAACCATCTTGACGTGTTAATGTATACTTGCTGGACTGTCAGAATTAAATATGCAGCACACTTGGAGACAGTTTATCTGTTTGGTCACACTGAAAGTCTGAATCTGAACCGTTTTTTTTCGAATATTTGATACAAAAACTTTGAAAATGGAATCAGTCTGAAGGAGAAAGAATTACAGGCCTGTGTATAGTTGGAGAGTGCCAAACTATGTGTAGTTTTTAAATTGTGATAAAACAATACATAAATACCACAACAGATTGATTATTACCCGATAAAACATTGAATTTGGATTTTTTCGATTTAAATTTTCCACCGGAAACGATAACAAAGCAAGTGGAGATAATCCATGGGCGAGATGCTAAAACCCGTAATTCCTGACCGTATATTGCTACTTTGGTTCCAGCATCATAGATAAAATCTCCGATCGGTATTCGCGAATGCTTATTAAAAATAATAGTTATTCTGCTTTCTTCTTTTACCTAGGTTAATTATTGTGAGTGATTTATATATTGTATACAAGTTCTAGTTTTGGTATTTAGTGTAGGCTAAGTCAGAGTATTATAATACTTCTTTTGATTCTCCGACCAAGTAAGTTTTTATCAAATAATTTTTTTATCATTCATAATGAATAAGGAGACGCCAACACATATTCAAAATGGAGCACACTGCATAAATCATAATATAAACCGTGAAGTCGAAAAAAATAACGTCCTAGAATAAACCAGAATAAATAGGCCTACTTCGTGATTTTAAATGTCAATTTGTAAACAATTAGCTACCAAATAATACTACAAGTCAAATAGTTTCTGCTAGCAAATGATGTACCGACTTCATTTTACAGAGAATTTACAGGATCCACGACCTTCTATCTGCATAATTCAACAGCTGGTGAGTATAAAATTAAGCATGAAAATCTCAAAATTGTGAAAGAAATAAATGCGGTAGGCCGGAAGCTTTTCAAATTTGGAAAACTATATGCACATACAAAATTTATCAACAAATTGTTAAATAATTTCATGTATAACAAACAAATTTTCAAGACACATTATTGCATATATTATTGTTCCGTATCATATTTATATGCTTATAAATCAAACCTCATATCAGTCCATTAAAAGGTTAATCAGTCCATTAATTTCAATGTTATTATGGGTTGTTGTATATTTACATGATGCTGTCAAATACACCAGACAGTGGATTTGGCGACCGTGTTCAAATCCGGGTGGATGCACACATATGCCAGCCATATTTCAACTGGCAAATAAAGGCTATGCTCGGCATTAACAAAATAAGGTCCGAAGATTTAGCACAGGATATTTAATTTACATGATGGACTTTAAATAACATGCCCTTTGTAAAAATTAAAAAAAATATTACCATGCATCAACACCAATTGAAATACCAAATGAGCATGTACGTGATAGATTATGCATTCATCGAACTATGAGACATATGAGTAGATCTAAGATCTTGTGTTCAGTGAATGTCAACATTTCATAACAAAAGACCAACTTCCTTCAGAAGTGGGTTTTAAGTGAGTATTTTTAATGCGAAGCTCAACTAACCGAAAATTATCGAAAATGTAAAAGACCAACTTAAAACCCGCTTTAACCCACTTCTGAGAATACCATTATTCAAAAGACGCACTTTAGCCAACTTATTTTCGTTAAAGACCCACTTTAACCAACTCCATTTATTAAAAGACCAACAAAACACACATACTGTACTAAAAGACGCACTTTAACCAACTTATTTGATAAAAGACCCACTTTAGCCAACAAAACACACACTTACTGTTAAAATCAAAGCACTGAAAGTACTCGTGCCATTAAATCCAATATCGAATCCCGGTTGTATCATAATTTTATGTCACAGTTCTGATATGCCCACCCTTACTCAAACATTTGTGCTGCTAAAGACACCAAGAGTACCAGCAGTTACCTGGAACTTACTTAAGTAACTATGCTGAGCATCAATGAAGGGATATTTACAAATACCATTTTTAACGACTTGGAGAATTCGACCAGTGTCAAGATAAGTGACTGTTTATTCTCCGTATGACCACGAATGTTAATTAAATGTATATGACACTATATATTAACGTATGTAAAAGAGTAAACATGGTGTCGCTCACACATATCGATCGGCCGATTAATGCTTTAAAAACAAGTTTTACATTTTATAAAACCTTAAAGTATTAGCTTTTAAAACAAGCTTTAATGAACAAAATCGATCAAATATTAAATTAATAATTGATGATTTTCGACCGTTGATTGAATTTTTATTTGGTATAAAACGGGATATTTTAAACTTACTTTTACGCGGAACGGATTCTTACTCGTCGCCGTGGATTAAATAACTAGGGTATCGTGATCGTATTAATAGACAGGCATATATCTCTGCTTCATTACAAGCTTTAAATATTTAAAATCGGATAATAGATACGAAAATTATGAGGTCTTACATAAAGCAGGGTAGAATTTGACTAGTGCGTTTTACGCTTACCGCGGTAACACTGTTAATCGGCCAATCGATATGTACGTAGAACTATTTCAGTTTCCCCCACCAGCTATATATAGCATCAATGTTTGTATACAATATAATTAGGTCATCGTCTGCAATGTGCAGCGGCGGAGTGATTTACATACGTTACAGTATACGATTGAAACCGTGGAAACTATTTTAGATTCCCGCCACCAGTGAGAACATTCTTTGGTAGTAGAAATATAGTCCGTTGTGGAATGATTTACTATAAATATCCTCTAAAAATAAAAGTCTGATATAATTGTTGGTCTTAATATAAGTAAATGTTGGTAATGTAAACAAATCAGGTCCAATGATACGTGTAACCTGTGTTGCATGCTTGTAATATTGTTCAAATCATAGAACTATTTATTTGCCGAGGCCTAATGCGTTAAATTGGTCGTAAACTGAAAAGTGGTAATATCATTGTGTGGCGTTACGCCACACAAAAAAAACAAGAAAAACTCGCTTTTAGCATACTTTTGTCATAAAACGCAGGAAAACCCCAATAATAAGTTGGTTTTAAGTGAGTTTTTGGTAAAAGTGTGTTTTTCTGCGGAAAGGGATGGCCTGTTCTCGATGGTATATCGACTGTATGATATGCCTAACTTTCAAGCCTTTGTTGACGGCTTGCATTGATTCCTGTCTGTTACATTGTTTTGTCGTACCCTTAAATGTTTTTGCTCTCTTGTTGCTCTGACTTCTGATAGGTCATTGAGTACTGTCTGTGCTACTCGATGGACGTCATTTATATAATGTTTTACGTTTTACATTCATTGAAATGAGATATTTGGCCGGGGGAGTAAAGAGTTTGCTTTGAGAATATTTATGAATGTATCATGTGTAAAATATGAAATAATACACATGTACGAGGTGTATGACAAACACTTTTACGAAATTGTTTCATAATCGTTTCTTTCCCTAACAAATTCGATTTGATTGCGATATTAACGGAAACACGCCCGTTGTCACTGAAAAGCGATTCACGCAGAGTAACAGTATAGAAATGACATCAAACATTATATAACATAACGTAGATGTAGCCATAACGTTTTATGATGTTTTCCGTTGAAAACAGGCAACTATACTACGCATTCTGTCATATAAACACTCTACATTTTACTGAAAACTTGGGTTAGGCCGGGTAGCCGTTAGTTGGGTTACTATAGTAACCACAGTTTGTGTTCGGTTGGGTAAAATTATACCAAGTTTTGTCGAATTATCAAGTTGGTGAGTACGTCTTATTAAACGAAAATTTATTACTATTGCATGCTTCAATCAATCGCTATGATGATCGTCCGGGTATTAAATGAACGACCCTCGTAATGTAGATTTGAAAGCAAACCCTAGAATCTAAAAGGTTTTGAATACACAACACAGATTTTAGACAGTTTTGACTTGAACGGATCATTTGCTGGTTATTCTAGATTCTACTGGTTTATTCATTTAGTAATGCTGTTTGGGAGGGAATTAATATTAGTACAATAATTCCACATCAACGTAAAACGTGTATTGAACGTTAAAAAAGAGTGTATTAATTAGTATAAAATATTTTGTCTCTCAATTCAAAAGCTTTATAAGTATAAATGGCAAAGTTTCTGAATATTGTTCATTTTCAGAATTAATCAAATCTACAAACTTAATGTAAGGACGCTTCCAAGATATTATAATATGCAGTTTTCGATATTCATTATATAATAGACTTTCAAACATAAAATGAAACTGCATTACGTAACCTTTAGTTTCGTTAATTTTATGGTGTGTGTACATGCGTGTGCCACCATCCGGTTTCGATTTCTAATCTATGAGCTGACTGACGTTCTTAGTCTACAGAATGCAATGCGAAATATTTTGATACAAAATATAATTATAACATCTAAATAAGGTTGTAATCTACAGGTAAAATATGCAGTGCATGATTTAAGGTAGCAAGTCAAAACGCCCCCAGATGAAACCCCCCCCCCACAGTAAAAAACGTGCCAAAATGATTAAAACGCCCCGTCAGAAATAAAAAATGCCTTCAAACATATCTTATACTTTCTTGGAATACATTAATTTAATTTATTTTATCTATGTTATTTAATCATTCTTTTGAAATGCATATAAAGTAACGGTATAGCTAAATTTCTGTAAATAGCTAAAATATATCCGCACTCTAGATAACATATCTAAAGCCATAATTTAAGGTTGACTGATACGATATGAAGAGGACGTTAACTTAAGAAATGCATATCTGTGCAATTTAAATAATCATACATTTGAGATTGTATTGTGCATATTTTTCGTTATATTTTCAAATGTAATTATTTCGATTTTATTATTAGATTTTACACTTTTTCAATTTTCAATTATCATGTGTACGCTTTTATAAACTTATATTTTCCAATATAAGTCCCAGATCTAGATTGAAATGGCTTACAGGTCTATTTTCAATAAAATAAATTAAGTTCTATTGAATTTCCTGATTTTACCAGACTATCATATATACCATCATTGCCATGTGTATTGATATGCTATGTAACTATTACAATGGTTCATTGGCTAATTCTGTAGCATCAAAACTATGTGTTCCTCATATTAGTTTTACATATAATTGTATATATCGGACGCATCATGCGGAAAGTAGTCTTAATGACGTTTGTATCTATATTTAGATTTTAATGTAGTATGAAAAAAATAAGTTTCCTTATGGTTGACACCACTGTATTGTAAATCTACCAACCACTTATTTCACTACACTCATTTAAGTAACGTCACAAACACTGATTAGACGTCACTTTTGACGTCGCTTGAATATACCAATTTATGCTTTTTACATGTAATGGTGTGATGAAATCACTTTATGATACACAAATTATATATGTATGTATTCATAATAATGCTATAAAACAATTAGTCCATGGATTTGAACGAAGTTTTACACCACCAATTGTGATGTTTTGTTTCCTTGCAACGATGGAATATCCTATTCTGATACAGCATCAACAGTGGCCTTTTCATCCACTCAAATGTAGCACAGACATCATCTCAGGGATTTGCAATTTTGATGTGCGGTACACATGTAGTCCACAGAGTCTTTACCATGGAAATGCTGACATGTTTTACTGGTGGGTCAGATTCAATGCATGATGTCTTGTAAGAGTTATGAAGATCAACCTTAGTACACTCTAATGACAGATATAGGCGTACGGTTAGGGTCAAAACTCGTATTTAGTAGGTACAGTAGAACTTCGATGCCTCGAACTACCTTCGGACCGGGAAAATAGTTCGAGGCATCTAGGGTGTTCGAGGCATCTATGGTATTCAAATATAAGTTCGAACTGATGTTGGCATGGAAATCCGTGTGTGCATTGCATAATTACTTCACTTGCATAATGCACGTGTATCATTTTATAACATTATTCATTATAATAATTATATACATAATATATGTAGACAAAATTGACCTGAAATCTGATTTATCTTCGGCAATCTCTTCGAAGTCAGCGAGTCACGAATTATTATCATGTTCAATGTCAATTTGACTACCAATAAATTAATGATACTGAAACAAACACTTTTGACGTATGAGAACTTTAAAAAATGATTATATTATTCTGATATGTTGTTGCTTCTGAATTTTATTAACAAAAATTATTTAAATTATAATTTCATGGTTGGCCTTCGTTAGCTATTAAATGGATCTATAAGTGTTTATATTCTCAAAAACTCGTTATAAAATGCAAACAATTAGGTATACATCTATACAGTAATTATCACAACTTGTTAATACACCTGTCGCCGACTACCCGCGGTCGAACACTTAATGAGATGTGCGAAAACTTGCATTGTTCGACCCATCTACAGGTAAATGAAAGCGAGGGACCGCCCAATCAGTTCGAGTGTTCGACCTAAATATTGTTCGAGTGATCTATTGTTTCACTATATGAATAAAGAAGAGATTTGCCGGGACCGAAGAACCAGTTCGAGACATCTAGGGTGTTCAAGGCAAGTACTGTTCGAGGCATCGAAGTTCTACTGTACCTACTAAATATTTAGTAGGTACCTACTAAATGATTAGTATGTACCTACTTAATAATTAGTAGGAACCTACTAAATGATTAGTAGGAACCTCTCCGATTTAGTAGGTACCTACTAAATATTTACTAGGTACCTACTAAATGACTAATATTGACCCTTTTGTACGCGAAGGTATGAATTCTAGTTCAGAGGTTCCAACTAAATCGAATTAGTAGGTTCCTACTAAATCGAATAGAGGTTCTACCTAATCGAATTAGTAGGTACCTACTAAATCTAGGGTCAAAACTCGTAAATAGTAGGTTCCTACTAAATCGAATAGAGGTTCCACCTAATTCGAATTAGTAGGTACCTACTAAATCGGATATAGGCGTACGAAGGGGGTCAAAACTCGCATTTGGTAGGAATCGATATCGTTATCTCTGTTCAATCACACACAACCTACTATATACGAATTTTGACCCTCTTCGTAGGCCTATATACGATTTAGGTGGAACCTCCATTCGATTTAGTAGGAACCTACTAATTCGAATTAGGCGGAACCTCAGTACAAGAATTCATACTTTCGCGTACAAAAGGGTCAATATTAGTTTTTTAGTAGGTACCTACTAAATATTTAGTAGGTACCTACTAAATCGGAGAGGTTCCTACTAATCATTTAGTAGGTTCCTACTAAATATTTAGTAGGTACCTACTAATCATTTAGTAAGTACCTACTAAATATCTACTAAATACGAGTTTTGACCCTAACCGTACGCCATAGAGATATATAGGGAGAATACCATCTCTGCCTCTTTGTGCAGCAGGTTTCGGAATCCCTTTTTCGTCTTCTCAATTGGATAGAAAACTACACAATGAATGTCTTCATAGTTAAAAGCATTCTGTGGTTTCGCCCTGTGTTACCATGTTGACGAGAAATAAGTAAGTATTAGATAATGTACCGGACGGAATAAGTCCCTTACTTAACAGTTGTTAGTTAAATTACTTAAATATTTCTTTCCAATGTCGTGACAAAATAGAAATGTTTTTTTGCATACAACTGTCCCGATGAATGTCAGCGTTCTTCTAACACTCAATCATTCTTTACCACGTTTTGTTTTTCTATCCATTTCTTGAATATTCAATATATACATGTAGTTATATATTTGATCGTCTTAAGACTATTTACGGCAATCTAAATCACAACAACGGGCCTTTTTGGATTTTGTTTCTAAATCATCAACGACTGTAGCCAATTATTATCACGGTCAACCTCACCACTACCATCCTCCTCTTCATCAGTACTATTGACCTCATGTCGCAGATGTGCATCGTAACAAGTTGCACCATGAACCTACTCTGAGCTGTGTACGAAATCCTTCGCTCTTGTAGCAATTAGATCACGTGTATCTGTGACGTCCACCACAGACTCGGAGTATCACTACCCGTATCAATCAGATAAGCCCCGGATGTGTTCACGGGTTTCGCCCAAAATGCCCCGATATAATACTTTCCAATTCATGCAATTAAAATTCAATTAAACCTCAATTAATTGTCAATTACTGCAAAATATGCATGAACCATTTCCATCTACATGTGAACTGGTATGCATGCAAAATAAGCCAGATTCATCCCAGAACTTGCAAGTACGCACATATATAAGTAACTGTCACTTCCAGGCAGCATTAAAAGTCGTTTGTATTGTCTCAATATAGGGGATTATGTTATGTATCCATTGTAGACGTCAATTACGAGAGAACTCATT
Source organism: Spisula solida (assembly GCA_947247005.1). Classification (NCBI taxonomy): domain Eukaryota; kingdom Metazoa; phylum Mollusca; class Bivalvia; order Venerida; family Mactridae; genus Spisula; species Spisula solida. The sequence goes on from OX365949.1 coordinate 30,929,194, forward strand.
TTGAACGCGAGGATTTTGAAAGTAATCGGTTTCAGTGAAATTTCACGGATAACAGTTTTCTGCATGGTTTCAGCATCCTATTATCTGTTTGGGTTCATGCTACTGTATAATAACGTGGGTTTTATTTGGGACATAATTCATGTGCAAGTGTATCACGGCATTCATCAACTTTATTAGGCGACCAATGGTGGTTTGTTTAAGAAGTTTATGGGAATAGCAATTTCACGTATAACGAGTGACAATCAGATAAACTGAAAGAGCACCGTTCTATCAAAGCGACACCAAGTCAATATTGGTTCATTAGTAGAACTGATACACGTTGCGTGCTTGATCGTATGACGTGGTTGTTGACGCATTTTATCATTATGCTGACAAGACGGTGAATGCATGTTCTTAGAACATTAAATGTTAATTAGGACTGTAATTATGACACAACACTGAACTCAGAAATAATGCCATCCGATCAACTTTATTGTTTTGGAGTATTATAGCAACTTTATATAGCAACTTTAGAGGAGGGAAGTGGATAATCGGTGTGTACAGTCTAACATGTATTATTCAACAAATGACGAGATACTTCAAATGTGGCTGCATTAAACATGTAATTGTTCTGGCTGATCATATTGGCTGTTTAAACAATTGGTTGCTTTTTATCCTAGCTAGTCTGGTTCCCGTTTTTAGTTGTAAATATCTTGAACCATTATTGTGTATCGATGCGTGAAATGACCTGTAGCTCCAGCGTAGTGATTATGCTGATTTAAAAGTTCAACTGATCTGAGAATGAGCAAAAAATCCCTGCAAAAAACTGTTTTATTTTAACGGAAATGCGTACATTAATTTAGATAATATTACAAATGAAAAATAATACAATCTTCGCACAACGAAATAATAGTCAGTTTTGTATGCTATTATTATTTATGCATTTAATATCAACATCAGTGCAGCAATAACACGTGACGCTGACATCACAAAGGCATTAAATCCATGACGAAATATGTCAACATTTGAAAATAGCCGTAAATATATTATTTCTATACCGATTTCCATGAAATATACGCCAGTCTAAGGGGAAAGCTAGTCACGAAATATAGGATTGATCGTTTTTTCCAGCACCCTGAAAACCAAGATGGCTTGGAACTATACTCCGCTTGCATACAAACAAATTCAAGGTTTCACAGGCTGCTGCAAAAACAACCAAGCTGCTGATGGAGATCCTATATTTCGTGGAAAACATATAAAGTTTCCCATTAGACTGGAAATCGATGAAGCATATACAATGAATATCGGATAAATACACGCACATAATAGAAGGTTTTCGATTAGAACATCCTAGGGTAGGGCGAGATTTGTGTTGCGCATGCGTATGCAAAATTCTATTCGAACATAATGATTTTAAGAGCAGTCGGTCAAAGATCCAGATCACTGTGACCTAAACCATTTCTGATTATTGGGCTGCCACGGGGGCATACGTGTTTTACAAACATATCTTGTTTCTTAAGAATATAGACTAACAAATGCAGAAGAACATATAGCTATAGCTGTACGCATCATAAACAAGAGGGTCATTGACCCTAAAGCGCTCACCTGATAACTAGCAGTTACGGTAGAATCAGTATTTGTTACGATATGACCTTATTATTTGAAGTAGAATTTACAAATACACGCTTTGTGGCCAGGTTTTATAAAGATGAGGTAAAAATATGACCTCTAGAGTATAAACAAGGTTTTTCTTTGATGTGACCTGGTGACCTATTTTGACCCCCAGATGATCCAGTTACGAACTTGACATAGATTGCATAGTTTCATTAAGGTTAGGTAAAAAGTGTGACCTCTAGGGTGTTAACAATATTTCTTATGTAACCTTGTGACCTAGTTTTTGACCCAATATGACCAAGTTACGAGCTTGACCTAGATTTATTGTAGACAAACATTGTGACCAAGTTTCATAAAGATTAAGTGAAAAATGTGACCATTAGAATGTTAACAGTCAAAATGTTGACGGTGGCAGGTGGGCGGTGGACGATTGATGACGGACATAGGGCGATCACAATAGCTCACCTTGAGCACTTCGTGGCCTAATCATTATGAAACTTGGTCCCACTGATCATATTTACAAAATCTAGTTAAATAAAGTTTTTACTTTACTTACTTACTTACTTACTGACGAGACGAGACGAGACCAATTTGGGGTTATATATATGTTGGTTTCCAACACCGTGTGATTGAAAACAATATTGTTACAATCACGCATGTTAATTAAATGTATATGACACTCTATATTAACGTAATTATGCTGTCGCTTACACATATTGATCGGCCGATTAACAATGTTACCGCGGTAAACGTAAAACGCACTAGTCAAATTCTAACCTGCTTTATGTAAGACCTCATAATTTTCGTATCTATTATTCGATTTTAAATATTTAAAGCTTGTAATGAAGCAGAGATATATGTCTGTCTTTTAATACAACATTCATCACGATACCCTAATTATTAAATCCACGGCGACGAGTAAGAATCCGTTCCGCGTAAAAGTAAGTTTAAAATACCCCTTTTTTTACCAAATAAAAATACAACCAACGGTCGAAAATCATCAAATATGAATTTAATTTACGATCGATTTTGTTCATTAAAACTTGTTTTAAAAGCTAATACTGTAAGGTTTTATAAAATGTAAAACTTATTTATTAAGCATTTGTGAGTTGTCGACCGCCAACGATTTGATTAAACTTCGTGCATTTATGTACTAATTATTGCAAATAAATTTTCAAAATGGCGGAATCACGTCGAAACGCGTGTGAAACGGGCACCTGCACACCTTCCATGCGCTAATTGAAAACATATTTTTGATTGAAACTTGTTTAAATTGTGAGATTAAATACGTTTTGAGGTACTGGTTGTACTTTTATCTGGTTTCTATTTGTTCTGTCTTTACAAAATGGAGTCAAAAATAGTGATTTTTGTCAAGATGCGGGACTATTTTTTTCGGTAGCTGTATTGAACTTGCGGACTTATTGCCGAATTTTAATTATAAAATGGCGATTATTTACAATATAACCTGCTATTAAATGCATTTTGAGAGGTATTGGTTGCATTAAATTACGAACCAGATGCTAGCTTTTGAAAAAAATGCCACAAAAGATGATCAATGGTCGGCGTAGTTTACATCAAACATTATTATGAATACGTCCGTTCTGTTTTATTTCGTTGGCGGTAGACAACTCGCTAATGCTTTAAAAATAGGTTTTACATTTTATAAAACCGTACAGTATAAGCTTTTAAAACAAGCTTTAATGAACAAAATCGATCGAAAATTAAATTCATGTTTGATGATTTTCGACCGTTGATTGAATTTTTATTTGGTAAAAAACGGGATATTTTAAACTTACTTTTACGCGGAACGGATTCTTACTCGTCGCTGTGGATTAAATAACTAGGGTATCGTGATGAATGTTGTATTGATAGACAGGCATATATCTCTGCTTCATTGCAAGCTTTAAATATTTAAAATCGGATAATAGATACGAAAATTATGAGGTCTTACATAAAGCAGGGTAGAATTTGACTAGTGCGTTTTACGCTTACCGCAGTAACACTGTTAATCGGCCAATCGATATGTACGTAGAACTATTTCAGTTTCCCCCACCAGCTATATATAGCATCAATGTTTGTATACAATATAATTAGGTCATCGTCTGCAATGTGCAGCGGCGGAGTGATTTACATACGTTACAGTATACGATTGAAACCGTGGGAACTATTATGAGGTCTTACATAAAGCAGGGTAGAATTTGACTAGTGCGTTTTACGCTTAACGCGGTAACATTGTTAATCGGCCTATCGATATGTGTGAGCGACAGCATATTACCCCTTTTACGTACGTTATTATAGAGTGTCATATACATTTAATTAACATGCGTGTTACAATGATACTATTAGAAATGTTTTTTTAATATTAAATTAAAGGCGTTAGAAGATTCGTTAGTGTATTTAAGCAACATATCCTTATTAAAAACGAGGTCGACGATATTCTAAACTTGGTTGTTAAAAAAAATGATATGATGAACATATTATATATGAAATCTAGAGAAAGGGACCGACAATTTTTCGATAAAATAGTCATGATTGTCCTGTAAATATACCAGTTTGGAGTAAAAATGATAATGTGCGATTATCCTTTTGTCAATTGCGTCAAAGAGTTAATTCATGTATGTGACAATGAGAACGCTTGCTTTCACCCTCGAGACTAATGAACGGGAATTTGAGATTTTGCCATTTTGGTTTTGTCATATTTTCTGGATTAGGGCATAACGACGTTTGTAAGAATTTCGATTAGTTCTCCATTGAATTTATTTTTGCTCCACAAAGGTGGACTTGAGTAGAATAGAATGTACTGAAGGTGAATTATGTCTGTTTGTGCATCAATGTTATTCAGAAGATAGTAAAAGAATCGGACCGAGAAGACAGGGCTAAACAGTAAACGCAAATACAACACAGACCACAATAACACGATACAATACGAAACACCAATCGAACGAGAAAATGAACCCAACCAACGAAAGCTCAAGCTTCGGCTGTCAAAAAGTCAAAACTGCATGTCCAAACTATCAAAACGCTGAAATACCCAGTTTCAGCTATAATAAAGCTGATTGACCTGTTTTCAGCCATGAAAAACTGAATGACCCAGGTTTTTTCTGCAAAGAGCTGAATGACCAAGCTTCAGCTGCAAAAGTGGGGCGAAAATTCCTGCAGCCACACAAATAAATGTTGATGGTAGCAAACAAAAAGAACATGAAAACTGGACCGGGGATTAAAGTGTTCAAGAAAAAGCATTAGTAGTAATGGTGAACAAAACTGTTTTGAACTTAATTTGTCACAAAAACGGCGACGTACATGTACGACGAATGCTTCGCACATGTGATAGATTTACTTTGTAATTCCACACTGTATGAGGTTTTTCTTTCTCGTGACAAATAGGGTTCAACAAGAACAAGGAATGTTCGTATACAGTATTAATACAAAAGTCCATAGCATTCTAAATCCGTACTACCTCCCGTTGCTTGCGATGTATCGCATCTCATATAGCGGTCTAACGAGATACGGTATTACTCGAGGTTAAACGGCCCAACGGATGAACTGCAGTGATATTCGATACGTATATAAGATCAAGAAAGCCTCCCAATAGTTACGAACGATTTCCGAACGGAGCGCGTACGCACAAACGAACATCTGACAATTGTTGTGTTACGAGAGGCGGCGATAATATATACTATTAGAAGCTGCCTCTTACTCAAAATAAAAGACGCAACTTTTTGATATGATTGATTTATGTTGATTCGTAGGTTCGTGCGTTGTACTCGTCCAGACAATGCAAAGTATCTGGGTAAAGGTGCCAGGAAGCTGTGTATCGGTGCTATACACCGGTCACATTAAAGAACCAGGCTGTCTTTTCGAAATAAGACATAGGAACACTTCTGCAGCACCGGACATGCCTTATGTGATGTCTCTCTCTCCCTTCAAGGGCTTTCTCTAAGTCTGTCCCTCTGGTCAGATCATGCTGTATCTGCACTGGTAGAGGATGCACCTGCGCCCTTGTGGCTGCAACACAATGATGTAAAACGCCTTTGAACGTCTGGTATATTTTTTTTAAATGATTATAATAGTATGACCATTTTAAAGATGTGTTTGCTTTAGAAGAGGACAATGAGTATGATGAGAATTATAATGAGTTTGATGAGAATTTCGATGATTTACCAGATGCTGATATTGAACAGTTTCTGTTCAATGATCCAATATCACATGAGAGTATAACTGCTGCTAGTTCTTTGAAGGTAGCCTCACTCCAAGACATTTTATCATTTTATAAACAAACTACTACATAGAATTCAACCTTTATTTACAAGGGGATATTTTCCACGAAAATGGTCGGAAGTTGTGTTTGTGCCATTACATACGAAAGGTCCAATAAATGTAACTGACATTTATCGGGTATTGCCCTATTGATATCGATATTAATCGGGGTATTGTTCTGATTGATACCAGTATAATTAGCAAGGTTTATAGTCATATTCTGACTTAATGGTTAACGTAGTTTGTTGACATTTTGTACAAAATCCCATAGTGTCAGACTGGGTTTAGGTTGGGCTATTCAACAATTGATAATATTGTATACCTATTATGTAACAAGGATTCTGATTGACTTAGACGGCCTGCACGTATATGTTTCGATGATTATGATGTTTCGTCATTGGTCAATATCACATGTTTCAGGTCAACAAAACATCATATTCACCTCAACATAAGTCACTAACAGTATAATGTATATGTTCTATACTCTACCATTTGCAAAAATCTGTCATTAAGAAAACGTAAACGTTGCCTTTATTGATTTTTGAAAGGCCTTTAACTCAGGTCAGCAAAAGTTTTTTTATATGGCATTGTCAAATATAGGAGTGAAAGGGAAATTGTTCAAAGCTATACAAAGCTTATATGATATTGTCAACACTTCTGTTAGAAGTGGTACTAGTACCAGTTGGTCCTTTGAATGTCCAGTAGGTCTGAGACAAGGGTGTAACATGAACCCAATTATGTTTTCTATATTCATTAATGAGCTTACAAAAGTATTATCTGATAACGGTGTTAGGCCTCAGAGATCACAAGCAAGCTGTACTTAACCTTATATTCACATACCTTAAAAGATATATTTACAACTGAAAAGTTCATAAAATCAATCCGATCCTAAATAGAGCAAAACATTATGTTAATAATCAATATCAGGCACAAAAAGGGGTTGCGGTTAAATTGGATAGCTTAGACTCTTTTAATGCAACTTGTGATATGTACTTAAACTTTTTCCAATAATTCCAAAAATCAAACAAAAATATTTCATATCTACTGTACTTTCAGCCAAGAGAAAATTCTAGCTTTCACTATCATATATACACGAAAGGAACCACCGACAGAATTGGAACATAAAAAAGTGCCTGTACCCACCAAAAAAGATCAAAGGGGATTTTTGTAATGCAATTTTTGTATGCATGTATATACACTGTATGTTGCAATACTTGTATGTATGTATATATTGAATCAATTTTGTTTATTATACTTAGTAATTAAGTATCTATTTTCATTGAATCATATACAATTATACTACTCGTTGTACGGTAGTATGTGGGATGCCCTCGATCCACATATACCTATTGACGAGGAAATTAAAATTATCTCCCCTTCGAAAAAAACATTTTCGTAAAGCCTTAGTCGCCTTTCGAACTTCCTCTTAAGAACTTATGATTGAGAAGGGGCGGCATATGGGTATTCCTAGGGAGGAACGCTTCTGTATATACTGTAACTCTACAAAACATACTTTTGTATTGCTGATGAATAATAAGAATGTAAAACCCGTTAGAAACTTTGCTAATGAAAAAAAGAAGGGATGTGGTATTTTAAAGCTATGCTACACAGATAAACATGTACATTTATAACTATGTTATTACTGTAGCGCGCAGACAATCCAAAGACACACAGAAACGACGGCAGCACCTAGGCATCCACACAAGAGTCAGAAAAAGAACAAACCAATTTGGTCTGTAGCTCACTCTTGTAATAGCCTACTCTGAAATAGAAATAATATGTATACATGTACGAGTATTTAGGGCTCGGGGTCTGCCCGTTACAAACCTATTTGGTTGGCGTCTCACTCTTGCATTTTAGCCCACTCGACATTTTAAATAAGATATATACGAGTATTAAGGGCTCTGGGCCGACTCATTTATTTATTTCAAACCGATTTGGTTGGCGGCTCACTCTTTTATTTTAGCCCACTCGACATTTTAAGTTAGATATATGCGAGTATTTAGGGCTTGGGGCCTGCCCATTTCAAACCTATTTGGTTGGCGGCTCACTCTTGTATTTTAGCCCACTCGACATATTAAATAAGATATATACGAGTATTTAGGGCTCAAGGGCCACTCTATTTATTTATTTCAAAGCTTTGGAGCTAACTCATTATGCTAATTACTCGGCAGCTCACGCGTATTTGCATTAGCCCAATTTGTTACATGTCAAATGCATTCGGTCGCGCCCATATACATGTAATGCCAAACCCTAAATGTGGTAACTGTGAAAATAAATTTATATTAAGAACTACTGTCTTAATGATTACTTTCTACGAACGATGATTGTTTGTGGAAATGTAAGGCTAAGTGTATGTCTCTATTGTCTGGCAAACAATCATCGTTCTCTATGTTATTCCACGATAATATAACAGATATAACATTAACATATAATTTGCATGTTTTCAAATATTTTCAAACTGTGTTTAAGTGCGATAGAGGTGAAAACCAAACCGGCTATGTGATGCCGCTACTGTATGTTTACTGCATTGAGTATGTATGTTTATTGCGATTATTAAAAATTAATGTGTACGACTTACTGCAATTTTTTATCGCGATTTGAGTGGAACTTTCAGGTACAACGCACGAATTCAAGTGCTTATACTGCACATTTTCAACAGAAAACTTCGGTACCTGCATTATACATCACACTGAAGTCCATGAAAAGCTCAATTCGAAAATCAAAATGTTGCATTACAATTCTGAAACAAAACGTGTACTATGGTTACCCGTTTCTAGGCAACGACAGACTGTTTTTCGACTATCATTCTTTTCAAATGATCGTTTTAAATTCACCAGTAGAAGCATAGAGTCTACACTAAACCACATTAAGCAAGCAATGGATAGATTTAAAAGAATAATTTAGAAAGAAAACAATTAAAAACAAGCCGCCTGTTTACTTGGTAAAAAGCCAGAGGCTATGGTTTGTGTTAAAGTTTCGTCGCCTAGCAACTGGTAACCAAAGCAACTGTAGCTCTCGTAGGTTTTAGGTTATCACAATGGATGAAACTTTCCAATCGATATTTTTTTTGTTTCTTAACACTTAAAACTGCATATACATTACAAGCTATACAATTGAACATGGAAAACAAATTCAATATGGACGTCACTTTGACATTTATCGACAAAAAAAATAATTTTCAGGAATCTTAATTCCTTGGTTGCATTCAAAGTAACATAGTCATGCTATATATTCAATAAAACTTTGAAATGTAAGCTTTCTTTTGGTATACGAAATTGTCAGGTGTGATCAAGCATTAAGTCATGACATTCGGTAGTAATGGGGATAAATATTATGGAGGAATACCATATATATATATATATAACCGATACGGGTCAATGCCAGCAAATGACATTCTAACAGCGTAAACGATTAATTAAACAAATGTTAATAAAGAAGTAAATATCGCTGGCTTACAACAATAACGACCTTATAAGACCCTTGCTCATTTGAAATCAGCACCACTTGGATACATAAATGTAAAACGTTTTGAAAATGATTAGGTACAATATTTAGGAAGTATTTGACCAAATAATTTACTGAAATACACTGAAGAGTCCTAAGAAACAACGCAAATCACTGCATTTCAATCACAATAAACATACAAATCATTTTCCAAAAGTATCCGTAAACATATAGTATTGAGACTACATAGCTGTATCACTTTTGGCCTCTATCTCAGTAAAAACAAAGTTTGAAAATATTTGAAAACACGCAAATTATATGTTATTATTATATCTGTTATAATGTGTACACTTATTAAACTGAAACGTGCCCGATCATGATGTAAGTGATGGGTAAAAGTAGTCGATGTATATTTTTCTCACAAAAGTCAAACGATGTTCATTGATTTTAAATAATATGGGCACACATTTGGCAATAAAGTGTATGCGAACGATAGGAAAGTTAATCATAATAGCGGATAATACGCAGGCCGTAAGGCCTGCGGATGTCGTTCCGCTTTACGATAACACATGTCACGTGATTTGGTCAGAGTTCGAATTCACTAATGGATTTGGAAATTTGTGTGAAAATCCCGCACTGAAGCAAAGATACTGAAAAATGGCTGCCAATAGAATAACAAAAAATTTTAAAATGCGATATTCGGCAGCTCATAAATTTTCTTTTATTTTTTAATGATGCTTAAAATTATTCCAAAAACTAGCGTAGGCCCCTGTCTAGAAAAGAAAAGATAATAATTATCAGTCTTCCATGGTTGCTGTGCAACCCATCTTTTAGATGTGGAGGGCTATTTCCTAAATGTTTGGAAACAAAAAAGGCAGCCATTTATTTGCCCGCTTCGGAAGGAAATTTTAACATTTTCAGTGCATAAACGATGCTACAAACTGTTATGAGACACATGATTACTCTGAGATAACGAATGAAGTCGAGCGGGAATCGTTTATATGTGCGAAATATCAACCAATCTTAAGAAAATCCTAATAAAAACGACACATGTTCCGGTTACTTCCCTTTGCAAAGCGGTTACTTCCCTTTGCAATACAATTAGTATAAAGTCCGTTTCGGGTCTTTACGTATCCGGACCGTACTGATAATTCCACATCGTAGTTGTAGGTTATTGTAAAGAAAGTAAAACGAATGCATTTTCGTAATTCCTCGCCGAGATGTAATAAAAAAGCCCTCCAAAATCGACAACAAATGTAAAAATATTGGCAGGTTCGTATCGTCCTTCGTTACTTCCTACCCAATATTTCGTATCATACCGCTATCGAGCGCTTTAATAATAATAATAATAATAATAATAAAGACTTTATTTAAAGAGGCAACACAGTTGAGTATGCCCAGTCTTCCCTGTGAGCCTCATATAACATAATATATGTACATTTACAAAAGTTACATGAATGACAAAGTAATATAAATATATACAAGTATATATACACAGCTGAAAGAAAGGAAAAGTAATGAGCAGATAATATAACACATTGAATGATGACATAAATAGCATGAAACATTATTGATGGGTTACTAATTAATCAATGCATCGCTCCAGTGAGAGAGAAGTGTGCTTGACCACCAGAGAACCACCACTTCAAGTAGTTGCTTTTAAATAAGTTGATATTTAAAGATGTTCTTATATCGTAAGGAAGACAGTTCCATAATATTGCACCAGAGTATGCCAATGATTTTCTGCAAAATTCTAGCCTGGGTTTTGGAACTGCTAGTAGTTTTTGTTCAAATGACCTCAATGATTTATTTTCATTATAGATAAATAGTTGCTCCATATAATTTGGGAGAAAGCCGTTCAGAGATTTGTACACTAGAATGGCCTTTTTATAGTTAACTCTGTCTGAAAATTTCATCCAATTTAATTGCATAAATAATTCCTCTGTAGGTGTGTCAAAATCTTTGTCAAGAATAATTCGAGCAGCACGTTTTTGAAATTTGTACATATCATTGGAAAGCTCAGTGGTGCAGTTTCCCCAAATAGAACAACAGTAGTCTAAATGAGGAAGGATATATGCATTGAAAAACATTTTTCTAGTATGCAGATTTAAAAATTGTTTAATTCTCATAAGTAAGTATAATAATGAGTTGCATTTCTTGAGTGTCATTTGTACTTGTGTTTTCCAATTAAGCGTGCGATCAATATGTACTCCCAGAAGTTTTTCTGTTTTTGAAAATTGAATAGTTTTTCCATTGAATGAAATTCTTGAATCTTTTTCGGAACTGCGAGTTGAGGGAGAAATAACCATAGCTTTGGTTTTTTCGGAATTTGCAACCATGGAATTTCTTTTTAACCAGTTTTGTATAGAATCATTGTCAGAGAAGTTGTTATTCAAGAAAGTTTAACAAAGTGCAACAATATCTAGATATGGGTGATTATGAAGTAAAATTTTTAATTCATCGAGTTTTGGATATAAGTAATGGATATTTAAATGAAAGAAATGAATTCCTTTTTCATGTAGAAAATTAGTTTTTTCCAGAATGTCATTTGAGGCACAGTTTGAATTGTTTGTTGCACTATTCATATCAGGTTCAATACAACATTCGTTTAATACCAGCCTGGTACCCACATCCTGTTCAACGACATTGGAGTCTGTCTCGCCCATCGCTGGCGTGACATCATGTACTTCTGATTCATGTTGGCTTGGTATCCCGATTGGTAAATCCGATGATTTGTGAATTTGTCCATTCGAAAATTTCCAGATGATTTGTAAGCACTAGTATTTCCTGTCGACTGATAAGCACTGGTATCATTTTTTAATTGTCCAAAGATTGCCCGTTTCATGTTTTTTACCAGATGTGCTGCACCACGTGGATTGAGATGTACCTCGTCTCTATATAGAGATCTGTTTAGTATGTTGTTGTTTTTGCAGAATGTAGCCAAAAGTTTGTTCAGATCAGTTATGGGCTTTGAAGAAAGTTTGTCATGTTTTTTTGGTAGGATCGAGGAAATAATTAATTGAACATTCTGGTTGATTGTCCGAATTGAGCTTACTAAGCCCTTGAATTGGTCAACGATTGTATCACATGTTTCAGCATCAGATATATTGTTGATGCCTGCATGCACTATTACAATATCGCTATTTAGCACATCCTGTTTTATTGATGATGTATCAATTTTCCCCACAATATCAGCAACTTTTGCCCCGGGATGTGACTTTATTTGTGCACACAAACTTTCCCCGGAGAACTTCACTGGATCAATCACTTTCATGACTGAGTCACCAATAATCAAAATACTTGGTTTCCTCGCTTGATTAGGTTTCGAGCCCCTGGAGTTTTGTGAGTGATTTGTTGGTGTGTTTATCTCCGCAGTTAAAGAGGTTGTTCTATCAGTGGAGTTTCTTGATCGACTTGTCGGTGGGTTAGGTGTTGTTTTATTAGAAGCTGTCCTGGTTTGTTTTGCATCTGTTTGGTGAACATCACTTTTTGACTTGACCTCTGCCAGTTTCTGTACAGGGGTCGGGGTTGATGACGAAACCTTTCTTTGAGTTTCTGACAAGGGTTGCGTGTCATCTTGAAAAGCGTCGCATCTTGTCAAGGAATGCACATTTTCTGTCCTTTTCTTTAGCACAGTGAGTATTCCATTTATTTCTGCTATTTGTTCCTTGACCTCACTAACATCTGTCTGAACTGAGCTCAGGCATTCTTTTTCAGTCTCTATAGATGAAAGTTTCTTTCTCAAAACCTTGTTTTCCTGTTTGAAGGACAGATTGTTCTGCTTCAGTGATTTGACTTCATCTTCAAGGAGAAGAATCTGAGCATATAACTCACTTTTATGAATGTCACCATTGCTGTTTTTCTCAGATCTCTGTCTGTTTAGCTGTTCGTTCAGTGTTTTGAGTTCATTATTCTCTTTTTGGAGTTTTGTGCACACCTGAGAGCACTGGGTATGGTTGTTTGCCTTATTTTCGATATCCATGCTGGAATTCAACTGTGTTATAACAGTTTGGGTCTCACTCTCACATGTAATTGGCACAAATGATTCGCTTGTGTCAATACACTTTGGTGCTGTGTCACTTGTTGTTGATTGTATTTCTGACACACTATCATTTGAGATTGAGTGTATCATTGGTTCGGAATTAAGAGTGAGGTATGAGTCTCTATTGACTGGTGATGAGTACTGGTTTTTCACAGGTGTTGATGTTATCTGTAGCTTCTTTCTAAAAGATTTAAAACTGAAAAGTTTTTTTGATTTTTGTTTTGGCTTCGGTACTACATGTATTTGGAATGTGGCAATTTTCGGAGTGTCAGTTGTATTTGTGTCAGTTTTGTCACATGATTTTGGATACTCAGATGTAGTGTTGACTGAGTCCGTACTGCATCCAACATTTTGTGGAGGAATGTTCAATGGTAGACAAGACTCCATTGGTCCAGTGTTGAAATGTTGCACTAACAGTTTGAACTCTGTATCGAGCCAAACTCTGCATCCAGAACCTTGAATCAGTAGAGTTTTTGTATAAAACACAGTTATTACAACTTTTTGGTCATGTATGAATTTTGTAGTTGAAATCCCTTTACAATTCTTTGTTTCGGTGAAGTCATACTGATTTTTCAATAGGTCTAGGAAAGTATCATAATCTTTATCCTGGTAAAATACAATTGTAATATTATGGCTTGTTTGACTGTCCCGAATTTTGCACATTCTTTCTCCATTGTTGTTATTATAATCTACAAAACTGTCCAATCTGCTTACAAGGTCTGGTTCATTGATTGTGGCCATTGTCCACTAAATGTGATTTTAGCACCTTCTGTGCCCTTTAAAAGATCCTTTGTCCAGGAATTATGAGAATGTCCAGGTATGTTTAATTATGTATACAACCTTCGGTAGGTGTGAAAAACAATAAATCCATATATGTTTTGAATCCCTTGATTAAGAAAGTTTTTCTCTAAGTTTTTAGTTAATATCATGAATTTTGTTAAATTAATTTTTGATTCATTCACTTAACCTAAAAGTTCAGATAATAGTTCTTGTGCGACGGACCGCTTCTGTAGGTTGCATAGACGTAGGAAAGCGCTCGGTAGCGCCTATTGGAAACGGGCTCCAGGTTCGTAACTTCGTAACCGAACATTGTCAATTTATTGTAAAAAGTTATGCATCATAAAAAAATCCAGTGCTAGATGAGCATGTTACAAATAATGTAGGTCCGCTAAAATATGCTGTGTTCATATTAATAAATATGTACAACTTGTCATTATGCTTTAGTATATAACTTTAATATTTTACATTATTCTACCAGATTTGTTGTGTTTTTTACTCCAATCATTTAAATCCAATCACGACATTCTAGATTGACGTACAGTCGTTTATACCCTGTGAGTATGACACCAAGTTAAAATAGATCTGTATCAATCCAAAAACGTGTAAATGTATAAACACTTAAATGAGATTAATTTACGATCACTAGCTAAATATTACAATATACGGTGACAACATAAAACTAATATAGATAACTGGTATCATTAATACGTGTTGGATGGATTAACTTATTCATTACGTCCTTGATTGTCTGATTTCTCTTATTTCCGTATTCCTTCATTTGAAATTCTCTGTAAACATTTATATTAAAATGTTTTTCCCGTAACTTTGTAAAATTGATCACACACGATTACGTGTATATGTATAATTTTGTTATCTGTGAAAATTCTATTAGCAGTGTATATGTATAAGACAGTCTGTCTATGTTCAGTATTGCTTTTGTATGAAATTGGCTCAATTATTAAAGGTAATTAGGGCCCTGAAAAAAATGTCTTTGGGGTGCCCTATAGGTATCACCTTGTCCGTCTGTCTGTCCGTACTCATCCACATTTAGTTGTGTGGTGTGGAACTATAGACTATATTTAGATTGCTTACGGGGTACAAAATGTTGCTTATGGGGTTTAACAAACAAAAGGATTAACAAAAAAAAACCTCACAATGTCAAGTCAGTGCGAACGTCCGTCCGTCTTCATTGTTTATTTCTTAAATATATGCAGAATCTTGCACAATTAACTGTGATATAATCTAACATTTGATGTTTTCATTTATTTTGAGTTGTATACAAAGGATTTCTCATAATTTATTGACAGGTTTTACGATACGTATGGCATACCTTTCTTGTGTTGAAATCCTGGATTGAATTCAATGGTTGTTCTCGTAATATGTTCATGTACGGGACACAACTAACTACTAACGTTTACAAAAGGCAATGCGCCTAGATAGCCTTTGTGAAAGGTTGATATCGAGGGTGTAAGGCACATAAAACCAAGAACAACAGATACTAATCGGGACACATTTTTAAAACGTTTAACATACTAGGCAAAGTCATGTGGTTAACGCCCGTGAAAACTTATCCTTTAGAAAAATCAAAATATTAACGACAAATGCACGAACGCCAAGTCATCCTTCGATACGTGCAACGTTGGAACTTACGAACATTTGGACCGCTGGACGCAAATTGACGTTGCCATTGGAAACCCCGGTAGACTGTGGGTAATGTTAACGATCAGTGATGAATCAATGGGTATAAAGTCATATTTCGAAAATTTGGTAGGCGTACAATGACAAATACACAAATTATAACATTTTCCACGTATTTGTTGATCACCCCTCGTAGTTCACATTTGGCGACATATTGTTAACATTTGAACCACTGTCTAAAATCCTAAACTTGTCTCATTTTTATCCTCACCAAACAACGTACAATATACGTACGTTTTCCATCTAATCTATCATAGTTTCTGAAATCGCATATATTGCATAACCCGGACTGTCGAACTGAACCATTATGATGCAAGAGAATATCCTGTTTCGCTCATTCAAAGAAGATAACGAATGTAATTCCTGCGTATAGTTCCAAAGTTGGGGGCAAACTTGACGTCTGTCTGATGGATAACGTATTGTGTGATGTTGTTTGATATCTAGATCAATCAGACTTGACTAAGTGATAAACGTAGTTCAGAGAAATTTTTCATTTATAGATTGAGAACAAAAAACGCGAGGTTGTCTTTTAGAATAAGACACCCGAGTGTGAGTTGGCAATCTGGCTTGTATTAAAGTCGTCCAATTAGCAGGACAGGTCTATAGGGCTTGTATATTGTGCATAATTTACATTTCCAATACTAGTACTTAAACAGTCTGTTGATTTAAAATGAAGACACAGCATACTTCAACTAATGAAATTGACTTATAAAATAGGTATTGGTAGCAACGGAGTGTCATTCATAAATTTATAAATCGAAATTCACGTGCATCACATAAACGTGCGATGGCATAATGTTTTGAAGAGTGCAGTTACTTCAGTGCATAGTAATATTACTCTCATACTTCAGTGGTAAGTCAATCAAGAACCTGGATTCTAAATCCGAAAATGAACTAAATCATCATAATCTGAAGAAAATCAAATTTGAATCTATCACTTTATGCAAAGGTCAAACTTATATTAAAGTGTGTTGTATAAACCCAAGGTCAGTCATAAACAAGTGTCTTGCCCTTTCAGATTATATATCATCTAAAGATTATGATATTGTTGCTGTGACTGAAACATGGCTCGGGGGTCCTTCCGACAAATCATGTATTTCGGAGCTTGTTCCAAATGGCTACAAAATCAAGCATGTTCCTCGTTGTGGACGCGGTGGAGGAGTAGCAGTTGTGTACAAAACCACTCTTATGTAGCAATAAACGGTTTCTCGTAAAATTCCCCCGGCCGACACACACCAACAACTTAAACCAGTCTTTCAACGCAACACACAATCAGCCCTGAAATAAAGAAACATTTCACATTGATAACCAAATCCTGAAGTTTCGAAATTGAAAGCACTTATAAAAATGGCAAAACCTTGAGTAGGCTTGTGCTCACATCAGTGCATGACTAAAACACAATTTTGACAACTATTTCACGCCAAAATGCGATGTTTCATACTTTCGCAAAATTTCCCAAAACGGACAATTTAACTATACGCATACTGTACAGCAAATCTAAGCACAGTCCAATAATACTGTAAGTTCTTACAGAGATACATAATTAACATGTTGTATTCCTGTGCATTACAGTTTATATTTTGTGATTATGAATATTATTACATACAACGTGACTGGTATTATGTCGAATGCTTCGTATTTGTGTAACATAGGCGGATCCAAGGGGGGGGGGGGCGGACCCGGCGTACGCACCCCCCCCCCCTAAAATCGCCGGAGCCTAGGTAATTAATCATATTCTGGATGTAAGAACAATATTGATATGCAATTTTTTTCGCTCGCTTCGCTCGCGTTAATACAACAATAATCAATTTATGGATTTTAAATTGAACTTAATGCTGTATGCCAAAACAAGATATGGGACCGATTGGTAGCATGGTGCCAAACATCGGCTACAGAAATGCCGAGATTCTTGCACATTAAAAATGTCCGACAAGAAAAAAATATTAATACAGTTGGCTTTATTATCTAATAAACCTGTCCTTTTCATTAAAAATAAGATACCTCAGAATGCAGCTGACGAATTCCATGGTTCTATTTAAAAAGTCACGGGACAGAAAGCCACTGGACGCCCTAGTCACTTGATCCCAAGTATTTCACATTTCCACTGAAACAAAACTGAAGCCCTGGAGTTCGAAGGGTATGCTGCTCAGATAGACATTGCCTTTTTTCGTGACAAATTCACAGCAGTTATATATCAGTGAATAGTATCCAGTCGATTATTGTTAGTCCTGGCAATGCTGTTAATATAAACAACGATTTTTCTTGCTCGCTGAAGAACTACGTAAATTCAATGAAAGCTTTTGATTTACCAATGAGTTGTTTGGGTATGCTGCTCAGACAAACACTGATTTTTTTCTAGTTCTGACAATTACTACATCAGTGAATATTACCAAGTAAAAAGGATGTGGTGTATGCTGCTGAAATAGATAATTGCATTTTTTCTTGCTCGCTACGCTCGCACAACCACTATCAGTTCATTTTGTCAAGTAGGGAATGAGTTTGAGGGATATGCTGTTCAAATAATAATTAATGCATATATTCTTACTCGCCTTGCTCTCACATCAACTTTATCAATGAATATTATAAGATAAAGAACGAAAATTGTGTGGAATGCTTCTCAGAGATACATTTTTTTCTAGCTCGCTTCGCTCGCATATTTTCTTGAGGAGGGGGGGTATCAATACATGAATGAACGCCCCCCTAACGCCAAATCCTGGATCCGCCCCTGTGTAACGTATGAACTGAAGGTGATATTGGTGTTTGTGGCATATCAGACACTATTGGTTGTCGTCCTATGGGACATGCATTTTCTTAACTCAATATCTAGCAATTACAGTGTTCAAGCTGCCTGTGATAGCAGTCTTATCAGCCCCATGGACCGTGGTAAAGGCGGTGTAGCGCTTATGTGGAAATGTACATATGATATGCAAATTGTTCCTATAAACATTGACAGTGATACAATTGTTGGAATTCAGGTAAAGTGTAAAAATACATCATATATCTATATTTTTCAGGTATATTTATCAGGTAGCAATCAGCCGAGACATGTTATTGAACAAAATATATTTCAATTGTACGACTTGTATCATACATACAATGACCAAGGCTTGATAGTTATTATGGGTGACTTTAACGCAAGTTTGCTAATACCAGATGTAAAATATTGTGATTCACTCTTTCGTCAATTTTTGTATGATTGTAACTATTGTGCTGCAAATTTATTACCAATTTGTACAGAAGCTTATCATTCTTTTGTCTCATATGATGGTAAACATACACATGTACTTCGATGAAAGACTACGTACGCCAGTCAGTTGAATAGACTTTATAACATACTGTGAATTAGCGGACGATTGTTGCCTAAATGTGTCTCGTCACATGCCTATTTTGTTTTGTTTAAATAAAGACAAGTGTGAAGTTGGGCCGGGTGAATCTTTCAATGGTGATCCTATTCATTGCAGAAAATGCAGTGAAAAAACAGCAGTTAAGAGACTACGAAAAGTTACTTGCAAACACGGAAATTGTGCAGCGACTAAGTCGGTCTTGTAAACTTAGACCGGGTGATATAGACTATACTTACAATACTATATGTTAGGAATTTATTCATTGTGCTAATGCGTCGCTGCCTGTGAAACGCTTTCGTAAATTTGTGAAACTATACTGGAATAACCACTTATCCTGTTCCCATTTTTTCATGAGGGCCGCGAAGAAGCAGTGGTGTCGTGCTGGGAGACAGCGGGGTCCACTACACCCCGACTACTTGTCTTATAAGGCAGCAAAGCGACTTCAGGTATATTCATCATCGCTGTGTGGAGGTCTTCTTGTCCCATTTAGACAGTATCTTGAGACCATGGCCCGTGAGGACAGCCAGTCGTTGTGGCGTCATGTTAACAAGCGCCGCTCAGGTACGCCGAACTCTGTTGGAGCCGGTATCAAGTTTAATGGAGAGACCTATCGTGATCGTGATAGTTTGGTTACACGGTGGAGTATGTACTTTGCTAATCTTTTTTCACCTTCGCAATCCCCAAGTTTCAATGCCGGTTGTGAGAACACCGTGCGTACTATTGTACAGGACACTATGAGCCGGGTGGATAAAAAACGCTTTAGTTTCAGTGCCGTGGAGTATTTTATGTATATCTGGTAATTGTTTCGAGAATGTAAGTACTATCGGAACTCTGTGTTTCCTTCTTTGTTGTAGTAACATATTTCTGTCTAACTTATCCACTTTCCCTAGCTATATAAAATACTCCACAAACATCTACCGGTGTTGCATAAATCAGATAGGATGACCAAAATGTTCAATGAGTCACCAATGCTTGCATATAGAAGGGATAAAAACTTGGGTGATACGCTAGTGCACACAAAAACCATCAAAATAGTAAACAGTATGGAAGAGAAAAGTAAATGTGAATGCAGAATATGTAAAATTATTACAGAGGAAGAAATACCCGACGTATACCAAGGTATGAGTTACAGAACTGCAAATTTCCATAAGAGATCGGATCGTAATTTGGTATATGGACTGATATGCAAACGTTGTTCCCTAACAGTATACGTATGTGGGTGAAACAGAAATGACACTTAGAGAGAGGATAGATGAACACCGGAGGGATATTCGGTACCAGCATGAGAAACCGATTATGAGACATTTCAGAAATCACACGGAGGAGGATATGGCGGTAACAATCCTACAGAGAACACACACTGAAGGTAGGACATATAGACAGTTAGCTGGTAGAAGATCAATGGATAAAGAGGTTAGGTACTATGACTCCGGATGCGTGGTTACAATTTATAAAACTGTATTTCAAGGTGCGCAATTAACAGTTGAATTCAATGATACTTTTGGTTTGGTGCTACTACTTGGGTATGGAGATACAAAATTAAATGACAGAAATATTTCGTAGAAAAATCAATAATACATGTACTCATTCAGTACTTCATATTGATTTGTTGTGATAAACAATCAAGCAGAATATTTGATAGATATTATAATTGAAATGAAATACATTTGCTAGGAATTAATATGTGAATATAAATGTGTATTAAATAATGTTTCCGGTATATGTAAATATGTCAGGAAATTGACTGGGGTATATGTTTGTATATGTGTGGGTGAAGAGATGTATGAGAATGGACCGGAAGTTTTATATGTGGATGACTGTGCAGTAGTATGACAATTCGTATGAGAGTAGGTACATAAGTATGTGTGAGTCTGTAAGAGTCATTTAAGTGAGAGTTTGTCTTTAAAATAATAACAGTACAAAAGGTTGTGAATGTACGAGGGGTGATCAACAAATACGCGGAAAAATGCTTTGAAATCTTTATTAAGTGACCAATATTGAAGAAACTCGGTCAGATAATGGATTGGCGTATCACAAATACATAATTATAAAAAAATTAAACTCAATGATATATTTGGCCGAAAAAATCTAGAATCCGCAACGTCACTATGGCTACACCGGCCCATCGTCATCGCGACGTCGTTACATATAACAGTATACATACTCATTCATGGCACAATTCATACTATATAACGCATTGAATGATTCTCAAAAAATAGCTGTACAACCAGATACACTTCATAGACCTGTCACTCGAAGATCAATATTTTTCCTTTGCAACTTGTATGTAAATTATAATAATTATAGCTGCTGGAGAACATTAATATTGATGACATTATTTGACGTTATTGACGTTGTATAGCTCATTCGCATGTCGGCATTGATTTTACATGGCTATGTATGAGAGAATATGCAAGACAGTCCCCTGTTTTATGTGCTATTACATATTTGTTGCATTGTGCAATATTGTCATTGGTATTTTATGACATTCCATTCGTCACACGACTTTTCGTCGCCGATTTCTGTATCGCACTCATTTTCAGACAATAACTTCGAAGCAAATAGCTCTAAAACGGACTTTTGACGTTAAAACAATTTCTAGAAATAATGAATGTAATGTTGTATCATTGTATATTAATAACCCACCCTTTAGAAAATTATAATATTACAAACGCACGAATGATACGTCATCGTTTGCTACGTGCAACGTTGGAAAATATGAAATTTGGGCCGCATGACGTCGAGTGATGTTGCTATTCGTCTATAGTCAATATTGATGATCAGCTGTGAATCAATTTTAAATAAATTTATCTTCATGTTAAGAAAGTTTCAACGACTTACAATGACAAGTAAAGGAAACTGCAGCACTTTTCCGCGTATTTGTTGATCACCCCTCGTATATATGTAGGTGGTTTTAATTAGTACTATATACTAAGTACATATGTATAGGTATAATTTGTATGTTGTTGTATGTATGCTAGATATAAAATGTATGTTGTCATAACAACATTATTAACAAGATGTCACCTAAATATAAGTAGATGTAACTCGAATTATCGCTGTCGTGAACAGGGCCCCGTGGTAGCATGTCGTAAGAGGGGGGAAGGGAGGAGTGTAGAAGTATAGTAGGGTTGCATAATCATTGGCGCTATAAGTTTCTGTACTAAGACACAATAACAAAGTCTTTCATGTGTTGATGGCTGAATTAAAGTAATTCACTCCCTTCTAAAATTCAATAAAAGTTGTTTGACAAGCGCAGGTTTAATTTCCTACATAGAAACCATGATGTACTTTAACTTTTATAAAGTTTGGATTTATCTTTGACAGACTAAAATTGCATACTGAATTCATGAAATCATGGCATTGGTTTCATTGACATTGCCCTGCTCCTGATTGTTTGCAAGATGGAAATGTAAAAAACAGAACTACATTAATCTGTTTGTTTTGTGTGCAAGTGTTAAGGGGAATCAGACAAAAATGATTAAAGTTTTAAAGAGTTGTCGCCCTTTGCTAAAATGTGTGTATTGTTTTTGCTCCACTTACATGTACTTATTGTAGTAGTCAATATCAGTAAGTATAGCAAGTTTCATTTGAATATCTTGAACCATTTTTTACCTTTGACCAATGTTAAAGTTTTTGGAGCTGAAAAGGGGCATAAGACAAAAATTATCAAAGTTAGAGTTGTTGCCCATTGCTAAAGATATGCGTATTATCACTGGCAATAATTATAGTAAGTTTCATTTGAATATCTACTATGGTTGTAGAAAAAATTACGAAGAAAAAAGATGAAAAATGAGTAAATTCGAACTTAACAAAGGGCCATAATTCTTCCAATATTGTAGCTAGAGTAATTTAATGTAACTTGCCATAAAAAAGTGTTTTGTTGTTGTTAGCTTATGTTTAAAATTTAAAGTTGATATCTTCAATGCTTTTTAAGTTATCAAGAAAAAAAGCTCAAAAATAATAAACAAGAGTGCCAAAATGTCACAAAATACGCCCGTCTTGGGGCATGGTGAGTCTCAGGGCATGGTCAATGAAAAAAACAAACAATCCAACATTTTTTTTAATTAAAGGACCATAAACCAAGAAGGCCTAGGCTGATTTGGCCTACAATTGAACTTGTCTTAGATATTATATCCATAAACATTGTCACCAAGTTTGAAGATACTCAGATGAAAACCCTTTGCACTAGAGAACAGACAAGGTCAATTTCACATTTATTTTGGTAATTATAGGACCATAACCAAATAAGGCCTAGGCTGATTTGGCCTATAAACAACCTTGGCCTAGATATTATGCCCATAAGCATTGTCACAAAGTTGGAAGACGGTCGGATGAAACTGTTTGCGTTAGAGCACAGACAAGGCTAATTTCATACTTATTTGGTAATTAAAGGCCCATAACCAAATGACGCCTCAGCCGATTTTGCCGATATCAAACTTGGCCTAGATATTATGCCCATAAGCATTGTCACAAAATTTGAAGATGATCGGATGAAAACTATTTGCGTTAGAGTACAGACAAGACCAATTTCATACTTATTTGGTAATCAAAGGCCCATAACCCAATAAGGCCTAAGCCGATTTGGCCTATAATCTAACTTGGCCTAGATATTATGCCCATAAGCATTGTCAGCAAGTTTGAAGATGATCTGATTAAAACTGTTTGCGTTAGAGTACAGACAAATTACTGGACGCCGCCGCCGCCCGCCCGCCCGCCATGGGTGTTCACATAATTCGTCCCGTTTTCAACGGGCGTATAAAAATTGAATTTTACAAAGGGCCATAATTATTTCAATATTGTAGCGAGAGTAAAGTAACGTGCCATAAAATAGCGTACTGTTGTTGTGAGCTTATGTTTGAAGTTAAAAGTCAATACCTATAATGGTTTTCAAATTATTAAGAAAAAACTTGAAAAATGTGGACGGACAGATTACTATAGGGCACGCAAAAATATTTTGCCGGATCCTAATTAAAAATTCCTGATAAAGAGCATGTGCTCGAAAATGTGATAGAAGAGTCAGAGTTATTTATTCATTATAGCATAAAAAACGGTGATTTTGCCCATACTTTAACGGGACGAAAACCATACGTAAACATAAAGATTCACGCGCTGTTAACGTCCAGTTTTACGTATGCTCATTTCAGTGCCGCATCGGCGACTATAAACGTTATACAGCGTCATATGAACAGTAATTCCCATTTTATTGCTAACTACCAAATTAGTTTTCTATACTATTTAAATTATAAATTGTAACAAACCCGCAGAATCCATGTTTTCTTGGTATTTGCCGATTCCGGAAGTTGACGCTCATAACAATAAGCACTTAATTTTAAGCCTGGCATGCCCTTGCGACGATTGATTATAAAGTATATCCAGTGAGTTCGTATTATAAAATACAATAATAATAACATTTGACATTTTGAAAAAAATGTATTTTTCATTCGAAAATCGCCTTTATTTTAGTGTTAGCATTTAAATTAAGCAACTGTATCGTACAATGGTTTTGTATCATATACATGTATAATAAAAACAGATGACATATGATGTTTGAAATAGTTTTTTCAAGTGTGTGTTTTTCAAGCATTTTCAAGGGGTAGGATGAACGTTAAGACACAGACACTTGGGGTCTGGACCACGCCCCCTTCCCGCTACGCGCCTGGAAATATTGTTTATATTTATTATATATCCAGACCCATTCAGTACTCACACAAACATTTGTTGAATGTATTTAATATTAATACAAAAATCTACGTACGTCCTCTACTGCTTTAATAACTCAAAGATAAAAATGTTTCGCTGAACTTTCTCGCACACCGACCTAGAAAAATGGATCGTGTAAAACTAGTATTGCAACTTTCCCGTATATTTCTGGTGCCCTGCGGGCAATAACAAATTAATCTTTACGATGGCTATACTGACAATACTCGATCGGCGCTCCTGTCTTCAAAATTTGCGAGAACGTTTGCAATTGTGAACTCATTTTCCGCCGCGCACATAATCTTTCGACGATTTGAACGGTGGTTCCCAGCCTGATACATAAGAACCGTGTCTCGCGTTGAACGTTGGACCCAAACGAGGTATTCCGAATGGTTTATTGACATATCTGGTTCCAACGTTCAACGCGCGGCGCCGTACAATCGTATCGATCAGGCGGGAAACCATGTCGAAAGATTATGTGCGTGGCTTTTTTTTACTTGAAAATTGGCAACTTTCTCGCAAATTGTGGAGGCAGGGGCGGGTATAGGCTTCTGTCACTATCATCACCGTGAAGAGTAATGGGTACTTGACCGAAGGACACCAAATATAGGCGGGAAAGTTGCAAAGTGAGTAAAACACGACCCGATATTCGAGGAAGGTGTGCGAGAAATTTCAGTCAAACATTTCTATCTTTGTGTTATTTAGCTAGAGAGGCATTTACGAATATTTTTTATTTGTCCCGGATATGTTTAATGATGTTTGTGTGATTAATGTATGGGTCTGGGTATACAATGTTGATGTTAAAAATAAACCCAGGTGCGTAGCTGGGGGCGGGGTCCAGACCCCATGTGTCTGTGCGTTAAGACACATGTACGCTAAATTTCTTCGCGATCACGTTTGCGTCATTTTCTCAAAATGAAGTAACAAATGACGTAACGTCTCTTAGGCGTCCTTTTCTCGCGTTGCGCATCATATATAGACCTACTACACCAACAAATAGTATTATACACACTATAATATTCGACACGCCAAATAATCAGACGATATTTAAACTTGCTACAAACCCAATGTCCATCTGTATAACAAGGCAGTCTAAAAAAACGGCTATAATCCCCCGCCGCGGTTATGAACAGTGACATTGTCCAATAAGTAACACATTTGCTATGAGTTCATGCAATTTGGCACAGGCGTTAACACATTAAGGAGCGGATGGGAAATGTAAGGCGATTGTCTGAATCGTTGTTCGAGCACCTATAGTTAGTGTAAAATCGGACGTTACACAGCTGTCAAATATATTGCAAATGTTTCAACGTGCTCGGAAAGTTTACGTAGGGTTAGCATTTTCAATGGGGCGGACGGAGTAACGGAAGGATCACGAACGGACAACATTTGCCTCCTGCTTTAGTAGACGCCGCGGCATAAACATTTTAAATTAGTACAGTACTCATTTATTTCAATAATTTTGGCACACAAAAAATCATCTGCTTTCTTTCATTGCATGTCTTGTAACGATTGTTAAACCCGACATGAAAGCATCAAATAATGATACGTAATTTGTAACTTCAGAT
The DNA here is from genome assembly GCA_947247005.1 of Spisula solida. Taxonomy (NCBI): domain Eukaryota; kingdom Metazoa; phylum Mollusca; class Bivalvia; order Venerida; family Mactridae; genus Spisula; species Spisula solida. The sequence goes on from OX365949.1 coordinate 30,955,623, forward strand.
TTTTTGTAACTGGAACTAGGTCTTTCGGCCTTTAGCAGCTGGGACTTTGGCTTATGGCGATGAAGTTCATTTTCTAGTTTAGTTATGCATTGGGTATTGTGCCGTGTAGTTAAGATATGTGATGTTTTCTGTGTCCGGCTGTTTATGTTGAGTGCTGCCTTCCCGTGGTTTATCCATTGTCACGTGATATTCCTGAGGCCAGTGTTTAAAGTAGCAACGCATAAGGAGCAATAGTGAGGAGCTTACAGTTGTCGTTGTTACCCGAATCTTAAGTTGCTAACACGTAAGGTCTATAATTAAACACACTAACTGTCTGGGGTACGTCATTGGCAATGAAAGGGAATATAAACCACTGTAATCATGTCATTGGTGACATTAATGTCCATATACAATAATATGACATGTTTAGTGAATTACTGAAACCTATGGTAAGGGGGTAAGTTGATACATATTTGGTATCTAATGAAGTATTTTGATACCTTTCCAGTGCCTTGCTATGAATCATACGAGGGAATATTTGACACAATCATACATCATGCTCAGTTGTTAACCACCTTCAATACTTTGAAAGGAAGTAAAATACTATTATGATGTAACTTCTATATGCCGTCAGTTCCAGTTATAATGATCAACAATTTCCAAGTATCCGCAAATTTTGAGATACGAGAAACACTTTGTGGAACACACGTGACCAGATGCTATTGTTCGGAGCAAATTTTTACAACAAATCGCCTCGATTTTTGTAACATTTTTGCTTATAACTTTCTTAAATATTGGATGAAATATCGTCGAGCACCGACCCCTTTCAAACGCAAATCATCAAAGCTCTTGCCTAGGTGACAGTATTGTGTACTTTTTGCTTAAAGGGCAACGGCGCATTTCGTAAACCGCAATATGTTACTGTTCAGAGCAATTCACTTAAACATAGCCTAAGTAAATTACAGCCATATTAAAAGTTACAATTTGCTAGCGGTAAAATAATTCTGATCAATATGAGCAACAGACAAAATGAGACGACATAAACAAAATGCTACAGTCCGGAGCTGAAACTAGAATTATCACTGTCGTGAACAGGGCCCCGTGATAGCATGTCGTTAGAGGGGGGGGGGGAGTGTAAAAGTATAGTGGGGTTGCATAATTATCAGCGCTATAAGTTTCTGTACTCAGACACAATAACAAAGTCATATCTCAAATTTTCATTAGTTGATGCCTGAAATAAAGTAATTCATTCCCTTCTAAAATTCAATTAAAGTTGTTTGACAAGCGCAGGTTTAATTTCCTACATAGAAACCATGATGAACTTTGACTTTTATAAAGTTTGGAAATATCTTTGACAGACTAAAATTGCACACTGAATTCATGAAATCATGACATTGGTTTCATTGACATTGCCCTGTTCCTGATCGGCCAATATTGTTTGCAAGATGGAAATACACAAAACAGAACTACATTAATCTGTTTGTTTTGTGTGCAAGTGTTAAGGGGAATCAGTCAAAAATTATTAAAGCTTTAAAGAGTTGTCGCCCTCTGCTAAAAATGTGTATATTGTTTTTGCTCCACATACATGTACTTATTGTCGTAGTCAATAGAAGTAAGTATAGCAAGTTTCATTTCAATATCTTGAACCATTTTTTAACTTTGACCAATGTTATAGTTTTTGAAGCTGAAAAGGGGCATAAGTCAACATTTATCAAAGCTAGAGTCGTTGCCCTTTGCTAAAGATAAGCGTATTATCACTGGCAATAATTATAGCAAGTTTCATTTGAATATCTACTATCGTTGTGAAGTTACGAAGAAAAAAGATGAAAAAATAGTAAATTTAAATTTAACAAGGGCCATAATTCTTCCAATATTGTAGCTAGAGTAATGTAGCTTGTCATAAAATAGTGTTTTGTTGTTGTAAGGTTATGTTTAAAATCTCAAGTTGATATCTTCAATGGTTTTCAAGTTACCAAGAAAAAAAGCTGAAAATTGATGAAAATTTGAATTTTACAAAGGGCCATAACTCTTCCAATATTGTAGCGAGAGATATATAACTTGCCATAAAATAGCGTACTGTTGTTGTGAGCTTATGTTTGAAGTTTGAAGTCAATACCTATAATGGTTTTCAAGTTATTAAGAAAAAACTTGAAAAAGGTGGACGGACGGACGGACACGGACGGACGGACGGACGGACGGACGGACGGACGGACGGACAGGGTGATTACTATAGGGCACGCAAACATTTTTTTGCGGGGCCCTAATGAAAAGGCTACGGAGCAATTTTAAGAAAATGCTAGTTTGGAGCTAAAACTAAGGGTTATATGCATATTTGAATATCAAGACCATTAAGCTCATCGATTTAGTATGAAAATATGATGTTCTATCCGTTTCGAGGAACACACAAATAATAACACACATTTTAATACCAGACATCCGTTATAAAATGTATTCGTGTAGGCGTCTTCCGCGTCATGGGCTGACAAATGTAGAGGCACGCAAACCACGCATTTCTTGGGATTTAAACTATTTTTGGTGTAGCGTATACATGTTTCGAATATTCACAAACTTTCACGTGTGCTTAGATACCACAACTGTGTAAACGAACATTGCTAGTTGTCTTTGTAATATATTTCAAACAGTATTATAATCAATTGAATGTTACTGAAATAATGTATAACATGTAACATATTTATCATGGTGTACATGCATATCGGACCCTTCTCTGTGCTGGAACAAAACACTTTTTGTACAAAACGATGGTTAAACATTCGGCTCTGGACCAAAGAGGTTTAAAAATTCACGCTTTGGTTTTTGCATAAAAATGGACAGATCACGAGTTGACGCAGGGGTTTATAGTTCTATTGGTCGATGATTTGCTTTTGAAAGGGGACGGCGCTCGTCGATATTTCATTCATATTGGTAAATTATTAAGAAAGTTGAAATCAAACTCATAGCAATTGTGTAACTAATAAAACCGACGTACAGAACCCACACTCGAACCGTACCGGATCAAGGTCAATGACACAGTTTAACGCGATACCACCTCTGGGTCATCAACCCGTTCATCTCGAGTTGGATGGAAAACAATGAAAAGCGTTTCCGAAATACACAGTGTCTTGGCTAAGATTCGAACCAGAGACCTCCGGATTAGTAGTCGATAGCGTTAACCACTCGGCCATCGTGCCATCCTTCAAGCACTAATTCACTGTTAGTAAAAAAGTAAATTAGTTTATGCCAAATAACTTTTAGTTAGAAATATTGTGACAAAACTTGCTATAAAGATAGCTTGAATCAAGTTGACCCTTGGTTTGAAAGTTGGAACGATGGGACCAACAGGCTTTCCAGCGATTTCCTACATTTTCCTAGTTATTTTATGTGCTCCTAGTTTTTCGTAGTTATGTCTAAAACCTCCTAGTATTCATAGTTTTTCATAAATTTAGCACCTTTTTGGATAAGGTAAACCTTTCATTTAATATGTTTCGGAGATTTTGTTTCAGAATAAGACCTTAAGAGTGTATGGTTTCAATTTCGCTTCACAAAATAACTTCATCAGTCAAATTATTAAGCATCAATTGATTTTGTGACATGCTGTTTAGATAAACAATGCATGATGAAAAGTATCAAATATGTAAGGCATGCTGTGGCATGAGATTGCATGGAAAAGACCACGTCCCAATTGCTCTTGAAAATGGCCATTTTACCGGAAATACACAATGTACGTGTTATTGCATTGTACAGCTGGACGTGTTACATGAGAATATAAACCGTGTGTCCGTTTTGTGCATACATATATGCCATTTTCCCTTCTCCAAAAAGCGAGCAAAACCCGGGTTAAAACCGTGTTAAACCCTGCGGTATTGGCACCGTGCTAAAAGTGCGTCTTTTAGCTTACCGACTGTTTTTTTCTGAGCAAAACCCGGGAAAAACACGCTTTAAACACAGTTTTAACTCGCTTTAACAGACTTAAGTTGGTTTTATGTGGGTTTTAAAACCCACTTATTGTTAGAAAGTGGGTTTATAGTGTGTTTTTTCAATAAGTTGGTTTTAAGTGTGTTTTTTCTATGCTGAAAAACTCGCTTATGTGGGTTTTAAAACCCGCTTTTAGCTCACTTATTTCTAGAAAGTGGGTTTATAGTGTGTTTTGTCAATAAGTTGGTTTTAAGTGGGTTTTTTCTGTGCTGAAAAACTCGCTTATCAGCCATTCTCCCAGAATTGACACATTATATAAATGGGTAACACCGAAAAATGAACTTTCGAATTAAGCCATAGTTATGATTGATTCTGAAATATACATATTTTGAGAATCTAGTCTCCAATTTTCCTCCACACCATTTTTACCATTTTCTTGTTATCAACGTACACGGCAATGGTGTTACTTGCGTGTTACGGAGCATATATGGTGCCACTTGCTATATAGTACACACCATTTATATCCACTTTAGTCATTAAATATTATACAATGGATACAAATTTCCCAAATACTGGTACAGTACTTTGATAAAAAACGTATAATTGGTGAAACATCGTCGCATATTTTTCATGGTGACTTAATAAAAACACAAGGCTTTTTTCCACAAACATTGTTTAATTCACATGTAACTTATCAATTAGTGTAATTGTATATTACAACTTAACAAATTAAGTACCTAACATTTAAACAAACGTGTCGACCATTTGTTTTAAGCAGTAGTACTTTTCCTGTAATTTATAGCATTATTAGAAATACAGGACTGCTTTAAAGTAAACAGCTATTAATGTTACGGAACATAGATCTCTGTACACGAGTATGTCACACAAGTATTTTGGCAACACATAAGTAACATATATTGATGAAAAGCTACCAATATCGCATTATAACACTTTATGTATTATTTATGTATTAAGAATGTTATAATACATTCTTGGAAAATACAATATAATACCAAACATATTTTGCTCACGTAGGATTGTCAAATAATATATATTACAGAACATGTTAAACACGATTATTATAAATAAGTGTTTCAATATTGTCACAAACAAATAATAAACTAAGTTCCAGAACATATATCACGTAATATATGTCTTACACATGTTCATGCCGTGTATAGATATGTTGAAAGTCCATACAACTAACGGCGTTATGGAACATATTATCTATGTTACGGAAAATATATTGAATAAATTTTAATGATTACAACTTGCATCTTTGACAAACGTTGTGCGCTTGTCAATAATGTTATAGTCATCATGTTTTCGAAGTCTTTTCTAGCATCGCCTCGATTTGTCAGTTTCTTTCATATATAAAACTGTCGTTTGAATGTCGGCACACATGTACATTTCATGTCTCGTATTGTTGATATAACATTGGTACTAACTTCCATTCGTTCCCACCCTTGTCAGAAATATAACTCCCTGCATTAATCACTATCAAAATGCATGCATTTCAATTTTGGCATTTAAAAAAGCATTGTACCCCCGTTATATTTATACCCTCCTTATGAACATTACAAAATTTTGATTTTATGATCAAGAGTTAGAACAACAATTAACTAGTCTGAATGCATAGCTTCTCGGTATGTAAGATGGTTTTAACTAAAGCTTTTAGGAAAATTAACTTTTCTATAGTTAAATGATTGGTAAAATGTTGAGAATAAAATTCTGATATAGCTTTCCATTTACATAACATATGCATAAGCATTTATGACATGTTCTTTATATGAACATCTCACTTACTAGAAAGTACGTGCTGTTTGCTGCTGTTTGCTCTTTTTGCTATTCTTCAATCTGAGCACTCTACTGGTATTCTTAATCATTTGGGGGACCGCCTTTAACTTTAACAGCTCAAGAACTGCTTGTACATGTTTAAGCTGTCACTTTTCATTTATTGCATATCAATTATTTGCTATTACACCGAATTTATATGAACGTGATGTACTGTTGGTAACGGTTCTTTATTTCCCTATCGTATTTGTTTCTTGTTGTTTACGAAATAGTTTTTCTTTCACCCCATTTCTTCTTGTTTGCATGTGCCAGTTTGTTAATTGGAACGTATTTGTCGTCCTCTTATTGCAAAATCTTCTTGGACAAAAATCTTTATCATTCCCTTTTCACCGATTTGTCATCGTTGTTGCTCAGCATTTGCCAATGGAACCCTGAAATTATATTTTCTTGCATAATTTTTACCATAATATAAAATGTATTTGCATTAATTAGATGCCTTCTATCGATAAAAGGGACGACCTAACCTATGCTCAGAATGTTGTATTCATATTTTTAACAATTCCAATTAAACAAGGCATCATATTTGAGAAATATATTCGGTTGTCTTTTAGATATATGTACCTTTAAATTGATGGTATAAAAATACTTTAAGAATTTTAGTAGATGTGACGTCGCACTACAGAGTACCATAAACATCAATCATAGTCTAACATATTCTATGTTCCGTAACCTCTTCTACAAGACAATATTCATATATTAGTTTATTTTAGGCTCAAAATGGCGTTGTTTTGAGATAATAAGTTTATGTTGTACATTACACTAAATTCTAACACCAATGTTGCATCGTCTATATTTAAGAATAAAAGCTATGTGCCGTAACAGTACTTTGAGGCGAGCATCATTTAACATCATTATTGTTAAACGTGGTTATGTATCATTTTTTCTAATAAGTAACACTGTTGGTAAAAGAAAATATATTAATTAGAATATAAATATCATGTTTGAGTGGTCACCTTTCAATGAATCACAAGGAAAGGAATTTTAGCTTACCTTCATAGCTCCAAATGCAAAATAAAACCAAAATTCTCAAGTGCGGGGAGGCGATCATTCAACCTCCGGAACCCATAACTTGTTTTACCAATAAAGAAACATTCGTATCGTTGATATTGTTTGTGTTTCCACATTAACTATGTTTCGTTACGGGAAATAGGTGTTACGGAAAATAGAGAAAACGCTGAATATCCATACGTGTATCGATCTTTTTGTGACAGAATAGAATAAAATGTGGTTTGATTCGTTCAATCTGGCTATGGCCATTAACTAGTAACCCTGCTTAACTTCTAATAGTACCATACTATGAGAAATCACCGTTACGCAAGCATAGTATTTTAAACCGGACATTTCGAATTCTGTCATCATCCTTCGTTCTTCAAGTGCACGCCACCGAAGCATTTGTTTATATGGTTTCAAGTCATTATTTGAGGTAACAACGTCATCATGAAACATTTTTAACATAAGTATAAACCATTTGAAGAGAAATAAGTTGGCATTGAAAATCGTTATGCTACCATAGTTCAATTCTGGAGACAGACCTATTTAGTTTTAAAATTTTAACTATTGCATTATAAAGAAGCCATCACATCGTAATTGGCACAAAGGAATGTCATATCTATAAAATAAATGCGCTTTGTTAACATTCAGGCATATGGCTTAGTCCAATATTACCACCTGCTGGCGCCATGGCAAATATGCAAATATGGCAAATTTAAATATAGAATGATGGAACCAGAAGACAGTAAAAGTCATAAGCGTACGCAAATTTGTATCACGTCACTCATATGGTCTGTATGGTACATTACTATGTCTTATGTTAAGTACCATACGTGATAATTATCAACTGAAACACATGCGACAGGTGTTTTACAAATTGAGTCAATTCTGGAAGAATGGCTGTTATGTGGGTTTTAAAACTCTCTTTTAGCTCACTTATTTCAAGTAAGTGTGTTTTTTTCTCAATAAGTTGGTTTTAAGTGGGTTTTAAAACCCAATTTAGCCAACTTTTTCCCAGCAAGTGAGTTTTTTATGCGTCAAAAAACTCGCTTTAACACACTTCTACTAGATGGGAAGTTGGTTTCTTAGTGAGCTAAAAGTGAGTTTAAAGCGAGTTTTAGCTGTGAAAAAACCCGCTTTAAACTCGCATTAAACACGGTTTTAACCCACATTTAACTCGCTTTAAACTCACGTTTAGCTCACTAAGAAAGCAACTTTCCACCCAGTAGAAGAGTTCAAAGCGAGTTTTAGCTGGAAAAACACACTTTAAACTCGCCTTAAACACGGTTTAAACCCGCATTTAGCCAGCTTTAGCTCGGTTTAAACACGTTTTTAACAATTTAAACTAGAGCTGTCGCTATTCCGCAGATTTATATACCCCCACCGGCAAAGGGCCATAATTATGCCAAAATCCATGGCAGCGCAAATTCCTTTCTTTATGCACATCTATATGTTGAGGTTGTTCATCTGTGCAAGGTTGAGCGAAATCCTGCCAAAACTGAATGGAGGAGTGGCGTCCACAAGATTGCGTCTACGGACAGACAGACAGACAGACAGACAGACCGACAGAGAAACTGAATCCAGTACACCCCACCCCCTTACAACTCGTTGTGCGGGGGTATAATTAAATGGAATGCCTTTTCAAAGCAATGTGAGGAGTCCAGGTTTAAATGCTGTTTTAGTTGTGTAAACTTACTTTGATCAATTAAAATGAAATGACATACCTTTTCAAATTTAATAAATAATACAACAATAAATATCAATTAATAAAATATTTACTTGAAAAAATAAAGATGTTCTTACTGATATACAACAATACAATCAAACCACAATACAATGTTTTACATATAAACAACATGAAAGACCTGGTGAACAATAATGTAGATACATACAGAAAGACATTGCATTAATAGAAATATATAGCATAAATTGATAAATATAATAACTTTTTTGACATAAATAAGCAAATTAAATTCATTGTTATAAACATCACCGCTTGCTACATTTTGACTAAACTACAGAACAAACTGTCCAGAGCAACTCCCGTTGGTAAACACAAAGCTTGGTTGTTGTACAGAGGTTGTGTCTGGTGAGGTATAATATATAGTTAAAATGTTACTATTTAACAAAATCATTACCGGGCATGTCGTTTTAAGCAGGTTGTTGCTGAATGGAAAACCGCTCTGGAGAGGTTGCAATAGGTAACATTGTTAGAAGGACATTAAAATCAACAAGAGATGTTTGATGGCAGCCTAATAGTCAGAAATGGCAAAGGTCACTGTGACCTTGACCTTTGACCTACTGACCTCAAAATCAACACGGGTCATCTACTGTTGATGATCAACCTCCATATAAAGTTTGAATATCCTAGGGCAAAGTGTCCTTGAGTTATTGAACAGAAACTATTTGAATAGTCAGAAATGGTTAAGGTCAAAATCAATAGGGGTCATCTACTGTTCATGACCAACCATCATATAAAGTTTGAAGATCCTAGGGCAAAGGGTTCTCGAATCATTGAATGGAAGCCATTTTGTCTACCGACAGACCGACCGACATGTGCCAAGCAATATATACCCCCTCATCGAAGATGGGGAGCATAATGAGTGTTCCCTTCATGACAGTAAGTTATAAAGTATGTGCATGATAAAAATAAATTGCAAACAACTTTATAATCAAACATAATTATATAGAGCTGATATAATGTAATCAGGAAAAACATAAAATATATAGATAAAATAAAAGACGGTAGACATTTTTGGCCCCTAATTTAATTAAGAAATAATGAATATGTACCTGTGTTTTATCGTAGAATAAAGCACAGTCACAAGTTCGGATGAGTAGTAATTAAATCATGAGTGCTACGCACTCATGATTTAATGTATGCATTCAATCAAGTGTGTGTGCTTTATTATAGATAAAACACAGACCTGTACATATTCATTATTTCGATTCTAATAAAGCCAATATTTCGCACATGTCAACAGATCAATGCATTATCCGCTGCACTATTTTCTTCTTCGGAAGGCTTATTCGTAGTTTGAAGTTATTCAGCCGTACCTGTGTTTTATTGGCAGTTCATGCGCACCGTGATTTCCTCTATGTGTATATAGCTGAATCCGCTGGTTGTATTAGAATAGATAAAAAGCCTTAAGTAAGAGATAATATTCTACTACATGTGTTTTAATTGATGTACCACAGGGGCGACACTTATTTAGCTAGTAACCACTGCACTTGTGACTCTCCTGTTGGTAACATGTGGTTCCTTCTATAACATTCTGGTCCAGAAAAAAGAATGACGAAAGCAGGTCTTTACCGAAACATGATCCTAAGTCGTCTTAGCTATCCCCGCATCTTCTACTTGACTTGACATCGGGCGTTTTTTAACAGAAAGCATTTTTTATTATGAGAAACGTGAAATATCGGCAAGAAATCCCGTTTTCTGTTCCGTACTAGTCTAATGCAAACCAGTAATTAATGTCTTAAACGTGCTAGGATGTGCTAAAAGTCTGGTAATCAGTACCGATTATACCGTAATTGACGGGATAAGATAGATTTTATACACACTCCACTGTTTGCGACATGCCGTAATTTGACAAAGTACCGTTTGTTCGACCGTGGTTGGTTTTTAAACGCACCGCATTGTTTGCAACATTCCGTAAAACGGCATTTGTCTAAAAAAATGTTGTACATGTATACAAAAAACTACTGAGGTATTGGACCAATCAGTATTTTAAATGCTGTAAGAATAAGATTTTGAACAGAATGATCCCCGATTGTATCCAGGAATTCTGAATTATTTTCCTTTGAATAAAACTGTTGTACAAAAGAACTGTTACTAGTTTACTGTGCTGTATTATATCAGGACCTGTTCTATAAATACTATCTAAACTCCCTGGCCTGATTACATACTGTAGATATATAACAATATATGCATCTATTGGTTTAATTGTTGTATTTTAATCTTGCTGAGAGCTTTAGTAAGTAGGCCTATATTGTTGGAAAAATTTCCCCAAAATGCCGTTTTACGCGCAATTTTTCCCCTCTCTAAAGGCCAGGCTCCTTCCCCAAATTCAGAAAAAAGCCCTGCATTGAACGTTATTAAGTAGAGATCGAGTTTGTGTGGTAGGCCTATATTGCTAAGAAAAACCATGCATTTTTTCTAGCTCGCTTCGCTCCACAATAACTTTCTCAATATCATCAAGCAGAGAATGACTTAGTGCGACATGCGGCTCAGAAAATCAACGCATTTTACCTCGCTCCCACAATAATTTTATCAGTGAATATCATTATGCCAAGTAGACAACAAGATTGTGCGATATGCTGCTCAGATAGAAATGCAATCTTTATCACTGTGACACGTAACTATAGTTAAGTAACCAGGCCAAACAACATCAGAAATAACATATTTAAGCCAGCGACTTTACGTTTTGGCATCTAAAATCTTGAGATGTCACACACATTTGTTATCACCCACGAAAAACATTGTTCCATAATTTGCTGTCACATAAAATAACGTGGATAAAATTATAAGAGCAAAAAACAAACAGAAATAACACCCTTAAAAATTGGGTTAAAATGGATTCGTGATAAAAACCTTCATCATAATATTTGACACACACACCAGACCAAATTAGCCAATTCCTGGCCCCTTAAAGGGTCGTTTCTATGTAAGCCATCATGGGATACACCCAGTTCAAGAAACTTGAATACAATGTGTGTGCAAGTTCAGTTAAAATCACATTATTAAGAAACTGCAAATTACCAATGATAGCTGTTCTTTCTGCAGCAGGGACTCTTCGTTCAACTTTTGTATCTATAGCAGGTCCTGTCTATAGGATTCACATTTCATGGAGCAGACCACAAGTTGCCAGATGTAAACAGCATCCCCAATAATGTCATGATACATGGCTTTTTTAGTCTCACCTGATGCTGTTATCTATTAAAGCTTGAATGATGTGCTGGAAGAATAAGAGGAAATGATTAGACATGTACAAGCATATGTCATAACAAAAGCTGTCACTGTAATGGACATATGCTCTGAAGTGTGATGTTGATAGTACTGTAAACACAAATACTTTTAAGTAACCAAAATGTCTAAGTTACAAAAGGGCCGTAACTCCTTACAAAATAATCCGATAGTTCTATAACATGATGTGAAGGTGTTCTGATTGACCTGGAAGTTACCTCAGGGGATGGCAGTATATAATAGAAAGAGCAAACGGGTAAATTTAGTTTGCAGACTTCTGTATTTACTAAAGATATTAAGAATAATTAATATGTTTAACATGAAAAAATAAAATGTGTCAGTGATTTTTGGGCTATTTTTAAGGCCGAATACAGGCACTTTCCTCCAGGAAAATAACCTCCATTTTTCCCAAAAAGAATGCATACATTCCCCATTTGGTTCCCGCTGGTTTAAAAGCAACTTAATGGTATGGTTGTTTTTAAGTCAAGACAATAGATTTTTAAATCTAATTAAAGTCTTTGCTACATATAAGTTGAGTATAATCAGACGAAAAAGCAAGCATGAACAGTTAATACTCAAAACAATATTTTTTAATAATTCCCAATTTTCGACGCTAAATTTTCCCAACTTTAAAGGCACAGGCAGTTAATTTTTTTTTAAGAATAAAAGCTCCGCGAGGCGCATGTGTCGCCTGACGACATGCACATTTGTAAATGTAAAAATTTCAGGTTAAATTCCAGAAGGTTTTACATTGCTCTAATCTTTCGAGCATTAAATGAAGCTATGAGTGTAAGAAATTAAAAGTGTACACTGTGTACATGGCTGAGATAAAACTTAGGATGAATTTAAATTTTGAGAACAAACTTTTTTAACACCCTGTATATACAATGATTTTACATGTATGCTGAATGAAGTCAGAACCCATCTATTCTGAGCCACAAGCACCCTCCTGTAAGGGTCACTCTATCAACATTCTCCGCATATATCTCCAATGCATCCTTGCATGACTTCTTAACTGGAAAAGATGGTACAGCTTGTCATATTCCTAATTGATTCTAAACAATCGTCATTAAATTTTCGAAATATTGAGTCCGATCTGTTGCCAGTCAGGTCTGTTGGTTCAACAGATTTTCAGGAGCTCCCACTGCCTAACCAAACCGCTCAATAGCACTGCTTGGAAACAGCTTGCTTCATAACAGCATACAAAATGGAAAATACATATATATGCTACTGGCTAGCGTTTGCAGATATCGGACTGTTGCACAGCAAAGCGCTATCGAGCGTTACCAATGCAGTGAACTATATAAAAATTAATTGATAAGAAACTTAAAGAAAGCAATGGTCTGGAGCAGTGCTGAGAGGAGTTGGGTATATTTGATATTCAATACAAAAATCTACGTAATTCCTCTACTGCTTAAAAAACACAAAGATAAAAATGTTTCGCTGAACTTTCTCGCACACTGACCTAGAAATATTAATCGTATAAAACTCGTTTTGCAACTTTCCCGTATATTTCTGGTATCTTTCGTCAATAACAAATTAATCTTTACGATGACTATACTGACAATACTCCATCGGCACTCTTGTCTTCAAAATATGCGAGAAAGTTTACAATTGTCAACTAATTTTCCGCCGCGCACATAATCTTTCGACAAATTGAACGGTGGTTCCCACCCCAGTTCATAAGAATTACATCGCGCGTTGAACATTGGACCCAAACAAGGTATTCCAAAAGGTTTATTTAAATATCTGGTTCCAACGTTCAACGCCATACTTTCGTTTTGATCAGACGGGAAACCATTGTCGGAAGATTATGTGCATGGCGCATTTTGAGTTGAAAATTGCCAACTTTCTTGCAAAATGTTGAGGCAGGGGCGAATATCGGTTTCTGTCACTATCATCGTCGTGTAGAGTAATGTGTGCTTGACCGAAGGACACCAAATTATAATATAGGCGGGACAGTTGCACAGTCAGTTAAACACGACGCGATACTCAAGGAAGGTTTGCGAGAAATTTCAGTCAAACATTTTTATATTTGTGTTATTTAAGCTAGAGAGGCATTTACGAATATTTTTTAAATGTCCCAGATACGTTTAATAATGTTTGTGTGATTAATGTATGAGTCTGGGTATACAATGATGATGATGATAAAAATATATCCAGCTTCGTAGCTGGGGGGGGGGGCAGACCCAGAAGTGTATGTGTCTAAAAAATAAAATTTAAATTATTATCACTATTAGTGAATGTTCAAACCCAATGTATGGACAACAAAATCACAGAAGTTAGTATTTTATACAAGCCTGTGATTGCTCAGAGCATAATCTTTGATAAAGTCAGGAAAACATTACCCCACCCACTTGAAAAATAATTACTTCGGAGTAGGCCACATTGTAGTGAAACCATCTCGACGTGTTAAAGTACACTTGCTGGACTGTCAGAAATAAAAATGCAGCATACTTGGAAATAGTTTGGCTGTCTGGTCACACTGAAAGTCTGAATCTGAACCATTTTGTTTCGAAGATTTTTTAGACAAAAACTTTGAAAAAAGAATCAGTCTGAAGGAGAAAGACTCTTAGGCCTGTTTATAGTTGGAGGGTGCCAAAATATGTGTAGTTCTTAATTTGTGATAAAACAATACATAAATACCACAACAGATTGATTATTACCTGATAAAACATAGATTTTCGATTTCCGCGATTCAAATTTTCGGCCGGAAACGATAACAAAGCAAGTGGAGATAATCCATGGGCGAGATGCTAAAACCCGTAATTCCGGACCGTGTATCGCTACTTCGGTTCCAGCATCATAGATAAAATCTCCGATCGGTATTCGCGAATGCTTATGAAAAATTAATAGTTATTCTGTTTTCCCCTAGATTAATTAATGTGAGTGATATTGTATACAAATTCTAGTTTCGGTATTTAGTGTAGGTAAGTCAGAGTAGGCTATTACAATACTTCTTTTAATTCTCTGGCCAAGTAAGTTTTTATCAAATACATTTTATATCATTCATAATGAATCAGGAGAAGCCAACACATATTGAAAATGTAGCACACGGCATAAATCATAATATAAACCGCGAAGTCGAAAACAATAACGTGCGAGAATAAACCAGAATAAATAGGCCTACTTCGTGACTTTAAATGTCAATTTGTGAACACTTAGCTACCAAATAATACTGTAAGATCTTTATAGCTACCAAGTAACAAAACTATATTGTGTAGATATGAAACTCAATCATAAAAAAGCGTGTCTTTAAATCTTAAATCGAAGATATATTTACATAGACATTTATTACATATACATTTTTGTGTATACATGTATATGTGTCAGCTCATATTTAGCGCTTAAAAATAATGTTACCGAACTAAAATTACGTCAACGATGTAGCCTAAGTGCATGACAAAAATTGACGGGAAGACATATCGTGTATTGTAAAAAAAGAATTTCCAGATTATTTTCAACGTAGCTTTCATTGATTACAATCAATTTACTTGATCAATTTAAGTCAAAGCATTGTGTACAGGACCGCTCGCTGTTTTCTGTATTGTCGCAAGCGACCAACAAGCTATGTCATATGAATACAAACATGTCACGTGGTCAATTTTTGGGAGGCGATTAAGCCTCTCATTACTACCATTGCCCATTTCTTAATACAAAATTAACCGCCTTTAGGCTGCTATGTGAATCCGCATTCAAGTAGTTCCAGAAACTGTCAACATTCCCAATACTGCTACATATGTTTCTTCAAATTGTTTAACTGATTTAAGCCAATCAGCAACATTTGTTTATTCTAAGATCAAAAATTATTGTGAAACTGTTCGTTAAATCGATATTTTGGCCAAAAAAATCACTACACCGGCTGATACCGAACTTGTTTTATAGTACGAAAATGACGTGTTCATCAAATGTCCCGGCTGTAAAGCTATTTTTAGAAACTGCAGACTACGGTCAAGTGATGGTTTTATCAATGAATCGTATACGGTCTGCAAAGTACTGTTATGCAATCATATGGTGTCGCTGTACTAGCTAGCCGCTTTTTATAGACTGTCTCCCGCTGTGAGGGAAGTGATTACAAGACGGTACTGTAGAATCTGATACATAGGAGCGTAGTATAATTTTAAAGCCACTTTTGATATACGCATTCAATACACGTATTACATATAAATTATTATGCACCTTTTAACAATTATTTAGATACCCAACATGCCTATATAGTCACATATGCCTATTTTGACATTCAAGACAAGATCGACAGTAAGAAAACGAACATTAAACTTGAAAGTCGGTTTAAGCTTTAGTAGCAGCAACCAGATCGCCTCCCATAAGTACTCTCAGTGCTTTGATTTAATCTAGCTACCACCCTTATCTATATTTTAATTGGACAGTTGATTAAGCCTGGACCGATTATTGTGTAATTATCTTAATGTTTTATCTATAGCCCCACGTGACATACAGTTCGGAATGTGTAAATCACTGTTCAAAGATGCCGTGTTTTATAGCCATAGGCAAATTAAACAGACCGCACGCTGGGAAATTGTCTGGATTTTCTGCAACACGTGATCAATTATATCATAATGTATAATTATATTACACATGCCACGTTGTCAAAAATATAATCTACCACCCATATCTATTTTACCTGGACCGCTTACTGTGTAATATATCAGTCTTTTATTTATACATGTAGTACCGCGTGAAATACAGTTGCGACTGTAACATAGGCAGATAAGAAAGCCTATGTAATACATTCGGATTCAGCCCAATCAGTTTAAACTGAGTGAAACATTATAAATGCGTTTGCAGGACTTTGCATTTATATGAATAAGCTAAACTGAAGCTTATTGATCTTTTCACCCCTCGGTAATCATATACGTATAGTTCGATATGTTGCATTGAGCATTACCAATATAATTTATATTAATTTTAATGTTATTATGGGTTGTTGTATATTTACATGATGCTGTCAAATACACTAGACAGTGAATTTGGCGACCTGGTTCAAATCCATATGCCAGCCATATTTCAACTGGCAAATAAAGGCTATGCGCGCAGCGGCATTAAAAAAATAAGGCCCGATGTTTTTAGCACAGGATATTTAATTTACATGAAGGACTTTAAATAACATGTCCTTTGTGAAAATTAAAAAACATATTACCATGCATAAACACCAATTGAAATACCAAATAAGAATATACATGATAGATCATGCGTTACATTCGAACTATGAGACATATGAGTAGATCTAAGATCTTGTGTTCAGTGAATGTCAACATTTCAAAACAATAGACCAACTTCCTTCAGAAGTGGGTTTTAAGTGAGTCTTTTTAATGCGAAGCTCAACTAACGAAAAATTATCAAAAATGTGAAAGACCAACTTAAAATCCACTTTAACATTTAACATTATTCAAAAGACGCACTTTAGCCAAATTTTTTTCGTTAAAGACCCACTTTAACCAACTTCATTTATGAAAAGACCAACAAAAACACACTTCCTGTACTAAAAGACGCACTTAAACCAACTTATTTGATAAAAAGACCCACTTAAGCCAACAAAAAACACACTTATTGTCAAAAAACCCAAGAAAAACTCGCTTTTAGCATACTTTTGTCAAAAAACGCAGGAAAAACCCACAAATAAGTTGGTTTTAAGTGAGTTTTTGGTAAAAGTGTGTTTTTCTTCGGGGAGGGCTATTCCCACCAAATACGAATGTTTAATATTTATAATTTCAACTGTATATCAGCTTAAAGAATATGACCACGTGACAAAAAACGCGTGTTTTACATTTATGACGTCATATCGACGAATAAGCATTTCGCAAAACAAAAATAATTATAGATTTCCTTCAATTGGAGTTGGTAACATTAATTTAATTATAAGAACAAGGACTATTGACTTTTTTATTACATGTACAAGGGTATTACGAGGGCATAATTATGTGATTTACAAACATCTCTTGCGGTTTATGGATCTGTCGCATGGATGACAAAATGAACCCACATCTCGTTTATGGTTATTAACTATTTTTTGGACAGTTTGCAAGGGCATGAGACCGTGTTGGCGTCTCAAAGCAGATAGGGATATCCAACCTGTACTTGTCTTCCTCATGTTTGTAATATACTTTATAAGTGTGTGAATAGCTTCTCAATGATGTGCCACAACATTGAGCTACTTGCCTAATTTCAAAATCTTCCACCAGTTTCCAAAAATAATTTTATTTTTGCAATCCTTTTCTGGTATGTTGCAGTATTTGGATGACGTGTATGAAGCTCATTTAAAAAAACTTTTACATTTCTTAAACTATCAAGTAGCTGATGAATAAGACATTACATTACACCCTTTCTCCACACAAGTTAATTTAAATATGACATTTTCTCCCGCATTAAGAATACAACGATTCTTAAATGGGGCGAAATTCGGTCAGAGAAAAGAATTAGTATACACTAGTAGGCGGTATTAATTGACCTGTTGTTACATCATCACTGAACTAATTTTAAAATGTGAGGTATACCAATACTGATACAACGATCTCTGATATACACAAAACGCGTTGATACCAAATGACCAAACACTAAAGTTATGTATAATGCTGCATCTCACCATAAGCTAAATACATTACTGAACATGAAGATTCAAACATAACTCTTCGTAATCAAGTTCATTCCAACTCAAAAGAAGAAAAGCTGCTTGGTATCTTTTTTATCAAATTCTAACATGGAAAAGGCAAGTTGACCATGTTCATAAAAATGTAACTCTCTATACCTACTACTACGCATCAAAATTGTCTTAATATAGATTCTTGTAAACTTTTCGTTAATGCTTTTATCCTGGCCCACCTCGACTATTGCTGTACAATATGGGGTGATGTGCCAAACAACTCCGACATCAACGAACGAATTATATATATAAAAGCTATTTTAATGGATAATAAAAAGCTATTTTAATGGATAATTATATGCAAAATAAAGTCCTGGATTAAGATCAACAACAAATACAGAATTAATTGTACCACATCCAAACACGGAATACTTTAAGGAAACATTGTCCTATTTAGAAGCTTCTATTAGACATTTATGAGATAATCCGAATCCGATGTTGAATTCTGAATCCGACAAAGAGACGATGTAACAAGGGGTGATGTCCAAACAAACTTGATTTAGGACGTGCTAATTCAATAACTTGGTTTTCGGAACACATATCCATGAATACTTACATCAATGGGGATAACGTTTAGAACGGAAGTGATACCCTGACGGGTTTTCGACTGTAAATTTCGTCGCTTCGGTAAGTAAATCTTGATTTTTCTTTGTTTTGTAAGACACTTTCAATGAAATCAACCAGCCCACCGTACCCGGCCTTGTCGATACCTGCAGATACCTCCAAATACCTATGATTAAGGCGAACACTCGTTTCCAGTGCGGTTTTGAATACTGCACCCCCGACGACCCGTCCAAATTTTTTCCAATTTCTGCCGATTTGCACGGTGTGTTGCTGTTTTATGGGGCCAACTTCTTTGTTTACCTTATTCTAGGTATGCATTTTGCAGAATTAGTTCGATGCAGCCAGGTTATGAGGCAGAATAAACGAAAGAACCACTATGATACCCCTGACGGTTGCTGTCCCTAACTAATACCCCTGATGCCTCAAAATACTATAATGTTGTAATACGAGACGGTCGGCTCTGTACATGTTCAACCACTAACAAATCAAGATTCTAAGCAATACAGTTATTGCGTAAATACATGAAGAACTTGATAAACAATTCCAATAGACAAAAACAGTAGCATACATAGATTTGGAATCGTACAGCAAGTCAAGTTGTGTGAGCTATAACAATTCATATTATTATAAAGGAGTCCGTATTAATTTATTTTTGCTGTGAAGGCGCCTTGATACTTCAGTAAGTACTACTTAGGATGCTCCACCAATCTATACGTTATCCCCATTGTACATGCAGATTTTACTTTCAATATACAATTTATACTTGGGTATTTAATGTAGTTCTAGAAAACACCGTGCGCAATGTGTTTACAAAAGGAGGAAAACATTATTTCGAAGACACGTAGACAAGTAGTTATGATATTACCACTTTTCAGCTTACGACCAATTTAACGCATTAGGCCTCGGCAAATAAATAGTTTTATGATTTGAACAATATTACAAGCATGCAACACAGGTTACACGTATCATTGGACCTGATTTGTTTACATTACCAACATTTACTTATGTTAAGACCAACAATTATATCAGACTTTTATTTTTAGAGAATATTTATAGCAAATCATTCCGCAACGGACTATATTTCTACTACCAAAGAATGTTCTCACTGGTGGCGGGAATCTAAAATAGTTCCCACGGTTTTCAATCGTATACTGTAACGTATGTAAATCACTTTGCCGCTGCACATTGCAGACGATGACCTAATTATGTTGTATACAAACATTGATGCTATATATAGCTGGTGGGGGAACTGAAATAGTTCTACGTACATATCGATCGGCCAATTAACAATGTTACCGCGGTAAGCGTTAAACGCACTAGTCAATTTCTACCCTGCTTTATATAAGACCTCATAATTTTCGTATCTATTATCCGATTTTGAATATTTAAAGCTTGTAATGAAGCAGAGATATATGTCTCTCTTTTCGACAACATTCAACACGATACCCTAATTATTAAATCCACGGCGACGAGTAAGAACCCGTTCCGCGTAAAAGTAAGTTTAAAATATCCCGTTTTATACCAAACAAAAATTCAATCAACGGTCGAAAATCATCAATTATTAATTTAATATTCGATCGATTTTGTTCATTAAAGCTTGTTTTAAAAGCTAATACTTTAAGGTTTTATAAAATGTAAAACTTGTTTTTAAAGCATTAATCGGTCGATCGATATGTGTGAGCGACACCATGTTTACTCTTTTACATACGTTAATATAGAGTGTCATATACATTTAATTAACATGCGTGGTCATACGGAGAATAAACAGTCACTTATCTTGACACTGGTCGAATTCTCCAAGTCGTTAAAAATGGTATTTGTAAATATCCCTTCATTGATGCTCAGCATAGTTACTTAAGTAAGTTCCAGGTAACTGCTGGTTCTCTTGGTGTCTTTAGCAGCACAAATGTTTGAGTAAGGGTGGGCTTATCAGAACTGTGACATAAAAGTATGATACAACCGGGATTCGATATTGGATTTAATGGCATCAGTACGCCACACAATTGTCCTTTCTGTGCTTTGATTTTAACTTCGCAGAATAACTCTGTATATATAAATATGTGTGTTTTCTATGTATACAAGTAGAGTGTATTGTAAGAGAATTGCCAACATACGATTTATGAATAGAAAGAGAAAACATATTATTTGAATTGATACATGATAAAATATACAAATATATAATTTGTGTAATGTAAATTACATTACACAAATTGTATATTTGTACTAATTACTCTAAAATTTCCGATTCGCCTGTATATAGTTATAGATAAAAAGTTTCCAAATCGGCAAATAACGATTTATGAATGGAAAGACAAAGTATATTATTTGAATACTGATATGAGAAAATATACAATTTGTATAGTGTATTTACTTAAAATGACAAATGGAATCCGTAGAGTTGTACATATAAAATATGTGTAGACCTTGAGCTGACAATTGACCCTGCTCCCCCCAGGGGGAATTTTCAACACTATGATTTTCTTAAACCTTATGGTAATTGGCATTCACAGACAAAAGTTTGTAAGTTTCTGTTGGGGCTTTAATGAGTTACGGAGATTTGAAATACGTGACTATGCGATTTTCTACAGGAACCACTAATTTTGCTTACTGTATAGCGGGTATATTTCGCGGGGGTCTAATTTTCGCTATAATCGCGGTTTACATCGATAGCGCGAAATCTAAACCCAGCGAAATATTTACCTCGTAAATATACAAAAAAGGGAGACAAGTCATGATTAAAAACATTGAAGAAGCAATCAGAAAAAAAAACTTGATGACTTTGCAATAAGTGCGTCGGTTAAGCAAAATAGGGTTAATACGCCAATAAGACTTATAATAAATAACGAAATATAATTCGAAATTAAAACGTGTGTATACTCTTTGCATGTGTACGTACATCATGTTTTCTCAACGTTAAAGGTGTTAATTATAAGCAGGTGTATCAAACCTGTTGAATTTAACGATTTTATTTGCAAAACGTGTAAATGTTTGCCGAAAAGTATTTGTTTGTGTACATTTTCTAATGATAGTTAACACGGCCATCGAACAAACCGTTCAGAATAACAGTATCTGCATATCGGAAGCGTTGATTTGATTTTGCGTGCATGAAAAATAATAACATAGCGTATCGTCAATTATAAATTGTCGGACTTGTTTAATTAATTATTAATTATGGACTATGATAGCAATATGGGACTTGTGAAAACGTGCGTATATTCGCAATTAATCAACACTAATTGTCATTACGCCCGGTTTTCTTACAATATTGCATTTAAGCTTTATAAATTGTCGTTTTCAGCAATCTTACCTTACGTAAGATTGATCTCCAATTCCATGTTTACCAACCAGGTTTTAAATTCGCGGTCGAGGTAGTTTGCGCGAAATCAAGACACCGTGAATTCAAAAGGATCCAGATAACGCGAATAATGGACCCCGTGAAATATACCCGCTATACAGTATATGATATTATAAACATGCTAATTGTTCAATAAATCATGTGAATAAGACATTATGTATGTTAAATGTATTTAAAATTGAAACTATCAGTTGTACAAATTATTATAGGCAAAAAATGTGATATAACATACGTAATTTACGTTACTTTGCATGAAATTACTAAAATATTAAAAAACAGTCAAAGTACATGACGTTTTAAAGTTAAGAAATGATGATACTGATTAGTATGCAGCACAATAATGTATATAGCTATAGTACAACTACACACATAGTTAATTGATATGAAATGCCATGTAAATTACGTTACCCTTCAAAAATATGGGTTTTTTTTCAACAATATTTCAGTTAAAATTTCGGTATAACACATAAAGTGGGGTGACAATTGGTGATTTTTTGGGGGTAGCTAGGTGACAGCTAAAGTAGAACAAGCAAAGTTATATACCAAAACGTTCGCCTATGTATGTACTATATGGAACTGCCGGCAAAAATTATCAACACGTGGTGTGGACCTGGAAATTCAAGATGGCGTCCAAGATGGCCGCCATAATTTACAAATATACTTAAAATTATATGTTCTCATGCATTTTTATGTAATTATGTATATAGTCACAAATATTTGCTTAGATATTATTCATTTGATAATGTACATCAAATGGACATACAAGGCTGACCACTTTGAATTCAAGGTCAAGGTCATTTCAAGGTCAAGTTACGAAAAATATGCCCAATGGGATATGCAACACTTCAAAGTTCAGGCATCCCAAGACCAAATGGGGTACATAACACTTGTCAAGTACAACCACCCAATGTCACATTCGGTGCTCACCATCACAGAGTACAGCCATCCAATGCCGTATGGGGTAGTCACTACCACTTATTATAGCCATACTAAGCCATAAGGGGTACTCTCAACTAAACCCTTTGTTATGCTTACCACTACCAATTACACCAGTATCAGGCATGACTGGGTACTCATCACCATCATATATTAGGCCTGAATGTACACCCATATCATGTCCTTAGGGGTTCTTAAACCACTTAATAGTCAACCCAGGCCTTATGGAGGACTAATAACACTGTCTATACATACATTCTGTAACCAATGGAGTACTTACAACTGCCCAATACAACAATTCCTTTTGAATTCGTAATGGCACCAGCTACATCTCGGGCCCTATGGGATGCTTAACACCAAGAGGACAGCCAACCAAGACCATATTGGGTATTCACCACCCTTAATTATAGCCATAGTAGGCCCTAAGGTATACTCACAACACCTGAGTAAAGCCATATATATGCAAGTCTCTATATGGTACTCACGATTACTGAGCACAGCTGTACAAGGCCATATGTGTTACTCACTAGTACAAAACTACAGTTATATAAGACTCAAGAGGGTACTCATCCCAAATAATTACAGATTTCATACCCCATATGGGTGTTCATAACCAATGACTTACAGTCTCACCAAGTTGTATGGGTACAAAGGAGTCACAACAACATAGTACAGACATCCGAGGCCCAATCACCACCACCAATTACAGTTTATATTTTTCACTAAGTGGTACACATAACCATTGAGTACGGTCCCACCTGACTGTGGTACTTACCACCAGCGGTAACAATCATACTATGTCCTAAGGGGTACTCGGACCAACTGAATACTGCCATAACAGGTGCACTATAGCCATCATTGGCTTTATTGGGTAATTCCCCACCACCAATTATGGTCATACTAATCCCTACGGGGTAGTTGCAAACACTAAATGAAGCCATACCAGACCCTATGTGGTACTTACCACTAACAGCCCTCTTAGGCCCTATGCCCTACTCACAACTACTGTGTACAGCCATACTATGCCTGAGAGATACTCATAGTCACTGAGGAAAGCCATTCAATGCCGCCATTCAATGCCCTATTTGGTACTTAACACTGCCTAGTACAGCCGTCCCAGGTCAGCTTATGTACTCACCTCCACAAGTTCAACTATCTCAGGCCCGATTGGGTACCCACCTATACAGAGAACAGCCATCACAGGTCCTATTGACTATCCTATACCACTGAGAACAACCAGCTCAGGCCCCATTTTGTACTAACCACCTCTGAGTACAGTAATCCCAGGCCCTGTTGGGTACCCACCACCTCTGGGTACAGACATCCCGGGCTGTATTGGATGCCCATCACCACAGAGAACAGCCACCACAGGTTCCATTTGGTACCCACAACCTCAGAGTAGAGTCATCTCAGGCCCTATTGGGAACCCACCAAATCTGAGTACAGTCACCAAAGCCATTTTGGTACTCAACATCACAGATTAAGCCATCCCAGGCCACATTGGCAACCCACCAACACAGATTTCAGCCCTCCTATGCCATATTAGGAACCCACCAACACATATTTCAGCCCTCCTAGGCCATATTGGGAACTCAACAACACAGATTTCAGCCCTCATAGGCCATATTGGGAACTCAACAACACAGATTTCAGTCACCCTATGCCATATTGGGAACCCACCCTCACAGATTTCAGTCCTCCTAGGCACATTGGGAACCCAACAACACAGAGTTCAGCCCTCCTAGGTCATATTGGGAACCCAACAACACAGATTTCAGCCATCCTATGCCATATTGGGAACCCACCAATACAGATTTCAGCCATCCTAGGTCATATTGGGAACCCAACAACACAGATTTCAGCCGTCCTATGCCATATTGGGAATCCAACAACACAGATTTCAGCCATCCTAGGCCATATTGGGAACCCACCAACACAGATTTCAGCCATCCTAGGCCATAGTGGGAACCCACCAACACAGATTTCAGCCCCCTAGGCCATATTGGGAACCCACCAACACCTTTTTCAGCCCCCTAGGCCATATTGGGAACCCACCAATACAGATTTCAGCCATCCTAGGCCATATTGTGTAACTACCCCACTTATTAAAGCCATACAATGTCATATGGTGCAGCAATTCCTGACTACATGTCGTATGTAACACATGCAATACTGGCTTTAGACATATATGGAAATATAAGCAAAGGCTTTAAACAAATGATCAGTAACACAGTTTACACTTTTTTACCTTAAATGATCGTGACCTCTCACTGATCAGTATTGCACAACAATTCAGGTAGTATAAGATAATATGCACCTATCAATCTTTTCCTCCAGACAGACCAAGAGGAATTGGACAATTTTACTTTCGGTGTCTAATTCCTGGTGCACCCTAGAGAATGTTTCAAACTTATTTTCAAATAAACACTTTGGTTTTTAATTTGTATGTAGTGTGATTAAATAACTGACATACGATTGTATACATGTATACAGAAAATGTTTAATGGTCATGTGTGTGCATAGTGTTCTCATAAAGATATTATTAAATGTGTGTGTGTGTATTAAGTTAAATACATATTGTATAAAGCAAACAAAAATACTTGTACGTTTGGGATTTTACAAAGATAAGTCAACATTGTGTTAAAATTACAGCATAAATGTGTATATGATATTGTAAAGTTTGAAAGTAAGGTAACGGAAATTGAAACATAAATTGTTTTTTTAAATGTTGAAAGTTCAAATGCAAACTGCGATAAAAGATATTTTGATTTGAAAATCAATTATTTTTAGTGGTAAAGTTTATCTAAAGTAACAGAATACAAGGCTAGTAAATTGTAATTTTGTTTGATATTTAAATACATGTACGTTATAGTTTACATGTTGTTTAGTTAAATATACAGTTTGAACTGCAAACCTATAATAATTTTGAGTAGGAATAAATTGTTATTTTTTTTATTTTTAATTGTTTTAAGTACGTTTTTAAGACACTGAAGACATGCACTTTAATTTGTATGTTTGGTAACGTAAAGTGCAATGTAGTATTGCCTTAACATATCTTACAAGTAAGAGACGTGTTAATATATTTAATATAAACCATTATAAATATATAAAGTGGTATAATATGTAATTGAAAAGTGTATGATACAATTTGAATACTTGAAATTATTGAAGGAATGAAAAAACGCACAGAATGGGTGACATTTTAAGAATCGCTACCAGACATCTATCTCTTAACCTATACTGGCAATCTATACATCATTTTTTAGGTTGAATGTTGAACTTTGTAATGGTATTTTCATCATTTGATTACCTGGTCATCTAAATTTGCAATAACAAAACTTTATGCCAAAATCCTTTTGTTTTTTAGGGTAACGTATGTTTTCCCATGTTTATCTTCTTTAACATTGCATTTTGGCATTCAAATTCAATCAGTTTGCAGCTACTAGTTTACACTCTTGAATAAAATATGCAAACTTGGAATTATTAAATAGCATAATGGTACAATTTATCTTTAAAAATTACAATTTTTATTTTATATTTTGGGGGTAACGTATTTTAAAGCGTGGTAACGGAGAAAATCCCCACCCGCCAGTTGCAAACTTTATGCCAAAATGTTCGCCACACCTTGGGGTTTCAAAAAAATATGGTCTACGAAATTCCCCCTGGGGGGGAGCAAAACCCCTTCTGGCTCATGATCTAGTGAGGCTCCATGGCCAGTACATAGATATAGAAAATTTCCGATTCGCCAATAGGCTGATAGAGAATTTCCGATGCACCAACGTACATATAAGTAACAGTATATATGTGAATAAGACCGAAATAAAGAATACATAATTTATATACGATAACTATGCCTTATATATGGACCCCCACATGGCATGTTTCCGTTCAGTAACAAAAAAGTTACGGACAGTTAAGTGTTGAGTTTTTGGTAAAAGTAAAGTAGTCCCTGTGAGGGGGCGGAGCTTATATCAGTCACATTGTAGGTGATAACCAGTGACTGATATAGGTTTTATTTTACTGATAGAACTCCATATCTCAT
The DNA here is from genome assembly GCA_947247005.1 of Spisula solida. Lineage (NCBI taxonomy): Eukaryota > Metazoa > Mollusca > Bivalvia > Venerida > Mactridae > Spisula > Spisula solida. The sequence goes on from OX365949.1 coordinate 30,982,879, forward strand.
TAGTTAGCATTAAATAAAACTCCTTAGACCACGATAAGCCGCAAATAGCCAATTACAGCGTAGTATTGCCATCGTCTAAATCCCGTGTTCAACTCTTTCGGCCTGAATAACCTGTGATTTTGATCCTTTGTTGATTTGAGTAATAAGTGCAGAATGTTATTCGATTGTTAGGATCAAATTGCTTGATGCGAAGCAGGCAGTGCTGCACAATCAACCATCGCTGACGATAATAACCGTCGTGTATACAAAGTTAGACTTAGATCTCAGTAGCTAGCCAATCAGCATGGAGAAAAAGTGTTGAATAAATCCCGTATACAACACTTTGCTGTGGTATATATAACAATAGATTGCTATATACTATAGTAGACCAAGCAAAATAATTGAGCATAGCTATAATAATGTATACATGCATTTAGCACAGAAAATGTGGATGCAAAACATTTTTGATAACAAGCTTAGTTTAGTCTATATCATAACAATACTATGTTTTAAACAAGTAACTAATTGGACTTAGAACACATGTACATGTATATCAAACCTTTCTACATTTGTTCATTATTACTGTCATAATCTGAGACAACGATTTTAATATATAATTAGCCAATTAAGGTATTGCCAACATCTCTGCTGAGTGCTGACAACATTATCAGTAGAGGGTGAATGCCGTGGTAGCTTCTATGACTACAGTACGACCTCTCTAGGGGACATATGTAGTGCAACAACCTCTGTATAACAAAACCTTCAAAGTTACTTGAAGTTATTACATGTATATACTTTTGTAAATTCTGTAAGGCAACAACTTCTAAACAATGACCAATATTTGCAGCCCACATAGGGTCTTACTCTACAGAGGTTGTACTGTACTATTGTGTCTTCAATAATTACGTGCAGATTACCCCTCTCTTCTAAGACATCATTTTCACAGAGTAGAACTTAAAACCAACTAAACGATTAAAACAAATTGTAGGGGTTCCAATGGTGTCTGGTGATTGAAGTAAATGACTTTCATACTATAACAATCTATAATTTACAAATGAAGACCTCACCTTCACGACCACCTTAAAATAAAGACCACTACTTTCTGTCCACTGACTTGCACAGTATTCAACCTCAAATTCACAGTGAAATTGCACCTAAATGAAGACCACCTCTTTAACAAGATTGGCTCAGAATTAACCCTTTTTCGTTCCGTTTCATATGTTTGCTCTTTGATAGAATGATGCAACCACTCAACATTATTGAGAGAAGTTTTTACAGTCACAAGAAGAAGTTCCATTATTGAGGTTTTACTGTAAATAGCTTAATTGTGCTACTTAGATCTACATATCGAGGGGTTAGAGCAAGAACCAGTTATCGAGCCAATTTTACGAAAATGACTTTTTCATTGAATTTGATGCCGTTACTGCAAATACATAATGTGTAAAAAAATAATTACCATAACGCAAGTACTTTTAAAGTTATTGAATTGTGACCAAACCAGTTATCGATTATCACTAAGTTTGGTTCAAGCTAAAACCAGGTATCGCAGTATAACTTGCAAGTTTTAATTATAACACTGGTACTGTGTGGAGCTAAAACAAGTTAGGTGCCACTACTTTGTTTTTGCAGAAATGTTAGTTGTTGTTCTTCGTATTACCGTTTCTGCAAAAACCATGTATCGATTTATACATGGATTTTGCAGGTACAAAAATCTAATAAATTCTAATTTTTCTACCAACAAAAACATGCTATAGAGAGATACAGAAAACAGACGCCTAATATTGTCATCTAATGTTAGAGGTAAAACAGGCTATCAGTTGATGCAGGGTTTTACCAGGCAACGTCCAGTCTGTAACTTAAGCATTTCAGATACAAAAACAATGCACCGAGTTATAATTGCTTTTACCAGAGAGTGTAATGATAACAATGTGACCTGTTGAGTGATAAAAACCATGCATTGAAGAATTCTAACACCTTTGTTGAAACTTCATTGTCATAAAACAATCATTAGAGAAAGAATGTTCATGTTCAAAACTGGATTCCGATGCTAAATAGTGAACCGTAAGTATGTTTTTATTTGATTTATTTATCAATACTGTTTCTTAATATTATATTTAAAATGTATTTTCTATATAAATATCTTGAATAGTTAACAAAAAGGGTTAGCAATTCAGTATAGCCAGAACAAATAGTTACATTACACAAACATAAATGTATGCTAACGTCATGTAAAATGCAACAATAGCAGAATCTGTATAGTAAAGCCAAAAGAATTATAGTTTTGCAATCATCAGCAGCTTCTTCATTCTAAATAAAGCACACATTTATGTACTAATTACTATGGTCTCCTAATGTTTTACTGTACATATATTTTAAATAAATAACTTGCAACAATTATTGCTTAAATGATTAGCAAAACAGATGTGATTCGGAAATATTTTCTTCATTTTAGCTGTAAAGGAAAAAACAAATGACTAGTACTAAAGTAAAACATTTTGAAGATTGTATTCTTTGAAATAGTATAAATATTACATTGCTTTCGGGTAACATGAACATTGTCTATCGAATGGTTACCCATCTTATTTTACAGATATTGTCAGATACAGAAGATGAGCTTTTTCTATCCATAAATTTGAACAGCCTTCTGAAGGTATCGTCAAGCACACTAAATGGAAATGAAAATGACAACAGCGTGCCAAAGTCAAGTGTACAAGAAGGAAATAAAACTGTCAATCTCGTGAATGAGTCGTCAAGTGTATAAGACATCAATGATACCGACAATGTCGTGAATCGGAGTCGTCCTAACAAGGCCTAAATAAAACTGACAATCTTGTGAATGAGGGTACGAGACCAACATGAAACTGTTAATGTTGTGAATGAGTCGTCAAGTGTACAAGACAGAAATGAAACTGTTAATGGTGTGAATGAGTCGTCAAGTGTACAGGACAGAAATGAAACTGATAATGTCGTAAATGAGTCGTCAAGTGTACAGGACAGAAATGATACTGACCATGTCGTGAATGAGTTGTCAAGTGTACAGGACAGAAATGAAACTTATAATGTCGTGAATGAGTCGTCAAGTGTACAGGACAGAACTGATAATGACGTGAGCAATTCGTCAAGTGTACAGGACAGAAATGAAACTGACAATGTCATAAATGAGTCGTCACGTGTACAGGACAGAAATGAAACTGACAATGTCGTGAATGAGTCGTCAAGTGTACAGGACAGAAATGAAACTGGCAATGTCGTGAATGAGTCGTCAAGTGTACAGGACAGAAATGCAACTGACAATGTCATGAATGAGTCGTTAAGTGTACATGACAGAAATGAAACTGACAATGTTGTGAATGAGTCGTCAAGTGTACAAGACAGAAATGAAACTGTTAATGGTGTGAATGAGTCGTCAAGTGTACAGGACAGAAATGAAACTGTCAATGTCATAAATGAGTCGTCACGTGTACAGGACAGAAATGAAACTGACAATGTCGTGAATGAGTCATTAAGTGTACAGGACAGAAATGAAACTGACAATGTTGTGAATGGGTCGTCAAGTGTACAAGACAGAAATGAAACTGTTAATGGTGTGAATGAGTCGTCAAGTGTACAGGACAGATATGAAACTGTCAATGTCATAAATGATTCGTCACGTGTACAGGACAGAAATGATACTGACAATGTCGTGAATGAGTCATTAAGTGTACAGGACAGAAATGAAACTGACAATGTCATGAATGAGTCGTCGAGTGTACAAGACCAACATGAAACGGACAATGTCATGAATGAGTCGTCAAGTGTACAAGACCAACATGAAACGGACAATGTCATGACAGAGTCGTCAAGTGTACAAGACCAACAAGAAACGGACAATGTCATGACAGAGTCGTCAAGTGTACAAGACCAACATGAACCGGCAATGTCATGACAGGGTCGTCAAGTGTACAAGAAAGAAATCGAAATGGCAATGTTGTAAATAGCTCATAAAGTGTACTATAGTCCAGTTAGGATATTGTGACAGTGACGTTGCAGTTTATGAGTACGCAAAAAAACACAACCATTGTCTCAACAGGTAGAGCGAATATAGTATGTTAGTTTAACATTGAAATTATAGTATTTGAACAGTATAAGCCTTTATTATTGGTTTAACACTGTTAAAGTGGACTCGACCGCTGCGTCACTGGATTTTTATCCTGACTATAGATAGAAATTTGAATGACAATACATTGAATGAATTGACAAGTATACTTGATCAAAATTGAAAATTACAATGCTGTGAATGAATTGACAAGTGTACCAGATGAAAACACAATGGATGAATCGCTATTGAAGTAATAAACCAAGGTATAAACAGAAGCTTCCAATTTCAGTAGCAAAGAGAAAAGATCTCCTCTCGCTATGCAAGAGTGGAATAATTGCAAAAGAGACTTGTGAATACTACAAACTCTGGCTTCCTTGTTGTTCCGTTGTGGACAGATTGGCACAGCCAGGTGCAGAGGAATTAACTGCGCTTCTGACGGTCAAAATGATATATTTTCAGATTCACTCACTAGTTTGTAAACAAACCAAGTACTAGTAATAGTTTCCACAAGCTATTTGAATTGATGGCGTTCCCATAAAAGTAAGCAACAACACAAGTACATGTTGAAATTGTTGGAATTTCTGTATCGTAATACTGTATGACAATCACTATTTGGCATTATGTTCTTTAATTTAATGTACCTAGTTGTTTTATCTTAAGATACATAAAAATGTGAATAGTGGTTCAATATGATGACATGCCAGCAGAGCATGTATTTTAATGAAATGTTAATGTCAAAGGGAAGATAATGTTAATGTACAGGTTGTAAATATATTCTTAAAATCTTACTCCTTAGTTTAAAAGTTTATTTATCCTAATTTGTCCAACAGTTGTTATAATCTAAAGTATCATTTATAACATAAAGGCACATTAGAATATTGTAGTATGGTTTCAAGTTTCTTATTGCAATAATTTTCTTAAATGAAAACAAACTTTACATTACCATATTGTGTAGCTTTTATTTGCTGTTGCTACTCCTACTAAATTTAATTATTATTATACCTCAAACCTTGCAAAAGACATGAATTGAAAACTGATTTCATAAAAAAACACTGTTAATGACCGATGTGGTGTATTTTGTGTTATTTTAGTATATTTTATTATCTGCAAAGACATATTATCTTAATATGACATTATTTGGCTCAAAAAGTCAAATATTCATATTTGTAGTTAGTTTTGTTGCCTGAAATCAGTTATTATGTGTTCATAAATTGTTTTACCAGTAAAAAGATGGTGCCTTGCTTCTTGCTGTTGCAAACAAAAACAGTGTATGTTTGGCTAAAGTGTTTTTGCAGGAACATTATCAAAGTTTGAAGTTGACAATGTATGTGAATAGACCAATTATAAGAAGATAACCTTCGTTTGCAGAAATAATATTGTAAAGATTTGTTAAAACTGTTTGTGAAAAAAAACACTATTACCATGTAACTTGTTTTGGCAGGAGCAATATCATACTATTAAACTGACTAGGTTTATGAAAAAACCAACTACTTCAAGATAACCTTTATTTGCAGAAACATTTTTAAAATGAAATATCAAAAACGTTTGTGAAAAAATCAGCCATCACCAGATAACCTGTTTTTGCTGTAAAGAAATTGTAGATAATCAATAAATTTTGCATGCAATAACAGAAGTTGTGTTTTTTCTCATAGAGGAAGAAAGATATTACCTTGAAACCTTTACATTAGTTACTCCTATATAAAAGAAGTATAAATTTGTAATTATATCTAAAAAGTCCATGTAGAAAACATTTAATGACATTTAACGTTTCTCCTGAACATTTTCAAAAATCGGTGGTAACTGGTTCTTGCTCTAACCCCTCGATATGCATCATGCAACACTTAACATATTACACCAGCACTTAAATGGTTTATGTACCCTATGTACTGGTCGATTTATAGGCAACGTGTACCTGATAAACAAAGATAATTTATCTATAGTCTAAGTCAGATAGAACGACTCGTAGGTGTTGATATGGGATTATAATCCTCGTTTCACTCGGAGTTATTAATCCCATTTACAACAGCTACTCATGTTCTATCCTATACAAATATAACGGTTTCACTATATTTGTGAATAACATTTTAAAAAAGTATGACTTGAAACAAGCCGTCTCTTATACAATTCCTTTATAAATTAAGTCATGTCGAATAGTATTCATTAAGTATTTAAAACTAATTATTTTGTAATAATAAATAATGTTGTTTCAAAGTGAAATGTTAGCTCTTTTAAACAACCATCTGTGTTAAGCGTCCAATATTGCTAAGTGATAGAATACGGCCAGCTGGTACCGTGTATTCGTATTAAGCGGCCATCTGTTTTAAGCGTCCAGCGTTGTCATGTCATTGTTTCTGTTTGAATATAGCATGAAAGTAACTAAGGTTCAACCCTTATATGATACCTTCCACATTCTTTAATATGACGGGGCTGTTTAACGTGTCATTTTAACTGCAATCATGTCACATTGGGGTTCTAATATAAATGTATTGGCATTTTTTTCACTAACAAGTGTCATATTATTTCTTCATTTAAATTTCTCACCTGTGTGCCAATTAAACATGAACAAGTGTACATTCCCCGTACACAAATGTATACTGTCAACAGCTGCAGTGATTAACACGAACACATACAATTTATTAGTCGATTTTCTAAGCGAGTACTATAAGACGTCCTTTCATAAAAACAAATATAATATTTGTAATATGTAATAAAGTCAGCATGAATATCATCGAACTTTGATCAAAATCTAACAAACAAGGCATATATCGCGGTTTTATAAAAGATCAACGTTTTTGGTAGGCAACAAAATAACCCGAGCGAAGATGACGAATATATGCTGGAAATTCACAGTGGGGTAATAAAATAAGTTACAGAGATATTATGCAATCTGTATCGGTATAAAATGGAAATAATAAATAGTATTTTTTTACAAAAACATCAAAAATGACCAAAATCTGTTAAAGCAAATTCTTAAAAATTACATCATTGGACAGATAATATATTTTCATAAACGAAGCCGTTCGCATACGGATGGTGTGATTTTTATTAAAATAGTAAACGACCTGACAATGTAACGACTATTTCCCATTCCTTCTTTATTCGATATGAATGGTAGTGACTATAAAACATTAAAAAGGACCAACATGTTTTTATTTTATTTTTTTCAAAATTAAGACTTTTGAAAGATGAATAATTAGACTAAATCACCCTGTTTGCATACACTCGATAGTTATAACGGTTATTAATTTATAATCGTTTTTCTAAATCTCCCCTCTGTAACTCTATATAGATCTGAGCGTCTAATCAGTCGCTCTTCGTGGGACCCAAAGTTGCTAAAAAGACAAAAAGTTACACCAAATTGGCCGTAGCTAAAAACGACATCGAAGACTAATTTATATTACTTATTTTGTTGATAAAAGTGTATTCAATCCGAACATTAAATAAAAAAGATAGGTCGCGGTACTACTTCTTGTACTATGACGTCATTATTGTCCCTATTTATCATAAAAACGCAGTGGAATTACGTAAAAGAGTCGCATTATACAAGAACGTATAGTTAATATAAAATTAGAAGAAATTGACGTGTTACCAGGATTCTTTTCGTGCAGTTACCACATAATTGGGTCCTATTTGAAAATTGCGCAAAATGGCACAAAAAAGACAAAATTAGTACATTTTGCGCATGTGCTTTTCCAATAATTTCTTGTTTTATCATAATTTATATTTGGCTAAGTTCCGATGCCGGGAATTGAACCCACGATCTCTGGATTGACAGTCCAGTGCGTTACCACTGAGCTAAATCCGCTTATATACACTCATTCTAAATGGGTACAGGAAACCCAAGTAACAATTCCTAATTTAACGAAAAGTGAAAGAAATGTTTTCACGTGTCTTTTTATGATTTAATCAGTGACTTAAATTTTTACCCCAAATAACCAATAATAACACTAAACCTAGTAGATATAATGACAAACATACATTTTGCCCAATTTTCATGACGATCAAGTGCAAAACGCGATCTCTTTCCCCGTTTAAGGTTAAAAACTACCCGATGAAACGTCCTTATGTGAGCCTCTGACATAACGAATCATACATGTCGGCCTAGTTGTAGAGTTTTTCTTAGCACATGCAAGTCGATTGGTCGGTAAGGCAAAGAATTTCCAATTTAAAACTTAAAACGACTGGGTCTAAGATTCTCAAACTTAATATGGAGTTTGGTAATAATCAGTCGATTTTGGAAAACGAGATCACCGTGACCTTCCACTGCAAAGCGATTTTTGGTCCAAATTCAAAAAAAAAACATTTGTCCTACAGGGAGTTTAGTGATCATCCGTAGTTGATTCCTACTCATTTTGAGGTCAGTCAATCAGGGATCTTAGAAGTCGTGGTGACCTTAAACGTATATGACTATTTTGCTGTTTGGAGCTTACATGTTTTTAGAAACATCTCTAGTTCTTTCTGTAGATTTAGTGTTTTGGGGGTATTGATGAACAATGCCGGGCAAGTCAGGAACATGACATTTTTGCATAAACTTCATTGCGCATGTGCATTTTATTTTGATTTTAAGGTTCACGGTTCACTACTTACTTAACACAAATAAAAATTACAATATATCAAATTATCTTACATTGCTCTTACACTACAAATAATCATAGGCAGTCAGCGCATGTCAAATCCAACCTTATCATTGTTTGCCTATTACCCGTTTTCTACTAGTTTTCTGTATACATACCTTATATACAGGGTAGAAGAGCTTCACTGGTAATAATATACTATTTATAGAAGGTGAACTACAACACAAGGACTACCTGTTACATGTACATCACTTCTTGTATTTTTTTATTACTTACTCAAATGCTACGTTACTGGTACCAGAGTGTAGGTAATATATTTTCCTTTCAGAATATACTAACACTTAAATACACACCATTCACTCAACATAAGCCAGAACTTGGTGCTAGTCTCTCGCTTACGCGTTCAGTATACTGCAATTTATCATTCATGTGATCTGTCACCCGCAATCACAAGTCATCTATTTGGTGGTTTTCGAAGAATATCTAAGGTTAGGCGAGTTTTATGTTGTATATACGTATCTAAAAATGTAATCAAACATGTTGTGTAAGGATCGAATTGTTTACATGTAGTAAAGTTAACTTTCACTCGAAAAGATGAATACAAAAAATTTAAATTTCGCAATACCATACATTACACCCCGGTGAATTCGATTTGCCATCGAGGGTTACATGGGCAAAGTAACTAGTAGCAGGATTGACAGTACCGCACGTAGATAAAGTACATGTGCGTTAATTCACCGTCATGGTCGTATATCATACATGTTTTTAATCAAGATGTGTCGTTAAGTAAAGAAATAAAAGTTATCAAACTGATGCGCATCCCACAATTGTTCAGTATTATAAAAGTATGCGCATCCCGTTATGTGTCGTAATCAAAACTAATGTTATTAAAACTAAATCTATATAATATATTACTGCACATTACCATATTACCATAATGGACTGCTTATAGCTTTTGATAGCAAAAGAACGCTTGTAGTATAATGCATGTCTATTTAATTCCTGTAATTGATTTCGCATTAATTACAAAATTAAATGTATTTATACATTTTCATATTATGTGTAGATCTGATACTGACGAATAAACTGCAGGTCGTAGTTGCATGTGCAGTGGGTAAAGACATTTTTAACATTAAACTAAAATTACCCTCTATTCGAATTTAAAAAAAATACTTTTGTATTATACGTAAAAAGAAAGCTAGCGCAATAAGTAAATATATTTCATAAATTCAGACAAAAATAAATTATTAGTTCATTTGACACTGAACCTCTAATATCAGATTTATGTTTTTAATGTTTAATTACAGATTTTTATTAAGAGTGAATGTATTTCCCTGTATTTATGTATCTCATACTTGCAGATCCAGTCTTTTGTTTTAATTTTCCTCAGTATTAAAAAAGTAAAACCACTATCGCTTGTGTACACCTATTATTAAGGTAGGCCTGAATACGACAGGGCCTACCCACTTAAACGATGATATGGTCACGGGCTGGATACGATCACTCGGGCTTAATTGATAAGACTTAATGTCTATGCTTTTATCTATCCTCGCCACCGGTTACCCATGTGGGTGACAGTGCAGGATACAGACATGATGTAAAATATCATACACTTGACCTCGGTTTTTAAAATCTCGCCCTAAAGACTGTTAGTAAGTTTAGTTATGTTAGGTTGGAACACTTCAATACATTTCTATTTTTATCCTGTTGTGTGCGGGACGGAACCTACAATCATGGATCAGCAGTCTTCTGTCACCGCGGGATCACTTGTCTAACCCTCTTATTAGGCCACATGCAAGATGGTATATATGTGATTAATGCACCGCCACATCAACTGGAAAATATGGCCCTACGTCCGTTACATCTATTGTCCTTTTCACTATTAGTATGTGTTCATAGATCAACATTGTTCTTCGTACATTGTCTCACCAGACGTCAGTTTTCAATTGAATAGCGCGTTAACTAGGTTCATATGATACGCATATCGAAAAGAGTATTTTATATGTAGAATACACTACCTAAAAGTTTTAACCCACCACCATAATAATGTGTTATAATTTTGTTAATACTGCACGTACCCTCATGAAATTTTGCATACCATTACTTGAATAATACTTGCATTTAATTGTTGATTCATTTTTGCAGATAAACGGCCATGTTACTCGTTACACGTATTCATTAACATTTAGCACAACCGATGTCTGCCCTCCCAGAAAAACAAGTAACATGCCAAGATTGACGCAAAACTAACTTGGATGAAGTGTAAGAATCTTACAACAAAATTTCACAAAGGCTATTTCAATGAAATGGCAATTTTGCAAAAATTGAAGGTTCCTCTGAATAAAAAACGGAAACAATCATTAAAATAACAATGACAAACGAAACAGAAAATCATTTTTGTAATAAAAAGCAAAACTAAGGGCCGCAACTTTATCAAAACTGATGACATCCCGACAGGTCAACCGCGTTCTTTTCGTGCCAAATTCAACATGTTAGGTGTTTTTCGCGTGGGATAATCTTCACTAACACCAAAACCGTAAATAAACACATGCTTTTCGACGCGCATGCATTACACGTGCAAATTATTCTAGATTACGTAACAAGTCTAAAACGGTGAATTAGACCGTAAGTAGGCCAAAATAAACAAAAAGTTGGCTTCATTGGATATGCATATGTCATTATGTGAAATGTTGTGTTAATAAATGCATTATTAAAAAAATGTCAACTAGGAATTGTGTTCACAGTGGTTTTTCGTAATCTCATGAGTGTTCCTCTCGAGTCAGTTTCGGCATTTTATGTGTTTTTCAAGATGAACAGTCATCAGTAATGCCCATTTTGTTTATCGGCGCGTGAATTCTGGTCCATATGCATTGCACGTGCAAAAATGCATTTTTAGTATGTTTACGCAATACACCGAATGCACTGAAATTAACTGCAAAACGTTCAAATAAACCAAAACTCAGCTGCATCTCTTAATCATGTATCGGTATGCGAAATTTCAGGTGAATACACTCATTTTTCACAAAACGGGAATGAAATATAAAATGGCGGGTTAGAACTTTTGGGGAGTGTACAGGGTGTCCAAAAAGAAAGTATACAGTTTCAGTGTATTTTTATCAAATCTCTTCATTCTGCTATCGTAGAGAAAATTTTCACATGTGTAGACAAAAAATGTAAGTTTTTTCTGGGACCAGTTATAAGATTATAATTTGGATAATTTTGAGAAAAATGTAAATTTACTGAACTTACCTTATTTTGCCCGTAATTTATGACGTTCTCAAGTCAACTCTTACGTTTCCCTTCCTGCACTTCTTTTGAACTATTGATTACATTTGCACATGTGTCTAAATTGATCTTCTTACCTTCTCTGTTGATGTTTCTCTTGAGCATAGACGTGTCTGTTGGCTTTGAGCTATACACTAGCGATTTTACATAGACCCACAAGAAGAAGTCGCAATGATTTTGATCCGGGCTGCGGGCGGGCCATGTCACACCACACGGGTACTTTGGATCCAACTTGTTCAAGGAATTCATTCAACCCCTTATGTACAATATGTGACCCTGGCACATCTTGCATGAACTATGCATCATTCGAAACAATAAATTCCATGCAGTGTTTAGGAATAAGCTGGTTTAATAAAGACAAGTAACGGATTGAGTTTATTTCTTTCGATTGTGCTATCTGAATCGCTAGTGTACAATGTAAAGCCAACGGACACATCTACACGGTGTATGATCAAACCTACATTGTTGGTACAAAACTAACGATTTCAACTCACTTGTGCGTACAGGCACCTAACTTTTCCTATTGATCTTGTACAAACAAGGTAAGTCGACTCTGTGGTGACCTTATTTAACATCGATTTACTCGTACATTAGGGTTCTGTTCATAACCGGAATGGTTTTACGGAACAACTCGAGGATGTAAAAATGTAATCGACTCAATTTTATGTCAAGTTTTGTACCCAATGTATGAAAAATAACGTATACTCTGTTTCGTGTCACAGTAAAAAAAGTTGACATGTGTGTTGAAAACACGAATCATGTCAGTTTTGTATAGTTTTGATGTTTAATGATACGTTAATTGATACTTTGATATTGTGTGCACGTACAAATAGCAGAAATAACCTTTGCTCATAAAAATATCTTGCAATAATTTGTCAATAGCAAGTCATCTACATTGTTTGTATAAAGGCACCTAACTTGTGTCAAATAATTGTAATTTGTGTCTGGTGGCGTCTAGCTGTCTCTGACTGAATATAATCCGTCCTGACAGCATCCAATGTAATTTAGGATGGTGACGTCATGATTTTGCACGTGTTGAAAATACTACGTAATACTTTACAGTGTCACTTTCTTCTTTGATAGAATAATCAACGATCAAGACAAATAAATATTCAATATGGCAGATTTGGAGACAGAGGTAAGATCATTTAGTTGTTTGTTTGTTTATTGGTTTGTTGTAGGTATTCGGGTTTGGAGACCCAGAGCAAGTCATGTCAGCATGACCAATGCTGCCATCGGGTGATATTAACATAAGTGGTTTCTCTCCTCGAGTCACTATGTGGGAACCTTCTTCTATGTATCTGCATTCTCGAAAGTAGAAGGGCAGAATTTTACCCACAAGCGTTGCAACAGCGTTTATCTCGGACGTAGAGCCATGTTCCATGCGTTCCAATACTATGTCAGGGAAAATTCGACGAAATCAGGATTCAATACTTTGAAGACATGTTTCTGCATGTTTTTCAAAGTATCGAGGCCAATAGCTTCATATATTCTGCTTCCGGTTACTGCAAATTGGATCTCTTTTCGAACCATTCAGGTGTGCGCTGTTTTGTGAATTCAGGCAGGTCTTTCATGTCCTCTGGAAGATCTTTGGGTTCCTTCAGCGAAATCCAGCTTGAATGTGAAAATGCATCAACATTACCCGAGGAAATAAATGAATTTGTTTCATTATTGATTGATGCTCCAATCTGAAGGAGTGAGTTGTTAATGTTCAATAGCCGATGAATCATTGACTTTAGTTGGTAAATCATAGCTTGAATGCTGTTTATAGCGAACACATATTTGCTGTTCCTCCAATCGTTACCTGCAGCCTCCTTTTCAAACTTATTAAGGGCCATCGATTGCTTTACAAAAACCGTTCGTAAGTCCTTTATTCTGACTGAGACTAGATATACAAGTCTTTCAATAGATTTGCGTTTGTCATCGTCACACAAAGATCGCCAATGTTCCATTGTTGTCTCAACTTCGTCAAAGTCAAGCTTTAAACGATCCTTTGTAGCTTGTATGGAGTCGCCATCATCATATCCGAATAAATCTATATCTCCTTTATCATCCGTTAATCCTGGTGCTAACTTTTTTCCATCAACAGACAAAACATAGCTCTTCTGAGTGTCTTTCATTCCAAGACTTTGTGTAATAACACCCGGAGAAACCTCTCGTGGTATGTTTACTTCTGCAGTATTGAACTGAATTCTTGTATTTTGGTCAGGAACTGCAAAATTGATTTTGGTCCCATCAGGATCATAGCGCCCAATTTCTGACTGGTTATTTAAGACTTGTCCAGCTGACTTCATACCACACATGAACCGCAGTACTTTTCCGTGAAAAAGCCTGTACATGACCCTCCAGAATTTCATCGTATCATCTGTGTAAGTCATTTTAGTGGTAGACTGCAATGAAAACCAACGCACAACATCCAACAATAAAAGAAATGCTATATTTTTGTCGGAAATTTGCCGACACATAATAGTCTTAACAATTTACAAAAGTCATGTAGACTTCCAGCAGATTGTAACACGTGTAATACTTGCGGAATCAACTCTTGCATTTCTCGAGTAAGTGTTTCAGTGACAGAATCTTTAAATAATCGTTTCTTCCCATTAATTCGCCCTTTTCTGAGTTGTTTTCCCGGTGCTCGAAGAAGTTTATCTGAACTTGGCTTCAAGTTTGTTACTGCGTTGGGAGCACTGCATCGTCTGCTGGCATCCGTCTTTGTTGTTTTGGCTTGTGTAGCCAGAGTTAAGACGAACGCCGCTTCCGAGCCTTGCCACTGAAAAATATACACGCATTGTATCTAGTTGCTTTCTGAAATAACGGAGGTGCCAGAGTTTAGTGCTATACATAAAATATAGGTGCTTTATATATTGATGAAAATGTGTTTTAGAAGATGAAATCGATTTTAAAAAGTTTGTTTGTTTATAAATACTGTTTTAACTGATAAAACACTGAATAAATCGGTACAAACATGCTCAAAACACCAAAATTGTTGTAAATAATTGCAATAAACGATATCCATTTCCCTCATTTGGTAAAGCAGTGCTTGAACTGTACACCTTATTTTGCGGAAACTGCTGAAGCTTTTCATTTTGTTTTCATGCAGATGGAAGCGTGAATGTTACTAGTGTTCCGTGAAAACAATAATAAAGTCAACTTACGTTTCTAAAGGGGAACATTTGGTCTTTTTCGTCTCCTCCTCCATGTATTTTTTTGTTTTTTGTACGAAAAAGTTCGTTGCTTATACCAAAAAGTGCAGGCAACGCTAGTTTTGTACCAACAATGTAGGTTTGATCATACACCGTGATCTATGCTGTTGAGGAACATATAAAGAGAAGGTTAGAAGATCAGGTAAGACACATGTGCAAATATAATTGAAAGTTTCAAAGAACGAGTGCAAGAGGGGGAAATGTCAGAAGGCGACATACATCGTGAAAACGTCGTTAATTACTACAAATTGACGTCACGGACAAAATAAGGTAATTTAAGAAAATTCACATTTTTCTAAAACTTATGCGGGTTATAATCTTAAAATTGGTCACAGAAAAAACTTACATCTTTTGTCTAAACATTTTCGTTGCGATATCAGAATGTTGGAATTTGATAAATAGACAACTGAAACTGTATACTTTCTTTTTGGACACCCTGTATATCACATAATTATATGATATATGAAACCTAGTAGCCAGAAGCTATTTAAGTTATTGACTCGTATAATGTAATTATTTATGGGTAAAAAATAATCCATGTACCGGACCATACCCTTGTATCCGACGTTTACCCGATGTCAATGTATCGTTTGCATGCCAGGCACATGTCGACATCAACCCATTATCGTATGCACCGAAAAATATTTTTGTAACTATATTTTCCCTCGGATTTGTCCGACAATCCTGTTGATCATTCGGCCTCCGGTTCGATTAGCCGGTCAATTATCGAACAGCAATAGGATTGGATTTGTGATCCACGTATAAGTAATATATTTTGATTAAGTCTTTCTCTATTAAAACAAACACCCAACATTCTATAAAAAACGAAAATGTGTTGTAGTACGTACCAAAAGCGCAATGACGCATTTCGAAAATCATTAAAAGCTATTAGTCTAATAATTAGACTAAGGTTTTTGGTGACATCAGATTATGATTATGTTTGCCATAGACACTGTGAGATCAGTGCCAGTATGTGAAGAGCAACACTAAACACAATGCCACCTTTGGGTTACCAACAAGTTCATCCCTACTGGGTTGGAAACACGTGTAGAGTTGACAAGGTTGCACATTTCCAGTGAACTCAGACGCTTGCAATGTTAGTTATGTTCAAAACTAGGGAAAATCCTGGACATTGCTAGGCAACAATAACTGTTAATTACTGTAAAACAATTCTAGTTAAAAAGTAGTTATTTAAACCATAAAATAATTTTATTGAATGTTTTGTTGTTTAGCAATGTTTCATGGATGAGTACTTTTCATTTAATTTAATTCACAAGACTTGGTGATCTTTGGAACATGATCCATCAAGTTCAAAATGCGTGCTTTTTTTAAAATAACTCGATCTATTCAACTTTATTTTTACCACACAGTTACAATGTATCTTGAACTGTTGATTTTCAAATTCGTCTATGTATAATCTCAATTATTCAAACTAAATTTGAAGCCTGAATACTGAATTATTGTCGACGTAGAAATGTTTCATTGTTGCTATATTACTCGTATGTTATGTATGTATGATTAACTATTTATTTCCTACTATTTTGCAAGGTAAACCCAATTTGAAACTTAAAAAAAATAATACGGATTAATTTTGTAAGAAATTGTTTCGTTACTGAACTAATTCGAAGAGTTACATCTCATGTCTCTTCATTATATACTGTATGCTAGTTACGCTTGCAGACTTAACAGTTTCAGTACTAGTTGCTATAACTTTCGTGAAAATATATGTGATAATTTTGGTTAGAGTATTGTTTCAACACATCTTATATAATATTAACAAAATGTATATCTCGCGGTTGCTAGGCAACGGAACTATATGCTCGTGCAGAGAAAGGCAGCTCAAAATGTGTAAAAAGTTGAATGTTTGTACGGCGGAAAATGGTATCAGGTAGTTGAATACTAGGATGAAGCATATGCTTTGTTGTAATTAGAATGCACATGTACATGTAATTTTGATTTGGAGAATTGTCATGTTCAGGACAAAACTTGATGTATTTAACATTTCTGCCAATTTATAAATTATAAAGTTTCAGTCAGGAGACACTTGTTGGTGATAGAATGAAGAATAGACAGATAAATAAAATTTACCTGTCCCAATCTCCCAAAGCATCTCAAAGTTCAAACCAATTTTACACGATTTATGGTCCTGAATGTCAAAATAGGCTAATGTGGCTATACAGACATGTGGCATAATTATCTAAATAATTGTAAAAAGGTCATAATATTTGGCATACATGTATTGACTACGTATATCAAAAGTGGCACTAAAATAATTATAAGCGCCTATTTATAAGATTCTACAGTACGCTAGTAAACACTGACCGCAGCTGGAGGCGCGTCTATAGAATGCTAATACACTTTGTATCTTGGTCAGTGGTCACTCTATGATTACATTCATTCATATTATTTATTTAGGTCTCATCTTTGTACAGCATGCATACAATATACATATCAAATTAAAGTAAAACATTGCACAATGCCATTCTAGTAAGAAGTCAATTACCTCGTTTTCAGAATGGTCACGTGACATTCGGAAACATTTGTACGCATCGATTTTTAAGGTATTTCTATTTGGCAAAAGAGCCTGTCCAATTTTTGTGCACACTCCCAGACAATATTAGCAAACATATTCCCAATATAACACAATATTTCACTAGTTTAAACTATCCTTCAGGTGCTCGGATTAAAGTATGGTGTAGTATGAAAGTGCTGTTTTGAGTTTTATATTTAAAGTAATAATTGTTTCATATTTAAACTTTTAATGTCATTATATATGTGCGTGTAACATATTTTAAATCTACATGCATTCTATGAAGCATGCGGACCATTTAAACTTTTCCACTTTTTTCTTGGCTGTTATTTCTGGAAATACCTTAAACGAAACGGACAAATCGGAATTGCGTAATTGTTTTTGCGTTGTAATTTTCTGGCCAATGTCTTACATATACTTTACCCGTTTTTATTATTATAATTTTTATTATTATCAGTTTCAGTAAGAAAACGGGTGGAAATTCACGCGCCGTAAAACAAAAAACGCCGGATCATTACGTATATTTCGGATAATCATATTGGCCCCCAAATAGCCCCGCAGAAATCCCCAATTTAAACTGCGCCTTATTTCGGGATATTTTAAACAGTATGGTGATGATTGTTGCAAGAAGTTGCGATTGGTGCATGGTCATTTACAAAAAGGCTTTACAGTACTACGACGCTTTCCAGTGCCGTAGAATGACAAAACCTTAAAAATATGTTCAAAAATACTAGTAATCATGTTTTCGTATTTATTAACACTATATATATGAATGTTTTATTAGTCCCCTGCCGGTTTTTGACCGGAGGGGACTATAGGTTTGCCCTCCGTCCGTCCGTCAAACAATCTGGATCCTGACATAACTCAAACAGTTTACAAGCTAGGTTTATGAAACTTGATATGTGGATAGGGGGCAAAAATTGTGGTTGCTATGGCAACAGAAACATTGAAAATGGCCTCAAACCGATAGGGGACTTCTGTATTGCTTGCAATTCTTAATTACTTGTTTTATTTACTTATGGAAATTGCGCTGTTTATTTAATGTTAACATCGCGACGTTTGACAAATAATGATGCGACATGCAGCATACATACATTAGACCATAGATCTCAGTAGCTAGCCAATCAGCATGGAGAAAAAGTATTGAATAAATCCCGTATACAACACTTTGCTGTGGTATATATAACAATAAATTGCTATATACTATATATAGTTGGCCAAGCAAAGTAATTGAACATAGCTGTAATACTGTATGCATTTAGCACAAAAAATGTTGATGCCAAACTGTTTTGATACCACGTTTAGTCTATATTACACCATTATTTAAAAAAAGTAACTAATGGGTCATATTAGAATACATGTACATTGTATATTAAACCTTTCAACATTTGTTCATTATTACAGTCGTAATCTGAGACAACAATTTTGATAGATTATTAACCAATCATCTCTGCTGAGTGCTGACAACATTATCAGAAGAGGGTGAATGCCGTAGTAGCGTCTCTGACTACAGTACAACCTCTCCGGCGGACCTATGTGGTGCAACAATCTCTGTATAACATCACATTCAAAGTTCCTTTAAGTTATTAATATTTAATTTTGTAAACTCTGTAGGGCAACAACCTCTGAACAATGACCAATATTTTCGGCACACGAAGGGTCTCATTCTACAGAGGTTGTTCGGTACTATTGTGTCTTCAATAAGTACGTAAAGTTTAACCTTCTCTTCAAAGACCACATTTTCACAGAGTAGAAATTAAAACTAACTAAACGATGTAAACATATGTTAGGGGTTCCAATGGTGTCTCACAATCTGGTGATTGAAGTAAATGGCTTCCACACTATCACAACCCATTTACAATGGAATACCTCATCTTCAAGACCACCTCAATAGTGCAACAACCTCAAAAAAGACTTTCTGTCCACCTAGCTTGCACATTATTCAACCTCAAATTCACAGTGAAATTTCACCTATATAAAGGCAACCTCTTTAATAAGATTGGCTCTTTGGTAGAATGGTGCAACCACCCAACATTATTGAGATAAGTATTTTACAGTCCCAAAAAGGAGTTTCATTATTGAGGTTTTACTGTAAATGGCTTAATTTCGACTATTAGATCTATATGCGTATCATGCAACACTTAACATATTACACCAACACTTAAATGGTTTATCATACCTACGTACGGGTCGATTAATAGGCAAAGTGTACCTAATTAACAAATATTGTTTATATATGGTCTAAGTCAGATAGACACTCGTAGGTGTTGATATGGGATTATAATACTCGTTTCACTCGGAGTTATAATCCCATATACAACACCTACTCATGTCCTATCCTATACTTGTCATAACTTAAGAAATAGGCAATATATGATCATCAAATAAAGTTCTGAACAAAGTAAAATGCTATGGGCGTCCGATTAAGTAAAACAATAATTTTGTGATTTTTTTTGTCCTAAGGGCTTTTATCCTGCGCTCTACGACTGGCATATAAATTGTCGGCGATTTTTGTTCGCCACCTGTTATAAATAGGTAAACAATGTAAAGTCAGGTTTGGTCAAATAGGCTATGTGCTGACTGCCGATGCCCATAACTATGAGTACATTCCAAAGATGAATAAAGATCGAAAACGAGTATTGAGCTGTGACTGCACTTCGCTTTTTGTAGTGTGTACCCAACAGTTACGGCTCAGAGGTCAGATTCTATCAATAATGAAAGAAAATGCAACAATCACAAATCGTTTTACGTATTAAAACATATAATGAGTGTATGTTTGATAAAAAAATACACCAACATGAATAGTTATTAATTTATGTTTGCATTAAGTTTCAGAAAATCGGCGGACATTCACATTTTCTAGTGTTGGTGATGTACGTAGAGTGACGAAATCGTATCGACCGTTTAAGGCGTATAAGTGGAAGTCAGTCATTGATGGCGTTCTGAATTCGTTACTCCATAACAGCATGCGTATGTTGCAAAACATTACAGACATATCTAGAGCCGAGTGCATATATCACCCATGCAGACACATGTAAACATAGAGTGTGACACTGTATATACAGGTATATACACAGGTATTTACAAGCTTTTTAAAGAAGTGTCTACAGCTGTGAGGTCACTTTTAACACGTGTACTGTAAAATCTGATAGATAGGCGTTTATAATTGTTATTTTTAGTGCCACTTTTAATATACATATTCAATACATGTTTGTCAAATTATATGCCCCTGTTACAATTATTTTGATACGCCACATGTCTTTATAGTCACATAAGTCGATGTTAACATTCAAGCCAAGATCGGCAGTAAGAAAACAAACATAAAACGTGTATAATCGGTTTGAGTTTAAATAGCAACAACCAGATCGCCTCCCACCGGTACTCTCAGTGCTTTGATTTAATAATTGTATGAAGTCCTTTAATTTGTAATTAAACTTTGGAGCGTCCTAATTGAAAAACTTATGTATGCTAATATCTAAAAAAAAATTGTATTGACCAATCAATACTGGCAATAATTCGAGCTAATGCACCTATAATTCGTTGTAAACGAAAATGGAAGTGTGATAACTGATAGAAGACTCTCATCAAATAACGTTGATTTTTGTTGATGTCCAGTGTGATTCATCAGTAAAAATCATCAACAAGATTGACAGTGATACTGCTTGGAATTAATGAATGTTTCAAGCACCTCACCGAAAGCCGACACTCCATTGAAATCAATTGATGAGTCAATTTATTGAGGATTCTCACTCATCCAGATGTGTAATCCTCGACACCAAATAATGAAACTTGATAACGTGCTACTTACTGTAAGCAAGAACTATATAAAATTGTTTGAACAGGAACGACAAGTAATAGCTGCTTGCGAACGTTTCCTAGCGCTTGACTGTGTTTTACAGCGGATACTCGCGCTTGTCAACGTTTTCCAGCGTTGTAGTTATTTTTTATCAACGCATGTGAACTTTTGCCAACGCAGGTTAGCGTACGTGCTGCGGTCCCTTACTTAGTCAGACTTAGTCATATGTGTTGACCATCGTCAGAATCCGTTGTACAAAGTTTATCTTATAAGTTATAGGAACGTTGTGAAAAGGTTGTCTGCGCTAACCCCTTGCGTTACTATTGTCTTCCTTGTGCCTACGTTGGACAAACGTTCAGTTGGGAAAAAGTACAACTTTATTCAGCGTTCAGAAACGTGTACAAACGGAGCAGAATTGACATTAACGTTTATTTTCAAACGTAGACAAGTTTTAAAATTTAAATATTTTTCAAATATCACGATGTTCGCCAGCGTTCACCAAGGAACATCAACTTTAATAAACTTTAAGAAACTTTTACAAGCGGAGTTAAACGTTGCCCAAACGTCGGCAAAACGTCGATCCAAACGCCGAAGTGTACGGAGCCCCTAAAGTGACAAATGCCACATTTATTTTTAGCCGTTTAAACGGCTAAATTGTTCCGTTTAGACGGCTTGATAACCCGTTTAGAAGGCTTAAAGGGACTGCCTCACGTTTTGGTGTATTGCAAAAATAAAATTAAATTGTCAAATATCCATGTAATTTTGGTATAGTTTCCTGTATATGCCATAAACATTGACATAAAAAATATCTTGGGAAACATCGGCATTTTGTAGTAATTTAGCATGTGTACACCCAAAATTCTATAGGGTATTAATACCCTATAGAATTAGCACTACTATCACTTAAATTGCCTGAAATTTGTTTCCATTCGATGAAAACGAATTGGTATACGAACCGAAAACCTCACAGATGTTTCGGCTTTAGTTTGTTGAAGTTACAGTTTGATCATGAGTGAATCACATAATTCACAGAACATTCTGGAAGGAAACTCTGCGATATTTTCAAACAGAAAAATACCAAGTGCCAAATATCAAGAGTGATTTAAATTGCTTATATGCCATAAATCTTTCATAAAGCAACAACCAGTGACTTTCTATTATATAACTACTTGGTTAGGTAAGAAAATTACGTCATATAAAAATGTAAGCCCAATCTGTGAGGCAGCACCTTTAATATCCCGTTTAAAAGGCTTTACGATCGTTTGTTACGCCACACAATGATATTACCACTTTTTAGCTTACGACCAATTTAACGCATTAGGCCTCGGCAAATAAATAGTTTTATGATTTGAACAATATTACAAGCATGCAACGCAGGTTACACGTATCATTGGACCTGATTTGTTTACATTACCAACATTTACTTATATTAAGAGGAATTGAAAGGTTTATACAGCGGTCAACCCTGAAACATCCGACTTCCTGCCAGAGAGGAAGTTAGTTATAGTTATAAGGGAAAGTATTCTACTGTGGTCAACCCTGAAATATCTATTTAAGGTTTTTTACAGGAGTCGGTTAGTTATAAATTGAAGTTTTCTACTGCGGTCAACCCTGTAATATCTATTTCGGCCTCTCATAGGAGTCGGTTAGTTATAATTGAAGGTTTTCTAAAGCGGTTAACCCTAAAACATCTATTTAAGGTTTCTTACTGGAGTCGGTTTTTTATAAATTGAAGTTTTCTACTGCAGTCAACCCTGTTATATCTATTTAATGTCTCTGGCAGGAAGTCAGTTAGTTATAAGTGGTAGTTTTCTACTGCGGTCAACCCTGTAATATCTATTTAAGGCCACTGACAGGGGTGGGCTAGTTATAATTGAAGGTTTTCTACTGCGGTCAACCCTGTTATATCTATTTAAGGTTTCTGACAGTGGTCCGTTAGATTTTAGTGGAAGTTTTCCAAAGCGGTCAACCCTGAAATATCTATTTAAGGTCTCTGACAGGCGTCGGTTAGTTGTAAGAGCCAGTTTATTATATTGGTCAACCCTGAAAGATCTATTAAAGGTCTCTGACAAAGGTCAGTTTGTTTTAACTGGCAGTTTTCTACTGCAGTCAACCCTGAAATATCTATTTAAAGTCTCTTACAAGGGTCAGTTAGTTATGAGTGAAAGTTTTCTACAGCGACAGGGGTCGATTAGTTATAAGTATAAGTTTTCTACAGCGGTCAACCCTGAAATATCTATTGAATGTCTTTGACAGGGGTAAATTTGTTTTTAAGCCTGCTTGCGGTGAGAGATGTGTGGGCGTAAGTGCGAGAATGTGTAAGTTCATTCCATTTTGTCTGGACAATAACATTGTTATACTTTAATCAATCTTGATTATATTAGGCTTGAATGTTCACCTCCATGAGGATGGTGTCATGCACAACCCTCGGGTTCCTATCTCAAAGGTCAAGATCACAGTTGGAGGTCAAAGATCAAATTAAAGCTTGTCAGGATTATAACTTTGTTATGCATTGACCAATCAATCTTATTGGCATGAATGTTAATCTCTATTAGGTGGAGTGTTATACCCGACCCACAGGTTCATATCTCAGAGGTCAAGGTCACAGTTTGAGGTCAAATGTCAAATTGAAGCTTGTCCGACCATGACTTTGTCATGCACTGTCCAATCTTTCTTATATTTGGCATAAATGTTTACTTTGATGAGGCGGAGTGTCCTGCCCAACCCCAAGGTTCAAATCTGCAAGGTCAAGGTCACAGTTGGATGTCTAAGGTCAAATTGAAGTTTGTCCGGACCATATGTCATGCTTTGACCAATCTTTCTTATTTTTTGGCATAAATATTTACCTCCATGAGGCGGAATGTGATGCCTTATGTAACCAGGTTCCTATCTCAAAGGTCAATGTCACAGTTAGAGGTCAAAGGTCAAATTGAAACTTGTCCGGACCATAACTTTGTTATGGATTGACCAATCTTTCTTATATTTGGCATGAATGTTATCCTCAATGAGACAGAGTGTCATGCCCAACCACCGGGTTCCTATCTCAAAGGTAAATGTCACAGTTGGAGATCAAAGGTCAAGGTGAAATTTGCCAAACTATTCCTTTGTCATGAATTGACCAATCTTAAAATTGACATGAATGTTAACATCTATAAATTTGAGTGTCATGAGCAACCCCAAGTTCCTCTCTCAAAGGGCAAGGTCAGTGTTGGAGGTCAAATTAAAGTTTGTACGGATCATTTCTTATTTATAAGATTAACCTTGCACATTTAAGTTGGTGATTTTTGGTTGGTGACTACAAAGACCTAAATATACATTTAGGTCTTTGGTGAGTATATGTAATTATCTTGACACCGGGCGATCTCTCCAAGTCGTTTAAATGGTCATTGTAAATATACTTTTCTTGACGCCCAGCATAGTAAGTTCCATGTTACTGCTGGTTCGCTTGGTGTCTTGAGCAGCACAAATGCTTGAATTAGACTGGGCTTATCAGAACTCGAGTATAAAATGTTGATGCAACCTTTATTCGATATTGGTTTTAATGGCATCAGTACGCCACACACTAATACTTTCAGTGCTTTGATTCTATATACTATCATAGGTAAATGGCATTGTACAAATATGGGACACGGGTGCCACCATTATAGCAAATATCATTTTAAAAGGAAAAAGGAGAAAGGAAAAGCAGGTTTTATTATGGTTATATTAAAAATAGGTCTATCATTCGGGTAGAAAAAGCCACAGCGAAAATGGCATCCTTTATACTTACCTATACATAGAGATTGTTAATCTGTGAAAGTTTGAAGAAATGCCACCCAGCAGTTTGTGAGGAGTTCAACACACAAGATTGTTCACTATGGGATATATACTAAAAAGAACAAAGGGTCATAATTCTGGTAAAATTTGACGCGGCAAAAATTCCACCCTTTACGGTCATCTGTACATTGAGATTGTTAATCTGTGAAAGTTTGAAGTATTCCACCCACCAGTTTGTGAGTTAAACACACAAGATTTTTCACTCTGAGGTATGTAGTAAAAGTAACAAAGGGCCATTTCTCAGGTAAAAATTGACACAGCGAAAATTCCACCCTTTACGGTCACCTATACATTGAGGTTGTTAATCTGTGAAAGTTTGAAGAAATTTCCCCGAACAGTTTATGAGGAGTTCAACACACTAACATTTCAAAATGGGGTATAGGTTATAAACCACTAAATGTATACGCGGACCAAAATCGGATACACTCAAATAGTCCTTACAGAAACTTCTGTTTTCCTGGAAATGGTGATATGCCTTGACCAAATGGAACTAGAATCATCTTACTGATTTTTAAAGGTATTGTATACATGTAGTTGAATGAGTGAATGTGTTTCATCTTGAATATTTGGAGATTTTGGCATATTTGACAAAGCGAAAGTAGAGTAGGGTAAAACCCACATTGGATCGGTTAGCACGTCTGTCAAAATTTGTCTACGGCCTTTGACGAACAAAACGAATATTTCTTAGAGTAAACATGACCCCCCTGTTGTTTGGTCTTATTTTGTAGCTGAAACATACTGCTTTTCAATGATATAGGTCTGTGAACTTGCCATAGACTTTAACATGATATAATCTGGGACTGACAATTGTCACTTTACATTGAGCTAAAGAACACTATTATTTAGTGGTTTGTGACCTATATAGTAAAAATTACAAAGGGCCATAACTCTGGTAAAAATGGACGCAGAAAAATTCCATCCTTTACGTGCATCTATACATTGAGGTTGCTAATCTGTGAAAGTTTAAAGAAATTCCACCCAACGGCTTATAAGGAGTTCAACACACAATATTTTTCACTGTGGGGTACATAGTAAAAGTAACAAAGGGCCATAATTTTGGTAAAAATTGACGCAAAAAAAATCCATCCGTTACGTTCATCTATACATTGAGGTTGTTCATCTGTGAACGTTTGAAGAAATTCCACCCAACAGTTTTTTAGGAGTTCAACACACAAGATACGGACGGACGGACAGCACCAATGCTACATGCCCCCACCTATAAATAAGCGTGGGTTCATGCAATTTGGCACATGCGTTAAAACATAAGGAGCAGATGGGAAATGTAAGGTTCAAACCTTTGACATTTTAACTGTGACCTTGCTCTTGAACAGGCATGGTTGGAATGTGGGTTATGTATGTCACCTTTATTAGTTACACATTTAGTATTACTTTCATGCAATTCGGCCCAGGGGTTAAAAAGTTATGGAGTGGACACGAAATGTAAGATTTAAACCTCTGACGTTGACCCCGCATGGTTGACATGTTTGTTCTACATGCCAGCTTGATTAGTTACAAATTTGGTGCGAGTTTCATGCAATTCGGCCCAGCCATTAAAACGTTAAAGAGCGGACATAATTTAAGATTTAAACATTTGACCTTGAACTGTGACCTTGACCTTTAACCAGCATGGTTGGAATGTGGGTTCTGCGCGTCGTCATCATTAGTTACATAATTGGTATCAGTTTCATGCAATTCGGCCCATGTATTAAAAGGTTATGGAGTGGACACTGAATGCAATATTCGAATTGTTTAGCTTAAATTGTGACCTTGACCTTGAACCGGCATGATTGGAATGTGGGTTCTGCATGTCATCTTTATTAGTTACACATTTGGTATGAGTTTCATGCAATTCGGCCCAGGCATTATTAAAAAGTTATGGAACGGACACGAATATAACATTCAAACCTTTGACCTTGAATTGTGACCTTGAACCGGCATGGTTAGAAGGTATGTTCTGCACGTCGTCTTTATTAGTTACACATTTGGTATGGGTTTCATTCAATTCGGCCAGGCATTAATAAGTTATGAAACGGACACGAATGTAAGATTCAATCATTTGACCTTGCATTGTGACTTTTACCTTGAACAGGCATAGTTGGAATGTGGGTTCTGCACGTCGTCTTTATTAGTTACACATTTGATATGAGTTTCATGCAATTCGGCCAAGGCATTAAAAATTTAGAGAGCGGACACAATTTTGTTACGGACGCACACACGGACGGAGACCATTCCTTTTAATCCCCTCCCACTTCGTCGCGGGGGATTAATAATACAAAGAACAAAGCACAATTTAGGTTTAGTAATACCGACTTTACATTAAAAATGCAATTTCTGTCAGGATTAACTCCCCAAGACCAAAACAATAAAATATCTTTATTAAATGAAAAACCACAATATTGTTGACAGAAAAATAGAATTGTTCTGTGTGTTTTTTATTTGTCGGTATATCTAAAATTCAAATTTACCATATGGGTCAGTTTCTAGGTACTTTTACGATTTTAATGTTTCAAGGTTCAATGAACCGCTGTATTTCATTTTGAAGAAAACAATTTATTTATCCAATAACAATCCTTTGAAAGTCAATACCGTGTACACAAGATTTTATGCAAAATATCAATAAATAAAAAAGTTATAACGGAACAAACACGTGTGTATACACGTATGTACTTAATAATATAATTTGAAATAAAGTTTGTAATTGCTTAAATGTAACATTGACAAGAAGACAAGAGCTGGGTCTGTAAGTGTAACCTTGACATTTGAGTCAGGGTGTGAATGCGAATGTTACCAAGTAATTTTAAAATCAAGAATGAAATAAAGTAACAAAGCAGACAAGATTCGTATACTTGTGCCTTTTAACTTTTAATCTCTAAGTATGACCTATGAGTTAGGGACCTGGGTCTTGCGCATGACGCCTCGTCTTGATGTGTTATAAATATCCCAAGTAGAAATGACATAGTTACAGAGCGGAAAATAATCATGTGCCAAATGACAAAGTTACAGAGCGGACACGAATCACATGCCTATTTGAGCCTTTGACCTCTAAGTGTGACCTTAACCTATTCTATTTTCTTTGTTAAGTTAAGCCGAATCCGTTTGCCATTAGTAAATATTATACCAATTATGCTTGCTTGTGTGGAAGTCCAGTTAAATTGTTCCATTTTGCAAAGTATTTGATTTGTTTTAATGGTCCAACTCTTAATACAGTAGATTTCTTTGTGTTGGGTTTAAGACCAGATACTGAATATGTCTATGGTATTTATAAGTTTAACTAAAGACGTTTCATTCTCACCGTTTAGTGCAAACGGGGCATCGCCTGCAATCATTGTAGTTTTTAATTCTTCACCAGTGTTTGTGATTCCATTTATTTTATTGTTGTTTCTTACCGATATTGATAGTAATTCAATTAACATAATAAATAAATAAGGAGATAATGGACAACCTTGTCTTACACCTCTTTTAATTTAAAGAAGTCTGACATTAATCCGTTATTTGTGATGCATGCTTTTAATAGCCTTTTATATCATTATTAAAGGTATATATCCATTGTTTAAACGATTCTCGAAGATAAAAATAGTCAAGAGTTATGTAGATAAAATGACCTGCATAAAATAGTATGCCTGGTTTATTGGTGTAGTTTGGTGAAAATATAAGAACAATTTTCTTATATAATCACCAATGTACCTATTTTTTACAAAACCCGTTTGTGAATTATGTATTATTGATTTTTATACTGATTTAGAGCGGTTGGCAATTGCCTTTGATGCTATTTTGTAGTTTATATTTAGCAAAGAAATCGGTCTCCAATTATTCAAATTGATCCGATCTTGCTTTGGTAACAGTGTTATAATACTTTGTTTTTATGCCCCCGCCATGAAATGACGGAAGGGCATATAGTGTTCACCCTGTCAGTGTGTTTGTGTGTGTGTTCGAAAATTGTGAAATCCTGTCCACTCTGTAACTTTGTCATTTCTTATTGGATATTTATAATATTCGGAACAAATGTTCACCACATCAAGACGATGTGTCAAGCGCAAGACCCAGGTCCCTAGCTCAAAGGTCAAGGTCAAACTTAGAGGTCAAAGGTTAAAGGGCTCAAATAGGCATGTGATTCGTGTCCGCTCTGTAACGTTGTCGTTTCTTATTGGATATTTGTAATTTTTGGTACATATGTTTACCACATCAAGACGATGTGTCATGCGCAAGACCCATGTCCCTAGCTCAAAGGTCACACTTAGAGGTCAAAGGTTAAAAGGCTCAAATAGGCATGTGATTCGTGTCTGCTCTGTAACTATGTCATTTCTTATTGGATATTTATAATATTTTGTACAAATGTTTACCACATAAAGACGATTAGTCCAAGAGCTGAGGGCCATTTATTTACAATTTGGGTTAAACTTATTCTGATTGTTTTGAGTTCAGTACACCTATTTTGGGCTTTATGAGGTATACAAACCATTGGCGAGCTTTATGCCTCTATGGTGTTCTTTGGACTTCTGGATAACAGCCTTTTCTGGCTCTCTGAGATACTTTACACAATCAGGTACAGCCTCTATGTAGTACTTGCAGGCATTCCTGGCTGGCTGTGGTACATACCATTTCCAGGTACAGCTATTTTTGGCTCTCCTATGTACCTTACACAGATGGAGACCGCCATATCTGACTCTGAGGTACCTAACACTTTCGGTTATATTCATAACTGGCTATCTGAGATAGCTTTCACTGCCACGTGAAGCCAATTCTTGCCCTCTGTGGTACCTAACTAAGACTCTACAAGGTTCCTATCAATTTAAAGTTGAACCATTTCTCCCCCAATGAGGTACCTAACACTGCTGAGTAAAACCTTTTATGGTTCTATGAGGAGATTTACCCTGCCTTTACAGTCAGAACTCGATATAACGACATCCGATATACTGACAAATTCATTATACTGACATCATATTTGGAGACAAAAGTATTAAAACGCTCTTTGTATCAATTCAGTATACTGACATATTCGTTACAACGACATTTTTCTTGGAAACGAACGGCGTCTTTGTATCGGGTTCTGACTGTACGCTTATTTCTGGCTCGCTGGGGTACCTAATAGTGACAGGAACAGTCCGATATTGCTCTCTTAGGTTCCTACCTCCGCTGGATGCAGTAATTTCTGCGTTGCTGAGGTACCTACCACAGCATGGTATGGCCATATCTGGATTCCTGAGGTACCTACCACAGAATGTAACAGTAATACCTGGGTTTCTGAGGTACCTACCACAGCATGTAACAACCATTTCTGGGTTTCTGAGGTACACATGTACCTATCACAGCATGAACAGCCATACCTGGGTTTCTGAGGTACCTAACACAGCATGTAACAGCTATATCTGGGTTTCTGAGGTACCTACCACAGCATGTAACAGCCATACCTGGGTTTCTGAGGTACCTACCACAGCATGTGACAGCCATATCTGAGTTTCTGAGGTACCTACCACAGCATCAAACAGCTATTTCCGGGTGTCTGACGTTCCTATCACAGTCATATACAGTCATTTATAGGTTTCTGAGGTACCTACCACAGTCAGATACAGTCATTTCTGGGTTTCTAAGGTACCTACCACAGTCACATACAGTGATGTCTGGGTTTCTAACGTACCTACCACAGCATGAAACAGCCATACCACGGTTTCTGAGGTACCTACCACAGCATGAAACAGCCATACCTGGGTTTCAAAGGTACCTACCACAGCATGATACAGCCATACCTGGGTTTCTGAGGTATCTACCACAGCATGAAACAGCCATACCTGGGTTTCTGAGGTACCTACCACAGCATTATACAGCCATACCTGGGGTTCTAAGGTATCTACCGCAGCATGTAACAGCCATTTATGGGTTTCTGAGGTACCTACCACAGCAGGATATACCCATTTCTGAGTTTCAGAGATACCTAACACAGCATAAACAGCCATACATGGGTTTCTGAGGTACCTTCCATGGTTGTATACAGCCATACCTGGGTTTCTGAGGTACTTACCACAGCATGTAACAGCCATACCTGGGTTTCTGAGGTACCTACCACAGCATGTGACAGCCATATCTTGGTTTCTGAGGAACCTAGCACAGCATCAAACAGCTATGTCCGGGTGTCTAACGTTCCTATCACAGTCATATACAGTCATTTATGGGTTTCTGAGGTACCTACCACAGCCAGATACAGTCATTTCTGGGTTTCTAAGGTACCTACCACAGCATGAAACAGCCATTTTTTGGTTTCTGAGGTACCTACCATAGCTTGAAACAACCATATCTTGGTTTCTGAGCTACCTTCCAAAGTCAGATACAGCCGATTATTGGTTTCCTATGTACCTAACCATGCATGATTCAGCAGTTTCTGAATTCTGAGGTACCCACAACAGCTTGATATAGCCATTTCTGGCTCTCGTGGGTACCTATCACTGGCAGAAATATCATTTTCTTGCTCTCTTGTGCAAATACCACGGCTGGTTACATTCATTTCTGGTTCTATGGTGTACCTACCAATGCCGGATACAGCCTTGTTTGGCTCTATAAGGTACCTTTTACTGCTGGGTAAGGGCTATCCAGGCTCTATGGGCTCTACCTAACACTGCTTAGTCATCTTTTTCTGGTCCCACCAGGTATCACAGACCACTGCCGCATACAGCCTTTTCTGGATCAATGGCATGCCTTACACTGCTTGGCACAGCCATTTCTCTGGACATGTTGGAAATATCTTCTAATCTATACTGCCAACCCACGTATTAATTAAGAAGTCAATGAAGTCCAAACCATATCAATTCTTTCTTGGCCATCCCATGTCAAAGAGCAATAGCTTAAAACTGCTCATGTAATACAAATACATTGATATCATAGAATGCGATGAAATATGAGTTACACGTACATTGTATTTGTTATTAGTTACAAATATGAAATGAAACCAGTATAGCTCAGTTAACTGACAAACACTTTTTAGTGACTACTTTTCTATTGGTTAATTCTATGGTTTTTGAGCTATTTATTTGTAATTCCTTTATAATAGCCTGATCAGATATAATAATAGTAAGAATCAAGATGTAAACATACATGTGAGTTATTTTATTGCATAAAAAACAAGAACAACATGCAACCCATTACATGTATCTCTAAACAATATTGACGTGTTGGCCATAACAATGACCATAGCCTTACCATGAAAGTCATCATTCTGCATATGATATTGTCAGCCCGTTTCATAAAGAATCATAAGTCTAAAAACTTAAGACAGACTTAAGACTGACATAAGTTTTGACATAAGACCGTTTCAAAGAAGCTGTCTTAAGTTTGTCTTAAGCTTAAGACCGATATCGGTCATAAGTCCGATTTAAGAACGATTATTGACATCTTCAAATGGAGTTAGAAAAATGTACACGTGCAGTTTACCGCCGGACGTCGCTATACGCGCACCTGCACAAATAGGAGTATCTACACAGTGTGTGCCGACATGATAAATTTAGATCTAGAAATCAATAAAATTTATTAAATACAATTTTTTTATAGCTTTACTGTAGGTCTAGATCTACCCGAGATATCTTCATCCATGCTCCAGTGTGGTAGGCGCATGGTTAATGCCTACTTCCGTACGCTCACTGAAATCACTTTCTATTAAATATATCTACTTAATCATAATCTTAGTTTTGTTTTAATAGGCGACTTCGTATCCAGATTATTAGCTTTTATTTTCTGTTCACTTTAATTCGACCCAGCTACGCCACTGATCATGTGTATTGACCGTGGGAAATTCAACTCTCCCTATACGTCATCAATCAATGACATCATAAATCACGTCATCATTTTCTGTGTGGATGTAGTTTGTAAACAGTAATCAGTTTTTATCGTTCATTGTGACACTGAACATGTAACGTGTGGAATCATTAAGGCACAATTTGATATGACAATAAGAGATAGGTGTATTTTTATGTGAGGATTTAGTGTTAAGTTTTTGGCAATAAGTCGGACTGTTACTTGCAAATAATTCCTTAGAAGTCTGAAGACAAGTACTGTAGCATTTTAAACATCTAATAAGTCTAGTCTAGTGTTGTTAATATATAACTGAGGCTAGATTGAAACTATAGCAATAAATTATAATATAATTAAGGCCGATCGGCAGCCTCAATAGGCTAAACAATAAACTCGTGAAGACCAAAATAAACATAAATAAACCACAGGTACCCGGCGGTCATGAAAATGTCCACCCCCATCCCCCTTAAATAAACACCCAACAAATTCTCAAAAAATATATCACACAAAATCAGGTATTCTACTAGATTTATCATATCTGCAAGTGTGTGATTATTTTGTTGAGAACAATTTTATTTGATGTGATAGTTATTAAAACAACATAATATCAATATATAGATCTAGTAGGGTTGTAGAGTTCAGGTTTAATAGTTGCCATATGGTATAGATCTGCTTGGGTAGAACACTCACATCTTAAATATGCTATTGAGGTCTACAGGGGAGGGGGTCAAAACATTATGGGTGATTGTGTCATATATATATATTCACAGACAGTCTTGCACAGTCTGGGAATTTAGGATTTAAAACTTTATCTCAGAATCAGCAAAAGTGAAATACTTTTCCTTATTCCTGTAGGTCTATACATATTTCCTGCATAAGTTACTTGCACCAATCAGTAATTACTTGTCCAAGTCTCCCACACAAGTGCTAATTTCACAGACTGCTTGCATAGGGACCTGGTTTTTTTTTGTAATAAAAGGTATTTATAAGGCAATTGTAGATCTATGTAAAATTAGGCTAGTGCTGATCATTTTGAGAAATGTGTTCAAAGCTCAGATTAAAAACAAATTCAGTGGGTTCAAAGCCAACGCTGTGTGAAGTTTCATGAATGATTTAAATAATAATGTTGCTGTCTATTAATAACCAATCATGTTTCATGAGAAAAAGTAGTAAGTAATGGTTGTGTCAGATATTCCATCAAAGTAAATGTATCAATGATAAAGGATACAACTTATGTTTTGCAGAAATTGATTCATATTACTGAAATATCAATCAATTTCTGTACTGTTTTATTCTTTATCATTGATACAGTTACCTGTGATTCCACATATACACTTTGCAAATGGTAATGGCACTATGAATATACTGTTACACCATGACATGTTATTTAAGCATCACAGGTAAGTGTATCATTGATAAAGAATACAATTTTATTTTCATAAATATCTTAGATATTATAAACTTTATAAAAAAAATACTCTATTATCAATGGCCCAGTTACCTGTTGTTAACATGTATGGAAATAATTATATTTAATTTCAATTACATTGCAGTATCAAAGTTGAGTTGGGTCAAAGAGTAATATTATTTATATAATATGTGATTAGATATACATGTCTTTCTTACAATTTTCTGTTTTGGGTTATGATAGGGCTAGTTGGCTCAGGCTAGGGCTAGATCACAATAAACATATTTTACC
The DNA here is from genome assembly GCA_947247005.1 of Spisula solida. NCBI lineage: Eukaryota > Metazoa > Mollusca > Bivalvia > Venerida > Mactridae > Spisula > Spisula solida. Next base: position 31,017,615 of record OX365949.1, read on the forward strand.
AGTACTCATGCAGTTTTTACAAAGCATCTTTTTTTTAAGTTTGATTTTTACAGTAGCTAAATTTTCTGAAACTGTATGCCTAGATCTATATACTTTAACTAAATCTGTACATGAATGTAATTAGTGAAAATTGTGTGATAATTAATACACCTGCATTATGCCATTTCAATTTTGTAACATTTTTTAATAGTCTCATTTTGTTGGTCTCAAATTTACAATCATTATACTTCAGATGCTTTGTGAATAACATCCCTGGTGTTAGTGATGTGTAAATTTCTGATGTTAGGATAAATTAAGTGTTTTGGAAAATAGAATAAAACACAATATTGACTAGTGTAATCCTTTATTCAATGTCACATTTGTACTGATGATGACTATAATTATTTCTAATGTACCTTTTTAAACCATGTTCATGTAGAGGAGAACAAGTTAAACTAGTTTTATTTATTCTACATCATAATAATGCTATAAAATAATTTTAAATTATGCATGCTGAATATCAAGATATTTGCTTAGTGTATTCAAAGAAAAAACAAATACAAAACCATAAGTATGACAAATAATGACTATCAATCACAACCTCCAACTAATCACATTGTGACATACACATCAAACTGTTTTTTTAAAGTTCAAGTTTTTTGTATACAGTCATTTTCTTCAAGATGTTTTCAGCTAACCATTCCAGTAAATCATACATGTACCTGAAAAATACATAAACACCAGTTTACATATTTTCTACACAATATCTTAATAAGTTCTACAGATAAAAGCACAATCAAATATGTTTCTTAGACACTGTTGATTTAATTATACAAATCATTTATATGAATGTATTGTAATTGTACAGCATGCCATGTTATTAAACTCATATTAGTAATATACATGGAATGATAAATGCTCAGATGAAAACTTTTTCATGATCACCAATCATCAAAATTTAAGAGACCCTGATCTATTTCTATTAAATCCAGAAATTCTGTGTTCAAACAGTCACTATTTTAATTCTGACATGAACTGTATGATACAGGGTTTCATTTTTAGTAGATTCTACTTTGTGCAACAATGCATTAGAAGCAGTGTACATGCTAGATCTAGTAGGTTCTGACTTCAAAATTCCATCAATACAATTTGAAATAATAGCTACCATTTGTCAATAATTCTGTTTTCTGCTACATGTGAGAATCTATGTTCATTTGTTGGACTGTGAGAATATCTGGACATATCACCATGAATTGTAAAAACATCTACTGTACAGTATGTTTTAGATCTTCCTGGAATAAAGAAATGAGTCCTGCTTTAAATTAACTGCACAATTTCCAGTAAAGATGAGAAAACTGGTAGCTACTGTTCTGTACTGTAGACAAGAAAGTTTGCTGCATCTCACACATGATCAACACTGGCAATTTTAAAATGACAACCAGATTAAAACAAAGTTTCTTCAGGGCTTATAAGATCCACAGGTGCAACACACAAAATCAAAATTGGCTATGTAAGGCTATTCTGTCATTTGTTTATATGACATAGTGATAATAGCCTAAATAGGCATATTACAGTACTCAGTAGCTACTTGATTTTTGTGTCTTGTCAACTTCACTCTTGCATTTGTGATTAGATTCAGTCTGTAATGAATCAAATTAATTTAAAGTCTTAGTGGTATGCAAATAGATCTACAAATTATCTAAACAATTACATGTACATTAGACTTACAGTACTGTACTGTAAAGACATTGACAGTACACAGTAACAATGATACTCTGTATCTGAGTGAGTGACAGCAAGTGCTCACATATTTTCATTGGAAGTACAAGTGGGTGGGGTACGGTTTGTTTATTTCTCTTCACAATCCCTTTTAGAAGGAACAACTAGTTTTTCAGATAGATGTCACACCTGTCACCCAATGTAATCATTACATTGACAAAGGATTGATATATTCTACGCATTTCAGTACTGAAGATGATTGGAAATAAGGAATATTTTTGCAATTTTTATTTGTCAATTCATTGCAGTTCCAGTTGGAGTATTCTCCCTTGGCACATCTAAATATCGAATAAACAGCTTCAATATTTTATATACATGTATTTTAACACGAGATAAACAGCAGGAATTAAAAGGAAACGACCAAAATAAACATGTTAGTCTTACCTACCAGGTTTAAATTCTCATCGCTCCAGTGGAGGCATTTTTAGATTGGATTTTCTTGTGATCAGCAGATCACTCATTTAAACGATTTCCACTCGTTATACTTCTTAACCTGTCAGTGTTGGTTCGTCCCAAAACATTTCGAAACATTTTTATTTGACAGAAAATGCTTAAAATGCATTTGAATCGGGCGAAAAAATGGCGGCCATTTTGTTGGAGTTAAGATCGATATCGCACATAAGACTGCCTCCGATCGGTCTTAAAGTTAAGCACTATTTAGGACCGATATCGCACTTAAGATTCTTTATGAAACGGTCATAGGTGTAGGCCTCTGACTTAAGCATTTTTTAAGACCAATATCAGACTTAAGATTCTTTATGAAACAGCCAGTGTATATACATGTACATATGCTTGTGTCATTGACACATTAAAACTTATTCAGTATCCATAAGTTTATTAACAAAAAATGTTTTGGCCATACAAGTAACTATGTTTTACTCTTCTTACTTGACCTTTGACCATTTTAGTGGCCATGTTGGATTTCTGAGACGCACATGCATGGTCTCTCAAGCAATTCTTCTGAACTTGATTAAATGATAATGAATTAATTAAGCTAACAAAGCAATGATACTTTCCTGGCAAAACTTTTTGGAATATTCTTTGGCACAGGGACATTCATAGTTGGACAAATTTTAATAATCTGATGTAGTCCATATTTCTTCATGGTCAGCGGTGATTTACCCCCATTCTAATATTTTGAAGCAATATTTCAATATAGTTAAATAGAAATTAAACATGCATAAAGACACAAAATAATATTAATATTACAGTTATAATACGCAAATAAAATGTACCATTCAAAATAGCAATTTTTGAATGGCAAACTAAATTTCATTTTTGGGGTTAAAATTATTACCCCACCCACCTTAATACAAATTATGCTTCAAATTCTTAACACCACACCAAGGTAAAGTAAATGTGATGTGGTAAGATCGGTATAACTACCACTAGAATTATTTGGAATAGTTATTTGGCCAAAAATACCACAATTACATTAACTATAATAAACGATAAGACAGATTTTACCGATTTTTCGTCAATTTTTTCGTCATAAAAGCATGATTTTCAAATATTCAATGTATTAACATCATGATTTGAGCCTGATTTGTGTATTTCAACATGTTTCCTATAAAAATAACACATAAAACATGATGTAAGACAGAATTTGTACTTTCAGCAAGTATATTATGTCACAGTAGTGAAATTTGAAAATTGGCAGCCATCTTGGCGGCCATCTTGGATTTCTCAGCGTTGTGACAGCAGATTTTTGTAAGAAATGGGTTTTCGTAAACTGGACACTATATGCTTTCAATTCATACCAATTATAGATTTGGACAAGAATTGTAAATAAATGGCCCTCAGCTCTTGGACTAGATGTGTCATGCGCAGGAACCAGGTCCCTAGCTCAAAGGACAAGTTCACACTTTGAGGTCAAAGGTTTAAAGGCTCAAGTAGGCATGGGATTCGTGTCCGCTCTGTATCTATGTCATTCCTAATTGGATATTTATAATACCTGCTACAAATGTTCACTACATCAAGATGATGTGTCATGCGCATGACCCAGGTCCCTAGCCCAAAGGTTAAAAGCCTCAAATAGGCATGTGATCCGTGTTCGCTCTGTAACTATGTCATTTCTTATTGGATATTTATAATATTTGGTACTATTGTTCAACACATCAAGACAATGTGTCACACAGAAGATACAGGTCACTAACTCAAAGGTCAAGGTCATGCTTAGTGGTCAAATGATAAAGGTTCAAAATAGTCATTCAAATCGTACCTATTCTGTAGCTATGTCATATCTGATTGGACAGCTTTTAGCGGGGGCATCCGTGTCCTGTGGACACATTTCTAGTTATAATTGTGTTAATTGTTTAGTTTGGTATGAGTAGTTTAATGAATTCACCAAGAAATGTTTAATATCATTCCAAAACCTTCTGTTTGTTGTTTTATACGTTTTTTATAGTTCGCTTGTTTTACGTTTAAGTTCCTACTTAAAGCCATTGTATTTGGTTATTGTGTGATTAAGGTTCTTAAATCTTCAATTTGTTTTATTAAATGTTTTATCCCCTGCCGAAGGCGAAGGGATATAGTTATAGTATGCGTCCGTCCCATATTTTGTCCAGACCATAACTCTTCAACTATTTGAGGTATTGACTTGGTATATGAATAGATGGCAATTAGGAGAAGTGCAGTGACTAAGAACCATAACTCTACATGACCCATTCTTAAAATTATCACCTATTGATAATTTTTGTCCAGAGCATAACTCTAAAACTATTTATGATATTGATTTGACACTTTATATATGAATAGATAGCAATTAGGAGAAGTGCATTGACAAATAACCATAACTCTATGTAGTCCAGTTTTGAAATTATCTCTCTTTGTTTAATTTTATAAAACAAATTGCCCAGAGCATTACTTCATAAGTATTCAATTGATTGACTTTAAACTTTAAATATAAGTAGATGACATGTAGGAGAAGAGGTGCTACTAAGAAACATAAATCAAGCTGGTGCCATTCTTGAATTATTTCCCTTAAAAGCCGTAGAAGTGTAATATAAACACTTCAATTCTGAAGAGTAGTCACATGAATGAATGTTGACATATTCCCGAGGGTCATGGGTTCAAACCCCACCGGAAGCATGGCTTTTTAGCTCACCTGTCAAAAAGTGACAAGAGTGAGCTTTTGTGATCACTCTTCGTCCGTCCGCCGTCCGTCCGTCAACAATTTGCTCGTGTAGACACTAGAGGTCACAATTTTAACTTAATCTTATGAAACTTGGTCACAATGATCAACTCAACAAAATCTAGGTCAATTTCGATATTGGGTCATCCGGGATCAAAAACTAGATCACTAGGTCAAATCATAGAAAATAGAGGTCACAATTTTGACCTAATCTTTATGAAACTTGGTCACAATGATCATCTCAACAAAATCTAGGTCGAGTTAGATATTGGGTCATCCGGGGTCAAAAACTAGGTGACAAGGTCAAATCATAGAAAAACCTTGTATAGTCACTAACGGTCACAATTTTAGCCTAATCCTTATGAAACTTGGTCACAGTGATCATCTCCACAAAATCTAGGTCAAGTGCGATATTGCGTCATATGGGGCAAAGAACTAGGTCACTAGGTCAAATCACAGGTCTTGCATGTACTTTTATAACAGGTGAGCGACCTAGGGCCCTTTGGGCCCTCTTGTTTATTTTATTTTTCAAGTGTTTATGTAATGTTTTGTATTTAAAGCATGCATTTATACAGTTATATGGTGGAAAAAATATTTTGTTTACATCTTGATAATTTCAAGGTGTACCTGTATTTTATTTGGTCTAAATATGTGTATAACAGTAATTGATAATGATATATGCCCATTGATTGAAGTTTTATTAGGAATTGAGACACTATATACATTGTAAGTGTACATGTGCTGAGTATATGAATCAGCTTGTAAATGGTCATGTTTGTTGTATAAATGAGTTTTATGGATGATATTCCCGACATGACATCGCGAGTACATCGGGTAAAATTCAATACATGCATTGAAATGTCCCGATGTACTCGCGATCTGACTGTCTACAGACTTCCTGAAGCTCCCGAGCTTCCCCACCTAGCAGTACATCCCCGATGCAGTTAGAACGACGCATAAAGTCGGAATACATCGGGAGTTCTTCCGATTTTACAAACTGTCTCATGACTTCCCCGAAGCTTCACATAGACCACGAAGACCCTGTTCCCGATGCCACCCGAAGCTTATTACTTTTTCATCGGGAGTACATCGCTGAGGCAAATATAGATCAGTGAGTGAGCACTTACTCTAGCCTTTATTATCATCAATTCTACGTTATTGTATCAAGCCTATATCATACGGATACAGACCGTGCTCACAGAAATAACTACATGTACTTTTCACTGTTTGAAGCAGTATAGATAGACGTTGAGACAACACAATATATGTTACCATAATACAACGTTAATCAGACGACTAGGTATATCAGCGTTGATTTGCGATGTTATTATGAAGTCAGTGTGATCGGAAATACACATGTGTAGGGCCACATCTCGTTATCAAATACAATTAGCTTATTCGGTGTGGTAGAAAACTGTTTCAGTTACTTGCTTTGAGCAACTTCGATCATTTACCGTGATTAATCTAGTTGCTGTTACATTCGACGGCGATCCTCACACACACACAATGTCTAGATACAAATCAAAATGTTGAATAAATGTCCCCAATCAATATTTCTTCATTCAGACATAATGCGTAGTAGAAACTTAAGTGAATTCGATCACAGGAAATAAATATCATGGCGGCTGATCCATTATAAAATCTCTTTATAGATATAATACATGTTATAAGAAGGAGGGGGATATATGAAGCGAGAGAGAGAGGGAGAGAAAGAAGCAGTGAGAGAAGAGAGATTGATTCACATATTCACACATTAGAAACGTAAACGTTACATATCTCATGTTACATACTTTCCTGCTTCGTGGTACAGCATAAGGAACAATTACAAAATGTTCGATCATATTCCTATAAAGTGTTAATTAACATACGAGGGGTTATTAACAAATACGCGGAAAAGTGGTGTAGTTTCTTTATTTGTCATTGTAAGTCGTTGATTTAATGTTAATGTTTTTTATAGTTATGTATTTGTAATACGCCAATCTATTATCTGACCGATTGTCTTCAATATTGGTAATGTAACAGAGATTTCAGAGCATTTTCCCGCGTATGTGTTGATCAACCCTCGTACATTGCGATATTTGTGGATTGATGTATTCACTGTATGTTACAATATAAGTATTATATTATTTTTCATGAGTTAAAACGCTTTAATAGCCAAAGGCCAAGTGATATAGTAATAGTATGCGTCCGTCCTTCCGCCCTCACAAATCCACTTGATGTGCCAAAAATAGTTTGTGACTTTTTTCAGTTTGTGTGATTTATTTAGTCACATAAACACCAAAAGTATCTTCATTCCGTAGCGTTTAGTCACATAAAACCGTTCTGTTAGAACGTCCGTTCGTCCGTCCTGGTTAACCCAAATTGACAGTTTCTTCTAGCATTATTATGGCTTGCTACATAGCTTCCATACTTGCATGGATGTTGTATATGAACACTCTCCACACGCCTGTATCACCTAACCTCATTTTGACCTTCACCTTGACCTAATTTTGGACTTAGACTTATTGAAGGGCCAAATTCTTGGTTAACCCAAATTGACCGTTTCTTCTAGCATTAATATGGCTTGCTACAAAGCTTCCATACTTGCATGGATGTTGAATATGAACACTCTCCACACGCCTGTATCATTTGACGCCATTTCGACCTTCACATTGACCTAATTTTGGACTTAGACTTATTGAAGGGCCACATTCTTGGTTAACCCAAATTGACCGTTTCTTCTAGCATTAATATGGCTTGCTACAAAGCTTTCATACTTGCATGGTTGGTGTATTTGAACATTCTCCACACGCCTATATCACCTAACCTCATTTTGACCTTCACCTTGACCTAATTTTGGACTTATTAAGCGTCTAATTCTTGGTTAACCCAAATTGACAGTTTCGTTTTACATCATGTCCATCATGGCGTTGCCTTAAAACTTGGCATTCTTGTTTACTATCATAAGCCCCTTACATAATCAAAGCCATGTAACACTACCCAACATTATTACAGAATTATGGCCCCTGATTGACTTAGCTTTTTATGGGGTAGGCTTCCATGGGGGCATAAGCGTTTATTGAACGCAGTCTTGTTTATTACCGTAAGTCTAGTAATGAATCAAGGATCGATGTAACATGCGTGTTCTGGACACACTTTAGTATTAATTATACTTATTCGGCTAAAGAAAACAAACGATGAATATAATATGCATTTTTTGATAATGACCGATATAAAAAAAAAGTTGGGAAAAGCCTACCAATATTGGTCTAAAGAACAAGTTTAAATGGCATTCAGTAGGTTAAAGAGCAACCAATAAAAATATCTTTTTATGGAATTATTGGGGTAAAAATGTGGCTATTGGTGCTAACAAATGAAATACCAAAATGTTTAAATATGATTTTCGAAAGCGTAAAAATTGCCAAAATACGCTTGTGGTTTTAAATCCCGTACATGGGATAAAAATAATCTGAACAGTATGATCAATAACAGTTGGTTGGTTTACATTGTGTAGTGATTCCTTAGAAATATTAACGATCAAATAGGATTAATTACATTATTTAAGGAGTGGAAACGATCGTGTATAACATCACTTTGAATATTCACATGTTTAGCCAACAGGTTGATTTTTGCGATAATTTGTTGAAAGTTTGTGTCATTTGGATACTTATACATAACCCAGTCCATTCTACATGAAATGCAGGAAATAAGTTCATATTGTTCTGATACAAATACGTGGATAATACCAACCTTTTGTAAAATATGTGACCTAAAGGTTGTAGTTATCCACGAGCCTATTTTTGGAATGTTCTGTCCAACTGTTGTTTATTAGTCTAATTATTATCAGAATCATATGAATGTATGCCTTGTATTTCGTGTAGAATAGATTGGGATATGTATAAAAGTTATACAAACTTTTAATGAATTATCATACACGATTGTTTACAGTAACTACAAAAAAACAACCTTTTCGCGAAATATGTGAATAGTCATACTGATGTTATACACGATCATTTCCTATCATTTTAGTACTGAACACTTAGTGGTAACTCGGCTAATATATTGATAAGACACAACATTGTTTTGAAAACAAACCCATCAGTGCTAACATATGAAATACGGATTTTCCAAAATACCCACATCAATTTGTATTTCTCAAAAACAGATCTAACTAATGTAATGATTTCTTCAAAATTTCAACTTATATTATCGGATATCAATTATACTTGTACTTTTTGGTGAAAATGCATACCAGTATAAATGTAAATCTCGCACCAAAAAGTATGAGGTTCCAGATATTAACATCAAATTTCAACGTTTATACGTGACCAATTTCTGAATCTGCGCTGCACCAAGTACTATCAATCATACTATCATAACATATTATACATGTACTGTATTATGTGTCAATATATGTACTCAATACCATTCAATGTCTTCAAACTTGGCAATATATAGCATGAGTAGGGGCCCAAATTTCGCCGAAACCCGCAGGGAGGCTTGCCAAACGAGCTTTCAACCCACCGTACCAGAGGAACTGGTCATCGTATCGAACGATGGAACAATAGTGACCAGGTCTGTATATTGTCAATACCGATCTGCATTTCGTTATCTATCGCTTGACGCTCCTTGTGCCCCCACATACTTTCCTATAGATACATAGATTAATATTAAGCATTTTATCATGTAGCTTCGGTATAATACTTAGAAATTAATTAACATCAATTAATCAATTTAAATCAAATAAAGTTTACCAGAGTCAGCTAAACACAAATTAGGCTCATACATGTACGTTTTATAATAAAGAGAGAGAGACAGAGACAGAGAGAGGGTGGAGACTTTGAGAAAGACAGTTGTTTGAGAGAGTGAGTGGGGAACGAGAGAGTAATGTATCAATATGGAGATATTTTGAGACGTATAAGTATGTACATACCCTGTTTTGCTTCTTGGAATGACACATCGCTCTTCGTACCGTAGCCATCTGTTAACTAGTTCCTGAACATTGTCTACAGGATTTGAATTGCTGAAACCGAAATATATTGTTTTTAATAAATGACAATAATGGAGACCAGGTACAACGTAAACAGTATAAACAGCATGATACCTTTGTTCGTATCATGGTATTACGATATACATATATATATGAAATGCATACTAGGCACTACAAACATTTATGTTTATGATAAAGGTACATGTGTCGCACTTATTAGTCCATAATGTTTTGTGTTCAAGATATTTCAATCAGTATTTTAGTATTTTAATCAATGGCTGTTTTTCTGAACTTAAATATCCATTTAAAATGACATTTTAGAACAAGAACTATATCCAAACTATACATCCATATACATATGTACAATGATCTCTGAGTAACGTGATTTGGTCAGTTCATTTTGTAAGTTTATTATCCCCCGCCGATGAAACTTAAAATAAATGTGAACTACCATACTGGGATGATGCCCATCAAGTTCTTTTGGTGATCTATAAATAACTCTGGTTGCCATGACAACAGATTGGAAAAACTTAAACAATTCATACAAACTTTGTCGGCAATTTTCCAACCTGTGCAGAGATACTGAGTTTACATTCCAACCTGCTCAATATCACTGCTAACCTTTAGGCGGGGGATATCAATTCAACGAATTTGCTTGTTGCATAAAGTATGATCCTATTCGTACGGCATTAATATTTGGAACCCCAATTTAGACAATCAAGTTATTATAACTGCAAACCTCTAACAACCCTATATAGATAGTATAATCAAGTTTACATAATAGGGCAGATATATCAATTGTCTTTATTATTCTGTTTTCACACTCGTCATCATCACACTTGGAGACGGTTCTAGTTATCCACTCTTGATTTAGATCTCGAATTATGAAATCGACCTCATCCCCATATAAATATCTACAACCCTTTAATTCTGGCTGAAAATCTATTTAAGTTATTTTTGCTAAGTCATAGTTGCCTTCTTCTACCAGGTTTATTACTGTTTTTAATGCCTCGTACGTTTTAATGTCTTCCTGATTTATATTGTTTCTAAATACACTGCTTTTCATATAGAACAGATGAAGCATTGTTAGCACATTGTCTATTGTGCATGTATTTGTTATTACCTCACCATCTTGAACCCCCCCCCCCCCATTCCATAACCTTTGGGGGTTTACCCGGAGGTCTATCACCCTCTGCATTAGTAGTAGTGTATCGTTTTGGCTTTCCTGATTTGTGATACAAATTTTTTCTCGGTTGTTTTGCTTTCCTCCATATCTCTTCTGAACAGTCTAAATTTTCATTAAGTTTCCTTTTTTTCTTTCCAGTGTTGGTGTTTTTCAGTTTGGCTGAGGGAAACTCGTTCAGTAGAATTCTCGCCTGTGTGGCAGCCTTAAGCTTCGTCGTGAACACAGACGGACGGCGGTCTCTGAGTGTGACAATTATGTCATTCTTTACATGACGAAACCAATTTTCAACAGTGGAATTGCTGTCCCTCGTTGTCCCATCATCATATATCCTGGACAACATCAATCCCGACCATAGCGGGAGGATAGGCATATATGACTTTTGGAGGATGTCGATAACTTCCGGTTGGTAGAGTAGGTTGGCTTCACCAGTTTTATCCCGAAGATCTTCTTCTACCTCGTGTCTTATTCTATCAAATATTGTCGAAAATGGGGATGCTTGGCGTATTGTCAACTCATCAAGTCTGCTAGCATTGTTAGTTGTTGTGTCATCTCCGTCTTCGTCCTCACTTTCAGATTCATTTCCAGTTTCCTTGACTTCGAAATTAGACACGTGATTGATGAACTCTGCGGTTTCAGTTGGATATTGGTGTTTTGTGAGAAATACTCTGCACATGTTCTGGAATAATTGCTTCACTCTATTCAATGTAGTGCGTTTTTTGGAGCAACGCTAAGCACTTTAAAATCAATCTTCTCTTTTCTTTGTTTAGTTTCTTGATATTTTACTATTTAGTGTTCTTATGAAGTTTAGTAGCATGTGGCTTATACAGATGTGGAGTATCGTTATATCTACCTTTTCATTACTATTTGATAATATTTCGAAGCATTTCTTCAGATACGTTTTGACAGACATAAGGTTGGTGGCATTCAAACTTGCTTGTATTAACGCCCAGCTTAAGTCAGTATCTATCTTACGGATTCTTAGTGTGTGACCTTTTAATGTAACTGCTCTCTTGATCGATTTAAAGAAAAACAAGATTCTAGGAATGCTATGATCTGTAGATATTATATCTGCGATTGAACATGTTGGCATGTTCCAATCGCACAACCATTAAAAACAAAAATGGCCTCTTCTGCCTTTGAACGTTATTAATTACATTGCCGGTTACATCCATGTATATGTCTAATGCATTCGCTGAGGATAGTGTTTTCATCAATTGCAGTTGTTCATTAGAAAAGAGGATAACCATTAATGGGTCTAGTCCTATATCCCGGATATAGGGAACATTTAGCAATTCATCTGTTTCTTTTAATAATTGTAATTCATACATGATGTTGGCATGAGTGTATTCCTTTTGATACAGCTCAGAAACTAATTTTCGTATCACTGTGAGATTTGGCGTGTCCGTGTAATCGTCGTGACTAAGTTTTTCTTTATCTGCATTTATTAAATTGTCATCAAATACTTGTAAGGCATTTGTTTCCATAACTTTCTTTGCCATTTTCGATCTTGCTATTCCGCTTATATGTCGTCGATTTATCTCTTCGCCAGATGGTTCATGACAAATTGGTCTATCCCATCTCCAATATACATTTCTATCCCCTTCGTTCATTATATTGAATGTATATACGGCCTTACATTTGCTACCCATACATACTGCAGAAGCAAACACAAACGATGTCCCCTTTTGGTGTCTTGCTGAACAAACACGATGTCTCTTTGTTGTACAACTTTTGTTTTGTTGAGATATATGTCTATAAAAAATTCCTGCCCATTATTATTGCCCTAATCTCCTTACTTTGCGGTTCTTTGACCCTACCTCTTTCGTTGTTGGCTGTATTAAAGCCCATTCTTCTTCTGAAAGCTTAAACATCATTTTATTACTGTCTTCATCAGAAGATCTAGTATTATCACTTCCCATTCCAATATCTTCACTTTCGACTTTCCTATGTATTTTCTCTTTCTTTCGTTTGTCTCTTCTTGTTTTCTCAATCTCACTTCCGCTGTTATTCATAGGCGTACTATCAGTATTATGTTCAACTTCTTCTTTCGAACGTTTTGCTTCATTGTCACTATTTTCCAGTCTGTCAAACTTTCCTTCTTTGTCCATTTTCTTTCCTTTTTAATTTCTTTCCTTTATGTTTACTAAGTATCTCATTGTCACTTCCGCTGTTATTCATGGGCGTATTATCACAATTCGGTTCAACTTCTTCTTCTTTCGATATTTCACTTTTTGTTTCATTGTCACTATTTTCCAGTCTGTCAAAATTATCTTCTTTGTCCATTTTCTTGTGCTTTTTCAATTTCTTTCCTTTATGTTTTCTTAGTATCTCATTGTCACTTCCGCTGTTATTCATGGGCGTATTATCACAATTCGGTTCAACTTCTTCTTCTTTCGATATTTCACTTTTTGTTTCATTGTCACTATTTTCCAGTCTGTCAAAATTATCTTCTTTGTCGGTTTTCTTGTGCTTTTTTTCTTTCTTTTCTTTTTTATTTGTTTGTCATTCTCACTTTCGCTGTTATTCATAGGCGTAATATCACAATTCTGTTCAACTTCTTCTTTTTTCGATTGTTCCCTTTTTGTTTCATTGTCACTATTTTCGAGTCCGTCACAGTTATCTTCGTTGTCGGTTTTCTTGTGCTTTTTCTTTCCTTTCTCTTTTCTATGTTTGTCATTCTCACTCCTGCTGTTATTCATAGGCGTATCATCACAATTCAGTTCAACTTCTGCTTTCGATTGTTCCCCTTTTGTTTAACTGTTACTATTTTCGAGTGTGTCATAATTATCTTCTTTGTCGGTTTTCTTCTACTTTTTCTTTCCTTTCTCTTTTCTATGTTGGTCATTCTCACTTTTGCTCTTATTCATAGGCGTATTATCACAATTCTGTTCAACTCCTTTCGGGTGTTCCCTTTTTGTTTCACTGTCACTATTTTCGAGTCTATCCCAATTATCTTCTTTGTCGGTTTTCTTGTGCTTTTTTTCTTTCTCTTTTCTCTGTTTGTCATTCTCACTTTTGCTCTTATTTATTGACATAATATCACAATTCAGTTCAACTTCTTCTTCTTTCGACTTCTCTTTTCGTTTCATTCACACTTTTTTCGAGTCTGTCATAATTATCTTCTTTGTCGGTTTTCTTCTACTTTTTCTTTCCTTTCTCTTTTCTATGTTGGTCATTCTCACTTTTGCTCTTATTCATAGGCGTATTATCACAATTCTGTTCAACTCCTTTCGGGTGTTCCCTTTTTGTTTCACTGTCACTATTTTCGAGTCTATCCCAATTATCTTCTTTGTCGGTTTTCTTGTGCTTTTTTTCTTTCTCTTTTCTCTGTTTGTCATTCTCACTTTTGCTCTTATTTATTGACATAATATCACAATTCAGTTCAACTTCTTCTTCTTTCGACTTCTCTTTTCGTTTCATTCTCACTATTTTCGAGTCTGTCATAATTATCTTCTTTGTCGGTTTTCTTCTACTTTTTCTTTCCTTTCTCTTTTCTATGTTGGTCATTCTCACTTTTGCTCTTATTCATAGGCGTATTATCACAATTCTGTTCAACTCCTTTCGGGTGTTCCCTTTTTGTTTTACTGTCACTATTTTCGAGTTTATCACATTTATCTTCCATGTCGGTTTTCTTGTGCTTTTTCATTCCTTTCTCTTTTTTCTATTTGTCATTCTCACTTCCGTTGTTATTCAGAGGCGTAATATCATTATTCTGTTCGACTTCTCTTTTCGTTTCATTCTCACTATTTTCGAGTCTGTCATAATTATCTTCTTTGTCTATTGCCTTGTGCTTTTTCATTCCTTTCTCTTTTCTATGTTTGTCATTCTCACTCCTGCTTTTATTCATAGGCGTATTATCACAATTCTGTTCAACTCCTTCTTTCGGTTGTTCCCTTTTTGTTTCACTGTCACTATTTTCGAGTCTATCCCAATTATCTTCTTTGTCGGTTTTCTTGTGCTTTTTATTTCTTTCTGTTTTCTCTGTTTGACATTCTCACTTTTGCTCTTATTTATTGGCATAATATAACAATTCAGTTCAACTTCTTCTCCTTTCGATTTTTCACTTTTTGTTTCATTGTCAATATTTTCCAGTCTGTCACAACTATCTTCTTTGTCGGTTTTCTTCTTCTTTTTCTTTCCTTTCTCTTTTCTATGTTTGTCATTCTCACTCCTGCTGTTTAACTCCTTCTTTCGATTGTTCCCCTTTTGTTTCATCGTCACTATTTTCGAGTAATTCATATTTAACTTCTTTGTCGGATTTCTTGTGTTTTTTCTTTCCTTTCTCTTTTTTCAGTTTGTCATTCTCACGTCCGTTGTTATTCAGAGGCTTAATATCACAATTCTGTTCAACTTCTTTTTTCGAACTTTCACTTTTCGTTTCATTGTCACTATTTTTCGGTTTAAATGGTTTATCAGTATTGCTGTCCTGTGTACTAGAATTATTGTCATTCTGTTTGAATGTATCATGTACCGGTGCTTCACTTTCTATTCCGTTGATATTTTTACTTGAATGTGGACTCTTTTCGCTATCACAAGTCTCAACATCTTCTTTCAAACGTTTGCTTTTTGGTTTATTGTCACTTTTTTTCAATGTGCATTGCTTATCACTATTGTTGTCCTTTTTCGAATGTTCGCTTTTTGTTTCATTGTCACTATTTTCGAGTCTGTCACAGTTATCTTCGTTGTCGGTTTTCTTGTGCTGTTTCTAACCTTTCTCTTTTCTATATTTCTTGACAATTTCCATTAATTTATCCACTATATGTGTCTCATTTTCAGTTCCACTATTGCTATGTTCATTTGTTTTGTCGGTATTTTCTACTGTTAATCGGTCACTTCTTACTTTATCACAAATATCTTCCAAGTTTGATTTATTTTCTTGTTTTTCTTATCTTCTTTTTTCCTCCCTCGTTATATCACTCTCAATTCCAATTTCGATTTCTTTTATGGCACTAGTGCGTTCAATTGTGTCCTTTACATTTTCATCTGCATTCCTATCAAGGGGTGTGATTCTCTGTCTCGCTGTCAAAATATATATTATTTAGGATTAGTGCGGTTGGTTCAAATTGTATTGCCAACGATATATTAACACAATCGTAGATTTAAAATACATTTTGGCCACCACATGTAACATATACTTTCAGTATTTTGTACACGGATATGGGAAAAGACATTAAATCAGGAATTTCCTGAATGAAGTGTTTCTAATGTTGACCAACGACAGCTAAGATCCTAAACATTATATTTGCACCAATTCTATATGTGTATATGGCCTAAAACGTATGCAGGATAGGATGACGGTTTTGGAGTAAGCTTTTTTTAGAAAATAATGATATTATACATGCTTATTGTTCGTGTTTTGTGTGATATTATAATAATATGTATATGCAGCCTTTTTCCATCATTTGAAAACAATACAGCCAGGATTTATCAGATTAGGGGTCATTTTGTATATGAGTGTACAACAGGATAATTTCAATAAATTACATAACATATTTCCCAAATGTTGTCGCTACATGTACGTGTATTTGATAATTTGAAAATTTGAAAATTTTCTTGTATCTTGTACCTTGTACATGTGTAACGTGCACCAAGCGAAATTAGGCAAAACACAAAATGCCTCGCCATTTATTTGCTACAAATAATTTTGATTTCAAATTTTACACGAATAATTTACATGATGTTAGCCAATCATTTCTTTTTTTCTATTTTTCATTGACAATTGTACTATACATAATAATTACTGCGAAAATCTTGTTTCCTTGTCTTAAAGGGACAGGTCTTCAAAATGACCCGAAAATGACGACAAAGAATTTTTTATTTAAAATTTTTTTTTCTATTGTTTTCCAATTGCCTATTTCAGTAAATCTCTAGATTAAATCTATAGATTTACTTTTTCTAGACATTTACTGTAATATATACATACTTACATAAGACAAATCTTATAATATCATATTGTTCGTAATGGTACAGAAATATTTACTATCCAGCACTAAGAATAGTCGAGCACGTGGTCTTTTGACGGCTCTTGTTGTAAATATTTGACTTAGTTTCTCAGAATTGAGAGAGCACTGTCGTTATATTCAAACTAATTTCTAATAAATTGATAGGTATTTTTAATAATAGCGGACTATACGTTGGGCGAAGCCCAACGGATAAGATCCGGTTTACGATAACACATGTCACGTGATTTGGTCAGAGTTTGAATTTGAATTGAGTTTGAAAGTACTATCTGGTATGCTCATGCAACCCATTAAAAAAAGGTAAAATATCAAATAAGGCCCATTTGAAATCAGTTGTTATCTGTGCTTACATGTATATCTAATTATTCATTTTTTAATTAGTTACCCCTGAATTAAGTAGACCTAGAATTAAACAAATTGAAAAACGTGTATTATCCACAGACAGATATATTTTCATTTTGATCGGGCTGACAAATGTTCTATCGGACTGACAAACGATAGCAGGTTTGTATCGTCTTTCGTTACTTTGTACCCAATATTTCGTATCAAACCGCTATCGAGCGCTTTCTTGTGCAACGAACCGCTTCGATAGGTTGAATAGACGTAGGAAAGCGCTCGGTAGCGCCTTTTGGAAACGGCTTGCTCCAGATTCGTAACTTCGTAACCAAACAATTTTTTGTGAAGTTATGCATCACCAAAAAGTCCAGTACTAGATAAGCATGTTACAAATAATGTAGGACAACTGACATAGTCCGCTAAAAATATGCTGTGCATTAGTTCATATTATTTAACTCCAAGAAAAGTATATAATTACTGTGAATAACATTGAGGATCAGGTATCTACATATCTTAGAAAACGACGACAGATCTCGGTGAAAATTAGACATACGAGTATTCAAGAGCTCACAATCACGTAAATTGTCAAGACTCAGTTCCATGAAACAACGAAATGGCGAGACATTTTGTAAACCGAGTTTGGTTGTGATGATAAACCTTAAGGTGGACTGGAACACTTTGGGTGTCACACCACAACCAAATAATTAAAACACACGTTTTCTCTTTTCCAGTGACAAAGTTGAAAAAATATCCATGCACAATTTATCACCATAGGACAGACTATCATTATCACTTACACCGATTCCTTGAACGGTTGTCTATGTCCTTGTTTTTGTGTGTTTGGGTGTGTTTTGCAAGTTATCAACAAAAACATATTTTCAAACCGAAAGTTGACCTGTCAAAAACTACATTTTTCATGATAACTTGCCAAACACACAATAACGCTCAAAAACAAAGGAGGAAGTACCTTTGGAAACAAGTAACGATACTTTTAGCTGCATTTGTTTCAATAAAAATACAACAGATAATTTGAAATTTCAAATCAGCTTTGGAACTCACCAGTGCATAGGTGACATGATTTCCAAGGTCATAGACATCTGTTAAGTGATAAAGGTAGTCAGTCCTATATTGATAAATTGTGCATGGATATTTTTTCAACTTTGTCACTGGGGAAGAGAAAGTATGTATTTTAATTATTTGATTGTGGTGTGACACCCAAAGTGTAGTTCACCTTAATCGTTATCTAGACACACACTATGGATACATGTATCATCCTTAGTACTAATGAGACATCCTTGGAACAGGCCAAAATAGTGTTTCAAAAGAATCTAATACCACTACAGTAGAAATATATAAAGTTAAAACACTTGAGTTTCGAAGGACGGCTTGTGGCATCTGAGAGAAA
The DNA here is from genome assembly GCA_947247005.1 of Spisula solida. Classification (NCBI taxonomy): domain Eukaryota; kingdom Metazoa; phylum Mollusca; class Bivalvia; order Venerida; family Mactridae; genus Spisula; species Spisula solida. The sequence goes on from OX365949.1 coordinate 31,036,362, forward strand.
GTGCATACAAAGAATGAGAATGTTTAGATAGTTTAGTGTCGACAATCATAATTAAGTTTTAAAACACTTACCATCTTTTCTGCGTTTGACAGGTGACAAACACGACAAGGCTGGGTCCGTACGCTTCGTCTGACATTGCGGCACAGTAGATTTCACACTGTCAGGACATTCTGGCACAGGAGAGAGTCCAGAGTCGAACCGCCGTTGTTGTCTTGTGTAATGTGGCGGTCTTACAATCGTTGTTGCTACACATATAAAATAATTACTAGTAGCATTTTAATCATGTAGTATATTACATGTATGAGGGTACAACACCCCCTTTTCGTACTCCGTACTCGAGGGTCAAAATGTATTGGCATTCCGTACTTGAGGGTCAAAATTAGTGGCATTCCGTACTCGAGGGTCCAAATTTAGTGGTACTCCGTACTCGAGGGTCTAAATTTAGAGGTACTCCGTACTCGAGGGTCAAAATTTAGTGGTACTCCGTACTCCAGGGGGGTGGGGTGTTGTACCTTCATGTGCGATTTCGTATGTGTCTAGTTTTTGGATTCTTTGGCCAATTGCATTTGTATCATGTAAAATGCATTATTATATTTTAGTACCAGCTCATATAATACTATAAGAGAATTTTATTTTAAGCCCCATATTCGGTTTTATACATGTGAAAAGTTCATACATCAAAGACAATATGTCATGCATAAACCGGCTTATACCGGGAAATGGGCCTGTTCGCGTAAAATACGGTGTACTCTATTTTGTTACAGCAAGGTGATAACACTTTGTTACAGCGATGTGATAATACTCTCTCTATGCACCGTCTGTATTGTGCATTACCATATATCGTTGTATATGGTGCCTGCATTGGATATCAATGATTTTTACAATGCATCATGGGAATTCGTCTGTAAAACAATAACGAAAAAAGTAAAATGCGTCAATAGATTATAAATTAAAGTAATTTGATTTGTGAGGCTTTATATTACTCGGTACATGCGTCTTGGTCCTACTTTTGACACTAAGCACCAACCATATTTGTATTTATTTCAAATCTATGTAGATGTGCCAATATGGCCTAAGATATGGTCATACATGACACACATTCATGTGTTACCGATATATATTCAAAATATCTAATATCATCAGGTTTGCGACCTTTAGATAGGGCAACAATCTTGTATTATATGATTTGCCATTGTGACCTAGTTTTTCATCTAAGATAACCATGGACAAAAACTTACACATAAATGAAATAGATAAACATTTTCACCAAGTTTGATCAAGATCCTTCCAGAAATACAGTCTCTAGAGTCGTAACAAGGTTTTAATTTGATTTCACCCGGACACCTTGTTTTTGAGATCACATCAAACACATCCATCCCCATATTATCCGGACAAGCATTATGACCATGTTTGATCAAGCTATGATAATTAATGTGACTTTTAGAGTTACAACATTTTTTTTCTATGATTTCATTTTGTGACATAGTTATTTGTCTATGGAATTGAAAATGGCGGACAGTGTAAACGTATTTTTGCTTCGATGGTACATATTTGGATAGTATGTGACATTTAGTGATTAATCGAATTTATTTTGAGCAGATGTTGTGAGATTCTAAAACTGTAGATTTTAAACATTTGTTTGTGAGAAAATTGTGATAAAATTGGATATAATATGGCATATGAGCTGAAAATTGCATATATATCAACAAAGCACCCACCATAGAAAACAATTACCTTACCATAATAAACCAATGCATAGTGAAAATTGAAACCCATGAAAACCAATGCATTAAAAATGATGACAATGCCTTTGTCACTGAGTTTCTGTAAAACTGGTTATTGAATTGAAGATGTTATACTAAAACATGCATATAAAAAGTCATTCTAAAGTATTGAAAATTACTATTTTGTATACGTCAATTTCCTTAATAACGTAGAACAGATAGGACCTGAGGTGTCAAATGTTTCTCCAAATCGTAGTTAACATTCAAACCTTTTATATTTTTCTAAAGTTCTCTAATTGCAATCCTTCTGAAGCGAGTCAGAACTATGATTGTAACTTATTTGGTAATAAGTACATTGTCATTGATGTTATATGAAAGAATTTGCCTTTATCTTATGACATATCTTTTAGAAAAGTATAAAATGTTTGAAATCTAAAGTGTCAACTACGATTTGGAGAAAAATCGACATCGGTATGAACATTCGAACCATGTACATGTTTAGAGACATCTACTTATGCAACAACAATAAACAACACCATATTGATAGTTCGTCCCTTGATTGGCACAATGTAAGAAACAACAAAAAAACACCATTACACCACTTTCATCCATTGCCTGATGCTTTTACATAGAGAAAGTGTTAACACACCGCTGTACATTTATTTGTGTACACATTTGCAAGTTTCAGATTTGGTGGATAGGCCAAAAAGTACCGGGGAAGCATCGGGAATATCTGACAAAATATAAGTAGGTCTCGCGTCAGCAAATTCGCTTTAACGTCTTACCTCGTCTGCCAGTGTCACAACGTTTAGCCTCCTTTTTACCGGTGGTCATGTTCATACGCACGTGGGCAGGGACACAGTAACCTGCAATATATTATATGTCTAACGTCAGTAACGAAAACCTATGCACTGCACCAAGCAATTGAAACCAACCACAGGGCCGAGACATGGCGGGGGATAGCGGGGGAAATGACCCGTGGTATTACCTCTCCGATGTCCACGCACTGAGAAATTGGACCCCCGTGTCTCTTTATTGTAACTTACATTGTAAGGGCGGGGAGATATACCCGTGTTGTAACCTAGAAATCGTCCCCGCAGGGCGGGGATTGTGCACAGTATACATAAAATAAAATGCTAATTTTGTCTTTAGGGTGAATACGAGATCGATATACTACATGTATGTGTAGATATTACAATAATGTATATTGCATGATAGTTTTGTTGAGAAAGAAAAATATACATTTTCAAAATAAAAATATGAAATTACCTTCAACATACTGTACGCATTTTTTGTGAAGACAATAAGGAATAAAGACACGCATACACTGATCATAGTATTATTACGTACATGTACGAGTTACGAGGGGTGAGCAATATATTTTGTCCAAGGGCGTATAACTCCGGTCGTATTGGCAGTAGTCATTTATTTTTAATTGGATAGCATAAAGCAATTATCCAGGTATGTTATGGTATGATTGTGGTGTGGAAACATGCTTTAATAAATGTATGGCGTCCATTTCTTATAGGGGCATCTCGATTATACCGAGTATCTTTAAAATTTCTAAGAAATAATCTGGTAAATTGTATGTCTGATTTAAGCTCGACCATTCGAAGAATAGGGAGAGCTATTCCAGTCACGCGTTCGTCGGTGTCCGCGTCGGCGTCCGTAATGCTTTCAATTATTGCACATATCTCCACAACTATCAAAGCTATCAACTTGAAACTTCATACACACATCCAGTGTCATGAATATAGCTCACTGACCAAGGCCCATAACTGTGTCAAGCAATTTTACCCATATTATGCCCATTTTTGGGCTTAGCTTATATTGAATAGAAAATGTTTGTAATACTATTATTCTTAGTTATTTATGTAATATACATGTATATCTTCATAATTCAATCTGTCGAACTACATAAGGTTAACTACGTACTTCTAATTTGAAACACCGACGAAAAGTATGTCCGGTCATAGAGCGTTTCTTTGAGTTTTTTTATACAATATGGAGTCCATTCAACAATGTTCGACACATATAATTATTTGTGTTTTATACTTAAGGCACAAATAATTTTGGTTCACATCACTAAGCTCTTTCAAACCGACATATTAAAGTTTTTCATTGTCAAATATTTTCAAAGTCTATCATGGCATTGCTTTCAAACTTGGCATACTTGTTTACCATCATCACCACCTTACCCTATCATGGTTCTTAAACACTATCCATCCCCAATCAATCCCCACCCCTTGCAATTAGAAAATCTCAATATTTACTGACTTAGAAATTCTAAAAATTTTACTATCCAGCACTGAGAATAGTCGAGCGCGCGGTTCTTCTGACCATTCTTGTTATATTTCTCTTACTGGATCTTCAAAGATGTTATGTATGTCCAAAATGTGGCAATTTCTTCTGAGATTAAAAAAGGTTGCCTAATCATTTGTTCATATTTTCATATAAATGCAGTATGAATGCATTTTTTACGTGGAGTCATTTCTGGAAGGAACCTTATGTCTTTTGTAAGATTAATTTCCGTTTTCAATTTTAATATATAGAAATCAGCAAACAACAGCGTTGAACAGAAATATAATATTTACGATGTTATTACATTTCCTAGAAAATGCTTCAAAAACAATGCTTTAAAAGCACCATCAAATTAAATTTATCTAAATCAAAAGACAAGCCTTATATGTATCATGTATCATTATGCGAAAGTTTAGCAAAATGGCATGACTTTTAGTATTAAAAATAAGTAAAAATGAAACAATATTTGCAAACGTTAGACACTTTTTCAAAAGAAATTTAGGACGCCTATATTAATTATCACTGCGAACTTATTAGATCATGGATTTTCATGAAATCTTCACCAAAGTGAAGATAAAAGTTGCCTTGATGAGAAGCAAACAACAATTTATGTACAAATCCCACACAGTGCGAGTCATATGACCTTGGAAAAAATTTATTGGCATCCCCTCGTATCTAATTGAGCTTGTTGATACAAGGGTCTGTGCAATTATTATGCAATAACTTTTCATTATATTCAACTATTGAACATTATTGCATACCTTCAGGTATCTCCTGAAACTGGTCAGTCAAAACCATCTCTGGGGCCCACATAATCGCAGTCGATTGTGAATGTGCTCCTGAAATGGAAACACAATTCTCCTCAACTTCAATATTATCAAGTATTTTGAGTATGATATTAACTTAATATATATATCATATTTGTGTACCTACTATTATACTGGTATCATAGACATAAACAGGGCATTTAACATTTTCTCTCCTGTATGTATTGCAATCTGCTACTTTATTAGACAAAAAACCTGAAAGCGCGATACCCAAGTTGACTACATATGGATCTTTATGAACTATAATATATTTACTTATTTAGTTATTATGAATAGACTATAAGTTATTTGATTTTATCAACAAGTTTAATTAAATAAGCATTAAATCAACAGTATACTTACACTATGTAAGTCGGGCGAAAATCTGATGATTGAACCGCAGCGTTCGACAGTCACTCGGCAACTGACTTTTGACGTACCTCGTTCTACCGTTATATACAATAGTGTCACAATGACGTCAGCTAATTGAATCACAGCTTTTGGACATAGCAACGTTGAATAGAATTAAGCTTCTTCCGACGCGACTTGAAAGAGCTTAGTGATGTGAACCAAAATTATTTGTGCCTTAAGTATAAAACACAAATAATTATATGTGTCGAACATTGTTGAATGGACTCCATATTGTATAAAAAAACTCAAAGAAACGCTCTATGACCGGACATACTTTTCGTCGGTGTTTCAAATTAGAAGTACGTAGTTAACCGTATGTAGTTCGACAGATTAAATTATGAAGATATACATGTATATTACATAAATAACTAAGAATAATAGTATTACAAAACAGAGCTGATGTACGTCACTTTACTTAAATTCAAGAACTTCAATATGTACTTCAATCAGCAAAATCCCAAAATATCAATATATTTAAGTTCATTTCTATTACTGTAGACATAGAATGTAGATGTATGTGCTAGGTCTACAAAACATTTCATTTGCACATCTGCATGTAGATTGTAGACATAGATCTACAATAATTGTAGATTGTAGACATGGAATGTAGATGTAGGTGCTAGGTCTACAAAGTATTTCATTTACAGACCTGGATGTAAATTGTAGACATAGATCTACAATAATTGTAGTCTGTATACCTGGAATGTAGAAGTAGGTGCTAGGTCTACAAAAAAGTTCATTTGCAGATCTGAGTGCAGACTGCAGACCTAGGTCTGCAAAAGACTTCATTTGCAGACCTGAGTGCAGACTGCTGCAAAATATTTCCATTTGCAGATCGGAGTGCAGACTGCAGACATAGGTCTGCAAAACATTTCATTTGCAGACCTGAGTGCGACTGCAGACCCAGACCTGCCAAATAGTTCATTTGCAGACCTGCGTGCAGACTGCAGACCTAGGTCTTCAAAATATTTCAATTTGCAGACCTGTGTGCAGACTGCAGACCTGGGTCTTCAAAATATTTCAATTTGCAGACCTGAGTGCAGACTGCAGACCTGGGTCTGCAAAATATTTCATTTGCAGACCTGTGTGCAGACTGCGTACCTGGGTCTGAAAAATACTGCATTTGCAGACCTGAGTGCAGACTGCAGACCTTTCATTTGCAGGCCTGAGTGCAGACTGCAGACTTGGTCTGCAAAATATTTCATTTGCAGACCTGAGTGCAGACTGCAGACCTAGGTCTGCAAAATATTTCATTTGCAGATCTGATACGCTCCCTACAGCGCTTTGATTTCCACTTAACCGTTACCATTCGCACGCTGCTTAAAATACTAGAATATTTTGATATTTGACCTTTACAAAACTGCTGTGAACCCTGATACACATTTTCATTGGTTGATGAAAGTTTACTTGTATGTATAGAGAGAGAGGTATAGCAGAGAGTTTAGTGGTGACCATGAAGGGTTTAAACGAGTACACACACTCAGTCTGAGGTTTAAATAGTTCATGATTCTATCGACTGGTCATTATTTATTAGTTATTATCAATATGATAAACTGATAGTGCGAGAGTTTTAATATATAATACAAGTCATTCTTTTAACACACGAGCGTTTTATAAACAATGTATTTAAACCCCGTTTACATTATCTGTACGCTGGTTGTGGATTGTCCTGTCTAAAAATAGCAATAGCGCAAATACACTAGCGATAGTGCAGAGCCTAGAAACGATGTAGTTTCGGGCGAGGCAATTGGAGAGTACAGATCTGAGTGCAGACTGCAGATGTACGTGGCAAGTTCACGCTACTACCGCCTACTGTGTAATGTCTCAGTGTTTTATTTATACATGTAGTACCGCCTGAATTACGTTTCCGACTGTAACCTAGGCAAGGCTAGATAAGACATTCGGATTCAGCCCAATCAGTTTAAACTGAGTGAAACATTATAAATGCGTTTACATTTATATGAATAAGCTGAAACTGAAGCTTACTGATAAGCTTTTCACCCCTCGGTAATGATATACGTACAGTTCGATACGTTGCGTTCAGCATTACCAATATAATTTAAATTAATTTCAAATATAATCAAAGCACAGAGAGTACTAGTGGGAGGCGATCTGGTTGCTGCTACTAAAGCTTAAACCGACTTTACACGTTTAATGTCCGTTTTCTTACTGCCGATCTTGTCTTGAATGTCAAAATAGGCATATGTGACTATATAGGCATGTTGGGTATCTAAATAATTGTTAAAAGGTGCATATTAATTTATATGTAATACGTGTATTGAATGCGTATATCAAAAGTGGCTTTAAAATAATACTACGCGCCTATTTATCCGATTCTACAGTACCGTCTTGTAATCACTTCCCTCGCAGCGGGAGACAGTCTATAGAAAGCGGCTAGCTAGTACAGCGACACCATATGATTGCATAACAGTACTTTGCAGACCGTATACGATTCATTGATAAAACCATCACTTGACCGTAGTCTGAAGTTTCTAAAAATAGCTTTACAGCCGGGACATTTGATGAACACGTCATTTTCGTAATATGAAACAAGTTCGGTATCAGCCGGTGTAGTGATTTATTTTGCCAAAATATCGATTTAACGAACAGTTTCACAATAATTTTTGATCTTAGAATAAACAAATGTTGCTTATTGGCTTAAATCAGTTAAAAAATTTGAAGAAACATATGTAGCAGTATTGGGAATGTTGACAGTTTCTGGAACTACTTGAATGCGGATTCACATAGCAGCCTAAAGGCGGTTAATTTTGTATTAAGAAATGGGCAATGGTGGTAATGAGAGGCTTAATCGCCTCCCAAAAATCAAATTGGCCCGAACATATGGAATGCACTCGGAATGCAGACGGAATACATTTCCAACAAACAAGAATGTACCTCGAATTCCGGCTCATTCCGACTCTCGTGTGATTGTGGTTATAGTACTGAAACCAGATATTTTTAGAATTAATTAGTTGCACTTCGTTCATTCATTCGTTCGTCACATAACACAAACACATAAATAAAGAATATTTGTTTGTTTTGATTGAATACGATTGATATCTCATCGTGTCGTGATAAAATTTAATAGATCTGAGCCTCGACATGAGAATAGGGCCCTTAATGACATTGGCATGAAATTGAGAAAATGCAGTTTAAAGTTTCGTTATCATTTTCGGTAATTGTCAGTACAGGGTCAAACAATGCACACAAATGTTCAATGTTGGATCCTGCCTCTAACTGTGTCTTGTAACATACCTAATATGGAGTTCCATACTAACAAGTAAGATTTGTATTTTTGGGGGTAGAACATAACAAAATATAAACAAACGCGAGGAATTTTGGAATCGGCCGACCACAATGTCATTTATAATCATATTTTATCGAAAATCATTGCGATAGGATCGTAGTAACTTGTAGTGCAATATGCCATGATATTTTATAAGCTTTTGTTCAAGATGCGATAATTTGGGGTAAAATCTTACAAAATATAAACTATGAAAGGGTAATTTTTGGAATCCGTTTACTGCAATGCCATTAATCATGTTATTTGAAAATAAATCACTTTGATAGGTACATGTTGTTTATCCGCTTAAGATATATTTTTGGGATAGAACAAAACAAAATATAAGCAAAAGTGGGGATGTATGGAATCAGCGGAACACAGCGTAATTCATAATTGTATTTTATCCAAATTCATTGTAATAGGATTATAGTAACTTGTAATCATAAGATTGTATATTAAACGTTTATTCAAGATACAATATTTTGTTGTTTGTATAATCATTACCCGAAGAAGCCTTCTGGAGGAAACGTTGTGATTAAATGAATATACATTAAAGGTGCTGCCTCACGTTTTGGTGTATTGCAAAAATAAAATAAAATTGCCAAATCGTCGCGTAATGTTGGTACAGTTGCCTGTATATGTCATACGCAACCACACTGACATTTAAAATACCTCGCACGTACATTGGCATTTGTTAAGCATTTAGTATGTTTACATCTAACATTTTATAGGGTATTAATACCCTAGAGAATTTACACTACAATCACTAAAATTGCCTGAAACCTTTTTGCATTCGAATTGCTAAACAAATTGAATACCTCAGATGTTTACACTGTAGTTTGTTGATGTTAAAGTTTGATAATGTGAGAAATTGCATTATTCACAAAGCAGTTTTGAAGGAAACTCTGAGCTATTTTTGAAGAAATAAAATACCAAGTGCGTGATATCAAGAGTGGTTTAAATTGCCTTTTTGCCATTAATCATTCATAAACCAACCATCAGTGGCTTTCTATTACATAAATACTTGGTCAGAAAGGAAAATTACGTCATACAAAAAATTTACCGCGATCTGTAAGGCAGCACCTTGAAATGTTATTCGTGTTTGGTGGTTATATTCTATTTTTAATATTTTGTTTTAACTCGTTTCTAAACCTTACGACCCCAAGTTCACCATTGTCTAGAAAAGGGTCGCGAATACTGAGTATGCTTCTTACGAATTCGGTTATAAAAAAAACAAAGAATAAATTCATAAATCACCGACTATTGTTTTTTTAAAATTCCTACAAGGCTGTACAATGAGAAAACTAATTACAATGAACGAACTATGCAATACGAATGGCCTCATGTTATCCATTTATTTGTAAACAGAAAACCAGCCAATGAAAATTGTGTTATGCATTTACGTCATACCACTACAAGCAGTTTAATGCAGTCTAAGGCAACAGAAGACGTCGAAGAAGAAAAACAGTTTTTAGTACACACGTGTTTTTTCCGTTATAACTTTTTTAAATAGTTTTGCATGAAATATTTTGATTGACTTTCAAACATACCTCATACATCAGTAGTAAGTGAAGTTCCCTGACTATCCCCTGATTCAATTCCCTTCATTCCGAGCACAAACCTAAAAATAGCTCATTTCGTAGGCATATGTTGATTCCGTCTTTCGTCCAATCACAACGCTCGGTAAGCTACGCGCGGAATTTCATAAACACACTCACGAGAAAATGTAAACATGGATCGAGTTATGGGATTTAAATATTTACGAACTTAATTTAATGAAGTACTTTTTAATTAAATATGGTTTATAAAGCAGCCGTTAATAATTACAGAGAGTACTGTACGAGCAGCTATATATATCGTGGTATGAAATCAGGGTTTTGACGATGAGTGGTCAGAGTCTCGGACGTGAAGTCGTGATCGTAATGGATCTCAAGCTTTGTCAGAAATGGAAACGGCAATTACAATAAGCCATAGACATTAGATCTAATTGGAATTATTAATAACAAAAGTGAAACTGAGACTGTGTGTCCGTGAACGCCTCAAACGGAAGTAAATTTATTGAAAACAATCGTCAGTTTTGCCGACAGGTGCGCTCGAAACATATTCGCCATCGAAGAAAAAATAGTGAAATTGTTCCGTGTCCAGCTGATTCGGATGTTAAGGTAATAAATAAATCATTGTCACGATTTATTGTTCTGAATACTATCTAAAAATCGATGCAAAAACATTGCAAATTATTTTTTTCTTTAATTAATTTTCCTAACGATCAATTTGAATATTTCGTTTGTTAAAGCTCGATTTTGATTGCATCATGACAGGAAACACCCTTAACAAATATTAGTCATTGCTATAAATGGAAATTAACTAAATGGATGTGATCGCTGCGCTCGAAAAACGTGGATTTGAACCAAAACACAGGGGAAGAAAACCCTGGTGAACGAGAATCTTATCACAGGTTTGGATAAATAAATAAGAGGATATTTGTTGTTTTTGGTTTAAAATCGAATTTTATTTTAACGAGTGATCCTAGAAAATCAATATTTTTACCAGTGGCGGAGCCATGAGTGAAAATTTTAATTTTCTTTGATCATGAGTGAAATAAAATTGATCTTACACCAAAAATCAACACATTTTCTGTTTATTATATGCGTAAATTTCTCTTAAAATGTGCCGTAATTGACTTAATTGAAAAAAAATCACGTCGACATTTGAACGTTACGACGTGAGAATAATGACGTATTGATGACGTAACACATATTTTAAAGCCCGATGCCGTTGACGTTACGTGTCTTTTTCTGCATGATACTGGAACCAGCTATTAAAACAGTTAAAATAACAAAGTGGTAATTTCACTGTTATTTTCACTGAAAAAACTCCATAATCCATTGAAAGCAAATAATAAAGTTTTTTCTTCAAAATGAAATACGGCGGTTCATTGAACCATGAAACATTAAAAACCGTATAAGTACCGAGAAACTGACCCATAGGTGCAAATTAAAGGACAAGGTTCACTAATGGTTTAATTTGGCCCTGTGATTTTTCAAAAAATAAAAATGCATGTTCCTATAAATCTGTCCTATAATTCAAATAACTTAACATTTCCTGAATAAAAAATAAGCATACATATCCCGATTTCCCTTGCAATTTGTTGACAAAACTGCCGAGAATATGACGTATATACGAGGGATGATCCATATATAACGAGAAAATGCTTATAATTTTGTTATGATCCGTTAGATTTTACTCAAACTTAAGCTGGTAGTAATAACATACATTAGCAATGTTTCCCTGAATGTTCATAATTACAGAGACATCATGCAAAAATCTATGGTTGCTAAAGTAACCCTCGATACGCCAAGGCGGGGCATTTTTCGGAGTTTTCACCATTTACTAACAGCAATGTGATGACAATTTGTACTTGGGGTCACCTAAGACTCGCCTGACTCATGATGACGTCATACACGGGTTGTGTTGTAATTCGTTACGTCACGCACGTGGTATCGTTCCGGGATAGCAAAAATTACCGATGACAAAAGAGTTTCAATAAAATATTAAGTTTTGAAGAAAACAAGTAATAATAAAATTGTGCACGATATTAAGTAAACATTTCGTGATCATGTCATGTCTAAAGCTTCGATTTGTGAACATTATAACATATTAAAAATTGACTGGAAAAATGCTAGAGATCTAACGCAAAGTGGACGTAACGTTACGTCAACGTCAGAACTACGCACGAAAATGTTGGTTGTTTCGAATGAAATAACTAAGGATGACTATCGTGAGACTGTTTTCAACTTGGTATGACATCGGCGAAGACGTTGAAGGATGACAATCTGAAAAGTTTTTAAAAATTAATTTAGTAAGGCTTAAGGAATGTGAACGTCAAATTGATCAAGATTAAATTCTGAATAACGTTAAAAGGTGCCAAAATGACGTTGCCCCGCCTACCGGTTTCATAGGTCGGCAAACATGTTCCAAATAATTCATTATTCGATATATGGGAAAACTATGTCGTACGTTTTCTCCTAATATATGTATTAACCCCAAAATAAAATATTTTGAGAAAATACTAAGTACATGTAATAACAAAATTATAAGCATTTTCTCGTTATATATGGATCATCCCTCGTATGTCATGTTTAGCCCAAAATGTCATTTTTGGTCATTTTCACGGCTATTAACAACGTAAATCCTTCCCAAAAACCACGATGGCACTCTTGCAACACTTTAATATTTTTTTACATAACCAGTGTTCTGCAAGTTTTTATATATGTACAAAATATCAAAGTGTCGCAAGAGTGCCATCGTGGTTTTTTGGGAAGGTTTAACGCCATAAAAAGCCATGAAAATGGCTAAAAATGACAGAGGGGAGTTAACCCTGTCAGATATTGCATTTTTTTATGTAAAGTCGGTATTTCAAAACCTAAATTGGGCTTTGTTCTTTGCATTATTTTCTTTATTTCTGTCCCCGTGATCAGAGCATACAGTTGAAAACGAACTTTATTGGCGGAGAGCGCACATATCTTCATTAGCAACCTGACAATCGCCCAATGAACACACGGCAAAATTGTGTGACTTTAGATTTTGCTGATTTCATCATTTGTCTATTCTGTTTGTGACAATTATCATCAGATGTTACAAACATCAATCGTATTGTCATTTTCTACACATTCAAACTACGTGTGTTGAAAATTTCAGAAAGATCAAACACGGACTAGTATTGACCGAGCTATGGGTAAATAAACAGGTGTGTACTTATAAGTTTTGTTAGGTGTATTTGAGCTCATTTGTGTGTATATAATTATGTATAATGTGTTACTAATTAAAATCGAAATACGTAAACAAAGTATATAAAATGGTGTTTTTATATCCCAAAAACTATACAATGACTGGTCCACGGGTGAGAACTTGGGTTGGATTAAACTAGAGTCGGATCTAGACAAAAACCCGCCGAAGCGCAAAATAATTGTTTAAAACATATTAAGGACGTTCGATAGGGTTAGTAATTTTTTTAAAAGATAACAAAAAATAGGCACAATTATAGTTTAATATATACTGAAGCAATATGTGAAATAAAAAAGGTATGTCGCGGTACTATTAAAGGGGTCATGGGCCCTTTTGCAACATCACTTTTCAAGAAAATGACCATAAAATCTGCTATTTCGCAATGTATTCATTTTTGGATTAAAATCGATATTTTTTCTTGTTACAATCATTTCCATGGGTTTGTATGAACAAACACATATTATTCAAACATTCCTATACACTTTTGGTATTAATTAGAAAATTCAATAATTGTCAAAATTTCCGAAAAAATGACTGCTAAAAAAGACAAAAAAATACACAAAATCGACCGTAGCTCAAAAACGACCTCGATGACCAATATATTTTTTATTGCAAATTTGTGGATAAAAGTGTACTCAATCCAAATATTAAATAAAAAAGATAGGTCACGGGACTACTTTTTTCGCCATGACGTCATTATTGTCCCCCTATATCATAAAAAACCTTAGTGAAATTGCGTAAAAGTAACGCATTATCTGCACGAAAAAATATTCTAATACCAAAAGAGTACTTACATTTGAATATTATGTACATAAAAGTATAGTAAATATAAACTTAGAAGAAATTGACGTGTTACAAGAATTGTTTTAGTTGCAGTTACGTCGTAATTGTGTCTCTTTGTTATGAAAAGTGCGGTAAAATGGCGGTAAAATGGCGCAAAAAGGCCAAATTAGTACATTTTGCATGTATGTTTTTCCCATAATTTCTAGTCTTGTCATAATCTATTTTTGGCTAATGATGTTGATTAAAGTGTACTTTATCTAAAAATTAAAATAAAACAAAGGTTATCACGCTACACTTTGTGCTATTATTACTGAATTATCTCCCCTTTTCCCCAATTTGGCAGTGACGTCGCATTTCATACAGCAAGGGGGCACAGATGGGCCCTGAATCGCTCACTTGAATAATCTTCACAATTTTAGTCAATATATCATAAATTTATTCCATATATATCTGTAAAGGGGGATTTGTAAAGTCCCAGGCAATACAAACACTTATTATTAATGGGTACAGGAAACCCAAGTAATAATTCCTAATTTCACAAAAAATGAACGAAAATGTAATCGCTATTTCACGCAGAGTGTTTTCATATTATTTGCTCAGTGAATTTATTTTTTACCCCAAAGTACCTATATTTATATTAACCCTAGATAGTATCATGACAAACATTTTGTCCAATTTTGCAAGACGACCCAGTGCAAAATGCGGCCTCTATCCCCGTTTAAGCTATATGCGCAGAAATGATGCGCATAAACAACTGTATCAAACGTCCTTAACGATAGATTTGTGTTATTTATGTTTGTACGAGAGGTGCCCCACTTATATTTGAATAGCGTTGAATGTCCTATATTTTCATGTTAGCCCGATATAAATGAAATAACTCTTTTGAACCGCGTATAGTAATGATTCAGGTAATATATGCAATATCTTTTTTGTTAGTTTGCAATACGATTAGAACATAAATCAACAATTCTGTAGATGGTGTGTCATTTGGCTTTTTGAAGGCCATACACCCCAAAGAAGAACCGATAAGGTGTTAGGAGAACATTGACCATGTACCGTTTCTATGAAGACTTACAGTATTTGTCGTCACTAAAAGGGATGTTAACGTTCTTTCGTTCTTATTAGTGAAATGACACAAAATATTAAAAATGCCTAAAAGTGACAATTCCTTCTTTAATCGTACTCATGGTTAATATGATAATTAGGACAAGTTCAATAACCAAACGGGGAATGTCAATGAAGGTAGGAGTATCCATCGGAACTATCAATCAAGTAATTTCGAAAATGGTCAATGTCAATGTACATTAGCGCAATACAAAAACAATATAAGGGAGACAATCGCTTTTAACCCCGTATATGCTACAAAGGAACGGTAATTTCGATACCACTATCACCTCTTATAAGACCATACTTTATCATGTAGATATTTACGGTAAAAGAACAAACTGCTATATGAGAAATATCTATGAGACTAGCATGAAGTTGAAATTCGTTAAGCAACATGAGTTCGCGACCGGTTACATGAACAGTTCTGTTGTTTGTTATAACCACAGGCCTAAGAAATTATATCACAAAATACAGAGTTTTGAAATTCCCCATCATCCCGTCATTACTATATATAAAAGACATGTTGGCAAAGCTTTTTTCCGGCCCCTACAGGAATCCACTATTTAACGCATCATCGGGCCGGGAAACGGTTGCAATCTGGTCTAGATGTGTTTTACTACGGTTGCAATCTGGTCTAGATGTGTTTTACTACATAAAAAAATCAATTTATCTACCATTGAACTTGTCATAAGTTATATTTAAGGTATTTCATTTTTAGATCGATGATTATAATTCCATGACTGTCATTGTTTACAACTAACAAACACGCATCGGAAATATGTTTCGAATTGGACGAAAGGGAACGAAACGGTAGTAGAAAAGTTAATAATATCCAATGCGCCAACCAGGGACCCTATATATACCGAGATGTATTATGTAATGGTAAAAATAAGTTTTAGATAATTTACCTTTATACATTTGGAGATCCTAAAACTGGAAAATTACTATATAACTATTGAAAAATAATAAAATGATTACTGAACACACGGCGAATTGGCGTATTTTGAATCCAGATACAAATGTAGTTCAAAAATGCATTAATTATTGTGCATAAAACTATGCCTATCACGAGCATTGAATCTGTTAATAGTCGACATATCATTTTGGTGTCCACGATTTCGCGGGATTTTTCAATACCGACAATTCTGTATAGGACAGTCGTGATTGGTCGACAGGTTAGTCGCGATTTAACGCCTTGAAACACGTCCTTTAGTATATATAGGGTCCTGTGACAATGTACGATTTTTAAGGTGGAAACATGGTCCAGTGGTAATGGCTTCTGACTGCTGAGTTGTGGGTTCGATCCCTACTCCAACAGGATCAAAAACAGAAATGCTTTTCAGTTTTCCCACCTAACATAACTAAAATTATTAAGTCTTCCGGACGGAACGGTAAGCGAGGACTTGTGTATGATGCTTTACATCGGCACGTAAAAGAACCAGGGATGCTTCTTGAACTGGGGCATCTTCTGTATCATGCACTATCCCCCAAAAACTAACGTGGGTGATTAACCTCTTCTGGGGACCTCGCCCATATGAATTTCCGGCGGCGAGGATAAATAAAAGCATATAAATAAAAATGTACGATTTAGGAATAAAACGACTAAGTACTAGTATATTAATTGAATTGTGAATTATGATATTTTGAAATTTAACAAGTTATGTCATGCAATTACTCTTAATAGCTCGGTATATACATAATTTTCGATTCGTCGGTACATAGATAGAGAAAATTTCCGTTTAGTAGAGAGAAAATGTCCGATTCAAAGGAGAAAATTTCCGATTCGCCAATAGGTTGATGGAGAACATGTCCAACTTTGGATCCCATGAAGACCGATAAGACGCTCAGAACTATATAGAGTTACAAAGGGGAGATTTAGAAAAACGATTATAAATTAATAACCGTTATAACTATCGACTGTATGCAAACGGGGTGATTTAGTTTAATTATTCATCTTTCATACAGTCTTAATTTGGAAAAAATAAAATAAAAACATGTTGGTCCTTTTTAATGTTTTTATAGTCATTACAATTCATATAGAATAAAGAATAACAATTGCAGGATAACATATAGCTAAATGGTACAGTTTATTTCTTTTAAACACCAGATGCAATATTAACTATCAAATACTGATAACAACGTACGCAAAACGTAAAAGTATGCTCCCACCACAGTACAACGTGCAGAATTTAATCCGATTGCTCCCAGGGAGCTACATTTGTAATATTGGTAACCTACACATACTTCTGGGTAGAGACGGCTTGGTTCAAGTCATACGTTTTTAAAATGTTATACACAAATATAGTGACACCGTTATATTTCTTTGTATACACGACAGTTATTATCGTCAGCGATGGTTGATTGTGCATCATTGCCTGCTACACACCAAGCAATTTGATCCAAAAAATCGAATAACATTCTGCACTTATAACTCAAATCAACAAAGGATCAAAATCACAGGTTATTCAGCGCAAAAATGTTGAATATGGGATTTATACAATGGCAATACTACGCTGTGATTGGCTATTTGCGGCTTATCGTGGTCTAAGGCGTTTTATTAATTGCTAACTGAAGAGATATGGAGTTCTATCAGTGAAACAAGTCAAATAGTTCCTGCGAGCAATTGATGTACCGACTTAATTTGACAGAGAATTGACAGGATCCTCGACCTTCTATCTGCATAATTCAACAGCTGATGTGTATAAAATTAAGCATGAAAATCTCAAAATTGTGAGAAAAAATAAGCGCGATAGGCCGGTAGCTTTCAAATTTGGAAAACTATATGCACGATAATTTGACATACCGAATTATCAACAAATTGTTAAATAATTTCATGTATAACAAACCAATTTTCAAGACACTTAATTGCATATTATGACTCCCTTGTTCCATATAATAGCGGACTATACGTTGGGCGAAGCCCAACGGATAAGATCCGGTTTATGTTAACACCTGTGCACGTGGTTTGGTCAGAGTTTGAATTCACTAATGGATCTAAAAATTTGTGTTAAAATCCCGCACTGAAGCAAAGATAATAGAAAATGGCTGCCAATAGAATAACAAAAAAAATTAAAATGCGATATTCGGCAGCTCATAAATTTTCTTTTATTTTTTAATGATGTTTAAAAATATTCCAAAAACTAGCGTAGGCCCCTGTCTAGAAAAGAAAAGATAATAATTATCGGTCTTCCATGGAAGACCGATAATTCTTATGGGGAGGGCTATTTCCTAAATGTTTGGACACAAAAAAGGCAGCCATTTTTTTGCCCGCTCGGAAGGAAATTTTAACATTTTCAGTGCATAAACGATGCTACAAACTGTTATGAGACACATGATTACTCTGAGATAACGAAGTAAGTCGAGCGGGAATCGTTCATATGCGCGAAATATCAACCAATCTTAAGAACATCTAATAAAAAAGACACATGTTTCGGTTATTTCCCATCGCAAAGTTTGCAATACAATTAATTAAAGTCCGTTTCGGGTATTTACGTATCTGGACCGGACGGTGATAATCCATATCGTAGTTGTAGGTTATTGTAAAGAAAGTAAAACAAATGCATTTTCGTAATTCCTCGCCGAGATGTAATAAAAAAATCCTTCCAAAATCGTCAAAAAATATTCGCGGGATAATTGTCGCGAAAACTAATTACATGTTGTTGTTGTCGTTATTGGATACAATAAAACCCGTAATTTTCCGTCTAAATCTCTTTTATGTTGTGACGATTTGCAGGGTTTATTCAACAAAAAAAGGTGATTAAGATTAAAGATGTTTGATATTTAATCGTAATATGATTAATTGAAATGAAAATAGCCTTTTCTTTTGAACAAAAGTACTATCTGGTATGCTCATGCAACCCATTAAAAAAAGGTAAAATATCAAATAAGGCCTATTTGAAATCAGTTGTTATCTGTGCTTATATCTAATTATTCATTTTTTAATTAGTTACCCCTGAATTAAGTAGACCTAGAATTAAACAAATTGAAAAACGTGTATTATCCACAGACAGATATATTTTCATTTTGATCGGGCTGACAAATGGTCATTCGGACTGACAAACGATAGCAGGTTTGTATCGTCTTTCGTTACTTTGTACCCAATATTTCGTATCAAACCGCTATCGAGCGCTTTCTTGTGCAACGAACCGCTTCGATAGGTTGAATAGACGTAGGAAAGCGCTCGGTAGCGCCTTTTGGAAACGGCTTGCTCCAGATACGTAACTTCGTAACCAAACAATTTTTTGTGAAGTTATGCATCACCAAAAAGTCCAGTACTAGATAAGCATGTTACAAATAATGTAGGACAACTGACATAGTCCGCTAAAAATATGCTGTGCATTAGTTCATATTATTTATATGCTTATAAATAAAACATCGTATCAGTTCATTAAAAGGTATTATCATAAGACATGTTTTCAGTGTTCAACAATATCAATAAACTAATTCCGATAATTCCATGACAATAGACAAGAGACATTGGAAGCGCTGCGCTTATAATGCAGCTGCAGCCACCTGCTGTTTAGATCCATGGTCTCAATATTGCCTAGCGCTCACTGAAATTTCGGACAGTTCTGATTTCTTCCGTAAATAAACTATTACAATGCGACAAAGACCAATGTTATCCGCCTGGAATAATGGAATTAGTCTGGTTCACGACATTCTTATAAAATGCATCTTTTTTGGATTTTTTTTTGAAATCGTAAACCATCGAGAACAGGTCACGTGCCCCTCCATGGACTTTTTACTTTATGCTATCCAGTATACCTGCTCGCTCAAGGCTCGCAGGTAATAAAACCTATATCAGTTGGTTATCACCTACAATGTGACTGATAAAAGCTCCACTTCCTCACAGGGACTACTTTACTTTTACCAAAAACACTAAACTGTCAGTAATGTTTTTATTACTGAACGGAAATTGTATATTTGTATATTTTCTCATGTATCAATTAAACTAATAGATTTCTCTTTCTATTCATAAATCGTATGTTGGCATATCAGAAATTATCTGTCAACCTGATGGCGAATCGGAAATATGTCCCTGCGAATCGGAAATTTTCTATGCTGGTGCATCGGAGATTTTATTTGTATCTTCCTACTGGCTATTTTGGAGTAATTACAGTATACAAATTGTATATTTTCTCATATATCATCATTCACAATTATCTCTACGAATCGGAAATTTACTCTGCGAACCGGAATATAAAAATCCATCATGAGATGTTGCCCGAGGGGTCGAATTTTAACTAGGGACGAGGTATCATTATCCTATATCGACTGTCTCATGACTATTTTTCTCAGACGTAACTCTAGAAAATGGGACATTTGTCGTACGTTCTTATAACAGCTATAAACAAGTCAAAAAGTTTTCTGCGGGCAGATGATTAAGTTGTATTGTTTAGGATGTGTTTCTTGCAGTTCGGATGCTGTTCGAATTTATTCCGGTGTATGTTTAAATATATCTGTCCAAATAATTCAAATACATAATATTCTTTATTTTTAATGTCTCATCAATGTACACATACAATTTTTATCAAACATCATAAAAATTCATATAGTTATATATACATTGCCATTCTATACAGAATTATAAGAGACAGTGGTAAATAATTATCTTACATATTATGACAGTTTAACTTAATCACATAATTTAAATCCAAAACACCAACGTTAATCTTTCCTTAAAAGCTGCATTAAAACACTAGTAAAAAACTGAATTTTGTAAATATGGTACTATTGCACTAATCAGAAAATGAGTGTAAGAAAACGTATCTACATTTGATCAGATCATATGTAATTTGATTAACGGGGGTGTTTAGGTGAGAAATAAGAAGAGAATATACAACTAATTAAGACACATTGACATTATCTACATTTTAAAAAGTAATATGCGATCTAAAATGAATTCAGGACATGTGCTTAGCACATGTACAAATTTAAATAAAATATTTAAAACTATTATTATTACTTTTTAGTCAATAACAATTGACGTCTTTGTAATATAAAAGAACAGGTTTTGGCACAACTACGTATCAAGTCTGGATTTGAAAACAGAACACAGTATTTTTCCAGATCAGACAAGTTGTAAAAATTAACATTACATTCATTTGCTTTTGATAATAACTCTTGCCTTATATTATAATAGACAGAGCACTGCAAGAGTACATGTAATTCGTTTTCTATAACACCATTAGCAAAACACGGACACGTCATAGACTCCTCTGGTAACCCTTCATATCGACCAGTTTCAGCTCTTATAGGAGCAACTTCAAGTCGAAATTTACAAAAGGCAGATCGATGCTTTGGAGGTAATAGTAATTTACAATATTTTTCTACCTCATATTCATCCTTACAAGTTCGATACAACCTTAACGTATTTCTACCGTGACCAGAGGAGCCTATGATGCTATTTATATTGGTGAACCAATTATTCGTGTAGTTGTCAACAAATGGCCGACAGTCATGGAATCAGAATCATCGATCTAAAAATGAAATACCTGAAATATAACTTAGGACAAGTACAATGGTAGATAAATCGATTGTTTTATGTAGTAAAACACATCTAGACCAGATTGCAACCGTTTCCCGCCCGATGATGCGTTATATAGTGGATTCCTGTAGGGGCCTGAAAAGCGTTGCCAACCTGTCTATTATATATAGTAATGACGGGATGATGGGGAATTTCAAAACTCTGTATTTTGTGATATAATTTCTAAGGCCTGTGTTTCAGGGAAGCAAGAAGATTATATTCAATTTAAATAAAAACAAATAAAAAACGTATTGAAGAAAGTAGAGAACTGCAGATTACTTAAATAACTGAATAAATGTTGTCATAAAAAAGTATAAAGTTTTTGATGTATTTTTAGGCCGATAACGAAATCTCGATAAGGTGTTAATAAGGGACACAATTTCGCCAATAAGCCGCACATTTGCTAGGATTTCTGCGTATGTATTATGTGCAGCCTATTGGATATACCCACGTAGTATCCGTCAAATAACCTACGTTATCCATTTCGTCGCAGTTCCCTTGTATAAAAAAGTTTTTAGGTTCATTACTTATGGTACTTTGGCAAGTGAGATGGCATATTTATTGCCAATATTGGGCTTTATTTACAGCACTTTAATTTTATAAAACAAATGTTTCAATACCTAAACATTGCTAATAAATTACAGTTTTTGTTTGTATCCGCTACTTTGAGTGTTTCTGTTCTTTGCTTTTTCTAATGGACTGTTCTTTGCTTTTTCTAATGGACATTTCAGAAAAAATAAAGGTACCGTTGTGTTGATGAAACATCGTTTTATACATAGTTTGACAGCAAAATATATGAATGGGATCATAGTACAGGAATTACATACGTTGCCATTGCCGTTTAAGCTGGATTCACACTACGGCGTTTGGACCGACGTTTGGGCAAACGTTCAGCTCCGCTAGTAAAAGTTATGTTGATGATCACTAGTGTACGCTAAAAAACGTTGTGTTTGTTGAAAAAATTTAACATGCAAACACTTTGTCCACGCTTGGAAATAAACGCTGGTGTAAGTTGTGCTCCGTTTGTAAACATTCCTGAACGCTGAATAAAGTTGATCAAGGTTTGCTTATGTTAAACTCCGTTGGCAAACGTCTCCAGTGGTGTCGATAAATTGATTATAACGTTTATCTAGCGGAGGCCAACGGGTTTCCGATGCAATGAACGAGATAGTAACGCAAGGGCTGGCCGCGTAAGCGAACTTTCCCCGGTGCAAAGAACGTACAGAACGTTTGTCCAACGGAGGCCAACAGGTATCAGACGCAATGAATTTCAGAAAAAGCACCCCATAAAGTTAAACACCCGGCGTAAGAGTAGAGCACTGAGAATGCTGATATTCTGGTTGCTGCACTCACTATTAAAGCTCAAACCGACTTTACACGTTTAATGTTCGTTTTCGCACTGCCGATCTTGTATTGAAGTCAAAATAGGCATATGTGACTATATAGGCGTGTTGGGTAAACAATTGTAAATATGGGCATATTAATTTATATGGAATACATGTATTAAATGCGTATATCAAAAGTGGCTTTAAAATAAAACTACGCGCCTTTTTATCAGATTCTACAGTACCGTCTTATAATCACTTCCCTCACAGCGTGAGACAGCCTATAGAAAGCTGCTAGTATAGCCACACCATATGATAACATAATAGTACTTTGCAGACGATATAAAATTTATTGATAAAACCATCACGTGACCCTGTTCTGGAGCTTGGTTTAATACTCTATATTCTAAAAATAGCTACATCCGGAACCTCAAATACAAATTCTGCTATACAGCCGTGACATTTGATGAACACGTCATTTTCATAATACGAAACAAGTTCGACATCGACCCGGCGGAGTAATTATCTTCAAAAATATCGATTTAACGAACAGCTTGACAATAATTGTTGATCTTAGAATAAACAAATGTTGCTGATTGAATTAAATCAGTTTAAAAATTTGGAGAAACATATGTAGCAGTTTTGGGTATGTTGGCAGTTTCTGGAACGACTTGAACGCATTCACATTGTTTAGCCTAAAGGCGTTCAGGTTGCATTAAGAAATGGGCAATGATAGTATTTAGAGGCTAACGCCTCCCAAAAATGAAACAGGCACAGAGAGATTCAGTTTTACTAGGTACACCCTTCAACATCAAAGGTTTCATTATCCCCCGCCGATGAAATCGGTAGGGGGTATTGAAATGGCGTTATCCGTCCGTCCGTCAGTCTTGGTCTCTTAATGCCACGAGGTATCAATTGAGACGTCTTTGTCTAAGGGATGAACTCCCGATTGAGATTCGGAGGGCATCGTAAAAAGGTTCCTCGTTGTCTTGGGGAAGTATCGGGGAGGTCATCAGACAAGTTGTGCCTGGAGGAATCATGATAAATCAAGGAGTATCGGGATGCATTGCAAAAACTCTCGATGTGTTCCAGACGTTATGCGTCAGTTCCTCTACCTCGGGGATGTACTCCCGATGGATTTAAGACCTTAGAAAGCGTCTAGGATCCCATGTTTCTCAGGGAAGTCCTTCGGTGTCTATGGTAAACTTCGTGAACGTTTTGAAAACGCGAGTACATGTGCATACGTCAGGTAAATTCAATGTATGTATATTTTTACCCAATGTATTCGCACTGTCATTTCGGGAAAATTCCGGGATGACATCCCCAAAGCGCACCAGAGCCTCTGGAATACCAGTAACCATTGATACTTATGCGAAAAATATCCGCTAGGCATCCCAGAAGCTACTTGATACAACAACAAGTGATACAAGTGTCACGAACCCTGGGGGATATTTAAATGTTTGGAGAACTTTCGGTGATATTTTGTGGACACATTTGTGGTCTCGGGATTGCATTTCTGTAGGAAAGCTTCTGGTAAGTCATGAGACATTTTGGGTTCACGGGAGGAATCGGGATGGGGCATCGAATGACTCCCGATGTGGTCCTGGCGTTATGCGTCTGTCCTACTGCCTCGATGATTTACTCAAGGTAGAAATTAAGGGCTTCGGGAGGTGTTGGGATTAGGTTCTGCAAGAAGATCGGGAGTATCAAGAGACATAAACAAATGTGTCTTCGCTGATAAGTTTGCATCGTATACCTTGGCATAGTCCCGACATGCATTCTGTGGAATTATCCCAGCCACCGGAAGCCTATGTCTTATAATACATGTAGTTGAATGATACAGGTGAATTTTTCAAGATATAATAAGTTAAAAATATTTTGGCCTAACTATCTTTCAGATTTGAAGCAGGCAGCCATTGTGGAAACTTGACAGTTCATATTGAGTATCTTCATGTTAGCTTAAATTTGTTTGATAGATTCGCAGATTCGCAACATAGTTTTTCGGTTGTACTGTTTTGATTTTCAAAATTTGACGTAATCTTTATAATGCTGATCAAAGAAGGTTCGCTATATTTGTCTATTAAGTGTATAATGTTGTCAACCAGACCAATGTCTAAGTCTTCCACACATGGTCTGAAGTATGACTTGTGTCTCTTTAGTGTTGATTTGTAGTCAAACCTAGTTTGCATACTTGCCAAAGATAAGTATGAAGGGTATTAAATTAATTATCGGATGTCATGATATAGATGTACATTTTAAGCTCACCTTTCACATAGCGACAGAGTGAGCTTTTGTGATCACTCTTCGTCCGTCGTCCGTCCGTCAACAAATGGGTTGTGTCCTCTCTAGATGTCACAATTTTGGCCAAATCTTTATGAAACTCGGTCACAATGATCATCTCAACAAAATCTAGGTCCACTGCGATATTGGGACATCCGGGGTTAAAAACTAGGTCACAAGGTCAAATCATAGAAAAACCTTGTGCAGTCATAAGAGGTTATAAATTTGACTTAATCTTTATGAAACTTGGTCACAATGATCATCACAACAAAATCTAGGTCAAGTTCGATATTGGGTCATCCGGGATCAAAAACTAGGTCACAAGGTCAAAGCATAGAAAAACCTTGTGTAATCACAAGAGGTCACAATTTTGACTTAATCTTTATGAAATTTGGTCACAATGATCATCTAAACAAGATCTAGGCCAAAATTAATATTGGGTCATCCAGGGTCAAAAACTAGGTCACTAGGTCAAATCATAGAAAAACCTTGTGTAGTCACTAGAGGTCACCATTTTAGCCTCATCTATATGAAAATTGGTCACAATGATCATCTCAACAAAATGTAGGTCAAGTCTGAGGTCACTAGGTCAAACACAGGGCTTGCATGCACTACGACGACAGGTGAGCGACCTAGGGCCCTTTGGGCCCTCTTGTTGTATATAGAATCACCATCTTGGACATTCAAATATTTAAGTCTGTATGATAGCTACATCATCAAAGAAACCAAACTGTATACTGCACATATAATTCTCAGAACATGTCCCCAAACGACCACCGTATCTGTGTGGGGTTCGACTCTTTGACGGGATGTGAAACTATTCTTCTGCTGGAAAAGATGTATGACATTCTGATATAAGAAGAGACGTACATGCAGATGAGACAAAGAGTTGGACAAGCTTGTTGATGATTCCTGTTTGTTTAATGCTCTATAAAACAAGGCATGAAATGCATCCGCCAAGAAGTTAAAAACATTTTAACTTCACTGGTCATTGGACTACCTAAGGAACCCTGTGTTCCAGTTTCCCTGGGGAGACTATTTCTCTCCTCGTGGTTGTGCAGCCAAGATCGATCTGCGGCGCCAATGTGGGTTATTCTTGCTCAGAGAAATTGAGCAGAGGTCCAGACGGGGATTGAACCCGGGGCATTTTGACCCGAAGCGCGAGCCCTACCTCTAGGCCACTGCTCCCCAGTGATGTGAAGTGATGCGCTCGAACTGCACACTACAAGAACAAACTACCAATCAGGCACTTGTATACGGATACGAGCTGATGCATCAATAATGGATACATAATTCAAGACGTGACTAAGGTATTAGCAATCGTCTACAAAGGTCTACTAATTCTACATACTGCTTGCATCGAACTGAGGTGTTTGTAAATTCACGTGCAAATATATCCACAGCAAATGTTCACAATCAATCTCAAACTAAACAGCGACATTGTAACTTGTCTTAACTGTACATATATAGACTATAATTTTATGAATGATTTGTGACGTTTTCTATATAGAATCATAGTTTAAAATTGCCAAGAACGATATTGTCTTTAGCACTTAAGGGGGTATATGCACCTTGTGTTTAATGATCAAAGCTCCCACGGAAGGGCATGGGTACCCGCCGTTTCAAGGTAGTCTGTAGATGTTATAACATGAAAAGCATGCGTTAACCTCTACATTCCTTCTAATTTAAACGAGACATGAATGAAAATATCAATTTGCTGCTGTATGGGAATATAATATTCTATAACAGTATTCATGCTTTAAATGAACCGTTCCCCACCCATTTGTATGCTTTTACAAAGGAACAAGTAAAAGTATATGAACAATTTGCAATATCATTATGATTATCATCATCTTTTTATATTCATATATCATAATTTGAACCTAATTCACGTGTAGGCCTATGTGTAGGTAGCTCATTCCTACTTAAATGAATGTTTGACCTATTCTAAATGAAGTGGTACATTCCAAAACCAATATAATAGTTGTTACTTGTAATCCCATTTAAATCAATGCAAACATATATTACTTATCTATATTACTTTTGACGCTAATGTATTGGTTTGGATTCAAGTGTCATTTTACCCCCACCCACTTTAAGCAAACATGTGCCCTTAAATGAATGAGAAGGTAAGTGACCAGTTAACCTATCAATAGCTTAGTATCTCACCTTTAAATAAAACGCATTTAGGCTTCCAAATAGCAACAATGACGACATTATTACTAATATACTGTTCATACACGACGATGTTTATGAACTGTATTGCTAATTTTAGGTGTTCTCATCAATATTCATGAGTACACAAATGCATAGATTTGTAAAAAGTTATTTTTATTGATAGCCCAGTGCATTAGCTTCATTTTGATACCATTTGTATAAATTTTGACCGAAAACTGATAGAGATATCGAGGGGTTAGAGCCAAATCCTGCTATGTGCTATTTCCTTATGTTTTCAGCAGAGCAGTTTTTAATAACCATTTGTTAAGATGTGGTTATTTTTAAAGTTAAACTATTAAATTATGTTGTCAGTTGAATACTTTAAACCCTAATATGAAATATTTGTGAACATTGTAAGGAATAATGTGATTTAAATGCCAAAATATTTTTGGGTTTTCAAACCCTCACTCAATGATACAATTTGACATTTGCCAGATCCAAATGTAATACGATATATATATGTGGCAAGCAGCTGATGATAAAATAATGGGAAACCTGTCCACACTATACCACGCTTATTTACGCTAGACCGGTAGGCAAATCCACTTTCCTCCTGATACCAAAACATTTAAAATGTCAAACCATATTATTGTCATATATATGTATATGGAGTTAACGATAAACGTCCATGTGATGAAAATTTTAGAAACTTTTTATCATATTCAGTGATGAAATCCTCTGGTATCATATAAATTGATGTTTGTGGACTAACAAAAAACATCAAGAAAATATTATATGGTTCATGGTCTGATTAAGCTTAAATGTCAGTGTAAATCAGAATATCATTCAATGCTCAAATTGCTTCCGTAACAGATGTAGCATTTTGGCATATAAAATGTAAAGGAAATGTGACTTGAAAACATAAAAATTATGCAATTGCGATTGTAAATACACGTATATAGGATAATGACCAATACGGTTATGTACTATAATTGCAGTTCACCATGGCCACAAGCTACGAAACCTTTAAAATTAATTACGAAAGTCAGTGTTCACTGTGATATCCATCACTGTATTCATATACAATTAGAATTACATGCCGTAATTAATAGTTTTTAATGAATTTATAAATGTCATGTTGTAATTAATACAGTTTTTCATAAATTTATAAATTCATTAAAAACTTTAATATTTACGGCTTGTAAATTAAAATTTAAAATGTGTTGGTATGTTTGAATTACAAGCAGGTATGAACATTTAAAATATTAACTGGGTAATAAAATACAGAATATGTTTAAAATGAAAATATGTTTTAGGATTGACACAGCAACTTAGATATGTACTACAGAAATTGAAAACTTCAATATCTTTGAAATGTATGATTTATCTTTTTTGCTTTCGACAGACAGTGGTAGTGCTGTTTTATCTCTGCCTAATTGGCAAGTGACCTCAAGGAGAAGAGATAGGTTGATGCTTGCGTGATACAAGGAATTCAGACGGGATGTCCTAGTCCAGTCATTCTGACTAGACTTCCTGTGTCCAGACAGAGATTCAAACCTTGAAATTCCAGATTAGTAGTTGAGCGAGCTAAGCACTCGACCACCGTTCCACTATGATATATAATATATATCACTTGCAACAACTGGACCACGTGTCATTCCATGTGGTATTTTTTATTGAGATAATACATAAAGCTATAACAATCTTTTGCATATACAGTAGTGTTGGAAGATATTGTCATAAGAGATGTATATTTTCCTGATACACGTATTTGTCTAAGAGTATAAATGAATCAACTTCCAGTTATCGCAATAAGTCATACACGTTGAATTGTATAGTCTACCAATGAATCACACAGTGACGGGAAATCACAAGTGCTTTTACTCACAATAAGGCACATACTTTGCATTGTATAATATCCCAATAAGTCATACAGTGATTAGGTTTGAACGCTGTTATTGTGATCATTTCTGTTCTACCTTAGAAAAGTTAATTAATAACGCTTGACCACTACTTGATGCCAAGTTAATGCATACTAGCACCTTCCTTAAGTTTGCTTACGTAGTGGCTAAACAGTATTTTAACTGAATGTCTTTATACAAATTCAAGTGTTTAAAAGTTTTTTTTCTGTTTTTCATGTATTACAATTCTTACTTTATACACCTTTATAATCAAACATTACACAGCTATGTTAATATCCATCTCGACGAATGAAAATCATTAATTGATTCGTAATAAATAGTTTATTCGTTTAAATAATACATGCACCGTTCCAAAAAATAATTCATATTAGCTGTTACAAAATTAACAAATTCAAGCACATACACGTTTACTAAGTAAGTTATACTTACTGTTATAATTAAGAATTAGCTAGTTTTATGTTCTTTATTTAAGATTATTAGAAGAGCTTCTCATTTACAAAAAGATTAAATAAATGAAAG
This sequence comes from Spisula solida, assembly GCA_947247005.1. Classification (NCBI taxonomy): domain Eukaryota; kingdom Metazoa; phylum Mollusca; class Bivalvia; order Venerida; family Mactridae; genus Spisula; species Spisula solida. The sequence continues at coordinate 31,066,291 of OX365949.1, forward strand.
CAATTTAATGTGTTTCTAAACGCACAACATTTAAATTCATAAGGAATACTAGTAGTCAAAATAATTTTCGCCAAAACTACATTTTTCTCTCTGTATAAGGTATTCCTGTTTCAATCACACATAGCTAAATGTATACAATCCATTTTAGTCACACTTTGACATCTTATTCGAGTGAAGCTGCTATTATTATACAGCAATATAAACAACAACTGTGGTTTGACATTAACTTACAGCGATGAAATTGTATGTACTACAGACCAGCACCCGGTGCCTTGTTGTTGACTTATATAAATTGACAAATCAAGGCTGATGTCATTTAACCAAAATGTCATTGTTTTATATGGAAGAGTTGAGCGGGACAAATATTATATTAAGACACACTAATGTTATTGGTAGAGATTGATATACAGATTTGATTCATTCTAACAGATGTTAATGTTACATCTACGAAAATATTAAGAGGCCATTGATTCAAAATTGGGTTTGCCTCCAGTCAGTTCTGTAGATACACGATAGCTCAAAATGACTATTATCAATATTTAATTAATTAAGTTCGATATTTTGAAATAATTTTGAGAATAAATAACAATGGTGATACGGAACTCATTTAACTAAAAAAGTCAATTTGGCCGAGTTTATCAGATAGAAGGTTTTGGCTGTAACCCCTCGATATAATGATATTTTGGGTGAGATATATGCACTCATTTGACCTTTGGTCTAATTCTGAGGAAACGAGGCAAAATCACGGATGGCATCCGGCCGTTTCAGATTACACACATATTAAAGATAACATTAGCATGGATGCCACATTCTACTTTCCGATGCCATGGCCCGTCACATTTTCTCCGTATGGACTCCCGACTAGTAACTACCTGGTAGAATTTCATGAAACTTGAAATAAAAGTAAACTAGCATATTTTTTCTAATCTATAAATAACTCTGGTTGCCATGGCAACCGATTTGAAAAAACTTCAAAAATTCATAAAAAATCAACCACTGGCCAGATTTTAAAATAATTTCACAGAAATATTTGTTGGGTGACCCTCTTACAAAATTGCTATTTTTATCATGATTTGTCAAAAAAACATGGCCGCCAGTGGGTGGGGCTCTATTTCCCCTATGTATAAATAGTGAAGTCTTTAAAAATCTTCTAAAAGTACTAATTGGATTTCATTATGATCCTCTATAAAAATAGCTAAAAGAATTGAAATCTATAAAAAGGCTGGTTGCCATGGCAACCGATTGGAAAGACTTAAAAATTCATAAAAAATCTACCACTGGCCAGATTTGCAAATAATTTTACAGAAATACTTGTTTGGTGACCCTCTTACAAAATTGGCCGCCTGTGGGTGGGGCTCGTTTACCCATACATATAAATAATGGAAGTTTTCTTATCTGCAGACTGGATTTCATTACAAATTGGTAACAATATTCCTTGAGTGCTCCATTCTATAAATAGCTAAATAATTGAAATTCATGTAGAACCATGGCAACCGAAATCAAGGTCCTGTTTGAATATGGTTCTTCTAGCTCTGTATGAACAGATGAGCGATACAGGGCCATCTTGGCCCACTTGATTATTGGTCAATTGTCCTAAGAGTTACTGTCCTTGGTTTATTTACTGATTTCGTCCACTAACTAGCGGGTAGAATTTAATGAAACTTAAAAAGAAATATGAACAACCATACTGTGATGATGTCTGTCAAGTTATTTTTATTGGCCTTGATTTATTGACAGTTGTTTTCCTGATGGAAGCTTACTTTCCAAACTGTGCATTTGAATTAATGATAACCTGTAGACGGGGGATATCAATTCAACGAATTTGCTTGTTCAATTTTATCACAATCCAATGATCATATTTTGCTGAAAATCGGTACACATGTTTATCCGTGTATTTTCTGACATTCCTGAAAAATGAAGTTAATGCTCAATCTGGAAATGTAATTTACAGAAAAAAGGGCAAGTGCACTAAGCTAAGAACGAATGACTGCCTAGGTAGTGTGTTAGCCTAACACCTATGTAAACATTTGGAATGTGACAGAGAATATAACCACTGTATGTATGACGAAATTTTCTGTTTACATGCACCAAGTTACTGTTCTTTATCGTGATTATGCAAAACCACGAAATGTGCTTTTCCAAAACGAAACAGAAATGCTGTCTGCGCTCTTGTTTTGTATAAGACAAGATGATACCGTTTTTTCTTTCAATGTTTCCTCTCAGATCTCATATACCCACTTGGGAGGGGTTTGTTGTTGGGAAATTTATGTTGTAACGGTAATAAAACACGTCAATATCCAGACCAATGAAAATATAAACGCGTCTGTATATTAGCATGTAGGGATTGTTATGTACGTGTATGAGAACCAAAAGTCTTAAAAGAACAGTTATTCAGATCGTCAGTACTTAACCGGAAATGCTGTCAAACTTGAATAAAGAAAGCGGGATTTTGTCATCAATCATATATCTACTATAATTCCGCCTGAACCCTTGATACAGTTTGCAGCTAGTTTCATTGAAAATGTTCCATAATAATTATACCGTACACAGAATTCCATGAAATTAATGAGAATCAAATGTCCTATTATTGCAAGTATAGAGAAAATATGTTTCATTTGTGCATTATGTTTATTTGTTTGTGTTTCACGTATAATAGTTAGCTTCTTAGAAATTCTCAGTACTAGTAACTTCTTAGAATACTATATTTTAGAGCCGTGTAAATTTCGCGATTCCACTGATTCTCGAAAATATCCATTGTGATAAAATTGCAGCTGAAAATATATCTATGAAAAAAAAATCTCCATTAAAAACTGACACTTTGCACATACGTTAACTGGACTAAAACCATGTGTAAGCCTAGTGATTCAGCATCCATAGAGTGTAGGTGTAAGTCAAACTACAACGGCTGTACATAGCTGTACAATTTGCACCTTGCCTACCAGTTATGTTAATCACATGATTACACACTCAGTTGTTTAGCTATTGATATTCTCCAAACCTCATGTTATGTTTACGTCATATACCGACAAGTTACCAGTTTTCGTTATTGCAAGGATATACATGTAACGGGCAATAAATGATCAATTAAAATCATTTTAATACTTTAAAAATTATGAAACTGAGGAAAATATATTTTTAAAAACACAGATATTAGCATACTTCAACCATTATCGCGAATGCCGCTCATTTAGTGAGGACACTGGAGTGTGCGCATACCTGAAATCGTGACCTTTCAACTTGTTGTCATAAAATCACGTATGAGCGAGTTTTCACCCTGCAATTAACATAATTCTTAACTTAAAAGAGTTCGTATGACATAAAAAGTGTAAACATTTGCAACGAAAACGAATAATTAGGAAACTAAATAAGACCGCACTAGAAATGTATATCACTACGGGCTTTCACAACATAGGTCCGGTAGTAGGCTAGATTAATCGGGAATGTCCGAACAATTTAAAAACTTAATATTCATTTTGAGTGCCGAATAATGTTCAAAAATATCAGATCTACCACCTAAATCAGTAACAACATTATGAGTTACCGAATATATTAAAAAATATTCCAAGAAAAAAACAATAGTGAAAATGAACATGGCATAAAATTACTTTATAGTTTGTGTTCTAGTTCGTCTCCCTTGTGTTTGTTTTACTTGTTAATTGAGGATCCAGTCCCTTTAGTGGAAAGGCATTAACAAACAGATGATGGCTAAAAAATAATGTAAATCAATCATTCGCATTGATTTGAATAGAAATCGATTGGAACTATTTTGCATAACAGATTTTGACACATTTTGCGATATATCGGTTATTGTCTCATTTCTTACGTTAATGAAATGCTATTAGTTTCATTTCAGGATTAGAAGGTCAACTTTAACATTCATTCATTCGGTTTCCCCGGTTATGACGACATAACATATCAACAAAGATTTCGAAAGTAGTTCCACTATTAATAGGGTATTACGATATCAGATTACTCGACGGTACATGACGTCATTAAATCAAGCTCATTTTGTAAATATCGCTGTAGTAAACTTTACTTTCATATCGATATCATATTGACTGGGGTCAGTTTAAAAAATCGATTGAAATTAAAAGAAGTAAACGACAATTTAACAGAAAGCTCCATTCGGGGCTTAACTAAATGTGTTCCTACAGATCGGGTGTCTACACATTAATGAACTTACAAATTGTAGTTTAATCCTATATTAACGCCAGTTTTTGGGAGGCTTTAAGCCCCTCATTACTACCATTGCCCATTTCTTAATACAAAATTAACCGCCTTTATGCTGCTATGTGAATCCGCATTCAAGTAGTTCCAGAAACTGTCAACATTCCAAATACTGCTACATATGTTTCTCCAAATTTTTAAACTTATTTAATTCAATCAGCAACATTTGTTTATTCTAAGATCAACAATTATTGTGAAACTGTTCGTTAAATCGATATTTTTGTAGAAAATTACTACACTGAGGCCATATCGGACTTGTAGCTTTTACCCTCGTATCGTCTGCAATGCCTGTTATGTAATCTTATAGCGTAGTACTGACCAGATATATACTAGCGTCTCGGTATCGGTCAGTGTTTATTGTAAGCGTACTGTAGAATCTGATAAATAGGCGCTTATAATTTTTTACTGCCGATTTTGATATTCGCATAAAAGACATGTTTGCCAAATAAAATGTACCCTTTTGCAATAGTTTATATATGCAACATGCCTATAAAGTCACATAAGCCTATTTTGATGTTTGACAAGATTGGCAGTAGGAAAACGAACATAAAACGTGTAAAGTAGGTTTGAGCTTTAATAGCAGCAACCATAAAGCCTCCCACCAGCACTCTCAGTGCTTTGATTAAATTATCGCATTACGGCCCTCCGTCGACAATAAACGATTTGCTGCTTACTTTCTTGTTAAAATTGTTCGTCGTTTGTCTTCAAACTGTTCTATTTACGCACGTCTATTTATACACATACTGATAACCCGGAATGCCGTGTGAAGATAAACTTTTATATTGGACAGTCGACGATAGTCATTACTTAATATTGTAAGTTCGATGCAAAACAAAACTACGTTGAAATAATCACATTCATTTTATATCACATACTTGCTGGTAATTGCCTTGCTTCGCGTTTTATCTACCAAATACTTTTATTATACAAGTTATAGTGTAATACTTTGTAGAATCGGGGGAATGGGAGAGGAAAATGTTATATAACGGTGCAGTGAAAAAGTCGTCAGCTATAAATACCTCCGGGCATCCGGTTCCGGTAGATGAATTTTATGCCGGAGGTCGAGAATTCGTTAATCATGAAACATCTCAAGACTACAATACATGTTTGACTGCGTACGAGTGAATTGAAGGGCGAGGGCACATTTAAAAAATGTTTAAAATGCTGGAAACGCACATGCAAATGTTGTTTGATATGTCAACCGTGAAAAAGATCTAGTTACTGCATGATTTGTTTCGGAATTAGGTTGGCTAAAAATTGGCAAAATAAGTATTCATACGACGAAGCTACGTCAGGGAATTTAACAGCTTCTGGCAATGTGTTGCAACTGCTGAACTGATCAAAGTACAGACAGAGACTGAAAATTATGTCAAAACACTTGTATCAAATACATGTCTAATCGTACAAGAAATATCTTTAAAAATGATATACAGTGTTGAGTTAAATGACAAACTGCAATTGTTATATGTTATTTTTTCTATACATCTGCGAAAGATGTCAATTAGTTTTAGACATGAAAACGTGAATCTCCCACTCACAAATATATCTAAGCAGACACCTTTCTTGGAGACATCCAACCACCATGACAGAGAAATGTTCCGCACAAATGTGATATGTTTCCCCAACAATATGTGGGAAAAAGAAGTATGAGCAAGAAAACTGAAGCGAATTGAAAATATTGTTCATTGTACTCTGACTGTAACAAAAAAAGTAAGGTGTTATATTTAAAAACGGGTTAGATCATTTCAAAATGGAGATATCTGACAATCATGTACAGTAATATAAAATGGTGTAAATTTAGTATTTGCTGTTACAATGAGACATGAACCCATATGCATATCCACATGTTACACCAAAAAGAAGGAAATAAACAAAAAATTGGTTTTACACAATCTTTGTTCCATTTACAGAACAAACTGGCAAATTTAAACTGCCCATTTTCAAGTCAAATTGGTGTCTCTCGTATATTTTGCTTTATAATGTTTCACATTCATAGTCACATGTTTCAGTTCTTTTTGTTAAAAAAGATACACATACATATAATTTATTGTTAGATGAAATGATTAATGTCACAATTTTTAGTTGTTAGATATATCGAAGAACTACATTTATACGCACGTTTTTACAATCGCTCATAGTTTAGTTGATGAAACTACTTTTCTTCCTACGCCGCCGCTTGGCGGCGCCACTATTGCAATAGTAATTCAGTTAGCCAGTAATATTGCGTAACTATACTTACACGGATGTAAACCGGTCATGCAAAATAGTTTTTTTTCATGCGGATCACATCGGTCTTTGTCGCATTGAAATATTTCACTTACCGCAGAAATTAGAAACATCCAAAGTTTCACGGTGAAAGCAGTATAATTGAGACCATACCATATTTCTGAATGAACAGCATGTATCTATCTCCCGGTCAATATATAAACCGATTTCTATTAACTGTCTTTAGACCATGCATACCATTAACTCTGCTTGGGGCAAAACATTGACTGCTAAGCCATTATATCTAGCATTCTGTGTGAAGGTTACTATTATTAAGATGATTTAAAGTATTAAAACTAGTAGACCTGTCACCAATATATATTTATATCATGACAGAAAGCTACGTATATCTTCCAGCACTTATATATTTATACCATGACAGAAAGCTACGTTTATCTTTCAGTACTAATATATACGGATAGGAGTTTACACCAAGACATTCAAGCAAAATGGTATGGAACAGATTGTAAAAAGGCCAAGAAAGCCTATAACAAGGCATTCAAGAAATACAATATAATATGGAAGTGAAGATACCTAAAAATAGCATCAAAACAGTATAACAGGATTACATGAGACATACACAAAGTAAACATCCTAAACATTACTGGCACCTGTTAAATAGAGTGAAACCTAAACAAAAAACAAATCCACCCAGCCTAAAGGATCTATTTCAACATTTTAGAGACATGAACATGGCTGATGAGCAGGATGATAACATAAATATAGAAAACATTTCAAATGAAAATAATCTAGGATTGAATAGCCCATTCACAGCTGAAGAAATTGAAAAATAACAAATCACCTGGCATTGACAAAATCATAAATGAATACGAGGGGTGATCAACAAATACGCGGAAAAATGCTCTGAAATCTTTGTTACGTGACCAATATTGCAGAAAATCGGTCAAATTATAGATTGTAGTATTACAAATACATAACAATAAAAACATTGAACTCAAGGAAATATTTGGTCGAAAACACATAGAAACCGTAACGTCACTATGGCTACACCGGCCCAACGTCATCGCGACGTCGTTAAATATAACACTATCATACATGCTCATTCGTGGCACAATTAATAATGTATAACCTATTGAATGATTCTCAAAAAATGACTGTACAACCAGATAAACTTCATAGACCTGTCAATCGAAAATCTATTTTTTCCTTTACAACGTGCATGTTAATTATAAGAATTAGGTGCGGGAGAACATTCATATTGATGGCATAATTTGACGTTTTTGACGTCGTATAGCCCATTCGCATGTCGGCATTGATTTCACATGGCTAAATGTGAGAGGATATGCAAAACAGATGCCTGTTTTGTATGCTATAACATATGTGTTGCATTTCGCAATATTGTCATTGGCATTTTATGACATTTCATTCGCGACATGACTTTTAGTCGCCGATTTCTGTATCGCATTCATTTACAAACAACGACTTCGAAGGAAACAGCTCTAAAACGGAATTTGGACGTTAAAACATTTTTTTTTAATAATGAATGTAATGTTATATCATTGCATATCCATAACCCACACTTCAGAAGATTCTAATATTACAGCCGCACGAATGATACGACATCGTTAGGTATGTGCAACGTTGGAAAATATGAAAATTTGGGCCGCATGACGTCGAGTGACGTTGCCATAGGAAACCGCGTTCATTCTGACTTTGGTTAGTATTGTTGGTCAGCGTTGAATCAATTTAAAATGAATTTATCTTCATGTTTAGAAAGTTTCAACCACGTACAATGACAAATAAAGAAATTACAGCACTTTTCCGCGTATTTGTTGATCACCCCTCGTACATCAAATCATCTTGCCCCAGACTGCTACCTATGTATGTCAACCTGTACAACTTAATTCTCAACACTGGTATAGTACCAGCCAACTGTTCAGAAGGTATAATCATCTCAATATATAAACATAAAGGTGACAAAAATGATCCTTTTAATTATAGACCTATTACACTGTTATCATGTATCAGCAAGCTATTTACTTAAACAACAGACTCAATAAATTCTTAGATGAAAACAACATAATGAAAGAAAATCAAGCAGGTTTTAGGAAAAATTATTCAACATCTGATCATATATTTACCCTAAATTCTATAATGGAAATCCTAAGGCATCACAAATTGAAATTATCACATAAAATAGGCTCTGGGAGTTTAATAAACCTATTACATAAAAGTCATAATACACACGTGTAATAAACATGCAAATGAGGTATATACAAGGGCGAGTCACTTTATTTATGTATTCATACACGTTGTCAAAAAAGTAAAATAATACATTTTTAGAATAGAATAAATTTTATATCCGATTATGAGCACTCTAGGGCATGTTATAATCACACAATAACAGTACAAGAACTTAAGAGATATAACTGTAAGTAAACATTACGGTAGGTCCGTTGAACGTGGGTATGAATAAGATCGGGACGAAATTTACATACCAAATATCTGGCATCTACACAAACACGGCATCGGATGTTGATTTCATTGTATAAATCCGTTAATTTTGAGTATTAAAGACGATGTTCCTTGCTTACCAAGTACTTGCATCGTGTACAATCAGTTATTTTCGGCTATTCAGACGAATCGCGAATAAATTCACGCGGAAAACCTAGTTACTTCCCCTGTCCTTGGTTGTTACTAAAACCCGGAACGGAACAGAACAGAATACGTTGTGTGGCTGCGGGCCTAGATTTAATTATTTACTTTGTTAAGCGTAGTTTTACATCTGCAGGATTTTAGATATCCTATAAATATTAGTTTCAAAGTCAGAAAAATTAACAAATTGGAGTATACATTGTTGCACTATTTTCTTAGCTCTTTCAATGAACCGCTTTACTCCTATGGAGTTTATTTGCTAAAGGGGAAGTGTGTGCATTCTTGACAAACTTTTACTGTGTATTTGGTTTATGTGATAAAAAGAATCTTACATTCGTGTCATTCCATATTAAATTTATTAAACTCGTTGAATAAAAGTGATAAAATGCTCGGCAGAGCCTCGCATTTTATCATTTTATCCAACTCGTTTAATAAATTCAATATAGAAAGACACTTATGTAAGATCCTCTATTTATTCTGTGCTTTCATTGACTTTAGCCAAGCTTTTGACTCAGTTTGGAGATTTAAAATGTGGAATAAGCTGCTAAGCTATAATATCAAGGGTAATGTTTAGTGTAATAAACAACATGTACCAGAATGTTAAATCATGTATACAAATAAATGACTCTGAAAGTAAACAACCAGGTCTGAATTTTTCCAATGTGGCATTGGAGTAAGACAAGGGGAAAATCTCTCCCCTATTTTATTTACCCTCTTTCTAAATGACCTAGAAGACTACTTACGACAACATAACACTCATGGTATAGATGTAAACCAGTTTACACCTGACACCTTACCCATTCCACACATCATGCTTCTTTTATATGCAGATAATACCATCCTTATAAGTGATAATGTTATTTCTCTCAAAAATGTTTAGATGACTTCCTTGCTTGCTGTAATCAGTGGAAACTTAAGGTCAATATAAGTAAATCTAAAATAATTGTATTTGAATGTAGGAACACACAACAATACTCTTTTACTACGGGTGGGACAAACAGTGATATAGTAGATAGTTACAAGTTTCTGGGTTTATTTTGTACTAAAACATGCCATTTGCTAAAGCTAAAAAGCATCTTGTTGAGCAATCACAGAAAGCTATGCACTTAATATACTCCAGAATAAAAAAACTATAAACTACCAATTGATTTAATACTAAAACTCTTTGACCACACTATAGTACCGATTCTTACATACAATTGTGAAGTTTGGGGTTATGAAAATATCAATATGAAATTCAATAGTAAATTCCTAAGATATGTCACTGCTTTAAGAAATAATACTCCATTATACATGTTAAGGACTGAATTAGGTAGAAATACATTAGAAATTATCATTAAGAGCAAAATGATAGGGTACATGGACTAGACTTGTAACAGGGAATCAAAATAAACTCTCATATAAACTATATACAGTCATGCTGAATATACCAAAATTTACATCAAAATTGATCAATCCCATTAAAAGCATCTTCACTGAGACAGGCAGCATTGATACTAGTATGTGGAATAACCAAAATACATTACACCCTTATAGTATAAAATATAACATTAAACAAATACTAATAGAAACAAATACTAATAGATCAATACTATCAACACTGGAAAGCATCTTTACAATTATCATCAAAGGAAATTAACTACGCTATGTTAGTTTAGAGCAATATATTTAGCCCTAAAAAGAAATACTTATCTTCAACTACTAAACTTTCGCACAAGTAGCCATATTTACCAATTGAAGTTGACAGATGGGAAGGAATTGTTTTAGAAGAAAGGTTATGCACCCTGTGTGATAAAAATGAAATAGGCCATGATCAATATTATTTATTAGTTTGCCCTTTTATCAATGTACTGAATACATTCCAAATTATTATCCGGGATATAGTAATAGTATGCGTCCGTCCTTCCGTCCGTCCATCCCATATCTTCCGGAGCATAACTCTTAAACTATTTGAGGTATTGACTTGAAACTTGGTTGGGGATAGATGGAAACTAGGAGAAGTACAGTGACCAAGAACCATAACTCTTTATGGCCCAGTTTTGAAATTATCAAAATTTATAACTGTAAAGCAACAAAGGGCCATGACTCCCATAAAATTATTCCTACCAACATGTGTCGAGGATATGCACAACTAGACTTGGTAATGATCATTCATACAAAGTTTCGTTGAAATCCGACTATTTGTAACAAAGAAATAGCGCGGATAAAATTTGTAAAGGTAAAGAAACAAAGGGCCTGTCGCCATGACTCCCTTTAATGTGATCCGACGGGCGAGTGCCGACGATTTGCAAAACAAGTACTCTGTACTGATCAGTTTTCGTAAAAATCTGACCATTGTAACAAAAAATAGCACGGACAATATTTAAGAGTGCAAAACAATAATAACTCCCTTAAAATTGACGATATGTACAACTACACATGGTTCTGATCAGTCATGCAAAGTTTCGATGAAATCCGACCAATGGTTACAGAGAAATAGGGCGGCCAAAATTTGCACGGACCAACCGACCAACCAACCAACCTCAAGCATGACTCCAATATAGCCACCATATACTATGTATCTGGGGGTATATAGAGAATAATAGGTTTTATTATATACCTATTCGTGTATTGTTACAAATACAGACCAATTCGCATAGTGGAATACAACATGCCGGATTACATTTTCCGTATCATGCATGTCTGAATCCGTATCATGCATGTCTGACGTTTTTCACGCCGTAAATATACCGGAAGTCACGTATAAACATTTAACGCGATTTCGCGCGTACAAAAGTTAGTCCAATGTATAAGAAGGGAAGTAAATATGTTACAAACGACTACCGTCCTATCTCTTTTCTTCCTGTATTATCAAAGATTCTTGAAACCCATGTAAGTGATAAGTTGAATATATACCTTGAAAACAGGAAACAACTCATTCAAGAGACCCAATCAGGCATTCGCTCTAACCACCTCTAACATAGATAAATGCCATAAATTCTAACAAGTTGAATGTTTGTACGGCGGAAAATTGTATCAGGCAGTTGAATACGAGGATGGTTTGTTGTAATTAGAATGTGCAAAGTTTCATACATATGTAAAATGTAATTTTGACATGAAGAATGGAATGCGTACCAAAATAATTTTTAGCGCATATTTATCAGATAATACAATACACTGATAAACACTAACTATAGAAAGCTAGTATTATATCTGGATCAGTACCTCACTCTATGACTACATAACGGTACTTAACAGTGGTACTTGCAGACGAAAACAATTAAATCTTCTCTGTATAATTTACGTTTAGTCAAAATTAACACGTTCTGTACGTATATATATTGCAGTGTCTTCAAGGAGGTACTATAGTAGTTGGTCGTGTACATACTTCAGAACTTTTTCGGTTAGTTATCACTCTGATATTTCAAAAACAGCTACACCCGGAACCTCCAATATAAATTCTAAAAATAGCTATGCAGTTAGGACATTTGATGAAGACGTCATTTTCAAGTTCGAGATAATAATCTATGGAATCACTCGAACGATTTCTGTTTAACTATTTATGTCTTATTTATTGATGATTTATATCAACCAATTCCTTATTAATCATTCGATTATTAGAACTTTTTAAACGAATGTTAAAAAGCATTGAATATAATTCAACAGACCTATATAGACCCACAGAGTTTCGAAGTTTAAACGTGATACTATTACGGGATCTTTCGGGAAGTATCGTAATAAACCGGGGCAAGAAATTGCGATTTGTCACTTAAAAATGCATACCGTTAGTACGGCGCGTTCACCACAATAAACTTGTTGTAACTGTGTTATTGGATCTATCAAAGGCATTTGATTTGATAAAACATACACTACTACTTGATAAAATGATAGAATACCACATTTTAAGTTCATCACTTCAGTGATTTCAATACTATTTGTCAGACCGATCCCAACAAGTGTCTATTCATGGCAAGCTTTCCACTTCTCTTCAAATAACACGAGGAAGACCCCAAATATATGTCCTTAGATCCATACTATTTAAATAATGATTTACCTCTGCATGTAAAATATTCTTTTACTGACATGTTTGCCGATGACACTACTATAACTGCGCTAGGGTCATTCATTAATACTGTCGGCCACACTTTACAAACTAGCATTGACACGGTAGATGAATGACTGACGTCAAAGGAATTCAATAATACCAAATTCTCCAAAGACCAACGCAATGATTATCCCGCCTTCATATACTATATACACAGCACTAAACATAAGCAATCATCATAACCTGCTTTTACAAAACCAGAACATAGATTTCACTGAAGTCGAAACTTTGCTAGGTGTCCATGTTGACCACAAGTTAAGCTGGACTATCCAAGTTGAGAAGTGTAATTCTCTGCTGTATCTGCTTTAAAGAATAAAGCTCAACATGAGAAAAATATTGCAGTGATGGATTATTAATTAAGTTGCATAAATTCAAGGAAAGAGCAGCTAGAATGATGCTCGATAAACCTTATGATGCACCAATTCAAACCTTATTCGTTGATCTGAAATGGATGAAAATACAAGACCGTATCTTTTATAAGAAATCTGTGTTTGTCTATAACTCCTTAAATAATGTATTTCCTGAGTACATGCCCAACCTTTTTATTGAAACGAATAATGCATCATAAAGATCTCATTCAAACAATACTGTCTACATTCCAAAACCTAGACTAGAATTCTGCAGAAAATGTCTTGCATACTCTGGTCCAAATATCTGGAACAAAATACCCCTAAACATCACGGTGGGGACTCACGTGGTTTGAATGATAGGACGCACTAAAACAATTGGCTTTTTTTTCTTTTCAGGAGTGATATCATTAATTTATGTTCGCTTACTCTTGTAAACATGTATATGTACAAATCTTTCGTCATAGAGGCTCACATGGAAGACTTGGCTTGCCCAACTGTGTTGCCTCTTTAAAAAAGTATTTATTATTATTATTTTAACCTTTGACGTCTTAGTGTGACCTTGACCTTTCAACTAGGGATCTAGTCTTGCGCATGACACATTGCATTGGTGTGGTTAACATTTGTACTAAGTAATATAAATATCCAATGAGAAATGACAAGTTACAGAGCGGAAACGACTCACAAGCCCATTCGAGCTTTAACATTTGACCTAGAAGTGTTGACCTTGACCTTCATTATCACAAAAATTATACGAAACATTTAGTTGTTTTTGGAGGCCAACTAGACTCTTCTAGTATGGCAATCACATAAAACAAGTAATGCAAGGAAATAGGGGTAATATCGGTGCATTTGATATAAGACAGGGATAGGTGTCGCAAATAAGGCCAGGTGGTTGCCTCATACTCACCAGCATTAATTTTGTTCGTACAATGCTTCTTTAAAACGTACATACTGACCAATAGCATGAATGATAAGACCCGATACAAATCACAGAAAACAAGTTCAAGAAATGTATGTCTTATACCGATCAGGCGATGGCACGTTGCCAATAAAGTCATGATTCAATATGGATCTGATTATATGGCCTTTTTGTGTGAATTATCACCTAGTAACCTCAATAAATTGTATAGGGGAAATCCCCAATAATGATTACATGCGAAAACATGTGATTGTTATTGTTGTAGTTTGTTTTGGCTATGACCTATTTTTGACAGAACGGATACAGAATAATGATTCAGTAGACTGAGGTTCACGTCCCACTTCCGGAAGAGGCAAGTTTGAGAACCAATCTTGTTTAATTTATTTTTTCCAACATGAAATATAAATACAGTTCCACTCCTTTAATAACGTTTCAGCATATAAGCCTGATTCAAATCATGAAAATTATTAAACAAATACATTATCTTATTTCATCCAACGTAAAAACATTATGGCGACGTCAGAAATGACGTCAAATCGTTTAACGCGACGTCATCGCACGTTTACGCGACATCGTCGCACTGCATAGCGCGTCAACTTGTGGTTATGTTGAATTGAAATATAAATAGCAAATAAAAGACAAGTGTAAAACTATAATAAATATTGCTAGGGCATGTTTGTGCAACCCGTCTCCTCGAACGGAAAATACTCTTCTAAGTATTTGTTGGCCTGGTCTCCTGTGTGGTGTTGCCTGACAGCCAGACGCTATATCTATAGTTTCTATGGAGAAAACTAATTCCATAGTATAACTGTTATTTTTCCCTCTGTCAGATTATCCAAAAACCTGATAGGAAATCCCCGCTGGATGCAGTGTATTTTTCATATTACTTCATTACTTCCAATTTATCTTCCTTATTTATTAACAAGATGGACACTCGCCTAACAATCGAATTAATTGCATAGGTGAATAATTGCAAGTGACATTACTATTTATTTATTATCATTGTGTTAATTTAATTGCATTTGTATACTAACACAATTTATTGTTCTATGCAGCTAGTCAGAACATATGACTGGACGAGCATTCGTCATTATACACGACGTCTGAATATGTAAGTTAGCTATCACAATGGACGGAATAAATTATTGTAGGAAAAACCAAATTCAAAAGACACTGTCCAGTGTCCACTCTACTGCTTATCCTTGCAGTCGAGTCGGTTTCGGGCAAAAAAGTGACCTGTCGAAAAATAGTGGCATGGATAGCACTCATTCTCGTATACCGTAAATGCGTCGTCATGAGCAATTATCTATCACACAATAACTCGTATACAGAGAACTGTGGTTCTTCTTATGTAGGTTCGATTCGCGGTCGCGAAATTCGACATCAATGTCGATTTTCCACCACATGTTAAGAAGTTGCTGGTTTCTGATGATAGCCATTACATCGGCCCACTTTCAATCTCAAACGGCAGCTTCATATTAGCTGTCGGTTAACCATGTTTCATTGATGTGCGTCAAAAGATATAAGAAATAATCTGAAATAAAAACTAGCCAAAATCTTTAACGCGAAGAGACTATTGTACGATGGAACGATGAAAATTACGTAAACATTTGCTGTAAAACGATACATACTGTATACAGATTACATGTCAAGATGCTTTCAGAATTCAGCATTTTCTGGCCACCTGATAGTATATTTTGCGAAACATTTTAATGGATATTAATTTATTAAATGTAAATAGTTCATTTTAATAACAATGGTTACGCATACCCGGGGTATTTGTTTTTATTAACTTTGTGACATTACATTCACGTTACATTCACTGCATTTCCAGTAACACTGTCTGTTTCATACTCCATCAACGTATCATGAAACATTTAAAAAAGTTTTGATGAAAATTTAATTGTTTGGATATAAGTAAGTAAACAGCATTTGAACAGCTCCACTGACATGCGGGGTACGTACTACCTGGCAGCAGGTATTACCGGACAAACGGTCGTAGACGCTTATTTTCTTGAAGTATGTATTGAAATTTGTACCTAATCACTCAGAAGCTTTTTTGGAATAAATCTAAGAGAAAAAATATATTAAAAAAACATAACATTGTCTATTGATCGAAAATGTCGACCGTCGCTGCTTTTTCGTAAGCGGTGCTTGGGAAATCCCAATCGCTTGCACATGCGCTAATTACCACGCGCTGAGTGCGTGCGTCATCAGTTAAATTAAATAGCTTCATTTACTTAAAGAAAGAATAGCCGTGTGGTGAACGTCTAAGACTATAAAGCGAAATGACCCGCGATCGAATTATCGCGGCATATTTTTTTATCTTTTTGTTTTAAATTCGTCGATTTATACCAACTCTACGCAGGATATTGTTAATTACGAGATTTGTCAATGAGAATCAATTGAATAACCCTTTTAATATCTTATCCATAAGTCTGAAATACTTTGGGTTGATTTTTAATCGTTTTATTCGACTTTTGATCGGCAAATTTTGTACGGTATATTACGGCATTTGACCTTACAATAGAACGCCACCTGGCAGAAAAACATGGCACGTCATGAGTTGTAATTACGAATATCATAACATATTTTTGCATAAAAAGGAAGTACGAATCCTGTTCTTATTAGGGCCCCGCAAAAAAACCATTATAGGTATTGACTTCAAACTTCAAACATAAGCTCACAACAACAGTACACTATCTTATGGCAAGTTATATAACTCTCGCTACAATATTGGAAGAGTTATGGCCCTTTGTAAAATTCAAATTTTCATCAATTTTCAGCTTTTTTTCTTGATAACTTGAAAACCATTGAAGATATCAACTTGAGATTTTAAACATAGGCTCACAACAACAAAACACTATTTTGTGAGACGTTACATTACTCTAGCTACAATATTAGAAGAATTATGGACCTTTGTTAAATTCAAATTTACTCATTTTTCATCTTTTTTCTTCGTAACTTCACAACGATAGTAGATATTCAAATGAAACTTGCTATAATTATTGCCAGTGATAATACGCTTATCTTTAGCAAAGGGCAACAACTCTAGCTTTGATAAATTTTGACTTATGCCCCTTTTCAGCTTCAAAAACTATAACATTGGTCAAATTAAAAAATGGTTCAAGATATTCAAATGAAACTTGCTATACTTACTTCTATTGACTACGACAATAAGTACATGTATGTGGAGCAAAAACAATATACACATTTTTAGCAAAGGGCGACAACTCTTTAAAACTTTAATAATTTTTGACTGATTCCCCTTAACACTTGCACACAAAACAAACAGATTAATTCTGTTTTGTGTATTTCCATCTTGCAAACAATATTGGCCGATCAGGAACAGGGCAATATCAATGAAACCAATGTCATGATTTCATGAATTCAGTGTGCAATTTTAGTCTGTCAAAGATATTTGCAAACTTTATAAAAGTCAAAGTTCATCATGGTTTCTATGTAGGAAATTAAACCTGCGCTTGTCAAACAACTTTAATCGAAATTTAGAAGGGAGTGAATTAATTTATTTCAGGCATCAACACATGAAAGTTTGAGATATGACTTTGTTATTGTGTCTGAGTACAGAAACTTATAGCGCTGATAATTATGCAACCCCACTATACTTCTACACTCCTCCCCACCCCCTCTTACTACATGCTACCACGGGGCCCTGTTCACGACAGTGATAATTCTAGTTGTTTTCCAAATTTTAAGTAAAAACTGTTTGAAAAGTGTCTGTCCGGTAATATATACTGTACGTCGTTGGAAAAGCGTTAAATGTGCCCCTGTTTGGGCCCCTCAATTTGGATGTTAAGGTTACGTCATTTTTCGGGAATTGTATTTTTAGAAGAGCTTGAACCCAGGTTTGTGTCAATACAAAATATTCTGTCTAAAATCGATTTTTAACTTCACAGAAAGTTTGTTATGCCATTTCTGTCCGGTAATACCTCGCATTTCAGTACAGTTCATAACGTACGCCTTGACGTCATTGGTCACTTGGAATATCGCGCAGTGACAATATCATATAATGATTTAGGATTAAATCCCACTAAGTTCACAAAATAATAAATAATACACACAAGAAGAGCACTGTTAGTCTAACTTTCGTGTTAAAATAATATAAAAGACTTAATCGTTGAACAAGGATGGAGGTCAAGGTTGAACAAGAAATGCAATCGTGACGCGCTGTCGAGAAAGAAATAGAAGATATCTTCACGAGCAACAGGATACTTCCAACATTGTCGCACGGTCACATTACTATGAATATAAATGCATAGGCAGAAATTGTATTGGGTGTCAAGTGGTATATTGCGAGACTAAGTGATGTGATCTTTGGTGTTTTTTTAATCGATACCTAGATCGTGACGTCACTGACGTCGTTATAGTTGCACCGGTTCCGTGATGGTTCCTGTTTTCGAGGAGCCATAACACGGTAGTTATCCCGATACATCGCTTTATAGTTCCGTCAAAACGTTACCACCGTGCCTCGGCATATCATCGAGTGCGCGGATTCTATACGACCGAGCAGTGCGCAGAAAGTATAATGTTATACTGGTCAAGGTAATGTTTTGCTTCACCATTCTTTGAAATTGGGAAATGGCCGAGGATGACCTACAATGAATGCTCCTTGGTCGTCATGCATTGAAATATTCATAGCATAAGTTGCAATGCTATTTATATCATTGATAGTAAAAAAGATTTCACTTTTCTTTGCCACGATCAAAATCATCATAGAGTTATGCCACGTGACAAGTAGGGTTTGACTTATGATAATATACAAGCGTTCCAAGTTTCAATGTACTAGTGAACAAACTAGTGAACTTTATAAAAAACTTTAACCAATAACCGGACAAACGGACTGACGGACGGACTGAGTTTAATCTAAATAAACAGCGATATACGTTAAATACAAACCGTTAGTTTTAAATTTTAATGTTGTCTTTACTCGTTAAATATACCAGGCAAAAAGAAACGTCTACAAAAAACGTATGTTCAGTTTGCGGCTACTAGAACTCAGTAACTATGTATTATTGTTCATTATTTTTACTGACGAACAGCAACACTTTTATCACATAAATACCGTGATCTTCCATGTGAGATCAAATGACGGAACAATGTTCTCCAACACGTGTGAAAACAAATGCGTGACGTCACCAGTTTTTTGGCGCGAAAACGTAACGTCGCCGGCTTAAATTCGTTATTCATAACGTTGTTTTGACTCGGTAACTATGTTAATGTGACAAAACAAATCCACCATTCGTTGTCTTTGGGATCAACATTTCTTAAACTCGCCACGAAGACAAAAGGCTCGCTTAATAACATGTTTTTTCTAGACTGACTCGTTTAAGAAATGTTGATCTCCAAAGACAACTGATGACGGATCCTATATATCTACAGTAGAAGACACAGATTAATTCAAAATCAGAGATATTTTAAGCCAACTGATTCAAGTTAAATTTATTTGAATTTTGCTGCAGCGCCGTGGTTCCGTTTTTTCGGCGTTGAACAAATGCAACGTGTGGTCAGGCTAAAGCCCATATATTAGATTGAAACGAGAGTAGTCTTAATACAGGTGTGGTTTACGTTTATCTAAAAGCTCAATGATATATCTGTTCTCCAGACAGAATATATACATAACTGAATATATAGTATTAAAAGCTGAACTGTACCGAGGGTCTTGTTTATTTCATTTGCGAGTTCAGATATCGGCAAATTCTAAATCTACATATCTACAAGAGGTGTTTGAAAGGAAAAGCCACCCCATGCATATGTTTGGCAAATGTGTTAAATTTGGCATGTGTACACATTAGACTATTGTCGTCTGTTGGGTAAAATTTGGTATACTTCTATTAATCGGTTTGGTCATTATGTATCTTTAGTATTAGTCCAGGAGCCAGATTTCAAAAGAGCCCTAAAAAGTATGTTGGTATTTTCGAATGATATAGACATTCAGGCTTTGGAAAAAGGTGGATCCCAGATCTGAAAGTGGTGCAGATTTTTAACAGGGGCAACAGCTCTTGTATCCTAGAACTTTACGAACCACCGGTAACCTATGCTCTGGCGAGAAGTTTTTGCTTATACGAGTATATGTATTGCCACATATTTGCATGGATATTGTTCATTTGATAATTGTCATCAAAAGTAAAAACAACACGAACCAGTTTGAGGTCAAGGTCATTTCAAGGGCAAAGTGAGAAAAATAGCTAATAAACATTTGCTCACTATTTTTCTTAATATAGCATGTGTTTTCAATTCAGTTTGGTTATAAAAATGTTAGTTGTGTTGGTTAGTACATATTCTCTTATTATATGCCATTTGTTTGATTCAAAGTATAAATTTTTTGTCAAAACAGCCATTTTATGCATATGCCTGTTTGCCGAAATGACAATCTTACGAAGACCCCTGGCATTCTATGATCTTATGTGATTTTTTACATGTTAAAACTATTGTAACTAATTGTATAGTATTGGGTGAATGTGGAAGAATACCACTTTATATTAAAATAATTATATGAAATGTTAGTGTAGATTGTTCCATATGACTGATTCCATATTTCCTAAAAGATGTGACTACATGTACGAGGGTTGATCTGGCAGTTCTAAAAAGGTCTAAATCATAACACACATGTACACGTACACAACATAGTTCACTGAGGCATGAGATCCGCTACATTTAAATCTAAATTGAGGACAACAATGTAGTGGCAAACATTATATGCAACTGTCAATTTCGCAATTGTAGTAATCTTATCTCAATAACACCAATATGTCGCTAACCTTAACAATTAGCCACTGGCGTACTCCGAAAATTACACGACCCCTCTCAATAGCAATGTTAAATTGACATATTGCCCTTTACATGGCTGCTGCTTAAAGAGTGCGGAATATGCGCATCGAAGTCTACGTAAAATAGGCGCGTATGATACCCGGTAATTGTTACATGGTACAACTAGTTAATGTGTGGTGCGAATACCCCAAACAAAAAAAACCTACGCTCCAGTATCATCAATCAATTAGCATTATCGTTGGTTCCGATCGCCCAAAAAGAAGCAATATACTAGTAAAACCAGTCTACAGGGTGTCCCAAAAAAACGGGGACCTACCTAAATCCTTTATAACTTTTTTAATATTTAATGAATTTGACTGTTGTTTTGTGAGAGTGTTTAAAAGTAATTTCTACTTCTAAAATATGTACTTTTTAATAGGTTTTGCTTTAAAACAGGAAGTGACATCATCATTTTACATTTGGTGTCATTTCCTGTTTTTGTTTGCTGACTTGTCTTGAAAATGTCACCATTAGATAATACATTGTTGTCGGAGTGTTCAATTTGAGAAAACAAGTTTTTAAAGTCAAAGAGGTGATGATAATGTTGTGAAAATCGAAGAACTTTGCAATGAAATAATGGAAGAGGGGGAGAAAGTGGCGAGTTCACTAAATAAAAGGGAAGCAGACAACATTGAAAGTATGCATTAACAATCACCAAAGAAGCAAAATGTAAATATATAGTTATTATTATTGAGAACAATCAACAAGAAAGCTGAGTAATAAGCAAAATGTAATTATGTGAACTTATATCCAAAACAACAGTTTATAGATCTATATCAGAACCATTTAGTATGTCAGCATGTATAAGAACGCAGAAACCACTTATTACAACCAATCAACAGCAAAATCATGATATATTCTCAAGAAAGTACTGATATTTGACCTCATACCTGAGGGCAAGTTACCTAGATATTGCTCGGAGATGAGCCCTATGGGGGATCTGTTTGCCATACATGATGTACAAGTTATCCTTGACCATGGGACACCTGAGATGACATTTGGGGTCAGCATGCAAATCTAATGATGAACACGCTGAAATTACCTATTCACGGTAGGCTAATATACTGAAAATGTGATTGAAAACAAGGGAGATACCTCTGGATATTTTGACTAAATAATCACAATTATGATGTTGGTATTTTGAACTATATTCATCCCTTAATGTGTTGTCCTATTGGCAATGTGTTATTAATAAAATAAAAAAAGTTACGAATGTTTAACATAGGTCCCCGTTTTTTTGGGACACCCTGTATGTAAGCTAGGCGCATCTGCAAATTGGTTTTATTGCTCTTCATTCCTAGGTACTGTCTTATCAAGCATTTACGCTAGCGTAACAGTTAAGTTTCCGTAAATATTGCGTACGTCGATAATATTTGCGCAAATGTGTTTACCAAGATATTTTTCTCATGTTCTGGCGTATTTCTACGCAAGGTCCAAGTAACCGTAAATAGCAAATATGAACGTAGTGATGAGTTTTTTATGTATATTTATTCATTCTGGTTCCCGTTATATTGGTAATATTGTGGCCCGGTCTAAGTTAAATATTCAATATTTTTACGTAAATGTATGCAACAACTTGCGATTGATTAGTAAAACACACTTAAGTATTTAAAGGCAAACACAGCTTTTTTTATAAAAGATACGGTATTGTATTTTCATCCATTTCAGATCAATGCATAAGGTTTGACTTTGTGCATCATAAGGATTGTCTAGAATTTTTCTAGCTGCTCTTTTCTGTATTTTATGCAATTTATTTAATAACCCATCACTGCAATTGTCCCATGTAGTGCAGAAATAATAAAGGTGCGGCAAGATATAAGCATTGAAGAAATTTTTTCTCATGTGAATTCTTAAAAGCAGATACAGCAGAGAATTGCATTTCTTAAGTATATGTTCAACTTGGATGGTCCAGCTAAACTTGTCAACATGGACACCTATCAATGTTCACTGACTTCACTGAAATCTATGTTCTGGTTTTGTAAAAACAGGTTATGGTGAGTGGTTGTATTTAGTTGTATTTAGTGCAGTTATTGTAGTGTCATCGGCAAACATGTCAGTAGAAGATTTTTTACATTCAGAGGTAGATCATTTATGTAGAGGATAAATAGTATGTCATGATTATATCAAAATCTCAAAGGTCAAGGTCACACTTGATATAATTTTGCGGGGTTTTAAAAGCATCGGACACAATTGTTCACCGCTATCAGACAATGTGTCATGAAAAACAATTACGTAAATATGTCAAAGGTCAATGTCACACTTGGAGTATAAACGTCAGAAAAAAACATAATTTATGTTGTCTTGACTATAACTTTGAAAACAAAAAACATGGTTATTTGTTATAAGTATTTAGTGTGTTACTTGTTGAAAATGGTATGTTCAGTGGAAATTTTGTAGCCAGGTATTGCCAAGTAGAGGTCTACAAAACAATTGTACAAACAAACAAATATCCTCTATATATTATATTCTATGTTATTCAATGACAATGTTATTCGCAATTTATATTAAATCAAAGCACTGAGAGTGCTAATGGGAGGCGATCTGGTTGCTGCTTCTAAAGCTTAAACCGACTTTACACGTTTAATGTTCGTTTTCTCACTGCCGAGCTTGTATTGAATGTCAAAATAGGCATATGTGACTATTTAGGCATGTTGGGTATCTAAATAGTTGTAAAAAGGGGCATATTAATTTATATGGAATACATGTATTGAATGCGTATATCAAAAGTGGCTTTCAAATAATACTACGAGCCTATTTATCAGATTCTACAGTACCGTCTTGTAATCACTTTCGTCACAGCGTGAGACAGTCTATAACAAATGGCTAGTATAGCCACACCATGTGATTCCATAACAGCACTTTGTAGACGATTCATTGATAAAACTATCACGTGACCCTGGTCTGCAGTTTCTAAAAATAGCTATACAGCCGGGACATTTGATGAACACGTCATTTTCGTATTACGAAACAAGTTCGATATCGCCCCGGTGGAGTGATTTTCTGCAATAATATCGATTTAACGAGCAGTTTCAAAATAAGTGTTGATCTTAGAATAAACAAATGTTGCTGATTGAAATAAATCAGTTTAAAAATATGCAGAAACATAATATGTAGCAGTATTGGGAATGTTGACAGTTTCTGGAACTACTTGAATGTGGATTCACATTGTTTTGCCTATGTGGTTCAGGTTGCATTAAGAAATGGGCAATGATCGTATTAAGAGGCTGACGCCTCCCAAAAACAGGGAAACCACGTCATTTAAATGCCCACAGATCGGTACCAATACTATATTTGAGAACGGTGTTTGCGACAGATATTTTATAGTATGTGTAGAACCTGTCAACTTTTGTAAACCCATCCGTGGACAGTACTTTGTCGCATAGTGTAAATATTGTCGCTGTGTTAAAATCATGTATTGCTTAGCTTTTTTGGCATCTCTATATGTCAGTAGAATAAATCATTTCAGTTTGCCTCATACTTGCCGTAGTTGATACGGAGGTTTAACGGCTGGTCGACACCTGCCTCACCCCCATTGCCGCGTTATTATTTGCTCTGCATTACTGTTTTTTCTTGTAGAATGTATGAAAGGACAGTGAACAAATGTATTAAGAATGACAAGGAATAAGTAAATAAGTGACATTGAGCAGAAATGTGACGAGAACACAAATGTAATATGTACTACACAGAAGGAATAACCAGCCATATCACCTATAATCACAAAGCTATTTTCAACCTGTTTTCAGTAAAAGTAAAACGGAATATATAGTGATCAAATTATGGTATGAAGACAGTATACGCAACATACGAATGAGCCGTTCTCCAGGAAAACCGGGCTTAGTGACAAAATTACGCAAATCATAATAATATATCGTTACCGAGACGAGACTCTTATGAATAGTTTCTGACATTATATCATATATTTACAAAGTTATAGACTTTTAAAACTAACCACTCACGTCTACATTTTAGGTGACGTTGCAAACGTTATTTGATGTAACGTTACAAAGCATTTCTCAAATCCAGCATTCGGTAAAATCTTGACATAACCTTTTTTAAAATTGTGTCACATTTGAGAATTATACTCTTACTACAATAAAACATGTCAAAATTGTAAGTGTTTTCTAATAGAAAAACGTAGCTACTGTTTCTTACCACCAACCCCTTGTTTTTCTACATATGGGTACTTTTCAGAAATTGGTTACCATAGCAACGACAGAAGTTATTTTAACATAATTTCAGAGAAAAATATAATCTAAAATATAGTACTATATTGTCCAATTACTTAAACATAAATCAAAGGGCATGACTTTTTTCTTTTTTAGACACTTTTCTAAATCTTATTACATTATTGCCATATAATGTCACTAAGCCCGGTTTTCCTGGAGAACGGCTCAAATATGTTTTGCAAGGCGATTTTTATTTTATTTTGCCGTGGTAGACAATTAGACATTGTATGATACAGATTACGTCTTTTTCAAAAAGTTCAATGTTGTTTCCGCTTGTCTGGACAACAGGACGATGTTGCAAAAAAGGAAGTTCTATATAAGACTGATATATCGTAATTTTGTTCTTATTTCAATTTACAACGTGGCTTCTACTTGTATCATTATTAAGTCTGAAGGCCCTGTAAGGAATAATTATATATTGTAAAGATAGACATGACTATTAGTCTGATGTAATTATGTTGCTACTCTGTATGAAAGGGCAACGTCAGTGGAGCACACCAGTAAAGTGATTGATGTTTGTGCGTCAGGAAATTCAGTGACAAAGTTTTCCGTGAGTCTTCTAATTACATTGACTTATTTGTACGTGTGCTGGCTCGCCACAGCGAGCGTGGCGAGCCAGTATTACGATAGGAATTTACTGTAAGCCAAGTAACAGTCAGAATGCCCGGCAATGTAACAGACATCGCGATTGGTTAAGACAAAAAATAGCCATAAACAATGGCCTTTCAAAAGCGGTTAGGTTTTCTGAAGGGTGCCAAGGGTGCGGCCATATTCGTCGTTGTGGTTACAAGGTTAAATTTAAAAAAGGCTAGAAGTGGCTCCGTTCGTAAACTTCTGTAACGAACAGTGGTTTTCGTTAAACTCCTCGCAGTATTATATATTACTCATTTCTAGTTCGGCAGGGGAGACCACCGTGGTTTAAATTCCAGATTCGCACTAAGTCTGTTCGTACCAGGAAGTAACATAATACCGATTTGTCTATTATGTTAATATTCGATTAAATAGAGCATGTCGAGTCAAGATTTATGTTTTCATAGTATAAACGCATCATAAAACACTTCTATTAATTTGGTATTAGTCCGTAGAACACGTTAAACTTCATACTTTTATCATACTCATGTAGACGCTTTTAAACGTATTCCCCTGAAGTCGTGATTCTTGAACGCTTAGGCAAGTTATATTTTCTAAATATGTACTGCGTTTGAAATCCAGAAGTACTTAGAAAGTAGTTTTTGGTTGTAATCATTTAAAATTATTACATTCTTGCTGTTTAGACAAATAATTCAAGCTAGTCTTAAATTCGAGGTTATCAAATAGACGCTCATTAAATATATAGCCAAACGGGCGCTTATTAAACATTTGGTGATGATTACTGAAATACGCCGACTATAATAATTAGTATAACGTCATAGAATAGGCTTATATAAGGAGGTTATCGACTGAAATTCATCATTCGTATGCTCACCGATCTCGGAGAGGGAACACAGTAGTTACACGCAGTATTTACACGCAGTAGTTACTTGCGGTGGTTAGTTTAGACTTAAATTGTAATTCTTGTGCGAGACTGCTGTACTTGGGTTTTTCGGTAAGTTAAATTATTATAGTAGTTTGTAGGTATTTGAAGTCTGTTGACAGGAGCTTGGTAGTACCGCTATATACGGAATCGTCCTACTCGCAAGGGTGCTCGATTGGGCATAGATGGTATTGGTGAGTTTTAGATAGTTGATCGCGTAGTCTGGCTAAAACTTCGTGCAGTGCCGCAATGTACAGAATCGTTCAACTCGCAAGGGTGATCGATTGGGCATAGATGGTACTGCTGGGTTTTTGTTAGTCGAGTTAAGGTTGGTTGTGTTGTCTTGGTTCGAACTTGGTGATACCTCTATACACGGAATCGTCCAACTCGCAAGGGTGCTCGATTGGGCATATTTGGTATTGCCGAGTTTTAAGTTAGTTGATAGTTTAGTCTGGCTGAAGCTTCGTGTGGTGCCGCTATATACGGACTCGTCCTACTCGCAAGGGTGCTCGATTGGGCTTATATGGTACTGCTGGGTTTCGGTTAGACTAGTTGAGCTTGTGAAAGTTTATTTCGTTGTTAGAACGAGGTGATAATTATGTTGAACCATCGTTTGGCTCTTGCTGTCTGCGTATTTAGATTTACGTGACGTCTGTGAAGCAGCATAGACAGTACGTCTTTTGTGGGTGTTTGAGGTAGTGTGTTTCTAGTGGATATGACTACAGTGGATTTTGTTCGTCTGGTTAGGTGGTTAGGGCGAAGTACTGTGAGTGGTAGCTTGGAACGTTACAATGTCCCAAAAAGTGTCTCGTTGTTCAAAGCTGAGGCATACGTGAGCCTGTGTTAGGTTCACGGGTGTTGTTCTACTGGTTTGAAGTTGTATTATTGAGCTACGCGGTTGTATCTGGAGAATCTGTTAGCTGATGCTGTTATATTTGGTATACACCACGGTACGTTTGAACTATTCTAATGTTGACTTGTTCAAAACTCTCTATCTTTTACTCTTAGCTTTAATACATATGCCCGGCAAGGTTATAGATCCCACTTGTATATAGGTGATTCTGTGTATATATTTGAATGAATTAAGTGTGTTGCTGTTTGTCGACTTACGTTTGTTGTGAATGCTAGTAGTTGAAACTAGTGTTTTACATCTTTACTCCCTGGCGGGTTCACGTTACACCTCTG
This sequence comes from Spisula solida, assembly GCA_947247005.1. Lineage (NCBI taxonomy): Eukaryota > Metazoa > Mollusca > Bivalvia > Venerida > Mactridae > Spisula > Spisula solida. Next base: position 31,094,504 of record OX365949.1, read on the forward strand.
TCCCTTATCATCGTGTCTTCTCCTGAAATCCGTGCTTGGATTAATTAAGCCCAAACACATCATTTACATTGTTATAATAGTGAAATTACCCAAAATAATAATCACACAAATAGTAGGTTTAACGCCGTTTCTGAACAATGTATCAGTTATATATGGAGATTGCGGACCGGGTGGATAGGCGATAATCAATAACGTGGTGGCCATAATCAGCCGCAAGTAGGCTCATATTTGTTTCTTTATATAGTAACAAGTGTATTAAGGAATGTTTTATACCAAATTTAGTCGAAGCCATATATAACTGATAAATTGTTCGAAACGGCGTTAAACCCAAAACACAAACACAATTGGGTACCCATTTATGCAAATTGTTCTGTTCATGTCCACAGTCCTCCTGTTAAAAAGTACGAACCGAGCCACTTGTAGCTTTTTTAAAAGCTAACCTTGTCAGGGTACTACGACATTATGTCTGGCCCCGTGTTCACAAAGAATTGGTTATCATGATCAGGCTTAAGCTCCATTTTATTTTATTTAAAGTACAGAAAATATTTTGATAGAAAGATTATTTCTTTTAGCAGAAGAAACAATACTGGTATCTCCTTACATTTTAAAGGCAAATAAATAAGTTTTAATGCATAGTGATAGAAATATTGTACTTAATAAATTGAAGCTGGATTTTCGAGCTTGATCCTAAATGTCTCTTTTAATAGGAAAGTAAAAGTTTTTAAGGGTCGTAATCTGTTATCTAGAAACTGTTTTAATATTCTGTAACTGCTAAGAAACATATAATTTCATAATTGTACATATTATTTGAAAGAAATAGCAAAAACAGAATGGAGCTTAAGCCTGATCCTAATAACCAATTTTTTGTGAACACAGGGCCTGGTGTTACTCCCTTACACCAACTTACTTCCTAAGCTCCACACAGCGCTTTATTTCCGCTACGTCACTTCCATCCGCATTAAATCAACGAACACATTAGGTCAGTATGGACATACCACGTGATATGTGACGTAATGTTTGGCTTAGAATGCAAGGAGAACTTTGTAAACAAAATGTTAAAATTAGCCGTAAGTATTTTATTATTCGACCGCTTGAACGAGATATCCTCGCCGCTCTAGACGAGAATGAGTACTACCCACGCAACACTTAAGGATAATTGAACAGTTTACTGCGCATGCTTCATTTGCTGTAGTATGTTATGTGTCTTATAAATGTATAACTGTATCAATTTTATCTAAATTTATCATGCAATTTAAAGGTGCTGATCGGGCAATTTTTGTATGAGGTAATTTTCTAACCTAACCAAGTATTTATGTAATCAAAGCGCCGAAAGCATTATAGTTGCTCGGAAGAATACAGCATCAGTTATAATTTAAAGATGATGTAGCTTTATTTTTCTACTGATTTATTTGTACATTTATAACTATCGTAGACTCTTTAATAACACATGCTTGAATGTCTTGATGTAAACTTCTATCCGTATATACAAGTACTGGAAGATATACGTAGCTTTCTGGCGTGATATAAATGAGCCAGTCTCCATGAAAATCTGCTATTTTGACAAAAACATTGAAAGAAATTGTGTTAGTATCTTGGTTTTCAAGGAAGTTACAGCTTTTTTGTAGATGCCTTATTCAGAGTCTTTTTGCGTGACGTTGCGAATGTCATTCAAACGTTATTCGACGTCGTTATAACAAGTACTTCATAAATATAGCATTTGATCAATTCTTGACATAAACTGTTCAAAATAGTATCACGTTTTAAAATGATGTTTTAAGTTTTAAAATATATATCCAAATTGTAAATGTTCACATTTAGTGAAAGGCTTCTATTGTGTTAAACAACTAACTCCTCGTTTACTCAATTAGAGTACTTTTCTGAAACTGGTCACCATAGCAACGAAGTAAGTGATTCCGACATAATTCATTTTAAAATTAAGATATAGTACTGTATGGATAAATAACTTAAAATTGAATTTATAGATATGTCATTTTTTCTTATTTTAATGCTTTTAGAAAACCTTGTTTCATTTAGTAATTACATAATGTCAAAATAGCAGGTTTTTCTGGAAACTGGCTCAAATATATATCGATCTACAAGGTTTAATGCTTCAGATCATTTAAATATGCCACAATCAATAGTTACCTTCACATACAAACTACACAGATATAATGGCTTATCAGTCAATGTTTTGCCCCAAGCAGAAATAGTCATATGCATGGTCTATAAATAGTAAAAAGAAATCGGTATATTTATTTACCGGAAGGTCGACATATGCTGTTCATTCAGAAGTGTGGTATGATCTGAATTCTATTGCTGTCACCGTGGCTTTCTTCGGTCAATAAGATACTGCAATGCGACAAAGACAGATGTGATCCGCATGGAATAATTAGAAGTATTTTGCATGACCGGTTTACATCCTCGTACGTAGTTACGCAACATTACTGGCTGACCGGTTTACTATTGTAAAGGTGGTAGTTTCATCAACTTAACTATGAGCGTTTGTAGAAACGTGTGTGTAAATATGGTTATTGGATAATTCGAACAACTATTAAACCCCATTTACGGTTGCTTTTTGAAATATTTGGTGCAAAAAGAGCAATTTAAACCACTTTTGTTATCGCACATTCAGTATTTTTCTTTTGAAGGTAGCGCAGAGTTTCCTTCCAAAATGCTTTGTGAATTATTTAATTCACACATGATCGAACTGTTACATCAACAAACTACAGCGAGGTATTTGGTTCGTTTTGCAATTCATTTTAATCGAATGGGAACTAATTTCAGGCAATTTAAGTAACAGTAGTGTTAATTCTTATGGGTATGAATACCCTATAGAATTTAGTATCTAGAAATACTAAATAACTACAAAATGCCAATATTTTGCAAGTTTTTTTGTCAGTGTTGTTGTACATGTATATGGGATATTACACAGGGACGGAGGTAATTAAGTCGATATTCGGCATACTAGGTTAGGTATTGGCTTGAGGGCTTCAGCCCGAGTGCCAATACCGAGCCCTATTATGCCAATATCGACTTAATGCACAACGGCCCTGTTTTATAACCTTTTTTATCGCATATGTTCAACTCCACGGATTTTTTCTAAACACGTAATAACAAAACAAGCTCGGGCTGAAGCCCTCAAGCCAATACCGAGCCCTATTATGCCAATATCGACTTAATGCACAACGGCCCTTTTTTATAACCTTTTTTATCGCATATGTTCAACTCCACGGATTTTTTCTAAACACGTAATAACAAAACAAGCTCAGGGCTGGTATTCACAAAGCTTCTTAGATAAAAAAATATCTTCAATATCCTATAAATTTCTTAGATATGATAAAATTTGTCTTAAGTTTAATTTATTTCTAAGTAGCTATTCACAACATGTCTTAAACTTAAGATATTCTTAAATAGCCAATTTTTGTCTTAAATATCCATTTTCAACTAAGAAATGTGCCTATATTTACGTACATAGGTATCTTACTATTTAAGAAATTTCTATGATGAAAATATGAGTTTTATATTATGTGTTCAAAACCGATTTTAAAGCTTGGAAATCATCAAGCAGTGGGTAACGACGAAGAACCGCGCTAATATACGTATTAAATTATTCGTTTAGACCAAAAAATATAGCAATTTATCAAAACGACATGCAAACGCACAGTTCAAGGGAAATAACCCGGTGTCGCATCCGGCCTAAAGCGAAAGTAGAAGGTTAGGTGGAAACTCCGGACATAGGTTTCGGAATTCGGGATTATTGATACATACATGTTTAATAATGTATAGTCTTAAATATCAACATTTTGCATTTATAACGCATTATATGTAATTTACACAGTGTAAATAAGTATATAACAATAATCACGCTGCAGTAATAACAGTTACTGGCTAACACAAAGTAGGCCTGCAGTAGATCTATAACACTAATGTTTTATTATGCATTTTAAAACGCAATATCTTTCGTTGAATTATATTATCAAACATGTCAATTTTGTCAGCATGCGCTTATACCATGGTCACATATACGCTACGAGATATACACGAGCTGGCTTTTGCAAACTAGTAGGCCTACGGCGTCCATAAGCCAATGTGGATATGGTAGACTACCGATCATCTTACAGTTTTCTTAATCTGTATATACTCAGTATATACTTAGTATTAGTGAAAATGTTTCACCGAACTCCCGAGTTGTACACGTATTCACAGGGATTTCGAAGTCGGGAACATCTCGTACGGCTCTCATACCGACATCAAACAAGCTATGTATGATATCCGTACGGATTTGAACACTAATAGACTTGTCAATGCTTGCATGCCTTATAGAAAAGTACTTACACGGACACCATGTGGCCACCGTACGGCTATCATAGGAGTGTCCTGCAAGTGCTTAACGAACCTAATAGCTCCGGACGGGTTCAGCACACCTTGTCTGTGTTATTGTTCGAAAGCCCGGTGGTGACTTCATAGTTCATGCTCCAAGCTTCACACTTCTAACTCCATGCCTAATATTGCTTTATGGTTCATATGTTATATGTACATAGTTCACCCTTCATAGTCCATACTCCAAGTTCACACTCCACAGTTCACACTCCACAGTTCATACTCTACAGTTCGCACTCCACAGTTCATACTCCACAGTTCATACTCCACAGTTCATACTCTACAGTTCGCACTCCACAGTTCACACTCCACAGTTCATACTCCACATTTCGCACTCCACGCTCCACAGTTCACACTTAATAGTTCACAGTCCTTACTTCATAGTTCACACTGCACACTTAATAGTTCACACTTCATAGCTCACAGTTCACACTTCATAGCTCACATTTCACACTTCATAGACTAAACTTAAAAGTTCCTTTATTTATCGTCTGTTTAAAGTTTGATTTTAATTACTTGTACTATATACTTACATTTTTGATAATGATAAATATATTAATAATATGTGTACACATGTATATGGGTGCATTTATGATTTGTAATATCGTTGTGAATATTTATTAGTCTCTTATAATTCTGTATTAGAATGGTCACATAATAATGTTTCTGGGATATATAAAGTGATTGTAACTGTATCCACTCTGTGGCATTGTCGAAATATGTGTAGATTATTTTCTCTATGAATGTGAGGCTGAAACAAGGGCTATATAATGGTATATAACAATGGTTCATCTTACGTAAATTGATATACTTACAAGTGTAATACGGGTAGTTTGCTCTAACGCTGAAATAGCAATTTGAATGACATTGTTGATGGCATCATTGGTTTCGTAGATACATTGCTTATGTTCTAACATGTTTTTCTGGCAGAAAGTCGATTATAATCAGTTTTCATAAGTTTTCATATTGCACTACTCAGTAGAAGAAGTTTATGATAACGTTTACATTATTAACCCAGGAAATAGAACGCGCGATGGACGTGCAGTATAATTATGGACAATGCACGTGCGATGGTCGTACGATTGTCGCACGCCATACGCACGATATTCTTGCGGACATTCATTGTCGTACGACATTCGCACGACGCACGAACGACGTTTACACGACACTCATAAAAATATGGCGTTCGACAACTGTTCATCGTAGGGTTGTCGTGTGTCATCGTAGAACCGTCGTGCGTCCGAGGTACGACTATTGTGACCGCATCACAAAATTACTTTTTCGAGATCTATGCCGATAAGTTCGACATAGATTCGCAAGCGTAGGACGACGAAGACATTCCTACGACGATTGTGAAAGGAGTTTAAGCTTTTGTAGACGGTGTAATGACTGTCTCACCTATACCTTATACAACTTAAAATACTCCAAAACGGCTGTACCCTCTTTCTTCTAGAACAATTCTTGTTCCATACATTGATAGTGATATTTAATAAGAGCTCCCACATAGTATGTATGTAAAAGGTTACAACTATCTACAATACAACTGCAAATTGCATTTGTCCATTATAAGTAAGTAAGTAAGTAAGTAAGTAAGTAAGTAAGTAAAGTATTTATTAAAGTGACATGTGCAATATTACAAAATATACATTCATGATATTATATACAATATTACAGCACCCGGCCCAATGGGCCTACAAGTCACTGACAATTAAACATATGATATTTACAAATTGATACATATAATGGCATGGTATGGTATGATATGCAACATAAATATATATATATATAAATTCTATGTTAACAAATTACAGATTTGATATGTATATACATGAGCAAGTAAAGGTATAATATACATATAACATAAACACACGGATTGAATGATCTAAGTTATCTATATAGATAAATGGCGGTATTTTATTGCAGTTATCCCAAGTGATTTTTCGTATTGCAGAGATACACATAATAAAACATTTTTAATAACAGTACTTAAGGCATTGGTACAATACTACTGAACACTGTAATTAATTGCATCGATATACATACATACATTGAATGAGCCGACAGAATGTACATAATACATAACAGCAAAACATAGTGCATATTATATTAACCAGTGGAGTAATATCAAATACTTAGTAGGTCTATTTGTTATATAAATAACGTTGTCTCTCTTTATAAAAGCCCTCACAAGATATTTTGCAGATTTTCTAGGATAGTCAGTTATTTGGAGGGAACTTTTATCAGTGTCTCTCATCAAATTGAAATCATTTAGTAGGTATTGTTCACTGAAAATATCACGCCGAATGTTTGAGTAGAAAGAACATTTAACAAGAAAATGAACCTCAGTTTCGGTCTCACCCGAGTCACAAAACAAACATAGTCTTTGTTCCGGTGTTTCGCCTATATATCGACCTGTTTCGATCCTTAATTGGAGAATAGCACATCTGAATTGAGTTAGTAGTGATCGTTCGTTTCTCGCTAAGTTCAACGAAGTGTACCTCTCTTGTTTAAATTCATCTTTGAATGTTATATAGTATCTCAGTTTCGAGACTTTTGTAACGTTTTCTTTCCAAAGACGGTTGTAGTATTGTGAAATTGCTACTTTTATTGTAGAAAGACTGACAACTGTTTTATCATTAAAGTGAGTTTGTAGATCAAGTTTCGATAATATATCCTTTACATCGCTACACCAATTGTTTTGGCACATATCGTAATCCGTATTGAATACGCGCTTAGTTAATCTGTTGTCACTCATTGTTATTAATCTATTCCATTGTCGAAATATCGCAGTCCACCGTCTATATTGAACCGGAAGCCATCCAATATCACTCGTGATTGCAAGTATCGGTGCAAAGCGGCGAACTGCAAGAAAGTATCTTATTGCTCGATTTTGCACATTGTCTGTTGATTGGTATTTCCGGTATCCCCATACACCTGCACCGTATTCTAAAACAGGAATAACGCATGCCTCGTACAACCGTTCAAATGTTTTTATCCCGAATTCCTTCAGACGATGTATTTTTGATATTATTCCTCCTAGATCTCTTCCTGCACTTTTTGCAAGTATGTCTGCGTTTAGTGTGAACTCACCATTGTAGCTAAAAGTAACTCCAAGATAGTTATATTGGTCAACAAGGTCTATGATATTTTCACCTATTTTGAATATATGTTCCGATTGACGTGTTCTACCTCTCCGGAAGTGAATACATTTTGATTTTTCCGTGTTAATAAGGACACGCCATTTCTTACACCATTCGTGCATTGTAGTAAGCATAGTCTGTAGGTCGCTCTCTGATTTAGCAAGTAAAACAAAGTCATCTGCATAGAGTAAAATTGATAATTTCCGGGGTATGTAAGAAATATATATAAGAAAGCAGAACAAGGATTCACATGATTCGGCCCTGTCAGGTTACTGTAATTATAGTTTTATTGACTGCCAGGAACCCTATTTTTTTATTCAAACACTTTGACACCACACTGATTATTACGCTGCATTGATACAATGATTATTTCATATATCAAATACATGAGCTGCACTTACGCAGATCCACCATTTTTGCTCAGTGCTCCCATCTGCTATGTTTCTTAGTAACTCAGTAAGATATCCGACTAGCATTTTCTTAGTGGGTCTACATCCGCTACTATTTGTCTTAGAGCGATGTCGTAATTACACTCTAAGGCCCTGACAAGATACAAGATATACAAGATTACAACATGTTTTGCTAAAATTCTAGGGGGTTTGGATCATTCCGGATCCGCACATGACTTCAAACTACATGTATATTATACACACAACTGTTCAAACACGTAATTTAAACAGAATGTACCGTGAATATAATATGTACATTTGTAGTAGTTGTTACTTAAATAAACACACTCTTTTAAATTACACAAATAAATAATCATGAAACCAAACTAAATATTTCTTTCTATGCATGCATGTTTTTAATTTATAATAAAAGTGTTGCGAAAATGATCGAGGGCTAATCCCTCGGAAACATTTATGACGCGTTATAATGTATTTTCGTAACAGAAGTCCTCATTTCCGTTACTTATTTTAGAGCGGGAAAATCCGTTTTACATAGCAACCACTTTAAGATAGTTCTCAGATTTAGGATAATATTTTAGCTAAGATATTTCTAAGATGCTTCTTAAATTTAACTTAAGTCATTTTTTATTTTATTCTTAGCTAAAATAATTTCTTATCTAATAAAAAAATCTTACGAAAATATCTAAGAAGCTTTGTGAATACCAGCCCAGATAGTTAACTTTTCTAGAGTTGTTTTTTAAAACTGCGAAACAGTCAGCATCTTCAATTTGTATTCCAGTGCGCTTATCAAGTCACATGTTTGTGTACGTTACGTACGCGCGTCGCTTGTGATCGGATGAAGCCTCGATACGGAGTTTTGGCACACCGAAAGAGGGTCAGATATCGATATTTGGCACACTAGACACACTTTATCAGTTACAATATAGCGGAATTTTGTTACTACATTTAGAGTAACACATGCGATAAAGACAACTATACCAAAATTACGCGAATATTAGACAGTACTTTAAGTATAGAAACTACTAATCGAAGTAACAGTTTAAATTCTCGATTATTTGTCACAAACAGTACGTAACACGGTTTTTAGGAGATTTTTTTCAAAACCGAAGGTTTTGAAAAAAAATCTCCGAGACGTCTGAGTTTGGCTTTTTTCCTGAATCAGCAGCCTATAAAGTCGTAGAGGCCGTACCGATTGTCTTCACGGCAATCGTAACTACTCGGATCTTTCCGTCATCGGCCGAAGTATCGCCCCACTAATAGCTGAAAAGGTATGGATTTCCGTTTTTTTAGGTTGGTTCCCATACGCTTCTATAGAACGCTCCAGTACGACGGGACTCAAGACAGTCTTCCGGTCTCATCGAAGAGCCGCAGTGACGTACGAGAGTAGTTATGATTGGTACGAGGATTCAACCATTATTGTAATCTCAAATTAGTTGAAAACTGACAATTCGTAGCTGTACTTCTATATTTTTTAGGTTTTCTGAACATCTGTAGATTTCAAATTACGCTTTACAAAATAAATAAATAATAGTCGGGAGTCCATACGGAGAAAATATGACGAGCCATGGCATCGGAGAGTAGAATGTGGCATCCATGCTATATGTTATCTTTGATATGTGTGCAATCTGAAACGGCCGGATGCCATCCGTGATTTTGCCTCGTTTTCTCAGAATTAGGTCAAAGGTCAAATGAGTGCATTTTTTATATACCTCACTCGAAATATCATTATATCTCTGTCAGTTTTCGGTCAAAAATTTTACAAATGGTATCAAAATGAAGCTAATGCACTGGGCTATTAATAAAAGTAACTTTTTATTAATTCATGCATTTGTATACTCATGAATATTGATGAGAACACCTAAAATTAGCAATATTTTCATAAAAATTCGACGTGTGTGAACCATCTATTTGTTATAATGTCGTCATTTTTGCTATATGAAACCCTAAATGATTCTTATTTAATGGTGAGATACTAAGCTATTGATATGTTAACTTGACATTTACCTTCTCAATGATTTAAGGGCACACGTTTGCTTAAAGTGGGTGGGGGTTAAAATGACACATGAACCCAAACTAACATAATAGCGTCAACAGTATTATAAATAAGTAATATTGTGTTTGCATTGATTTAAATGGGATTACAAGTAACAACTATTATATTGGTTTTGAAATGTACCAATTCATTTAAAATATGTCAACATTCGTTTAAGGAGGAATGAGCTACCTAAACGTAGGCATACACGTGAGCTGCAATTATTATTTTTGAGTTTAGTATGATAAATAAGAACAAACATAAAACTAGGTTCAAATTATGCTTTAGGAATATAAAAAAGATGATGATAATCAAAATGATATTGCAAATTGTTCATACACTTTTACTTGTTCCTTTGTAAAAGCTCAAAATAGGCGGGAAATGGTTCATTTTAAAGCATGAATACTGTTACATTATATTATATTTCCATACAGCACCATATTGATATTTTAATTCATGTCTTGTTTAAATTAGAATGAATATATTGTTAAAGCATGCCTTTCGTTATATAACATCTACAGAGTACCGAGAAACAGCAGGTACCAATGCCCGTCCGTGGGAGCTTTGATCATTAAACACAAGGTGCATATACCCCCTTAAGTGCTTAAGACAATAACGTTCTTGGCAATTTTAAACTATGAATCTATACAGAAAACGCCACAAATCATTCATGAAACAATAGTGTATATATGTACAGATAAGACAAGTTACAATGTCGCTGTTTAGTTTAAGATTGATTGTGAACATTTACTGTGGATATATTAGCACGTGGATTTACAAACACCTTCTCAGTTCAATGCAAGTAGTATGAAGAATAAGTAGATCACTTCTTGATTTCTGTATTCATTATGGATGCATCGCGGCTTGTATTCGTAAACAAGTGCCTGGTTGGTAGTTTGCTCTTGCGGTGTGCAGTTCGAGCGCATCACTTCACATCACTGGGGGAGCAGTGACCTAGAGGTAGGGAGGCGCGCTTCGGGTCGAAAGGTCCCGTGTTCAATCCCCGTCTCGACCACTGCTCAAATTTCTCTGAGCAAGAATAACCCACATGCTCCACTCAACCAAGGTGTGAATTGATGCCTGTAAGGGCGATGTCTATACACGTTCGATAGTTCTGGGCGCCGCTGATAGATGTTGGCTGCACACTCACCAGGAGAGAAGTAGTCTCCCCAGGGAAACTCGAACACAGGGTTCCTTAGGTGGCCCAATGACCAGGGAAGTTAAAATGTCAAAGGGTGGCTGAACAGCTTAACTGCTGAAAGCAGCCCTCGAATATTAGTAACTTAACTTTTTTTTAACTTCTTGGCGGAAGGATTTCAAGCCTTGTTTTATAGAGCTTTAACAAACAGGAGTCATTAACAAGTTTGTACAACTCTCTGTCTCATCTGAATGTACGTCTCTTATAATATCCAACAGAAGTTCATATCTTTTCAAGCAGAATAATAGTTTCACATCCCGTCAAAGAGAGAAACCCAACAATGATACGGTAGTCGTTTTGGGACATGTTCTGGGAATTATATGTACAGTACACAGTTTGGTTTTCTTTGATGGCACAACTTTCATACAGACTTGAATATTTGAATGTCCCAGATGGTGATTCTATAAACATCTATATCATGCCATCCGATAATTATTTTAATACCCTTCATACTCTTCTTTAGCAAGTATGCAAACTAGGTTTGACTACAAATCAACACCAGGGAGACACAAGTCATACTTCAGTCCTTTGCTGAAGACTTATACATTGATCAGGTTGACAACATTATTACACTTAATAGACAAACATAGCGAACCTTTTTTGAGCAACATTATATAGATTACGTCAGATTTGGAAAATCTAAACAGTACAACCAAACAACAAAGTTGCGAATCTGCGAATATATCAAGCAAATTTAAGCTAACATGAAAATACTCGTGTCAAGTTTCCACAACGGCTACCTACGACAAAACTGAAAAATATTTTGGCCCAAATATTTTTAACATAGATATATCTTGACAAATTCTACCTGTCTCATTCAACTATTATCAGACGTAGGCTTCCGGTAACTGGGACAATTCCCCAGAACATATATCGGGGCTATGCCAAGGTACACGATGCGAACTTATCAGAGATAAGGAATTACACATTTGTCTATGTCTCTCGATACTACCGATTTTCTTGCAGAACCTGATCCCAACACATCCCGAAGTCCCTAATTTCCATCGGGAGTAAATCATCGAGGCAGTTGGACAAACGTATAATTTCAGGACAACTCGGGAGTCATCCGATGTCTACCGATACCCCAACCCGATTACTCACGATGACCCAAAATGTCTCATGACATACCCGAAGTTTCCATTCAAAATTGTAATCCCGAGACCGAGAATGTGTCCCAAATATCACTGGAATGCCTAGCGCATAAGTTAACATGGTAACTGGTATTCCCGAGTCTCTGATGCGCTTCTGGGATGCCTTCCCGGCTTATTCCCGACATGACAGCGCGAATACATCGGGTAAAAATATGCATGCATTGAATTTCCCTGACGTATGTACATGTACTCGCGATTTCACAAGATGTCTCCAGATTCCCAAAACATTCATGAAGCTTACCCGAGACACCGGATGCCTTCTCTGAGATAAATGGGATCATAGACGCCTGCTAAGCTCTTAAATCCATCTGAAGTACATCCCCGAGGAAGAGGAATTGACGCATAACGTCTCGAGCACATCGAGAGTTTTTGCAATGCACCCCGATACTCCTTGATCATCATGATTCCTCCTGATGTCACAACTTGTCTGATGGCCTCCCATATACTTCCCCTAGACCACGAGCAACCTGTTTACGATGCCTCCCAAATCCATATTGGGAGTTTATCCCCTAGACAAAGACATACGCAGTGGGAAATGTATATGCTTCAAGCGTCTCAATTGATACCTCGTGGCATTAAGAGACCGAGAACAAGACTGAAAACTGCAAGGCGAAGAACAGTAGAAACCGAACCTGAGGAAAAACGGAATCAATGAAGAGAACTGAATAATAAATAAGTAAGGCATCCTTTGCTTGAAGCACCCAAAGCATAAAATGACCCTCGCATCTTTTGATGACATTTGGCAAACTTTGCGTCTTTTCGTTGTCTTCTGTACATTGTGGTAGCTTTCTCTTACAACAAGTTCGTTCTTTCTTAGTAACGTCTCTGACTTTGTTCGCAAACTAAAGGAAAGTAACTTAGCGAGTATCGACTTCAGTTTAACTCATTAGGAAGATATAATCGTTTGATTGTGGCATGGGTATACTAGTATCAGGACCAGATATAATTCGACGCATCGGGCGACTTTTTCTATCTCGTTTGAATCCAAGTTGTGTAGTCTTTATTGATAAGCTTATGATTTGTAAAGTCACAATAGAAACGTTCAAAAAGGAAATTACTCATATGTGCATACTATACCGCCCTAATCATCGTTACTTACTACATATTGCTACTGATTAAAATAGCAACAAACTGTATCAACTAAGGCTTTTTAGAACATAACCTACATTATGAGCCAATGAAAACGCCGCATTTTCGCGGTTAAATGAAAATTTAATCATTAAATTTTTTCGCTCGCTCCGACCTTTTTAATCATTAAAATTTACTTAATATGTTCTAACTATAACATAAACATTGTGAAAGTACGGACAAGTCAGGGTACGAAAGAAATGAACTGCAATTGGCTAAGAATAACGTTTTCTTGTTCTCCAATACGACTCTATACATGCAACTAAAAGAACATACGTATACCCGGTAGTTCGTTAAAAAATACCAACTTATTAATTAAGAGGTTAATATACCAGGCGACATTTTACGTTGACGGCACTTCATGTTTTCTTTGATTGGAATTGGTATACTTTGTATAATAACGGTAGAAATTACTGTGGTTTGCCGATGATGATAAGAATAAACAATACAGTTCTACATGTCATGTACAAACATATATTGTGTAATGAGACATATGTGTTGCATTTTGTATAAATATTAAAAGGCACTGCTTGTTTATCACTCAGATATAGATCCTTATTTGGACGCTATTTGTCATACATGTTCAATACATTATCAATATTCATAAATATGCAAATGAGTTAAATAGCATAATATTTAAGTAAGTTAAAATCAATTTCCACGAATAAATCATATTTTGATATAAGGAATATGTTTAATGAGTGTTTAATGTTGATTCTGACTGTATTGAGATTTTTACGTTCTGTTTTAAATTTACCCCCACCCACCTTTGGCGGTTATTCTCGGTGGAATTAAATTATATTTATCTATAAAAATATACATTTAACGAAAGCCCTATGTCTTCACATGATTTTGGTACAATTCGGATCTTTAAATAATAGAAATAAGGAAGATATGGCATATATTTGTCAACTGTACTAGTAGATTTTTAACGAAAATTTACAAATTTTTGACTTCCTCATTAATATTCATGAGTATGCAAATGTGATAATTTGCATAAAATCATTGCAAATGATGAACCAATTCATTAGCTTCATTTTGATACCATTTTGACCATTCTACCTGTAGAATTGACCAAGATATGGTGCAATTTCAAGTTGATGTATGCTATATGCACTTAATTGACCTTTGACCTCATTTATGACCTTCACAGAGGGTTTTGCGCGTGGCATCCACCCAAACCATATACAACTGGTATTGGGCAATTCAAATATGGTATTGAAACACTTCTACTAAAAAATGCCATGGACCATGAAAAATAAGCGACTTTTGTGCTGATGGACTCCCAACTATAATCCCGGGTCCGGAGCGATAGCCAGGTAACAGGGGAAGTAACTCAACATTCTGCGTGATTGCATTCGTCTGAGAAGCCGACCATCGATTACACGATGTAAGTACTTGTTAAGCAAGGAAAATCGTCTTTAATACTCGCAATTAGCATACTTTTACAATAAAATCAACATCCGATGACGTATGTTGTTATCAAAGGTTTGGTAAGTACAACTTTCTACAAATTCCTGTCGTACCCGTTCCTATTCGTACCTAGGACCGAAATTATTCGTCCAAGTTTCATTAGTTTGTACCAAAACAAAATGTAAAATGACTGTTTGACAATGTTCCGTCTGTATCATGTGTATTGTGCTTTGGATAGCAATGTTTATGAGATAATTGTAGTATTGTGTACAGGATTAAATTACTGATAGGGGAGAAATGTATTTGGCCAGCTTGACCAGTTTTTAATTTTTCAACTGAGCCGCTACATTGTATACTGTACGCGTCCAATAAGTTTGACTGAAGCCTGGATAGCTCAGTTGGTAAAGTGTTCGCTCTGTTAGCATCTTGCCTATAGTCTAACCAACATGATGTGTGTATGCCTTCACAATAACATTGTTAAAACCACAATTGTTTTGTGCGTGGTTTTCAGAAGTGGAGGTTGGTGAGGCGGGCTTCGTCGTCAGTGCCGATTGAGGCCTCATTAGTTTGGTAGGAATTTTCCACTACTTAAAGTGTTTTTGAAGTTCCCGTGCCCCGGCAGAGATTCAAACCAGGGACCTCTGGATCGGCAGTTGAGAGTGCTTATCACTCGACAACTGTTCCACAAAAATGTCTGCCATGAAAAGTGAAATTTGAAGACTGCATCGGCAAAGTTATGATTTACTTATTCCAATTCTTATTCACCTTATCGACATTACCGGATAAACATGCGTAATTTCAAAATGTATAGGAACCATGACTTAAACCCCTTTCATAAAAGTAATGTTTTCGTCGCACAAGGCTTATGGATCTACATGGAAATGTACCAATTTGCGCCTGGAAAGGGTGCGACAGCTTAACAATGCATTTTTGGGAACTATTGTGCGACCGCCACACGACAGACAGACGTACGATGGTCATGCGATGGTCGCAGGTCATAACAATTGACGTGCGAAAGCCTTAAGATGAACAGTTGTAGCACGTTAAGATGAACAGTTGTAGCACGTCCGTCGTACAATAAATACATTGTCAAGCTATTGGCTCGGGTTTAAAAATAAGTTTCAGCAGCTGGGTATAATTAATCAAAACGTCCAACCAAACTCTTTATTTTCAAATAATAATAAATATTTGCAAATAGGAACTTGCTAAATGCTAGTATTAAACTGAAATACATGTATGCATAATCAATTTAATTATAAAAATGCATGTTGTGGTCCGATGATGTCAAACGCGACAAAATTTCTTAAGTTTGTTGTACGACGGACACAGGATATTCCTCAAATTTACATCGAAGACTCGTCGTACGACAATTGTGAAAGGGGTTTAACTTTGATTTTAAAATGTTTGGAAAAATTTATTTGTTACAAGCTTCATCTGAATGAGAGTTAAGAATTTCCCTGAAAAATATGCTAAAAGTGCCTGTCTGTAGGATGCCTAGAGCTAGTATAGGATTTAATTACTGATAAGGAAGAGAACTTTGTAGAAATCCACTTAGCTCACTCGGTAGAGCATTGAACCTTCTTAATATATAGCAAATGGTTCCAGGTTTGAGCCCTGGTCCGGCTACATACTTTTCTAACCTTGTTACATTATTAACGTTCCCGTAGATGATACCATGTACTATTCTGTATAAACTGTTATATATACATGTAGTCGGTTATGTTAGATTAATCAGTCAGGTGTGTAGCCAGCGATACTGATGTACGCACGTGCGTAACATTAAATATAAATATAAGTCTCAAATGTTCACAAATCGTGAGGACCCCCAACTATAACCGCCAACTTCAAGGCTTATGAGTCAATTCAAGTCTGGCTACGCCCCTGTCGTAGTATTCGATATTACACATTTCTGATTATTTGGCTTATTATTCTGACAAATAAATTTAAACATACATCGGAATGGTCATGTAGCGTGGTTGCTCACTTTGGCATACTAATTATTTAAATTGGGTTGTTTAAATTGGGTCATTCAGCTTGGGGTGTTCAGCTTATTGGAGCTAGGTCATTCTTGGTGACACTCGACTCAGGCTTGTTGCTTGTTGAAACTAAGTCATCCGGCCGGGGCTTTCTGTGTTTATTTATTATTGTATCTTTCTGCCGTTTTACATTTAAAACTAGGTCATTCTGAGTGGGCATTTAGCCTTTTGATTTTCATTCAGATTTTTGACAGCTGGGATTTGGGCGGATCATTTTTCTCGCTCGGCTGGTTGTTGGGCATTGTGCCTTGTACATTTTTAAGTTTTCTGTGCTCGACTGGTTAAGTACAGTGTAGCCATCCCTGTCCGACTTAATGTTATCTTTTTGATCAGCATCCTAACTGCAAAAAAAAACACATCCTAAGCAATACCTGGTCCAGTAAATATTCTGGCTGCAGAAAACTATTTGATTTGTACTTTTCCTGCATGCATTAATTCTAATCGTGAACGTACGGCCATCTCAGTTTGTCTACTAAATATTGCAATGCATAAAGCCGGGGTGATCAGAATGACATACATTTGAACAACCTCAGGTCTTTCAGCTCTTTGATTCCTGTTTATCCGTAGTTAAAATGTATACATGTTTCTTTATCTAAACTGTACATAAATAGATAGTTACATTCAATCTACATTAATTTATTAATTAAGAAAGAAAAACTCTCCGTTAAAGGCCATACCTTAGTTCATATTTATTTATACGTTCTGGGGACGAACATCATTCTTTTCTTGTATATATACATAGGATGATCAAAAAGAAATGAGACAAACGCTATAAAATGACAATCAATACTGATACAAACAAGAAAAGTTGTATGCGTATAACAAAATATACACTCTCTCTGTCTGCTGAGTTTCATAAATATTCATTATATATATATATATACTTGAAAAGATATCAGCAGTTTCACAACCTTTGAAACAGTGACTCGCCGCACACAATTGACGCCAATGACGTCATGTACGTAAACGGTTAACTATTCGAACGTCACATTGCTCCAATAAATCGCTCATTTACCTTTACGTATTGCATAAATTTACCATTTATTCAGTATTTAAAAATATAAGCAAGAAAGAGTTAGTATGTATAAAAACATTTCATTTGAAATAAAACATCAACAATGTGTTGAATAATTATTCGATCATTCTTATTCTGTGTATGACGTCCGTTTTGGCGAGTGACGTTCAAAATTGATCGCTCATCAAATGCATTTCGGGCCTCTTCTTGATATACTAAAGTTTATTTTCCGTCAAAAAACATTTAGTACTAACGATATATAAGTATACTTCCGGCAGACTTCTCTCTCGATGCCCGTTTCATCACTTTAAATGTTTGTTCAGACCTTCTCCTAGTTTGTGATAAAACTGTATATTTTTTTAATGCTGTGATTTTTGCCGAAATATGACGTGGTTTTCGAGTCGGAACTGGTAGTTTTTTACGTTATATATTTAGGAAATAGATCGCTGTTTTGCGTGATATACCGGTGAATAGATAACGGTTTAGAGTTCATATTCGTAGGAATTAATCACGAAGGCCGTAGGCCTGAGTGGTTAATAACTATGAATATGAACGACAAACCGTTACCTATTCACCGGTATATCACGCAAAACTACGATCTATTTGCATTCTAACACGTGTAATTTGTACAAATTTAAATGGACTATTTTGCTTGCGAAGTTGGTGGGTTATTTATCATGTTGCTATAGACAACTTCCGCTGTTCAAAGAATCGTAACGTCCGCCCCTGGATTTTTAAGCTTTACTATTATCTTTATTTGTCGCCAAACTGATGCTTATCTAACGCCAAATTCCAATTACGTTTTTCATGTTTACGCATATGAATTGATACATGCAATAACATGTTGCTAGAATATAAATATAATCGAATAAATAAAAAGAAACGCTACGAAAAGAAAATTACGCAAAACGTCGCGCTCTACGACGACGTCACAATTCATGACGTCATGAAATAAACAAGACGTAAATTTCATTGATAAAAATCGCGAATTATACGCAGGAGATAAATTAAACAGCCGAAATTCTACCGTGATATACCGTTTTTGTGTGGCGTAACGCCACACAATAATATTACCACTTTTCAGCTTACGACCAATTTAACGCATTAGGCCTCGGCAAATAAATAGTTCTATGATTTCAACAATATTACAAGCATGCAACACAGGTTACATCGTATCATTGGACCTGATTTGTTTACATTACCAACATTTACTTATATTAAGACCAACAATTATATCAGACTTTTATTTTTAGAGGATATTTATCATTCCGCAACGGACTATATTTTTACTACCAAAGAATGTTCCCACTGGTGGCGGGAATCTAAAATAGTTCCCACGGTTTTCAATCGTATACTGTAACGTATGTAAATCTCTCCGCCGCTGCACATTGCAGACGATGACCTAATTATGTTGTATACAAACATTGATGCTATATATAGCTGGTGGGGGGAACTAAAATAGTTCTACGTACATATCGATCGGCCGATTAACAATGTTACCGCGGTAAGCGTTAAACGCACTAGTCAATTTCTACCCTGCTTTATATAAGACCTCATAATTTTCGTATCTATTATCCGATTTTGAATATTTAAAGCTTGTAATGAAGCAGAGATATATGTCTCTCTTTTAGACAACATTCAACACGATTCCCTAATTATTAAATCCACGGCAACGAGTAAGAATCCGTTCCGCGTAAAAGTAAGTTTAAAATATCCCGTTTTATACCAAATACAAATTCAATCAACGGTCGAAAATCATCAATTATTAATTTAATATTCGATCGATTTTGTTCATTAAAGCTTGTTTTAAAAGCTAATACTTTCAGGTTTTATAGAATGTAAAACTTGTTTTTAAAGCATTAATCGGCCGATCGATATGTGTAAGCGACACCATTTTTACCCCTTTTACATACGTTAATATAGAATGTCATATACATTTAATTAACATGCGTGGTCATACGGAGAATAAACAGTCACTTATCTTGACACTAGTCGAATTATCCAAGTCGTTAAAAATGGTATTTGTAAATATCCCTTCATTGATGCTCAGCATAGTTACTTAAGTAAGTTCCAGGTAACTGCTGGTTCTCTTGGTGTCTTTAGCAGCACAAATGTTTGAGTAAGGGTGGGCTTATCAGAACTGTGACATAAAATTATGATACAACCTGGATTCGATATTGGATTTAATGGCATCAGTACGCCATGAGTAGCTTCAGTGCTACAGCTCTATACGTTTACATGGAGCAACATACAGACAGTGTTAGAATTATAACAAACACACATTAAAACCGTTTTAATCCACGGTTATTCAACGTCTTAATATTATCCTTTTGTCCAGTTCATTTGACAAATGTTGCAGGAATAGTTTATACAACAATATCTGTATGCTTTTCCATATCATACGGCGAAACCTGACGGCGTTTTGATGTGCGGCGACATAGCGCGACACCTTATATTTAACGTTATATTATAGATAAATCACTACTTATAGTAGAAAATTATATTTTACACGTACAAATCGGCATTAAATGCCCTAAACGAATATGATATTTTCATGGTTAAAACACGTTAACTTTACAAAGTATAGCATTTGTCTCATTTCTTTTTATCACCCCACGTATATAAATAACATAAATAATATAAATTGACATAATTAGTAATAATCATTTCTAAAAATAAATTCTTACATCCAGTATAATCCTTCAAACATGGTCATTATCATCAAAACTAACATTTCTTATAGTCAATGGCCAACTTGCATTATTGCTACAGATCTTCTATTCCGTTACTAGGCAACGGCGTACATTTTTACGGTACGAGTATTTTGACGTTATCGCGTCCATGTTGTATAGAAGGCGTCGATGGAAGGCATGCACTGATTACATCATCGACGTAAACGTCCTTAAATTTGCCAAACAAAAAGGAATTGCCCTAAATATTTATCATGCGAAATTTCATTAAATCATCTTTACGTGTTTTAAAGAAAATTGATTGTTCGAGTTATATATTGAATGACCCTCGTAGATCGAGTGTTTCATCATCTATTAGATCTGACATTGTTCTCATTGTGACAATGGCATCAATAACATTTATCAGACACTCATCACAAGGTTTATATGTTTGTCGATCAGAAACAATTAATTTCTCATAGAAAGTTGACATTAACGGCTTACAGGATAAATTGTTGCGTCGTTTATGTTTTATTGAAACATCATTGGCTTAGTTTGTCAGCCTTAAAGTAATCAAAATGATGTCATCAACAATATACTCATCAACTTTTATAAGTGTTCACTTTCAATCGTTACGATTGAAATTTCAACATTTGGCCTACTGGTGTGAAATTTGGAGTACGTTTTACCCAATTACATGTGTAGTGTTTTAAATATCGATACTAATTTCAACAACTATAAAGCTGGATTTCATTACTTGCAAGTATTGAGAATAGTTTGACCCTTGATTCACAAAGCACGAAACTGTTAATAAAGAATGTTTGTGTCTTCTCAATCTCATTAAAATACCCTTTTTACGCTTCACTACTTTACGCTGATATAGGATCTGACGACACTCCCGTATAGGGTCATGTCGGTGTGAACTTTACTTTATCCAATCAAATCGCTTCTTTCGAAAATCTGAAAGTGCGGTGAACCACTGCTGATGCTACGTGAGGCCAGAGAGGTCATTTGAACACGACCTCTTACGGAGTGTAGTCGATTTCTTAACAGCGTAAAGGAGCAAAAGTTAGGATCTGATTTGAATGAGACTGGTGTCTTCTGCACGTAAAACCGTTAGACACTTCCGTCGCATTGACAAACTCTACTGTCTAAAGACATGTTTGGTGTAGCTGGGCACGTCTATTTCAGCGAGTTCTCAATTTCATTTAATTATACCCCCGGTATAGACCCATGCTTTCGGACGGTCGGTCGGTGAGCCAAAGTATCACTTAATAACTTGTGTTTTTTAGACTCGTTTTAAAAAAAATGTTGATCTTCTAAGACACGTCTAGTGTTGTGCCAAGTAATTTCAAAATATCTATAAGTTATGGTCCGGACAAACTTCAATATTACCTTTAATCTCCAACTGTGACATTGGCCTTTGATGTAGGCACATGGGATTTGCACCTTGTCTCGTTCAGGTCAAAATTTATGCTAAATATAAGCACCATCGTTCAATGCATGTCAAATATGACCTTGACCTTTTAGATATGGTCATGGGGTTGCGCATGACACACCTTCTCGTTGCATTGAGGTTAACATTTATAATACATTACATATAAGCATGATTGGCCAATGCATGTCGAAGTTATGGTCTGGACAAACTTCAATTTGACCTTTGATCTCCAATTGTGATATTGAGATAGGGTCATGGGTTTGCGCGTGACACTCATTCTCATTGAGGTTTACATTCATGTCTAATATAAGCACGATTAATCAATGCATGTCAAAGTAATGGTCCGAACAAATTTCAATTTGATATTTGAACTCCAATGTGACCTTGACCTTTAAGATAGGGTCATGGGGTATGACACTTTTACGCATGAAGGATAACATTCATGCTACGTATAAGCAAGATTAGTCAATGCATGGCAAAGGTATGGTCAGGAAAACTTCAATTTGACCTTGACCTTTGAGATTGGAATCTGGGGTATGCGCATGCCACGCCTTCTCATGGAGGTTTACATTGAAACCAAATATAAGCAAGATTAAAATAAAATCGGACGCACGCACAGGGGCTACTATGGCTCGTTCACCAAAAACGACCTCGGAAATTATAACGGCATACGGTTGCATACGATGACAAGTTAACCATCACCTTTAATGTACTTTTAATGTTCTTCCATAGAATACTAGTAATCTTGTGACATTCCCAGAACATATGTCTGATGTGTTCTTCGATGCGCATCTTTGGATATGTATTGTCTGAGATATGCTGCCGTGTGTACGATTTGTATCTGCTGATGATATTTAATCACATATTCAGCATCCAGAGATTCTATTATTGGCAGAATTTCGGTATTGGATTCTCTGACAATCTGTTCATATCTAGCGCGAATAAACCTGTATTGGTGTTGTATTAAGCTATTAGGTCCTATTTTGCAAATGTTACATTAGATGGTTAAATGCACATGAATTACACAAGATGCCATCAGAATAATTCCGCCTCATCTCTCATCTTCTTTGTTGTAAGACGTCAAGCATCACGATGTATAACCATATCGGTACCCTCTCAGGGCTGGTACGGGTCTCTCTCGGTGCAAAGCAATAAAATAGAAGGGCGACGATCGGCAGGAGAGGTAAGGAAATCATGTTTTGCCTAAAATACGGGTTTATGCATAATAATCGATAGCCCTAGGACCCCCCCCCCCCCCCCGATGATTAACCATTGTATTCCAATTTTTCAATTTGTTGTTATTAGTTGTCTCAAGTTCAGACGTGGCTGGAATATTGACCCGGGGTACTTGTTCGAATGAACATCGAGCCATGTTAATGAAGCTTAAATGCGATTTTTCTTCAATATAACAAATATCTAGTACCTTAGACTTAAATTTAAATCTTGCAACTAATAGCTTTTTATTAGGTAACGTCCGTCAAATTTCTTTAAAAAAACTTACTTTCGGTTTAGACGCGGCACCGTACCGGTACCCTCTCTGTTCTGGTCTGGTACCCTCTCTGCTCGTTGCAGCTGACTGGCACCGGTAAACTCTCTTTGCTTGAAATCAAATTGATCATATTATATAGCTTTAATAACATTGTCACTAATTGCTGGATCTTCGAATAACTTGGTACAAATGATCACCTCAACATGACGCCGTGACTCGAGCGAGACCCGCTTTCCTAGCTCGAGTCTCATAGTCATTGTAAATATTTTTGGTCAATATTGAGATGAATTATCAATTTTTAAAAAAATGTTTAATTGACTTCTACTGATTTTTATATCATCAACGGGATATAAGAAACTTAAATTGGAACATTTGCAAAGTATGCGGTGTTCAAATAACTAAAAACATGAAAGATCAAGTGGCTGTATTACTGTGTCAGGCAATATGTTTCGGTCGTACACTTCGATGATATGCTCTTATTACAAAAATAGTAATTCTTATTTTTTTATAAATTGCAGATAACCTAACTACGTTTGAAGCAGCCCTCCAGTAAACCCTTGATCATCTGTTTTTTAACTATCCAAACCAAATACACAAATTACATATACATGGTCGTGTAAAAAGTTTACAGACTTGTGTTAATTTATTGGAAAAATCTATCTTTTGCACATGCGAGCAATCGATTTAGGTCATTCTGGTCATTCTAATAGTTTATGATGTTCACTTTTTATTTGTGTGATAACATTGATCACTTTATAATTGCGAAATAATAAACTACCAATAAACGTGAAACAAATTTCTTGTGTTTTCATTATATAGGTACTTATATATACAGGTATTTATACTTATATACTCTGTTATATATTAAGGCACATAGTACATTGTTTCAGCATGTGTTTTCCAAGTACAGTCAAACCTGTGTTAAAGACCATATCAGATAACACACCGATGGCCACTCTTACTACATCAGTTGAAAAAAACCTCCAACATTATCTTCCATCCGACCATTTTAATTTATATTGAATAAGGTTATTTAAAGATATTCCTGGCGCATATTTTACATCAATGAACGACAAAAAACACATTTCAGACAGTTAATTCATCACTAAATAGGCAGAATGAAACAATAAAATCAAAAGAAAATTGCTTGCAAGTAACAGAAAAAATAATTTAAATATTCGTAAAATTAAAAAAACTGGCAGTTTTTTTAAGTGGCGGAAATTACCGAAGTAACACGACGAGGCTCCGGACATTACCGATTCGAGAATCATGTGACCCACGGAACATGAATATTAATGAGATTTACGTCATACACAACAAAAATGGCGGATGATGTGACAACAAAAAGCCAGTTTTGACGGAATCTGCTAAGAAAAGACAGAACCATGCTTATATACGGGACTTTGGTAAGGCCTGTGTCCATATCGGGAGATTATTCATTTGATGGATACACTGGAAAAGTCGATTGTCGCTGAAGTCCGACGCGAACTTCGTCAAGGATCTCTGATTGACTCTGTGACAGTGACAGGTAGCGAAAACAAAATTCGTCTTAAATTGTGAGATGCATGCCCGTATCAACGTAACGGCTCATATGTATATATTTGTTTAATTCAGCAATATTGTACTATACAAGTGCTCTATATATACATGTATCGCTTTGAAAATTGCACGAACCAGTGCCGTCCTTGTCAATTTCGTACCCGACGCTCGATCACTGATCAGACTCTTCATCAGAAATCATCTCATGGACTTCAAATTTCTCAATTCACTTGTTTTTTCGAACTAAGTTTTTCTATAAATTTATTATAACCTGACTGTATGTTTATTCATGGAATTATATGTGATTATTCATTTATGTCCATAGTTTATTTAAGGAATGCCTTCATGAAGTTAAGACTGAGATTTGTCATGTAAATTTCTTTTGATTATAAAATATGAAGTGGCTAGATGTCCGGTAACCGGACATCTAGACCTGGAGTCTGGAGGTCCGGTAACCAGCCGTCTAGACAATGCTTGTAGGACAGGCTAGAGGTCCATTAATTGATTTCAAATAAATTATTTATGTTGTCATATTTTAAACACAAAATGTCATGTTTATGCTAACTCATTTTAAGATAATTTCTTGATGGATGGGTTGATCTTGCATATAACTTTATTGAGACTTTGCAGAGTTTGTTGTACTGTCGGCGTGTCTGTGAAAAGTGACCCAAATACTATGTGTGGTACCCCTCAGGCTCTAGACTTTAAGTCCTTCTAAACGTGTATTAGTTCTCGCATCACTTGTTGTCCAACACAGATCAATATTTTGTGTTTACGTGTAGGCCTGAAGAAACACTCCAGATCACTGTTATTCACAGTCAATGATTAACATTTCTGTCAAATACTATTAAACCTGTACAACAAGGTAAACACTTGTTTATGTCATGGAAATTCTTGACACAACATAAAATATGTGGTTTATACATATGAAATAAGTTACCGGACCTCTAGCCTGTACTACAAGCATTGTCTTGAGATCCGGTAACCGGATCTCTAGCCACTTCCTATAAAATATGAACACAAATAGCCATATGATATACTTTATAGGCCTACTATCAGTAACAGGATTCTGAAGAACATTCATATATTTCAGACTTGATGAGCAACTATTGAGCAAATTGTTACTACTACCCTGACTCCAACAGTTCAAGCAGTCACCCTGTTCCATGTGGCCTTCAAAACCTAACACAGGCAACACCAGGTTCACTGGCTTATAAAACTACAGTAGTACAGGCACTATGTAACCTGTCTGTATCAGAAATATCTCCTGACAGAAGTTGGTCATAACTTGGTGGTTCATAAAAGCTGGAACCGAATAGTTATTCATCCCAGATAAAAGGTATTTATTTGTTGTTTGTTTCATTCAAAGGTTGCATAATTGGTCAATTGGATAAAATGTATCCTTAATTATAATGTGTTTGAATATTATATGTTAAATCGACTAATTATGACCCATCCCATCTTTGAAGAGGGTATATATATATATTGCTTTGCACATGATGATCAGTCGGTCGGTAGACCAAATTGTTTTTCCATTCAATAACCTAAGAACGCTCTGGTGAGTGTGACCTTCACCATTTCTGACTATTGGGCTGCCATGGGGGCATATGTGTCTCTTGTTTTATTTTAATTTTCCAACACATTATGTTTAAGAGAAAAATGTCCATGTGTACTGGCTTCATAAATGGATAAGAAATATTTCACAATTTTATGTTCCACTGGTACCTTTAAAGTGAATTCAGCAACTTCTCCACATGTGGAGAAAATTATCATATTCTGATTTGTGTGTTGGGCATTGTGCATTTTATGTTTTTTGTTCTCGGCTGGTTGGAATGAGTGTTGCCAGTGTCTGACTTTTTGCCCTCCAGGTTAAATACTGATTTTCAATTTCTGGTAGAAAGTGTTTTTGTCTGAAAGTCATGGAAACATTAAGTTATAAATAAGGTCATGGAAACTTGAATTTTACGTTACATATGTTGCTATTTTAGTCTCATAATTACGGAAACATTAATTGAGACATTCTTTTTGTTTTTGTTTTCAGTGTTTCAATTGATATCACTCTACATGAATCTAACTATGATGATTGGATGATGCTGAGTATGAACCTAGTTTTGTCTTGTCAGCAAATCTGTAAGTATAAGTGTCTGTAATGTATTGGGGGTCGTATTGTTAACACTGTCTCAGACGTTTATGTAACGGTCAGAATTCTTGATTCAATTGTCAACCAGTTCTAACTAGCTCTACAACAAACAACTGAAGACTTCTCTACTTGTTAAAGACATGCATGTAATATATGTGATAAAACACAATAACATGTTTGCCAAGCATTCAAAAGCATAAGGTGACAAGTTAATGCTCGTCAATGTGCGTATCATGTACTGAAATTTATTTGATATTGTATTAACCTCAACCTTTCATGATAGTAGATCTGCTGCTCTATCAGATTCACTTTGATAAGTCCAAGTGAAGTTGATACTCAAAACAATGTATACATGTTTGAAAATATGTTTAGCTCACTCAATCATGATGGACAGTTCTATAATTTTGGTTGAAAAAAACACCAGAATTTTGTTAGTGGACTAGAGATATAGTGAATCATTTCTGGTTTTCATGCAAAGAATCAAACAGATGCATACAATTTGTGGTAATGATTTATTATTTTCCTTTACTAAATCCAAGGTTTGCACAGGCCTTTAAAAGTCCTTGAATTTGGTTCAAACTTTGAAAAGTACTTGAAGTGCTACCTTAAAAAAATGTCTAAATGGTACTTGAATTCAACTGATAATCCTTGAATTCAGACAAATGGCCTTGAATATCCATTGAAGTTTATGGATGTTGACAAAATGGCACATCATCTGTGTAAAAAATGAACCAGACACTCTTTTTTCTCAAAAATTTAATGTACAGAAATGTATGGGTGCAAATGTCACTGGAAATTAATCGTAATAAATTGAACTCAATAAGGTATTCTTGTGTGTGATGTCACTAGAAAAAGTGTATAAAATTGCAGTGCATAATGACATTTTTGTACTATTGAACCTTTGTAAATGTTTGAGAAAATGCCTTGAAAATACATATTTTGTCTTGAAAAAATCCTTGGATAGTCCTTGAATTTTGGTGAGAGAATTTTGCAGGAACCAACAAATCCTTCTGTACTGTAGTTTGTTCTGTATGTTCCACACTTGATTCAGTTAAGTTTATCTTGCTTATATAATTTGTATGCAAATGTTTTTTTCATATTTCAGGAGTTCAGCAGATTTTGAACACATACAACTATTGCTCTAAAAGGCTCTTATATTCTCCACCTGTGTACAGATGTAGGAACCTTCTGGCTGCTGTAGACCTTAATATGAATCTGGATAGAGAATGTATTATCAATGAAGATGGGATACGAAGGTATGATTCATCATTGTAATCATCAACAAATAACTGCAAAATCAGGATCATGATGATTGCAGTCTTCCCATAGTGTCAATTTAATTGTGTTATTGTCATCAGGAAGCAAAGCTATTTTAAAGTATAAGTCTAGGGATCACAAATACACCAGCATAAGGTAAATCATGTGCTGTACCAAGCTTAGTGTTTGATCACTAGCTAATTTAGAGGGGGGACCCAGCATGCACCCCCTAAAATCTGTGGAGTCTATGCAATTTGTAATATTTTGAATGTAACAACAATTTAGTAAGCAAACATTTGCCATCGAAGGGTATGCTGTTCAGATAAACATTGCATTTTTCTAGGTGACCTCGACAAGTATATATCAAGTCAATTATTGTAATCTGGGCTATGCTGCTAAGATATGAGTAATTATTTTTCTTGCTTGCTTCGCTAGCATTAGGAATATCTTCAATGAATCTTATCAAGGGGACAATGAGGTTCTTTTGGGTAGTTCCTTGAGAAAACTTACTTGAGAAAACTATGATGTTTTTTCAATGAATATTTCGGGCATGTTACTCAGATAAACAATGCATTCAGTCTTGCTAATTCGCTTGCAGTCATACTATCATTGTATCAATTAATGTTATCTGTATCGAACGTGTATGTGGAGCATGCTGCTCAAATAAAAATGCATTTTTTCTTGCTCGCATAATCATTTTTCTAAAAGATAGAGAATGAGGTTGTATGACATTTTGCTCAGATAAACAGTTTTTTTCTAGCACGCTCAGCTTGCACGCTTTCTTGGGGGGGGTGAGGTAAATACATGTACGTGTGACCCCCTCAACCCCTTATCCTGTATCCGCTCCTGTTGATGAGTTGGGTACCCATCTCTTTACCCAAACATTGTGAATTTGAGCCCTGCAATAGTGTTTTAGCCTCAAACTAAAAGTTATAATCATATGAAGTGATTAATAATCCACTGACCATGATCCCAGGTGTGAAGGTTAATGACACAACAACGGTTTCCTATGAAAAATTAGCAATTGCTTGAAAAGCAAACTTTTAACTTATTTAGGCGTCACTCGAATAGTTCTCAACAAACACATATCGGACATAATCCCATTCACTGCTTAGCTAACAGTGACTGATTTGTATGTTACATAAACCGATACTGTATTACAACATTTCAGGTTACAAAGGCTATGGAAAGAAAAGTGGGAGGTGGACAGTACATGCAAAGAAGGTACTGAAGACATACGATTATGCTCATGGCATTCTAAACAGAGACTGAGTGCTGAAAAATGACAAAACTGGTATTAATGACTTAAGGCTGATTTTGACACACCTTGCTCCAGAAGAGCCAAACTCTACCAAATAAATCATGTAGGAAAGGGTTTTTGTGAAATTTTGAACTTTGCTAAAATGACTATGTAACATTTGCTGGGTCCATAGGTGTGAAAACTTGGCCAATGTCTATGGGTATCTGAAAGTGTTAAAGTGTGTCTTAGTTCTTACACTTTTGATTCAGGTACACATTATAATTAGAGGACATGTATATATTGTTTCTAACATGCATTCGACTTTGCTTGATGTAAGACTATGTTCTTGTAGATTATATCTGACAGAGGTATTAAAGTTATGCATGTACATGCAATCAAGATTTGTACCATGCTAACCATACCAATTAGTAATTCTCGCTGTAAAACCATTACATTTCACGAGGGATAGATTTATGTTTATTTTGAGGTCGATTCAATATGAAATATAATCTCCTGCTATTAATTAACATTCCAATACACCCAGAGTATTCCAGCATTTTATTTGTAATCCACAACAAAATTTCATTTTCAAGAATTCCACGGAATTTGATGCGCGCAAAAATAGGTTGTTTTACAGTATGAGTAAGTGTATTTGCACAGTGTTTATTTGTAAATAACATATCAGTGGATGTGTACGAGTCTTATCAGTTGGCGAGTGCTATCAGTGTACAAAATGTATGAGTGCTATCGGTGTATGATTTGTATGAGTGCTATCAGTGTATGATATGTATGAGTGCTATCAGTGTATGATATGTATGAGTGCTATCAGTGTATGATATGTATGAGTGCTATCAGTGTACAATATGTATGAGTGCTATCAGTGTATAATATGTATGAGCGCTATCAGTGTATGATATGTATGAGCGCTATCAGTGTATGATATGTATGAGTGCTAT
The DNA here is from genome assembly GCA_947247005.1 of Spisula solida. Classification (NCBI taxonomy): domain Eukaryota; kingdom Metazoa; phylum Mollusca; class Bivalvia; order Venerida; family Mactridae; genus Spisula; species Spisula solida. The sequence continues at coordinate 31,125,135 of OX365949.1, forward strand.
CAGTGTATGATATGTATGAGTGCTATCAGTGTATGATATGTATGAGTGCTATCAGTGTATAATATGTATGAGTGCTATCAGTGTATAATATGTATGAGTGCTATCAGTGTACAATATGTATGAGTGCTATCAGTGTATGATATGTATGAGTGCTATCAGTGTATGATATGTATGAATGATATAAGTGTATGAGGTTTTTAAATGATATCGGTGTATGATATGTATGAATGATATCAGTGTATGAGTGCTATCAGTGTATGATATGTATGAGTGTTATTAGTGTATTATGTGTACGAGTGATATCAGTGTATGATATGTATGAGTGCTATTGGTGTATGAGTGATCTCAGTGTATGATATGTATGAGTGCTATCAGTGTATGATATATATGAGTTCTATCAGTGTATGAGTTCTATCAGTGTATGAGTTCTATCAGTGTATGATGCGTATGACTATGAGTGATATCAGTGTATAATATGTATGAGAGCTATCAGTGTATACATGCTATCAGTGTATGAGTGATATCAGTGTATGAGTGATATCAGTGTATTATGTGTATGCGTAATATAAGTGTATGACTATGAGTGATATCAGTGTATGATGTGTATGACTGTGAGTGATATCAGTGTATGATATGTATGAGTGCTATCAGTGTATGTGTGATATCAGTGTATAACTATGAGTGATATCAGTGTATGACTATGAGTGATGTCAGTGTATGATGTGTATGACTATGAGTGATATCAGTGTATGATATTTATGAGTGATATCAGTGTATACATGCTATCAGTGTATGAGTGCTATCAGTGTATGAGTGCTATCAGTGTATGAGTGATATCAGTGTATTATGTGTATGAGTGATATCAGTGTATGATGTGTATGACTATGAGTGATATCAGTGTATGATGTGTATGAGTGATATCAGTGTATGATGTGTATGAGTGATATCAGTGTATGATGTGTATGAGTGATATCAGTGTATGATGTGTATGACTATGAGTGATATCAGTGTATGATATGTTTTAGTTCTATTAGTGGATATGTACGATTGCTTTCAGTTAATGTGTATGAAATTAATATCGTCCATCATTTCAAGTCATGCTTATTTTCTTTAGTATGTTTGAGAATTGCATTTTCCTTTTTATGCATATACTTATTATAGAATATTATAGATTATGACCAATGAATCTTGAGATGTTTATAATATTATGTGCAATTGCTTGTAAATACACGTTTTGTACTATAAAATTGGTTTATATTATGATATGGTTATTGTTGTACAAAGTTTGTTTCACTAATAGTACAGTCAAACATGTGTGAAAGACAACCTGCGAACGAAGACCACAATTTTATTTCTAATCAAACCATTTTCAAGGATATTTAAAACCTGAGACTACGTTTCAATGGAGACACTTGCCGTTACAACAGATGGTCTTTACACAGGCTTGACTGTATAGTTACTGAAGTTTACAAAACTGCTATGTGCAGGGGACTTATGTCCGTATAAACCACATTACATGGAAATGGTCTGTAAAGATAATCAAAAGCATCAGGAATTAAGGTTACCAGGTACAGGGGTGTCAATTTTCCTGATTTATCCGGAATTCCGAATTTATCATTCCTGAAAGAGCAATGGTTTCTGGCCAAAATAAAGTTATTTGATCAAAATATTTCAAGAAATAGCAAAGTTATGGTAGATTAAGTCTGCTCTGAAGAATTTTCTGCAATACGATCTGAGTTAATTTTGTAACAATGTCATCAAGGCCTCTTGTTTGGCAAAAATGGTTGATTGCATATGATTTTCCTGATCTTAAATTTGGTCCCATTGACATCCCTGCAGGTATAATTCGATAGAGAACAGGTAGAATACATTAATATTTCGATAATGCATTTTGATTTATATTTTGTCTGCCATAAATTATAATGACTATCTTAAAGGACCATTTTCTCGCCTTGTGGATTAACACAATAAACACCATAGAAAATGTCAGAATTGAACTATTTCAGTAGGGAAAAGTAACAGTACACAACAATTTTATCATTCACACACATTTGTATTTCAGAGAGAACAAATATTTTTTACATAAAATTCACTCACAATCGCTACTTCATTGTATTCAAACAATTTCCTGATGGTAATTTATCTTACACAAGTACAAATGCAACATATCCAAAGAAATAAAGCTCATTTGGTATTAAGAATACTAAGTACACTACAAAGGCAATGCATTTAGAAATTTTAGATATAAAAATATAATCACCAACAGTCATTAGGTTAAAATTTACCACAGATAGATAAAGCATGAACTAACATCAAGGTTCCCACAGGCCTTGAAAAGTCCTTGAATTTAGTTTCAACCTTGACAAGTACTTGAAAAAAAATTTAAGTGCTGCCTTGAAAAAATGGTACTTGAATGTAAGGGGAAAACCTTAAACATAGGCAAACAGCCTTGAATATACAAATATGTATAGAAGTGTATGTATGTAATAATGACACAATATCCGCATAACAAATGATGCAGAAACAGTCTTTATCTTGAAAATTAAAAGTGTGTAAATGTACTAATTAATATCTTATTAGACGCAGCAGGAAGTAATTATACGTCTGTCTCCACTAATCGTCCCTTTGGCGCAACAAGGTTGTATCTCACTATATAGTGTATAGAGAGATACAACCTTGTTGCTCCAAAGGGACGACTTGTGAGACGGCCAAATAAATGACCATATATATTGTCAGTAGGCAGTGTGCCTGTTGACTGCCATGTTCGTCATCATAAGCCGAAATACTTCAGAGTAGCAGCCTTGTCAGTGCCAACACGGCCTTGTCAAGAATGAGTACTTGAAAATCCTGAAAATGACCAGAAATGAAGAATGATGATCAATTTAAATCAGTAACAGTTACTTGACACTTCTGAATTCTAAGCAACCTGAACGATGTTAGTATACACTATATAGGATACACTAGGGCCTGACCATGTCATGCAAAAAAAGCTTATTAACCATGGCTCTTGCGAACAGTTAAAGACAATCGCATATATAAAAAAATATATATATGTTGTTCGAATAAAGCAAGTAGAACTCTTGCATCTACATAAAACTAAGCATCCTTATTGTATGGGATATAGGACATGCTGGGAAGTTTTTATTTCTCGACATTCTTTGAAAAGTGTATGTAGAAAGCTACACTTCTGCAAGTCCTGGAACACATGTGACTGACTAAAAACTGCATAACTGATTGTAGATTCTCATAGTATGGCGATAGTCTGGTGTAAATGAATTGAAACTGATAAATCTAGCAGCATACTTATAGAGCTTAAAAAGAAGCACAATGATGCTCTATAAACTATCCTATAAATATGGAGATAACAGTTACATGTATTGTGTTAAATTTGAAAAATAGTAACATGTATACTTTTTGGGACATGTCTAGGTGAAACGTCAAATTCTTTCAAACACGTGATTTTGTTAGCTCGTGATGTCACAGGGTGAGCTTTTGTGATCACTCTTTGTTTGTCGTTTGTCCACAATTACTTGTGAACACATTAGAGGACACAATTGTGAACCAATCTGCATGAAGCTTAGTCAGAATGTTTATCTGTATTAAATCCAGGTTAAGTATGAAACTGTGTCATGTAGGGTCAAGAACTAGGTCACAAGGTCAAATCTTAGGAAAACCTAGTGAACACATCAGAGGACACAAGTATGATCCAATTTTGATGAAACTTGGCCAGAATGTTTATCTACAGGTATGAAATCTAGGTTAAGTTTGAAACTGGGTCATGTGGGGTGGAAAACTAGGTCACTAGGTCAATTATTTGACAACCCCTTGTGAACCCATTAGAGGACACAATTATGGCCCAATCTTCATGAGTTTGTTAAAGAACAAAGACAGGTAAGCAACATAGGGCCCATCATGCCCTCTTGTTTGGTTCTCAGACACTTCCCAGTTTTGGGCCCTCTTGTTTGGTTTTCAGACACTTTCCTGAGTGGTACACCTCAGAAGTGGCCGAATCATTTCCAGGCTGTCTTAAACATGTTATTGGTATCAACTAATATCATAGCTCCCTTGTTACAGACGCTAGTTCTAGGACTGCTGGTTGGCCCAGTGTCAGAATAATGTGACTGAATAATCTCCATATGACTGAAATATTGTTTGTGGGACTTACGGTAATGACAAACTTTTCTATGAACTTGAAATAGAAATGGTTAGAGGAAGCCACAAAGCTTATTTTGTGATCTTGTTTCTTAGCCCAAGTGTAAATAATGTTGGCAGAAAATATTCGAATTAAACATATTCATAACACAAACAAGCAATTGCGACCCTATTTAAACTCTTATTTCACCGCCTCCTCGATACCCTAGTGGTTGAGCATTCACTTCGAGTGCAGGAGGTCTCGGGTTCAATCCCTGGCTGCGTCATACCAATTACCATAGACAAAATAAAATTGGTACCAGAAATTCCCTTGCTAGATGCTCAGCATAAAAGGGAAACTGACTTCTTTTCTCTCTTACCCTTGTGGTGGTTGGCAACATCAGGAATGAGGTGTCGAGAGTGATAATAAGTTCGAATAAATTAGTATAAAAAATAAACTCGGTATTCTCAATAAAGTTACTTTAGCGTTATGTTACTTAATTTGGGCTGTACATATGTAGAGCTCTACTAACCGGGACAAGAGAAATACAGTTCTCCTTTCCACAGCTAACTTTCTTCAAGTGAAGGCATTTCCCGGCATTTGTAACTAACACATCAACCAGGTACTGTCACATCTGGACCTGGATGGTTGCCTCTCAGCCGGCCTAATGTTGTCAACCATGACAGTTGGATTCTTCTCCAGGACATGAAGAAGAATGCTCCGACATTCATCCACACTCATCTGGTTGATCGCCTCCTGAATGAAAAATAAGCAATTAAGAAATATTGATAAACATTATACAACTACCATGCTACACCCTACAAAAAATAAGCATGTAAACAAATGAAGTATAACCTCTCTGGAGTGACACCATTTGGAAATCACAACATTTGGTTATACATTTGCTATTGATCTTGAGAGGTAAACTTTCTAGTAAATGGTTATTTCTTGAACAAAACAATTATGTTGCTTAAGAGAGGTTGTTGCTCTGTGAAGGACTGCTCGGAAAAGGATGCACTGTTTATGTATTACAGTAGAAATATACATAATGTTGATAATATCGCCTACAATGTTGGGAGCAGTCGTGTATAGAGGTCTTATATAGCCCATGCTTTTGGATGTAGATGTCTCTGGTACAACCCACGCTTTCACCACTGCTCAATTACTTTGAGCAAGAAATACACACAATTCTTCACAAACCCAGGTGTATGTATAGATACTTGAAAAGGTCGAGTCATAATCAATGTTGAGCTGTGTGTAACAGCCTTTTTTTGAACTCACTAATCTGAGTATATACATAAAATGATAATGTCTGTCCATAGATCTCAATGGTAATTTTAGATCTTTGGTCTATCGAAAAAACAGTCTATTGAACAGAGTGAGATGTATGGCTAAAAGCTGACTTTCTTAATTCTATAATGGATAAATAATTAAATTAAACATCAAATATGTGCATTGAAGCATATCAAATCCCTGGGCCAGTACTTTACAAAATACTGAAATAGTAACATCCTGTAGAACACGTCTCAAAACAGCACATAAAGACATATTACCCTCATGGTGTCCTGCCTCTGTTCAACAAGGAGGACCGCTTCCTCAGCTCTTCTCTACTGCTTATCAAACACAAGGGTGGCTGCCCCACATTTTACTTCTGGAGCCCTTGCGCTTCTGGCACCCGGAGGCCTACAACGCCCCATTCCCCTCACATGCTCCTGGGCTTGTTGACGGTTTTGAGATTGAAGCTTCATCTTCCTGTAAACAAGCATTCGGTTACATCATACAGATCACAATAAAAACAATTTATTTATAATATAGATACCTGTCATTGTTTAAAGGTTTTTAGAACTCTTATCAGTTTATCTTTGACAGAAATATGCAATTTATTTGCATGTCATGGATTAAATGCCTTCAGATTGGTATACACGTCCGAATCAAGAACGTATGGATATCAGAATAGTATTATAATAATAATTAATAAAAAATAGCTGTGGAATTTTGAACAGAACGGTGGGAAATGCAACCAGCGTCAGGGGGCGAACGGTATTTGGTGCGAATCTTCGTATTTGCCGTTGTCGATGGGTGAACACTGCTCAATGTAAATAAAAATTATAGTAATGAATAATTCATATTGATTTTTGCCACCTAGCATATGATATTCATATAATATACGCATCAGCAACGCTTAGCAACGCATAGCACTAGCGGTCGAGTCTGAAAATTTCGCTTTTCGCAGAGTTTCGAAAAGTTGCTGAAGTGCAAAAGATAGCAATTATAACAATTCAGGTAATCATAGAGCGAGGAAATAATCACGTTTATTCATAAGAAGTGAAGATCGGTAAAAACGTCGTACAAAATCTTACCAAATCGAAGTCAGGCTCGCCATCCGATTTAGCGGAGTTCGTTTCAGCCATTTTTGGTTGACATATGTTGACCTTTCGTGAACTTCCGGTATGCATAAATTAACGATCGGTAAATGCCGTGGGCGGCAGAGTGACTTCGTAAAAGACTCGTTTATTATAAGAACGCCAGTGTATTTCTCAATGAAACTTTGTCACGGATCTAATGATGAGTAGTTTAATCAAATGTAGCAATAATCCAGGTGTTAGATACTTTTTCTCAGATAGGCCAGGTATATCTTTAACTTATTTGTCATCTAAAGTCATTTTTGATATCATCCATTGATGTTCTTTTAGACTGGTTTCACTTTACTAAATATTATTTGTTTGTCACCAACACTAGGGTTGCAGGTCCATTCATTATCAACATTTCACTGTGCAGTATGTATAGTTCGCCTTTGTTTAGAAATAAAAATTAAATGCATTTTCGATATTCTGAGCATATTCCCTTTTAATTGATAATAACATTAAATCAAAAATGATAACGAGCGGTCAGTCGATCGTGTAGTGTTATATTATACTTTGTTTGTTTGTTGATCAGTCGAGAGTTATATTCAGCGAACTATACCATAATAAAATGTTATTCTTGATACACAAACAAGTAACTTGTGTTACTATCATGACTGTTGTTATACAATTTGCAACAATGACTTATTGTAGATACAACGTACGTCTGTGGTATCACGTAACAGAAAGCTATAACAATTGCAACATCAGGTTAATCAACAGCTATGAAGTATTATTTTATATTACCTGAATTATGATAAAAGAATTCCATTATGAAATCATGTTTGACACGTACGTTTCATGTATTGTAACGCGTGTGGGGGATGTTGTTTACCGGGTCATTCACACACATGATCCTTCACAAGATCAGGGACAGAGGCTTTTGACCTTAGTTTCCATAATGCCTATTGGCGTTCATCTTCATAAGCTTAATATCGCCATTAACACGTAAATCCCGACATTAAGGTCGGCCGAATGAAATCACGCGGTGGTCGCTTATGTAAGATAGATGTTGCTAATGTAAGATAGGAGTTTCTTACATGAGCTGAAAACCTATCTTATACCAGTTAAAGTGGGAGAAAAACTTGATTCCAGTTTATGTTGATTGTCCAGGAAGAAAACTGCATGTACATATGTTGGTATGACGCGGCCTGGGATCGAACCCTGTACCTAGCACACTCGAAGAAGGCGGCACTCTACCACTATGTCTACGAAAAGGAAGTATGCATCTTGAACTTCGATAACATAGTCCAAGTTTACATAGTAATTTCCTGTTTGCTCCTCACTTGAGATATAGGTGTCTAGTTCTAACTATGCTGGCGTTATTATATTTGATCGTTTGTGCACATGACTAACTTGACAGGGCAAAAATAATAGCATTACCAATTGATACCTTCTGCAATCAGTGCTCGTAAGTAAGATCTACATCAGACATGTCAGTTTATTAATAATGTAAGCAAACTATAAAGAGTCTTGTTCGTCCCATCCAATTTTCATTTTTTTCCCTAGGATCTCGGTGGGTACAACTGTAAGGTTCGTTGTTTGGACGTCATAGCTATTCCCTGTAGGCACACACTCGTCTGTTGATTGTTGTAAAATTGTAATTTATCGGAGTGGTTAAAACCAACGGTTTCTGGATGGCTGCTTCAAACGTAGTTCTCTGCAATATGTGAAAATAAGAATTAATACATTTGTAAGAGTAAAAATACCTACTACATGTATCTGATTTTAAGAACGTTAAATGAATTAACGCAATGAATATATGTCGGAATTGATCTGCAAACGATACATAAGTGTGTCCCAGCCGTGTCAAAATAAGCCGAAATGTCCCAACCGTTACTACTTTTAAACTGATACATTGGGTCTGCACAAGGACCATCTATTACGTATATTCGTCCCAGGTCTGCACCACGCCCCCTCCCGCTACGCGCCCGAATATATATTTTATCATATTAATCAAATATTCTGACGCATACACTACAAACATTCGTAGAATGTATTTGATATAAATACAAATCTACGTAATTACTTTGTAGCTTAAATAACACATTTAATCTTGCGAGTCATTTACGTATATTTTTTTATTTGTCCAATGTAAGTTTAATAATGTTTGTGTGATTAGTGTATGGGTCTCGGTATACAGTGTTGATGATCAAAATATATCCGAGTGCGTAGCTTTGGGGCGGGGGTATTCTCCGGACAATTGAAACCGGTGCGTGGTGTTCCTACCAGTGCATCGTCAAACCTCAAGAATGATATTTTTGACGTGTGTAAGCTAGTAATAGACACAAAAGTATATATATTTGACCAAGTGGACCTGATTCTAGGACATTTGACAAAGTGATAATTTATAGAACTCGGTATTTGCGTCAAAATGACCGGATAGCTGCTTCAAACGACTGTTGCTCGACGTCGTAAGCAGCACAACCGACCACCCTTTCTTCAAAGGTTGAAGAGCGCACAAACAAAAAATAAATTAGCAAGAAGCACAGGTCTCGCACCTCTCGTGCCAAATCACAGAATGCACAATTATGTGGCAAAGGTAAGACAAGAGTTCGAGTTACGGCGTCATGTTGATGGTGATTATTTGTGCCAGTTATACGAAAATCCTTCGATCAGTGACAATGTTATGATCCGATAAAGCTATATAACTTTTAAGCTAGATACTTTTGATTGCAAGCTCAGAGAGGGTCCCGATGCCAGTCAGCTGCAACGAGCAGAGAAGGATACTGGTGCTGCGTCTAAACCGAAAGAAATTTGATGGAAGTTACCGAATAAAAAGCTTTTAGTGGCAATATATGATCAACGGCTTTACGTCCGAGGTACTTGATATTTGCTATATTGAAGAAAAGTCGCATTTAAGCTTAATAAACATGGCTCGATGTTCATTCAAACAAGTCAACATTCCAGCCAAGTCTGAACTTGTGACAACTGATAGAACAAATTGAACAATAGGACTACAATAGGTAATCATCGGGGGGTTCCGTGTGCGATCGATTTTTATGCATAAACCCGTATTTTTGACAAAAAATGATTGTCTTACCTCTCCTGCCGATCGTCGTCCTTCCATTTTATTTTTTTGCACCGGGAGAGACCGGTGTCAGCACAGAGAGGGTACCGATATATAAATTTTGCACCGAGAGGGTACCGATGTGACACCGTGAGCATGAGAGAGGATATCATACATGTGATATTGGGGGGAAAGTTGTAAATACCCTCCGCAAAAAAATTAAGGACCACTACTTCAAACCTATATTTTTTAATTATTCAGATATTGATATTTTATCTGTTCAGAATTTAGTATATATACTTAAAGTATTGGAAAAATGTAAAACACTATATATTGTGTAACTTCACGGATAATCTGTGGATTTTGGTTTTGAGCGGGTCTCGCTGCAAAACGCTGTGTTCCTGTCTTTTCATTGTAACTGTCAGTTTTTAACGTTACTCTTTCAATTCATTTTCGTGTTAAGTTTGGGTAATTTTGGACTTTTATAGTGAGAATACGACATAAACGCACATGAGGAGACATTTACCAGTTGGTGAAATGGAACAAATTAATAAAATGATATTGGTGGGACAAATTCAACGTCACGTGGACGTCTGTGTAACGACCTTGATCGGTCCTGGCGGTTAAAGTAACCTTGATACTTGGTCTGTTGTTGAGCGCATAGTAAGAGCCTGTTCCAGTAAAACGACGGAATGTAATGACCTTTTTATTGTCAACATTGCTAAATGTGGGCGGTTCGAATTCGCTAAAACGTCGACTTCTTACCTCCGGCATGCATCTGGGTTCGCAATTGATAATGAGCTTTTAGAAAAAGACTTCATGTTGCCAACAAGCATGCTCGCATTTCTGCTTTCCGTCCAACATTGACTCCAGAACATATGATGCTTTACTGACATTTTCTCTGGAACCCCGAAACATCCCGTTATCCAGACACCGGTCTGTTCTGTTCGTAGACGAATCAATGCTCTGTGTATACTGGCAAAAGATGTGGGTGGCGACAGAAAAAAAATATTTCTGTATTTTTGTATCCAGGAGCACGACAGGTTAGATGGTTCGTCAGTGCTACTTTGCGGAAGAGTGAATATACAGACCCGTGCGTCATCCAAACGGTGGTGATCGGCGAATGTTCCCTGTCACGATGATGTTCAAAATTAATGTGTTCGAACTGCGCTGATGCTATAGATCAGTACTTTGTGCTAATGAACTTTAACACCCGGTTGGACAGGGCCCGTAAGTAAGTACCGACTTTATTTTACGTGGATAACATATTTGGTAGAAACCAATTTTCAATATGGTCCACACAAGAAGCAAATACATAAATATACACGAATATACATCATTTTGTGCAAACAAAATACATTAATACAACAAATACATGAATAGCATTATCTAAAGAAATTAATACATGAAATACATATTTACAAACTTAACACATTAAACGACAAATTTGCTTAATCTTTAGATGCACAAAATATAAACTTAACAACATCTCAGTTATCTCCTGAGAACTTCCATGTACGAGTTTACTGCATTGCGTATTTCTATTGGGATATTGTTCCATAGTTTTGGTCCTGCATATGATACAGACTTTCTGAAAAACTCAAGTCTAGGTTTGGGTATGTACAGAAGCTGATTCGATGCTGATCTGAGGGCTGTATTAGTACTTCTAAATTTATCAGTTAGATATCGAGGGCTTAAGATTATTTAAAGCTTTGTAAACTAAAATTGCTTTTGTATAGTCTACTCTGTCAGTGAAAATCATCCAATTTAATTGAGTGAATAGTTCTTGAGACGGAGCATCATATGGTTTGTCCAGAATAATTCGTGCTGCCCTTTTCTGAAATTTAATTATCCTGTTTTGAAGTTCTGAAATGCAGGAGCCCCATATTGTGCAACAATAATCAAGTTGGGGCAGAATGTATGCGTTGTAAAAAGTTTCCATGCTTTCAGATTTATGCAATGTTTGATACGCATTACAAGATACAGAAGGGAGTTACATTTTTTAAGAGTTTGCTCAATTTGTTTTTTCCATTTAAAGTTCTGATCAACATGAATCCCTAGTAATTTCTCTTCAGAAGAGATATTTAACGACTGATTTTGTAAGAAGACAGTTGTGTCATCAGTTTCTGTTAAGTGATTTTGTCCATTATTTGATGGAGAGATATACATAACTTTAGTTTTCTGGGCATTTGGAATCATGGCATTTGTGCACACTGATACTGTAGTATCAAGTTGTGACTGAAGTGTTGTTTTAACTTCGTTGAAAGATCAACCAAATGCTGAAATTGTTGTGTCATCAGCAAACATGTCAAGCAAAGCATTGTTACTTATATGTAGAGGAAGATCATTTATATAAATAATGAAGAGTAAGGGTCCCAGCACTGAGCCTTGTGGAACCCCTGCACATATTCCTGTAGCTTCTGATTTGTATCCTGCCATACTGACCTTTTGGTTCCGACCTTTCAGATAAGATGAGATCCATTTTAAGGATCTTGGACAGAATTTATAACATTGAAGTTTCTTTAGAATTAGATAATGATTGATCAGGTCAAACGCCTTTGTTCAATCCAAAAATATTGTAACAACTAACTTATTTTCGTTTATAGCTTCAATCCATGTGTCAACGGTTTTTGTCAAAGCAGTCTCGCATGAGTGGAATTTCCGAAACCCAGACTGATGTCTGCTCAGAAGGTCATTTGTATCTAGATATAATTTTAAGTGGTTCAAGACATAATCTCTCAAAGCCTTTTGAGAGAACTGGAAGTATAGAGATCGGCCTATAGTTGCAAATTTCAGATTTTGAACCTTTTTTAAATAAAGGTGTTACTTTAGCTATTTTGAAGGCAGAAGGAAACATGCCTTTGCTAATGCAAATATTCATGATTTTTTGTAAAGGCTTAGCAATGATATCAGCACTTATTTTGAGAAATCTCGGACCCAGGCCATCAATTCCAGTGGATTTGCTGGGATCAAGTGCTTTTAGCTCTTTTTCTATGAATTTGTCTGTTATCTCAGGTATTACAAATTCAGTTTTGTGATGTACTTTAGAATTTACATAGTTTATAATAGGTTGTAAGTTTTGATCTTTGGTGTCTGGATTTAAATTTGGAGCTGACAAAAAACACTTGAAAAATAGTCATTGAATTCTGCTGCATTCTGTGGGTCTGTAATAGGTAAGCCATTTTTGTCATGAACACTATTTATTTGATGGTTGTGGTTTTTACCAGACAGATCTTTAAGATTTTTCATAGTACCTTTGTTTTTTTTCTATTATTGTTAATAGCATTTGTGTAAAATGATTTTTTTGCTTGAGAGGTTAAGGTTTTGACTTTTTCTCTAACAATTTTGAAGTTTTCTGTTTGACCTGATAATTTAGCATGATTTGTACATTTTATAGTTTCAGCAATATCAGTGTTAAACCAGTCTGGTTGGTTCTGACTTTTTACCCACCTCTCTTTTTCAGGCGCACGGTCATTTAAAAACATTTTGAAAAATATTAATGAAGCAATCCAGGGCATCGTCAGCATCATCAAATGCTTCAATTACAGACCAAGCTTGAGTTTAGAGACTGTTTCTAAATTCTGTTTCATCAAAATGATTTACTGATCTGTATTTGATTACTTTATGTATAGGCCCATTCCGAGGGTTATGCTTTAGTTTACGGGTAAAACACACAGGATAATGATCACTAAGAGTTAAAATGGGAACACTAATTTCAACAATATTATAAGGCATATTAGAATACAAATGGTAAATTATTGTTGAAGATTTGGAAGTTACTCTGGTTGGTTTGTCAATAAGTTCAAGATTATAAGAATTTAAAATATTATTCCAAGCATTACATGAACTAACATTGTTCTCAAAATTATAGTTAAAATCACCTGATAGCAAAATTTCCTTATTTTCATTAAATACATAATCTAATGTCTTATCAACTTCCTCATTCCACGTGGCAAGTGATGATGGAGGTCGATATATGTAACCAAGTAAAAACGATTTCTGTTTATCTTATTTTATTTCTAGCCATATAGATTCAACATTTTCATTTTCTAAATCATCTCTACGTAAACAGTAGTATGAGTTTTTCACATAAAACAAAATTCCACCTCCATTGGAACATATTGTAACTAGTTAGGTGGAATTCATTATCTTGAAAAGATTCGTTTAAAAAAGTTTCGCAAAATCCAAAACTATCCACTTCACTATGTTTATCTACCATAACTTGAATTCATGAACTTTGGGATAAAAATAATGTATGTTTAAATGCATTGTTTCAGTCCAGTCTTGTTGAGGAATATATCAGAATAACACACAGTGTTTGTTGTTTGGTCATTTCCATTTTGAGTTCCATTTAATATGGTAGGCGATAAGCTGGCGTCATCTGGTACCTTATCCATAGGGTTATTATGGAAGCTCGAACGGATCATCAGTGGTATTGGCGTTAGTAATGGCATTGTATTTATGTGTTTCGACACTGATAGAAAAACATCATACCCTACCCACAACATTGCGAACGTTGACAGTTTGGTAGCGACATCACCTCTTGACCTAGCACGTGTTTACTACTGTCATTTGCCATTGTCGACGTTTACATTTGTCAATATGACATATTGAACATATGATATCAATTACTGTTTAGTTGTTAGTTATTTCAGTGATTGGATATCGACCCTTGCATTATGTGGTCCTAAAATATTTTGGTGGGAGTATATGATAATGTTCACGTATGAGGTATCTGGTACATGTGTTTTGTTAAAAGTCTGTCTGTCTATTACGTCTTTTGACTTTCGAGCGGGGACAATAACTAACTTTTCGTCCTATGGCTATTTACAGTATTGTTCCGTCAACTATCGATAGGCGATTTATACTTTAACCGTTACTCTATATATCCTAGACTTTTGATTGTTTTCTAACATCCCGCTTGGTATGACGGCTGAAGTCATAAGATCATACAGCCTATTTACAATAAAGATTTAACAAATCGGTTTAAACGCATTTTGATTTGTACTGGTAATATGGGCGTTATATAGTAATCGCGTTTCTTTTTACATGCTAGAATTACTTAGACCCCGATCTGCCCCGACCTGGCTAAAAGTATTAGCGTCACTACGAAGAAAATTGACAAAACTCTTCACATGAACGTCTGATCGACGCATATACTACGATTTCATCGACCCCAGTCTTCCCCAGAGTTTCCGATACGATGCTTTTACGCTTAGACTACGTTTCCACCGCAATCAAAGCCAATCACGAACCGTTTCTACTACGATGTCGCAACGATTACGTTTGTTGACAGACCAGAAATACTGTACAGCACGATGTTGTGCCTCTCATGTCGGTAATACTACGATCTTGACACGATCATAGTACGCTTTGGTCTAATGCGTACACTAATCAATGAGTTTGGAGGAGCATTTTTTCACACCACTCATTGTCTGAAAGAGATATTGACACCATTGGATGATATATATTGATAACAATGAACAATGTTTTCTACAAAACTGTTATATGCGTGTACGCGAGATGTTCCAAATGTTCGTGCACTTTCCTAATATCTCGATCATTTTGTTAAAAAACTGTTTTCTTTGATTTCCAACTGGTTGCAAGGAAAATGACCATATAGCGGTATTATAACGCGATTTGTACGTGTTTCAATAGATGATACAGTTAAATTTGGTGCCGATTATACCACGATGTAATTACGATCATGCATGTCTCCTCATGATGCTTCCCCGATGCGTCTACAATTACGCCGATCTTAATACGTCCTTAGTACGTTCTTACAACGATACTTTTTAGCTACGATCCCGCTTCGCTTGTTTTGAATATGTTCAAAATAAGCGTGGTAGATCGGGGTTGTTTTTAATATGTTCAAAATAAGCGTGGTAAAGTCTGAGAGCTTCCCGATCTACGCGATTCCACCACGACTATACCACATTTACAAATATCCTCTCCCAATTGACAACGACTGTCCCACGATTGGTCACGATTTGGGCCAATTTTAGATCGTGGTACAAGCGGGTCGCCAGTGTTAATGCGGTTTTAAGAATCATACTACACTCAATTACTATATTTGTATGTTTAAAAGCAAATACTTCACATTTATGAACTCAAATAACGAATCTAACTTGGCAAGAATAATTGGAATATAAGCCGTATGATGCACTGCAGTGTTAGTGAGATCACACATTCGGTTCGGTGACTTGATATCACATTGCTCGACCAAGAAAATGTTGCCACACATGTTCTCCCATTATCCGTTTGTTCATCAATTGTATCAATATTCAAGTACGAATGTTTATTTTCAGTCAGTAGAAACTAAGGCTGGATATATGATACAATGACGTAAGAGCACTTCACTTGCCTTCAGCTTCGCATTACTTAACAGCTAAACTTCTCTTCTTTCTGAACTGACGCAAAAAATCTAACACCGACCAAATTATTAACTAATTCTAATTAATGTTTTTGACCAAAAGTTTATTCCCATATCTAAACACTCATCAAGTATACGAGAGATGTTCAACTTATATTTTAACAGAATTGAACATCCAGTATTTTCATAAATTTCACATCGAAATCGAATTGTGTCTATTCAATAGTGCATAGTAATGTATCAAGAGATATAAACAACCATTGTAGAATGTATATGTAATCTCCTTAAAACCGAATCAACTTTTTGTATTTTACGGTAAAACACCTCGAAGTGCTGATGCTTCTCTAATCGAAGTTTCAATATTCTCAAGATTTACATTCTATTGATACTTCATCAGAAGACTTCGGTATCCACTGTTTGAGTATAATATAATTCCTATTCTAACACTGTCTGTATTTTGCTCCATGTAAACGTATAGAGCTGTATCGTTGACTAATAAACGGTATATCACGGTAGAATTTCGGCTGTTTAATTTATGTCCCGCGTATAATTTGCGATTTTTATCAATGGAATTTACGTCTTGTTTATTTCATGACGTCATGAATTGTGACGTCGCGGTAAAGCGCGACGTTTTGTGTAATTTTCTTTTCGTAGCGTTTATTTAATCGATTATATTTATATTCTAGTAATATGTTATTGCATGTATCAATTCATATGGGTAAACGTGGTACACTCCCTCAAAACCGGACCCTCTCCGGACCGGTTCGAAAGTCCGGTTTTGTGGGAGTTCTGTATCATGTACACTTTGATATGTCATCATAGGGAATATACTGTGTGTTTCATGATACATGTTTACGTTACATGTACAGTGCATCCTTTGTAGAGCATCACCATTAAGGGAGCTGCAAATATTTGCTGTTGTCTTCTCGAAGTAGTTGAATTTAGAGTGAATATCATCTTGGTGAAAATGTGAAGGTGTTGTTATAGAGAGGTTGTTGCTATACAGAGCGCTGTTCCGGAGAGGTTGTACAGTAAAAGTTGTTTCGTCGTTTTGTTGTTATATTTTGTATATGTTTAACCACATATCTATGATATAGTTTGCCCAGGATAATGAGATACTGTTTAACTACATTTATAATCATAATTATAGTTTTTAGATGGAAACTAGGTCTAAAACACAAATAGTGTGCATTTGAAACTCGTCTATATCAAGTTGTATATGTATACCCGGGCAAACCATACAATAAACTGAAAGATGAAGACTATAAAACAATGGTGAAATAAATAAATAGTTTATTCTTTATAACAACAATTGTATGGTGTTTATTGTTAAGTAATGTATAAAATGTACTCAATGCATGGTTATTGTAAGCAATAATAATGTACAGTTCACATAATCAAATAACATGGCACAATATTCCAATATCTCATGTCTGTTGACTCATGCATAATATGCAAAACGTAAAACTAATGTACATTTCACATGACAAATCAATTGAATACAACTGTATTCCACTAGTTACCATACACAGTGAATTCCACTAGTTACCATACACAGTGAATGAAGCTACTTCAAGCTTTATGAAAGAATTCTCCCATAGTGGTCTGTTTTCCGCTGCATCTAGCAGTCACAATCTTGTCCTCCGCTAGAGTCTGCATAGCCATAAGTCCTTGTAAAAAGTCATTGTCCTTTTCAATCGCAAAGTTCTTCATTCGCACCAGGGAGTCTAGGAATTCTCTCAAAGTCATATCACTTCCAGGAGGAAGAATATCTGGGCCTTCATCATTTTCTTCCTGATTGTTGTCTTCAGCATTGATTCCTTCATTGGTATTTTCCTGTCGCAATTGGTCGATCAAGTTTGCTTCCCATTGGTCCGAGTCATCTTCGGTTGACAAGTCATTGTCGATATTAGTGAAATCCTCCCGACTACACATAAATTCCCGCACTAACACTGCTAATGGCACATCATCATCGTCGTCATCACTATCAACATTCTCACTTCTTTCAACACTACCCCTAAATCCAACTGAGTTGAAACACTTAACAATTGTTTCCTTCTTCACGAGTTTCCATGCTTTCACTGTCCATGTGATGGCGTCCAACAAATTAACCTTCTTACACAAGTCCACAACACTATCACACTCATCCATTGTGCTTATTAGAGATTTAAGCAGGAATCGTCTGTAGTGAGTTTTAAATGCTCTGATAATTCCCTGGTCCAATGGCTGTAGATGAGAGGTCGTGTTTGCTGGAAGATCAATTTTATTTCACTCGTGATCTAAGAAAATTAAATTTACACTCGTGGCTGAGCCACTGGTGAAAATATTGATTTTCCGTGATCACTCGGTGAAATAAAATTCGATCTCCCACCAAAAATCAACAAATTTTCTGTTATTATATGCCTTAATTTCTCTTAAAATGTGCCGTAATTGGCTTAATTGGAAAAAATCACGTCGAAATTGAAGTCGTGATGACGTAACGCATATTTAAATCCTAGCGCCGTTGACGTTACGTTTCTTTTTCTGCATGATACTTGAACCAACTTCAAAATAGATTCTGATTATCATGAAACGTGCAGCATTATTTGATTATCAGAATTGAATTATATAAACTTTCAAAATATACCAATGACGTCATGTCGCCGCACAAGAAAATAACGGTACGTTTTTCATAATCATAACAATGTTCTTTCATACAAAGCAGACGACAAATCTCTGACGTAACTGTACTATTGGCTGTTGTCTGCTGCTGAAATGTATTGATAACTAAGCAAAAACAATACAGATTTATGACAAAAATGACGCTGCGCGTAGTAATGCATTTTCCTACAAGTTATTAAGAGTCAACGAAGAAACATTATGGTACATACGACGACGACATAGGCTTGTATATATGTAGTATAAGCCTTTAAGGGAGACAGTCATCGAATCAAAGTTAACAGAGGACCAGAAGACTCGTATATGGTAGCTCCGGCAGGAACACCCATGTGTTTCTGACGCCGTAAATGCAGTACGACGTTTTAATAATGCAACCGTTGGGAGTCGAGTTAGATTTCACTTATGTGACTATCCAGATGCCACTAAATTAGAAATAACTTTAACATACATATAGCGAGTGTCGGTTGGATTGCACATTTTAAAGAAAACGTTAATAGCTGCATGGAATCAGGAGTCTACGAAGGATACCAAGGATGAAATTTTTATGAGGAGATAGGGCCACGGAATTAACGCCATTATGACGTCGTTAACGTCTTGTGGCGATGTCCGTTAGTATGCATCATGTCTATGCTAATATCTCAATAGCTGTTCTGTGCATTTTCATGACATTTGGCTATCATATTCAAAATAGATTCATGTAATTTTGTGTAAAATGTGGTGGTTTTTCTTGCATTGTGGACGATTAAATAGCATCAGTGACATCAATTTGGAATTCAAAAATTATTTTTAAAATCAGGATTGTGACTTGTATGTATGGAATGAAAATCATTAAAATCAATGATAATGCCTGGCCAAGATTTTTTGGTGGTTACAGAGAATCGCTCTTAAACACTAACTACACTGCTCTTCTTTCTGACGAATAGACACCTCGTATCGCTGGTTATGGTATTAGACACTCGCTGAAGCTCGCGTCTAAATCTCATTATCAGCGATACTCATACAATACAATGTTACCGAACTTATGGCATTATGTATTGAAAGCTTGCATGTAAAAAGTTGTTTTTTCAGTGAGATAGAACAGTAAAATGTTAAACGTACGTAAACTTCGCTCTTTCTAGCACATTTGACGCGAATGTTCAAAGAAATTATGAGAAATACATACAAGCTGAGATAATAATATGAAAACGGAATAATCAGAGATCATCCTCGGTCATATCTCCATTTTCTAGAGGTTAAATTGAAAATTGAAAAATTGACAATTGATTTTTTCTATTATCTTTGTCAGTCTTATAACCAGTCTTATACTGTCTTCACATGCGTTTTGAACCGTCTACCCGCACTGAACGATTAGACTCTGTGTAAATGGTCGCTATGTTTAAATAGTTTCAACTATATTCCCTTACATTATTTCAGCTTCAGAATTTGGTTTAATTTTTATTATCTGGGAGGCGCTTGACATTATTTCAAAGGTTGTTTGTCTCGGACTCGTAGATTTGAGTGATTATTGAGACTGAATGTATATCAAATTCGTCATCCTATCTACTGCTAAATACATCTAGAAGACACTATTCTAGAATATTATTCAAGTAGAATCATTTAATACAGTTCAAAACACAAAAACTGTCTCTTCGCTGTTGTAGCGTACACCCATTCGCTTAATTTCGATAGTTTGGTTATAAATAACGTTATGTTATCCTCTATATATTCTCCTTGAACTAAGAGCATTACTTAAGTGAAAAGTTTACAGACGATAATACAATCTACAAGTGATATTTCTCATGATTTCAATTCAACAACGTTTCAACGCAAATCTGTTTTAACTTTTATTCTCAATAGTGCGAGATGTTTGCCATGAGTGTGTTACTATACTAGTAGTTTGGTGTTTCGTGATAATTGTTGCGAAAGATACCCAGAGCGATTAGCATAATAGGGTTTCTATGTATATAATGAATGATCCGCTCATAAAAAACTAGTAAACATCCAAACAATTCTTGGATTAAATTTGAAATCCCGCTTTCAGTTTGTGCCAAGTCACACTCTTCTGACAGTTTATAATAGGACTCTAACCAGTCCCGAACTACCGTTATACATGTACAGCATTAGGTACCAATTATATTCCATTTTCAATGTTTACATATCTCGGCAGCCCCCAGTTTACAAAAATAATATACACTTGGTAAAGAGCTATGTACCCTCAAATATTTACAGTGGTTTTACAAATAAACATTCAGTCTAAACTCACTGGAAAAACACTTAAGCTAACATAACCCAACAGAAACTGACAAGGGAATGCAGTTATTGAAAGAAAATATAATATGAACTAAGGCGCCGCCTTTAACGGAGATTTTTATATATTAATTCATGTATGTACAGCGTAAATAAAGTAACATACATAGTTGGAACATATTAAATCAATTTTTAATGATTAAAAAGAGCGAAGCAAACGCTCATTGAAATCCAACCAATGGTAACAAAGGAAAAGTGTAGACAAAATTTATAAGTGTAAAGAAACAAAGGGCCATGACTCCCATAAAATGAATCCTACCAACATGTGTCGAGGATATGCACAACTAGACTTGGTAATGACCATTCATGCAAAATTTCGTTGAAATCCGACCATTGGTAACAAAGAAATAGCGCGGATAAAAATTGTAAAGGTAAAGAAATAAAGGGCCTGCCGCCATGACTCCCTTAAATTTGATCCCACGGGCGAGTGCCGTCGATTTGAAAACAGGACATCGGTACTGATCAGTTATGCAAAGTTTTCGTAAAAATCTGATCATTGTAACAAAAATTAGCACGGACAATATTTAAGAGTGCAAAACAATAAAGGGCCGTAACACCTTAAATATTTAGCACGGACCAACCAACCAACCTCAAGCATGACTCCAATATAGCCCCCATATACTATGTACACGTATCTGGAGTATTGATAGAGAATAATAGGTTTTATTATATACCTTTCCGTGTATTGTTACAAATACAGACCAATTCGCATAGTGGAATACAACACGCCGGATTACATTTTCCGTATCATGCATGTCTGAATCCGTATCATGCATGTCTGACGTTTTTCACGCCGTAAATATACCAGACGTCACGTATAAACATTTTACGCGATTTCGCGCGTACAAACGCTTATTTTCACTTTGTATGTATATAATAAAAGGAACACCACTGCAGTGTGTTAATACGATGGTCAAAGGCTCGCTAAATAACCTATGTTTTCTAGACTCATGACGGATCATATACGTATGTACATGTATTTGTGACGAATCCCAAAAAGATAGTCAATCAATTAAATAACCATTTATAAATATAACATCGACTAGAGATAGCTTGTCGAATAATTAATCGGAACTTCGATAATTAAGAATCGTGCATTGAAAAAAATTAGGATCCACTTCAAGAAATAACCCCTTTCAGTGTAAATAAAATTATTGAAAAAAATGAACTCCAATATATCAATGAATGTCATGTGTAACATCACCAACGGTTCTAGGAATCTTGGTAGACTATAATCTCAAGTGGGAACAACAAATAACTAGCGTACATAACACACTTAATTCAAAAGTCTGTCTTTTGAGAAGAATTAAACCGTTTTTAAATTCTGATATGAGATTGATGTTTTATAATGCATACCTATTTAGGCTATTACCATTAATTGATTACGGGGTCGTTTCATGGCACTCATCTTCGATAAAATGTTTAAACAAAATAATCAACATCCAAAAGAGGACAGTGAGAATGATATCAGATAAATCGTATGATTACTAGTATGATGTCAATATTTTATTTCAATAACATAATCTAATGTCATTTATTTGTTAAAATGTGTATATCATATTTCTGTGCTGGTACATAAAACGTTAAATCATTTGTCCCCTATATATATATATATATGTCTAATATACTGCAATTTTCGACTAATATTGTGTATTCTTTGCGATTTGTCACAAATAGTACATCCATCCTGTTTACAAACCATAGGCGGATCCAACGGGGGCGGACCCGGCGTAAGCCCCCCCCCCCCTAAAATCGCCAAAGTAAAGTCAATTCATTTGTTGTATCACACTAAATCACATATTTAAAGTCATTTTTGTTCTGCTTTCTGCGCGCACAGCGCGCAATTAACATTTTCCACTAACCACAGACACTTCGATAGACTCTCTGCCGCTCCGTTATTCAGGTCGAACTTTGCGATTCTGATGTATCGCTCTTTTTGCACATTGATTCTCTTTTCGCTGCATTTTATGACAACAAAGATGGATGCGCCAGCTCCAAAACGAGCGAAAATGCGGAAGACTTTGACAAGCTTTTATCTCATTTTTCATTTCACGCCAAACCCCCCCCCCCCCCTAACACTAAATCCTGGATCCGCCCCTGCAAACAGTCCGCTTACAATCATACTTTACTAAATAAACTGTCCAGTATAAAGCTATGACAATATGGAACGCTTTGCAAACTCAAATTAAAAACACAACGTCAGTGAAAATCTTTAATTCTAAATTTCGATGTTTATTTAAGGTACAGTTTTTTCAGACATAATGCGTGCTGAATATTAAAATTTGAGTTTAGTTTGGAATCACTATCGCTTTAATTGCCGGATATAACGGACCGTAGAATCTAGACTTCTACATTTACCAATATTATTATTCTGTTATGATCTACTTACACACAATATACATGTATAAACAGATAGATTCTAATTTAATTTGTGTATTCAATTTCAACGAGATGAAATAACGTCCGCATCTTCATTGAAAACAAGTACACTTATCCTCTATCTTAACGTTGTTTATCTTTTTTTAAAGATATTTCTTGTTTGTATTGTTTGCCATTTTATTGATGTTTTTGTATGTATAGTCCGTTTAATCAGATCTCTCACTTGTTTACAAACATTGCAATATCATAACATTGTAGTTTTAAATATTTCGATTGGAGAAAAAGGCAGTGAAAACCTTATTCAATAAGCTACTTACTATTACACAATATATATATCGACACCTCATTCCTTATGTTATCAAACGCCAAGAGAAGAGAAGCCAGTAAACCCTTTATGCTGAGCGTCTACCAAGGGAATTGCTGGTACCATTTTCATTTCGTCTTTGGTATGACGCGGCCAGGGATCGAACCAGAGACCTCCCGCACTCGAAGCGAACGCTCAACCACTAGGCTATCGAGATATGACGTCATTAACGTTGGCATATGTTTGACTTATAACACGTCAAACAGACATGATTCGGATTCAGTAAACTGAACATGTATGATACGGAAAATGCAATCTGTCGCGTTGTATTCCACTGTGTGATTAGGCCTGCATTCGTGACAATACAGTGTTAGGTATATAATAAATATATAATTTCAGTGAACGATTCTGCATGCTGTGGCAACATATCGCTTTCATAATATAGATACTAGTATTTAGAATTAATTGAAAACTGATGTCGTTATACAATAGATCAATGAGATTCATGTATTGAATAAGAAATCCATACAAAGAATGTAGAACTGAAATATACACATGTTATCCATTTGAGGATAAGAAACCGTGTGAATGCAAATTATTTGGAGTGACACTGACTTTTTGTTCCACATCCATTCGGATATTCCCAGATTTCCTAGAAAGAAATGCATTTAATGTCCGCTCAAAAGCTGACGACAACTTGAAAGGTTTTATATAATGCTTCCTACTGACTGACAGTAAGTCTCTTAATTTGTACTTCGTACACTCTTATACGAGATGTGTTCAACTTATTTTTGAACAAAATGAAAACTTGCATAAATTTTTACTAACTGATATTTTATTGCAGTAAATGTTCAATATGGGATCCATGACAGTAATAGATCATGCGACATCGTTTTGGCCATGACTTTAAAGTTTTATTAATGATATTTTGATCAAGTTTTGCCCACTCCTGCTTCAGGGCTGTTTTGAGGCCTCTCAGTGTGTTGATTGTTCGCTTCTGAAGTCTCCGTTTCAGGATTCCCCAGATTCCATAATCCATTGGAGCAGCATCAGGGGACTTGGGCATCCACTCATCAGGGGTTATAATGTTAACTTTCTGTGATTTAAGATAGTTAATGGTCTTTTTTGCCGTATGGCTAGAGGCACTGTCTTGGTGGAACACCATGTGCCTTTTCTGGTCGCCTGGAAATAGTCTTGGTATATTATGGTCCAAAAAAGGCTTCAAAACCTTTTGAATATAAAAGTCTGAGTTGACTTTTGTACCTTTGTCTATGATTCGGATCTCAGTTTTTCCGTTATAGCATACTCCAGCCCATGCCATAAACCCAGCAGCAAAATCATCTCACTTAACAAACTTGAGTTTGTCACCAGCTTTACAGCCGTTACGGACGTAACAAACTTTGCGACGTCCATAACTTCCACCAAGGTAGAACATGGCCTCGTCAGAAGTCACAACATTTTTCCATTGGTCACACTTTAACTTCCGTTACAGCTTCCATGAACGTTGACGTCGCTTGAGAATTTGAGCTGCGTTAAGCTGGTGCACTTTGCATTTTTTCGCAGTTTAGCGTTAAGGACAGATTTGATAATGCGGTTGACAGTACCAACTGACACATGCAGTGAGGCAGCCATCTCTCTTTGGGTCGGTGGATTCACCTTATTGATCATAAAGGAGATCTTTCGTATGATGCTGGGTGTGGCCACTGAAGGCCGTTTTGAACCTTTTGCCGCAGACAAACCATAAGCGTTCAAACTGCGTGATAAACCATTTCTATGGCGAATATTATTAATTGTCCCCAAAGAAACACTAAAACCGAGATCATTAACCACTTTCATGATATCTCTATAGCGCCGTTTAGTCTTCAAAAGACCAAGAACGATGCCTTCAACTTCACCTAATTTTTGGTCTAACCATGTTGATTTGTGTAAAATCAGATATAAAGTGAGGTAAAGGAGGAACAAAACTACCATGTACAACTATTGTACACGATATTAATCGTGCGAGCACGTGAAAATCGTTGTTCATGTTTTGTTCAAAAATAAGTTGAACACCTCTCGTATATGCGCTTCGTAGCTATTGTAACTACGTCGCGTGCATTCGTAAATTCTTTATATTCAAAAAGATGATTGAGCGTCAGACAGGGAAGAAAACATAAAAATATCACATACCATAATAACACGGCGCCATGCCCAACACATTGCCGAACGAGAAAAAACAAAATGCTATAGTCCCAACTGTCAAAGAGCTGAATAACCAAATAGCTGAACGCCCTAGCTGAATGACCTAGTTTCAACAGTAAAGAAGCTGAAATACATAGTTTTAACTGAATGACCAAGTTTCGCAAGCTGAATGCCCTAGTTGCATTAGAACTCTTACATAGAAATACATCTTAAAATCACAGCATTTCACGAATTTCAATGAACACTGGTGGAATACCCTTGCAAATGTGTATTAAAGCGATCCATAAACAGATCAACCGTTTATATATTTCACATGTAATGATGATAAGAATGTTTAGCATACTTTTAATCTTTAATGCATCTTTAAACCAAAGATCCACAAAAAGGAAAGTATCTCAATGTGTTGGAGCTACATGTATTCACGAATCAACGGGGTAAACACTCGGTCTAAAAGATCATGTAACTAATGACGGACGTTTCTGAATTATTGTTTGTGCATAACCTTAGTGCTTTCCATTCTGCCTTTGATGCGCTATAAGAAAATGAAAAGAAAATCATAAAACAGGCTTACGTGATTCGCCATACAGTATTTATACAATTCTCAAACGAAATATATTGACGAGATAAAGCAATGCCTCATAGAAATTTGCCGCAACAAAGTGGAAATTTGGACCGAAATTTCAAGATGTGTACTCTGACCGACAAATTGAACAAACGAATATTCGAACGATGTTATCAAGACTATTTACTCGTGTGGTTTAATATGATGATGATTACACTGGTACATGTGTTAGTACACACAGCCATATTTTCAGAGTTCGGTTCTGGAGAGGGAGCATGAGATACGGCTACCACATCCAAGGAAGGCAGCAGGCGCGCAATTTACCCACTCCCGACACGGGAAGTAGTGACGAAAAATAACAATACGGGACTCTTTCGAGGCCTCGTAATTGGATTGAGAACACTTTAAATCCTTTAACGAGGATCCATTGGAGGGCAAGTCTGGTGCCAGCAGCCGCGGTAATTCCAGCTCCAATAGCGTATATTAAAGATGCTGCAGTTAGTAGTTGGATCTCGGGTGCACTGTGCAGGCTTCCGGTCCGCCTCGCGGCGGTCACTGCTCGTCCTGACCTCCACGCCGGTTGTCCGCGTCTTGGTTCTCTTGATTGAGTGTCTCGGCCGGCCGGAATGTTTACTTTGAAGAAAACAGAGTGCTCAAAGCAGGCCATTGCCGCCTGAATAATGGTGCATGGAATAATGGAATAGGACCTCGGTTCTATTTTGCTGGTTTTCGGAACTCGAGGTAATGATTAATAGGGACAGACGGGGGCATTCGTATTGCGGCGCTAGAGGTTAAATTCTTGGACCGTCGCAAGACGAACTACAGCGATAGCATTTGCCAAGCATGCTTTCATTAATCAAGAACGAAAGTCCGAGGTTCGAAGACGATCAGATACCGTCGTAGTTCTGACCATAAACGATGCCAACTGTCCATCCGCCGGAGTTGCTTCAATGATTCGGCGGGAAGACTCCGGGAAACCAAAGTGTTTGGGTTGCAATTGTTCCCCATGAACGACTAATTCCCAGTAGGCGCGAGTCATCAGCTCGCGTCGATTACGTCCCTGTCCTTTGTACACACCACCCGTCGCTACTACCGATCGCTCCAGTTAATGAGCTCTTCGGATTGCACCCGTGGCCCCGCTTCGCGGCGGGCCGTCGGTGGCCGAGAAGATGCACAAATGGACCGGGGTAGAGGTCGTAAAAGTCGTAACAAGGTATCCGTAGGTGAACCCTGCGGATGGATCATTACCAAACGTCGCCAGTAGTGCCCAAAGACTCGCACTATCGAGTCGGGTGCGACAGCGCGCTCAAACACCCGAGTCGCGCGGGGTCCCCCTATGCCGCCCTTCGGGGCAGGACTCCCGGCTCGCCGCCGTCGGAAAGCCTCGCTGCCGACGGTGGGTTACAGGTAGAAGGTAGAGGTGCCCCCGACCTGGGCTAGGCAAGCGGCGCACGCGCGCCGTAGGTCGTTAAACTCTCCGTGCCTGTCCGACGTGGGGTTCTCGGAAGCCCGCACGGTAGTGCGCCCTTCGCATCGCTCGGTAGACTGCCGGACGCGGCGGACCTGAGTGGAGGGGCGCGCGAACCCGGGATTAAATGTGGCGTCTCGGTGCGGGAAATGGTTAAAATCCTAGTAGTCTTGGGTCACGGCAAGGGCACCCCTGACCAACGGCCATCTCCCGAGCGCTGCGCATACCTGCAACATGCGCCATACCAAATGTATGGTGCTGCGCCGTATCCAATATACGGTGCTGCTAACTGTTGGCGTTGGAACCTAGCACACACGCAAGTCTCCTAGTACGGACGCCCCAAGGGTCCAAAACGAGCACAGGCGCGTCGCCAGTGTTGCGCTGGTGGCCAGCGACCTGTCAAAATCAAGTGTGAGTGCCCGTAAAACGGCGCAATTATTATTTTCACCGTAGGCATTTTCTACATTGTTTTTCAATTCAAAGACTAATGGTCAAACTTTGACACATCATGATATTTATTAGACAAGATGTCTATACTAGTCTATCAGAATACTAAATATGTTACATTTGAAACAATGCCCTATGGCTGACAGACCTCTGTCTGACATGATTGATTTCTGGAAATAGAGTATCAAACTTTAACTTGATTTTATAAACTTTTTAGTATATTGAGAATTTATAAACATGTATTGTTTCAAACTATGAAATTCATATTCCTGATCAAACAACAATCATTTTGATATAAAATATGTAAGTGCACTATGAACATTAAATAAATGAGTACTTTATTGTTTAAAGTTGGATTTCAGTAAACAAGTACCACCATCATAAAATGTACATTATAACTATATATGACTGTAAGAAAACGATGTATACATATTTTAGCTATTATTTTATTAAAGTGACGTAATAATTAGTTTGGAAGACTTAAGTTAGTTTGGAAGACTTGAGCTCATAATTCTGTACAATGCATTTCATGTCCGATCGAATATCCTGAGTAGATGTTTAGATATTTTAAATACGATGTTCTCTTTTGTATCACTGTGTATTTATCATGATGCTGTGTTCATAATAAAAATACCAATAAAGACACATTGTGAAGAATAATAAAACCACAGTACTGATAGTAACACAGGTATTGCGAGAGAAACTCAGTTTGGTTATTTTCACGTTCGCAAAAATTACCACACATACTATGTAACAATGTGTAATATCAGATTTTTATATACGGTACATGTACCTTGTGATATTTGATGTTTTATTATAATGTAGATAATGTCTCTTATAACTCTTATTAAGAGTGGCTATATATGATTTGTGTTTATGCCGTGTGCAATATATGTTGTAAATATAGATGAGACTCAAATAAATATGCCACTCAAATCGAAATAACTAATTGTTATGTAGTGACAAACTTTGCTTTGAACAAAACTATTATATGATTTGATAATTGAACAGATGTAGGTGAAATGCGTGCATTTTATTCATGTAATGTAACATGTAATTGGTGTACTAGTAAATAGGACGCAAGTCCGTAAATAGAACGGACGTACACGACGCGTTACATTGTGCGACGTAACCCTTTTCTGTAAGTCCGTTTTTTACTGAAATTCAATTTTGTCGAAAATAATGCGAGATCACCCCCTTTTTTATTGGTTGAGCTTATTCTATAGAATAACCGCATCACCACAGTATGTGTTATTAGTTGATTGAATCACTTTTTGTTGACCAAATTGAGCCCTGAAATGAGTTAGGTGTTGCAAATGCGCAATAAAATTTTGTCAACTTTCGATATAAAACCTTTTCGGTGAAAAATTGTCCGTCACAATCGCTTTAATGTTAACGTATACGAATTCAACGGATCAAGGGCTAACATATAGAGCTTTGAAAATTAAAACAGACCTTATTCTGACTGAATTATGCCATTAAAACGTAAATTTTCCCCCTTATGTACATAGCGTCACGTTGCTAGGAAACGAAGCGATATTTTGAAAAAATAAAAACTGCACAATAAGGACAGAATGTTAAAGCATATTTTTGGAGATTTTCATTAGATTCGGCCAAAAGTCGATTTTTTACCGATGACGCCGGAGAAAGGTCATAAACATCCTTAAGGATTTCACACACTAATGGACACTTTTGAAAATGTATTCAATCGTTATCCCATTTTATTATATTTGACACTTGTTTTCAAAATTTGAAGAGATTTCACCGTCAGTTAAGGAAAATATTAACGATTTTGTAATGTTGGGAACCGAACAGAGTAGGCCTTTAGGTTTACCATACCAAGCTTTGGAAAAGAAACAAAATACATGCGCAATTTTTCATTTTCAATTTATTTGTTGATTAAAACAATTGAACAGACATTATATTAAACAAAAATGGTAAGTTTGTGGTATTTCTACGAAACAAAAAATAATTGCGAAAATATTTCCTACCCCCCCCCCCTAAAATGCTGTTTTTCTGAAAAATAATAAGTGTCCTCATGCTTTAAGTAAATTATGTGATTGTTTTTAAGGGGCTATTTAGGTAATTATTACATTAAAATCGTGTACACTATTTTGGCAAACATATAAAAAAATATAAAAATCATGCACCGTCTAGTTTTGGACTGCTGAAATATGGAAGGTGATCAGGGAGAAACCGTGCCAAAACTTCACAACTTACACTACTATGCATGCATGCTATGTCTGAAGTTGTAATAACTATCCAAGAACTTCATGCTTTAGGTAAAAGACAATAAATAGGTGCTAGAACCTCTTTACTAGCGTTACAAAATAATTAAATTAGAAAATGAATCACATATATACTAACACGTGTCGTCATGGAAACCATATCATGAAGTTACTATTTCCAACTCTATTATGTATATTTTTTAGATAAATTCACTTCATTCTACACAATACTGTGGTATTTTCTGATGTAATACTGCTTATAATCAATTGAGCCCCCAAAGAATTAAATTTGGTTAACACTTGTGAAGTTGTGTTGCCTAGCAACGTTAGAATAACTTCTTAACCTCTTAAATATAGAGGATATGCAAAGTCTAATTTGTTTTAAAGCACATGTTTTTCTCATTTATAAAAATAATGAGTATACAAAAACAACAACAACATTCATAATGTTATCTTTCATGAAACTGTTACCATGGCAACAAACACTTTCCCCCAAAATGTTGAATAAAGTATATTTTTTCAAAATTACTGAACATAATTATGCACATGTATGTATGTGTTTACAGAATGGTCATTATAATGGAAACATGCACATTATAAATTTTGTTTTATTTGGTTGCCTTGGTAATATTTTCAAAAAATGACAAAAGAAGTTATGCTTCAGTCCAAATTGAAATTAATGTCTTTTAGTAAACATGATTCGGAAATGCTGGTCGGTCATATATGATGGCACAGTCTAAAGTTAATATTTTTCCTCATCAACGAACAAGTTAGCTGGATCCTTCCGAATAAAAATATTCCTTTCAGTTATATCTTCAGATGTAAGACAAACACTGCTAGACTTAGTTGGAGAAACTCTGAATTACTGACATGACCTGAAATATCAAACAGAATATTTGTAAAACATTTATAACATACATTATTATATAATTAATTATACATTCAGAAATAATGGGCACCATAAATAGTTATTTTGAAATTGATCAGTTAGTATTTTGATAAATAAGTATCAATCTGCTCATCTAAAAGACAAATATACTGCTTGTTAACAGTTTCATCTCAAATAGTTAATTATGATCATATGAACATTAATCCTTTACTCAATATATACCCAGTCTACTCACTTTCTTTATATTGTTAATGGTCACCATCTCAAGAGATAATATAAGAAATAACAGATACCAATTACAATATGCATTTTGCATGGAAAGTGGCATATGCATAAAAATCTGCACGGAGATGCATCATCAGTCTCCATGGACAGGCCTCAACAAATATTTAAAAGGACTTGTCCTGCAATATAGACAAAGAAGAAATCCCCAAATCTTACTCGTCCTGCTAAATAAATAAAGAAGGAAAACAATTGGCAGGACGAGCGGACGGGTAGATTTATTGAGGCCTGATGAAGTACAGGGTTAAAAATATAAGCATAGATAGTTGTTTCAAGTACCTCAGCCCTTTCAGTGGTTTAAATATTTTATCGAAGAAGGGTATTCACTTTCCATTGTGCGTAGGGTATGGTCAAGTTAGATTTCGGGTTTTTAAGTCACTCCACAGCCAATGTATTAGTGTGACAATATAGCTTGTGATTAAACCCTGTAAATAAATCAAACAACATTTTTACTATTTCAAATATATAAATATGACTCAAAGAGAACCACTTCATAAAAACAGAAGCTGATGTCAAAGGATGTATTACCTTAAAACGAAACTCCATACAATAGAGATTGTAAATCTCACAGCTCCAACATGGGAGAGCGGGAGTGACCGACTAAACATTTTGTTCTATAAACAGTACTCTTTGATTGATTAAAAACCATGTCACTAATTTGTAAAGCGTTTTTGAACATACAACTTCAAGAAAAAGCACTATTTGAATATGTTTTTATTAGAATATTATTATAATAATTCTAATCATGATATAAATACCAAAACAATATTATAGTGCTTAGGATAAATATTATAAACCACATGAATGGTTCATAAAACCAAAAATTACAATCTGAACACAATATCTTATTCAGATATTGTGCATCCTTATACATTAGTGGTCAGTCAAATTCCTAGACTATGAAATCACAGGTGAACTAGAATGACTTATTCAAATTACTGTGTTCATATTCTGAGCTGAAGCATTTATTGTAAGAGAGTTGTTTAATAAAATACCAGCTAAACAAATCAAAGCACTGAAAGTACTCATGTGTGGCGTACTGATGCCATTAAATCCAATATCGAATCCAGGTTGTATCATAATTTTATGTCACAGTTCTGATAAGCCCACCCTTACTCAAACATTTGTGCTGCTAAAGACACCAAGAGAACCAGCAGTTACCTGGAACTTACTTAAGTAACTATGCTGAGCATCAATGAAGGGATATTTACAAATACCATTTTTAACGACTTGGAGAATTCGACCAGTGTCAAGATAAGTGACTGTTTATTCTCCGTATGACCACGCATGTTAATTAAATGTATATGACACTCTATATTAACGTATGTAAAAGGGGTAAACATGATGTCGCTCACACATATCGATCGGCCGATTAATGCTTTAAAAACAAGTTTTACATTTTATAAAACCTTAAAGTATTAGCTTTTAAAACAAGCTTTAATGAACAAAATCGATCGAATATTAAATTAATAATTGATGATTTTCGACCGTTGATTGAATTTTTATTTGGTATAAAACGGGATATATTTTAAACTTACTTTTACGCGGAACGGATTCTTACTCGTCGCCGTGGATTTAATAATTAGGGTATCGTGTTGAATGTTGTCTAAAAGAGAGACGTATATCTCTGCTTCATTACAAGCTTTAAATATTCAAAATCGGATAATAGATACGAAAATTATGAGGTCTTATATAAAGCAGGGTAGAAATTGACTAGTGCGTTTAACGCTTACCGCGGTAACATTGTTAATCGGCCGATTGATAAGTACGTAGAACTATTTCAGTTCCCCCCACCAGCTATATATAGCATCAATATTTGTATACAACATAATTAGGTCATCGTCTGCAATGTGCAGCGGCGGAGTGATTTACATACGTTACAGTATACGATTGAAAACCGTGGGAACTATTTTAGATTCCCGCCACCAGTGAGAACATTCTTTGGTAGTAGAAATATAGTCCGTTGCGGAATGATTTGCTATAAATATCCTCTAAAAATAAAAGTCTGATATAATTGTTGGTCTTAATATAAGTAAATGTTGGTAATGTAAACAAATCAGGTCCAATGATACGTGTAACCTGTGTTGCATGCTTGTAATATTGTTCAAATCATAGAACTATTTATTTGCCGAGGCCTAATGCGTTAAATTGGTCGTAAGCTTAAAAGTGGTAATATCATTGTGTGGCGTTACGCCACACAAAAAGCATTTACCTGGACAGTATTCAGAGTGTGTGAAAACATCAATGCTTCATGTCCATGTACTGTAGTGACCAGTCAACTTAACAAAGATATGTTATTGTTCAGGCCAAATAAATTGGTTAAATCATTCCTGTTCTTTCACTTTCACAATAAGCAAGTTGAGCTGAAAAGAATAACAGTTTAATTATCAGTAAAACTTGTAAGGACTCAGGAGGTTCACACCTATGTACTGACAAATTATTAGTCTACAGCTATTGAGCTGCTACACATTCTGAATATATCACCTGGCCATGATCGAGTAATAATAATGCACTCATTTTTGAAGCTGGAAGTCTAAGCTCTGTTCGATCGCACGACGGCTTTTTTTACATGTATAATAATCTCTCACACAAAGTAATTTAAAACTCCCTGCAGCAGTTTCCTCCCCTTGCAGAGGTGTAAAAAAGAGGCCCGTCACGCAGTTAGTGTATTTCGTCTAATTTTGCAAGAATGAACGGCGGACTCGTCAACATCTTTTAGATATTATTTTTTCCGTTAGAGACTGAAATTATCGGAGAATCCCGAGCGATGCCGAAGAATGTCGAAGTCTCATAAAAAAATTCTACAATCGGAATATCTCGGACAATCCCATGACAAGCCCATTAGTGTGTGAATTCCTTAAATTTACCCCCATTGAGTCCTCACGGGTAGACACCGTACACCGGATATAGCCCCCTTAAACGAAAGTAAAAGTGGAAATCGATTTCGGACGATGGTAAGTTTTTAATGATTATTCTATAAATATTTATGTGTTCCACTTGAAGTGAACAGATTTAAGCAGCGGAATGTTTATTTCAAAGCCTCTGACCTTTCCTTATTTCTTGACAAGCAGCATCGAAAGGTTTCACTGTTGAAGGACAAGGCAGAAAAACGTACATTTTCCTTTTATTACAGCTAAATTATGCGTTTCCCAGGACACTGTTTAGATTTAAACTTTAACTTGTCATGTTCTTCATCTATGTTTAATCCCTAATTAGTAAACACCAACTAACAAGCATGCAAATGAAAAAAAAACATAGTCTTGTGTACGGTATCTAGCGATAATAAAATCTTTGGTGTAAATGAAGGTTGACAAAGTTGACCTACATTCCAAAACAAAAAGGTCAATATTGTAAGTGAGGGAGCTAATACATGCGATAGTTTCGGTATTGGAACATTGAACATTGTTGGGATCAGAATGTAAAGCTGTCTTGAGCACTAACAAAAATTAATGTAGTCTGTGAATTGAAATGTTTCTTTGTCTAAAGGTTCAGTAACTCACTGAATTACTTTTATCACATAAATATCGTGATTTTCCATGTGAGAACAATGACGGAACAATGTTCTCCAAAACATGTGATAACAAATGCGTGACGTCACCAGCTTTTCGGCACCAAAACGTAACTTCGCCGGTTTCAATAAGTTATTTCGGACGTTGTTTTGACTCCGTAACTATGATAATGTGATAAAAAGAATCAGCCACTCGTTTTTTGGATAAACATTTCTTAAACTCTTCACGAAAACAAATTGTTAAGCTCGCCATAGGCTCGCTTCATAACCTGTGTTTTCCAGACTCGTTTAAGAAAGACAATTGATGACGGATCCTATATATAGTGATGATCAATCAGTTACTGATTTTGATAGTACTATTTTGAAAGTTAATAGTACAGTGTAGGTGAAGTTAAGATATATTTATTACACAGGGTACACCGTATATTTTTAGAACAGGAAAAAAGATTATATTAAGTCAGACAGGGAAGGCAGCACTCAACTTAACCAGCCGAGCACAGAAACATTAAAAACACACAAAGCACAATGCCCAACTAAACAGGCGCAGAACCGCCTAAGTCCAAGCTGTCGAAAAATATAATAAATTATAACTAGCTGTATGACCCAGTAGACAAGATACAGCAAAAGGCGGAATGCCTACGATGAATGACCTAGTTACAACAGTAAAACTGCTGAACTGCATAGCTATAGCAGCCTTTAGTCTCAAAAGTTAAATAACAGTAATAAAACGTTGAAAGGCCCGTATAGTCGGATGACCTACTAACTAGCTGAATGACCCAGTTTCCACAGCTAAAGGACTATAAAGCCCCGCTTTAGCTGTAAGAAATCTTACAACGAAGATGTACCCAACACACTACCGACCAAGAAAATTAAACGCCCCTAGTCTCATTGTTTAGAATGAATAGAAAAGATTCAGCAAACAAAAGGCAGAAATCTCACACTGAATGACCTAGTTACAACAGTAAAACTGCTGAACTACATAGTTTTAGCAGCCTTTAGTCTCAAAAGTTAAGTAACAATATTAAAACGTTGAAAGGCCCGATTTCAGCAACAAAAAATCTGAAACCTTAAAACATGTGACCCAGTTACTACTTGTTGTTGCAGTTTCGGTAAATATTTGATTTCTATGTACCACATTACATGATCTATAAAAACCAAGTGGCACAGCGTACGCATTAAGTGGTGCAGCGTTCAAAAAAGCCGGTACCAATTTTGCATTTGTTACTTTGTACGTGGTTTTCAGCAAGTTACCAGACTCGGCTCCATTTATAAATTTTCACGGATGTTATACGTGCCCAGCGAGAGTGAGGTTTATATTAAATGAAATTATTGTATTTCTGAAAAGATTGAACTGCATTGTGACATTTGCTGTGTTTCTGACACCCATTCGTGTACGTTCTGCATAATTGTTACTGGGATACGGATATTTTTAAAGAGTTTTTAAATAGGGCGTCCCAGAATCGAAATGTGTGTTTCTTGGCACGTATTTCATATTTCAACGGTCTAGTGCTATGAGGGCGTAAGTGGTACGTAGGCCTGTTTTACACAATTTAAAAGCAGTACATCATCGCGTAAAATTGGCATAAATATTGAGGAATAATTGGTAGGGCGTAATGCATCGAGTTCGAACTGAACATTGTCGTAAATACATCATCGACAAATTCAAAAACGTTTTAACTGCTAGTTACGCCCTAAATTAATTTAAGTTCACTAAGTCTTACATTGGCCCGTTTATGTGTTTGTTAATAACATATCTTCAATTTTCAGTTAACGACTTATGTACTACTTAAAAGCCCATTAACCGTCAATAAACTCCTTCCTACGAATGTATTTTTCTGAAGACTATGGCCGAACGTTTTTTCCCGAGATCTGGGATCGGTAACCGTCAATGACGTTTATTATCCGATTTTATAATCAATCACTCTAATAAGTAGATGCCAATTTGCAGTTGTATACTGCAAAATTTTAGCGCTGTGCATTTATTGAAAATGAGCACTTCGTTGGGTACTCACAACCCCCCAAGTACAGCAATCCCAGGCCTAGTCAGGTACTCGCCATCACCTGACCCTATGTTGTATACAGCAACACCAATTCGACTATTCCCGGTCCTCAACAGAACCAAAAATAGGTATAACATGCTCAATAGAGTACAGACACCACAAGGCTCTACATCCTCATACATCAGTGGTTAGTCAAGTTCCCTGACTACCGTGTGATATCACAGGTGATGAATACTCTAGTGAACGAGAATGAGGCTCTATGAAGTACTCATCACCCTCAAGTACACTTTTACCAGATCATTAGGGATACTCTTCACCACCTAGACTACATGAATATGAAGTATCGATCAAATAGTGCAGTCATCCCAGCATCTATAGGATAATCACTACCACTTTGTTCAGTCATACCAGCATCTATAAGATAATCACTACCACTTAGTTCAGTCATATCAGCATCTATAGGATAATCATTACCACTTAGTTCAGTCATATCAGCATCTATAAGATAATCATTACCACTTAGTTCAGTCATACCAGCATCTATAGGATAATCATTACCACTTAGTTCAGTCATACCAGCATCTATAAGATAATCACTACCACTTAGTTCAGTCATATCAGCATCTATAAGATAATCATTACCACTTAGTTCAGTCATACCAGCATCTATAGGATAATCACTACCACTTTGTTCAGTCATACCAGCATCTATAAGATAATCACTACCACTTAGTTCAGTCATATCAGCATCTATAGGATAATCATTACCACTTAGTTCAGTCATACCAGCATCTATAGGATAATCACTACCACTTAGTTCAGTCATACCAGGCCTTAAGACATCATTTGACCTATAGGGGTACTCAATACCTGTCATCCCAGACACTAAACGGGTGCTCATCAGCACCAAGTACAAGTAAACCATTCCAGTACCTACAGGGTACGCAACACCACCATACCCCACAGCTATCCAATCTTCTATAGGATACCAACTAACAGTAAGTACATCCATATAACCACCATCAAATACTACGGTGTCCCGTTAGGGCCATTGCTGCATAAAAGGTTGATAGTACGATAATGAAAAAACACGAATCAACGAAAGTACGATAGTGAAAAATCGCGTTTTTACTATCGTACTATTGACTTTTCACTATCGTACTATCGCGTTTTTACTATCGTACTATCGACTTTTCATTACTGTTCTATCGCCTTCCGGTTGATCATGCCACAGTAACTTGCATGATTTTAAAAAAAATGAAAAAAATAATTGAAAAAAAATTCAATACTGAGAGCCTGTTTTAAAATATAGACAGGATTGCAATGCGATTGTATCCCACGAAATATTCTCATACAAATATTTTCTCTATACCAACTTGACAGTTAAAACATATGGTCTAGGCAGTTAAAGGGGTTAATTACAATACAGAATACATCCGCACCTCAACCTAACGGTACCGATAATCGTCTAATATCGGCTTTTAAAGCCAATATTTATGGAGTTATGAAATGGCGTCGACTCCATTGAGCGTCCGCTCCGAGGTGAATGATAATATGGTTAAAACTGGGTGTCAGTCGTACAGTGTTGGTACGGATTGCTTCTAGTATCACTTCTCGAGCTTCACGTGCTGAACATCGGCCACATTGCTAAAGAAGAAAAATGGCACAGTCCGAAGTAATATCGCTGGCACTAGAAGGTCACAGTTTTGTTTTAACTGGGTCGTGCGGCACCGGAAATACTAACACATTGAAGTAAGTATAAATAACATTTATTATTTGCTTTTATGGATTGTGGAGATGTTTCAGTGAAAATAACAGTGAAAATAACAGTGAAATTATCACTTTGTTATTTTCACTGTTTTAGAAGTTTTTTGAAGTTCCAGTATCACGCAGAAAAAGAAACGTAATGTCAACGGTGCCGGGCTTTAAAATATGCGTTACGTCATGATGACGTCATAATTCTCACGTCATGACGTTCTAATTTCGACGTGATTTTTCCAATTAAGCCAATTACGGCACACTTTTAAGAGGAATTGAGGCATATATTAAACAGAAAATTTGTTGATTTTTGGTGTAAGATCAATTTTATTTCACTCGTGATCACTCGGTGCCTGGCTCAAACCGGATGACCGAGTTCAGATTCTACACTGACCCAAAATGAAAACATTACATAGCATTCAAAAGTGCATATTTTGTTGATAAATTTGTATTCGGGGTTAATTGTTTTTGTCATCGAAGCTCCAATGTAATATTAGTGTCTCTATGCAATTTTTTGGATACAAATAAGATATTTCTTACTTTGTGTGAACAATTCAGTTGAGAGGGGTCGAAATAAAAAATTCTGAAAAAAGTAAGCACACTGAAATTGGAAACAAGAAATTACTGACTGTATGCTTTAGTGATGTTCTAAAAACCATCAATAACCAGTGTGATCTTCGTTTTTGCGAATACATTGCAGAATTCGTCGCCTCATTGAATTTACGCAACGTTGTATGAGCGCATTAGGAATACGTTGCCATTCTAACTGGAGTGCATTTTGGAGGTCATTTATTGTAACAATTTGGTGATTGGACCTGGCCCTCCTACCGAGTTTATCCCATATATGTTCTATGGGGTTCATGTCCTGGGATAATGCGGGACAAGGCAAGACGTTAACGGTATTTTAAGCAAAGAATTGTTTCGTTATACGCGCCGTGTGATGCCTTGCGTTGTCATGTTGGGAAATGCCAGGTCCGTTGTTTTGCATGAATGGAATCATCGTGTTGTTTAAAACATTGATGTAACGCTGAGCATTGATATTTCCTTGAATAATGACCAAATCAGTTTTCTGATTTCCCATTATCCCACCCCAGACCATAATGCTGCCACCACCAAATATATCCCTCTCCCGAATACAACATTCTGCAAGTCGCTCATTTCTACGGCGATAGACGCGTACCCTGCCATCTGCGTGGCTGACTGTAAACCTCGACTCATCGCTAAAAAGTACCGATTACCATTGGTTTCGCCTGAAATGCAAATGACGTCGTGCCCACAACAGTCTAGAGGCTCGGTGACGAGGTGTCATGATCTGTCCAGTATATGGACGACGAGCACGAATAGGAACTTGGTTCTTCCTTAAACGATTTATGATAGCCTGTGCATGAACCCCGTAACGCCGAGCAGTAACGGTTGCTGGTAAAAAACGATTACATAGGTGTGTCAACGTGATAACGCGATCAGTACGTAACGTTGTCGCACGTACGCGACCGGGCCTTGCACGGTCTCTGACAGACCCAGTAATGTTGAACCGGTTCACAAGATTATGAATAGTCTGTGTAGAGCAGCTAAAATGGTGTGCCACGTTATTTACCATCGACCCCGCCCTAAGCTACCAATAGCTTCCTTTCATGTTCAGAAAGACGTGGCATCGCTAAATGCAACCGTTTTGCAACACAAAATATTTTTTTATTATCTGTGCTGTGCAGCAAATGATAACTTGGCGGTATAAAACATGTAAGTGAAACACCTGTTCCTGCGCACGTGCAAAGCATGGAATACGTTTTTCAGGCTTGGACGCATGAATAGACACGGGATTTGTAAAAAAAATTGCATAATCGTAATCCGCATTAAAAAATGATAACAAACGAGATATTTAAATAAATAAAGTGTAAAGTTTTCATTTTGGTCAGTGTAGATGTGCTCAGTGTGTGAACTTGATATGGTTTCAAGTCAAATTTAGCATAGCAGTTTTGGTGATTTTCGTCAATCTGTTAGGATATTTCCCGCGTTGTGTCTACGTCACCTCAAACCAATGCCACGAAGATGGTTGAAGACAATACATTCGCGAATAAAGCTCGGAACGGACGAAAATCGTTCCAAATTGTACTTATTATTTTTTCCTTTTTATTGATAATTATGAAAGAAATAACGCAATAATGTACTTTGAACTAATCGACTGACACCCAGCATTCGTCTGACACTGTGTGCAGTCATGCGAAACTATTTCGAGTTACGCAGACTGTGTAAGGTTGACTACTGACCTGGGGTCATAAACTTCGGCTGATCTGATCATCGTCGGTCTTTGACTTTGCCATTCGCCAAGAAGCGATGTTCTAAGCACACACTCGATGGCAAGTGGTGGCATCTAGACCGCCATGCTACGACACCATGGCTCATTTTAGCTTGTTACAAACCCAAAAGCATCCGAACGAATATTTCGAGCTAATCGCAGCAGAAATAGACCATTAGAAAATATGTACGATAATGAAAAGTCGATACAGTCATATCTCGATATAACGACACCCGATATACTGACAATTTCTTTATACTGACATCAAATTTGTGGACAAAAGTATTAAAATGCTCTTTGTATCAATTCAGTATACCGACATATTCGTTACAACGACATTTTTCTTGGAAATAAACATCGTCGTTATATCGATATCTGACTGTAATACGATAGTGGAAAGTCGATAGAACGAAACAACGATAGAACGATGGTGAAAAGTCGAATCTACGATGGTGAAAACACAATAGCACGATAATGAAAACACGAAACAACGAAAGTACGATAATGAAAAGTCGATATTATTTCGCGTTTTCACTATCCTGCTATGGTGTTTTCACCATCGTACTATCGTTGTTTCGTACTATCGACTTTTCACTATTTTATTTTCGACTTTTCACTATCGTACTTTCGACTTTTCATCATCGTCGTTTTGACTTTTCACTATCGTATCATCGTGCGCACTCCCTCGTGAACAACAAATGCGTCGTAGCTAGATTTCTCATTTAGTAGTCATGTGACCACACTGTTACGTCATGATTTAAGATACGTCATAACAATGTGGTTACATGATAACTACGAGGGTTGTCCCAGTAAATCGTAGACTTTGCTTATTATAAAAAAGTATCCAATGCATTAGCCTTAATTTTTTATCGATATTTAATAAATATGAACTGAATGTGTATTCATAATTTCATAAAAATACATTAAACAATAAAAAAAAATATCAACATTATAACAACAGATGGTACGTACGTGCGGCACACACCGACGTCACGCCGGTAACGTAATAACGTCATTACACAGATCAGTTTATTCCTTCTCAAAGTATTCCCTGTAATGAGCGATAAACTTATGACGTCTTTTAAGCCACTTTTGATACACCTCCTCAATCCACTCACAGTGTCATGAGCGATTGAATTTTTGTATCGCACACATGGTTTCGGCTCGATCTTGAAAACGCGAACCCCGTAAATAAGCCTTCAACTTCGGGAAGTAAGCAAAGTCAAGTGGTGCCAGGTCTGTTGAGTTCGGCGGATGTACTGCTCGCTGAAATCCTAAAACATCAATTTCCAGCTGTGTTCGACAAGCAGTATGACTAGGGGCATTGTCCTGGTGTAACACTACATTCTCGATGTTATCATAAAGGTCCCTGCGCTTCTTACGTAATGCATGCAGAAGATCGCGGCGTATCGTCTGAAGAGACAAATTAGGCGATTTATGAACATGTTTGTTCTTACATGTACATGTATTATTATTTTTATTTTATTCAAAGTACGTAGTAACTGTCATTTTTATACTATCTACAACTTTTAAACTACATTATTGAATATCATTATTTATAGAACTAGAGGATAAAACAAATTTGCCTTTGAATAATTAGATGCGTTCAACGTCTGTTCGGGTCTCAAAATATGCACAAGGATGACCTCTTTCATGTCCATAAACACCATGCACAAGACTTTCCCCATCGATTTGACAACCTTTGTCTTCTTCGGAGGTGGACTTTCATAGGTTTTCCACACCATCGACATGCGCTTGTCTTCCGGCTCATAATAATGTACCCACGTCTCCTCGGTAGTGATAATACGTGACAGGTTGGTACTGTCCCTTTCAACTCGTCGGAGAAATGCCCTTGAAGATGTGACTCGAATCGTTTTTTCTTCTGTAGTCAATATTCTCGAAATCCACCGGGCGCTCACATGTGACATGTTCAATTCTGATGTAAGGATACGTTGAACACTAGATTTGCTGACACCAATACATCCTGCAACGACCCGCACGTTCTAACGTCGATCGCTATCTATGGCGTTCTGTACAGCCTTAACCACCCTGTCTAAGCGTATTTTCGAGCGTGGAGATCGAATACGACGGAGCAATGCGAGAAAAGTGGATCGAGAGGAGGGTCAAGGTAATGTTTTGCTTCAACATTCTTTCAATTTTAAAACTATGAGATCGGGAATTGGTCGAGGATGACCTACAATAAATGTCCCTTGATCGTGATGCGTTGAAATATCAATAGCACTTGTAGTTTTTTCTAACATTCGGGAAAACCCCAGCGAAACTCGTCTGTTTTGCTACCGTCCCGTTGTTTTCTCGTCGTAAATGGATCAAATATACCAAATAATCCTTGTTTCATCGTCATACATATAAAATACATCATATTTAACAAATACCTCACCGCTCAAGCAGTTTAAAACAAATTAAACCCTCGAATACCCGGCCGTCAGCGAAACGTGTGTTTATACGACCGAGGGGAGGGATCGGAGCGTATTTTCGAGATGGTGGATTTT
Organism: Spisula solida; assembly: GCA_947247005.1. Taxonomy (NCBI): domain Eukaryota; kingdom Metazoa; phylum Mollusca; class Bivalvia; order Venerida; family Mactridae; genus Spisula; species Spisula solida. Next base: position 31,168,805 of record OX365949.1, read on the forward strand.
ACGGAAAACGTTTTTCTCACGGCTTTTGAAGGTCGGACCGTGGACATAATTCCCTTTAAACTATTTGTATGATATTATGTCGTGGTTCTTTAATGTGTACCGCCAAATTAACACTTAATTGCTTTCTTATAACGATGTATTCCTTCGTGAGGCGCATGTCTCTGATGTCGTTAGCCCATATGTTGTAATAATCCTACAAATTCTCTTGCATACCACATATGATGCTATGCATATCATCCAAAGTATTCGGCGAATTGGATAGGGTAATCATATGTGCCATTTCGTCCGTCCGTCGGTCCGTCCTTCCGAGTCTTTTGTGTGCAAATGCTCATATTTGTTTATTTATTATTACATTTCTTAAGGGATTTTAAAGAAATATTCACATAATGTATACTACATGGTGCCCCAATCATGAAAGCTCGGTCATTTCCGTTTGTCTCCGGTACTATTATGTAGCGTAGGGTTATATGTTATCATCCATTTTAATATACTCGATTCCAAATGTAGTATTGCATTTTATATTCAGTTTAGTGTCTGATCAGTTATATAATGTAAATATTCAATTAATATAACTAAATATCCATATCAATTTGCAACTTCCAGTTCATTATTTATTCTCTGTAATCACATATTGTACACTTCATGATGTGTAAAATCCTTCTAACAATGATCAGTCTAATACATAAATATAGTCCCACAACAACAACTCAAACATAAGTCTGCTCTCGCAGACACTTAAGTAATAACTAAAAGTACTCCGTTGTCTTAAACATACGTGGGTGGTCCGTAAATGTCGCGAACATTGATTTTTATTGTATTGTCGTCCATTGTATTCACAATTTACATACATTTTCTTTTTAAGGGATATGTTATCATTGTAATTGCTTAATTTGATGTTGATATCTTAAAGTATTAAAACTCTGAATGGTTTTATTGCACCTACAGTAAGTCTGATCGGCTCACACTTTACGACGTCAACGACGTCGTTTCTTTTGTTTCAGCACCTTGGTTTCATTGACTGATGCAATTTTTTATAAATTCGACGCATTTTCGTAAATCAAACATGACAGTTTAAGTTCAGAGAAATACACCGACACGTATATTAATTTTCCGGAAATATTTTTATGTGCAACAGTTTAACACATACCATGTCTAGCCTTCACATTTTACCGTCTGACGCCAGTCTTAATGGATGACGTTTTTCGCTCTGTTTACTAGGACCGAGTTTATTTTTAGGCTTGGCAGTCTTCATTTTGTCGCAAAATTCCCTTTAAAACATTTACACCAGATATAGACAAGAGTCCTACATACATTCACTAGAGTATTTGTATGTTTGACTTCTGTTTTTGAATATTCGGGTGTCAGACCATAGTTCGGCAGTAATTTTTGCGCCGCACATTTCCTTGACGTCGCCATGTTTTAATGACGCGAAAACCAGAGCGGTGCGAATTAATTCCTAGTTTTGCTGTTAATGACATTATCGACCTTAAATTTCGCACAAAAACGTGCGGAACTATGGTGTCGACATCGGCATATTTTTTAATGCACAATAAAGAACACTTATAAGTTATAAGCTTTATAATAAAAGCCGATACGTTTTTACAAAATATAAAAGGGCGTGCGCCGACTGTACCCAAAAGGCATTAGTTAATCAAGTATAATTACCAAAATTAAGAAAGGAAATGAATTTTCAATACCACTCACATTTAAAGAAATAACTAATGATTAATATGTGAAACAATTTCTGGAAAATTATGTGAAGTGTTGAAATGGGAGACAAAGTTCGCGACTTTCGTGGACAACCCTCGTACATATTTCCTAACGTACGTTCAAATCCCAACTGAGGCGCCCGGCGTGGCAGAATCATACATCGTACACACACCAGTCTTAGACCCTACCACATTTTGCGACATCAGGTGGCAACTAACCCATATAATGTTACCAACTGATCACCTAAGCATTTATTGCAATATTCAAAAGGAAAATTAAGCATGAAGAGTAGCGCAGTGGAAACGTTTGCGCCTTTGACGCCAGTGGTCGCAGGTTCGAAACTTACTGTAACCTTTTGACATTAATATTTTTACTTCAACATTCTATCCTTGCATCAAGGGGTTTATGTTTAAAACTATTCCTCGTACGGTCTTATATTATGTGGCCTTTAATTTCGATTTTTGTAAAATTCCCAATTGCATATTTCTTTATTTCAAGAACATGAACAATGTTTCAACGACTAGACCATTATAAATTTAATGTATGACTTAATTTTGTAATGGATATGTGAACATAGGGATGATTATAATTTACGAATAGCATACTTGCATACGTATAAAAAAAGTTAAATAAAATAATATTGAGTTTGCCTCCAACCCGATATCTTGTGGTCTACAAACTGCAAAAGTAGACAGAATAATGAAGAACCATCGAATAATAGTCTATATTTCGAGGAAATGATAACAATGTGAGGATAACGTATTTAGTAATTGATAAAAATGGTTGACAAGGTGTTCCCGTCAAAAGCTATAGTGCACTTTATATTTCGATAATGCTATCATATGAGCTGAAAACATTTGTTCTAATTACATTGACCACACAGTTAGAATTTGATCAAATATTGTAAGTGAAGATTCAACATTACATCGAATAAATCAAAATGGATAAAATAAACGCTGTCCATTGGCCACATGTTATAAGCGTAAATTAAGCTGTTGTGCGTCATACTGACATTGGCAGGCTTTCAGTTCAGGACCACCAGAGACCTTCCAAGCTCAACTGCTACGTAGACGGCTAGAAGTATAAATCATCTTAAAATAATTATCCCTGACCGGTTCATACATATATTACAAATCGATTGTTTTGAAGAGTTATACTCGTATATCCAAGACGTTTAGTCTTACGCTATGTTCAACATCAATATCACCGTGTAGCATATTGTACCAGATCGAGAGGCATGCACTCACGAAGGAATACATCGTTATAAGAAAGCGATTAAGTGTTGAATTGGCGGGCGGTACTCATTAAAGAAACACGACATAATATCATACAAAGAGTTAAAAGGGACTTATGTCCGCGGTCCGACCTTCCAAAGCCGTGAGAAAAACGTTTTCCGTAAAATCCACCATTTCGAAAATACGCTCCGATCCCGCCCCTCGGTCGTATAAAAACACGCTTCGCTTGAGCGGTGGGGTATTTGTTAAATATGGTGTATTTTATATGTATGGCGACGAAATAAGGATTATTTGGGATATTTGACCCATTTACGACGAGAAAACAACGGGACGTGGCAAAACAGACGAGTTTTGCTGGGGTTTTCCCGAATGTTAGAAAAAACTACTAGTGCTATGGATATTTCAATGCATCACGATCAAGGGACATTTATTGTGGGTCATCCTCGGCCAATTCCCGATCTCATAGTTTTAAAATTGGTAGAATGGTGAAGCAAAACATTACCTTGACCCTCCTCTCGATCCACTTTTCTCGCATTTCTCCGTCGTATTCGATCTCAACGCTCGAAATTACGCTTAGACAGGGTGTTAACGTTCCGTAGATCTTTATATGACGTTCTTCCTCGATGCAATGTATCAGTCCATCCATCACTAAACCTGCCATGCCATTTGTACACAAATGCCCTAGACACACCACAATATCTCTCAGTACTTTTAAGTTTCTAGAAAGTGTCTATTAGTGTCATTCCCGTTTGCACACAAAACTCAATAGCCGTTCTGCGGGCCTTGCTCTCGTCTAACGTAGCCATTTTTAGTATATTTCGATTTTCAGTGATGAATTTTAAAAGTGCGTGGTTCGCGTGCGAATGATGTTTATTCATCAAAATTTGCTGAGATGACGTCATTATAACGTATAAAAAGGCAGACGTGAAATATACGCGCCAAATTAAAAAACAAGTTCAAAATAACAGGTTAATTACATCGACATTGAATAAATAACGGCACTTTTGACGGGTTGCGCCGCCCGCGCTTACATGGAGTGCGACAATCAATGATTATTATACGTTAAGTACATATAATTTTAATTTCCATGCATGACTTTTATAAAAATATAATTTATAAAGGTAATTGTCAAATATAATGGTTGGGTCACGTCAAATAAAACTATTATCAACAAAGTCTACGATTTACTGGGACAACCCTCGTAAATGAGGAATCTAGCTATGATACGTTTGTTGTTCAGGAGGGAGTGCGCATGATCAACAGGAAGGCGATACTACGATCATAGTGAAAAGTCGAAACTTCGATGATGAAAAGTCGAAAGTACGATTGTGAAAAGTCGATACTACGATTGTGAAAAGTCGAAAGTACGATTGTGAAAAGTTGAAAGTACGATAATGAAAAGTCGAAAGTACGATGATGAAAAGTCGAAAGTACGAAACAACGATAATGAAATGTCGATACTACGATAGTGAAAACTCGAAATAATATCGACTTTTCACTATCATACTGTCGTTTTTTCGAGTGTTCACTATCGTGCCAAAGGACATTTTTATTCTACCTATTTCTGTTTCATTTACAGCAATGAATAATATACATAAAGTTACAAATTTCAACTAAAGGATTACGAATACATGTGCAAACTAATGATTTCGTCCCTTTAATAAAATGATAGCTACCCGTTGGGTGAGATTTTAATGAAATTTCTGAAAAGTTTTCATAATAACAAACCTTGTTTTAATCAATTACCAGTAAAGGTAAATCCTATATTACCAATAATTGCCATTTCCCCCAGTTAATGTACTTTCAGTACTTTGATTCTGTTTTATAGCGTATATTGCCCTTACGCCAATCCACCGATACTACCAGTACAATAAGGAGACATATTGTCACCACTCTCCATTCTAGAAACAAATCCATTCCAGGACAACAAAACAAATGACACATGGAACAGGTTAATCCCATATGGGATTAAAAGCAAATCCTATAATGAACCATTGTCATCTTTTATTCATAAACACTAGTCTTGCATTAACAGCTGTCAAACTGTTTTAGCTAGGAGTGTACTTAGTATGAATATTGATTTTTACCATGGAACAACTAAATTACTCTATTATAACTGTATAATGTAAGTACGAGGGTTGTCCCAGTAAATCGTGTACTTTGCTAATAATTTCTTTACGTGGCGTCACATGATCATGATTTTTTGTAAATAGCTTTATATATTCAATCTTTACAGAAATTATGCGTGAAAGATATACAGATATGTATATAATGTGTATGTTAACTCGGCGCAACCCGTAAAACGTGACGTGTTTCGTTTGTATGTATTTTCAATATACTTGGCATTCTCAAACTTTCAATTAATCATCGCGCATAATTTTTACGTCAGTATTTACGAAAGTCTTTTTAGTGTCGTAACAATAAATTTCAAATGAAAATCATTATTTGTGCGAGAAATACATATGTTTGATTAGCGGCACTAAATATGGCAACGTGCGAGCATTGCGACGTCAGCAGAGGGAAACACCCGTAGAACAACAGTAAACAATTATTTCATGTGTGTTTGGTTAACAGTCAAAACTATTGTTCCGAGGTATCGGGGAAGACTTTTGAACTGTTGCATGAGGCCGAGGGCAACAGTTCAAAATGTCTTCCCCGATACCAAGGGACAATAGTTTTGACTGTTAACCAAAAACAGAAATGAAATAACTGTTTTATTACCTAACACTCTATATAACTATACAGCATACTTCTACTAATAAAACAATTGTTTTGACTAATACGTCATCCAGTTTTGTGTAAAGTTCGGCATCACGGTCGGCGCCATTATCCGGGGAAAAATTACCTATGCTAAATATTGATTTGACTGTTGAAATTGACACAATTTACTAAAAGTAGCATGTGAAAGTGACAAATTTTATTTATAGATACGCTAACAATCTAGCTGGGTGTTTTTGCAGGAATTTATATTGCGCATCGTAGTGCGCAGGTAACAGTTCATCCAGGGGTGTAACAGTCAAAACTGTTGCCCTCCCGGCAATGAACTGTTTCATACCCGAGTCTAAAATTAACATTAAGACATGAAACAGTCAAAACTAACGAATTACTCGTTATATAGACTGCTAGGTAATAATACAATTTATAGTTTTGTCAGACGTGACGTCGAAAAATAGTCTAGAACACGTGTGACGAGGACGATTTATCAGCAGGTTGTACAGCCACCCTATCTACTGCGCCAATGCAACACATGTTTTCATTCTTCTCGCAGTTTAAGGCATACGTAAGGGTCAGGTATTTCCCGCGACGAGGGTTGGTTGTGTCGGTTACACAGCATTTTTATTGTGCATTAAACTGTGATTGGTTCGCGAAAGTATATCAGAAAAGTGTCAATGCAGTGGTAAACATATTGACTACAATGGACAATAATATGGAGAAAAAATGTTCTGCGGAATGACGTTCTTACCTTGACGTAACTGTGCGCCGCACTTGCATATCTTCCATATTATGGAAACAGAAAATTAATTTCAGGACACATTTATTAACCATCAGTGAAAATTTGAAACTTAACATTTGAATACATTTGTGTAATAAGCAAAGTACACGATTTACTGGAACAACACTCGTATATGTGATTCAGCAGTAGGCTACATTAGTTCAGATGAAATTCGATAATTTGTATTATTTGAATTATTATGTGACTGGTACACAGTAAAGCTGGTTTCACACTCAAGCGTTTGGGCCTACGTTTACCGCCGTTCGGGCAAACGTTCAGCTCCGCTAGTAAAAGTTACTAAACGTTTTGAAAAGTTATGATCGCTGGTAAACGCCGGAGAACGTTGTGTTCGTTGACAATTGTTTAAGCTGGGTTCACACTATGAACATTTGTACCAGCGTTGGTCAGCGTTTCAAAAGTCGATAAAAGGAGCCCAAACGTCGGTGAAATTACGTTCGCGAGAAGGAATATTTTGGTTCACACTGCAGACGTTGTGCATCTAACGCACACTAACTTTTGAGAACGCTTCCTAGCGCTTCACAGCGTTTGACAGCGGTTACAAGCGCTTAGCAACGTTTGCCTGCGTTGTACTTAAATTTTATCAGCGTATGTGAACTTTCCCCAACGCAGGTTAGCGTATGTGCAGCGGTCGACAAAGTTTTTGCATGTTAAAAAATTTAACGATCATCAACTTTTCAAAACGTTTAAGCTGGGTTCACACTCTAGCGTTTGGACCGACGTTTGGGCAAACGTTCAGCTCCGATAGTAAAAGTTATAAAACGTTTTGAAAAGTTGACGATCGCTGGTAAACGCTAAAGAACGCTGTATTCGTTGAAAATTTTAACATGCAAAGACTTTGCCGACGTTTGGAAATAAACGCTCATGTAAGTAGTGTTCCGTTTGTTAACGTTCCTGAGCGCTGGATTAAGTTGATTAAGTTTGCTTCAGTTAAACTCCGTTGGCAAACGTCTGCTGAAACGCTGGTGGTGATAATGAATTGAGTCAAACGTTCATCTAGCGGGTATCCGACGCAATGAACGCGATAGTTAACGCAAGGGCTGGCGCAAGCAGACTTTCCTCAGCGCAAATGAACGTTTGTCCCACGTAGGCCAACGCGATAGCAACGAAGATGATTAGCGCAGATGAAAGTTTCAGCAACTAAGTTAAACTTTGTACAATGGATCCCTGCGTTTGGCAACTCGTTGGTCTAAGTCGGACACAGTTAGGGACCGCTACACATACGCTAACCTGCGTTGGCAAAAGTTCACATTCGCCGATAATAAATAGCTACAACGCAGCCAAACGCTTTCAAGCGCTGGGAAACGTTCCCAAACGTTAGTAAGATATACACAACGTTCGAAGTGTGAACCAACTAGACCTCATCGCGAGCATAATTTCACCGACGTTTGGGCTCATTTTTTCGAAACGCTGACCAACGCTCATAGTTTGAACACAGCTTAACTTCGTTGGTATAATTAACGGATTTTTCAGGTGACTGTGTGCCAAATTATGCTTGGCTTACATGAAAATCAGGTATTCAGGGCTTTAAAATATACTTACGTCATTATGACGTCATAATCATCACGTCGTGACGTGCCAATAGCAAAATATTTTTTTACAATTAAGCCAATTACTGTGCTATTTTAAGAGATGTTGAAGCATAATAAGTGTAACAGTCCCTGTGTTAAAATGTTACATGTAATAAATACCGACTATCATCAAAACATAGTTTAGTGTGTAGTTATATATTTAATAAATGGTCGAGGGTAGCGCCAAAAGTTCGAGACAATGTAACATTTACGAACCGTTTAAAGCATTCGAAATTGTAAATGCATAGTCAAATTGTTTAATTAAAAAACTTGCATTGTCAAAATTAAACATGGTTTTATGTTTACATTATTACTAGGACTGTACACGTGTCCATGTATTTTTTTTTAAATGTAACAAATAAAAAATGCTACAATAATGCGTATGTAACACTTTTCCCCCAATCTCACTATACAGCAACAACATCTCTACAATAAATTCCAAAGATGGTCGAATCCTGTTTCTTATGCAGCAGAAACCATGCTCCCCAACCCCGGGGAACGGTGGGGAATTTTACTTCTTCAAACCACGGTAAAATCCTTGCACACAGGGCCATACAAATGGTAACCCCCCGCTAATTGCCCTTGTCCTATATCTATTTTGGCGCGAAACAAAAGCCCAACACACATACATTCGTGCGGGAACATCGGAAAGGTAGACACACAGGTCAGTTCCCTCGCTATACTATCACTTGTCCTTCTTCTACCTCTCCCTATCATTCCCCGGTGATGAGGCGTGGTTTCAAAATTGTTACGTCATGTTTGATGTGTACTCCGAATAAGGAACATCAGTCAAAATGTCATTCTAAATCATGAATATCGAATAAAAACATTTGACATTTGAAAATAATTGTGAAAATATAACGTTACAAAAATTCAATGCGTTGTACCCTGTAAAACAAAACGTGTGAAGTTAAATGGGCCGCGTCTTAGCGGATCAAATTGCGGCTCAAATTGTTTTACGCTAACATATATAATCATTTATTATTTGCTTTGAATGGATTATGGACATTTTCAGTGAAAATAACAGTGACATTACCACTTTCAAATTGTTATTTTCACTGTTTTATAAGCTGGTTCCAGAATCATGCAGAAAAAGAAACGTAACGTTAACGGCGCCGGGCTTTAATATATGCGTTACGTCATCATGGCGTCATTATTCTCACGTAGTGACGTTCTAAATTCGACGTGATTTTTCCAATTAAGCCAATTTCGGAACATATTTAAGAGGAATTGAGGCATATAATAAACAGAAAATTTGTTGATTTTTGGTGTAAAATCAATTTTATTTCACTCGTGATCACGTGAAATAAAATTCGATCTTACACCCAAATCAACAAATATCCTCTATGTTATGCACGTATAAAGATATAATAATTCTGTTAATTAAATCGAGTATCCTGAGTGGATATTCAGATTATTTAAAAGCATAACACAGTCGATGTTTTATTTTGTATCACTGCATATTTATCATGATGCCATGTTCATAATTAAAGTACCGATCACAATAAATGATCATTGTGAAGAATAATAAAAACTTCAGTTCTGATAGTATTATTGCGAGAGAAACTCAGTTTTGTCATTTTCGCTAAAATTACACCTCAAATCGAATTAACTAAAATGTTGTGTAGATCTAGTGACAAACTTTGCTTTGAACAAAGCTTCATTATTTGATAAGTGAACTGATGCAGGTGTTATGTGTGTATTTTATTCTTAGCAGGAAATGTTTAAAGTACTTCTTCACGCACGTCTGTCAATAGAACGGACTTACACAGCGCGTAACGTTGTGCGACGTAACGTTTTTTCGCAAGTCCGCTTTTCTCTGAAATTCAATTTTGTCGCGATCTTCCCCCTTTTTTGTTGTTTGAGCCTATTCTGTAGAATTACCACATCACCACTTTGTATTTTTTAGTTGATTTAATCACTTTTTGCTGACCATATTGCGCCCTGAAATGAGTAGGGTGTCGCAAATGCACAACAAAATACTGGTCAATTTTGGACATTAAACCCATTTCGTTGAGAAATTGTCAATCACAATCAGTATAAGTTTTACATATACGTATTCAACGGATGAAGATATAGATAAATTAAATTAAAATAGACCGAAGTATACGCTTAAAACGTCAATTTTATGCCCTATGTATATAGCGTCTCGTTGCTAGGAAATGCAAGGAAACGAAGCGATATTTTGAAAAATTAAAAACTGCACAAAAAGTGCATATGTTAAAGCATATTTCTGGAGGTTTTCATTAGATTCGGCGAAACGATGACATCGAAGAAAGGTCCTAAACATTAATAAGTTTATACACAATTTTAGCATTGTTCCCAGATTTGGTATATTGTGGAATTTACTTGTTGGATATTTGGCCATTGCTTCTGCATTTAAATATCTACTTTTATTGGTCATATTTGTCTGATATTCGACCATTGACCTACATTGACGGTTAATATTTCAGAATCACGGTATTAGTAATTATAGATAGATAGTTGTATACATGTACTTTATAGAAATAGCATATATTCATTGCAGCTGTTGATTTGACATTCAATATAATCATTTATCACATGTTTGACGTCGCGGTAGCGTAATAAAGCCAGTATTAACTTTTTTTATGAAGACAAACCTTTTGAGGAAAAGCCTTGCAAAATGTAAGCCTGGGGTGCGTTTCATCATCATTCCTAGGATCGAATTTGATCTTAAGTCCAATTTTTCATCCTAAGTGCGTTTCATTAAAATTCCCAAATTCGCTCTTAGGACAAATTTGCACCTATCTCTAGGAGTGGTCTAGAGCTGTCCTAGGAGGAAATTTTGTCTCAAGTGCATTGAATTGTGGGATAGAACACCTAGATCGCTGCTATAATGGCCGCCATTTTTGACCGCTTCAAAAGTTTTTTTAGTATTTTCAACTACTAAATGAAGGTTCGAATAATTTTGGGACGAAGTATTACTGGGTAGTTACGAAGTTTGTCGAGTGGGAATTGTCCAAATTTACGAGATGTAAACAATTCCGACCAAAATCCAATGAAATGTGTCTTCGCTGGACCGATGGCAGTTTGACCAAGGTAAATCGTGTTTTTCTCTTTTCCTAGACATATCTACGTTGCTTACATTAATATTTCAATGTTTATCATGTTGCTTTTATCCGTTAAAAAACTCACTCAATAGCTGTCATTTTTTCAAGGGAGATCACTGCTACGTTGTCACAATACTGACAAGCCTGAGACATTTTTATTGATTTGACACAGAGTTAAAAATTATAATAAAGCTTTTCACCTCATCCCACGGAGAACTTACATTAGTTTTTAATTTACTGATATATATAGGTGTCTTGAATAAGCTTGCATAGAGAGATCAAGACAAAGGACAACTGAAAACACCCCACCCACTTGCATCACAGTAATGATGTTTAACCACAGGCACTGCTGCAAGAAACTAATCTAAATTGGCTTTAAGTACAGAAATAGGCCTAATTAACAACACAATAACATATTTATAGGCCTAAAGGCTAGACCTGAACAAATATTTGAAAATTTTCTGTCCCATGTTTTGTTGAAATGCACCAATTAATTGAATTTGTTTATTAATTTACACCACTCACTGAGTTGCTTATTATTATTGCAGAACTATATCCAGAAAAGAACATAGATAGATTCACTCCAATGTTTAAGAAAACTACTCATCTAAGAGAAAAGACATGTAGATCTCCCAGGCAGAAGACATATAATTAAAATCAGGATAAATCTTACATATAATAAAGGTATTTAAACTTATTCTAGGAGCAATATTTAAAAAAATGAGCTGAGACCACTGACTGTCATAAATAATATATTAAGGGTGTTGTAAGGATCCTTATGCAAAGATAGTGAGTGACATTTCAGTTTTGAGTTTAATTATTGATCCTTGAAATAGATGTGTAGATTCATTCAATACATAATTACCCAATGTTAATATTGTAATTGTAACAGGGTGAGAAAAATATGCAACCAGACCCGGGGGCTCTAACTGGGACCCTTCGCTTACCGGGCAAATGCTCTACCAACTGAGATACCCGGAAATAACAAAAGTTACAAAATAAAACCTAACATGCTGTATTTATACATTTTAGTAGTTTTTATATATATGTACTTGGTATAATTTGGTTTTAGTTTTTGTCATATGTATAAACAATTAAGTCATATCTGACATTATTTTACATTATTTTCAGGTCATGGACTGCTGAATTATCTGAAACCATTTGGGAGAAAATAATGCTGCAGCCAGTGGAAATATTTACTGTCACAACTTATAATAATAAAATTGCTGTTACTAGTAACTAAATGTGTTTATTCCTGCTACACTGCCCAATATATAACAGTTGTATATTTAAACATGTGTTTAAGACCACCTGCAAGCAAATGCAACCCTTATAAAAGCAGTGGTCTCTGCAAAGACCAACAATTTTATCTTGTACCAATCCAATGATATTTAATTAAGCTGTGAAGAAAGACCATTTTTTGCAAACTATTTTTTTATGTTTCAATTGATGGCCTTTTCAGACAGGTTTTACTACACCAAGTAGATCTAACAACTAGATTATAGAAATAAACAAAAATAAAACAGAAAATGACACATAGATCTTGGTAGATCTATCTGGTAGATCTATCTTGGTAGATCTATTTTGTAGATCTATCTTGGTATATCAATCTTGTAGATCTCTCTTGGTAGATCTATCTTGGTAGATCAATCTTGTAGATCTCTCTTGGTAGATCTATCTTGGTAGATCAATCTTGTAGATCTCTCTTGGTAGATCTATCTTGGTAGATCTCTCTTTGGAGATCTCTCTTGGTAGATATATCTTGGTAGATCTATCTTGGTAGATTAATCTTGTAGATCTCTCTTGGTAGATCTATCTTGGTAGATCAATCTTGTAGATCTCTCTTGGTAGATCTATCTTGGTAGATCTCTCTTTGGAGATCTCTCTTGGTAGATCAATCTTGGTAGATATATCTTGGTAGATCTATCTTGGTAGATCTATTTTTGGTAGATATATCTTGTTGATCAATATTGTAGATGTATTTTTGGTAGATCTGTCTTGGTAGATCTATGTTGTAGATCTATCTTGGTAGATCTATTTTTGGTAGATCTATCTCGTAGATCTATCTTGTAGATCTATATTGTAGGTCTATCCTGGTAGGTCTATCTTGTTGATCTATTTTTGGTAGATCTATGTTGTAGATCTATCTTGGTAGATCTATCTTAAAGATCTAGATCAATTTGGTCACCCGGATATATCAACATTACTAGTTAGGATTAGAACATGAAGAATGGGTTGCTTGATCATTGGAACCTGTTTAGGAATCTACAGAAATGATGGAGCTCGACTGTCCCATAATACTCACATTTAGCCCGAAATAAAAGTTTTTCAACACATTTTGTTGTAAGATGACATTTAAGAATCGATTAATCATTGGTCTACATCCCGAACATTGATGTAGTCAAGCATACTATAGAACATACATACCTAGAGTTTATTAAACCTATTTAGATCATAAGGCCCAATAGTAAACACTGGCGCGTGTCTTGTATCAGGGCCGTATCCAGAGACAACAAATCACGGAGGTAAAATTTTTCCAGGGTTTATTTCAGGCATAATATTTTGGGTGATTATCTCTTCAAATGAATGCTTATTTTGGTAGTTTTTCAAATTGTCATCGATAAAAGTGTCTCAGTGTGGCTACGCGCCAATGCATGATCAAAACTGGGATAATTGACACGTCCGTGCCATAAATAGCGCGAACCGGATAGAAAACGCGGAACTATACATTTATTTTGCCTCCTTTTGAAGAGTAGCACCTAAGTCAAAATTTCTCTTAGGAACGTTTGTTGAAACGCACCTAAGACGAATCCTAGGGCGATCCTAAGAGCAATCCTAGGATATGATCCTAGGAATAATGATGAAACGGCCCCCTGTTGTTAGCTCAGGACCACAGAAGGACACCGAATTAACAGAGTTGAAGCAGCTGCTGATAAAGATGACTGAAAGAATGGACAACTTGGAGAAAGCTCAACTCCCTTTCACTCAACAACCCCAAGCTTAAGAAAACCATATTTGGAGTGGACCACAACAATGATACATGGGCTATTACAGGGGACGAGGCCTGAGTGGATTCTGCAGACCTACTGCGGGAGATACCTTCGCCTCTACCTGTTTCATTTGTAACCAGAAGGGGCACGTAGAGAGGATATGTCCAACCATAGTATCACAGATGGTCTGTACGTACCAGATGTAAACAGACTGGACACATCAACTGGGACTGCCCAAACGAGTAAGTGCTCCTGTAGTAGGATCAAACTCGAACACCTCCGAAATTGTAGATCCTAAACCTACCCTTGTTGGTGAAGCCAACGAAGTGAATATTGAAATAAGTAAGATTAAAACCCGTGGTTTATTAGATAATGGAAGTTGCGTTAGCATTGTTTCCAATTCATTTTACAAGCAACATCTGAGCCATTTTGAACTGAAACCAGTAGGAGATATATTGAATATTGAGTGTGCTGACGGAAAGAAGCTGCCTTACAGTGGGTATACCAGCACAGACATTGAACTACAGGAAGGTCTTCTTTTGGAAACTCCAGATAACTAGTATTCGGCGAAGATCCCCATCATCATTGGGACAAACATTTTACAAGAGCTGATGACCAACTACAAGAATGACTTTGGCGAACAGTACCTACAAAAGGCCAAGCTAGATACTCCATTGTATTTAAGCTTCCGTGCCATCAGCACCCGTGAAAAAGAATTGAAAATGAACCACAACAGAAACGTGAGAAAGTTATGAAGAACCTACATATTGATGAAGACGGACTTCAAAAAGAATAAAGGGAACAGCTGTTGACACTTCTTCAGAATCACAAGAATATATTCGCTGTTCATGACATCGACATTGGTCTGTACAGTAAGATTAAACACAGGATTGATTTGAAGACAGATGTACAGAGGCGCACAGACTCATACCACCTGGAATGATCAAAGAGGTCAGAAACCACATTGATCAACTGTTAGCTGCTGGTGTGATTAGGTCATCTAAGTCGCCATTTACATCTAATGTGGTATTGGTGCGTAAGAAAAGCGGAGACTGTGTATTGATTACAGACAGCTTAATAGCATCGCTGTGAAGGATTCGTTTGCTCTACCAAGAATGGAAGAGATATTCGGCAGTCTGAATGGTGCTAAGTATTTCACCATCATGGACATGAAGTCTGGCTATTGAGGTCGAATAATTCCATAAGGAACGTATAGCCTTTACAGTGGGATCGATTTGTTTCTATGAGTTAAACAAGATGTCGTTTGGATTGACCAACAGTCCTGCTACATTTGTACATACTAACACATTATCTTAGGAGATCTCAACCAGAAAATTTGTTTAATCTATTTTTATGACTTAATTATCTTAAGTAATACTTTTGAACAACATTTAGACCTCATCCTGACCAAATTACAGACAGCAAACTTGAAATTAGCACCTGAGAAATGCCACTTCTGCAAACCAAAAGTAAGTTTCCTTGGACATGTAGTGAGCGGCAAGGTATCAGTTTCATAAGTATTTATTTATGTTTTCCCGTAGTTCCGCAGTAGTGTATTTGAAGTTATGCTGTAATATGGTTATTTCTTGTCTGTTTTCAAGAGGTTCGAATCCAGCTCTTTTTCTTGTAAACAATGGCGACTTAGCAGGAAACCAACTAAAACTCCAACTTAACTTCTAATAACTATAACATTGGTCAGGGATTAACCTTTATTAATTATATCGCCGACTTTTCTCTATTTAAGAACTTTCTTTTAACTTTTACATGTATTATAGTGCATTTGGTTGTGGATTATTGTCACGTGTGATAGTGTTATTTGTGTGGAGTGTTTGATCCCATACAATAGTAGATCGGTAAGTTGTGTCTCGTGTCATATACCAGGTAGTTTTTTACCTTGTTTTATATAATAATTGATGTATAATGTGTATTACCAGTTATTGTTATTGTAAGGACTGTAGCCATACATGTGATGAACTTCCAGAATTGTTAATATAATTATTCCTGCAACTTATGTTGTTTTACTATTTGTATATTTGCAGGACGCCTGTTTGTGGTTTTTTCTACACTTAAGTCATCTCGTAAATATCTACTAGATAACTTCTGCTAAATTTAGTTGCAACATGAACCATCGTCATCATTAAACATTGTACCCTTACATTGTGTTTTGGTTGAGATTACCCCCAGCGTACGAGTACACACTATCTTTGTACTCACCCCGTAGACCCGTAGGACTACCACTGGCTACATAAATACGGTTTTATTCAACTTGCTTTACTCTTATACAGACATAACAGAAAGACGTTTGGAGAAAGCTCAGATGAATGATGGAATAATGTCCCGACCAACTAAAAGAAAAACGAAGAAACACAATCGCCATAGCAATTGCGGAATGAATGTGAATAATATCCTCTTATGCAGCAGAGACATAACGTGTATGTGTGTGGTTTGAAGACAGTTGGACGGGAATGTAATACAAACAAGCATTAATCCGAACCGAGCATAGCCTTTATTGCCGATAAATGCTGATCCGTGTTGGACAGTATTTGAAAGTTGAGTTTATTGATATGTCATGGCAATTGTCAATTTTAATGGTGTTTGCACATTCATTTGTAATGTCATTTTATGATTTAATACAACTACAATTCATTTTCATTCATAACAGTTTCTTGTACATTTTGTATTTTCCATTTGCAATTATATTAACATTTTGGACTTTTATAATCGGCCATCGATGTACTTCGTATAAAGATTTATTATATACCTAGCAATGTATTGTCACGAATACAGGCCAAATCGCGCAATGGAATACAAGCTTATCCAAACATTTGTCAATGTATGGTGGAACATTCACTCAACGGCACATTTAAAATGTGATGTTGTTTATGAGTAGCCGTTGTTGTGAATGTACCATGAACAAATCGTTATACACGAAGTACTAAATTGTGAATTTAGCTTTTAAGACTTGAATACATAGATGTCACGCGACTTTTCTATTTTGTTCACTTTTATTCTGAAATTTTACTTGTGGGTTAAATATAAAATAGGCTTTCTATATACCAATTTTTGTGTCAAATAAAGAATGTTTACAATATATTTGCGTTGTTTGAATAAGTGGTGCATTTTCAAAGTCCCCAAGTGTAGTTTATATTTATTTTTGTATCCAAATTCCGACATTAAATAAATTTTGACTTTGATTGACATAGATTCGGCGTAGCCAGCTCGAAACCAATATAAATCCCTAAAGAGATGATTATGAACAACACTTCATTGTATGACAAAGCAAATGATGTCAGAAGCAATGTGCAACTTACGGGTCTCTGGTCTATGGAAAGCATATCTTGCGCGTGAAATAGTTTGCACTCTCAGTTAAACACAAGTTAAAACAGCTCAAATAAGGTTTATCTTTTGTTTGATATAGTTGTCTACAGTGTTTAATCCGAGAAGACCAAATTTCATTGATAAAAATCGCGAATTATACGCGGGAGATAAATAAAACAGCCGAAATTCTACCGTGATATACCGTTTATTAGATAACGCTACAGCTCTACGTTTACATGGAGCAAAATACAGACAGTGTTAGAATTCAAAATAATGAATTTTGGCGGGAGATTTTGTGGCGACGTCGCGAAAACAAACGTAACGTACCAGGTATTGTATGCACGTCGACTTCCGGGATCGGCAAAAACAAAGAAAACATGGATACTGCGGGTTTGTTTAAATTTATAATTTAAATATTATAGAAAACTAATTAGTAGTTAGAAATCAAAGTACTGAAGTATTGTTACTGGGGGAAATCGCAATTCTGGGCATTATAGGGTTTCACATTTAATGGTACTGAATTTCAAAACAAATGTTAATATTGTGACAAGGTTTCTGAGACGCGATAGCAGCTGAATCATTCAAATCACACCTCAACGGACCCGGGACCCATCACAATACTAGAACTCATGAAGGCAATACACCAGCTGTAGTTCTAAGTAATATGTCACAATGTGTGTTCGATTCCAACGTGTTTCATCGTGTTTTTTGTTTTTCACTGACATAGCTTCATAAGATGCTCGTTAAATGAATTATCAAACATCGAATGTACCTGCGGATATCAAGACATACCAGTCCTGATATATACTTTTGCAGGTCAGACTCGCGTAATAAATTGAATAAAAAACATTTGATTAAACATTTCCGTGCAAATTATTTTGATGGTAAAAAACCAAAAGAATGCAAGAAATGGGATAGGACATCAATGGGCGCAAGAAAATATAAGCTAGCGCCTAAAAACTGCACAAAATCATAATTCCACAACTCTTCAGCTGCATAATTATGTAAATTATAAACCATCCGGATGGGATACGATTCGCGCGAACGAATAAGATAGGGGTCGAAACACAAAAGACGATATGGTCTGGATTTTCGACGGTAAATTGTATACACACAGCGCACGGACAAGGGTTGGCCTAACGACAGACGCAAACTATTCAAGTTAGCTGATGATCTATGGCAATTCAATGGACCAAACGTCGATCAATACTATTAACACGGGCGCAAGAAAGAAAAAACTAGAAACTAAAAACTGCGTTCACACGAATAAGATGGTGACGAAACATAAATAACTCATATGGTCTCGACTTTCGGCGGGAAAATTTATGTAACAGCGCTGGGAAAAGGGTTGTTCTAACGGTAGATCCAAACTATTTAGCTGAAGATCTCTGGTAAGTTAAAGGACGAAACGTGGATTAATACTATCAACAAATGCAAAATATTGTAAATAGTAAAGAACAAGCACACGTTAGATTAGGAGTTTCTAGCTAAACTGTAATATGAATGTTAAAACCACAAGTTGTGTTAAGTTCGTCTGCTCAACGGGTTACTTTTAACAGTGACATTTTTATCGCCCCTCAAAAACCATTAGTTATTTTACAGCGCGTAGGAATTTATTCACACAAATACATTTGCTGATCCAAATAAGCTTTCAAAAAGTTCACACAGTACGAACAAATAAAAAAATATTAAATTGTTGAAAACAAATGTTCTCATAAATGGTCGAAAATTACGATATTGGTTGAGATTTGCAGGCACTTCTTTCTTGTTCGGATGAATTGGTCGTGGAGAAATTACATCGTTAAAATCGTAGTGATTTCAGGATTGTATGTTATAGAAATACTGGGGTTCCCCCAGTAATAAAATGGGAATAACTGTTCATTTGACGCTGTATAACGTTTATAGTCGCCGGCGCGGCCCTGAAATAAGCATAAGTAAAACTGGACGTTAACAGCGCGTGATCTTTATGTTTACGCATGGTTTTCGTCTCGTTAAGGTATGGGCAAAATCACCGTTTTTATGCTATAATAGATATACACACCCATCTAGACAGTAATTAAAATAGAATGATTATAAAAGTAAAACGAGCATGTTGACTATTTTTTTGTCATCAGATATTTCTTATATTTTTGTATAAAAACTGATAATGAATTCAAATTTCTTACGAAAAGAGGTATGCTGTTCATTGCTACTCCGGAAAAACGTTTTAAAGGTGCATTAGGATTAAAATCATCATACAGTTGGTCAAAAACGATATTTGCATTTATTAAATTGCATTACTATTTGGCCATTGATGCTATGCTTTCATCCAGAAGTGATGGCATTGTTAAAATACATTTGATATAATAGTCTGGACTAGATATGGCATTATTTTGATGAACCGTGCTTTGTGGTATATAGTTTTTTCTCTTTTGATTTAGCACATATTCACTGTATAAAATCAGGTCGGTGCATCTTTACTACATGAAAGCTTGAAGGCTAGCACAATACACATGCATACACGAAATATCATAGGAACCGGTACGTCACTAAATAATGGCTACATCGGCCTCATGTAGACATTATACATACATTATCGTTGATTGGCAAAATTCAATGGGAATGAAAAACAGAATGATTTTCAAATACACAGTTGTTGATGTTCTGATATTCGCGTTATTGAACTTTCAGTATATGTGTTTAAATATATGCGCTAAACACAATACTCTTACATACTTATGGCATTCGACTCTACACCACCTGTCTGGTTATTAGCAAACGTTCACAGTCCTACAAATCCGAATTTCAAAACCTGAAATTCAATTTTCTACGGAAGTTTGATTTAAAAAAAACCCATAAAATCAAGCCTGATTATTGCATCTTTGTATATTTAAAACCCACACCATTAATAATACATGTATTACGAACGCACGAACGTTGGGAAGTGATTATGGTTTTCCGGTTTGATGAGGTGAGTATGCGATATGCAAACCTTTTCTAATAACAATGATAATGATCAGTGTGAGTCAATTTGAAAAAAAACATGTACCTACATATTTTTGTTAATTAAACATTTCTTCTGTATAATTGATATTGATAGATCAATCGTTCGCATTTGCTGCGTTTAC
This sequence comes from Spisula solida, assembly GCA_947247005.1. Lineage (NCBI taxonomy): Eukaryota > Metazoa > Mollusca > Bivalvia > Venerida > Mactridae > Spisula > Spisula solida. Next base: position 31,189,318 of record OX365949.1, read on the forward strand.
TATGGTGGTATTGACTGTAATCAGTAGAGAACAATTCGACGCCATTGTTCAAGTAGTAAACATGCAATGAATAAGGCGCAATATGTACAGAATGAAAATTTGAAAGGCAACAATGACATTTGGGTTATCCGTTATAATTGTAGGAATGACTATTACAGTAACGGACGTTACATTTCATTTAAGTGTATTAAAATATTCATAATTGCATGCCAAAATTAGTTCTAGTTGCTTTTCCTTTTTGGAAATAACTTTGATGTTTATGATTACAACAAATAGGTGTGTCATTTGATATTCGGTTGTTTTATGCAACTGTATAGGGTAGTAACGGAGGATTCTTTTATTATTGTGATCTCCAATACATGATCATGTACCAATATATTCTAAAGAAGAATATATGAAACACAAACAAATGCATTTACAAAGTGAAACAGATTGGTAATGAGAAAATACAAATTTGCCGTACAACCAAATGCACTTTGGTAACGTAAAATACCACGATTAGTAAGAGAAACATATTTTATAGTAATTAATTTGTTGCAAACAAGTAATTTGTACAAGAAATAAACATGACTTCATGATACAGTGAATATAAAGGATGTGTTTTAACATTTGAAAGGTGTAATATTTCAGGTATATTATGCAGTTTGACCATTAGATAATAAACGCCAATAAAAAAGTTGTCCAAGGGTAAGCCAGATGCACCAACCTGATTTTATACAGTGAATAATCAAAAGAGAAAAATACTATATACCAAAAATCCAGGTTCAAGTCTACCTTGCCCACATCGATTCTATTTTATGACCCCGGGTGTTAAGAAGAACTTGATTTTAAAGGATGGTTTCTTTTCCTTTACTGTACTGAATGTATATGTAAAAACTATACTTAAAACATCATGGGTTTAAGAAATAATTGCAATAAATTAGTTTCCCGATTAGGTAAAGCAGTACTCAAATTGTAACCCTCATTTTGCGGAAAATGTCGAAGCTATTAATTTTGTTTTCATGCCGATGATAGCTTAAATGTAACTAATGTGCCGTGACAACATTATTGAAATCATCTTACGTCTCTGAACTAGAACGTTTTTAATTTTTCGTGACCTCCCTCATGTGTTTCTTCGATTTTTGTAAGAAAAAGTTCGTTGCTTATACCGAAAAGTGAAGGCAACGCCAGTTTTGTACCAACAATGCAGGTTTGATCATACATCGGAAAAGGCGAAGTTACGATTGGCGGAAACGGGACATAATAACACCGTAATAATGAGTATAGTTCACCTCACTTGGATTACTGTAACACACTATGGGGAAACTGATGGACCAAATTACAAGATGATTTAATAAAAATTCAAAAGAGAGCAAAAAGAATAATTTTAGATAAACCATATGACGCACCATCCAATGATCTTTTTAAGCAACTTAAACGGATGGCATTTCCACAACGTGATGAATATAAAAAAAAGTTACAATACATCTCAAATAAATTTAAATATGTCAAAGAATCAGGCCTAAGGGTCTTCTAAGTTTCAAGGCTGGGACTACCTGTAACTTGTCTATATTATGTCGTTGTATCATAGTGTGTAATTGAATAATCAAGCCATGTTTATATAGCCCGTTTGCAGCGAAAAAATCGTCTAAATTGAAGATTTCACAGTATTTAATGAACCTACAAGTATGAGATTTTGCACGAGTGAATGAAATGTATCTACCTAATATACAATTAAATCTAAACAACATTGGGCATGTGTGAAAAAAGTTTTGTTCATAAGTTCTATGTAAAATATTTGTAGTTTACAATGAAACTACATGTTAGAAGACTCGATACACACAACAGCCAATTTTATGGTCACGTGACACGTCTAACGGTAGATTTACGTAGTTGTAACATATTTAATATAGCATATACGAGGCCCGTCTGTGCATCTGTACTGTCTGTGGGTATCATATGTTCGGGTCTAAACGTAAAACTGGCTTGCGTCTAGCAGCCTCATTCTCGAACTATAAAAACACGGATTTCACATCGTCTTTAAACGATTTTGAGTGCTTAATATTAGGCATTCTTCAAACGTGTGGATATCGATTTCAGACCAATACTAATAGTTTGGGAAGACGTATATTACTCAATTATTTAGGACTGGTTCAGTCATATGACTACATGTCATTGCGCGCATAAACATTACAATGCTTTTATTAATTCTTAATTTAACATTATTATGTACGTGTATTTCCATGTATGAGTCTATACATAGCTTATGTAGCTTAGTGAATAAGGGTTTGGTTTTTACTGATTTTTCGTTATATTACATGTATTATACATAATCTGTAAACACACAAGCGACATACCTAAATATATCGACTTATATGGGCCTCATAAATTTCGCTTTCATCACTGCAAAGTTAATCTGGCTGATCACGGATTATAACAGTTAAAAAAATGACAGTAAAACATAAATGGAATACCAGATTACCTCCCTGCGTTAAAGTGTCCAAATGCAAGTATTATCTATATACAATAAAGAATAAACTTTTTTAAATAAGTAATTAAAAATTATGAAATTTGAAATGGGAGTAGGTAGAATGTAATTATGATTCTACGTAAATTTTTATCAACATCTGATAAATAGATTTTTAACAATTCAAAATTTAGACGAATTTTTTCGATGCAAACATTTTTCATTATTCAACTAAGTTAATTAGAGGTTAATACACGACACAGCAGGGAGGCGATAATCCGTTCGGAAAATGAATAATCACCTCGAGGGCTTCAGCTTCGTAGTAGTGCATGCACACCCCTAGGGTAACCTTTTGTATGATTTGACCAAGTGACCTAGTTTTTTTTACATTAGATGACTTAATATCACAATAAAGCTAGATTTTGTTGACATGATCATTGTGACTGAGTTTTATAACAAGAGGGCCCAAAGGGTCCTAGGTCGCTCACCTGTCGAACTTGACCTAGATTTTGGTGAGATGATCATTGTCACCAAGTTTCATACAGATTAGGCCAATATTGTAACCTCTAGTGACTACACAAGGTTTTCATTTGATTTGACCTAATGACCTAGTTTTTGACCCAAGATAAACCAATATCGAACTTGGCCTAGATTTTTTGAGATGATCATTGTGACCAAGTTTCGTAAAGATCAGGCCAAAACTGTAACCTCTAGTGACTACACAACGTTTTTCTACTATTTGACCTTGTAATCTAGTTCTTTACCCCGGATGACCCAATATCGAACTTGATTTAGATTTTTTTGAGATGATCATTGTGACCGAGTTTCATTAGGATTAGACCAACATTGTGACCTCTAGTGACTACGCAAGGTTTTTCTATGATTTGACCTTGTGACCTAGTTTTTGACCCCGATGACCCAATATCGAACTTGGCCTAGATTTTGTTGAGATGATCATTGTGACCGAGTTTCATAGATTAGACCAAAATTGTGACCTCTAGTGACTACACAAGGTTTTTCTATGATTTGACCTTGTGACTTAGTTTTTGACCCCGAATGACCTAATATCAAACTTGACCTAGATTTTGTTGTGATGATCATTGTGACCAAGTTTCGTAAAGATTATGCTTAAACTGTGACATCTAGTGACTAAATAAGGTTTTTCTATGATTTGACCATGTGACCTAGTTTTTTTACCCCAGATGACTCAATATCGAACTTTACCTAGATTTTGTTGAGATGATAATTGTGACCAAGTTTCATAAAGATAAGGTCGAAATTGTGATCTCTAGTGACTACACAAGGGTTTTCTATGATTTTACCTTGTGACCTAGTTATTGACCTTAGATGACCCAATATCAGACTTGGCATAGATTTTGTTGACATGATCATTGTGACCAAGTTTTGTAAAGATTACGGACGACTGACGAAGAGTGATCACAAAAGCTCACTCTGTCACTTTGTGACAGGTGAGCTAAAAACTAAGGTCGAAATTGTGACCTATAGTGACTACAGAAAGCTTTTTTATGGTTTGACCTTGTGACCCAGTTTGTGACCCCGGATAAAAATTAAGCCAAAATTGTGAATATTTATGATTGAAAGTTTCATGGTCAAAATTATGTGTTTTAATGCTCCGTGTTATGCACATAGGTACACGATCCATTATTGATATATTCGGTACAATTACTTCCGCGATGTACTCTTCGTGGGATTAATAGATATGGTCAATGATTGCAAAATTATTTGCATGACGCACACGTTGGGTAAACATGAAATTTTGCATACCAATACTTGCATTTAATTATTGATTAATTTTGGCAGATAAACGGTCATGTTACTCGTTACAGTCGCGTTTCGTAATGAAGTCGATTTTACAAAGTCACAACATATTTAACCTAATTGTTCATGAACACGCGCATATTGCAACGCAAAAAACACGTGTTCATTAATATTTAGCACAACCGATGTCTGTCCTCCCAGAAAAACACGTAACATGCCGAGATTGACGCAAAACGAACTTAGATGAAGTGTAAGAATCTTACAACAAAATTTCACAAAGGCTATTTCAATGAAATGTCAATTTTGCAAATTTTGCTTGAGTGTAGATTTCCAAAATTGAAGGTTCCTGTGAATGAAAAAAACGAAAATAATCATTAAAATAACAATTACAAACGAAATAGAAAATCATTTTGTAATAAAAAGATACTAACAAGTCTTAAACGGTGAATTAGACCGTAAGTAGGCCAAAATAAACAAATACATGTAGTTGGCTCCATTGGAAATTCCTATGTCATTATGTGAAATTTCGTGTTAATACATGCATTATTAAAAAGATATTAATAAAATAAAAAAAAATGTCAACTAGGAATTGTGTTCACAGTGAATTTTCGTAATCTCATGAGTGTTCCTTTCGCGTCAGTTTCGGCACTTTATGTGTTTTTCAAGATAAACAGTCGTCAGTATTGCCAAATTTGTTTATGGGCGCGTGAATTCTGGTCCACATGCATTGCACGTGCAAAAATGCATTATTACGCAATACACCAAATGCACTGAGATTAACTGCAAAACGGTCAAAATTAACCAATACTCGGCTGCATCTCTTAATCATGCATCGGTATGCGAAATATCAGGTGAATACATGCATATTTTACATATATATGTATACATTTCATATACATAAACATAATACAGGTCATCCAGCATATAATCAAGTTAGGATCTGGTGACTGTGACGTAGCCCTTTATGTGTATACACATAATATTACAACTATTGTCTGAATAGGTAGTGCGAATATATTTTGTTAGTTTAGCATTGAAATTATGGCTGTCTGTTTAAGCCTTCTTACAAAATGTAATTGGACCCGACCGCTGCGTCACTGTATTCTGACTGGACTATACAAACCCTTTATTAGGCTAGACAAAGCACAGAATTTTCAATTGCCAACATAGCGCCAGTTAGTTTCAAATACCAAGGAAATAAGGTTTTAGGTCCAGCCACCACTTACTCACAGGTAACTGTATCATTAATAAACAGTACCTAAAAAAAAAAAAAAAACATTTTTTTTTGTTAAATTTAGAATTCTTATACAAGGTGTATTTCCATGAATTGACCAGGTATCAAAAACAAGAATTGGCTTTCGATATCTTCATAAACTAATTATATTCGTACAAAACATGACTATAACTAATTTCATGCGAAATCCCATCGAAATTGGTCAAGTAGTTAAACAGTTATGCCATAAATACGTACCACGGTGTCCACCCGGTCACTGGGGTGGACTCAATAAAAACAAAAAACGGAAATATTGAGAAAATTACCAACATATGTCGAATTTACCGTTGTGTAGAAACATAATAATGCGGTAAAATTAAAGAACGAAAAAGTTGGAACAGATTTACATGGTTGACACATGTTCACTTCAGTGAATGTATACGTGTAAGCCGAAAAACGAATCGTTGGCATATTTAAATGTCAAAAGGACTCGATGTTTGTCCGAATGTTCCGAATGATGCGCGTGATTCCTTTTTGTAACAACGATTTTTATTGGTTGATTTCATTGGGGTTTCCCAGGACTTGGTTACCAGCGTACAAACGATGTATACTACGCCAATAAAAACGAACGTTATAAAATACGTTCGAAATACCCGTCGGACACACTAAAAACCACTACAGCCGTTCCTTCAGCGTTTTACACCATCGAAAAATAAAATCAAAGTTTAAACAAGGAATTATATCGTACGAAGGTAAATTTAAGCATGTTTTCGAATGCTTTCGATTCACAAAGATGTTTTTGATCACCCACAGCTTTAAATAGATGATTAATGCCGTAAATGCTTTAAATTATGAAATAAACAAAATACACCCAGTGACTGTACGATCACTTCTCCGGGAAATACACCTTGCATAAGAATTCTAAATTTAACAAAAAGGTACTGTTTATTAATGATACAGTTACCTGTGCACTTACTGTCTCTATTTTTTAAACGCAAATAAATAGTTTGTTGCAAATAATTAATTTATTTTTGTTTAAGGTCTCAGGCTGCTCTAATCCGATAACAAAACATGTTCCCCTAAACGCTTCGTTTGCGCTGAACCAAGACATCCATGTTATCGATATCGGTTTAAACACGGAAAATACGAACAAAACGGGCAAGTAAGGCTTAGGTATACATTAATACTATACTGAGCAAAACGTCTAACAGAACACTTTTTAAATTTGAATATTATCGTAACATGTTAACCTACAGACTTAAAATTTTGCATAGTCTGGGCATTATAGATTGTGTACAGTATACAACTAACCCCGTGACAAAAACATTCAATAATCACTCGTCAACAGCGAAAACACGTCGCGTATGTCAATGGTAGACCGCGGAAAGGCGGTCGGGTATGCTCACTTGTGGGGGTCTATACGTCAGATCAGTGTTACATTGATATAAACCATCGAACTCAATATTTTGTTTCATTTTATACGTGTGTGAATACAAATACGCCATAAAAGAAATAAAAAAATGCATTGGAAATGTAAGAAAAGTGTTATATTCAAGTGCAATAACTCTTGAATGATTACCTCCCTTTTTGAGTTAATTCCCACAACTGTAAACTTTTATTGTATAGTTGAACATTTGTGAATTTCGTTGATGTGTTTAATTTATGATATTTGTACAAATCTAAGTTTTAATGGTGTTATTAGCACACCTGTTAAAAGTACGTTTTTTTCATTCAGTGTAATAAACAGTCATTAAAATATACCAGTGATATGACTAAGCTCAATTTCCAGTCACAGTCTAGTCTTTCACAGTTCATGGATCAAATGAAAACAATATAAATCTTAAAAGAGGAATTAGGAACACGATTTAAGAATCATTATCTCTGAGAGTCAGTATGCTAAAGAAATTCGTAAGTTTCTCACCAACTGAATGGGTTACCTCCCCTCCATTATAAAAAAAATAAGATAATCTACACAGTAATGCTTACGACCACTTCTGAAGTCAACGACCAGCATGTTTATGTTTATTTTGTGTTATTTGAATGTGTTGATCGATCGAAAATTACAATTAACCCAATAAAAATTGTTTGCCTCAAACAGTCAATTCCAGTACATTTTTCGTTGTTTTGCCGTTTCATGGTTCAATGCATCGCTGTACTGCATTTTAATAGATTAAAATTCCGGTTACAATCTCTGGATAATCAATAACACACACACAAAATTTCGTTCAAAACTATTCATAAATAAAAAAAGTTATCTTGATTTCATAAGTGTTGTGTATTCAAAGCCGCTAAGTGTACTTTTGTGAATTTCATCTTGGTTGGTTGTGTAACTAAAATTATGTGTTAACGATGATGCAATTAAAATAATTAGATAAAAAATTTACGACTGTGTTCCGACATATTGTTGATACTTTAGACCAATTTTTAGAAAATTCCTATCGATAGTACCAAATTTATTAATCAAGAACCTAAGCGTTCGGTTAGAAGTTTTGCTCAGTATATGAACGGATGAAAGAGTATCGGTGCATGATGGCTGTTTACGGGTATTGCTTTTACCTTCCTATAAGCTGCCGTTGTCCATGGTAATTACGCCTGGAATAATTACATAGCCTTTCGTCAACACATTTTTGAACTTTTTTTATTGAAAAAAACCTTTTGCAAAAATCTAAATTCATGGGTTGCATTGATAGTCATGTTACGTATAATATAGCTTTCCATTGGTATATGAGATCGAGTATTTTCTCGTGACATTCGGTTGTTATCGGGTCAGATATTATGAAACACCCTGTGTTCACGTATATGCACTTGGTGTCTATACATGTTTAATTGGTGTCTATACCGATTTAAACATTTGCCTACACAGATTTGGTATCAATACAGATTTGAGATTTGACCATCTGTCTATACAGATTTGACCCTATACGGAGTTGGTGTTTTGTGTCAATACAGATTTAGGGTCCATACAGATTTGAACATTTGTCTATACACATTTCACCTAGTGGTCATACAAATTTTGTGTCTAGTGTCTTTACAAATTTGACTCAGAGTCTATACAGATTTGTTGCCTATACAGATTTGGTGTCTATACAGATTTGAACATCTGTGCTAGTTTTTGTAAGTTGGGCATGTTCTGCGCCTTTTCCAGTTAAGTTGTATATTGTCTGTGCCTTTACGTTCGTGCGTGTCCTTGGGCGTCCCGCTGTTTCTGTTAGGTGGTGCTACTTCCGGTAGTTTCGTATTTTGCTTAATTATTATAGTATAATATTATTATGCATCTGGATTTGAACGCCAATTCAATTTACAGTTGAGTTTTTCAATCTTAATCAATAATATGTCATAAATTCTCAGTTTTCATTTTTTTGACCGGTGCCAAAAGTTCTACTGAGCTAGGAGTTATTTATGCGTATTTGCTGGTTGTCCTCTAACTATTTCGTTCCCGCGATTCTGATCCTTACTGGTTCGTTCAGGGGAGTTATGGATGTATTTTTCTGTTGCGGGTTTTTTAGTTCCTTGTGCCCAAGCGTCCCCTGAGGTCAATTTAATGTAGTTGTTCATTACGTCATATCTCGACTTGTTCAATTACGTCATTTTACTTATCTTCTATATTATTTATTTAATTAACTAGGTCATCCGTCTGAAGTGTCCTCTGTGGTCTTATGGCCGAGTTGTTCAATTAGGTATACCTCGACTTATTTTGGCTGGGGCTTTCAGCTGAGACATTTTACGTACTGTAACTAGGTCATCTGGCTAGGGCTTTTAGATTTTTTGTTGCTGAAACTGAGCATTTCAACGTTTTAATACTGCTGCTTAACTTTTGGGGCTAAAGGCAGCTAAAACTATGTAGTTCAGCAGTTTTACTGTTGTAACTAGGTCATTCAGTGAAGGCATTCCGCCTTTTATTTGCTGAAACTTGTCTATTCAGCTTTTTAACAGTCGGGACCTAGGCTGATTAATATTCTTGGTTGGCAGTGTGTTGGGCACATTTCTGACTGCTAAAACTAGGCATTATAGTCGTTTGGCTGTGGAAACTGGGTCATTCAGCTAGTAAGTAATAATGTTTTATACTTTTCGACAGCTTGGACTTGGGCGGATCTGCGCTTGTTTCGTTGGGCATTGTGCCTTGTATGTGTTTTATGTTCCTGTGCTCGGTTGGTTCAGTTGGGGATTGTGCTTTGTGTGTTTTTAATGTTTTCTGTGCGCGGCTGGTTAAGTTGAGTGCTGCCTTCCCTGTCTGACTTAATATAACCTTTTTGACCCATTGTCTATACAGATGTGTTGTCTTGTGTCTCTACAGATTTGCGAACACTGCGAACACCCATCTATACATATTTAAGCCATTGTAGATAGCAATACTTAGAATATAGAATGAGTCAAATCTGTATAGACACACAGGCAGTATATCTGTTTATTATATACCAAGCAGTGTATTGTCACGAATACAGGACAAATCGCACGACATATTGAATTTTCCGTATCATACATGTCTGGTTTTCCGAATCCGTGTCATGCATGTCTGACGTGTTATATGCCGAACATATGCCAACGTCAATGACATCACGACATAAACATAAACTTTTTATGAACAGACGTCGCGTTATATATGCCGACGTTCATGGCGTCAATGTATACATATAAAAGTGCCTTTTTCACTTTTGTAGGTATATAATAAAAAGGAATATTACTGCAGTTGTGTTGATCCGTTAAGCCGTTTTACCTCTCGTTGCTTGCGCCTAGCGGTCTCGCGAGATACGACATTACACAAGCAACTCAATGTTATATGGCCCAACGGACCAACACATTGCAGTGATATTTCGTATATAGAAGCAAAATTATTTAAATCTATATAGAATCTAGAATACATGGCTTTCTAGAACTCTGCGAATCTGTACAGACACCTAATCTGTATAGACATCAAGTGTATTCATGAGCCTTATATGCTTAGAATGTATTCCAATACGTGTAGCCAGAATGGAGAACAATTCAAATATGTATAGACCGCAACTCTGTATATGCACCAAATTAATATAGATACATCCTATTATATTATTGTAAACATAGTCTACATCAGAAATACACTCTATTTTACGACTTTTATTTACGCAGATTAAGAGTTTCTTTGTTTGTTCGGGTATCCGCTTGCTCCAATTTTTATAGACACAACTTTCAATAAGTGCATATTGCTGATCATTAAAACTTACATAAGAAGCACTGGCACCAATACATAAATTAAATTTGAATTAATCTGTAACCGATACAAATCTCTATTATCTAATGAAGATAATCTAACAAGTGTAAACCATACACAACCACTTTGTGAGTTATAACTCCATAGATTGTACAGCTTATCAATATAGTATTTATAAAATTAGAGTAGATGATTACGAAATGATAGATACATTTTAATTGTTAAAACAAATGACTTGTGGGCAAGTTGTAATAGCACACCAACGATCCTATCATCATCAATGGAGAGAGGTGTCACAAATCTGACATGCATGTCAAACTTTGGGTAAACTTTGGAGAACAGCGACCGATAAGACGCCCAGATCTATAAAGAGTTATAAAGGGGAGATTTTGAAAAACGCTTATATATTAATAACCGTTATAACTATCGACCGTATGCGAACGGGGTGACTTAGTTTAATTATTCATCTTTCAAACAGTCTTAATTTGGAAAAAATGAAATAAAAACATTTTTGTCCGTTTTAATGTTTTTTATAGTCACTTTCATTCATATAGATAAAGAAGGAATTGGAATTAGTCGTTACACTGTCAGGTCGTTTACTATTTTAATAAAACTCACATCATTCGTATGCGAACGGCATCGTTTATGAAAATAAATTATCTTTCCAATGATGTAATTTGTAAGAATTTATTTTAAAAAGATTTTAGTCCTTTTTGATGTTTGGGTAAAATACCATTTTTTCTTTCCATTTTTTACCGATACGTATTACGTAATAACCCGGTTGTTTTATGGCCCTTCCCGCTGCGATCGTCTCAGCATGCGGTGTACTTATACATTCGCATGAGGGGTTATAAAACTGCTATATATTTCATGTTTGCTAGATTATGATTTTTAGATCGAAGATTTTGTATTATATGGGTTGGTTTAATTCGCGTTAATCAAAAATGGTAACCGCTGCGGACAATATTCATGTACATGTATATATTATTAATGAAATGTTTAAGTACAATTGAAGTGCCGTTTATATTGACTAATAAATAATTGTATGTGTAGATGTATCATTCGTTGAATAACTGCATTTAATAAGTCTTGAGTTATTCTATCCAGTGTATATTGTAGTAAAATTAACAAGAAGCTAACTAAATCAATATGACCTATAAATGTAGATGTTAATGAAATTGGTAATTTTGTATACCTTGTCTGCCAATATCTATGTAATTGTGTGTTCTTTGACTGGTCGAGGGCCTTTCAGATTAAACCAGACTGTTGAAGTAATATAAATTATGTGGAATAGAATAATAAAATATACATACACTATATTGGGAAATGTCACTACTAGAAGTTAATTAATTATAATTCGCGCAAGTGAAAAATAACAATGAAGAAGTCGAACATTTGTCAGAGTATAATAATTTCTTGAAAATTGCCAATATCTGCCATATACGAATAAATGACATAATACTAGCATTATAATATATAAAACACCAATTTGATTCACATACTATTCTATTAATTTTATTTTAGAAAAATCGCAAGCATTGAAACATAAGATATTATCGTGAAAAATAAATAATCTTTAGCTGTGTGCTTGAAAGTACGCATGTCACAAATTGATCCATGCATTTTTGTGAAAGTTTAAACTATTTTCTTAATTGTTGCAGTAAATCAGTAAATTGAGTGTAGCACGAGAACAGTTTTATGATCACGGATCATTCTGGCTGTATTTAATCACTTAACAACATTGGACGCTTAAAACAGATGGTTGCTTGATATGGATACACGTGTCCATCTGGCTGTATTCAATCACATAACAACATTGGTTGCTTAAAACAGATGATTGCCTAATACGGATTGTCGGGTCCAGTTTGCTATATTCATTCCATTAGCAAAATTGAACGCTTAAGACAAGTGCATGCTTAATATGAATATGATATAGTTAACGAGTTACGACTAATAAATGCGCGCGACTAAATTCAGTGTCAGGGATCCGAACATGATCCGGATGTAGCATTATTATCAACCATAAACTTTGGCGGAATTGGTAACTAACTACTCGTAAATCGTGCTAGTTTTTAGCTCACCTGTCACAAAGTGACAGAGTGAGCTTTTGTGATCACTCTTCGTCCGTCCGTCCGTCCGTCCGTCCGTCCGTCCACAATTTGTGTAGGCACTGTAGGTCACAGTTTTGGCCTAATATTTATGAAACTTGGTCACAATGATCATCTCAACAAAATCTAGGTCAAGTTTGATATTGGGTCACCCGGGGTAAAAAGACTAGGTCACTAGGTCAAATCATAGAAAAACCTTGTGTAGTCACTAGAGGTCATAATTTTGGTCTAATCTTTATGAAACTTGGTAACAATGATCATCTCAACAAAATCTAGGTGAAGTTATCCGGGGTCAAAAACTAGGTCACAAGGTCAAATTGCGAGTTGGACGATTCCGTATATAGCGGCACCACGCGAAGTTTCAATCAGACTACACTATCAACTATCTAAAACTCGGCAATATCAACTATGCCCAAATCGAGCACCCTTTCGAGTAGGACGATTCCGTATATAGAGGTATCACCAAGCTCCTATCAACAAGCTTCAACTAACTGCAAACTATTATCTAACTATCCGAACAAACTAGACACAACAGTTCCGTAGCAGAATTACAATATATTTAAATCTAACTACTGCGTTCCCTCTCCGAGATCGGTGAGCATACGAATGACCAATTTTCAGTCGACTACCGCCTTATATAAGCTTTATTCTTGTGACGTCACATATCTAGTCGGAGTGTTTCAGTAGTCATCGCCAAATGTTTAAAAAGCGCCCCGTTTGCTATATATTTAATGAGCGTCTATAAGAGAACTGTGATTTCTAGACTATTGGAGGGCTCTTAGCTTGAATTATTGATATAAATAGCAAGAATGTATTAATCTTAAATGATAACAATCAAAATAACATACTTATTATGTCTTAGATGTTCCAACGAAGCAAGAACTTTATTTGTTCAGACAGTTTACAGTTTGTTAACGGGAGAGCACTCTGAATGATAATTTGGAACGTATAAAAGCCATGCTCGTGCCGTACCAATTACCGTCACATTACCCACGCCTCCGATTTCAGGCGTCCCGCCTGTCAATAATTTCAAAATAAAGATAAATAAAGGACATTCAACTCGAACAGAACATGAGTAACTAGTATTTAATACAATATTTGTTGTATACCATATATAAAAAAATGACAAAACTTCCTAGTATGAAAGTACATGTATCCACTACTTGTGAATACATATTATGATAAAGTCAATATGCCATAGATTAGCTTAACAACACCGCCTCAATATAAACATTTACTGTCTGTAAATATATGAGTGTCACAACCTCCAGTATGTAAATTCTAGGCAGTTTCACTCTTTTCTTGAGCTTCAAACAACACCCTTTGAATGTCAAATTTCGCCGCTCGTCGGTGTTTCACATTCTCTATGTTCCTGAGTTCAATGGCTACCAGTTTTCCAAACAAATCATACTGATCTTCATGGGCACCTTCTACCCTAGCGTTTTCTACTGGTAATCACGTAATCCCTCATCAGTTTGAGATTCAGATGACACAAGTTCAGTTTGAGATTCTGTATCAATTGGTTTGTTTAACACTGTCTCACAATCTTCTGAGACTTGACGACTAATTGTATTATTGTTAGTGTCAGTGGTCAGTTTCACCATTTTTTTATTGGCGCCAATACTGGTTCCGGTTGTGTTCTTTTGCGGAACATTCTCCCCGTTCTTATGTCACGGACAGTGCGCGAATCATCGTTACCTGACATGGTTACCAAAGTCCCTTTACTGACCGATTGTTCTGTTTTCCCATTCTCCTCTTCCTCGATGACCACATCGGGCTCGCTATCCCAGTCCGATTTATCCGTATCGCTAGAACTAGAACCACCAGCAGAGACATCACTTAATGCATTACTGCATCCGGGTTGAGGGTTCGGATTATTAGTTTCCTTCCCCTTTACCAACGCACTTGCGGCCTGTGGATGTAGTCTCTTGCTATGTATTTGAAGATAGCTTTCCCTTTTAAAGGTGCTTCCACACTCCGTACAAGGAAATCTCTTCTTGCTGCACTGAAGAATGTGATTCGCAAAGCTCTCGTCTTTTGCAATCTTATCCTTGCACAATGGACATATTACCAGTCCTGGATCTTTTCTCTCTGTCGTCTTGGTTTTCGCCATTCTGAAAATAGAACATATGAAATCATTTAGATACCGGTATGTTGGTTTTCTTATCTCTCGACCAAATTTGTTGGTCTGAATGCTTTCTTCCTGTTCAGCATTTGCCTCTATTTTCGCAGTATCTGAAAGCAAATGTTCAGAATTAACGACAGTATGGTCAGACTGTACATTGTCTCCGGGATAAACTGGCTCATCTCTCAGGGTTTGACACTTAGTCTGACGCATCCGGTTCGCATGTATAATCTGCAAAGAATTGGATCTAGCACAATCAACTTTATATAAAACGTCTGATATTTTCTCTATAACTTCAAACGGACCCCGCCAAAAGGAAGTAAATTTTGCGGAACATCCCACTTTCTTAACAGGGAAATAAACTAATACCTTATCACCCTTGTTAAAACTCTCAAACGACAACCTCGCATCATGATACATCTTTTGTCTCATGATGGAGCATCCTGTAAATTTTCTTACCTGATTGTGAGCTGTTTCTAGTATTTCTTGCAACTCCCATACCCACTGTGTGTCCGGAATTCGTTTCAAAGATGAAGGCATTTCAAATGCAACATCTATAGGTGTTGAGGTTTCTCTGCCTAACATGAGTAAATTAGGACTCATACCGGTTGTTTCGTGCTCTGTAGCTCGGTAAGCCATCATGACATAGGATAAATGTTCATCCCAATATCGGTGGTGATCAGCAACGTACATGCTTAGCATTGTCACTAACGTCTTGTTAAATCTTTCCACCATTCCATCGGATTGTGGATGATATGGCGTTGTTCGCGTTTTCTGAATGTTGAGGAGAGAACACATCTCATGAAATAAATTACTTTCAAATTGTCTGCCTTGATCAGAATGTACAATCGTCGGACATCCAAATCTGGCTACTACTTCTTCAACGAAAATTTTGGCAACAGTTTTTGCCTCCATATTGACCATAGGAAAACTCTCCGTCCATTTAGTGAAATAATATGAGATCACCAGTATGTACTTGTTACCCCTTTCTGACTGTGGAAGTTCGCCCAATATGTCAAGTGCAACACTTTCCATTGGATACCCTGATCGGAACACCTGCATAGGGGCTTTGATAGACTGGTTAGGTCCCTTCCTTTTCATACACTTTTCACACCCGGATACATATGTGCGCACGTCATTCTGTAAACCAGGCCAGTAATACCTTTGTCTGATTTTGCTTAGTGTCTTTGTTATGCCGAGGTGACCTGACGCACGGATATCATGTGAATACCTCAGAACCTCCTTTCTTAATTTAAGAGGAACAATCGCTTGCCATTGCGTATTGTCTGTCCCTAACACTTCCCATCTTCTAACTACAATCTTGTCTCTAATCTCAAGTCTCGGCCATTTGACTCCATAAAGACTTAAGATAGTAGCCTGCACAAGATATTTCTTGGTATTGTGGCCGTTTGTCGGCCTCAATCCATTGCCTAACCTGTTCAATATTGCTATCTAATTTTTGCGCATCTTGTATATCTATGACAGTTACGTTATCTTCACATGCTTCATCCGGAAGTGTACTTATCCTCGAGACTGTGGTTTGGCAACTGTGATTGTTGTAGCCACACTGTTTACATGGTATTCTACTAACCTCATCAGCATTTCCATGCAGTTTGCCTGGTCGGTGTTCAACGTTGAAATCATATGCTGACAAGATCTCTAACCAACGGGCAACTTGTCCCTCCGGATTTCTGAAGCCCATAAGCCATTTTAATGAACTGTGGTCTGTCTTAATTGTGAATTTCTGGCCATAAAGGTAATGTCTGAAATGTTTGACAAAATGAACCAGAGCTAACATCTCTTTCCGAGTGACACAGTATTTCCGTTCTGGCTTGGTCAATGTTCTACAAGCATATGCTACTACGCATTCTTTCCCATCTCGCTTCTGTGATAAGACGGTGTCTATAGCTAAATCGCTAGCATCAGTATCCAGAATAAACGGTTGGCTGAATTCTGGGTGTATTAAAATTGGGGTAGTTGTTAACTTTGTCTTTAGCATTAAAAACGCTTCAGTGCACTTATCACTCCATTCGAACTTCTTACCTTTCTCTGTCAATTGATGAAGAGGCTTCGCTATCTCAGAAAAGTTGAATATGAACTTTCTATAATAGCTGCATAATCCGAGAAATGATCTAACTTCTCGAACATTTGTGGGTAACGGCCAGTTTTCAACGCACGTCGTTTTCTTAGGATCGGTCTTTATTCCATCTGACGAAATAATGTGACCCAAAAACTCAACTTATTTAGCAAATAAATGACATTTCTTTGCTTTTAATTTTAAACCAGCTTCTTCCATTCGTCGGAACACAGAGTCAAGGTTTTTCAACATATCATTGAAGGTTCGTCCAATGACTATAATATCATCTAAGTATATCGAGGGGTTAGAGCCAAATCCTGCTATGTGCTATTTCCTTATGTTTTCAGCAGAGCGTTTTTTAATAACCATTTGTTAAGATATGGTTATTGTTAAAGTTAAACTATTAAATTATGTAGACAGTTGAATACTTTAAACCCTAATATGAAATATTTGTGAACATTGTAAGGAATAATGTGATTTAAATGCCAAAATATTTTTGGGTTTTCAAAGCCTCACTCAATGATACAATTTGACATTTGCCAGATCCAAATGTAATACGATATATGTATGTGGCAAGCAGCTGATGATAAAATAATGGGAAACCTGTCCACACTATACCACGCTTATTTACACTAGACCGGTAGGCAAATCTACTTTCCTCCTGAGATCAAAACATTTAAAATGTCAAACCATATTATTGTCATATATATGTTTATGGAGTTTACGATAAACGTCCATGTGATGAAAATTTTAGAAACTTTTTATCATATTCAGTGATGAAATCCTCTGGTATCATATAAATTGATGTTTGTGGACTAACAAAAAACATCAAGAAAAGATTATATGGTTCATGGTCTGATTAAGCTTAAATGTCAATGTAAATCAGAATATCATTCAATGCTCAAATTGCTTCCGTAACAGATGTAGCATTTTGGCATATAAAATGTAAAGGAAATGTGACTTGAAAACATAAAAATTATGCAATTGCGATTGTAAATATATGTATATATATATATATATATATATATATATATAGGATAATGACCAATACGGTTATGTACTATAATTGCAGTTCACCATGGCCACAAGCTAAGAAACCTTTAAAATTAATTACGAAAGTCAGTGTTCACTGTGACATTCATCACTGTATTCATATACAATTAGAATTACATGCCGTAATTAATAGTTTTTAATGAATTTATAAATTTCATGTCGTAATTAATAAAGTTTTTCATAAATTCATTAAACACTTTAATATTTACGGCTTGTAAATTAAAATTTAAAATGTGTTGGTATGTTTGAATTACAAGCAGGTATGAACATTTAAAATATTAACTGGGTAATAAGATACAGTTTATTTTCAAATGAAAATATATTTTAGGATTGGCACAGCAACTTAAATATGTACTACAAAAATTTTAAAACTTCAATATCTTTGAAATGTATGATTTATCTTTTTTGCTTTCGACAAACAGTTGTAGTGCGGTTTTATCTCTGCCTAATTGGCAAATGACCTCAAGGAGAAGAGACAGGTTGATGCTTGTGTGATACAAGGAATTCAGACGGGATGTCCTAGTCCAGTCATTCTGACTAGAATTCCTGTGTCCAGACAGAGATTCAAACTTTGGAATTCCAGATTAGTAGTTGAGCGAGCTAAGCACTCAACCACCGTTCCACTCTGATATATATATCACTTGCAACAACTGGGACACGTGTCATTCCATATGGTATTTTTTATTGAGATAATACATAAAGCTATAACAATCTTTTGCATATACAGTAGTGTTGGAAGATATTGTCATAAGAGATGTATATTTTCCTGATACACGTATTTGTCTAAGAGTATAAATGAATCAACTTCCAGTTATCGCAATAAGTCATACACGTTGAATTGTATAGTCTACCAATGAATCACACAGTGACGGGAAATCACAAGTGCTTTTACTCACAATAAGGCACATACTTTGCATTGTATAGTATCCCAATAAGTCATACAGTGATTAGGTTTGTACGCTGTGATTGTGGTCATTTCTGTTTTACCTTAGGAAAGTTAATTTATAACGCTTGATCATTACTTGATACCAAGTTAATGCATACTAGCACCTTCCTTAAGTTTGCTTACGTAGTGGCTAAACAGTCTTTTAACTGAATGTCTTAATACACATTCAAGTGTTTAAGAGTTTTTTTCTGTTTTTCATGTATTACAATTCTTACTTTATACACCTATATAATCAAACATTACACAGCTATGTTAATATCCATCTCGGCGAATGAACATCATTAATTGATTCGTAATAAATAGTTTATTCGTTTAAACACTACATGCACCGTTCCAAAAAATAATTCATAATAGCTGTTACAAAATTAACAAATTCAAGAACATACACGTTTACTAAGTAAGTTATACTTACTGTTATAATTAAGAATTAGCTAGTTTTATGTTCTTTATTTAAGATTATTAGAAGAGCTTCTCATTTACAAAAAGATTAAATAAATGAAAGCAATTTAATGTGTTTCTAAACGCACAACATTTAAATTCATAAGGAATACTTGTAGTCAAAAAATTTTTCGCCAAAACTACATTTTTCTGTCTGTATAAGGTATTCCTGTTTCAATCACACATAGCTAAATGTATACAATCCATTTTAGTCACACTTTGACATCTTATTCGAGTGAAGCTGCTAATATTATACAGCAATATAAACAACAACTGTGGTTTGACATTTAACTTACAGCGATGAAATTGTATGTACTACAGACCAGCACCCGGTGGCTTGTTGTTGTCAAATATAAATTGACAAATCAAGGCTGATGTCATTTAACCAAAATGTTATTGTTTTATATGGAACAGTTGAGCGGGACAAATATTATATTAAGACACACAAATGTTATTGGTAGAGATTGATATACAGATTTGGTTCATTCTAACAGATGTTAATGTTACATCTACGAAAATATTAAGAGGCCATTGATTTAAAACTGGTTTTGCCTCCAGTGAGTTCTGTAGATACACGATAGCTCAAAATGACTATTATCAATATTTAATTAATTAAGTTCGATATTTTGAAATAATTTTGAGAATAAATAACAATGACGATACGGAACTCATTTAACTAAAAAAGTCAATTTGGCCAAGTTTATCAGATAGAAGGTTTTGGCTGTAACCCCTCGAATTATAAGGGAAATATTCCAATGCAAGCCGGCCAGAACTGTCTCCATAAGTCTTTCAAAGGTGGCTGGAGCATTGCAAAGGCCAAATGGCATTACTTCAAATTCAAACAGGCCTCGTCTGGTAGCGAAAGACGTTTTCTGCTGATCATCAGGGTCAACTTCTACTTGCCAATAGCCCGAACTCAAATCTAAACTTGAAAACCAATGTGCCCCAGCTAACTGGTCTAAAGACTCATCTATCCTAGGAAGCGGATACGCGTCTTTGATAGTCACATCGTTCAATCTTCTGTAATCTACACAGAAACGGAATGACCCGTCTTTCTTCCGAACCATAACTATTGGACTAGCCCAGGGGCTTGTTGATGGACGTATTATACCCGCGTTTAACATCTCATCAACCTGATTATTTACTTCTGGTACCATTTTTTCTGGAATGCGTCTCAAATGTTGTTTTATTGGTCTTGCTTCTCCCGTAGGTATCTTATGCCTTATAATACCTGTGCGGCCTAAATCTCTATCATTTTCAGAAAATATGTGTGCATACTTTCCGAGCAAGTTTGCAACTTCTTTAGTTTGTGTTCCATTCATACCTGATATAGCCCGTTCGTATAAATCATGTAGGTGTGCTGGCACACAGGCAGGTTGCCTTATTACCCTGGTCACTCTATCAATAGGCTCAACCGGACTAAGTGTGGCCACGTTTGTCCCAGGATATAATATCTCTATTTCATCGGTCAAGTTCATCATTCTAATGGGTATTTTCTCTTTAAGATGGACTAGACTTTTGGCAACAATTCCTTTCTCGCTATTTAGCAATCGCTCACTTGTCTCCGTTATAAATAAGCCATTGGTCTGTGTTTCCGAATTTACCTTCCCCGTAATAATCATTTCGGTTCTGGGTGGTAATTCAACTCTTTCAACTGTAACAACACGGTAGCACCCAATAGGTCCGGATAAATTCAAGGGAATTCTATCATTACCTAGCATCATAAGTTCGCTAGTAACGTCTACAATAATATGCTGCGATTTCATGAAATACAGGCCTAGGATAGCATCAATGTCAATATTTGACACTATAACGTCTACAAAAGCCTTGTGATTGTTTATCGTGATGGAAACTTTTGTTTTGCCTTGTATTTCTAAAGGAGAACCAGAAGCTGTAACTAATTGCTGATCACAATGTTCTAGTACAGGTTTTGGCACCATCAAATCCATGACTTTTGATGAAACTAAAGTTAGTGTGGCGCCTGTATCTACGAGACATTTGGCTTTTACGCCGTTTATGTATGCCTGTGTATACAAGCCAGCGCTTTCATGATGCGACGAATTCACATTTTGCTGTGATGTTTGCGGTTTGGAGCTACCATTTCGCTTGTTTGGACATGAGCGTTGTATATGTCCTTCCTGGCCACATTCGTAACACTTAAACGACTGGTACCTATTTTTGTCTGTGTTGTGCTGACCCCTGAACCCTCCTGTTGCGTAACTTCTGCCTTCTCCAAATTTCAGTTTGTAACTATCATTATTTTGCCTCCCAGCGGAGATAGCTTCCTTCAGACTTGCCATCGAATTTTTCATTTCTTCCAGGTCTTTTCTCAAAGCCTGCAGCCCATCAGCGTTTTCATTATTACTGCCCGTTGAACTAAGACCTCTCATGTAACCCGAGGAGTCGGTAGATGCACGTTCAGCGCTCTGAAAAGCTTCCAGCTCGACAGCATGCCTTACAGCCTCATTTAGATTAGACGGCCTGGTTTGTTTAATTCTCAGCCTCATATCAGAACTTATGAGAGAGTCCACGAACTGTTCTTTTGCTAAAGTTTCTCGAACGTCAGCCGGAGCCGATGGGTAGGCCAAATTGGTCAGTCTGCGAACATCTTGCCCCATCTCAGCAAGAGATTCGGTAGCCCGCTGCCGCCGATCACGTAGCTGTGCACGGTATAGTTCCGTCTGATTAGGAGGGGCGAACCGTTCTTTCAACGATTTAGACAACATCTCATAATCTTGTTTGTTGGAAGTTATGTTTCCGAATACACCTTGTGCTTGACCTCTGAGCGACACAGCTAAGTATAGACCTTTCTGTTTTTCGGTCCACTTATTAATTTCGGAACATGCCTCGAAATGAGCCCTATAGTCCAACCATGATCCAGTCCCGTCGAATGTTGCTGGTTTGACATGTTCCTTTGCTTTGTTATTGCTTGTTGCGCCCTGGCCATCTGTTAAAGGCATGGGCGAAGTTTCATCTGAACATGTAGGTGTTGGTTGTTTGTTTCTTTTAGTAGCGAACCTATCCCAGGTCACCCGGGTACCGTCATGAGATGCACTAGGTCTGATAATTGAACCATTTATTGATGGTGTTGGTACCTCAGACATTTTATCCCTACGTTTCTCATACGGAGTACTGCTTGACTGTGGAGTACATGGAGTATTTACCTCTGACATACTTGGAACGCCAGTCATGTCTACCGTAGTCAGGCCGCCCGACAATTGGCGTTCTAACTTCTCAATGTCTAACCTCATTTTTAACGTCTCGTTTTCACGTTTTAAAGTTTCAATTTCTTGTAGGAACAAAGACATATCGACTAAATTAATATGGTTAGCCATTTTGCATATACAATATAGATCAACGCTTAACACTTTAAGCAAACTATTTTAAACAAACTCAACTTGAACAACAAATTAACCACAAGAAAAAAAATATAAGAACACTTTAATTTAATACAGGTATGTGTATTATTCTATCCCACCGCTGCCACCAAATTTGTAACGTGTCGGACGGACAGACACCAACAAATCCCGTCAGTGAAAAGCTAGCTCACCACTAAGGGTGATTTGTTGGCCTTATATATGCCATTCTACTCTCATGACAACCTACAGTGTGTGTGTGTGTGTGTGTGTGTGTGTGTGTGTGTGTGTGTGTGTGTGTGTGTGTGTGCGTGCGTGCGTGCGTGCGTGCGTGCGTGCGTGCGTGCGTGCGTGCGTGCGTGCGTGCGTGCGTGCGTGCGTGCGTGCGTGCGTGCGTGCGTGCGTGCGTGCGTGCGTGCGTGCGTGCGTGCGTGCGTGCGTGCGTGCGTGCGTGCGTGCGTGCGTGCGTGCGTGCGTGCGTGCGTGCGTGCGTGCGTGCGTGCGTGCGTGCGTGCGTGCGTGCGTGCGTGCGTGCGTGCGTGCGTGCGTGCGTGCGTGCGTGCGTGCGTGCGTGCGTGCGTGCGTGCGTGCGTGCGTGCGTGCGTGCGTGCGTGCGTGCGTCACCTATTCAGTTGGTGAGAAACTTACGAATTTCTTTAGCATACTGACTCTCAGAGATAATGATTCTTAAATCGTGTTCCTAATTCCTCTTTTTAGATTTATATTGTTTTCATTTGATCCATGGACTGTGAAAGACTAGACTGTGACTGGAAATCGAGCTCAGTCATATCACTGGTATATTTTAATGACTGTTTATTACACTGAATGAAAAAAACGTACTTTTAACAGGTGTGCTAATATCACCATTAAAACTCAGATTTGTACAAATATCATAAATTAAACACGTCAACGTAATTCACAAATATTCAACTATACAATAAAAGTTTACAGTTGTGGGATTTAACTCAAAAAGGGAGGTAATCATTCAAGAGTTATCGTACTTGAATATAACACGTTTCTTACATCTGGTGATTTCCAATGCATTTTTTATATTTCTTTTATGGCGTATTTGTATTCACACACGTATAAAATGAAACAAAATACTGAGTTCGATGGTTTATATCAATGTATCACTGATCTGACGTATAGACCCCCAACAAATGAGCATACCCGACCGCTCTTCCGCGGTCAACCATTGACATACGCGACGTGTTTTCGACTAATTATGTTGTTTTTCAGACTTACCTATCCCCAGTTTATGATAAATCTACACAATAATCGTGAAAACCACGATTCCTGGAAAATTTCGAGCAAAAGTGTAGTTTAAAGCTATCCCGCTGTGGACGAGTGATTATTGAATGTATTGTCACGGGGTTAGTTGTATTCTGTACACAATCTATTATGGCCAGACTATGCAAAATTTTAAGGCTGTAGGTTAACATATTACGATAATATTCAAATTTAAAAAGTGTTCGGTTAGAAGTTTTGCTCAGTATAGTACAATATCTATTACATGTAATGATGTTTAAGTTACTGTGCATGTTTATCCAATGTGATTCTATTAATACAATATAATGAATAACATTTGGGCATTTTGATTAAAGAGAAACGTTAAGTTACCAATTTTCGAGGGATGCTTCCACCCGTTCAGCCACCCTTTGACATTTTAACTTCCCCTGGTCATTTGGGCTACCTATGGAAATGTGCGTTTCAGTCTCCACAAGGAGACAATTTATCTCCTGGTGGGTGTGCAGCCAACATCGATCTGCGGCGCCAAGGACTATCGAACCTTTTTCAGACACAGCCTCACAGGTACAAATTCACACCTTGTTCGAGTGGAGCATGTTGGTTATCTTGCTAAGAGAAATTAAGCAGTGGTCCAGACTGGGTTTAACCCGGGACCTCTCGATCCCGAAGCGCGCGCACTACATAGGACAGTAGTTGTTCGTATCAGATTTCCTTCCTTCTTATAGAGTGGAATTACTTTTGCTCTCTTGAAAATTTGTGGAAAGCTGGATTTTGAAATAGTTGGGTTAAAGATGTTAGTTAGAGGTTTAGATAATATGATTTCTGCACTCATCTTAAGAAATTTAGCTCCCAATCTATCTAGTCCTGTTGCTTGACTTATGTCAAGTGATTGTAGTTTTTTCGTGATGAACTCTTGAGTTATGCAGGGTATATTAAAACTTGTAGATGCGTTTGTGTGATTTGTAATAAATTCTTGTAGTGCACTTTTGTCCCTTTGTGATGGTTGAAAATTTCAGCTGTTCTTACCAGACAACTTTTTTATTTTCGGACCTGATTTTGATGATTTCTTTTGTAAGCTCTTGGCTTTTTGATTGAGTTGTAAGTTTTCTGTTGTCTGTAAGTTTGTGGTAGATGTTTCTTTTCATTGATAGTTTCTGAGTTGCAAAGTCTTGATGTACTTATACGCTTTGGTGTTGTTTGTTCCTCATCAACAGAATAGTCTGAGCTGATTGAAGATAAGTCATCTGGAGTAAAGCGTGATTAGGTACAAGCATTGTTATACATTTTGTTGACTGGTCGTGTTCCTGTTGATTTTCGTATATCGGAATTTTTGAAGTATTTTACTCTTCTTATGGAAGCCAACCATTCTTTGCTATTTTTTTTTGGCTTTTCGCAAGTCCTTTCCCAGTTTCACCAGGTCATTATTTAATGGTTGACCAGCTATTTTGGATACTATTTTACTTAGAAGACCTGTAGAGTTTGACTTCCTGTAATGTTTTTGTACAGTCTCCCCATTTGATGCTGTGGTACATGTCTTTTGTTCCAAATTTGTTGATGGCTTCTGTTTGGCTGCTAGACATTTGAAAGTTGTTTCTTTCAAGAGCCTGCAGCCAGACCCTTGAACTAACATTGTCATTGTGAAATGTTGTTAAAGCACCATATGTTTGTTGGTATGTCAGGTATAAATTTGTAAAGTCACTATTGGTAATCTGTCCAGTGTATGATTGAAATCCTTTGTAACGAATTGTTGTTAACAGTTCAGTCCATTTATAGCAGTATTAGCACCTTTTGTTATATGATAAGTAGGAATGTTATGTTTATCCAAGGTGTGAAATTGGCAATACTTTATAATATCCAAAATCACTGCGGTATACCGTACACCGGATATTGCTAGTAAGGTGAGTAATGTAATCCATTTTCGCGGCCTTCAAGTGTACACTAGGGTAAGTTCTGAGGCGTTTTTTGTCTTTCGGGGTGTGTTTAACCCTTTCGCTGCCGACGTCGAAATGCCAAATAACGTCGACAGTGCCAAGCCTGTTTTGACGTAAACAAGTTGACGTCATTATATCGACGTTAAAAAACTGCGCGGTATGGCGCGCGTTACAACGTAATTAGACGATAATTAAAGCGCCGTGTATGCATTCAAGATTATGTATGTTTTAGTTAATATATACACACAAAAAATGAGCTAAATGGCATTAGGCTGACTTAATTAAATCTTTCGACTATCCATATTGTAATGCAATATTTTATCTGAGATTAGTTTCTCAAAAGATTTTATTCTAGTGAAAAAAGAACATGTTACTTCATAAATAGTTACACACAATATGGGCTCCTCAAACCCTGTAAACAATTCACCGTAGATGCATTAAGATGCGTTCGGATCATATATAGAATTGTGCGAGTATGTAGTCGACAATTTAAAATGCTTATATCGTATTTTCGGCCGGCCTTAGCCGGCCGAATATAATCGGCTTTCCGGTAACATCCGGAACCGTCTGAGTTTTATCCCAGGCCGATTTCACTAGGCTAATGGGTATAAAAATTTGTGTTACGGTTCCGCAGTTACATAAAGAGCAGAAAAAAGGCGGCCAATATAATAACAAAAGTCATATAAATGCGAAATTCTGTTGCTCATAAATTTTCTTTTATATTTTAAAACTTGGTAAAAGTACAAAAAACAGTAGATCTACAACTTAAACGAATAAAGTAGGTCTACATAATTCAGACGCCGGCATTTATTCTTATGCATTCGTAACTACTCGGGTATTTCCGTCATCTAGATAACTAAAGCACAGAACGTTTTAGGCTTAAAATACGGACTTATCGAGCGGCCGTACGATTACCAAACACCCGAGTATGTAGCTAACATTTATCAAAGCAACTCGGCAAGGGAGATAAACGCGTCGCTAAGGAATACTTAGTGGAGTTTTGCCACCAACATGGCTGCCGGAGGAAAACATAGTTTGCCGAAATCACAGTCTGTGAACCATGAAAGTACTTGTTTTAAACAAGGAATGTCGTCTTTTATACACATAATTAACGTAGTAATAGAATCTTCAATTAACTCGACACACGATGGCGGATGCTGATTTTCAATAAAAACTGAAGCAGGTTCGTACCGATTACCCTTCGTACCTAAAGTAGGCTAAACATTTATTAATTGTCGATGATTCTGTCAATCATGGACAAACGTTCTGTACTTGATTATCATGTTATTAAAATGTAGCACAACTGACAACGGTCCATTGCTGTTTATAAAAATAATGGCATTAATAATTATGACCTATATGGTTTGAAGTTACATTTTGGATAATCAATGTTGAATTGTAAACCCCCAGTCCTATAATATTTTCATGAACAATACAGCATTTCAGAAATTACCAAGTACCCTGGCCAAGAAACGAACCAGGGATCTCTTGATCAGTAGTTGAGAGCATTATCCGCTCGACCACCGTGCCACTTGACTACCCTGCGGAGTGCTGAGAAATGCTATGCTACACAGGCGAGCACTGCTCGCTGGTAGCCTGTCATTGCATAGACGTAGTAAGTAAAGCAGATAAGCTGTCTCCAAGTGGCTGTTTTTAAATTCTGACCGTCCAGCCGCTGCAGGTATTACTATAACTCGTCTAAATTATGGTTTGGATAGGTTGTGGTGGTTTACTTTTAAGTCTAAATAGGTTTATTGATATGTGTGTGATATGTTTTTGTGTCAACTGTTCAAATATCATCCAGGAGCCTGATGCCTAACCGAACAGCTACCAAATAGCGCTTTACTTTACATAAACGACATGCTACCAGCAAGCAGTGCTCGCCAATAGAATACGATTTCTCAGCACTTTGCTAGGCAAGCACTTTTTTGTACAAAGCAGTGAAGGACCGCTTTGGTAGCGCTTTGCTGTCAAACGATCTGCTATATTCGAGCACTCGCCAGTAGCATATAAATGTTTCTCTTTGTAGGCTATGTTGCACTTTTTAAACAAGCTGTTTCCTAGCATTCACCATATCGACATTACAGGTTAAAACCTGTTTTCCGGGATTACGGAATTAATTGAGCGACAATGTGCGAGATATTCCGAATGTACGTCAGGGGGCACCCGAATATAGCGTATAGAGCAATTAGCTACAAAAATCGCGATTATTGTTGCCTAAATAATATGTTTAACTTGAAATATCAGCTTATTTTCTCGCCATCGGTATCGAGCTACGGAAGCGACAGTGTAGAATAAAATGCAATATTTCACCTATAAAGACTTTTTTAGGATAGTTATTGCTTAAGGTTTTTAAAAACAAAGATGTTTACTGATAATATACAATAATTGTTTTATACATTTTTCATGTTTGAATATTGAAAAAAGAATAATTATATACACTCCCGCTATACGACTTATTGTCCGGAATCCCACGACCGTGAAATTTTCGATTCCGGAAAATGGGTTTAATCCAGCAATGCCGATATCGAGAATAGCAAATCGAGTGCTCTCCACATTGTTAGTAATGTGATTTATATTTTGTTTTAGATTCAAGAACAATAATATAATAAGTTTTGTGTTCTACTCCTACTAAAGTTGAGGACAACTGTTTTATTTATAATTATTCTATTTATATTATTTTATTTTTAATATATATTAATTAAACATTCTGTTGATATCTTCTTGCCATCAGTATTGAGGTACGGAAGCGGCAATGTAGAATAAAATAGAATACTTTTAATATAAAGCTTTTTTTAGGATACCGGTACTGTTTGCTGAAGCTTTATAAAGAAGTTTAATGATAATATGTAGTAATTTTTTATACCTTAAGTTTTCATGTTTGAACGTTGGAAAACAAATGAATTTTTGTTCTACCGCTTTGCAACCTATTTTTTCAGAGAATGTACTATTTGACTTAACCAGTATCTAGACTGTATCCTATATCCGTACTAATGTACCGTACCATTAAGAGTCCACAACTTCTCCACATGTGGAGAATAATATTCATTTACTGGTTTTCATGGAAGAGTGTGACTAAATCATCAATTATATTGTTCTTTGCATGTATAGCCTGCATAAAAGCATAAAATATAACATACATATGCTATTTTGTCTCATATTTATCACTTATAAAATGATGTAATTTGGTTGTGTCAGGATTATTTCACATCGTTGTGACACAAGTTAATTAGAGTTCATGACGGATTAGCCGAGTCGCATAGTTGTGATACAACATTTGGCACTAAGATATTGTGCTTACTGGGCAGGGGTATTAAACCTATGCTACAATATCACTAATATTTGGCTAAATAGTGCAAATATGTCCGTCCATCAGTCGGTCTGTCGGTTTCTTGACGATAACTTTAGATAGGAATGAGATATTGTGATGAAACTTGCTGGATAGGTGGCCTATGTGAATACTCCTCTTAAGTTTGAAAGTGGGACATGGTTTCTGGGACGAAGTGGTTCTGTGGGGTATTAATTGTCAGTGTGGCAATTCTAGTTTAGACCGAAAATAGGAAAAGCAGGAATTACTTTTAAAAAGCTCTTTTCGGAATTTGGCTCTTTTAAGCTTACCTGTCACATATTGACAAGGTGAGCTTTGGTGATCGGTCTTTGTCTGTCATCCATGTGTGCGTAAGTCCTTCAACAATTCTCTTAACGACTTCAACTACTAGGCCAATTTTAACCAAACTTTACAGGAATGGTCCTTTCTAAATATAGCGATTTCATTTTTTCCAATTGGTATTAATACTCTTTGGGTGGTTCATTCGAACAATAGCAACAATAATTAATGCAGAATTTGGGTTACCATAGCAACCAAAATCAAGGTACAGTTGGAATAGGGTTCTACTATAACAGCGGGCACATCTGAGCGATACAGGGCCCACTGGTTGAGTGTTTAAGGGATGTCTGAAAATAAGAAATTTCGGGCCACTTTAAAGCCTTCTAGTGTATATTTTAGCATTTCTTTAATGTTTAAGATAAAATCCGCTAAATAGGCAGCGCCTTAGTTCATATTAAATCTAATATGAACTAATGCACAGCATATTTTTAGCGGACCTACATTATTTGTAACATGCTCATCTAGTACTGGATTTTTTTGATGATGCATAACTTTACAATAAATTGTTCGGTTACAAAGTTACGAACCTGGAGCCCGTTACCTAACCAATCCGTTTCCAAAAGGCGCTACCGAGCGCTTTCCTACGTCTATGCATCATATGCACAAGAAAGCGCTCGATAACGGCTTGATACGAAATATTGGGTACGAAGTAACGAAGGACGATACGAACCTGCTATCGTTTGTCAGTCCGAATGAACATTTGTCAGCCCGATCAAAATGAAAATATATCTGTCTGTGGATAATGCACGTTTTTCAATTTGTTTAATTCTAGGTCTACTTAATTCAGGGGTAACTAATTTAAAAATGCATAATTAGATATAAACACAGATAACAACTGATTTCAAATATGCCTAATTTGATATTTTACCTTTTTATACAGTAATGGGTTGCATGAGTATATCAGCCAGTACTTTTGTTTAAGAGAAAAGGCTATTTTCATTTCAATTAATCATATTACGATTAAATATCAAACATCTTTAATCTTAATCACCTTTTCTTATTAAATAAATCCTGTTGCAAATCGTCAAAATATAAAAGATATTCAGACGGAAAATTCCGGGTTTTATTGTATCCAATAACAACAACATGTAATTAGTTTTCCCGACCTTTATCCCGCGAATATTTTTACATTTGTTGACGATTTTGAGGGATTTTTTTATTACATCTCGGCGAGGAATTACGAAAATGCATTCGTTTTACTTTCTTTACAATAACCTACAACTACGATGTGGAATTATTAGTCCGGTCCGAATACGAAAAGACCCGAAACGGACTTTATACTAATTGTATTGCAAAGGGAAGTAACCGCTTTGCAAAGGAAAGTAACCGGAACATGTCAACTTCAACTTAAATTCAAGTAACCGGAACATGTGTCGTTTTTATTAGATTTTCTTAAGATTGGTTGATATTTCGCACATGTATATGAACGATTCCCGCTCGACTTACTTCGTTATCTCAGAGTAATCATGTGTCTCATAACAGTTTGTTGCATCGTTTATGCACTGAAAATGTTAAAATTTCCTTCCGAAGCGGGCAAAAAAATGGCTGCCATTTTTGTTTCCTGAACTATAGAAAAGAGTGTGTCCCATACAGAAGACGGCTTGCACAGCAACCATGGAAGACTGTTAATTATTATCTTTTCTTTTCTAGATCGGGGCCTACGCTAGTTTTTGGAATATTTTTAAACATCATTAAAAAATAAAATAAAATTTATGAGCTGCCGAATATCGCATTTTAAAATTTTTGGTAGGCTTTTTTCAGTATCTTTCTTTCAGTGTGGGATTTTAACACAAATTTCCAAATCCATTAGTGTCGAACTCTGACCAAATCACGTGACATGTGTTATCGTAAATCGGAACGACATCCGCAGGCCTTACGGCCTGCGTATAGTCCGCTATTACGTATTTACCATCTTTCTTGACATCCTGCTAAAACCCGCTATTGAACTGTTCGCCTAAATGTAATACCCAAGTTGAAATGTTGCTAGTTGCTTTTGGAATGGTAAAGTTGGTATTTAGTACGTGTTAGGGTAGTTCGGATGACAGTGCTAGAAAACTGGTTAGGTGAATTGGCCGCCGTATACAACATTTATTATAAATCCCCTCCCAGAATATCAACGGAACCATGCGTAACACCTACAATTAATTAATATTTTAAAATATTATTTTGACACAAAATGGTACTGTGTTTTTTAGGGATTACAGTGGATTTTTACAAGGCAATCAAATAAATACGAGAAAGGATGCGGGGGTACTGTGCGCACGAAAAATAGGTGTCTCATAAGTCAAATTGGCTGTCCCTTTCAATAGGGGTGACACTATAATTAAAAAAAACTTTACCTTTACCTTTTATATAACACCACATAGTGTCACTAGTTGACTTTTCAAGTAGTGTAATGTTCTCTACTCATTGTGCGACTTGTTTGAGTAAGTACCGAACCCACTTTATTTCATTCAATTATTTCACCAATACACGTAATACGTTCGTCAGTACATATGTACTAGTAAAGAACACAAACATTTAAATACACAAACCGAATCAACACTAAAAAGGATGGTTGCAGCTAACTTAGACTGCATGTATGTATTTATGGTTGGTGTTCTAGTTTGTGTCTTCTTCGTGTCGTAGTTGCGATAATCAATCACCCAGTATTGCGATAAGGTTGCACGGTGGTCTCGTGGGTATTGCTCTTGACTATGGAATGAGACGACACTGGTTCGAATCTCGGCCGTGGCACTTAGTCATTTCTTATACGTTTTTCTGTCAGTGTTTCCGATCCATTTACATATAACTAGCCTCGTGTGTATCTGTGCTGTACACCGAGTACATTGCATAACTAAGGCCGTACCAACTGGTTGTTTTCGTTCAGCGTCCACCCTAAGTTCTAAAATCTATCTAGCTATCCTGAGAGCAAAAACGAAGCCCTCGAAAATAAGTCATACCGACTTCTATCCTCATCACTATATGGCTAATAAATATAGCGTCCATGCTTTGTCAATCATAATAACTTACTGAAATAACTGAAAACGTGTTTGTATGAAATAAAAACTGATACTGAGCTTAAATCTAGTGTCAATATTTAAGATTACATACAATCTTTACAAATCTCATTGAATAAGGGCAAAGAATACGCTAAAATAATAAACATCTATTACTTAAAAAGTGTTGTTTTTTCTTTCTCAAGACGCTCAAACCTATCAATCCGTCGACGCTAAACGAAGACACGATTTGGAATGGCCTAATGTGTCCATTCGAAAAGAGGATAATGTATTGGAACCTGGCTGACCACGCACTTGTCACGTGTCTCATAAGTTATATCGAGGAATCGAACTATGTATGTGTGACGATATAATAAAGCGATGGGGGAGTGAACTTATATTGTAGGGATGTAATGCTTTAATGTCGTGGGACGAGATAGATATAGTGCGTTTGCAATACAATTAGGTTTTGAGGTTATAAGTTCAAAGCACAAAACCTTCTTTTCAAGAAGAATGTTATATGCATTTCTGATACGAACGATTAGTTAAAGAAGTAACTCGGCTCTTTGCGGCTTTCGTAATTGCGGTAGCATCATCTCGCAATCTCAATTTACTTCAACGCGAGGTATACAGGGAATCAAATTAGCTTCCCCCAGTGTACATACCCTGTACAATACCACTTGTTCAATGAACTGCTACAGTCTAGATTAAGGCCAACAAGTCATTGTAATTATAGTTTTCCGATTGCACAGCCTTGTAGGAATTTAACAAGAGCTGTCCACGAACAGCGCGCTCCACTTTTCGCAGCGCCATACTGGGATAGTACAATCATTATATATTCAAAACAAAATGCTTCATAACAGCAGCATTACCCTCTGCTGTGTAGAGGTTGGGGCTTCTAACTCAAAAAAGGGGGATGATTTGGACAAATTATGCAGGACCATTACCTACTCATGTGTAGGTCCTCTTGGTCATGAAGGTAAACATAAAAAGGGGGCATACTTTCAACAAAATGCTAAATATTATCTTCTCCTGTGTAGGGGTTGGGGTCAACAAGTATGCAAAGTATCAAAGCAACATATCAATGCACTTTGAACATATCAGAGGTTAAAAAACCTGTACCTAACATTTGCATTTCTAAGTCCAAAAGGGGGCATAATTACAACAAAATGCTTGATAGAGTTACCCACCCCTGTGTAGGGATTGGGGTCATGATGGAGAACAAGTATCCATAGCAATATGTGAATGCACTTTGAAAATATTAGAGGTGAAAAAACCTGTACCTAAACTTTAACATTTGCACTAAGTTGAAAAAGGGGGCATAATTTCACCAAAATGCTTAATAGAGTTACCTACCCCTATGTATGGGTTGGGGTCATGATGGTGAACAAGTATGTAAAGTATCAAAGCAATATGTCAATTCAATTTGAAGATTGCTAGAGGTTAAAAACCCGTACCTAAACTTTAACATTTGCATTTCGAAGTCCAAAAGGGGGCATAATTTCAACAAAATGCTTGATAGAGTTACCTACCCCCGTGTATGGGTTGGGGTCATGATGGTGAACAAGTATGTAAAGCAATATGTGTATGCACTTTGAAAATATTAGAAGTTAAAAAACCAGTACCTAAACTTTAACATTTGCACCAAGTTGAAAAAAGGGGGCATAATTTCACCAAAATGCTTAATAGAGTTACCTACCCCTGTGTATGGGTTGTTGTCATGATGGTGAATAAGTATGCAAAGACTCAAAGCAATATGTCCATGTAATATGAAGATATTAGAGGTTAAAAAACCTGTACCTAAACTTTAACATTTGCACTAAGTAGAAAAAGGGGGGCATAATTTCAACAAAATGCCTGATAGAGTTACCTACTCCTGCATATGGGTTGGGGTCATGGTGGCAAACAAGTATGCAAAGTATGAAAGCAATATCTCAAAGGACTTAGAGAATATAAGAGGTTAAAAAACCTGTACCTAAACTTTAACAAAAGTGTTACGCCGACGCCGACGCCGACGCTCGGGTGACTGCAATAGCTCCCCTTATTCTACGAATAGTGGAGCTAATAAAATCAATAGTCCTTGATTTATGAATTTATTCTTTGTTTGCTTTGAAACAAATTTTTTAAGTAACTTAATCAGTATTCGCAACCGTTTTGAAGACATTGGTAAATTGCGGCAGTAAGGTTTAGAAACGAAACTATAAAAAGAGCTTAGCCTAGCATTTTAGACATGACTCCATTCAGGCCATGAGTATTGCATAGTTTGTTCATTGTAGTTACAGTTTCCCGTTGTACAGCTTTGTAGGTATTAAAGAGAATCAGTAGTCGTCGATTTATGAATTTATTCTTTGTTTGTATTAAAACAAATATTTAAGTAGTTTTAAAAGTATTCGCGACCGTTTTCGCGACATTGCTGAATTAGGGTAATACGGTTTAGAAACGAAGCTAGAAAAAAGCGTAGCCTAACAACTGTTATATCATCGCATGGACACATTTTTCATCCTTGGACACATTTTAAACTTCATCCCTACAGACGACGCGTTTCCACGCGTCGTCAATAATTGTCTAATCATGTTCGGGTCTCGTAACAAAGACGTAGATCTATACGGATAATTCACAATATGTTTTGTTTTATTTATATTTATTGAATTACTTGTACCACAATGAACTTCCAACCCGGTGCCTAAAGTTTTGGAAGAAAATATGACGCAGTATGTGAGGCCCGATATGATTAATTTTTATTCATAACTGTGCTCAATTGTACTATTGATCTCAGGAAACGCCATGGTTGGGTCTTGTTGTATGTTATTTTGCCAGCGGATCAAGTTCGTGATGAAGGGGTGCCATGCATGATAGCAGGAAATTTACGACATT
The DNA here is from genome assembly GCA_947247005.1 of Spisula solida. Classification (NCBI taxonomy): domain Eukaryota; kingdom Metazoa; phylum Mollusca; class Bivalvia; order Venerida; family Mactridae; genus Spisula; species Spisula solida. Next base: position 31,224,742 of record OX365949.1, read on the forward strand.
CGTTTCAACAATATCGAGCCCTATATATTATTAATGATGTCGAGTTTGCTTCATTAATTGGTTTGACGTCATACAACGTTGCGTCGAAAATTAACACGTCTTAACAAGTATTACAAAATACATTCATTAGCTAATTATTCAATGGAATTGTACTAAAAGTTCAGTAGTAGGCAATTAAACTATATGGATCATGATTCTATCCATAGTTTATGCTTACTTACAGATATCCCGTGTCATAATGGAGTGAAAAATCATGCAAATTTCGTAGCATAATTACTGAGTATCAAACATAATTATTTAATTATTTTTACAATCAGACAGAAGAGTTGTCATTGTTCGACTATTGTAAATAGTTCATTTTTTTGCAACCGTCTATTAACTGCATAAATAATAACTTTTCCGGTGGTCACTATTGATGCGCGATCCGCGAAATGGCGCCAATAATAACGTCGTCCGACGCATGACGTCATGTCCGAATTCAACCGGAAATGACGTCATAATGTTTTGACCCTTACTTGTTTACATCTTAGCCCTTTCATACGATGTTTGATGTAATATTTCCAGGTTCCTAATGGGCATATAAAATAGGCCCAAAATAGGCCCGTGGCACTCAACGTAGTATAACAAAATAGGCCCAAAATAGGCCCAAAATAGGCCCGTGGCACTTGGGGGGTTAATGCAAATTTTATACAAAAGTATCTACTACGATAATCTTCCTAGTCCTTAAAAGCCTACTTACGACCAGGAATTACTTATAAGGGTGATTAAAAGACCTAACCCGTATCGTTACTCACGTAAAAAATAAGCTCGGTCTGTCAAATAAAGATCTTTTTGTTAATATTCTTCGTTAAACTACACAACTTGAATCGAGCAAAACGACATCCCAGTGACCAAGTTTATGTTGTGTATGTTTTACCATGCATGGAATCATAAATAACGGTGCATTTTGAGAATAAATAAAATGTTAGCGTATTGCTAATGCATAGTATTGCTTTTGTGTCTACGGAGTATTGCTGTACAGTGTACGGAGTATTGCTCACGGTAATTATGTAAATTCTAGGTATAACCAGTGTTATTTGGTAAATATTACTTATATCGTCTCTATCTATATATGTTGAAAATTGGAGTGTAAAAGCTACATTAAAACATGCTGTAATGTACGAATCCTGACGTAGGTCCGAGCATTCCTCGAAATTTTAAATGTAATATTTAAACCAGTTTGACAGGTTTAGAGTATGATTAGTACGTATTTATCGTACATATTTAGGTAACTAGTAGTCTACTCCATTGTCTTAAACAAAGGTCGTTCCTAATGTATGTTCAAATTAGCCTCGTTCATCTCAGGGGACAACGGAGTCCTACGCCACGACTAAACATAACACGAAGGGAACAGTTGAGTCCCTATGGAAATTAACAACACTTTTTAATTTTTATTGTAATTATAAGAATTGAATAGACAATTTCTGCAGTTCATCGGTGTATGAACTGTCGGGAAACTCACGCCTAATTTTCACATAAACGTTAGTCTATCACGCCTAATTTAAATAAACACCGTAGGCGTTTATGTGAAAATTAGGCGTGAGTTTCCCGACAGTTCATACACCGATGAACTGCAGAAAATGTCTATTCAATTCTTAAATAGACTTTTGAACCCACTTTGCTGGTCTGACCTCTTCCCCAGAAAATAATTGGTCGGATTCACTTGAGAAAATGTCTGTATCCAGGCATCTGTATCCAGGCATTATCATGTTCAATAGAAATGCTCTGTCACACACAAATTATTCTTGAAAAAGCTTTTATGACAGGAAAATATAAAAATATTACACAAATAGAGCTAATAAATACTTTTCATTTAACACCATTTGTAATTAGGGCCCCGCAAAAAAAATTTTGCGTGCCCTATAGTTATCACCCTGTCCGTCTGTCAGTCCGTCTGTCCGCCTGTCCGTCCGTCCACATTTTTCACATTTTTTCTTAATAACTTAAAACCATTATAGATATTGACTTCAAACTTCAAACATAAGCTCACAACCACAGTACGCTATTTTATGGCAAGTAATATAACTCTCGCTACAATATTGGAAGAGTTATGGCCCTTTGTAAAATTCAAATTTTCATCAATTTTCAGCTTTTTTTCTTGATAACTTGAAAACCATTGAATATATTAACTTGAGATGATTTAAACATAAGCTCACAACAACAAAACACTATTTTATGACAAGTTACATTACTCTAGCTACAATATTAGAAGAACTATGGCCCTTTGTTAAATTCAAATTTACTCATTTTTCATCTTTTTTCTTCGTAACTTCACAACGATAGTAGATATTCAAATGAAACTTGCTATAATTATTGCCAGTGATAATACGCTTATCTTTAGCAAAGGGCAACAACTCTAGCTTTGATAAATTTTGACTTATGACCCTTTTCAGCTTCAAAAACTATAACATTGGTCAAAGTTAAAAAATGGTTCAAGATATTCAAATGAAACTTGCTATACTTACTTCTATTGACTACGACAATAAGTACATGTATGTGGAGCAAAAACAATATACACATTTTTAGCAAAGGGCAACAACTCTTTAAAACTTTAATAATTTTTGACTGATTCCCCTTAACACTTGCACACAAAACAAACAGATTAATGTAGTTCTGTTTTGTGTATTTCCATCTTGCAAACAATATTGGCCGATCAGGAACAGGGCAATGTCAATGAAACCAATGTCATGATTTCATGAATTCAGTGTGCAAGTTTAGTCTGTCAAAGATATTTCCAAACTTTATAAAAGTCAAAGTTCATCATGGTTTCTATGTAGGAAATTAAACCTGCGCTTGTCAAACAACTTTAATTGAATTTTAGAAGGGAGTGAATTACTTTATTTCAGGCATCAACACATGAAAGTTTGAGATATGACTTTGTTATTGTGTCTGAGTACAGAAACTTATAGCGCTGATAATTATGCAACTATACTTCTACACTCCTCCCCTCCTCCTCTTACGACATGCTACCACGGGGCCCTGTTCACGACAGTGATAATTCTAGTTTGATACAGAATCTATCTTAGAACTTTAAAACATTACATTCTTCTTCTTATTAAGTAGAATTGTTGGCGGGTAAGTCACATATTAAGATATACATTGGTATGTAAGGTAATCTACATATTCAGTTAAAAGTTCAGTTCTGTTCTGTTTAGTTTGTGTTTAGAAAATTCATTATCTTAACTATGATACGCTTTACAACAAATTCTTACACTCAAATATTCGAATTCACTCTTTTGAGGTTCATAGCAAGCAACATTTTTGAAAGCAAAGGGTTGTTATAATGTTAAATTGGTACCAAGTATCATATTTGGCTAATTTCTCTTATCCTTTCCGCTACCATAGCGTACTAATGCAGATTGGTCGGGATGGCCCTTTCGGTCTTCCGTAGTTAACGACCTAATTGCATTCAATAAACGCTTATGCCCCGGTGGAATCCTTGTCAATAACAACTAGCTAAGTGAATGCAGTCTTGTTCTTTGGTTATGTCTAAGAATTGTTCACCGTAAAATGAGTTGGAACTGAAATTAATATTTCTCTGATTTACTCACGTGTTCGGAACAATAAGGTTGTATAAAAACAGAATTCTTTATTTTTTCAGGTGGTTCGTATGTTAGCTGTAATAGTGTTTGTATTTATGGCTACGTGGATGCCATATCGTACAATGGTAGTGTACAATTCAATTGCTGAGAGTAGATACATGGATCTCTGGTTTCTCATGTTTACTAGAACTATGGTCTACATCAATAGCGCTATCAACCCAATACTCTACAATGCTATGTCAGTCAAGTTCAGGCGTGCCTTCAAACGTATATTATGTTGTGGTAGGTGTTTAAGATTTATTCAAATGTGACTCTCAAATGTTCTGTGATTCAGGCGCGTTCACGTATAGAGGATCTTGCATGAGTGCTCATTACATACGAGTTTCATTAAACGAGTGAACACGATGCTTAACACGATGCTTTGCCGAGTGTCATTTGGTTTTGTTCACGAGTTTAATAAATAAATAAAATTATTTGCTATCAATGGATTATAGATTTTTCAGTGAAAATAACCGTGAAAATAACAGTGAAATTATCATTTTGTTATTTCCACTGTGTTACCGTACAGAAAAAGAAACTTGACGTCAACGGTGCCCCGGCTTTAAATTATGCGTAATGCTCTCCTGTACCAACCGAGCCACTCCGAGCTTTTCAAAAGCTAACCTTGTAACTACTACACGTTATATCGTTTTGAATTAAAACAATATCTTGATATTATAGCATAAAAACGGTGATTCTGCTCATACGTTAACCATGCGTAAACATAAAGATTCACGCGAGAACGCGCTGGTCTATGCTACACTCAAATAATAAAACAAAACACTATTTGCTTGACCAGACCTGCGTTTATTCAGTCAGCTGGATGAAGACACTAGTGAATACAGATGTCATGAATATAAGTTTATGAAATTACATAAACGTGCGATGTCGTTGTATTACGAACCTATGACATAATAAATAGCGTACCAAATAAATGTCATACATGTACACACATTATGTTCAATGTTAATAGTAACATACACCATTAATATGAAATATTATTCCATAACTATCTTTGTAAAGTTCAATGCGTATAGGTAAACGGAAGCCAGCATGAAAGGAGATACTGCGATTCAACTCGCCCAGGAAAAACCAGAGTACTCTGGAAACCTGTGTCCGTTTGTGGCTTACAAATGTAAAAACAAATGTGGGTCGTATCGCTAGATGTTGGACCACATCCTCTCCTTGAACATAAACAATGACGTAAGACGGTATTACTAAATTCTAACGATTGGTTTTGTATTAACAGACGTCGATCTTTCGAGCATATACTCATATGTAACAAATCTAATTAAACAAGACGTGACCTGACTGAAAACGTCTGGTAGAATGACAAAACTTTACATACTGTTAATTCAAAGTTATCTGTCACAACCGCGTAAACAAACATTCAAAACGATCGATTATTACGGGTGTGTCAGGACTAAGTTCTAACATCATTAGTACATTAAATTTTAAATGATCAAAACTATAACCGCCCTATAGCCGAGTGGTTAACAGCTATGCTTTTGTGAGTCTTATTTTGAAAATGTATACAATTTACTGCGAGTTCAAATACAAACAATGCCTAGATTTTTTTTATTTTGCTTAAATTATGTATATTAATGCTTTAGCTCATTCCGGTAATTACATACAAACAATGAATCATAGGAATTTGAAATTCTATCTATCAATCTATCTATTCGCATTTGAATTCCAGCACACCAGAATGAGTTCATCATACGAAGCTGGACATTTCTGCAATTTTGCATTCAATGAACTAGTAAATATAAAAAAACCATAGCGTATCTATATCAAGCCATCTACTTTTTTCTCAAAGAAAAGTATTAAACAATTACTTGTTGATATAAAAACATTTTTTATAAAAAGCATAAAAGAAAAAGCGAATCAGACTGGATTTGAACCTTTACTTGGATTTCGCCAATGATTTATGCTGATACCAGGCTTTTAACGCACTACGCTAAGAACAGTAATGAAATATATAACGCTTATTTTAGTACATAAAGATATGGTCAAAGACGTTATGAGTAAAATATGAGCGCTGATTGGTCAATACATACATTTACCTATTAAGAAATGGAACATTCTGGCGGTTTTGACAGATATCTTTGAATCGACAGTATCAATACACATTATCCTACACAGAAAAACCCGTGCAAAAATCAACTGACCAATACATTTCTCACCACTGTATATAATCCGTTACGCGTTCAGACAAATATTTCACGCTATACTAACGAAACGCGTGAAATAAATATTAACGTCCAGTTTTACGTATGCTCATTTCAGGGCCTCATCGACGAAAAATAAACGATTTTACAGCGTCTTATGAACTGCAATTCACATTTTATTTGTAACTACTAATTAATTTTCTATAAGATTTAAATAATAAATTTAAACAAATCCGCATTATCCATGTTTTCTTGGTATTTGCCGATCCCGGAAGTCGACGCTCATAACAAAAACAACTGTTATGACGTAACGTTTGTTTTCACGACGTTATGTTTGTTTACGCGACGTCGCCACAAAATCTCCCGCCAAAATGTAATTATTTCGAAATACAAACGCATAAATGTATGTTTTTTACGCTATAATAGCGTTTACGCATGCTTTTACGTGCTATAACTTCTGCAGAGTCCCTCTTTATTATATGCCTCCATTTCTCTTAAATTGTGTCGTAATTGGAAAAAATCACGTCGAAATTGGAACGTCACGACGTGAGAATTATGACGTCATGATGACGTAACGCATATTTTAAAGCCAGGCGCCGTTGACGTTAAGTTTCTTTTTCTGCATGATACTGAAACCAGCTTCAAAACAGTGAAAATTACAAAGGGGTAATTTCACTGTTATTTTCACTGTTATTTTCACTGATAAAACTCCATAATCCATTGAAAGCAAATAATAAAATGCCATAATCATGACGTTCTGAGTCCAACGTATATTTTTCCAATAATGCGAATTACTGTAACATTTCACGAGAAATTGAAACATATAATGAACGGAAAATTTGGTTTTTTTGTGAAAGTTAAATTTTACTTCACGCGTGATCACAGAAAATTCAATTGATTTATTTGATCTCTCGATAAATTACTATTCGACTTTTTTCGCTAAAACATAATTATTTATGTATATAACAGCCAGCCGTTTATCTATTACAGGTCTTGCAAGCAATGATCAGCACACGTCGGTATACAGTGAAATTAGATTTGACGCAGCTATGGTAATGTCCAGACGAAAAGGCTCAGTCAGCAAATGTCTTCCATTGCAGGTGTCTTTCCCAACACAAACAACGTCGCTTCGAAATGGACACACCATGCAGTACGCTCGCCAAGGCGCTGTCTAACGAGAAGAATAAATTATTTGAAATGCTAAAAAGTTGATTGACGCGCAGACCACGTGATATATAACTTTTATACCATAACTTGACAAGACGTTTTTTTTATTGGTCGTCACGTTTAGAATTATTTACGACTTGATCTATTAACATCAGGTAGTAAACATCTATCAGGTGGCCATTACAGAATTGGAAAATGCGAAAACGCAATCGACATTCCAACAGATAAAACAATGACAACATGCGCTGCAGAATGGATTGTGTAATGTAAATATGCATCACTTTGCCGGTAGGGGATATATACTAGTAATATGACCATATACTTTTGCGGACCACCCTCGTATGTAGACTTAATGTATATACTAGCAACTTACTGTGTGGTGATTCAGGTTGCGTGTGTTGTTGCCAATTTTACACTGTATGTTCTTAGAAAAATCGAGTTATTGGTCTATATTAAAATATTTTAAAAAATAGGGCATGGAAGATTGAAACAGTCAAGCACAAAATAATAGCGATAATACAATCACACAGTACAATTCCAAACACACAACTTAACGTGGAAAGTCAAAGTCACAGTTGTCAAAAAGCCGAAAGACCAAGTTTCAGCTAAAGACCTAGTTTTTGCTGAAAAAGTCCTAAAAAGTTTAGAATAACAGTAAATGGTACAACCCTGCAGCCACTTGAAATATTTGTATTAATATGTCCCCATTAAAGAACAGTGGGCAATAACTTAAAACACGCCGTACAACCCGCTGTGTGTCAGGCAGTTATATATATCAAAGGCAGAGACACACGCGTTTTGCGCCACTAGAGTGGGGTAAGTATTTGTTATTTGATATGTGTTTTGCGTTGCTTTTGAGAGTGATCACTTACATATATCGTTGACGCGATGAATGAACAATAAGTACGAGGGGTGATCAATATATTCATGGACTTTCCTTCTAACTTTTGTTATATTGAACCTAGAGTAATGAAATAAACAGGTCATGCAGATCTATTAACTATCTAGCGTTTTAATTAATTTATTTTATTGTGATGTCACAATATACCTGATGACGTCACTTATCGTTACCCGTGTGCAGCACGCGCCGTCGAGCATGTCGGACAATACATAATCACAGAGCAACGACACGTCAGTAAAAATAACGTCAAACTTGGAAAATCCTTCTGATATCTCAAAAATGACATAACCAAAATGTAGGGGGATTCTATGCGCCAAATATTAAGGAGCTAAATATGATTATATCGTATATGCGATTGTAGGCACCCTGTCAATCAGATGCATTGATAAAAACGGAAGAATTTTCACCATGGTAGGGACACTCTCCTCTATTTTCTGTTAAACGAGAGGCATATTTATAAACCATATATTACTTGCGAAAACTGCGATCAGTATTGATTACGAATATATAAACCTTCGAATCCAGCTACAAAGAGTTCTTTAGAAATTTGGCCCCAAACTTGCTAGGTTATGCTTTTTTCTCCATCAGGATAATACAACCGCGTTAAGCCAATCGTCTTTTGTAGAGTTTTATGTCCAATAACGTATCAAAACTGTTTTTTTTTCATCTTACATTTAAGAGGTGATTATCTATTACTTATTTCTGTCTTAAAAGTAAATCGATTGTCCATGTGGGACCAGATATGAGTCCAAAAGGAGCTATGAACGCTTAAAACGGGAGCGCCTAGAGTTGCGTCACGTGACGTCCTACGTCACGCGCTCATTGAGTGAATGAAATTGTGTAATAAGTGCATTCTGTCGAAAGGGTCTTACTCTAAATGATAATACATTGTGTTGGGGCCTAACTGACAATATAAAATTGCTAGATGAAAAGTCCACGAATATATTGATCACCCCTCGTATACATACAACTTATGTGCCCACAAATGCCATATTAATCGAGTAAACATGTTTTAGGTATGCGATGTTTGCCAAAAGTTCGAAACTATCGCCTTTGACATTATATTCTCGACTTAATTCGTGGTTCGGAACAATTCTAAAACATTGAATACAAACTTCAATCCTTCCTCAATAAATCTGTCGTTTCCGTTTTGAAAAATGTGCATTTTGTGTGAAGATATAGAGGTTTGAATTGAACGAGGTACAAAAACAATGCTAACGAAATAGGCAGTTCTGTTTTTCGAATGATAACGACTAAGACAGAGCGTTAAATAGTAATGCTAACGCAGAGGCAGAGATAAGAGACTTATGCTAACGACAAAGGCAGAAATTGTAATTACTTGACAGGGCCATGAAACCTCTTTGTACGATTTGTATGTTATAAATATAATCCAGATTCATGTTAGGCAGTATTTCAAAGTCCATTTCACCAATAATCACGAGTGTTAGTGGTAATTTTCGTCCAGTTGATTAACGGAATATATACCTGGTGAACGCTGACGCTGGCAAGTATCGGTTGTTAGTGGCCCTTTATGCCTGTTAATGGCGAATGGGGTTAACATTCGAGTGCATGGCTGTTGGGGGGGGGATTAAGCGTTCCATGTATTGTCATGAAGTTAAGAAACGAATAGTTTTCCTAGCATTCTATGTAAGTACGAAATGCAGCAATTCAAATTACTTGACAGGTAACCTATTAAATGCACTGTTTTGTTTGTACAAACATGTATGTTATTTGTATGTTTCAAATTTTATTTGACTATTTTTTTGTGAATAACTCACACATAAGACATAATGGCGTATACATCATAATGCCAATACAAATGTACTTGCTATATATATATACATGTGCAGTGAAACATGATCTTGGTATTAATCTTCTAAGTAGTCTATGTTAATTAAAATCAACTGTATTTTATAAATAAAACAGTCAGGTTATTTAAGCAGTCATAGAGTATACGGTATGACATATATTTATGGGCTGACTGCTTAAAACAGTTGGGCAACACGTGCTTATGTAGCATAACGTATATCATGTAACATATTATTCCATGCTAAGTTGGTGTGCCTTAACGACATCATCTAATGTCATCCGGGTCGCAGATAAGTATGCAACGAGGCGTAGCATAATACCAATATAAGACGAGAGGCAAGTACGCGTAAGTTTCTTTATGTATAATTAGATTTACTATGTACAAAATTAATGTAGTTGTTATCAGTAACATTTCATATAAAATCAAAGCACTGAAAGTTCTGAAGTTGTTCGAATGAATTCCATTCCGATCACCTCGGCCTGTATGCATTGAAATACTTACTGGAGACAAACGGAAATGTCCGATATTTCACGTTTGAAATGAATTCATGCAGGAAGTACAAGTCAAATAGTTTTCTGCGGCCAGGTAATGTTAGTGTGTTTCAGCAGTTTTGGATGCTGATCGAATTTATTCCGGTGCATGTTTAAATGTATAAGTCAAATAATCCAGATACGTGTAACATCGGATACTACCATCTGATTAATCTAACCTAACCAACTACGTGTATGTGTAACAGAGTATATAGAGTGATACTTGGAGTAATGGATATTCCGCGTGCCGCTTGTTGAGAGTAGCTAGATTGATTACGCAATGGAACAATGGCCTCGATATAATTAGAAAAACTGGGTCAGTACAACAGTATATGACAAGACAAATTTGTGATGCAATGCATCAAAGTAGCCGCAATTTTGTGGTTTACATGGCATGAATACTGTTATATCAAGCAACGGTGTTATAAATTATTCTAAACGACTGAAATCTCTAACGTTTCATTCAGATAGAATGAAATTGAGCGGGAAATAGTCCAATATACACAGGTATTTGACATTATAAACTGGGAGTCATTGAAAAGTTACCACTTATATATATCTCTGTATTTTGTATACAATATGACCTATCGGTACAAAAGTTTTCTAGTGTGTGCATCTGAATATTGTTAAAGTTGTGACTTCTCAGTAAGGTCAAAACATAGTTGTGTTCGGCTTTTAACACAGTGTAACGTGAATTTTAAATATAAGAGTCAATTGATAGGATGGTACCTAACTTTTCATTGAGTATAAGTAACGGTATTGTATAACAGATCTAGATCTTTTAATTTCTACTTATTGTTTAACAGCAATTTCGTTTACAAATGCATTTCGATATGGATGAGCAAAACGTTCTTATATACACATGCTGCACGATATGAAGTAAAAACACGTAAATACATGTAGCATGCAACCCTCGCATATATACAATTACAAGCACATTATAAATCACTGAAACATTATTATGTGACCATTCTAAATAGCTTACTGGTATTGGAAACTAGTCATCATTCCTTTGACCAATTGGATGTGCAGTGTTGCAATGTCACCAGATTATTAACATAATTCAAAATAAATTTGAAGTACTTGATAGTTCCACATATTTATTGGATTAAAGTAAATGTAGAATACAATGAATCGTTAAAACCGAATTATGCTTCCCGAAGCAAGTGTTTGTCCCAAAATTGGAAATAACTTATTACAGATACAGGTAAAAAAAGAAAATAATGTAGAATTTTGGTTCTTTGACACCGCACTTCCTCTACCATTATGTTGAGTTTCAATCAAATGCCATCAATACTGTTCAAGTGAGGGACCTGCCAAGCATTAATTTGTATGAAAAAGGGAGATAATTAAAAAACAATAAAGGTGCACTTCTCCTGAATGAGATTAATTCACCTATAAAGTTTCAAATCAATACCTCCCATAATGAAGGAGTTATGACCTGGACAAGAAGTAAGTATAAAAGTACAAAAGGCCATAACTCCAAAAATTTACAATAAAGAGTTATGTTTCTTGTGCACCGCACTTCCTCTCAATGAGATCTATTCACATATGAAGTTTCAAATTGATATCTCTAATACTGTATGAGTTCTGGCCCAGAGAAGAATTAAGTATAAAAAATTACAAAGGGAAATAACTCAAAAATATATATTGTAGGGTTATGGTTCTTTCACACTGCACTTCCTATCAATGAGGTCTATTCACCTATGAAGTTTCAAATTGATATCTCTAATACTAATTAAGTTATGGCCCGGACAAGAATGAAGTATGAAAAAAAATAGAAAGGGGAGTAACTCAAAAAATATGCAATCAAGAGTTATGGTTCTTGTGCACTGCACTTCCCCTCAATGAGGTCTAGTCACCGATAAAGTTTCAAATTGATATCTCTAATACTGTTTAAGTTATGGCCCGGACAAGAATGAAGTATGAAAAATTACAAAGGGGAATAACTAAAAACATATGCAATCAAGAGTTATGGTTCTTGTGCACTGCACTTCCCCTCAATGAGGTCTATTCACCTAAGAAGTTTCAAATTGATATCTCTAATACTCTTCAAGTTATGGCCCGGACAAAAGTGTGAAGGATGGACAGACGGGCGGACAAAGCGGCGACTATATGCTCTACCTTCGGGGAGCATAAAAAATACACAATTAGGCCCTCCTGCATTTTAAATGCGGACTTGGGATTCGATGACGGTGCAGTTACATTGTACCTAGGGTTTTTCTACTTCACTCTCAGTCTCTGGGAGCTGAAAATATTGGCTGTCATTTTGAGGTATTTCAGCTCTACAGAGGTTAAATTTATAGCTATGCTCATTCAGGTTATTGTAAAAAGGTAAACAACAAATTAGGTCCTTTGGCAATCACTTATTAAATATGTTAAAAGCTAAACATGCATTTCTAAATTATTTAGCTCTCAATAAAGCAATTAAAAATTTTAAAAGGTACAACTTTAGGTCTATTTTCATTATAATATTTTTTTCGAACTGACAAATATTCATTCATACTGACAAATATTCATTCGGACTGACAACATTTTGACCTTCGTGTGGATAAGGAAAATTATTTGCTGAACTGTCGTGCGGATAAGGAAAATAATCGGCACAACCGACGTGCGGATAAGAAAATTAATCAGTATAATCATCGTGCAAATAAGGAAAATAATTTACGAGACTGTCGTGCGGATAAGGAAAACAATTCAATTATTGGCACAACTGTCTTGCGCATCAGGAAAATAATTGGCATGACCATCATGCGCATAAGAAAAATAATTGGTACGACTGTCGTGCGGCGGATAATGAAAATAATTGGCACGAGCATCATGCGCATAAGGAGAATAATTGGTACGATTGTCGTTCGGATAACCAAAGTAATCGGGACGACTGTCAGACGCATAAGGAAAATAATAATTGGCATGACTGTCAATCATGTGGGTAAGAAAAAAAATTGGCCCGACCATCACACAGGTGTTTGGCATGTGGATATGACCCCCCATGGTCCCCTCTCTATGTTGGGTTGTAGAGGGGACCATGGGGGGGGGTCATATCCACATGCCAAACACCTGTGGACCATCATGCAGATAAGGAAGATATTCGACAACATACTGTTAAAAAGGATTTCACGAGCATATGATTAACGATGCTCATCCAAGACTGCCCAGCTCGACTGAATCAATCTAATGTCATAAGTCTGTGATATTTATTCATTTTGGTTACTGAACTTTTATAAGATTTCATATTTTATCATTTATTTAACAGTTTTCAATAGTGCTAAATTTGTATAGTTACAGTGTAGCACACGATGCCTCGTACTGATGTAAACAATTGGCGTGCAAAACGAAATAGCAATGCACAATAGATGCATAACATTGTTCAAAAGTTGTTTATATTTTTTAACATTTTGGGTCGAATCGGTACGAGTACGACAGTGACTTACTTCAAGGTCTGTATCGGATGTTGATGAAATTGCATAACTACGTTCGTTATGAGTATTAAAGAAGATTTTCCTTGTTCAACAAGTACTCGCGTCTTGTATTCACTTATTCCCGGCTATTTTTGATAAGTAAAGTTTTATCAAAACAATATATCTACTTCCGCCGTCATGTTTAAAACGCGGCCAAACTGCGGGCACGTGCGGCCAAATCAAGCAACTTTAAAATCATCAAGATATTGTTCATAATATATGAAAACTACTTATATAATCACAATAAACAGCACAATATCACAATAATTGCTAAAATACTGATATGTTACCGTTAAACTTTTGGAAGCAAGTACCCGGGCCAACCCATTATGTAGTCTGGTTCCCTGTCGTTATATATTTGTTTAGTAGTGATAGGGGAGGTAATCCAGACTACCCATTCTGTGACCGCAGATTCGGTAGTTTTACCGCGTTTTACACAAGTCTATTTATAGTACAGAATTTATGAATAGACTAATTCCGGCGACTCAACATTTTTTTTATCAAATTAATGTTTAAATTTCAGCAATTTCTTTTCTTTTCATTATCTATAATTGATAAAAAAAGAAAATTTATATGAAACTCTATATTATTGTTTTCATGCGAAAACATCAGCATCATTGGTAAACGAATACGACTATCGATAAAATTAGCGATCAGTTCAGTAGTAGAAAAAAATAGACACCTCAGCTAGTCTACGCAAAAAGGGATCAGCAATTAAATTATTAATACGGAAACATTTTTTATTTTAATTACGAACATTATCCATCCAAAAAATGTCATTTATGGTGGGATCAATGAGAATTTAAATGTGTTTGTACAGGTATCAATTAATAGCTTCAATATCCACGCAAACAAATTTATTCATTTTAATAACTATCAGTAACTTGTCCTTTCACGTCCAGGGGAGAAATTTGGTTGGTATTCCATAAGATAGCCGCCTCAAGGGCGGCTATCAATTACGTAACAGTTTATGCAGATGAAAAAGGTACATACGGAAGGCAGTTAACAGAAGACAAAAAAATACTGGAAATAGGTTTAAAATATTTATTGGGATATCCAACTGTCCTATAGATTTAGAAATAGGAAGTAGCTTCGTAGTATATATGCTGCAATTGATGGAACTATTTTGCATTACGGTTTACATCCGTGTCGGTAGTTATGCAATACTGGCTGACCGGTTTACTATTGCAAAGTTGGCGCTGCCTAGCGGCGGCGTAGGAAGAAAAGTAGTTTCATCAACTAAAGTATAGTCGATTGTAGAAACGTGTGTATATAACTATAGTTGTTCGATTATCGAATAACTAATAAAAAAGTATCTATATTACATAAAGCAGTTAGAGTGCCACGTAAAAAAAATTCAGTGTCGATGACTTACAGTTCATGTAAACTGCTGACTAACAAGTGTCGTATTTATACCTTACTGTCATAGATCTATATTTATTAAATATGTAGACGTGCATGGACATATACTTAGTTAGAGAGTTAAAGCTCCAGCACGAATAAGATGTCCAGCACGAATAAGATGTAAAGTACAACCTCATCGACAGAGCAAAAACCTTTGATTACCGGCCATTGTATGACTTCAATGATTTGGATACTTTACAATTCAACTTGTACGATTTATTGCGATAACCGGAAGTTGACTCGTTTATGTACTGAGTCAATTGGTATGACAATATGTAAAAGCTGCAAATTTCACCGTCATTTTGTTGACAGTTTTATATTATCGATAGAATACTACGCAAACCATTCGTTTCTAAACTCTAAGACATTGCCTGAAAAGATTTCGCCCCCAACAAAGCCAGGCACTCGTCATAAACAGAGGCATAAAGGGCCCGACTCACAACCGATAATTGCCAGCGTCAGCGTTCACCAGGTATGTAATATATTCCTTGACGAAAATAACCACTAAACACTCGTGATTCTTGGTGAAATAGACGGTGGAATACAGCCTTACATAAATCTGGGTTATATTAATAACATTCAATTCGTACAAAGGGGTTTCATGGCCCTGTCAAGTAATTAGAATTTATGCCTTAGTCGTTAGCTTAAGTCTCTTATTTCTGCCTCTGCGTTAGCATTAATATTGAACGCTCTGTCTTTGTCGTTATCATTTTTTGTACCTCGTTCAATTTAAACCTCTGTATCTTCACAAAAAATGTACATTTTCCAAAACGGAAACGACAAATCTATTAAGGAAGGATTGAAGTTCGTATTCAACGTTTTAGAATTGTTCCAAACCACGAATTAAGTTAAGAATTCAATGTCAAAGGCGAAAGTTTCGAACTTTTGGCAAACATCGCATACCTAAAACCTGTTTACTCGATTAATATGGCATTTGTGGGCACATAAATTGTATATACTTATTGTTCATTCATCGCGTCAACGATATACTAGTATGTAATTGATCACTCACATAAGCAACGCAAAACACATATAAAATAACAAATACGTACCCAACTCAAGTAGACCAAACGCGTGTGTCTCTGCCTTCGACATACAGAACTGCCTAACACACAGCGGGTTGTACGGTGTGTAAAAGTGCTCCGTAAAAACTTTGCAAGTTGCTCCGTGTTTGCAAGTTTTGTTCTATATTTAGAATAATTATACTAGTTCCGTTCCCAGTTTTAGCAATTTGTTCTATTTGTAGAACTGTTTCTGTTATTTGGCTAAACCATGGTCAGCAAACGACTCCTTTTGAGTCTGAGTCCAAAGGTCTAGGTCACAGAGACATGGGACTGCAAAGAAACGGTTTCCTTCAATAATAATAATACAATCCAGATTAATAATTATTTACTTAGATTCCATGCACTTTGTAGAGAGCTATTATAATCACTAGGCAAACATATTGAATATTAATCAATTTGCTGGAAATGTAGGCATTGCAAATTTTCAACTTAACCCTTATCGTGCTAAACAACCCTTATCGTGCTTATCGTGACTCAGAGTCGCGCTACACGATACTTTCCACCACCGCTGAGCGCGACTGTTAGTCGCGCTATTCAGTTGCGCTAGTGGGTTTGGCGTTGAAGCTCCGCTTCACCTTGCTCGTAGTATTCTTGAATAAAATTTAACAATAATTTATTCAGTAGTAAATTACGAAACTATTTCTTAAAGTAATATCAGCCAAAACAACGACCAAGTACGTTAAAATCACCCTCTAACATTTGTAAGTATTGCCGGAACTAAAATGGCTGACGATCGGCTGGGAATGCGCACGATGTTTGAGGATAATTAACACAAACAGTATTTTTCCAATGAAATTTGAATAATTAACAATTGAAATAAATGCACCATTAAATTCTGAAAGTTTTAGTCGGAATATTCAATTCTGCTATTGGTATTTATTATTAGGCCTACATCATAACATTTAGCATAATGTTATGTATGAAGTGCATTGAAATATTTCACATTGCATTGACATACTGCTGAATATCATAACGTGTTAAATACCAATAATTATCAAAATTATATTAATGTGTAGCTTAATTTATCTTCTTTGTATAAAGTATAGGGTTTATCTCAGTAATTTGATAATTAATACCATTACTTAGGTACTCAACAGAGTCATTATCAGATGAGATTTCTATCTCAAGTAGACTGCTAATATAATTCAGCACTGGTCAGCTGATAAGCTCACTGGGAATCTAGCACGATAAGGGTTAAGTCAAAATAATTAAGTTTTCCACTAAGATGCTTTATAAATACCAGCCCTGCAGATCACCCCCTATTGTTATTATGTCAAATTGTCTGACTGTTGTAAGAAGTATTGCAGAGGGTATTTAGTGTTCTATAGCTCTATAGACCTTTCCGAAACTATGTTGTCTCCCTTGATCGATCATCGATTAGGTATCTTGATATTCAATCGACGACAAATGAAATTTGAAAACTTAAGTTTTATTTTTGAACTGTTAAACAATTTTAAATTAGTACGAAAGGTGTACAACTTATATTTGAACAAAACTGAACATCGTATTTTGTCATACTTACACAATAAAATCGATTTATTTCTAGTAATCCATATAAGAAAAGTTTTTAAGAAGTAAATACACTAATTTTGTTTCATATTTGCATTATATTTTTAACAAAAGTCAAGCATCTTGTGGAGAGCATTGTGTTTTGTTTTTTAAGACAAATTGCCCCTAAAGAAGCATAAAAAAGTGTTGGTATATTACGAATTACCCATGTCAGTGAAGACAGTTAGTAATATTTGTCATATGAAGGGTGATACGAGGGGTGTTCGAAAAGAAATGCAATTTACTCTATAACTTTTTATTGAAAATTTTATAATTTTAAGCGTTATTGTCATGGTAAGACATAAAAAATAAGCGGTTACATAAGTCATGATAAGTGAATGCTTAATAGAAACACTCACTTATGTAACCGCTTATTTTTTATGTCTTGACATGACAATAATGCTTAACATTATCCACACACTAGTTCATGACATCGAATGATATGTTTTAGGGTAAACGATATAAGAATAACTTGTTTAGAATATTTTTATTGTGGAAAAACCTAAACTAGCCATTTTTTTTAAAATAGCCCATAGGTAGGTTGTTACTTGTAGTAAGATATCAAACATCGTTTTCCATGCGATATTTTGGGGCAAAACCTTTAAAAATATAAACAAAACTGTGAGTTTTAGGAATCGGTTGAATACAAAGTTATTAATAAGTTTATTTGATAAATAATCACTGTGATAGGTACACAGTGCCTTGTAGTTTAATGCATTAAAGATAAGTTGCCAAAATTTTGCGCTAAATGAGTCTTTTGGGGGTAAAATATTACAAAAAATAAACGAAAAGTGTGAATTTGGGGAATCGGTTGATTATTTTGTAATTTTTACCCCATAAAATAAATACTGCACATTATGGAACTTGATTTCAGTATTTTACAAGACATCCATAACAAAATCCAACAAAATTGTTTTCTGTGTATTTTATTTTCCTTTTAGTAAATGTGGCACTTACAAGGGGACCCGAGCTAATTAAATGACGTCATCATAATTATTGTATTAACGCGACGTCAATAACGTCATTCCAATCGTCATGTCTAGTTTTCATCATGTCCTAGCATGTCACTAAGTTTGACCATTTTGAAAAGGTAAAACTTTTTGGAAACCTTAAACATTAAACTACACAATTCTATCAAAATGTAAAGAGTTGAAATTTTGATCTCAGGTTGGAAATCCCACAGCAGCGCTCATATGGTCTATTCCATAAACAATTTGACGCTATATGCAATATTTCTGAAGTTTTCCATGCACACAATATCTATAGAACCTTCTTGTAACATATTTGTCCATTGGTTCTAGTTTTTGAATTGTAAGCCCTTTGTTGATGAAGAAAATCGAATGAATCATTTCCATCAGTGACTTAGTGTGTTTTACAATTACGGATTTCTTAGAATTTCTGTTAGCACATATATGATGTTTCCGCTTCATTCTTGGTTAATGATAGTGAGCGTATGTCCCTACCTTTAATATACTATGTAAAAACTTCTCCTGAAAGTACTGAGGGTATAACTTTAATATTTTCTTGTTATTTAAAATAATATGACGTTTTGGGCACCACGTAATGCGCATGGTATCCAGTGGGTACAACTGTTGTTAACTTCAAGAATTTCGAGATTGTAAGGGCAGCTAACAGTCCAACTTTTAATATTGCAGCTTTGAGGAGAATATCAAACTTTTGATCAATGTTGAGTCTGAGTGTTGTTGTTTTCAGTTGACCACATGTGTTGTTTGCTTTCAGATGCTATTGACCTACTTTGAAACATTTAATAAAAGTGTTTAAATGCGGAAAGACACATTACGATGTCCTTTTATCTAAACAAAAAGTTCATTATGAATAAATTTATCACTTAAATTAAGTTTAGACCCTTCTTTTAATATAAGGCATAATTTCAGTCAGTTTGACGATACGTTTTTCAAACGTCTTTAGCTTAGTATAAATTAGTAAGTGTTTATTAAACATACATTATGACCAAACTAATAGATGGATTTCAACAAAATTTTACCCAAGTGCACGAAACCCCTAAAACTACCAAGATATGAATGGAATTGCATTTCTTTTCGAACACCCCTCGTATACGGTTTGGCGAAATGACACCAAATATCAATCAAAGTGATGAAAGCCCTGGATGTGTTCGAATGATTGCATGCAGAGGAAGTATAAATTAACGATGATGTTGCTGTATATTTTACAATCTTAACGTTTCTTATGAATTACTCACTGTCGTGTAGCTGTGCCGGACGGAATTTTCCGTGAGTTTGTCGAGACACACCAAGATGGCGGACTGTTTGACAGCGAAAAGGTAGGCGCTTGTTTCTTCTCTTCTTATAGTCTTTTGTAATGCTTTTATGTCTATTTTTTGTTGGATACGATGTAGGTAGAATTGCCGTGTTCATCGATACAGGTGCCATGCCTGGTATTGTAGTATTATTCAATACCACCGTGTTTGAACCAGAAAACAAGTGAGTAAAGTCCATTTTTATCTATATTTCGTAATTTGTCCTTCAAATGGCCATAACCTTGACCCCAAAGTGGTCCTTCCTGTATGTCCATTTGATGTACAAGAAATTATATCACAAAATACAGTTTTGAAATTCTCCATCATCCCATCATTACTATATATAAGAAAACAGGTTGGCAACGCTTTTTTCTCGCCCCTACACGAATCCGCTATTTAACGCATCAACGGGCCAGGAAATGGTTGCGTAAATTCAATGAGGCGACGAATTCTGCAATGTATTCGCAAAAACGGAGATCACACTGGTTATTGATGGTTTTTAGAACATTACTAAAGCATACAGTCAGTAATTTCTTGTTTCCAATTGCAGTGTGCTTACTTTATTATTTTTTTCAGAAATTTTTATTTCGACCCCTCTCAACTGAATTGTTCACACAAAGTAAGAAATATCTTATTTGTATCCAAAAAAATGCACAGAGACACCAATATTACATTGGAGCTTCGATGACAAAAACAATTAACCCCGAATATAAACTTATCAACAAAATATGCACTTTTGAATGCTATGTAAAGTTTTCATTGTACATAAAGCAATCAATTGATCTACCATTTACCGTGTTTAAGTTACATTTTAGGCAATATACGCTGGTATAGTTCAATTTTGAACCCTGAGTCATGACCTTTTCGACTAGTCCATTTTGCGGGTAGACGATGGCTTATTTGGTTCCGAGGGAATTGTTTAATGATATGATTCTTACAGATATGTCTTTGTAATCGAATTACAGTTTAGAACAGTCGGCAATTCAGAATTGCTAACCCACTAATCGCTGGTTGAATCATCAATTCGCTAATTTTTTAATATCAATATTTTATGTTATTTAAAGAGACTATAAGTTAAAGCGATTTTTTTTGTGTTTTTTAAATGATGCATAAAAAGGTGTCGATTCAATATATTTTTCATTTTTCTTATTTCGATCGTTTGTGTTTTCCGAGCGTTCTGACAACTTATATTACGTTGATTAGCCGTCAGAGCGTTCTACAATATACATGTAACAAATATAGTTTGTCACATAAACTAGTATTACGCACATTTTGCAAGTTAAGCATTTAAAAACTATAAAATAAAAAAATATTTTGGTGGGATTTGAACCTTGGTCTGACCAAAGTTAATTTAGAATATACGAGGGTTGATCGGGAAGTTCGTATAATTTTGTTGTGAATCGAGTTGTTTTACTCATAAAGAATAATAAATAATACCATCACAATATTCTATGCATTATCAAACTCTTTTATAAAAATTAGAAAAATACACCAAACAGTTACATAGTTACGACGATTCCTAAACAGTCACTTTGCATAGACGCCGCACATCAGAAAACTAAACGACGTCACATAACGTTAAACGCAATGTAGGTCCATTGTATGGAGCACTTTCCCCACGAAGTCACAACACAAGGCTACGAATGTCTGATTTTCGGCATACCTAGCTCTTTCGTACAGAACCCATACATAGTTAAAGGAGATTTCTCGAGCACGCTGACTATCAGTCTAATGGTTTTTCGTCTGTCTTTTCGGATGATTCCTCGCACTTTTCACGTACACACGGAATCACTGTCGATGGCAACCTTTCTCTATTGTTGACTTCAGTCGATCTTCTGTGCACTTTGAATCGTCTGTGTTGTTTGTTGGTAACTGTCGGGCTATACGTTTTAAATTATCGCACATTTTCATCTTTTCATTTGTTTCAGTCAGTGTTTTTTCATATTCCCACGCAACATTCTGTAACGCGCCTCAATTCAGTGTCACCCGTTGACGTCATAACGTTGTTTCCGTTTCATTATTTGTTCAGATAAACTCAGCGCTAAATTGATAGCGGATGTAGTAAACAACATTATATTTTTTTGGAAATGACGTCGACGTATGATGTGTTATATTTGCGTGAATTTTAGTCACACATAATACTTTAAAAACGGCATTGTTTCAGGAGAACGAAAGATGAAAAATGTAGCAAGTTTGGTGTGCGGCAACCACGTGTAGTAGCGTTGCCAAGGGTACCGTTAATTGCCGCATAACTTGGCGGATTTTTATTCCGTTCTATATTTCAACTTCAATCATGTTGATCATCCAGATAGTGAAGTTTCATCAATATTTAACTTAAAATAAATAATTTATTTACCATGCACGCACCTTAGTCAACATAGTAAGTAAAGTAAGTAATAAGTTAATTACGTAAATAAATATATATATTACGAGGCAAACATATTTTCAAGGGTTCGAAAAGGCAAAAGTACAAGTCCTCGGGCTTCCCCCGCCCCATAGCTCGGGCTTGGTTTCAATTGACTGCTGCAATGCATTTAGATGTAGGTTAATGTGTTGGAAAGGTTGTTGGTGTCCCAGTAACTGCAGACACTTGCCAATCATGCGATCTAGACTACTAGTCCTATCCACAGGTGTACCGCTGTATCTCTCTGGTATGTAGGGTCTAAAAGTAAACTAGACAGGCTGATGTCTCCAAATGTCTGCTGATGGTCCAGTCCCGTATGATAACGTGGCACGGTGGTCAAGTGGATAACACTCTTGGCTACTGATCAAGAGGTTCCTGGTTCGAATAGCAGACGGGGCACTTGGTCATTTCTGAAACGCTTTTCAGTGTTTCCCACCCAACTAGTGACAATTAAACTGGTTGGAAACACAGAGGTAATCTCGCATGTATCAGTGCTATACACCGGATTTATCAGTACTTTTTCAGTACAACACCGACCATATCAGTTTTCTTTAGTAGGCCTAATTTGTATAACCAATTTTGTGACAGTTGACCAAACTGATATACGTTTGTAAACATCACATTACCCCGGACACACTGTAGCACTTTTGACTACCTCAGTTGACCGCAAACAAACAACATTGACATTAGCTATATAGTATTGTATCCACATTTTGAGTTTAATTGATTTGATTATTATAGTTTTCCTAACAAAAATATTAATAATTGTATTTCATAATTTCAGTAATACACAGATATTATGTTTGGGGTCCAGTGGACTGGAGAAGAGGATTGGTTTAGAGAACAGTTAGCTGACCTGTTGTGAACTTGTGAAAGCGGAGACTAAGTCTAAGGTAAAAATTTGACTCAATTTTGCTTTTGGTCTACTTGGTTCTTATCCATTCTTATCCATGTAAGAAGTGTCCTACCATTGTGTTTTTATACCCCCCGCACAACGAGTTGTAAGGGGGGTAAACTGGATTCAGCTTGTCTGTCCGTAGACTCATGCTTGTAGACGCAACTTCTCCTACAGTTTTTGCAGCATTTCCTTCAAACTTTAAAAGATGCACAACCTCAACATGTAGATGTGCATAAAAAAGAATAAGCTGCAATGACTTTTGCCACGCGGGGGTATTTTAGTTCTGCAATCATGATGTGTGACATGGTGCCAATAATCTGGATTGTAAGTTTATATGCACTTTCATACTTACATGTATACTTTATATTTGTATATATGCAATGTTTTTGCATTTCTTTCATTTTATTGTTAACCTTGCAACAGCTTTCCCATTTGTTGTTTGGCATTCATCTGATAGCATTGAAATGAATAATTTACCCTTTCACATTGGCTTGGTCCCATGCAGTCATTAAATAGACTTTGTCACCATACTCCCTGATACAAAGTATATCAGGGGCAACATTGGAGTCAAGCTTGAGGTCGGTCAGTTGTTTGGTCCAGCAAATTTTGTTCAGGCTATTTCTCGGTAACCAATTGTTGGATTTCAACAAACTTTGCATGACTGATCAGTACCAAGCCGATTTGTGAACATCGTCGGCACACTTGGTCTGATTATTTTTAAGGGAGTTATTGCCCTTTGTTTTTAGCTCACCTGCCACAAAGTGGCAAGGTGAGCTTTTGTGATTGTTTTTTGTCCGTCGTCCGTCCGTTAGACTTTTCACCGTTAACACTCTAACACTTTCAACTTTCAAACTTGGTCAGTAGTTGTATCTCAATGAAGTCTAGGTCAAGTTTGAAGTTGGGTTATGTGGGGTCAAAAACTAGGTCAAAAGGTCAAATAATAGGATAACCTTGTTAACACTCTGGAGGCCACCTTTTTGCTTTGATCTTCATCATCTTTGGTCAAAATGTCCATCTTGATGACCTTAAGGTCACATTTGAAGTTGGGTCATGTAGCTAAAAGACTAGGTCAATATGTCAAATAATAGCAAATTGATCAGCACCAAGTCATATCAATTTTAAGGGTGTTATGTCCCTTTGCTTTTGACACTGATTTTGTTTGGTTGGATTTCAATGAAACTTTGCATGACTGATTCAGATTAAGTAGTTAGTCAAATAATGATAACTGCATGCATAGTAGTACACAGTAGTAAGTATCAAAACGTAAATTTACTCAGAACATGATTGTGTGACTCATATAATACAGTAAGAGATTACATTTATTTCCATGTGTCTATTCTCATGTATATTGTTTGTACATGTATACTAATTAATACATTGCATTTCATGATATCAGATTCATTATGTCATAAAAAAGAGACAGCAAATTTTAGTTGAGGCCTAATTCATATACACTAAGAGCTACAGATAGTCAAACAGACTTTAGATGTACAATGACAGTGGTATTCCACATATTAAATATTTTATCAGTAAGTAATTATATTTGTTTTTCAAATGCATAAGTATGTCTCCCACATATCGGTATATAGTGTCTGGGGGACAGGCAAATTGATTTTGACTCTCTGGATGGGTGTCACAAATTGTGTCCACACTATTTCTCCTTAACCATTGGTTGTATTTCAATGCAACTTCACATGAAGTACCTACCTAGTTGTTCATATTGTCAGGAATTATATATTGGATTTTGGAGTTAAGGGTCTCATAGGTAAAAAACCCTTCTAAATTTACTTTTTGGGTCAACAAATATTGTGTGTTTATAATAATTAATATAATCTGTGGAATAAGTTTTTCGTATCATAGTTGATTTATCACATAACCTGCTGCAGCCTAGCTGTGCCATAAAGCTGTGCCGGAAATATCGCTCTCAGAAGGTTAGCCAATTCCAACTTCGTCAAGACTTTTAGCTCATTGTACCGCTAAATTTTGGTTGAAACATACCTAGTATCACAACATCATCATTTTGAAAGATACATGTAATGAGCCTTCTCTATGTGAAAGGTTATGTGATAAGAAAAATCTTCCATTCTTACAATATTTGAGACAAAACAAAAAATAAAAAGTGATAGTGTGACTTTTAACATGTTTAACATTCACAAGAAGTGGTGTTGTAGATAGCAACAGTACTTTCAAAGTTACAATGCTTAATGTAAATTAAGTAATTGAAATTATTGTTTAAAATATCTTCATAATTTACAGCTTATCTGGTAGAACCATTAAGACGCCAAATGGATAAAACATCATTTGGTGTGAATACATTGTAGTTAGGAAACTACATCAGACAAGAAAGCTTCAACAACCATCTCAAGTGTGTGCTCTAAACCAGGTATCTATTCTGTTTTATAATCAGTGTTTACTAAGAACATGTTGTGACAAAGACAGTTATCTGACAACTTTAAGCTTTTTGGCTTCATGCATTTTCATAAAAGAGTATTATTTACACTGTGTGCTCATAGATTATAACACAGTACTTACATTATCCTCAAGAAACAACTGACACTATGTCCACATAAATCAGAGCCTGAGAAATGATATAACTGTCACTGGTAAGCATGAACTTCAGTTGATGTTTGAACCTAAGCCATTAACCCATTCATTTAGTACACTATTGACTACATACATAACCGGCAGATACTAATAAATGTATTGATAATTTCTGTGTTAAACATTCAATTATTATTTATTTGCATGTATGTGTATGTTATGATATGTTTTTGATCTCATTAATTGTGTCTCCTGAATATAGTTTGGGGAGACATATTGATTTTTACTGTCACAAAGTCTGGCTGCGTCTTTTCTTCTTAACCACTGGCTCGATTTCAACGAAACTTCACATGAATGCTTTGTACCAAGCATTGTTGAACATTTGTTATAATTGCATATTTTTTGTTTCAGGTGCAACAGATTATATGCAGATACAGGCATTTACTCCGTGTACAAACCAAATCACTGTACAACTGTTTGGGATACTATACACCGCTAAATCCGCTATGCTTCCTATTTCATTGTGCGATGACCGGAAAATATACAGACTCTATGATATGCCTAACCTCAAGCCTTTGTGGACGGCTGGCATTGATGCCTGTCTGTTACATTGTCTTGTCGTACCCTTAAATGTTTTGCTCTCTTGTTGCTCTGACTTCTGATAGGTCATTGAGTACTTTCTGTGCTACTCGATGGTTGTATTTTATATAATGTTTCATGTTTTACATTCTTTTATTACCGGTCACTGTGGCCTTTTTGTTAGGGGGCATTACATGGCGGGAAACATTTATTTACACTGTCCTGTTCTATAAGGTTGTCTATTGGGTAAGTGTGAGGTTTGGTGCACTGTAAAACGTTTAAGCCCCCAGTGACAAGTGTCACTGTCCGTTCCAAGGCGGAAGCCCTTTAGTCAACCTTCCTCTGTGTATGTACTGTCCACTTTATAGTATAATTGGAAAAAATACAAAAATATTTGGCCACTGTGCCTTTTGTTAAACTTTATTAATTTTGTATGTGCCATTCTGCAATTGCGTTGTCCAGCACAAGGCTGCTTCGTATCCTTCAAAATTGCATATACTCAGTGTCTGTTGTGGATTGTCCTTGTGGTGTATGTTTTGTCCGGTTGTTAATTTCTTACCAACTGGCTCTTGTTCCGTTTTAGTTTGACTGACTTAAGCAGCAGACTTTCGGGATTGGATGCCCCGTTTTGTATTACATGTTCCTGTGCTAGTTTTTTATGTATGTTCCGCGCCTTTTCGAGTGAAGTTGTATATTTTCTGTGCCTTTTTGTTCTCGCGTTTCCCGCGGTTTCTGTTGGGGTCGGTGCTACTTCCGGTAGTTTCGTATTTTGTTTAATTATTATAATATGGGTTTGTATCTGGATCTAAACGCCAATTCCGTTTACAATCGAGTTTTTCATTTTTAAATAATCGATAATATGCCATAATTTCTCAGTATTTAATTTTTTGACCGGGGCCAAAAGGAGCTAGGAGTTAACTATTTATTCGTATTTGCCGGTTGTCCTCTTACTATTTCGTCCCCGCGGTTCGCATCCTACCGGGTTCGTTCATGAGTCTATGTACAGCTGTGGAGTTATGGATGTAGTGTTCTGTCCCCTGAGGTCATTTAATGGAGTTTTAAGTCCCCTACCGGTTTTTGACCGGAGGGGACTATTGGTTTGCCATCTGTCCGTCAGTTTTGGTTCTGACGGAAATTGTTGTTGATATGGCAACATACATATTGACAATGGCTTTACACCGGTGGGGGACTTCTGTATTGCATGCAATTCAGTACGTCATATCTCGATTTGTTCAATTACGTCATTTTACTTAATGAAACTGGGTCACTCGTTTTAAGGTTTTCAGATTTTTTGTTGCTGAAATCGGGCCTTTCTACGTTTTAATACTGTTACTTAACTTTTAGACTGTAGGCTGCTAAAACTATGTAGTTCAGCAGTTTTACTGTTGTTACTAGGTCATTCAGCGTAGGCATTCCGCCTTTTGGTTGCTGTATCTTTTCTACTGGGTCATTCAGCTAGTTATAATTTATTATACTTTTCGACAGCTTGGACTTGGGCGGATCTGCGCTTGTTTAGTTGGGCATTGTGCTTTGTGTGTTTTTAATGTTTTCTGTGCTCGGCTGGATAAGTTGAGTGCTGCCTTCCCTGTCTGACTTAATATACTGTTTTTGTATGACTTATTGTGATTGAAACATCCCGTGATTTCCTATCACTGTACAACTTATTGCAAGACTTCAATTCAACGGGTACTCCTTATTGCGATAACCGGAAGTTGACTTGTTTATACACTGTGATTAATGTATGTCTTCTATGCATATGTTCATATTTGAAGTCTGCTGTGAGAAGTGTGTTTGGAGCTGAAGTTTTGAAAAACAATTCTACAATGTAATAACAAAATAAAGGATGTTGAATGTGCGGATTTTATTGCTAACAGTGGAGTTATGGCTCTCTTAAATATTTTTACCTAGAGTCATAAGTGTAAACGACTGTTGGTTTGAAATGTATTGTACATTTGTGCATTACGTCGTTTAATACTGTTATAAATGTGAACAATAGCAGCAGAGATATAGTCCATGGGTTATGAACAAAGAGTTAGGCCACAATGGTTTTTGTCTGTAAATCTCAATTTAAGTAGAATGTCATGACTGTTTGAAAATTATTTCCTGATAAGCTGCATAATGTGTTCCAATATTGAGTCCTGCCTGAGGTCGGTCGGTTTGTTGGGCTATGTATATTTGTCAACGCTAATTCTCCGTAACCATTGATTTGAAGGATTCATCAGTACCAAACCTATGCTAAGTTTTGCACATCAGCATACTTCTAATGCTTGCAGTATCTGGGGTATTCATCACATTCAGTGTTATTTCTTGTTAATATAAGTAACATTGTATTAATGTATCCTATGCAACAACTATTCTACAAATGGGTTTTTCACAACTTCATCATGATGTGGTATTTTCTCCAATGGAAGTAATGTATGTGTATATTAGATGTTCCTTACTTGTTTGAATATACATGTAGGGTTAATACAGTATTCAATCTACATTATAGTTCAGAGAATTTGACACAACTCGACCTGCTATTGGCATAATTTCACAGCTAATTTATTGTCTATATTTATAACCCCAGTTGTATGTTTTCATAAGGTGGAAGGATCACGAAGACGCTTGAGGTGTAATACAAACACAAATCTTAATCTAAAGAACCGATATTGCACAATTTGTTCGCAGAAATTTATAAATTCAAAGCAAGTACCTCGTAATATATTCATGCATAAAGGTCTGGATTACGTCAAATTCTCTGTGCTATACTCATCATACCAAATGCAGCATTTTTATCCTTTGTAAGTGTTGAGAACAGTAACCTTTTCAAAATGTAGACTTTGTTCTCTATTAATGGAATAGTCTAACCTGTCTTTAGCAGCCATCCAATGCAAAGGGCCACCTTGGCTGTTCAAGATCAGTGTATACTTAATAAAGATTTTGTGTTGATCTGATTGCAATGTTGATTGCTTGTAGAAATTAGGGTTGGGTACCTGGACAACAGATGTGCAAAAACTGTCTCAATAAAGTGCTGGTAATCTGTATGAATGAAATTGTTGTATTTGTTTTACTAAACCCTAAAAGGTACAGCAGTTGTCCCCTTATATTAAGAACAGAAATAGTGTTCTCAGGCTACTAGCAGCATATTGACATGATGTTCTCAGGTCATGTGTAATCAGGCAGTTACCTTGGAAATTGCATGATAAAATGTGTAGTTGTGTCTGTGATCTAGTGCTTGGTGTGCAAGATTTGTAACACGGCCATTCAGGTTTGATTCCCGCTTGTGGCAAGTCATTCTCTTCAATAATGTTGATTTTCCTCCACATGTGGTGAAGTTGCTCGTATCTTGTGGAAGGGTAAATTGGTACTGGTTGAATATGAGGGGTGACCAATATATTCTTGTTTTCTAACTTTTTAAATATTAATTCTCGAACAATTGAATTACCAGGAAATGTAGATCTGTCAAATATCTTGCCATTAAATTAATTAGTTATATTGTGGCCAAGGTGAAACACGCCGGTACTTGCTACTCTAATGGTGGCACCTGGAATGACGTCACATGATGACCAATGTCACACGCCCCTTGCATGAATAAAAAGATGTTACAAGTGCATTCGGTTGGAGATATCTTAGACTGAATGATGCTAATTTGCTTTTGAGCTTTGCTGTCAAAACAAAATTGTTAGATGAAATGTTCTTGAATTTATTGATCACCCCTCGTACAGTCCAAAGAACCTGGTTAGGTGGTAGGTGAGTGGGTATCGGTATATAACTGCAAAATTGTTGAAAAACGGCATTAAACCATAATAAATCATCAATGCACAATGTATCTTGGCCAAATAAAGAGCATGGGTGGTTCAAGTAACATGATTAAAATATTTGTCTTCGTGTGGTAATTCTAGTTGCCATTGATTCAGTTCATGAAGTCAACCGAATTTCTGATTTCAAGCAACTAATTCATTTGAAAGAATCATCTTTAGCAGAAATGTTAGTTCTTGCTTTGTTAATAAACTTGTGTCTGTCTGAATAATTTAGTATAATTTGGGTTCCTAAATCACACATATTCTTTAGCCTTGTATGTTTGTCTGATGTCGTCTCCTGTAAGTCTAAAAAAATGGTTTGTTTCCGGTAACATACCCTACATAAGCAGCTAGGGAAATGCAGTTCAGTAAATATGGTTCAATTTTCTTTCACATAGAGAAAGAGCAAATACTCTAAGAAATTAAGAAAATAGTTGGGGATTTAAACAGGACTGCAGCAAATTTCTAGGCCAGGGCAGGATACTGGAAACCAATATTTTTTGTTGTATATGTCTTGTGCTTAACATCCATCATCATTATCTACCATCTAATACAATTTTAAGTGAAAAAAACAATAAATTGATCAATAGTTAATTTATTTTTTATTTGCGATACACAGTCAAACAAGTTTTATAACTTATTTAGCAATGTCATCATAACACTTTTCTAATCCGGGATGGTATCCAAATCCGGGATGGTATCCAAATCCCATGATTATATGTATGAGAAGCCAGTTTCTTCATGTCAAAATTCAAATAAGAAAAAAAAGCTGGTACCACTTTATCTATAGAATTACACGACCACAGTGCAAACCCCTAGACCTGACACTAAATGCGTTACCCATACTGACAAGACTGGTAACTCTGACCTATATTTATGGAGTTATCTGCCCTTGTTTGGACTTAGTACATAGAAAGACTATCAATGGTATCCACTTGAAACTCAAACGTAGTTACTCACCATCACAAGGTCCATACTGACAAGGCTGGTAACTGTGACCTATATGAATGAGTTATCTGCCCTTGTCACTTTTAGAATTTTAACTCACAGATGAGCAAGGATACTTAGTATGAGAAAGTCGCGCGTCCAGCACTCGTAGGCAGTACTCTTTGTTTTTGTATAAGCACAGGCGGTATTTTCTTCATATATACACACTCAATTGGTCTGTCATCCATCAGTTGACTGTAGTAGACATGTAGTAGACATGTAGTGTTTGTCAGAAGAAAAAAGATGCCCAATCTGTTGAAGAAAAAAACAAGCATTAATACTTTCTAAAAGAATGCATAATTTATTAACCAGGTTTTGCAACAATTGTATTGGGGGTCAGTGGGGTCAAGGTCCCTGTTACTAAAAATAGAAAAAGGGTTTTCGCTCAATAAGTTGAGTTCAGATTGATCCATATTGATCGAACTTTTGGTATAGCAAGCTTGCATGGAGACGTATGCAATTTGGATGCCTCATTACGTGGACAATGCTCAGAAAACCTGGCACTGTGGCAAGGCCATAGCTAGCTTTTCAACTTTATTAAGAACAGCAAGAACTTTTTACATATCTGCCATATACTTGCTACCATGAACTCAAAAGTTCATCATCTTAAATTGCTAAGCTCTTTCGGTTATTTCATGAAACCGCATTTCTTGAACTATATGTACTAGTATATTATGTTTAAGGTAATTCATAACTCTTAAATTTTTCTGTACAAGAAGTATCAAACACATGATTTTTATGAAGAACACACTCATGATAATAATTGTGCAAACCCATAACAGTTTTGCTCGGCTAGTTTTTAAGATATTTTTAGATTTTGGGGAAGCCCCCTAAAAACTAATATTTGCATTTTACCGAAAAAAAGAAACTTAATTACATGAAACTTGGCATGCAAGAAATTTCGTATATGCAGAATCACACGATAACGTTTGTTTTAGAATATGAGGAAATTACAGCGTTCAATAATACGTCCCGATACCTTGATGACATTTTAAATATTGACAATCCTTACTTTTCTAATAAGATCGTAGAAATTTACCCAGCCGAATTAACACTAAATAAAGCTAATTCATCTGATACACGCGCATCATTCCTAGACCTTGACCTTGCTATAGAAGCAGGTCAACTTCGATATTGTAAATTACCCACACTTGGATGGAGATATTCCACGGTCAACTTCATATGGTGTTTACGCTTCTCAATTAATCCGTTTTGCTAGAGCTTGCTCTCGGGTGGAGGACTTTAATACTCGAAATCTTTGTATTACTAATAAGTTACTGCAACAAGGCTATCGGCTTCCATAAACGTTTGCAAAATTCTATAGGCGTAATTCAGATCTCATTTCTAAATATTGTACTAATTTAAAGACACTTCTGCGACAAGGTCTGTCTCAGCGTGAATTTTATGGTGATGTGCTTTACAAATTTCGAAGGATTCTGGGTCATAGCCACTTTCATGATGTGTTTCTCAAGATCATAAAACGTTTTCTGAGTAGAGGATATGACCCTTTAATTTTGCAACGGACTGCATGCTTAGCAGTGGGTCCATTTACAGCTCACCGCTATGCTTCTTATTTCATTGTGCGATGACCGGAAAATATACAGACTCTATGATATGCCTAACCTCAAGCCTTTGTGGACGGCTGGCATTGATGCCTGTCTGTTACATTGTCTTGTCGTACCCTTAAATGTTTTGCTCTTTTGTTGCTCTGACTTCTGATAGGTCATTGAGTACTTTCTGTGCTACTCGATGGTTGTATTTTATATAATGTTTCATGTTTTACATTCTTTTATTACCGGTCACTGTGGCCTTTTTGTTAGGGGGCATTACATGGCGGGAAACATTTATTTACACCGTCCTGTTCTATAAGGTTGTCTTTTGGGTAAGTGTGAGGTTTGGTGCACTGTATAACGTTTAAGCGCCCAGTGACAAGTGTCACTGTCCGTTCCAAGGCGGAAGCCCTTTAGTCAACCTTCCTCTGTGTATGTACTGTCCACTTTATAGTATAATTGGAAAAAATACAAAAATATTTGGCCACTGTGCCTTTTGTTAAACTTCATTAATTTTGTATGTGCCATTCTGCAATTTCGTTGTCCAGCACAAGGCTGCTTCGTATCTTTCAAAATTGCATATACTCAGTGTCTGTTGTGGATTGTCCTTGTGGTGTATGTTTTGTCCGGTTGTTAATTTCTTACCAACTGGCTCTTGTTCCGTTTTAGTTTGACTGACTTAAGCAGCAGACTTTCGGGATTGGATGCCCGGTTTTGTATTACATGTTCCTGTGCTAGTTTTTTATGTATGTTCCGCGCCTTTTCGAGTGAAGTTGTATATTTTCTGTGCCTTTTTGTTCTCGCGTGTCCCGCGGTTTCTGTTGGGGTCGGTGCTACTTCCAGTAGTTTCGTATTTTGTTTAATTATTATAATATGGGTTTGTATCTGGATTTAAACGCCAATTCCGTTTACAATCGAGTTTTTCATTTTTAAATAATCGATAATACGCCATAATTTCTCAGTATTTAATTTTTTGACCGGGGCCAAAAGGAGCTAGGAGTTAACTATTTATTCGTTGCCGGTTGTCCTCTTACTATTTCGTCTCCGCGATTCGTATCCTACCGGGTTCGTTCATGAGTCTATGTACAGCTGTGGAGTTATGGATGTAGTGTTCTGACCCCTGAGGTCATTTAATGTAGTTTTAAGTCCCCTACCGGTTTTTGACCGGAGGGGTCTATTGGTTTGCCATATGTCCGTTAGTTTCGGTTCTGACGGAAATTGTGGTTGATATGGCAACAGACATATTGAAAATAGCTTTAAACCGGTAGGAGACTTACGTCATATCTCGATTTGTTCAATTACGTCATTTTACTTAATGAAACTGGGTCACTCGTTTTAAGGTTTTCAGATTTTTTGTTGCTGAAATCGGGCCTTTCAACGTTTTAATACTGTTACTTAAATTTTAGACTGTAGGCTGCTAAAACTATGTTGTTCAGCAGTTTTACTGTTGTTACTAGGTCATTCAGCGTGGGCTTTCTGCCTTTTGTTTGCTGAATCTTTTCTATTCAGTTTTTAAACAATGAGACTAGGGGCGTTTAATTTTCATGGTCTGTAGTGTGTTGGACACTTCTTCGTTTTAAGATTTCTTACAGCTAAAGCGGGGCAATATAGTCCTTTTGCTGTGGAAACTGGGTCATTCAGCTAGTTAGTAGGTCATCCGACTATACGGGCCTTTCAACGTTTTAATACTGTTATTTAACTTTTGAGACTAAAGGCTGCTATAACTATGTAGCTCAGCAGTTTTACTGTTGTTACTAGGTCATTCAGCGTAGGCATTCCGCCTTTTGGTTGCTGTATCTTTTCTACTGGGTCATTTAGCTAGTTATAATTTATTATACTTTTCGACAGCTTGGACTTGGGCGGATCTGCGATTGTTTAGTTGGGCATTGTGCTTTGTGTGTTTTTAATGTTTTCTGTGCTCGGCTGGTTAAGTTGAGTGCTGCCTTCCCTGTCTGACTTAATATACTCTTTTTTATGTGTATTTTAAATGATATTTGAAAATATGTGATTTTTCATTTTTAAATGATACGAAAAAAATTGTTGAACAACATACTGTTTTCGTACATGCAACCAGTAGAGTAACTATTATAGAAGTTTTATCCAAAATTTCATGGCAGTTTTTTTTAAATTGACACTTAAGGGATTTCAGAAATGTCGAAAACCAGGAAAGTTTACAAAATACATCAACGTTTTGAATACGTTGTATCCAGTTTTCGCGATATGTTTTTGAAAAGTGTATATTTAAAGATGAGCCCAGTTTTAGCTATATGCTCTTTTGCATTAGCTTGTCTATATTCCTACGAAATAATTGCCAAAGAACCTTCCTCTAAAGTGGTCGGGATGCCTGCTAATCAAATATAAAATCTTGTGAAGGCGCATTAAAATACGTTTCACATACGTTGTAGCTAGAATTCGTGTTCAAACATGTAGAATAAATGCAACATAAAATTTCAGCTATAGTTTTTTTCTGCAAGTTTATAATAGTATAATATAGCAATAACTATACAGTAAATTCGCGATTTTAAGACATGAGAATATGCTGACATATCAATTTTAAGTTTTTCGTACTATTTCATCATGGTAGTCAGACGCTTTCAATACGTCTATTTACACCGATTTCAAACTACCGCTCAACTGAAGAGTGTGCAATCACCTTATGAAGTTTGAGGGTAAATACCTGTAAGACCAAAACAAATCACTATTGTGGTTCTGGTAACATGCTTAAACATTGTAGGAAATACATTTTATTTTCAAATTTATTTTATTGGTTTTAGTTTTATACACTGGAAAATCACTGATCCGCAGTGACTTTCTGCAAAATACCAATGAAGTGTTTATTGTATAGGAACGAAATTTGGGTCAGTCGGTTTACTAGAACCACAATATCGATATATTTTGGCCTAATGAACTTGGAAAGTCCTTCATCTTTATGAAACTTAGTCACAATGATCATCGTGTGACAAAGAGTGATCATAAAAACTCAACGGTGAACCTGAGGGCCTGCAAAAGTAACAGGTGAGCTAAAAAGTGGTGATTGCATACTTTAACTTTACCTTAAGTGTAACGTTTCGGTGGACTGGAGCTTTGTTCAAGTGCCAAAGATTTATATTTCGAGGCATGGTATAACTTCGGCCTTCTATCAAATGTTTCTTTCACAGTTGTTGGACTCATAACACACTGGTAACCAATCCAGACATTCACCCAAAATACATCTTGAACTAGATCTGTGTTGATAACCAACTTCTGAAAAAGTAACATCAGGATAAAATACATTAGGACCGCATTTTGTTATCGCCTCCATGTCTATCTGTCTGCCCGTCCGTCTGTCGTTAGCAATTTCCCTTCTGCCGTGTCACTCTTGAGTCCCTTGAAGGAATTTAAAGGAACCTGATACAAATGTTCACCACACCAAGACGACGTGCGGAGCGCATGTTCTGGATGGGTGGCTTCAAGGTCAAGGTCACACTTAGGGGTTAAAGGTCATATGACATTGTTTCCCTTGAGTTCTGTAACTCTTGAACCCCTTGAAGCATTTTAAAGAAACCTGACACAGATGTTCACCACATCAAGACGATGGGTCGCTTTACAGTCAAGGTCACACTTAGGGGTTAAAGGTCATGTGACTTTGTTAACCATTCGAGGAAAGCAAATTACTGCTTGTCGGCACCAGATGTTCTTTATTTGTGGGGAACCGATTTTTAAATAAATTAGCATAAATGTTCAAAATGATTAGATAGCATTTTAAGTGCAAGACACATGTACAATGCTCAACGGTCAAGGTCACACATGAAGATAAAAATAGACGTAATAGTGCTCTATATCTCAGTCATGCTCACCAGTATTCTAATTGCCTGCTTTGAGAATTGGTACATCATGAAATATGCAGGTCAATTTTGAATTCCGTCAATTAAAACAGTTTTGACACAGTTATGCCCCTTGCCCATTATACATGTGAAAATTATAAGATTCCAAAATTCCAGGGGGCAGGTTCCCAAGTTTGTACACCCTAAAGATATGTATATGAGGCCTGACCTAAAAATGAAAGTTATAACTGCATGTAATACACTAGCCAATTGAAACCATGGACTCCCACTGCGGGGAACTAGCTAGCTGCCCCATGTTTTACCTAAATATCGATGCTTTTGTTTCACGCCAGATTAACGTGGAAATATAGGCTAGCCCTGACTATACCCGTGATGTATAGGTCGGGGGCAATTTGCTGGGGTTTTACCATGTATACATGTATGGGGGAAGTCCAGGGGTGGAAAGGCCGTGGTTTCAATTGACTGGTGCATCAGCATGTAGCGACACACATGCAATCAACTTTTAGACTGCTTGTTTCACAATAGACACAGCATTTAGAATCAAACAACGTAATTTGATTCTGTTCTACTTTCGTTTTTATCATATCAGACATGAATAGGGCCTAACTCATCGAACGATTGACGCTAGTATGCAGGCTAATAATTAGCCATTTATAATTATCTAAAGATATAAATCGATGATCTTACATGAACAATATAGAATGCATAAGATAAGAACTTACTTCAACAGATCTTCGTTAATCAAGTTGTTTTTCGTTAACGACGAAGACAAGAAAAGCGTCTATGGATGTTGATGATGTATAGCAATCTTACGAGCAATCTGATTGGCTACAGTACAAAGTTTTTGATTGGATTATCACCAACTTGCACAAAATTTTAATGAATATGCATTTGTCGAGTTCATTCATGCGCGAACTATACAAAATGTCTAAAAATAGTTTTACGAACTTTACAAATTGTCCAAAATGTCTAGTTCGTAAGTTCATAGAAAACTCGCTTTTCGTACAATAATCCTGATTCAAGCATGTGGAAACGATCAGTACGTGTTTACAACGATGTCCGTAACGTTCTCACTTTGTTTTCAAGCGGGAATGTATCATAGATTTTTATATAATGGCAAATTAGATAGTTCGCACTGGTAATCATATGGAAATTGAATAGAACAGAG
Source organism: Spisula solida (assembly GCA_947247005.1). Taxonomy (NCBI): domain Eukaryota; kingdom Metazoa; phylum Mollusca; class Bivalvia; order Venerida; family Mactridae; genus Spisula; species Spisula solida. The sequence goes on from OX365949.1 coordinate 31,262,429, forward strand.
TCGCCGTTCGCATGTTCGGTTGGACAGTTCGTCAATTCGTCATTTCGACGAACTTGACGAACTTATAGGTTGGTAGTGTTTAACTATACAAACTTATAGGTTGGTAGAGTTGGATAGTAGCAGTAGTAGAGAGTTAACGCTGTAGAGTTAAACTTGCAGATATGTATTTGACAGTGTACCTAATATTAGCGAGTTAAACTTGCAGAATCTGTATGAATGTTTCTGTATATCAGCAGGTTTAAAATGTGTATTGGTGAGAGTCGGATAAATGACAACTGCGGTCTAAATAATGCGCTTATATTTCGCAATGAAATTATGTTTAAACTAGCTTGCGGATTTGGATTAGGCAGGTTCGGAGGTTGGCGGGTTAGGCACCTTGAGGCTTTTGTTTATGGAAAGCCGGAGTTCACCTTTTGCAAGTTCGCTCTTTAATCTATATGAATGTTCATTTTTTGTCAGTTCGTCAGTTCGTAAGTTCGCAAGTTCGTAAGTTCACATGTTCGCAAGTTGGTAACTTTGCACTTGTATAGTTCGGAAGTTCGTAACTTTGTAACTTTGCTAGTTCGTAACATCGTCACTTGGACAGTTGGGAGCTTCGTTAGTTCGCAATTTCGTAAGTTCGTAACTTCAACAATTGAATGCGTCCACGTTGCCCGTGTTCCGAACTTCCAAACCTGCTCTTTCTAAATGTGCAAGTTCGCTACTACAGTCATAAACTTTACATCGGGGATATATATGTGTAGATCTACATGATTTATTAGCAGAAGTATCGAACATGCGAACTGACTAATTCGTACAGCATTTCCTAACTAGCGTCTGAGTTCCGAACTGTCGAACTGCACATTTTGCACGTTCGTCAGTTCACACTGTGTGTATATATGATTCTCACAAATCGTTTAAATTGTTGCATACTGACATTGATCCGTTTAAAAACAGAATTGCAGCGTTACGGACATCCTTCTAAATACACGCTGGTTGTTTCCCCATTTATATCACAAGATTATTGTACAAAAAGCGAGTTTAAAAATGAACTAGCGAACCACACAAATCTGCAGGTTCGTAGGTTCGTCAGTTCACTAGATATGTATATGATTCTGTTCTATTCAATTCTCATATGAAGATAGAGTGAACTGTCAGATTTCGCAAATTTGAGCCATCTTTGAAATGTATCCGTTTTAAAACAGAATCACAACATTAGTGACATCGTTCTAAGTACGTACTGCTTGTTTCCCCATTTATATATCAAGATTATTGTACGAAAACGCATTTTTGACGAACATGACAAATATTCATTTTTGCTAGTTCGACGAACATGACAATTAAAAATGAATTATTCATTTTGCTAGTTCGTGATAATCCAATCAAACAAGCCGTACTAGCCGTGGTTAGGGAATGAAACCACGCCCCCTTCTCATGCTTGACTGGTCTATCCCATGCGGAATCCTTTGGCAATATAGTTCAACGTTCAACACGCTTGATGTAAAATATTAAATCATTAAATTACTCGGGTGATATATCTATTTTATATCTTTTTCTTCGTTAAAAGACAAGGAAGCACAGCCAAACAGTACTAATATGTTAGTGACAGAAGGTATTGTAAACTGCTAATATGTTCTTTCATTGATTATCTCATATTTCCGTGGTACCCGTATTTCCGTGGAAGAGATATTACAGTTGTGTGCACCATGCACGCACCTTAGTCAACATAGTAAGTAAAGTAAGTAAGTAAATTACGTATATAAAGTATATAAAATATATATTACGAGGCAAACATATGTTCAAGGGTTTGAAAAGGCAAAAGTACAACTACAAGTCCTCGCCCTTCGGGCTTCCCCCGCCCCAATTTCAGTAATACACAGATAATATGTTTGGGGTCCAGTGGACTGGAGAAGAGGATTGGTTTAGAGAACAGTTAGCTGACATGTTGTAAACGTGTGAAAGCGGAGACCAAGTCTAAGGTACAAATTTGACTCAATTTTGTTTTTGGTCTACTTGGTTCTTATCCATTCTTATCCATGTAAGAAGTGTCCTACCATTGTGTTTTTATACCCCCTCCCCCCGCACAACGAGTTGTAAGGGGGGTATACTGGATTCAGCTTGTCTGTCCGTAGACGCATGCTTGTGGACGCAACTTCTCCTACAGTTTTTGCAGCGTTTCCTTCAAACTTTAACAGATGAACAACCTCAACATGTAGATGTGCATAAAAAAAGAATAAGCTGCAATGATTTTTGCCACGCGGGGGTATTTTAGTCTGACGAATGGAGACAATTCTAGTTGGTCAAGTCACAGGGTATTGAAACATATTTTGGTTAAGTGGTGTCTTATAAAATAAATTTTACAATGTCTTGTTATATGTGATATAATCTTTATGATATTTGATCACTATGATCATCTCAACAAAATCAGCATATTTTATTTTACCCCTACTACATGTAGGTTAGTGTAGTTATTTTTTTATCAATATTCAGGCCATTTTATCTAAATGTGGATGTCTGAATGTAAGTTCTGCAGTCATGATGTGTGACATGGTGCCAATAATCTGGATTGTAAGTTCATATGCACTTTAATACTTACATGTATACTTTATATTTGTATATATGCAATGTTTTTGCATTTGTTTCATTTTATTGTTAACCTCGCACCAGCTTTCCATTTGTTGTTTGGCATTCATCTGACAGTATAGAAATGGATAATTTACCCTTTCACATTGGCTTGGTCCCATGCAGTCATTAAATAGAGTTTGTCACCATACTCCCTGATACAAAGTATTTCAGGGGCAACATTTGAGTCAAGCTTGAGGTCGGTCAGTTGTTTGGTCCAGCAAATTTCGTTCAGGCTATTTCTCGGTAACCAATTGTTGGATTTCAACAAACTTTGCATGACTGATCAGTACCAAGCCGAGTTGTGAACATCGTCGGCACACTTGGTCTGATTATTTTTAAGGGAGTAATTGCCCTTTGTTTTTTATCCTTACAAATGTTGTCCTCACTATTTCTTTATCATTATTTGGATTTTAACAAAACATTCAGTAACTGATCAGCACCAAGTCATATCAATTTTAAGGGAGTTATGGCCCTTTGTTTTTAGTCCCCTACCGGTTTTTGACCAGAGGGGACTATAGGTTTGCCCTCCGTCCGTCAGTCCGTCCGTCCGTCCGTCAAACAATCTGGATCCTGACATTACTCAAACAGTTTCCAAGCTAGGTTTATGAAACTTGGTATGTAGATAGGGACAATAAGGGGATTATGCACGTCTAAAAATATTTTGATTCTGACAAAAATTGTGGTTGCTATGGCAACAGAAAGAGTGAAAATATGCCTAAATCTGGATCCTGCCATAACTCAGGCAGTTTCCAAGCTAGGTTTATTAAACTTCTTATGTGGATAGAGGGCAATGAAGGGATTATGCACGTCTAAAAATATTTTGATTCTGACTGTGGTTGCTATGGAAACAGAAACATTGAAAATGGCCTCAACCCGGTAGGGGACTTCTGTATTGCTTGCAATTCTTAATTACTTGTTGACACTGATTTTGTTTGGTTGGATTTCAAGTTTGTCTGTGTCTTTTCTTCTTAACGACTGGCTCGATTTCAATGAAACTTTACATGAATGCTTTGTACCAAGCATTGTTGAACATTTGTTATAATTGCATATTTTTTGTTTCAGGTGCAAAAGATTATATGCAAATACAGGCATTTACTCCGTGTATAAACCAAATCACTGTACAACTTTTTGGGATACTATACAATTCAACTTGTATGACTTATTATGATTGAAACATCCCTTGATTTCCTATCACTGTACAACTTATTGGAAGACTTCAATTCAACGTTTACTCCTTATTGCGATAACCGGAAGTTGACTCGTTTATACACTGTGATTAATGTATGTATTCTATGCGTATGTTCATATTTGAAGTCTGCTGTGAGAAGTGTGTTTGGAGCTGATGTTTTGAAAAACAATTCTACAATGTAATAACAAAATAAAGGACGTTGAATGTGCGGATTCTATTGCTAACAGTGGAGTTATGGCTCTCTAAAATAGTTTTACCTAGAGTCATAAGTGTAAACGACTGTTGGTTTGAGATGTATTGTACATTTGTGCATTACATGGTTTAATACTGTTATAAATGTGAACAATAGCAGCAGAGATATAGTCCATGGATTATGAACAAAGAGTTAGGCCACAATGGTTTTTGTCTGTAAATCTCAATTTAAGTAGAATGTCATGACTGTTTGAAAATTATTTCCTGATAAGCTGGATAATGTGTTCCAATATTGAGTCTTGCCTGAGGTCGGTCGGTTTGTTGGGCTATGTATATTTGTCAGCGCTAATTCTCAGTAACCATTGATTGGATTTCAATGAAACTATGTATGACTTATAAGAACTAAGTCTAGTTTTTTCTACTTAAATTTTTTTGAAGGATTCATCAGTACCAAACCTATGCTAAGTTTTGCACATCAGCATACTTCTAATGCTTGCAGTATCTGGGGTATTCATCACATTCAGTGTTATTTCTTGTTATAAGTAACATTGTATTAATGTATCCTATGCAACAACTATTCTACAAATGGGTTTCACAACTTCATGATATGGTATTTTCTCCAATGGTAGTAATGTATGTGAAAATTAGATGTTCCTTACTTGTTTGAATATACATGTAGGATTAATTCAGTATTCAATCTACATTATAGTCCAGAGAATTTGACACAACTCGACATAACCCCAGTTGTATGTTTTCATAAGGGGGGAGTATCACGAAGACGCTTGAGGTGTAATACCAACACAAATCTTAATCTAAAGGACCGATATTGCACAATTTGTTCGCAGAAATTTATAAATTCAAAGCAAGTACCTCGTAATATATTCATGCATAAAGGTCAGGATCAGGTCAATTTCTCTGTGCTATGCTCATCATACCAAATGCAGCATTTTTATCCTTTGTAAGTGTTGAGAACAGTAACCTTTTCAAAGTGTAGACTTTGTTCTCTATTAATGAAATAGTCTAACCTGTCTTTAGCAGCCATCCAATGCAAGGGCCACCTTGGCTGTTCAAGATCAGTGTACACTTAATAAAAGATTTTGTGTTGATCTGATTGCAATGTTGATTACTTGTAGAAATTAGGGTTGGGTCCCTGGACACCAGGGTACTGTTTTATCAAAGGACTTACGGAAATCGTAAACTTACGATTAAATTTAAATTCTTTATGATTTGGAAACAAATATAAGGTGTGGTCAATGGAGCTGCAATACTATTACTGATTCAGTTGATGAACTCATATAAACCATATCCAACAACAATTTGCAGTTGTTAATGAATTATAAAGAGTTTAAATTTGATCGTAACTTTAAGAATTTCGTAAGTGCTTTGATAAAACAGTACCCTGATGTGCAAAAACTGTCTCAATAAAGTGCTGGTAATCTGTATGAATGAAATTCTTGTATTTGTTTTACTAAACCCTAAAAGGTACAGCAGTTGTCCTCTTAGATTAAGAACAGAAATAGTGTTCTCAGGCTACTAGCAGCATATTGACATGATGTTCTCAGGTCATGTGTTATCAGGCAGTTACCTTGGAAATTGCATGATAAAATGTGTAGTCGTGTCTGTGATCTAGTGCTTGGTGTGCAAGATTTGTAACACAGCCATTCAGGTTTGATTCCTGCTTGTGGCTAGTAATTCTCTTCAATGATGTTGATTTTCCTCCACATATGGAGAAGTTGCTCGTATCTTGTGGATGGATAAATTGGTACTGGTTGAATATGAGGGGTGATCAATATATTCGAGAACTTCCCTTCTAACCTTTTAAATATTGATTCTAGAACAATTAAATTACCAGAAAATGTATATCTGTCAATTATCTAGCCTTTTAATTATTTAATTATATTGTAACCAAGGTGAAGCGCACGGGTACTTGCTGCTCTTATGGTGGCGCTTGGAATGACGTCACATGATGACCAATGTCACACGCCCCTTGCATGAATAAAAGGATGTTATAAGTGCATTCGGTTGGAGATATCTTAGACTGAATGATGCTAATTTGCTTTTGAGCTTTGCTGTCAAAACAAAATTGTTAGATGTAAAGTTCTCGAATTTATTGATCATCCCTCGTACAGTCCAAAGAACCTGGTTAGGTGGTAGGTAATGGGTCACTGTATATAACTGCCAAATTGTTGAGAAACGGCAGTAAACCGTAATAAATAACCAATGCACAATGTATCTTGGCCAAATAAAGAGCATGTGTGGTTCAAGTAACATGATTAAGATATTTGTCTTCGTGTGGCAATTCTAGTTGCCATTGGTTTTAGTTTCATCCAATTCATGAAGTTTCACCGAATTTCTGATTTCAAGCAACTAATTCAATTGAAAGAATCATCTTTAACAGAAATGTTAGTTCTTGCTAAAGCCTATGTTAATAAAATCATGTCTGTCTGAAAAATCAAGAATAATTTGGCTTCCTAAATCACGCATATTCTTTAGCCTTGTGTGTTTGTCTGATGTGGTCTCCTGTAAGTCTAACAAAAATGGTTTGTTTCCGGTAACACACCCTAGCAGCTAGGGAATGTAGTTCAGTAAATATGGTTCAATTTTCTTTCACATAGAGAAAGAGCAAATACTCTTAGAAATTAAAGAAATAGTTGGGGATTCAAATATTTAGGACTGCGGAAAATTTGTAGGCCAGGGAAGAATACTGGAAACAAATATTTTTTGGTGTATATGTCTTGCAGTTAACATTCATCATCAGAATCTACCATCTAATACAAAAGTGAAAAATACAAGAAATTGATCAATGGTTTATTTTTTATTTGCGATACACAGTCCAACAAGTTTTATAACTTATTTAGCAATGTCATCATAACACTCGTCTAATCCGGGATGGTATCCATTCCCATAATTATATGAATGAGAAGCCAGTTTCTTCATTTCAAAATTCAAATAAAAAAAAACACTGATACCACTTTATCTATAGATTGACACGATCACAGAGCAAACCCCTGGACCCGTCACTAAATGCGTTACCACTGCTCAATAGGGTAGACTGTCTCGTATTCCAAACAAACATTTTTCATAGTTTTTAGCTCGACTTTTCGTAGAAAAAAAGTAAAGCTATCGTCGTGACGGGATCGTCTGCGTTAACCCGTTAAGTTTATTGTAAGAGTCATTTTCTCAAAGGCAATCAAAGGTATCCACTTGAAACTCAACATAGTTATTCATCACCACAAGGGGAGCACATACTGACAAGGCTGGTAACTCTGTGTCCTATATTTATTTATCTGCCCTTGTTTAGACTTAGTACATAGACTATCAATGGTACCCACTTGAAACTCAAACGTAGTTACGCATCATCACAAGGTCCATACTGACAAGGCTGGTAACTATGACCTATATGTATGAGTTATCTGCCCTTGTCACTTTTAGAATTTTAACTCACAGATGAGCAAGGGTACTATCAAGTACGAGAAAGTCGAGCGTCCGGCACTCGTAGGCAGTGCTCTTTGTTTTTTCCAAACACAGGTGGTATTTTCTTCATATATACACACTCAATTGGTCTGTCATCCATCAGTTGACTGTAGTAGACATGTAGTGTTTGTCAGAAGAAAAAAGATGCACATTCTGTTGAAGAAAAAACAAGCATTAATACTTTCTAAAAGATTGCATAATAATTTATTAACCAGGGTTTTCAACAATTGTATTTGGGGTCAGTGGGGTCATGGTCTAAAAATAGAAAAAGGGTTTTTTATTCAATTAGTCGAGTTCAGATTGATCCCTATTCATCAAACTTTGGGTATAGCAAGCTTGCATGGAGACGTACGCTATTTGGCTGCCTCATTAGGTGGACAATGCTCAGAAAACCTGGCATTGCGGCAAGGCCTTAGCTTGTTTTTCAACAGTATTAAGAACAGCAAGAACTTTTTACATATCTGCTATATACTTGCTACCATGAACTCAAAAGTTCTTGATCTTGAATTGCTGAACATTTTCACTTTATTTTATGAACTTGTTATTTCATGAAACCGCATTTCTTGAACTATATGTACTAGTATATTATGTTCAAGAAGTTTAAGGGTAAATACCTGTAAGACCAAAACAAATCGCTATTGTGGTTCTGGTAACATGCTTAAACATGGTAGGAAATACATTTTATGGTTTTATTCACTGGACAATCACCGATCTGCAGTGACTTTCTTCAAAATACCAATGAAGTGTTTATTGTATGGGCACGAAATTTGCGTCAGTCGGTTTACTAGAACCACATTATCGATATAATTTGGCCTAATGAACTTAGCAAACTTAAGTTTTATGACTCCTTAATCTTTATGAAGCTTAGTCACAATGATCATCGTGTGACAAAGAGTGATCATCAAAACTCAACGGTGAACCTGAAGGCCCATACAAGGGATAGGTGAGCTAAAAAGTGGTGATTGCGCACTTTAACTTTACCTGAAGTGTAATATTTCGGTGGACTGGAGCTTTGTTCAAGAGCCCAAGATTTATATTTCGAGGCATGGTATAACGTCGGCCTTCTATCAAATGTTTCTTTCACAATTGTTGGACTCATAACACACTGGTAACCAATCCATACATTCACCCAAAATACACCTTGAACTAGATCTGTTGATAACCAACTTCTGAAAAAGTAGCATCAGGATATAATACATTTTTTACTATGATAAGCCCGAAGGACCGTATTTTGTTGTTGCCTCCATGTACATCAGATTCTGTCTGCCCGTCCGTCGGTCTGTCGTAAGCAATTCCCCTTGTGCTTTGTAACTCTTGAGCCCCTTGAAGGATTTTAAAGGAACCTGACACAAATGTTCATCACATCAAGACGACGTACCGAGCGCTTGTTCTGGAAGGGTGGCTTCAAGGTCAAGTTCACACTTAGGGGTTAAAGGTCATATGACTTTGTTTCCATTGAGCGTTGTAACTCTTAAACCCCTTGATGGATTTTAAAGAAACCTGACACAGATGTTCACCACATCAAGCCATCTAGAAGGGTCGCTTCACAGTCAAGGTCACACTTAGGGGTTAAAGGTCATGTGACTTTGTTAACCATTCGAGGTAAACAAATGAGCAAATTACTGCTTGGCGGCACCAGATGTTCTTTATTTGTGGGGAACCGATTTTTAAATAAATTAGCATAAATGTTCAAAATGATTAGATAGCATTTCAAGTGCAAGACACATGTACAAGGGTCAACGGTCAAGGTCACACATGAAGGTAAAAATAGACGTAAAAGTGCTCTATATCTCAGTCATGCTCACCAGTATTCTAATTGCCTGCTTTGAGAATTGGTACATCATGAAATATGCAGGTCAATTTTGACTTTCGTCAATTAAAACAATTTTGGCACAGTTATGCCCCTTGCCCATAATACATGTGAAAATTATAAGATTCCAAAATTCCAGGGGGCAGGTTCCCCAGTTGTACACTCTTAAGATATATACATGAGGCCTGACATAAAAATGAAAGTTATAACTGCATGTAATACACTAGCCAATTGAAACCATGGACTCCCACTGCGGGGAACTAGCTATAGCTGCCCCATGTTTTACCTAAATACCGATGCTTTTGTTCCTAGTCAAATTAACGTGGAAATATAGCCCTGACTATACCCGTGATGTATAGGTCGGGGGCAATTTGCTGGGGTTTTACTATGTATGTATGGGGGAAGTCCAGGGGGTGGAAAGGCCGTGGTTTCAATTGACTGGTGCATAAGCATGTAGCGACACACATGCAATCAACACTATCGCGTTGTTTTAGACTGCTTGTTTCCCAATAGACACAGCATTTAGAATCAACCAACGTAAATTGATTCTGTTCTACTTTCGTTTTCATCATATCAGACATGAATAGGGCCTAACTCATCGGAGGATTGACGCTAGTATGCAGGCTAATAATTAGCCATTTATAATTATCTAAAGATATAAATCGATGATCTTACAAGAACAATATAGAATGCATAAGATAAGAACTTACTTCAACAGATCTTCGTTAATCAAGTTGTTTTTCGTTAATGGTGAAGACAATTTAAGAAAAGCGTCTATGGATGTTGATGATGTATAGCAATCTTACGAGCAATCTGATTGGCTACAGTACAAAGTTTTTGATTGGATTATCACCAACTTGCACAAAATTTTAATGAATATGCATTTGTCGAGTTCGTTCATGCGCGAACTATACAAAATGTCTAAAAATAGTTTTACGAACTGTACAAATTGTCCAAAATGTCTAGTTCGTAAGTTCATAGAAAACACGCTTTTCGTACAATAATCCTGATTCAAGCATGTGGAAACGATTAGTACGTGTTTACAACGACGTCCGTAACGTTCTCACCTTTTTTCAAGCGGGAATATATCATAGATTTTTACATAATGGCAAATTAGATAGTTCACACTGGTATTCATATGGGAATTGAATAGAACAGAGTCGCCGTTCGCATGTTCGGTTGTATAGTTCGTCAATTCGTCATTTCGACGAACTTGACAAACTTATAGGTCTGTAGTGTTTAACTGTACAAGCTTATAGGTTGGTAAAGTTTAACTGTACAAGCTTATAGGTTGGTAGAGTTGGACAGTAGCAGTAGTAACGTTAGAGAATTAACGCTGTAGAGTTAAACTTGCAGATATGTATGAAAGTCGCGAGTTGACAGTGTACCTAATATTAGCGAGTTAAACGTGCAGAATCTGTATGAATGTTTCTGTATACCAGCAGGTTTAAAATGTGTATTGGTGAGAGTCGGATAAATGACAATTGCGGTCTGAATAATGCGCTTATATTTCGCTTTAAACTAGCTTGCGGATTTGGATTAGGCAGGTTCGGAGGTTGGCGGGTTAGGCACTCTGGTACATTGAGGCTTTTGTTATAGTATTGAACTTGCGAACTGTATTATTTTAAATAGACAGTTCGTCACTTCGGAACTTTCACATTGTGGAAATATTGAACTTACGAACTCGCGAACTGTACAAGTGACTAGGTTACCAACTTGCGAACTTACAAACTGTCGAAAATGAACTTTCATATAGATTATAGAGCGAACTTGCAAAACGTGAAGTCCGACTTTCCATATTTGTTATAGTATCGAACTTGCGAACTGTATTATTTTAAATAGGCAGTTGGTTACTTCGGAACTTTCACGTTGTGGAAGTATTGAACCTACGAACTTACGAACTGTACAAGTGACGAAGTTACCAACTAGCGAACTTACGAACTGTCGAACTGCCCAAAATGAACTTTCATATAGATTATAGAGCGAACTTGCAAAAGGTGAAGTCCGGCTTTCCATAATTTAGAGATCCGTAACTTGAAAAATGGCCAGTATCGTGGACAAAGAGAGCGATTAGCGTGTTGATCAAACCTATTTCAGCGAATGGTATTTAACTTGATTTAGAAATGTTAATTTCTATTGAATAAAAATGAAAATCCTAAATTCATACTTTTGTTATGACCTAAATCTTGTGATTTTTTTCTTTAACTGGATGTTAATTAAATATGAGTGGGGGTTATATTTTTACATCTAAATTGTTGAAGTTGAAATTGTATGCAGGGAATTTCCACAGATGGTATAGATAATCTTGTTCTACACAAAAGAATGGATTTCTAGAATTTTAAGTATGTTTGTTAAATACGGGTAGTTTTACAACAATAGACTGGTGTTCGTTATGTATGTTGTAATTATTGACATGTTGAATAAGTGCATTTTTGTCTGATTGAAACATATATATATTCTTTATTTGAGTCTCATTCACATATATACAGTTACAATCATATTAAATATCATAAACATTATTATGTGACCATTCTTATATAGAATTATAAGAGACTATTAACATTCACGACAGTATTGCAATTTAGAAAGGCACTTATATACATGTGTACACATATTTTTAATATATTAATTATTATTAAAAATGTAGTAATATAGTATATGTAATAAAAATAACACGTTAAAACATATAAATCATTAAAAGGGTTACACGTGACAGACGTGTAACAGGAAATAAATACAGTAAGCATGCTAAAATCATACTATCTACATATAAAATAATTTCTACGATTTAAAATATAACAGCAGGTTTTGGCACTTAAACGAATCAAATCAGGGTGAGTAAATATTACGACCAGTTTATCATGGTCGGACAAATTATAAAATATACCACAGACTTCTGTAGCTCGTTCTAATAGAGTATTACGTATGTCGTCATATAAACTGCAATAAAGCAGCACATGTCATTCATCTTCAACACATACATTACAGAAAGGACAGGTTCTTTCCACCATTACCATTTCGGCTAGAAACCTGTTGTACAGAATTAAGCCATTCTATTTTAAAAATATTGAACATGCGTTCTTCCACAGAGCGTTTAAAGCTATGTTTCGGTATGACTCTATTGATGTCACTGTAATGATACAAATCAAGCTCAAACAATTTCCGCTTAACATTGTAATGCCAGTTTTTACAAGAATGGTTTGCTAGAGATATTGCCCAGAGTGCTATACGTTTAGTGAGACGAGATGCATGTAGTGAATTTAGCCTTGTCCAGTATGTAGAGATACAGCTCCACTGTCGAACTATAGGTGGCTTCCATGCCATTTCTCCAACAACGGCCGCATTCGGAGTGTACTTGCCAACCCCTAAGAAATAACGCATAGCTTTATTGTGGATAGCATTGATACATGAGAAGGTATTTTGTCCCCAAATAGCGGCACCACACGCAATAACAGGCCAGACAACTGAATCATACAATTTGGTAAAAACATTATACGGGACTCCACCCAACAATTTGCATTTTGCAATAACCAAACCGAGAGCTCGGTTTGCACTCTGAGCAACAACTTTAGCAGTTAAATCATAATTTAAATGTTCATTAAGAACAATACCAAGATACGTGTACTTTGTAACAACATTTAACAAATTATTACCACATCTAAAAATAGCATCCGTTTTCTCGCATGAATTCGGACGAAAATGAACAATGTTACTCTTCGTGCAATTGATAGACATATCATTAATGTTACACCAGTCATTTAAAGCATTTAGCAAAAATTGTAAATCTGTACTAGTTTCTGCCAACAGTACTATGGCATCTGCATACAACAGTATGCAGATACGATCGCCATCTAAATTCACACCAATATCAAAAGATTTTAAATAAATGGCCAGATTATTTATGTATAAATTAAACAAAATAGTTGACAATATACAACCTTGTCTCAATCCACAATTAATATCAAAACATTCAGTTTTAAACTGATTAACTCGAACACATGAAGATACGGACGAATACAGACTTTTTATTGCACAAAACATGTTTCCGGAGATACCTGCAGCCTTAATCTTTATCCACAATTTTTGTCTATTAATAAAATCATATGCTTTACTAAAATCGATAAAAGCGCAAAACGTTGATAAGTTTTTCTTTTTTCTGCAGTCTAAAATGCTTGTTAAAGACAAAATATGATCATTAGTGATGCGGTGTTTACGGAAACCGTTTTGTTCATCAACAATTTTATCATTATCTTCAGCCCAATTACTAAGTCTTGTGTTGAGAACACTACAATAAATTTTATACATAGATGATGCTAAAGAAATGCCTCGATATGAGAGTGGATCTCTGGGATCAGCAGTAGACGACTTGGGTATTGGATTAATAATTGATTTCCCCCAGACTGATGGAACAACTCCCAGTGGTAAAACAAACATTAAATAACGAATGTAAAAACAAGACCGATGTATCCGTTTTCAACACCTCACTAGGAATACCATCAACACCACAGGCTTTACCTCTCTTAGCATCATCCAAAGCCTTTTTAACTTCCAAAAAAGATCATTATCAGGTTCCATAAAATCATCACAATCCTGACTAGTGTTGTTAACTGTGTGAGTTTTGTTTAATAAAGTGCTAAAATCAGCTTTCCATTTTTCAAGTACCCTTGAGACACACTGAGAAGTAGAGCCATCCGGTAACGGGATCTCCATAGGGATAGGTTTGCGACCTACATATGTATAGGTTATAGATCATATATTAGAATTATAAACAAATTAGTGCAAGGGAGCGAAGCGACCGCTGTACTAATTTGTTTATAATTCTAATATGTGATCTATAACCGGCTTATAGTTTATCCCGCCTACTTTCTGGTGGCCTTTCCAATGCTTTTGTTTGCAAACAATAGCATGCCCATTCAGGCCAGAGTTGTTTTAATGTTTTGTTACTCGGACTTCCTTGAGCAAAAAGTCTGCAGGGGGTGGGGGAAAATGAAAACTCATAAATACAGTTACGATACTGTAAATATCCAAAATGTCACGGTAAATGCAAGGCAAAGGAGGCTACTATCTGAACATCTGGGTACTGTTTTATCAAAGCACTTACAAAAATCTTAAAGTAACGTTCAAATTTCAATTCTTTATAATTCTTTTACAACTGCAAATTGAAGCCAGATATGGTTTGTAGGAGTGTATTAACTGAATCATTGTTAATAGTGCAGCTCCATTTACCACCTTTTATAACTGTAAACAAAATATAAAGACTTTAAATTTGATCATAAGTTTACGATTTCCGTAAGCGCTTCCCGGTCAAAGATAAATTCAGCGGGCATGCATTACATCCCGTGGAGAACACACTGCTAGATTAACAGAATTAGATACATGCTATTTTTCATTGTTAATTCTTTCGGCACATAACACAACTAAATAAATGGAACACGTTTGTTTTTTAAACTAAATACTATTTATGTCTCATCATGACATTTGTTGTGATAAAGTTCAATATTATTTACAATAAAAACATTTGACGTTTGTATGTTATTATATTTTTATTTTTTAAAAATACCAAAAAAATATTTGCAATAAAACATTTGATGATTGTATGCAATTATATTTTCTTTTTTTTAAAATACCAAAAAAATCGGGCAGGTGGGACTGAGTAACGAAAAATAAAAGGACTGTCGCCTTATGGAGTAATAATGGAGTAATGTGAGTGAAAAATGACAAGATTGCATGTATATTAGCTGATAGAATAACGGTACAATTGAGAGGGTAGGCGGGTCTAGTTTTCCATATTTGGAAACAGTCAAACTGTCCAAATAAATGAACTACTAAATAAATATTATGTCCTTTGCAATAATAAATGGATTAGAGGTACAAAAATTTGAAAATCAAAAAACAGTTAATAATAAAGGTGCGAAAAGCCATTGGAACAGTATCAGCGAAGTAGCCGGTTAGTCTCCGGAATGTTGCTATTCAGCCGAATTATGGTGATTGGCAATCACAAGCCATTTACACTTTATTGTCGCTTGAGGCTCTAACATTCTTTTATGTCAGAATGAACAAGACGTGTTAAGTAACTTTCAAAATCCTTTTTCATTGGTCAATACAAAATGTCTTAAATTTTATTCGGCTTTTTGATTGGTTAATTATTGTTTTCGGTATTTTGTTAAAAGTTGTTTCTTTCCTTGGAGAAGTCACTTTTGATACCGACTTCTATGTTTTAAGAACTGTACCGGTGTAAAATAAATTTGAGGAAATGACATACTTCTTGATTATTTTTAGGTAAGAAACTTTGCTATATTCTTTATGTATTTTTATTCAGAAATTCAATATGTTTTATAATTTGCAAGATTTCTAATTGTTGAAGTAAAACAGTTATACTGTAAGTTCAGTTTTTTTTGTAGGGTGTAATATGCATGTACCTGCAAAGGTTTATGAACTATTGATGAATAGTGTGTTATTTCTGTATTTTAATTGTCAGACAGTGTGGAATAGTATTTGAATTCATTATTGATAAATTAGTATGTATTGAGAAAAAGGACACACTTCTTGATTATTTTTAGATCTTGGAAGACAGTCAACCACAGTTTGGGAGCACAGTAACACAGCCCCAATCAACTTTAAAACACGAAGTTTCACTCCCAAACACTTTCATTTCAGCGCAATAACATTTTTTGAATCTGTTAATAAACGACATATCTATGCATTTTTGTGTCTACGATTTAGCGGGATTTTTCAATATCGACACTTCTTTATAGGACAACTGTGATTGGTCGACAGATTAGTCACGATTAAACGCCTTGAAACGCGGGCTTGTGTATATATAATTACAACTTTGTGTATTTTCACATAAATGCTGCATTCTGATTGGATGAAACGGTCATGTGACCTGTCGTTCATATCCCAATGAAGCAGCTCCGTATGCATATCAATCGACGGACTACTTTTTCATTCATTCTTAATCTAGCTTCGTTCATCAGCTGGAACATGTTAATGTACTTCAGCGTCAAATGAACTGTTATTCCTATTTTATTCGTAACAACTCAATAATTTTCAATAAGATTTAAATGATAAATTTAAACAAACCCGTATTATCCATGTATTCTTGGTATAGTCAGTGTAGGATAACTTCGCAGTGACGTCACAATTGTTTATGTTGTCTGGATCGATACAACTATCAAATCAGGTAACGCGGCTTACATACACAATGATATTAGTTTTATATAATTGTATTATTTTCATATGTCCCTGTGGCTCAGTGGTAAGCAACGCTGTCTGGTAACTTCGGTTTTGCAGGCTGTAGGTTCGAATCCAGGTAGGTCTAAATGATTTATTTATTGTGAGTTTATTCCCGTTTGGTTATTTTAATCATACTATAGTATATTAATGCCATTGAGTATATAGCTTTCAACATCTAGAGATTATAGAAAAATACCAAATTAATTTTGTTTTGAAGTGGCTGACAATTAGCTATATGTTAACACATTGTAATCATGAAAACACGAAAACACACGGAAATACGTGCAGGTTGAAATTCCTTTCTGGTCTTTGTCAAATATGATCTGTCTTGTCAATATGTCCGAGGCATCCATTTAAGTTATGGTAAAGAAAAACGTTGCTCAGTATAAGAATGATGCTAATTGTATACTGCAGAATGCTCTGAAGGTTATTGCAAGCATAATTATGTTTCCGTATTTCAGTTCAACATTGCATAGCGTTGCGCTGACATTACTGCATTTTGAATTGCCGAATAATGTTTAACCATTCAGTTAAATGAATTCAATTTTTTTATTTCAGGTGTGTAAAGAAGAAAAGCAAGCCGGAAAGCTTCACATTCCTCTCACATCCCCCGATGAACGGACCACACACTACACCTGTGCCAGTGAAAGGACGCTCTACAAGTATCAGAGAGAACATGCTGCTGAAACAGAGGTTCAAGGAAAGAAACGTTCAGACAGGGAGACGATTGATGGTTTCGACCAAGACGTTGTTCGTGGTACCGTGCACGAGATACTTGTCTGCCGGAAGAGAGTCCCGACAGTTAATAACATTCGACAAGCTCTTCAAGAAAAGATCCAGTACTCCGGAGGAAAAATACATTGAATGCGAACATTGAACGATTTAGGATTCACCTGGAAGAAAACCCAGAGTAACAGAGACGTCCTGATTGAGAAGCCAGACATCTATGTTACTCGTGCACAATTCCTACGTCGTATAAAGAAGTACCGGAAACAGGGTAGTCCAATCATTTACATTGATGAAACACACGTTAATTCTTCCCATACAGTACCGAACTCCTGGCAGTCAAAGGATGTCTCGCTCAAGGTGCCATTCAATAAGGGAAGTCATGTGATAGTTGTGCATGCTGGTTCGGAATCGGATTCATTCCAGTTGCGTAACTTCTTTTCCAGGCGAAGATTGCCAGTGGAGATTACCATGAGATGAACTCGGCGAATTTTTAGATGGTTAGATGAGAAGTTACTGCCGAACCTGCCATCACGATCGGTTCAGAAACCACCTCTAACATACTTATTGGACACGAGGTTGCAATTACATGGTCATACCTGTCTCAGACTGCCTGCCTATCATGATGCAGATTTGAATGCCATAGAGTTGGTGAGGGCTAACATCAAAGGATATGTAGCGCGCCGAAATATGTCCTTCAACAAGAATGGAGTCTTGAAGCTTACCAGGGAACTATTGCATCTGTAACTGAAGACGACTGGCGGTCATGCTGTGCTCATGTAATGAAGGTGGAGCGGAACTACTGGGCGACATACATTGCAATCGAGACGGAAATGGAGTGACTTATTATAGAAGTTATACGTCTATAGCGACGAAGGAACTGACACAGCATCAGCATATGAAAGTGATTCAGAGACGGACACAGCATCAGAATCAAAATCGGCCTCTGGTGTTTGAAATGTTTTGCAATGCTTTGTTGTACATTTTTGTATTTGTTTAAAATGATTTGCATTATAAAACGTAAAAAATGAAATAGATGAATCAAAAGACAACTAGAAAAAATACATATACACAATGTATTGACAAAAGAGCGAAAAATACAGATAAACTTAAAAAAACATGAAACAACAAGGATAAAGAATATTAGCATGAGTGCGATTCGAACCCATACGGAAACTAGTAAAAATAATTCATTACTATGCCTAGTGCTTTACCGTCGGTACTACTTTCACATTACGAAAACACTATCTGGGTATAGTATTATAACATAAACATATTTAATTAAAATAATGATAATATCGCTTTCCCTAATGGCTTAGACTCGTCTAAAACGTCACTGCGAGGTTATCTGAAACGGAATGTATTTGCCGACCCCGGAAGTCGACGCTCATAACAAAAACTTGTATGACGTAACGTTTGTTTTTCGAGACGTAACATACGCAACGTTGCCTTAAAATTCCAGCCAAAATGTTATTAGTTTGAAATACAAACGCATTTACGGAAGTTATAATGTTAGTTATATTCTAAAATAGCGTTTGACATCTGCAGAGTCCCTTGGGAGCGTTGCCGCCCCCGCGCTGATTGGTTTTGTTACCAAATTTAGCTTCGTTCATCTCCGAAGACAACGGATTTCTACGCCACGACTAAACATAACACGATGGGAACAGTTGAGTCCCTATGAAAATTAACAACACTTTTTATTTTTTATTGTAATTATAAGAATTGAATACACATTTTCTGCAGTTCATCGGTGTATGAACTGTCGGGAAAACCACGCCTAATTTTTTACATAAACGCTTATTTAAATTAGGCGTGATTTTCCCGACAGTTCATACACCGATGAACTGCAGAAAATGTGTATTCAATTCTTAAATAGGGTCGTTAGTATGAAGGCATACACATGCCAAATTCCTTAATTTACGCTGATCGTTTTCTTATTAAAGTCATATTAACTACTTTTAACTCATTCCCACAAGATAAAACTATTTTCTACTTTCAAATAAGTCGTTCCTACAACTTAAAAAAAATATCATGTCACCTCTGTGCTGTCGTAGTCAATATTAGCTTGATTTACGTTTGATATTACCATTCGCCTCCTACCATGAGATCTAGTTTTTTAATTTTTTCTTATAGAACTAATAGATTACATGCCAATACTATAATCTTTAGAAATATTGCCTTCCTGATAATATCTGTCATTTTAGCCTGGGGGAAAAGGTGTTTGTAAATATTTTATCCAGTTAAGTTCTGCAATCTGTCTTGCTTTAATTTGATAACATCTTTGGCATTATCGTAATATTGTATACATTCTACTGGTTGTACGGAAGCATTACTAAAACTATGACCAATTTTCGAAAATGCTGGCAAATGAAATTACGAGTTAGATAGATTAGGCTAGCCAAAATTTGGCAAAATACGACGAAGCTACGCCAGGGAATTTAATAGCTTCTCTTGCAACTGCTGAACTGATCATAAAACGGATAGAGAATGTAAATTATGTCATCACACAGTTATCAAATTCGTGTATAATCTAAAAAATAACACGCAATTGCGATGTTTACCAATTTCTGTTCGCCCCCCCCCCCCCCCCTCATATTCAGATACAGTGTGAAATGGATGTCATTCAATCATTGAAGGTTTGACACCAACATTCTACTGCTTAACACATGTAATCTTTAGTCCAAGATAAGGCATTTAAATGCCCTCAAAATACATGCGTGGGTCTAGCCATTTTCTCCGGGGGATTTAAGTTTGGATTGACATTTGCTAGTCGTGAGATCACGATTTAAGTTTTGGAGAGACGTTTGCTAGTCATGAAATAAGGATTTAAGTTTTGGATTGACGTTTGCTAGTCATGAGATCAGGATTTAAGTTTTGGATTGACATTTGCTAGTCGTAAAATATTAGGATTTAAATTTTTAATTGATGTTTGCTGGTCGTGAGATCAAGATTTAAGTCTGGATTGACATTTGCTAGTCGTAAAATATTAGGATTTAAGTTTTTAATTGATGTTTGCTAGTCATGAGATCACAATTTAAGTTTTTGATTGATGTTTGATAGTCGTGAAATCACAATTTAAGTTTTGGATTGACGTTTGCTAGTTGTGAGATCACGATTTAAGTTTTGGATTGATATTTGCTACGATTTAAGTTTTGGATTGATAATTGCTAGTCGTAACATCACGATTTAAGTTTAAGATTGACATTTGCTAGTCGTGAGACCTCGATTTTTGTTTTGGTTTGATATTTGCTAGTCCTGAGATCACGATTTAAGTTTTTGATTGGTATTTGCTAGTCGTGAGATCACGATTTAAGTTTTGGATTGATGTTTGCTAGTCGTGGGATCACGATTTAACTTTTGGATTGATATTTGCTAGTCGTGAGATCACGATTTAAGTTTAAGATTGACATTTGCTAGTCATGAGTTTGTAATTTAAGTTTTGGATTGACATTTGCTAGTCGTGAGATCACGAGTGAAGTTTTGGATTGAAATTGCTAGAGGTGAGGTCACAATTTAAATTTTGGATTTAAATTTGCTAGTTGTGAGATCAGAATAATTGTTTGAGATCAATATTCCACTTGCAGCATATAATCAGTAAAGAATGGGTTGTCTTATACCAGGCCTGATATTAGTACTTAAATCTACTTTATTTATGCTGTGATAATGCCAAAGGTCCCTTTCAGAACTGGCTCTGTATTCTTGTAAGGATTCAGAATATTTTCTCAGGGAAAAGGTATGACTAGCTATTCTATCTAGAGGGTTGTCCTAATCAAACTCAACCAGTGTAAGTTATATAAGATAACCACAATTAGCCAAAATTTCAGGTGATTTCCAGATCACAGATCTACCCAGTCCGCAAATGGACCAGCCCGACTAAACTCATTTCAATACTTGAATATACAATGTACTATTATATAGCAATATTTCAGGGGGCAGGGGTCTCTGGATTGGAACTTGAACAAATTCAACCGGTGATGCGATTGAAAAGTTGCCAGAAGTGTGCATTTTTTAAGTTACTATGGAGGTATGTTTCTGAATCAGATCTATTATATATTCAATGTCTCTCCCTGTTGAAGATGATGATGCATGCATTTATATCTACATATAAATGAACTACCAGTGTTTTCACGCTTGACTGAGTCAATTTTGCGTTTGACTGTGACAGCATAGTGTGTGGCAAATTTCGCATTTGACTGTTACAGTCATAGTGTGGCCAATCTTGGGTTTGACTCAGACAGTCAGAGTGTGGCCAAATTTGCGTTTGACTCAGACAGTCATAGTGGCAAAGCTCAACTAAACATTCTGACTTAAATTATATTAAAATTTCTACAAAGCTTGATAGCTGTAGCTCAAATACTTACATAGAGAAGGGCAACAAAAGCAAAATTTCATTATTTCAAGGGCCACAACTCTGCTCATACCGGTTAGATTTGAATGATGACATGACAAAACATTACGGGATAAACACAGTTCAAAATGCCAGCATCATATTTGTGATTATTTAGTTCAATACTCAGATTTACCTCCCTTGTTTTCGATAACGTGTTTCAGTATATTAATTTACAGTGAACAAGGATTTCAGCGTGTTCATAAAAATAGATTAGCATGCTGACACCAAATGGCATCTCAGATGTCTCATAGTCATGATAATGGATCTGCATACACTAATGTTCATCATGTACAGCAAACAGATTCACTTCAAGGCTCATGTCCGAGCTATATCTAGGCCACTTGCCCTTAGGTATGAGGTCAAATGTCAGTACTTTCTTGCGAACGTATCCTATTTGTGCTGCTGATCTGTTGTAATAAGTGGTTTCTGTTTCTAATAAATGTTGACACACTAAATGACTCTGATATACACTCATTAAAAGTTATAAGTACACCAACTTGTTACGCATGTATCTTTTTTATTATACACGATAGCTTGTTAATTTTTTGCATGTGTTCATGCGAGTAGTATAACCACAATATCCGATAATTGGATATTTGTATTTGGCTAGGTGTAAGCAGTGAACCGTGAATTCTCAAAATTCAGAAAAATGCACGTGCACAACACTGTGTATTGTACAATGTCTTGAAATGTTGATTACACATTGTCCAGCAACACCACAACCCCACAAAACATAAAATCTTAAGAATTCTGAATGCAGAAAGAACAAGAGATGTTTGTAAAAGATGCATGTCTCATGACAACCGAATAGCTATGTATACTTAAGGCCATCCCGGCCTTGACCTTTGACCTATTGACCTACAAATTTGTAGAAGTCTTCCCTTTATAACCAGCAACCAGTCTGTGAAGTTTTACTATCTTCGGACCCACCGTTCGTACATTGTGAATCAGAAACCGTTGTGTATTAGAAGGTCATGCTAATTTTGACCTTTCAACTATAGCTACCTCAAAATCCATGGGGGTCATCTACTGATGATGGACAACCTCCACTTAAAGTTTGTGTCCGCTCGTTCTGGAGTTATTGATCGGAAAACATTTAGTCCACCAAACCGACCGACCGACATGCATGTGTTAAGTAATAAACCCCACATCTTCGATACGGATACATAAAATACTTCACTACTTACAATTTCTAACATGTTTAAACATAATAACTTTAAAATAAACATAAAATCATACATGTTGTTGATCTAAAGTGTGTAATATTTCAAACTAGAAGCAAACTGATATACACTACTTGCATGTATCGCTATTTACTGTGTTGGTGTACTTATAACTTTTAATGAGTGTACTCTTGAAGTTCAACCCAAAATAAATATTGATGAAGTGAATTTATTGAAGCATGACAGCATTTTTATTGCAAATCTTACTCGTTCCGTAAACTTACCCGACATTTACGCAATGTTAGTAAAACAGTTCCCAGGTCTGTCCTACCCAGATAGATCTCCTACTCGGTCGATATCCTATACATATACATATACAGTGTCATGTTTCACATGATTTTTGTGTTTGTTTTGAAAATAAATATAGAAGGCACCTTCGAACTTATACTCAAAAGCAACCCGTGTAAGTTCACGACCTTCAAGCAACATTCTTCAACTATTCAAACTGTTTAACAACTTTAACATAAGGCCTTTTCGACTGGTCTGTTTCGTTGAGCAGGTTAAAGTCTGGTTCCCGTTCTAATTTTACAGTTGTACTATGGTAGTAATGCTGCAATTGTGGGGACGGGAACCAGGCTATAACTTGTTTCACGAAACAACCCAGTAAGGCGAGTCATTTAAGCTCAAAAATAGGGCCAACCTCAAACTAATTGCAACACAAAGATTTTTTACAATTGGAAAAAAATCCACATGTTTAAGGCCACTTTTGACAGCAAGTTTAGCATGTTCTTTTATTCATAGTACGAGGGACATTTTAAGTTCTGATAATGCCTCTGTAAGTATTTTAAATATTATATGAAAGTGCATATTTTCTGAAAGATACAACCTTCTTCAAGCAAAAACAAATCAAAGCACTGAAAGTACAATTGTGTGGCGTACTGATGCCATTAAAGCCAATATCGAATCAAGGTTGTATCATAATTTTATGTCTGAGTTCTGATAAGCCCACCCTACTCAAATGTTTGTGCTGCTCAAGACACCAAGAGAACCAGCAGTTACCTGGAACTTACTTAAGTAAATATGCTGAGCATCAAGGAAGGGATATTTACAAGTACCATTGGACGACTTGGAGAATTCAACCGGTGTCAGGATAAGTGACTGTTTAGTCTCCGTATAACTGAATACAATGGGGATTAAAACAGTACAAACAAACAAACAGTACATGAATATTGTTTTACCTGACCCTTTGAGTGGTACTCTATCATTCTTTCTCATAATTACAAAACTTGACATCACCCAGTTTCAAACTTGACCTAGATTTAATGAAATACATTCTGGTCAAGTTTCAAGAAGATTGGATCATAATTTTGCCTCTAATGCGTTCACACGCTTTTTCTAAGATTTGACCTAGTGACCTATTTTTGACTCCACATGACCCAATTTCAAATTTGACCAAGATTTTATACAGACATACATTCTGACCATGATTTATGTAGATTGGTCCATAATTGTGACCTGTCATGTGTTAACAAGCTTTTCTAAGATCTGAACTAGTGACCTCAGAGGGTAGAATTCCTATGTCCGACTTGGGCTTTTTTGTCTGCGGGAAAGTAGATTTTTCCATCTAGCTTGCCCTTGGGCAAGTGAAAAACTATCCTAAAAAAATCATATCAAGTGCCTTATTTTACCTTAACAATGATGAGTTCCTAAATTACTGACAAAAAATGATTTACTTAACAAACTTTGAATTAAATCTAGTACTCCAATCCTTCACATGATACATAATTGAATGAAACTGAAATTTTGTTGCTTTTTTGTATTTTCCTGGGCAAGTAGATTTAGTTTTCGGGCAACTGGATTTTTCAGTCCAACTTTCTCATGGGCAAGTGAAAAATTTGGGATTTTCCACACCCCTGGACCTAGTTTCGAACTTGGCCTAGATTTCACAGAGACAAATATTCTGACCAAGTTTCATAAAGATTGGGTCATAATTGTGTCCTCTAATGTGTTCACAAGCATTTTCTACGATTTGACCTAGTGACCTAGTTTCTGACCCCACATGACTCAGTTCCGAACTTGACCTAAATTTTATACAGACATACATACTGACCATGTTTTATGAAGATTGGACCATAAGTGTGTCATCTAATGTGTTCACAAGCCTTATCTGAGATTTGACCTAGTGACCTAGATTTTGACCCCACATGACTCATTTTCGATCTTGATATATATTTTATACGGACATACATCATGAAGATTGGACCATAATTTTGAACGTTAATGTGTTCACAAGCTTTTTATAAGATTTGACCTAGTGACCTAGTGACCTAGTTTTTGACCCCTCATGGCCCAGTTTTGAACTTGACCTAGATTTTATAGAGACAAACATTTAGCTAATAATCAGATGCACAGAACCATAAAATGAGCTCGCTTAAAACAAACAAACAGAAAATTAACCAATATTTGTGGGTGACTTCTCGAAATCGACATTACACAAAAACCCTGATTTCAGGAATCCGGAATTTAACGACCAATAGGCGGGAGTGTATAAATAATGAAAAACATGAAAAACGTATAAAAAATATTGAACATTATCATTAAACATCTTTGTTATTAAGCTTTACCAAAGAATATCCTAAAATGATTTATACTAGAAATATAGTATTTTATTTTAGCTTGACACCGATGTCAAGAAAATACACACATTTTTTACATATTATTTATGAAAAAGCAATGTCAGCAAGGTCTTAAAATAGTGTTGCCATTGTGTTTAAGTAAGACTTTTCACATATTCTCACATTTTGCCCAAAATCATCGCGATTATTGTATCTGGTTGCTCTATACGCTATATGCAGCTACCACATACATATATTCGGAACAGCTCTCACATCGTCGCTTAATTAATTCCGTAATCACGGAAAACGGGGTTAACCCTATAACGTCGATACGGTTAACTAAGATGATTTTGCAAGTAAACGACAAACGAACAAAAACACTATGAGTGATAGCTTATAAGGCTCCTTTAACGAATCGAACAATGTTATTCAGATAACGGAC
Source organism: Spisula solida (assembly GCA_947247005.1). Lineage (NCBI taxonomy): Eukaryota > Metazoa > Mollusca > Bivalvia > Venerida > Mactridae > Spisula > Spisula solida. The sequence continues at coordinate 31,288,270 of OX365949.1, forward strand.
TTTAGACTTGTACTGTTTATATGAGACTTTCAGCTCCCAGCGCGTGATGATTTATTGGTTTATTTACTGATTATATGGTTTTCGTTTTTTCATATTGTATTAAACATGTACAGAGCCGAAAAATGCAAGAATTTGGCGTAAAATGCAATATTTGCACCGGTTTTGGGGCACTTTTGGTTTCGACGCTATAGGTACTGTGCTGTCCCTCGTTCTGTGCATAGGGATATTTTTCCGTTTCGGTTACATGCTCATTTCGCTACGAGTTTCGCTCGTTTCACTTCTATGTCGGTATTGTCTCATTTCGGGATTTAGTGACTCAGTCGTATATCCGCCTTTATCTGAGCAGGATGCCCTGCGTACTTTTCCTATTATTGTTGTTTCTGGGTCCTTCTATACCCCCTCAGGGTGTAAGTATAGTGCCTATAGCTTCATTAATATACTATTTATCATTTTAGTATATGTTTTTGTTGACTGTATTATGATAAACTTGCTAAAACATTGGAGTTAAATTCACACGTGTGTCGTAATGTTCGTACCCCACCCCTTTCGTACACGTGGTTTACCAGGTAATCTGTTTTTACTGTTTAATTATGTCTATTTTTGTATTATGTTGTTAATTTGCTTATGTTTATATTGTTTGTATTTGTAGATTTTATCACATGCATCTTCGATGAATAAATAGTAATACTGCTGATTTAGTTCAGTTATAGGTACTGTATTGCGACAAAATGGATTAACTAGGCTGCATGCCATTGACGTCAAGTGCAACAGCCGACTTACAACTCAATGGTCAGGTGGTAGAGGGGTAAATGCAAGGCTAAAAGTTAAATCAAAGCACTGAGAGTGCTGGTGGGAAGCTTTCTGGTTGCTGCTATTTAAGCTCAAACCTACTTTACACTTTTTATGTTCGTTTTCTTACTGCCGATCTTGTCAAACATCAAAATAGGCTTATGTGACTTTATAGGCATTTTGCATATATAAACGATTGCAAAAAGGGTACATATTATTTGGCAAATATGTCTTTTATGCGGATACCACAAGCGGCACTAAAAAACTATAAGCGCCTATTAATCAGATTCTACAGTACGTTTACAGTAAACACTGACCGAGCGCAGTTGGATTCCAATACGGAGACGCTAGTATATATCTGGTCAGTACTACGCTATAAGATTACATAACATTCATAATAGCAAATTGAGCACATGACCCTGATCTGGAAGTAGTAATTTTCTGGACTGTTATTTGGTTAAAACAATTACGTCTACCTTGTATTATTTACGTTTAGTCAAAATTAACATCTCTAAAGAAAAGGCAACTTGAGTTGGAGGTCAAGTGTGGAATAAAAATTTAAACTGTAAATTGATATTATGATAAGGAATGTCCCTTAAAGGTGCTGCCTCACATATCGGTTTATTTAAAAAATATGGTGATACCTCAGTGGAAATCGGCGCCTTTTTTGGCCTCTTGTATGTAACGAATTCGGTCAATTTATGTCTTATATTGTTGACTACAGGATTTTGCCGAAAACAGGTGCTGTATGTACGGATAGAGGAAATAATGGAATTTTTGCATTTGATCCATTATATTTTAATATGATAGCGTTAAGGGTTGGTTTTGCACGTACAAAGTGCTTCATTTAGTTTAGACATAATGTAGTTACTACAAACGTAACTATGTCCATATTCATGTATGTATAATTTCTATGCTAGTCGTGTTATATTCTTATTATAAATTTTCAAAAAGATACCATTCACGCAAGTTTGGCGAGAGAAGGAATCGATATGAACAAACAAGATTCCTGTATTGACCATATGGCTAGTTACATGGTGCAATCCAGAGCAGACACGACAGTGAAGAAGTATAGTGGGTATTTAAAAAGTTTCCAAAAGTTCTGTGAAAATAAATCATTATCAGCAAAACCCGCATCTCCAATGTGCGTGTCCCTGTATCTAACACATATTCTAGACAAAGGAAAATCAGTAAGCGTTGTGACGTCAGCGCTATATTCCATCAAATGGAGGCATTCAATTCATAGTTTAGAAGATCCCACGGACAATTCAATCGTCAAACATCTTGTTGACGCTGCAAAAAGGTTGCGTTCTAAGCCCGTCATTAAGAAAGACGTTATTGACTCCAATATGTTACAATCATTGTGCTCACTGTTTGAGCGAGATATGACTTTGATAAATCTCAGAGATTTATCTATGATTTTGTTATGTTATGCAGGTTTTCTTCGTTTCAGCGAGTTAAGTTCATTGAATTGTAATAATCTCATTTTCAACATAGATCATTTGATGATCAGGATTAAAAGTAGCAAAACAGTTAATATATATAGGGAAGGGAAAGATGTTATTATAGCCAAAGGTTCTTCAAATGCTTGTCCATACATCATGGTGAAAAATTACATGCACTCCGCAGGTCTCTCCGTGCACTTATTTCGACCTATTCAAACAATAAGGGGAAAACGTATCTTGATTAAAACTAACAAACAGTAAAGCTATACACGAGCAAAAGAATGTATTGTTTCAAAGCTAAAAATGGTTGCTCCAAATTTAAAACTGGGAACACATTCGTTGCGCGCAAGCGGAGCAACTTCTGCCGCAAACAGTGCGGGGGGTTCGAACAGATGTTTGAAACGGCACGGTCGTTGGAAAACCGACCAAGCCAAAGATGGTTATATATCCTGTGTCAGTATTCCTTTCTTGTATAATGTAATCTAGGAACTGCCAGAAGGATATGGGGGTGATAAACAACACTAATACAGTTACTGTGTTTCTACTTTAATGTTCGGACTTCTTTTCTATGTACAGTACATGATCCATTACTGAATATATTTCATATCATTTCAATTCATATTCAATGCAAGTCATTTCATAAGCCCTGAAACAAACAATAAAGAGCATTAAGTATAATGGTAACAAGTTAATTATAACATCTGTATAATTACTTTGCTATACGATATGTTAAGCTAAGAATCCTGTGATCATCGGCCTTTAATATAATATACATTAATCAAGGCATCAGTTAAGAACATACATGATATACAAACAAGACAAACAATGACAAACAACAAAGGTACAATTATAACATTGTAATTATAACATGTAATTATATTACACACATAGTTACATACCGATAATGGATCGGGTCTTCAACGACTCACAATAACTCACTCCATGTCACACACTCACTGTGATGGATTACTAAAATAATATAAATATCAACCGGTTACAGTTACATAGTTGTATTATATCTTATTAAAGAGGTGGTCTTCATATAGGTGCAATTTCACTGTGAATTTAAGGTTGAATAATGTGCAAGTCATTGAACAGAAAGTAGTGGTCTTCATTTTAAGGTGGTCTTGAAGGTGAGGTCTTCATTTGTAAATTATGGGTTGTGATAGTATGAAAGTGATTTACTTCAATCACCAGACACCATTGGAACCCCTACAATTTGTTTTAATCGTTTAGTTGGTTTAAGTTCTACTCTGTGAAAATGATGTCTTAGAAGAGAGGGGTAATCTGCACGTAATTATTGAAGACACAATAGTACAGAACAACCTCTGTAGAGTGAGACCCTTTGTGGGCTGCAAATATTGGTCATTGTTCAGAAGTTGTTGTCCTGCAGAATTTACAAAAGAATATACATGTATTAACGTATTGTTATACAGAGGTTGTTGCACTACATATGTCCCCTAGAGAGGTCGTACTGTAGTCATAGAACATACCACGGCATTCACCCTCTACTGATAATGTTGTAAGCACTCAGCAGAGATGTTGGCAATACCTTAATTGGTTAAATATCTATCAAAAGTGTTGTCTCAGATTATGACAGTAATAATGAACAAATGTAGAAAGGTTTGATATACATGTACATGTATTCTAATCAGTCTTATTAGTTACTTGTTTAAAATATAGTATTGTTACAATATAGACTAAACTAAGCTTGGTATCAAAAATGTTTGGCATCCACATTTTCTGTGCTAAATGCATGTATACATTATTATAGCTATGCTCAATTATTTTGCTTGGCCTACTATAGTATATAGCAATCTATTGTTATATATACCAAAGCAAAGTGTTGTATACGGGATTTATTCAACACTTTTTCTCCATGCGGATTGGCTAGCTACTGAGATCTATAGTCTAAGCGTAACTAGCAAATATGAACGTAGTGAGGAGTTTTTGCCACGCACTGTTGATTTTCGTCACTTGTTGTTGTAGACCGTGATTAGTAATAAAAACATGTTAAATCATCAAAACTTATCGAACTTTAACGTATATTTGTTCACTCTGGTTACCGTTATATTGGTAATATTGTGGCCCGGTCTACGTTCAATATTCAATATTTTTTACGTAAATGTATGCAACAACTTGCGATCGATTAGTAAAACACACCTAAGGATTTGCGTAAGTGACAAATATATGCGCAAACTTACGCGACATTTACGTAATGTTAGTAAAACAGTACCCAGGTCCTTGAAAGCCGGCTAACGACCAGGAATTACCTAAAAGGGTGATTAAAAGATCAAACTCGTATCATTACTCACGCAAAAAATAAGCTCGGTCTGTTAAATAAAGATGTTTTCGTTTATATTCTTCGTTAAAATTCCGCCTTTTGGTTGCTGTATCTTTTCTACTGGGTCATTCAGCTAGTTATAATTTATTATACTTTTCGACAGCTGGGACTTGGGCGGATCTGCGCTTGTTTAGTTGGGCATTGTGTTTTGTGTGTTTTTAATGTTTTCTGTGCTCGGCTGGTTAAGTTGAGTGCTGCCTTCCCTGTCTGACTTAATATACTCTTTTTGAATCGAGCAAAATGACATCCCAGTGACCAAGTTTATGTTGTTAATGTTTTACCAGGAAAGGAATCATAAATAACGATGCATTTTGAGAATAAATAAAATGTTAGTGTACAGAGTATTGCTTTTGTGTTGCTCACTGGTGTACGGAGTATTGCTGTACAGTGTACGGGGTATTGCTCACGGAGATTATGCAAATTCCAGGTAAAACCAGTGTTATTTGGTAAATATTACGTATATCGTCTCGATCTATATTGAAATTTGGAGAGTGTGAAAGCTACATTAAAACATGCTGTAAAGTCTGACGTTAGTCCGAGCATTCCTCGAAATTTTAAGTGTAATACTTTATATGTACACCAGTTTGACAGGTTTAGAGTATGATTAGTACATATTCATCGTACATATTTAGGTAACTACTCCATTGTCTTAAACATAGGTCGTTCCTAACATACGTTCAAATTCTTACTGACTCGCCCAGCGTGCCGAAATACATCCTACACACATCAGCCTATCTAACCGATGGTCATGCTCTGACAATATTTAGTGACAGTACTGATCACCATCATATCTGTCTTAGGTTAAAGGTTGTTCAATGAATATAATATTTGTTGACTAAAGTATTGGATACGTTCATGTGTATAAACTTTACAACATATAAATACAGGTAAGCTATAAATAGATAAACTCCCAATGCTTACATCTTTATTAGAACAATATAATAGGATTTTGAACCAACTTTGCTAGTCTGACCCCTTCCCAAGAAAGATAATTGGTCGGATCCACTTGAGAAAATGTCTGTATCCAGGCATTACCATGTTCAATAGACAGTGTAGCAATACCACGTGGTTCTTTGCTACAGTTCCAAGCAGAAATGTGTAAACATTGGAACGCAAATGTAGCCATAAGTATTTTATTTCTTCATCAATTTCTATGAAATATACGCCACGCTAAGGGGAACATTATTTGCTTTAAATGAAATATAAAATCTCTTTTAGCGGCTGTGCCGTTTTGTACAGTACCCTGTGAAACCGTGGAACGTGTAGGTTTCACAGGGTAATGGAAGAATCGGTAAAGCTGCTGAAAAAGATCTTATATTTCATGGAAAGCAAATAATTTCCCCCTTAGCGTGGCGTATATTTAATAGAAATCGATGAAGAAATAAAGTACTTATGGCTATTTTATTTTCCAATGTTTACAAATTTCTTCTTGTAACTGTAGCCAAAAGTCACGTGGTATTGCTACACTGATAGAAATGCTCTGTCACACACAAATTATTATTGAAAAGGTTTTGATGGCAGGAAAATATAAAAATATTACACAAATAGAGCCGATAAATACTTTTTCATTTAGCAGCACTTTATTGTATGTGATTTGATATAGAATCTATCTTAGAGCTACAAAACATTGCTACTTATTCTTATTAAGTAGACTTGTTGGTGGGTAAGTAACATATTAAGATATACATTTGTATGTAAGGTAATCTACATATTCAGTTAAAAGTTCAGTGTTGTTCTGTTTAGTTTGTGTTTAGAAAATTCATTATCTTAACTATGATACGCTTTACAAATTAATACTTACACTCAAATATACAAATGTTAAATTGGTACCAAGTATCATTTTTCGCACATTTCCTTGTTAAATTTAGTGTATTTGGAGGCCTGAGCAAACGTGCAATACTCTGTACAGTAAACATCAATACTCCGTACACGCATTTCTATCTATGTACTTCGATCATTTTTTTCTGAAATTCGGACTTAAGACATTTAGGTTCAATACAAACAGAATGCTCATTTGAAAAAAAGTATATCTCGGCAAAACACTCATACCAAACATATGTAAAGTGCCGTCGTCAATATTTGCGTGTGAGCAGCAGCACAATATTGGTTATTTTGAACACTTCTACGAACATCTGCTATAATATGGCGTAATGTAAAGTTATAAAAATATCCGAATACGTTAAAACCTAGTTGGGATGATGAAAGTAGTCTAAAGTTTGGCAAATATCGTCTCTGAACTTCCCCTGGTATATACGAGAATGTCGCGAAAATTGATTATATTACTCACCTTTACTAGCAATATCCGGTGTACGGTATACCGCAGTGGGATAGGCATGTCTAAAAAGAGCCGAATTATGACTTGAAGACCCCTAATGCATTGCGCGCGCTTCGGTTTATTATCGCCCGTGTTCGTTTTATCAAAGGTTTAACCGCGTTCGGTTAACTCCGTCTCTTTCCGTCACCGTAGTAGTGTATCGAAAAGAAATCGTGTTTTCGAGTTAAAACCCCAAAACGAAGTGGTTTGATCATTTACAACAGATAGAGAACATCACAAAGATTACAAAAAGTATTATGTTTAAAGAATAACAGCCGTAAATAAGTTTCCCCAGGGATCTGAAAATTAAATCTTTGAAGAAATCCGAAACCCGTAAATTGTAAAATCAACGACCCGGAAAAGTCACAGAAAAATTGGTTTATTTCACAATTTACGGATAATTCATCTAAATTCCAAACACATTACGGGCGAAATATAAACCCACCTTCGCTATATCTGACCAATGGTTGCTTTAAATTAATCCAAATATCTCGCAGGTTTAAACACATTAAATATTCAAGATGGCGGCGACTAGCGGCAAAACAATCGGAACTTTGGCATTTATCGCTACTGACGTACGCCGATCGCCTTATTTCTTTTAAAATGGCGGCTCCTATAGGAAATTTAGCCAAGTGTCATTTCCATTCTCCCGTATTCTTTTATATTGGGCAACAGGTTAGCTGTTTGCAAACAGCACTCATAGGTTTCCTCCGTAACCATTTGTATCTGGCTCAATTCTGGCAACATATTAAATAATGAATTTATTATATAGGTACTTATTCTACTGGAATGTTTAAATATAACATTCTTGCATTTAACAGTAAACCCTTGCTACAAATACAACACAAATGACCATGTAATGATTAAATTAATGAAATTAAAGTACCAAAAAAAATCAATTATTCTTCCATATAGATCAAGCTTCGTAGCTTTCGTAGATTACGCTTCAGGCGAACCTGATTTAGAACACTCGAGACTGCAGCTTTTTGATGCTCTGAAATCAAACGCGGACTTTCCATATGATATAGACTCTGAATTAAAGAAACGTGTGTGTAGAGGTAGAGGGGACCCAATTGCTGTTAAACTAGCCAATGATATATACACATTGGTTTCCGTGATGGAAGGAGAAGATTACTCAGTCCTCAAAGAATTGATCAGCACGTCAAAGAACCGTACACCAGCTAGACCTACACAACGAGATACACCCAACCCGGGCCAAACACACTTTAAGACTCCAAACTCTAGTGCTATACCTAGCACAATGTTTTCTATTGAAGTGCAGACACTTAAGGATACTGTATCAAGCTTACAGGCAGACTTACTTTTACTGAAACAGTCAATTCATGCTAGTGATAAACTGCGTACTGAACAAGTTAGCATGATCTACAACACAGTTCAGGGTATTTCAAAGGATATTTTGAATTGTAAAAAATCAATTGTTGAGTGTGTAGACAAGGGCCTTGCCGAAGTCCAGCACGTAAAATGTCTTACTTCTACGCTTGAAACAAACCTAAACAATACTCAGGAAAAAATCTCGCATCTTGAATCTTTCCTGGATAGTGCTAATATTGTTACAATTGCACAATACGATGGAACCAACATGCGAGTCGGTGGTACATTGGATTCGAAACCAGAGCAATCAGCAACTTCAACCAACGAAGAACATGTACATGACAATCAACAAATATTGGACACTCCTACTTATTCCCCCACATCAGTACATGCATTAAATAAGTTGGAGTCAATGGAGGAACGACACAGTGAAACCGTGTTGAGTCCACCCGGACTAGTTTCACTTAGTACTGATAACCCCGTGTATGATAATCATATAGAGCAACCGCTTGTAAGTGAACATTCGTATACCTCTGGAACTATGAAACGTAACAGCAAATCATCTAACGACTCCGGTAACTTTCGTGGACAGGAAAACGGGTGTTATACTAGAATTCGAAACAATTCTAAGTCTACTTTTCCACGTCTGCAGACAATACCTGTGCGAATTACAACACGTGAGGAAAGAGACATTAATGTGTATGATCACTTCGATTGGCATGCAACGAGACCAACGCGGAAGTTTTATGTTGGTGGCTTCAACAGTTCAGTGTCGATTAAATATCTGTCAAACTTTATTACGAATCGGGGGGCTACAGTATCTCTCATTCGTAAATTCCCGATGCACAGATCACGTAACAAAGTAGTCATCCGACTAAACATCGAAGCCAACGAGAATGCCGATTTAGTGCTCGATCCAGGTTTTTGGCCGAGGGGCATCACATGTTCACCATGGTTATCACGGGCTGAATTACGTCACCGCGGTAACAACACATCTGGTATCCACGTTAGACATGAACAACAACGCAACCCAACCATGCCGTACATAGCGTCGAACGGTAGCAGTGCCTCATTTGAACACTGCAACAAATACAACGCCTTAAACTTAGATATTGACTAAAATGGATAGTGCGTACTTCGGAATGAACTTAGCTACATGGAATGCCACCGGGATAATGTCGTCGGCGGCATATGCTTGTGATATTTTATCTATGTATAATGTTGATATATTGGGCTTATCAGAACATTGGTTATTTCAGCATAGCTTGCATTTCTTATCTTCACTTAATAACAATTATAATTGTCATGCTGTGGCCGATTTCGGCTTAAATGTACCTAGTAACCGTAAAGTGGGAAAGGGAGGTGTAGCGATACTGTGGAATAAAAAACTTGACAATGTAATCACACCTTTGCCTATTGAAGACGACCATATAATTGGAGTACAAATTCAAGTGAAGTCGAATTTATATTTCTTCATATTTCAAGTATATCTGCCATGTACAAACTATTCTATAGACACATTTAAAAAATATATTGATAAAATGTACAATTTATGGTATATGTACAAGGACTTTGGTGGACCTGTGTTTATGGGAGATTTCAATGTAAATCTAAAAGCAAGCTCCGGCAATAGTAGGGAGCAATTATTTTATGACTTTCTGTTACATACGAACATGATTGCAACTAACAAACTAGATATGTATAAAGGTGCGTCGTATTCTTATGTATCATATGACAATTGTTGTTTTTCATTGATAGACCATATATGTTTACCTGTTGAATGTTTGTATTATGTAAATCATTGTGAGATAGTTGATGATAATTGTCTTAACGTGTCCAGACATAGACCTATTGTAACTTCTCTGTGTGTTCCAATCGTTGATGGTGAAAGTGTTATTCGTCTTCAACAAGTAACGGACGAACGGAGTATAAATTGGAGACGCTTACGTGATGAGGATGTGATGCAATACCAGTCGTTACTGAGGGACGACAATGATTTAATGGCATTAGAGAATTGTTCTTTAGATCAACGTGGAGTTGATAGTGCATACAACACATTAGTGAATTCAGTGCTAAACGCTTCCAAATCTCTTCCGGTAACAAAATTTAAATCATACCTGAAACCATATTGGAACAAAGACCTCACAGAGGCACACACAATTATGACACAGTTGAGGAGTGTGTGGTGCGCTGAAGGTAGACCGTCAGACCCGAGTATCGACTCTTACAAACAATATAAATATGCTAAGCGTGCCTTTAGGCGATTACAGAGACAATGTGTACAACGATACACGGTTATACTTAATCAAGAAATTGACCGAACGGCTTAAGTGAATAAAAATCAATTCTGGAAAATTGTAAAAAGCAGGAAAAGAACTACTGGAAGAGCGACTGGAGCTGGAATTAAATTTAATGACCACGTATACCGCGATAACCAAGATTTAACTGAACAATGGGGCTTATATTTTAAAGATCTCTATAATCCATGTGATAACCCATTATATGATGACAATTGGCATGGTGTAGTTTCAGAACAGGTGTCATCTACTAGTGACTCGATGACCCCAGATCTAAGTGCTACGGTTCTACCAGATACTGTGAGTAAGTTAATACAATCATGCCCTAAAGGCAAAGCTTGTGGACTCGACAAAGTTTTTTATGAACATCTCGTTTATGCCAATGAAGTTATCTCCCCGATTGTTGCAAACATTTTCTCTTGTATGTTGAGAACCTCATTTGTACCGGATTCGATGAAAAAAGGACTCATTATAACATTACACAAAGGCGGCAAAAAACGAAGGGACGACCCTAACAACTTTCGTGCAATTTCGCTTACCTCATCTATTCTAAAACTATTTGAAATGGTTCTCTTTGATCGATGTAAGCAAAAACTTTTAGCTACTATAAATCAAGGCGGATTTCAGGAACAGTTAGGCTCCCTAATGACTTCGTTCATTCTGAGAGAAAGTGTGTTTTTATCTCGAGAACAGTGTAGTAAACTATACGTCTGTTTTCTAGATGGACGTCAAGCCTTCGACCGTGTATGGCATGAGGGACTTCTATATAAACTATTGGAAACAAACTTGGATGTCACTTCATTTCTGGCATTCAAAGACTTGTACCGTAACATATATAGCTGTGTTCGGAACCGCGGATTCCTGTCCGAGTCATTTCCTATACTCCAAGGCACCAGACAAGGCAGCAAATGTTCGCCAATGTTATATCTTTTATTTATAAATGGACTCATCAATGAACTTTCGAACAGTGAATTTGGATTCTGCATGTATAACATGAACATATCTGCACCAACAGTAGCTGATGATATGATTTTGATATCACTGTCTAAGAATGGACTTGACAATATGCTTACAATCTGTGACAATTACTCAAAACGTTGGCGCTTTGAATACAACGGTAGCAAATGTGGTGTCATAGTTTTTAATGAAGACAATACAAATATCACCCGAGAATGGAAACTGGGCTCACAGACTGTCAATGAGGTTGTCAATTATACCCACCTGGGCATTATTTGCAACAAATTTATGTCAACAAAGGCGTCAATTCATGAAGCCTGTGTTAAGTTGCGGGGTACCTACCTGAATATAACTAGTAGTGGATTTCACCCAACCGAACTCAACCCACTCACGTTGAAAACTTTATACAAATCTGTAGTTATTCCGAAAGCTCTGTTTGGGTGTGAGCTGTGGCATACATATACACAAACGGATATGAACAAAATAGAAATCGCCCATCGCTTCTGTATTAAGAATATTCAGTCAATGAAATCTCAAATGTGTACTGACTACTGTTTATCATCATTAGACATCGACGACATAGAGACTATGATAGATTACAGGAAACTAGTGTTTTTCGGACAGCTATGCAGACTGCCGTATGAATACCTCGCTAAACGAGTGTTTGTTAATCGCTTAACGCGTTACTTGAATAATGACGGCCAAGACTTATTCCGGACATATATACATTACTACAAAAGTATGGAATGATATCGGTACTTGAAAATTACATCACCACAGGTCTATTTCCCTCAAAGTGTCAATGGAAAACTCTTCTTATCAAATATGTGTCAATCCCCTTGAAACATAGCAGGATAAACAATTTATTGCAGAAAAAACCGACAGGTATAGAATACATTCCAAAGGTGAATAACCCGTGTGAATTATGGGTATTAACACAAAGTCACCCTGAGTTACGTGCCCTTTGTACAGTATTGGTTAATTTGTCTGGGAAGGTACTGTCGCGTCAATACAGGGAACAATGTACATCTTGCTTGTGTATGTGTGAAAATGTTGTTGATCACCTTTTTAACTTTTGCCCAAATATGACAATATTAAGACAAAAGATATGGGACTACATAATAGACAATGAAAATACATCATTTTATGCTCATTGGATTAAACAACCTAGAGATATTCAGGTTGATATGGTATTGACATTAGCATTCAAGGATTCTAGGAACGCTAAATTTGTATTACTGAGAATACTATTTCATATGTTTAGGAACATGTTTGTGCGTTAGGAACACTCGCTCTACTAGTATATGTAGCTCATGATAAACATAATAGTATGCTTATGAGAGACTGTATGTGCCATTATTTATGGGCGCATTTCTATCAGTTGTTTGTATATATATATAACCTTGCTTATACGTACATGATGGGAAAAATGCATTTAATAAGCTATTTATGTACCTTATTGAATTTGATGTATTTGTAACATACTCATGTATGTTAATTTGAGTGTTGTTATTATTGTATTGTAAATATGTTATGATGCTCTCCATATGTGGAGGAAATAAAAGAATCTATCTATCCGTAACTTTCCTACGTAAGTTAACCGATTTTTATACACATGTACAATGCATGTAAAACTGTTCCATAACTGAAAATTCATTGGCTATAACTTTGATTCATCATGCACAAACAGTAAACAGTAATTGCAATTGAAACATTTCCTTGTTAAACACAAAATTAAAGTTTTCAAATAATGATGAATTTAAATAGAAGTTGGGGAGTCGATTAAAACTGGATTTTTTTAAACTGTGAGGCATCAATCGACCTTTATCAGGGGTTGTACTAAGCAGAAAAGTATATTGTGATGATATCAATACATTAAACAATATTTTATGAGGGCTTTTATGCGATATAACGTTACATATTACGAACACTAAATTTTATTACGGAGGAAATAGTTACGGAGGGTAAAATTTGCATGTTAAAGTCGATATATTCAATGAGTATTTCAATAAAAATGTGATTTAAATACTTTTTGGACTAAACTCTGTCTAGTTTATGTTGAACCAAAGCCATGTTTAATCTACTGCGGTTGATTATGTATGGAAAGATGGTTACGGAGGAAATGGAAAATAATTGGACAAACGAAACCATCAATTACAAATCTGATATATGTAATATAAGTGTATGTGAGTGAAATGTTTATCAAATATTTGCTGATTGGGTGTCATTGCTACAATTTCATAAATATAAATCACAATATAAGCTACTCATTTGTAAAACGAAGACCTTAATAAAAAGGCTACGGTAGCCTATCAGTTGTTTGATACCATACCATACCGAGTTATATGCGAACACGGCATTGTAACATATTGAATATACATAATGTACACTTTTCGTCAATGAAAGTCAACAAGTCAGCCAAGTGACATGCGAAAACCAGCCATCGAAAGTTAGTTTCATCGAGTTGTACATTGCTAAAAATCTGGGAAAGTCGTCCGTATGCTAAAAATAATAGAAACATTTTATGCGTAACCCTTACATCAGAAGTAATCAACAGGCTAAGTCAAGCGACAGCTATTTTTCAAAATTGATTTTTGCACCGGTCGGAGAAACCACGCATGTTAATTAATGCGTGGAGAAACTTACTAAAGTTCTAGCGGCACCAAGGAACAATAAACAGAGACTTCGTCTTCTTTGAGATCGAACATATCAACGTGGAATAGTATTCCGCGATTTTTAATAGGACAAGTTTAAATAGAAAAACAAAATAAACCACATCACTCACTTCTTGTTTACAAAATTTCCATCTGGCGCTTTGCATCGGAAAGCTCGACCCATTCGATTACGCTGTCCACAATTTGGAGGAAAAGTGGGTGTACAGCCAGGGAAATCATTGTCGGAGACATAAAAGTTTGACAATGCAAGCATGAAACTTTCTGTATTGCGATCGACATAAACGTTTTAAAGAAGGTCAGGATAATGTGGCAGACAAAGGTTGGAAACAGATCTTGAACGAATCAGTGATTACGTTGATCAGAATAAATTATCCATGAAATTACTGAAAATATCTTCTTGCAAAGCTAGTAACGATTACAGTTCAGTACAAGCTAACAGGTCGGTTGAATATGCATAAAACAGTGTTCCCGGGAAACTAAGAACAGTTGATTGACAGTGAGTAAACAGCTTCATGGAACGATACAGACGTGAGGGTGTGGTCGTACGCCATTTCTGAGCTGCGCCGCTATTGGTTACCACACCTTCTTACACATTCTATACTCATGTTATTTTTAATCATACCAGTATGCTTTTTAGTGTAAAGGGTCCATTGGTTTGTAACTTTAAATCTTACTGTTTTTGAAAAAGAAGCAAACGTTTGGGTAACAAAATACCAGATCTTCAATCATCGCGTAATTGACATGTAAAACACATGTTTTGAATCAAAATTCGCGATAACAAGTCAAGGAACTTGTCACAAACGTACCACATGCGATGATAACTGTTAGCAAATGCATTGTTAAGTACACATTTCTTGTGATCGATTTCAACCCCAATGATGCACCAGCGAACGTTCAACTATGTATTAACAGCACTATTCGTTTCTGGCAAATGTGCATCAAATCAAATGGAGAACTAATAACATCATATGACAATAAACCTAAGGCATTGTGCAAAACACGTGCTTAGTAAAGTTTCAAAATTGAATTTCAAATATGCAAAACATTAACAGCGTTTTATGACGCAAAGAAATGTAATCTACCTTGATGTTGTGTTTATCCTCAAGAAAACGATTGCTCATGAAATTTTAATCTTTTAAATCATTGCCTTGATTTAACGAATAGACTACAGCTTGGCAGTCCAATGTTTTAACAAATATGGATGAATAGAACAATTAAGAATCGTATGAGAATGGAAAATATTACGCTGCACAACCACGTGACTTGTCATGTCTCGATATTGCTGTCAAATCGTTTTTGAAGGTAAAGTTTTACTTACATGTATTTTCATTCAGTATCACCTACAATGGGGATAACGTATAGAACGGAAGTGATACCCCTGACGGTTTTTCGAATGTAAATTTCGTCGCGTCGGTAAGTAAATCTTGATTTTCTTTGTTTTGTAAGACGCTTTCAATGAAATCAACCAGCCCACCGTACCCGGACCTGTCGATACCTGCAGACCCAAGCCCATTTTCCCTCCAAATACCAATAAGGCGAACACTCGATTCCAGTGCGGTTTTGGTTACTGCACCCCTGAACCCGTCTACATTTTTTTCCAATTTCTGCCGATTTGCATGGTATGTTGCTGTTTTATGGGACCAACTTCGTTGTTTACCTTATTCTAGGTACGCATTTTACAAAATTAGTTCGATGCCGCCAGGTTATGAGGCAGAATAAACGAAATAACCACTATGATACCCCTGACGGTTGCTGTCCCTAACTGATACCCCTGACGCCTCAAAATAAGTGGTATGATAAATTCAACGGGCGACTGGCTCGTAAACTGTATATTACCTGTGAATTATGCAAGATATATTACTGATACATGTACATGTATTTACAAATGGTGTTGTCAATATAATTACGCTGCTAAATATTTCAGTCATATCGCACGGTGACAATTTATTTTTATTATCTACTCCCACAAACAAGTAATTTACCTGTGATCTTTACCTAGGCTATAAAACCTCAATACTTGCAGTCAATGCACCAACATAATATAGTTATTGTGAGGAATAATTGTATTGTTCCAAACACGAAGTTGAGATGTACCAACGTTTCATGATTGACACAGGCACCATGCATTTGACATCTTAGAACTTGTATCGTACCTATTGCGTACCGGTACAAAACGTGCGTCACGTAATTCTTCGTTGATAACAGGCTGCCTGAGAAGGGAAAAAACGGGGATTTATACGTCCAAAGTGTTTGCTGCAAAGGAAGCGTACAACCAAGGATTTTAACGACAAACCCTGTAATGTTTAACATGTTTGCAGGTAACTTTCCATGAACGCAGGGCTGTTCTGTTATGCTTGTTCAAGATTTTATTAATTGTGAATTGCACAAGTTAATAACATTATTTAATTTTTGCTTATCGTTCGTGTAGTTATATAAGCGAAAACTCGCAGGCACTACTCGGTATCATTTCCGGGTCGCGGAAACTTAACCATCGATCCAGAAACCAGCAATTCAGACGTTGCACGTATCGATGCATGTCAACAAGTTCTTAAAATTGACATACCTTTCTATGTCTGAAGTATACTTATTTACCTGTGTGATTGATTTGAACGATCAACGCTGTGATTACTATAAACCAGTGTAGTTGTGAACGTAATGTATATGTGTAGAATACCACCAAACTCTGGCAGTAGTTACCTACCTTATAGAAAAAAATATCAATCAATCCGTAAACTAGTCCCTTGCGTACTTATAGTTCTAAATAGTAAATCGGCTTTCAAAAATAACGTTAACATTAAAAAATGAATTCAGTTTATACTTCATCACACCACATAGCAAATCAAAACGGGTCGCTTTCGATTTCTGTTAATTGATATTTTATATTGTCAGTCTTTGTTTTGCCTGTGTCTGATTATATAACGTCTATTTTATCAATGAAACAATGCGCATGAACTTCTTTTAACGGTTTGTTCTACATTGGTAGAGTAGTGCCAGAATTGGTGGAGCTTCTTAAGTTGTACTTACTGAAGTATCAAGGCGCCCGCACAGCAAACAGCAGCTTAATAACAACCAATTTACGGTGGTTCCAATATTCAACTATGAGCCGTCGAAATTTAAGATTAATCAATAAATTAATACGGACTCCTTTATAATAATTTGTAATATGAATTGTTATAGCTCATACAACTTGACTTTCTGTACGATCCCAAATCAATGTATGCAACTGTTTTTGTCTATTGGAATTGTTTATCAAGTTCTTCATGTATTTACGCAATAAATGTATTGAGGCGTCAGGGGTATCAGTTAGGGACAGCAACCGTCAGGGGTATCATAGTGATTCTTTCGTTTATTCTGCCTTAATCATAGGTATTTGGAGGGGAAATGGGCTTGGGTCTGCAGGTATCGACAGGTCCGGGCTGGTTGATTTCATTGAAAGCGTCTTACAAAACAAAGAAAAATCAAGATTTACTTACCGAAGCGACGAAATTTACAGTCGAAAACCGTCAGGGGTATCACTTCCGTTCTATACGTCATCCCCATTGACATAGTCGGTTCTATAACAGGTGAGTGTATCTGCTTTAGTTCTACTAATTACCTTGTGTAATGTTTTCTTTAAGAAAAGCTTCACTGGACCAGATGCCGACTCCATCCACTTAATCTCGTTGAGCCAATCAGAACGTGTATCGCATAGACCGCTACGCGTGGATAAACCTTGTACAACATAACAATACTGTGGCGCACAGACAACCCCAAGCCACACAGAAACGACGGCTGCGCCTAGCCATCCATGCACGAGTCAGACATAGAACGAACCATCCACATATCAAATAAATGGATATTTCAAACAAGACTATATACCCACTCCAAAATGAATGACACACTGGACTTAGAATTCTGTGCATAATTAGCCATAAAGGGAGGTAATTATAAATGATAACTACACTGAAGTGAAGTACGGGGAGACTTTTTACAGCCGCCACACGACACTTGACTATGTCGAGATATTGGTTACATAGGGAAAATTGGTTTTGAAATCACTACTACGCATATACAGTTACATGACTAGGTTAATAGGATATCCTGGCTGGTTATGCAAACAAAACGCATTTAGTAATATTATACAGTAATTGAATTTATTACTAAATTTTTAAAATGCTCGCGCGGATAATGAAATGAACTTTGTCTAAGTCCTCATTTTAGTTTGCATATTAACAACCAGCTAGGATGGCTACAGAAAAAGATAATTCCTGATAAGTCCCTGATTTTCCTGAATAAAAGGTGAATTTCCCTGAATGTTCGATGTGTTCTCAGCTTAGATTATCACAAGAACAGCTGAAAATATGGCCTCCAGCCTCACCTGATAGCCAAACCCTCACCACCAACAAACTCATTGTTTATATGAGAAAACACTAGCTTAAATGAACTGTAAAACATACACTTACGGACTTTGAAAACGCACCACTTTTTAGGTATTCTAATTTTTTTGTTTGCACTATTTAGCTGACTTTGTACAAATGAAATGATGTAATAACATTGTCAGTAGAAAACATCTGACACGTGTTTTTCACGCAAATTACACGTGGTAACCACGTGGCCAAATCTCGCGTGGATAAAAATATCCAAATTGTGTAAATGTAAATATGTACACGATATATAAACATGCAGAAAAATCACATTTTCAATCATCCAAAATCATTAGTAGGCATGTCACGTTCACACGAAAATGATGTGTCTAGAGGTGTAGAAATGTTACATATGGGACGTAGCAACCAAGTCGTTTTCGCGCGATTCCATTGGCATGACATAACAAATATACATCCACAAGAACCCTTTACGAACACTGACACCGTCACTGACCGTCCAAGACGGGATAAAAGCCTAAAACGGCTAATTATACGGTTGAATTAATGCGCATGCGCAGCCGGCGAAACAGGTTCCGGTCTGCAACCATGACTGTCATAGAAATACTCAGTAACCATGGGTATGCAAAATGATTAAATTAAAGTTTAAATACGTTCTATATTTTCTAAAAGACATTTTCATTTAGTAGAGTTCGCCAGTTTTGGGTTCAATCTCACGTCGAAGACGTACTTCAATATGTAGCCATTCCCTTCTTGTATCACTATTTTCGGCTACAACGATGTTAACTTTAACCAGCATGATAAAGTACGGAAAAGAACCACTATGGACGAAAAACATATCAACATGATGGATACTCCAGTTTTATCCTCAGATTTTGCTCTCATTGAAAAAGATGACATGCTCTTACAAAGACGTGTCCACGGGTGAGTGCCGATACTCGATCTGCCGGCAAGCTTCTCCAAACGTTTGTCCATGAATTGTGGAAAATTCCACCAGCAGCACATTTAAAAAGTGATGTTGTTTATGAGTAGCCTTTGTTGTGAATGCACCACGAACAAATCGTTATACACAAACTACTAAATTGTGAATTTGGCATTTGAGACTTGAACACACCGATGTCATGTGACTTTGCTACTTTGTTCACTTTTATTACAACATTTTGCTAGTGGATTAATAATATAATATAATTATTCTTATGCGGAGAAATTGAGAAAAAGCGAGACCACCGCTCCCGACAATTAAGAATTAATTGAGAACACAAGTGATGACTTATATTTTGTATATCATGATATTTTGTATGAGCATGATCCAATACACAAAGCTTAGTAACTTTTTATACTCTTCTCCTGACACAAAGAATAAATCGAGTTTGTTTTTAGAAAGCTAACATTGTTGAAATTAATTGCGTAGTGCTTACTAAAATCAATGATCTATCGTTTAAATTGTATTGTGAACTCACAATGCACTTCGTTACGTGACTTATTGTAAATGAGGAGCAGCACCCGCAGTGGAGCCCTACAGAGCAGCGGCATGTCATTTAGATTTACTCCAAACTTTGAAAACACTTGCGATATCTCAAATGTTCGCGATTATATACTGAAAAATAAAGTTTAGCAAGTTTTTCAGGGTACTAATATTTTTACTTGTATGGCGATGTATGCATACATGATGTACATTTTAATTAACATATTGGCCATGACTTAAGTATCAAAATTCCAGTGGTCAGGAAAAGACAACCCGCGCCATAATATATGGACGTCATGCTGACGTTGGCATACCGTTAATGCGACGTGATTGGTGAGATCGGTTTGCCTTGGCAAGTTTTCATTACATAACGACTCGTAGGCAATAATATTACCATCTCCGTATGGATTAAACAAGCAGTGCTTTTTTTTCGCCGATTTCACAAAGTTTGGTCCTTCTCGAGGGTCGAGGAGATGAAGAACAAAATGCCGTCCAAGGTGCATGACCTTGAGCAAACATTGAACAAAACTGGTATAACATGCCCCTAACCGTTGTTTTAAAGCTTCGTAACAGCAAGACAAACAGACTCCTTAAGGAGGGCATAATCGACATGACATTTCTTGTGAATTTTCTAATTGACCCCTACCTCCTTACAAGTGACGAATTTCCGTCAGGATGAAAATTTCCTTCCTTTACATGGATGAATTTCAAATGGAATGAACTGATCTTAAAATTTCCTACTGTTAAATTTAATGCAACTTCACGAAAACAAATAAAAAAGTCCAACTTGCTAAACTTGTTTTGATAAGTATATCTCAAAGATGACTTAACCAAATTGTATGTGGATTCTGTTTATTTGACTGTAAGGGTGCGTTAATAAAATAAGGTTATACGGAAGAACTAACACCTAATTTTCTGCGTTATAAGACGTATAGTTTTGACTACAAAACCATGAATATGTGACTCAAATTACAAAGTGTTCTTTGGAAATTGCCCCATAAACATGCTAGGTCGAGCTTTCTTCTCCGTCGGTATAACCCTGTCAATCCAACCGCGTTTTTTTATAGTTTTATGTCTATTAACGTATCGAGACTCTTTCTATTTGCAATTTATGACTAGTTTCTTTATTAAAAATAAAAATTACGTGGGGCCGGGTAAGAGCCCTGACAGGAGCAAGGTGCTGCTCAAACGGAAGCGCTTATAATGGCGTCAAGTGACGGCCAACGTAACGCGCCCTTCGCATAACTAACAAGTTTGGATAATTTGCTTTTACGTATATTCCTCAGTGCATTCCTCTTTATTACTTGTGTCCCCGCAGTTAGTTAGTCCCAAATAAAGACGTTGAACGTCTAGCTCATCAAATCACTGCGAAGTTAAATAATAATTATTAAATTGATGAACTTCTACTTAATATAAATTGTGTTTATGGGATGTACATACTAGGCGTAATTTAAGTATTTTTTTGAAAACAAGTCTAAATTGATAGTAGGATGTTTCTGCAACACAGTCTGTGTAATATTAAGCATTGAAGCATGACGGTGCAATATCGATTTTTCGTGCTATTAAATGTTTGGGCGGGGAAAACAGTCAACGTTGTAGATCGTTTCTTAGTCGTAAGTCCTTTCAGATAAACAAATTAAGGTTCGTATGCCATTTTAATAAAGGACCAGAACTGTGTATAGTTAAGGCAGTGTTCGTGTTGACGGGGATATACCCGTTAATGATAATCTTGTAATCTTTGGGTTTAGAATATGGGTTTAAAATTCAACCAAAAACATTATATCAACATGAAAACATAAATATATTTCCGTTTTAAGGTAGGTACTAAAACCAAAAATAAAACATTTGTCAATAGTGTAATTATCCTCTGTTAGCTCAAACTACTACACTTGACGAATGTTCTTTTAGATCTAGAATAAATCAATAAAACTGTTGATTGGTGATTGTCTTTAATACAGAAGAAGAAAAACCAAGATCTACATGAAAATTATTGATGCGTGACGAAAATGACAAAATCACAATTTTCTCGTGCACACATCTCAAATATGTGTAAATTTGTTTAAGTAGATTCCCAACTCTTAAATTTTTCTGACACCTGATGAACACACTCATGATAGTGATTTTGCAAACAGTTTTGCTCGGCTAGTTTTCAAGATATTTTTAGATTTTGGGGAACCCCCCTAAAAACTGATATTTGCATTTCACCGAAAAAGTTTGACAATTAATTACATGAAACTTGGCATGCACGAAATTTCGTATATACGGAATCACACGATAACGTTTGTTTAAGACTATGCATGTTTAAAATATGTGATTTTTCATTTCTAAGTTATACGAAAAAAATAGTTGAACAAAATACGGTTTTCGTACATGCAACCAGTAGAGTAACTATTGTAGAAGTATTATCCCAAATTACATGGCAGTTGCTCAGCTAGATTTTTTATAATTGACACTTAAGTGATTTCGGAAATGTCAAAACCAGGAGAGTTTACAATATACATCAACGTTTTGAATACTAGTACGTTGTATCCAGTTTTCGCGATAATTGTTTTTTGAAAAAATGTGTATATTTAAAGATGAGCCCAGTTTTAGCTATATGCTCTTTTGCATTAGTTAGTCTATATTCTTACGAAACAAATGCAAATAACCTTCCTCTAAAGTAGTCGGGATGCTTGCTAAACAAATATTAAAACTTGGATAAAATTGTGTGTGCACGCATCACAATACGTTTCACATACGTTGTAGCTAGTATTCGAGAGTGTTGGTGTTTTAATGTTTGGAATAAATGGCACATAAAATTTCAGCTAAAGTTTTATTCTGCAAGCTTATTATAGTATAATATTGTAATTACTATACAGCAAATTTGCGATTTTAAGACATGAGAACATGCTGACACATTAATTTTGTGTTTTTCTTATTATTTCGTCATGGTAGTCGACGCTTTTAATACGTCTTATTTACACCTATTTCTAAACTTCCGCTCAACTAAAGAGTTTGCAATCACCTTAAATCATTTCATAAAAATATTTCGCAATATTAGTTTAACAGTGTGATTAGACATATAATAATGTTGCTCTGAGAAGTTCACATGCCCTATCGACAATTTAAGACGTTGTTGTAACAATGTAACATGTCGCATAGACATGTTCAAATGATATTTCAACCATTTACCACTGCCGTTTAACAGTATAACACGATGTGTTGAGAGGTTCGCATGCTCATTCGACCTTGTAAGACGTTGTTTTAACAATCCAACATCGCATATAAACATATTCAAATGATAGTTTGACAATTGATCATGGCAGTTAAAGTCTAACATGATAATACGAAGGTTTGAGAAGTTAACACGTTCTTCTAACATTATCAAACGTTTTTTCAACAATTTAACTTGTAACGTAGACATATACAAAATTGAAATGGTGATTTGACAATTTATCGATGTGGTTTAACAGTATAACACATTGGCTTGAGATATTATTGTATTCTTTTAACAATTTAAGACGTTGTTTTAACAATATAACTGGCTAGTTGACATATTCAGATGATAGTTTGACAAGTCAACAATGTGGTTTGACATATTAACACATTGTACTAAGAAGTTCACATGTCCTACCGCCAAGTCAACATGACAAGCGTCAACAAAAGACAGCTATGGCGTTCCTAGACGGTGGTCATACATGCTATTGGTGTGCGATTTTGTTGTTTTAAGCAGTGGAATAAATGGTCGTTTTCTAGTATGTTGTTATTATATTTCAGAATGGTGATTAACTCAACTTGATAGAAAATAGGTTCCTGATTCAAATGGTATATTCGATTCACTGAATTGCATGAGAATCAAGACACAAAATCCGTTTACATGTTTTATCTACACTTAGTCGCAAAAGAAAGTATACATTGCTAATAATTGAAATTATTTCATCTGAGGTTAAAAGGAACAAACAAAAGGTTAATATTTACTAAGTAGTATGTTTATATGGAGATTTACTAAACATCGAGTATCAAGTTTCGAGTTGAATAATTCGAGTTTCGAGTTGGATTTATCGAGTTTCCAGTTGAAATTATCGAGTTTCGAGTTGAATTTATTGAGTTACGAATTGAAATATTCGAGTTTCAAGTAGAATTAATCGAGTTTCGAGTTGGAATTATCGAGTTTCGAGTTGAATTTATCGAGTTTCGAGTTGAAATTATCGAGTTTCGAGTTGGAAATATCGAGTTTCGAGTTAAAATTCATTTGGAGGTTGTTGCTCTACAGAAGTTCAATGTATAGTGACTATCATCTATGGAAAATGTTGAAGGTGTTGTTGTAGAGAGGTTGTTGCTCTACAGAGGGCCGCGCTTTGGAGAATCTGTACTGTATTGCTATTATTAAAAATAGTACTAAGGTTCTATACACTGTTACATCAACGCGCTTACGGTAGTATAAAAGTTACACAGACAAGATAATTGTTTAAGAACAATACGAATGTGATAAAGGGATGTACACTATTAATAAATGTTTTTATAGTCAAAACACGCCGATCCAACATTCCGCACCATTTATATTTTTAACTAGCACACCAGTCGGTGTGTACATACATTTGTGTTCAATTCAAATTGTGGAAATAGGACAATCATTCTTCAACTTCATCTACGAATGTACATCCCTTTAAATACTTTGTGAGTTGACGAGTTTCAAAGATTGACGAAACAAACGTTGTATGTTTTCAGGAGATTCTATATGAAAACATCCAAGGCGTGTGTTTACCCAATTGTGCAGACAAAGCAGGTAACTGAAAGTGACACAAATAGAGTAGTATATGCTTGTGATATAGTTGAAAATCAGTTAATCGTTCCGAGGTAAAATTAATAGGTTCGACAAGCTAGCATCACCGTCCATGGACGGTGAATTCAAAAATTGTCCCGCTACAACGAGCAGGATAATTTGGAAATCAAGTGTAATGTGCATGTACTGTATGGATACTTTTTTATTTTATTGTATTTCTTGCTTCAGTTTTAAAATACTATTAATTAGAATCACAGAAGAAATAAACACTTCTCCACTGGAGATAAGTATAATAAAACATGTCAACAAAAGATACATTATTGTAATTCCTGCAAAAGTATCGTTCGACGCAAGAACGTTTGTCTCTTACAAAGGGTTGTAATTCTGGCTGTATGCATCCTACCAAACATTCATGACAATATTCCTTTAATCGATCTATGTGGATTTTTATTTAAATTTGACCAGTTCGTCGGCTGGCTCTAATAGTCTCCAATGTCCATTTTCTTCAAAAATGAGATTTTTGCACTTTCTTTCTAATTTGACATTGCTCAATGTCCTGTGAAAAATTAGATCATAATTTCAAGTGCAATGTGCTTTTTGTCAGTAATGTTTTGCTCAAACTCCCGTATTTGAACCACTACGTAGCGTGCATGTTGCTGAATGTCCCGGAGATTTTTCACATGATTTACTGAAATGTTTAATGTTAAGTTACTCAATGCCCTCTACTAGTCGTTCTTATATGATCCAATGTCCAGATCAACCAATGAAACCGCGTTATTTCGGTAATATTTTGTCCAAACTCCAGGTGTGCAACAAACAAATGCAAAAGTTGCTCAATGTCCATATCCGGGATAACACACTTTTTCAAAACAGACGTTTCTACATCAATTTTAAGACAGAATAATGAATGCAATGAAGCCATAGTACTATATCTACGTTTTTAAAATTTTAAAATCGGTTGACATAAAAGATATTTGACAAAGTCAAATGTTTAACCCTCATTTCCTCCAAAACATGATTTTGGCACTTTGATCACTTTTGACGAGTTGTTTAGGTGAACAAGCGCGGAAACTTTTGCGACAACCACTGGTCCAGACAGACAGAAGTCAAACAGAGAATCAATATGTCTCCCTCACGATATGTCAGGGACAGAATAAAAATCCTCTTCCAACCACATAATAAAACATAAATTGACAGACACCAACAAATTGTAACTATGAACTCTGGTATCAAAGATAACCGGAGTGTTATACACAGAGAACAAAATATGAATTATTTAAAACCACTGTAAATGCTTCTAAGAATAAAATTATCATGTACAATGGTGATACAACAAAAATATTCGATGAAAAATTCGACTCCATTTGCCTTTCAAAACGTCATTTAAAACGTTGCAGAAGTTTCCATTTTCAGCACCTTTAACGAAAAAAGTATGCATTGCATTCATAGTATTTTTCTAGATATCAATATAATGTTCTAACAATCACCACAATAAGTCGTAGAACAAATCAGCCACGACAGGCAGAAGAATACATCATAAAATAATAAAAAAGTAAGGAACATAGAACAAACAAGATCAAGTTGAGTGTAATGGGAAATTAAACTGCCCAAGTACAATGTATTAATACAATATGAATATATGTTCGATTGGAGCATTATTCTTTTCAATAATCTGACCAATATGCCTATAGTTGTCTATGTATGTTCGGGATGTGATTGCCATATACCATGTGGTACGTGGCGTAATTCTTTGCTATAAACGCAAGTAAAAAATCTGTCGACACAAACTAAAAAACAACCGTAATAGTCTGGGCCGGGTAGACTTGAACCTTGCTTTGAGGTATATAGTTTTTTTCTCTTCTGATTATGATTTAGCACATATTCACTGTATAAAATCAGGTGGGTACATCGGGATTACCCTTGGGCAACTTTTTTTATTGACGTTTATTGATATAATAGTCAAACGGCTAATATACCAGAAATGTAACACCTTTTAAAGGTTAAAACTCATCAGTTAAACTCACTGTATCATGAAGTCATGTTTATTTCTTGTACAAATTGATAGGAAATGATATACAGTACTTGTTTGCAACAAATTAATTACTGTAACATATGTTTCTCTTACTAATCGTGGTGTTTTACGTTACCAAAGTGCATTTGGTTACAAGGCATATTTGTATATTTTCATTACTAATCTGTTTTACTATTCAACTGCATCATGTTTGTGTTTTATACGAGTGTATACTTCTTTAGAATATATTGGTACATGATCACGTTTTGGACATCACTATGATAAAAGACATCTCCGTTATAACCCTATAAAGCTGCATAAAACAACCGAATAACAAATGACACAACTATTTGTTGTAATCTGAAGCGTTAATGTTATTTTCAAAAAGGAAAAGCACATAAAACTAATTTTGACACGCAATCATGAATCTTCTAATACATTTATACTGAACTGTAACGTCCGTTACTGTAATAGTCATTCCTACAATTATAATGGATAACCAAAATGTCATTGTTGCCTTTCAATGTACGTGTTTTTCTTCAAATTGACTCACCCTGATCATGATCGTTGTTGTTTGAAAAGGTTTTAACCAATATCGCATACTCACAAGACATCGAGTCGGGCAACCATAATCGCTTCCCAACGATTGTGCGTTCGTAATATTATTAACTGCTTAGGTGTAGGTTTTAAATAACAAAGATACACAAAGATACAATAATCAGGCTTGATTTTATGGGTTTTTTTCAAACTTCGGTTGAAAATTGAATTTCAGGTTTTGAAATTCGGACTATTAAAGCTGTGAATGTCTGCTAATTACCAGACATGGGGTTGTAGAGTCGAATGCTATAAGTACGTAAGAGTATTGTGTTTAACGCATATATTTATACACATATACCGGAAGGTCAATAACGCGAATATCAAAACAGTGAACAACTATGTGTATTTGAAAATTCTTGATAAGGTATGTTAAACTTAAATGCCTACATGAGGCCGATGTATCCATAGTGACGTACCGGTTCCTATGATATTGTTTGTACGTATGTGTATTGGCCAGCCTTCTAGTTTTCAGCAATTATTGGTCATGTAATAAAGAAACTACTAGTAGATTAGTTTAAAGGTATCAATAATCTCTAGCAATACCAGGTAATTGAATGGCATTACAATTGCAGAATTATAGGCACATGTAAACGTGGTGCTTTATTTGACACACAGCATTATATTATGAGCAAGGCAACTGCCCTAAGAGCATTTTTATATAATAAAGTATGAGGGTCCTAATTTTCAGCCAGCAATACTCCATGGCATCAGTGTGTCTTGAGATAGTGAGAGCTTCTAAAAAGATGTCTGCGTACGTGCATGATTATGATTTAAATTAACACCTCTATTGTTGGCAGGAAGGTGTGAAACTTTAAAGATGATACGTTAGTTTTACAAACCTATATAACCAAAACATTGTGTGTGAATTCGGATAATGACTCAATAAATTTGGCCATGACCATCCCAGACACATTAGATACTTTCCTCAATTTCCGTATCCGGCTCTCCAAAACATGAATGTCAAATGTTTGCCTTTCTCCGCTTCCTACAATGTTTCTTTACCAATACAAAAATTGTAACTTGGCACCGAGTTCACAACAAGTTAAGTTTTATGCCACTGAATGTTTCAACTCGATGTTTAATGTCAACAGAGTAACGGTCTACAAGTTCCGATCCACTCACGATGGATTTAGATGCAGTTATGTTCTCACAAAATACTCTGTTGTTCTCTGTTAGAATGAGAAATAAATGTAACAGTAACGAGAATATTTTATATGTGTGATTTCCATACAACACAATGTTTGGGAAACATATTTGTTGTTTCAAAATGAAATAGTTATATGCAATTTGTTATTAAAATGTGTTTAATAAGGATGGTAACGAAGGTTTTGTTATAACTGCTGTTGCCTTTGTGATGTAATCCCGATGAAAAATATTCATTTTCGGGAACATATTCCTCGTGGTCTATGGGAAGATTCGGGAAATCCTGAGACGATTGGTTATATCGGGAGGGATCGCGATGAATCGGGTGGGTGTATCAGGAGGCATCGGGAGAACTCCCGAAGTGTGCCCGACATTATACGTCTGCCCAACTGCCTCGAACTTTGGTAACGAAACTAGTAGTAAAAACGAAAATTACGTTGATCAATGTTTTGAAAACAGGTACTAAATATCCCATTTCTGTGTGTTATAAATATTCTGTTCTTGTTATGTATGTATTGATTGTAATAAGGAGAAGTCAAAGGCAGTATTCGTGGTGTAACCATCCATTGGAAATAGTGCAACATGAAGATAAATATTTTGAACGGCAGTGTTGACATTTGTTGGGTATTTTTCTTAATATTTATAGGAATAATATCACAGTAACGGACATTACAAATCAGTATTAACGTATAAAAAGATTCTTATTGTATACTATTACTTTTAGGAAATTACATTATTGTTTGAGAATACAATACAATTATTGGTGTTGTTTCGTATTTGGTTGTTTCAAAGAAACTTTTAGGGTGATGACGGAGGTTTCATTTATAATAGTGATGTCCAAAACGTGATCATGTACCAATATGTTTTAAAGGATTACATGTATAGATAAAAGATAATAAGATACGTTTTTTACTATTGTAAAACAGATTAGTAATGAAAATATACAAATATGCCTTGTAACCAAATGCACTTAGGTATCGTAAAATACCACGATTAGTGTGAATATGTCACCGTTTCCGGTATAAACATGTAAACAATTAGCTCTGACTAAAATGTAATTTTTTCGAATTAAGAGTGATTGTAGTAAATGGAATTTAAGATGGATATCAACAGTAAGCTTTTTCCTACATATGTATGAACAATACAAAAGTTGACATTATCTAGAAACAGAAAAAATGTACAATAGTACTTCAAAAGGCGATAAAAACATAGCCGACCTTGTCAAACAAGTGAACAAAATGAACAATAAGCTAGCACAGGTAGATAGCTCCATGAAAGGCATAAACTCAAGAATAGAAAATGTTATACAAAAAGCGGATAACTCGTTAAGAGAAACGATGAAGGAATTGCTTCAGGAAATGAAAACAGAATCCTGAAATCTGTCGTAAAGAGTATCGAAGTGCTTGAAAGTAGACTCTTTGATAAGGAGAAGGAATGTGACGAACTAAAAACAAATATCAAAACACTTGAGCAGTCGTTCGAGTCAGAAAAAGATACTTCCGCCACCATAAGAAAGGAACTTCAGAAAAGCGATGAAAGACACCGAAAAGTAGAGAATGAACTGGAGCAATATAGTCGAAGGAATAATATCATAATAGCAGGGATAGAGGATACAAACCCCGATGAAAATGCACTTAAGTCTGCAGAAAAAGCTATTTCGAAACTAAAAGAAAAAGGTGTTGCAGATCTTACACTCTCGGATATTGATATAGCACACAGGATGCCGAACAGGAAAGGAAAAAATAGAGATATAATAGTAAAGCTAGTATCAAGGAGGAAGAAAGAAGAAATCATCGGAAATAGGAAGAAACTGCGCTATACAGGATTGTTCGTCAACGAAGACCTTACACGCCTTAATTTCCACGTGTACATGTGTGTAAAGAAAAAAATGCCGGATAAAATTGATGCCAAAAACGTGTGGACACATAACGGCACGATCAAATACAAAAACAAAAATGAACAGTTCCACATTGTCAAATTCGAAGAATACGACACATGGATCAATCTCCCCTGGCCGCCTAAAGAACACAAGGAAGATTGACAATACCACTAAACATCGGACGCTGACTTTTTTGTGCAGTGTATAATCATCTACAAATATGTACCCGTGGAAAACACGTGAATTTACTGACCGTTCAAGCTTGTGTATTGAACGGGTGTTGTGTCTTTTTGTAAATACGATGTAGGGTATAATATAAGGTATAATACACAATTATGTCGTATACTGTGGTACACGTTTCAATATATATCGTTCTTGGTATTGCTGTTTGTTGAGATAAACATAAAATTATAATACAACTTTATTATTATTACAAATGTGTACATTTCATAACACACGACATTATCAGCTACGGTATATATATATATGCTACAGTTTACAATACTGGGTTGAACCACACTTGTAATGTATTGATATGTTGGTTGAAACGAACATTATGCAGAACTGATGTGCCTCATTAATATTTGATAGATTATATCTTGCACTAGATATATAATGTCTCGGGGTTATTACAGGTTATTTAATTGATATACTACTGGTAGAATAATGTATATCTATATATATATGCATGTATTATAAATTAATGTGTTATGATTAATGTTATGTAGAGTGCTAAATGAGTACACTATACGCCTACGTTCTGTATATATATATATTTATCACACGTTTGACGTCGCGGTAGCGTAGTAAAGCCATTATTTATTTTTGATAATACACTAGTGTAATAAAGTGTAATAAAGCCTTCACGCGACGTCACTCAAAGCATAGGCGACGTCGTCAAAGTTGCGCGTTTATTATAGTGAAAAATACGTAGCTATTTTATGAAAAAAGCTAACATGTGATAAAAAGAACATTACATTTGTGACTTTCCACATTGAATTTATTAAGCTCGTTGAAAAAATCGATAAAATGCTCGGCAGAGCCTCGCATTTTATTATTTTATTCAACTCGTTTAATAAATTCAATATGGAAAGACACTCATGTAATATCCTCTATTTATTATTTGCTTTCAATGGATTACGGAGATTTTTCAGTGAAAATAACAGTGAAAATAACAGTGAAATTACCACTTTGTTATTTTCACTGTTTTAGAAGCTGGTTCCAGTATCGTTCAGAAAAAGAAACGTAACGTCAACGGCGCCGGGCTTTAAAATGTACGTTACGTCATCATGACGTCACAATTGTCACGTCGTGACGTTCCAATTTCGACGTGATTTTTCCAATTAAGCCAATTACGGTACACTTTTAAGAGAAATTAAAGCATATAATAAACAGAAAATTTGTTGATTTTTGGTGAAAGATCAATTTTATTTCACTCGTGATCACATAAAATTATATTTTATATTGATTTTCTGTGATCACTCGATGAAATAAAATACGATCTTACACCAAAATCAACAAATATCCTCTATTTATCACATGTTTGACGTCGCGGTAGCGTAATAAAGCCATTATTTATTTTTGATAATACACTAGTGTAATAAAGCTATCACGCGACGTCATTCAAAAGCTTGGCGACGTCGTCAAAGTTGCGCGTTTATTAAAGTGAAAAATACGCAGCTATTTTATGTTTTGGTCGGAAAAGGCTAACATATGATAAAACGAACATTACTTTTGTGACTTTCCACATTGAATTTATTAAACTCGTTGAAAAAATCGATAAAATGCTCGGCAGAGCCTCGCATTTTATTATTTTATTCAACTCGTTTAATAAATTCAATATGGAAAGACACTCATGTAATATCCTCTATATATGTATGTGTATGTGTGTATGTGTGTAAGTGTATGCATGTGTGTATGTGTATATATATATATGTATATGTGTACGTATGTATATATATGTGTGTATGCATGTGTATGTGTATATTTAAGAAATAGTTCACATCACTGAGGGCCCTATGGCATTATATGGACTGGCTAGTCAGCCCAATTTGAGTATATGGACCGAAGCGAAGCTGAGGTCCATATACACAACGCGGGCTGACTAGCCAGTCCATATAATGTCATTGGGCCCGAAGTGATGTGAACTATTTCTTATATTATACCGAACATTTAATATCGATATTATAGGCCTACTTTTGTAACTAGATCTAGATACTAATAAGAAAACATTACATACATTTGGGTTTAAGTTGTTTATGTGCTAAAGAACTACATATCATTATAGGGAGACCTTACATCTATTTTGGTATGTTTGCATATCCATCGAAATAACCCAGAAATGTGAAAACCCGTGTTGCTATAATAAATCTATAGACAACTTTTAAGTTGTTTCAAGTATAATCTCCATCACTGGAATTTCGACTTCTTTTTCATTTTTATGCAAACTAATGCGTCTTTAGAGCTTATATTGAACTTTGTATCATAAACGCACATGAGTTGATCCATGCAATTACTGTCGGCAGGACATAAATCTAATTTAAACAAACAAACGTTACGAAAAGAAAAGTTCGCGCAACGTCACGCTCTATGGTAGCGTCACAGTATCCATGACGTCATGCAATAAACAAGACGTTTATTTCAGCTGCCGGTCAATATTATTTTGCCGGTCCATATTTTAGTAATATTGACCGGCTGTTGTATTTGGAACATGCAAATCAGTCAGTCTATCGCTGGATATATGGACCGATTAGAATAACAAAGAAACAGTTGAATGAAATTTGGGTGAGGTATAATATATGTATATATATATATATGTGTGTGTATGTGTGTATAGGTGTATGTATAGATATGCATGTTTTGAGTGAATATTGTGTTTTACCTTTTCTAGCCAATTGTTAAATGCGACTAGGTTGTTGTTCTTCTCGCTTGTTTTTTTGTTTGTTTGTTTCTTCTCTTGATTTTTTGTTGTTATTGTTGTTTTAAATGACATCAAAATTGAACAACCCCCATTACGAAATCATTCTATTTTTTTCCTAATCATACGATGAACATTAATTATAAATCCAATTCACAACATATATCTATTACAAGGTGCTTCACAACTTTATGCAACATGCTACCTACATGTAACATACATGTACTATTATCATTTAACGTTTCTCTCAAATATTTTGAGGTTCAACTAAATATGGATGAAATAAAAGTGTGTACATTTAATGTTAAAGGTTTAGCTAACAAGAAAAAACGCATCAGTGTATTTGAATGGTTAAAGCAACAAAACTACAGCATTTGTCTGTTACAAGAGATACATTGTAAGCAAAACAATACTTCTGAATGGAAACGCCAATGGAATGGTGATGTATATTTAAGTATTTTTGTAAACCCAAGGGTAGAATACAAACGTCTAGGTGTTCATGAGATAATTGTAGGACGACTTCAAGCAATACATGTAGAATTATATGGTCATGAAACTGTTATGTTAAATATATACGCCCCAAACATTGATGATACAGCTTTTTATGACACTTTAGATTTTTTCTTAAATACTCATTCAGATCAATCTATCATAATAGGAGGTGATTTCAATACTGTCATAGACTATAAAATGGATAAAGTTAATGGAAGGTCAGATACGCATAAAAAATGTCAGGCACGCATAAAAGATTTGATAGCTAATTATGATATACATGATATTTGGCGCCTAAAATACCCACATGAACAGAGATACACATGGCATTCTAATCACAACCCACCAATCTTGTATTGCTAATAGAATAAAAACAACTCTTCCAAGTATAATAACCGAAGATCAATCTGGATTTATCAAAGATAGATACATAGGTGAAAATGTCCGATTAATATCAGAAATTATCGATAATGCATACAAAACAAATGAACCCGGTTTAATTTTCTTCTCTGATTTTCAAAAAGCATTTGATAGCTTAGACCATAATTTTATCTGGAAGACACTATAAAGCTTTAACTTCAGTGATTCAATTATAAAATGGATACAGGTCCTATACAACGAAGCGAGCGCGAGTGTTACTAACAATGGCTACATGTCACGATTCTTTAACATAGAGAAAGGCGCTCGTCAGGGATGTCCATTGTCTCCCTACCTTTTTATTATCTGTATCGAAATTATGTCTATAATGATAAATAACAACAATGCTATCAAAGGAATTAAGATAAACGTAATCGAAATAAAACAATCTCTTTTTGCGGACGATGCAAGTTTTCCACTTGATGGATCGAAATACTCTTTTGAAAGCCTAATCAAAACATTAGAAGCATTTGCCAAAATATCAGGATTGCAATTGAACACGCATAAATGTAACGTACTGCGTATAGGGTCATTAAGACACCGAGACACAATATTTTGTAAAGAAAAACAATTCAACTGGACATCAAACTCAGCAACTGCCTTAGGAATAACGTTCAACAATAACAAACAATGTATGCTCGATAACAATATAAAACCTAAGATAGATGCTTTTAACCAATGTTTAAGATCCTGGAGTAAACGAAATATGACAATGATAGGTAAAATAACAGTTCTAAAAACGTTTGCAATCCCAAAACTAATATACCCACTGACTGTTCTAGAAAGTCCTTCAAATGAGATCCTAAAAGAAATTGAAACTGCGATGTTCAGTTTTTTATGGAATTCAAAACCAGACAAAATTCAACGAAAACAAATTATTCAGGATTATAAAGATGGTGGATTGAAGATGATTGATATTTGGTCACTAAACAAGGCACTTAAAGCAAGTTGGGTGAAGCGTTTACTTAAGCGTGATTCAAAACTGAGCGAAATTTATAAAGCAGACCTTAAAAAATATGGAGAAGAATTAATATTTAGATGTAACATCGATCCAAACGATACGAAATGCTTAAATATAAAATCACAGTTCCTTAAACAAGTACTTAGTGTTTGGTTTAGCATGACCTACAACACAGATTCTTCACAGCTATCGAAAGAAATACTTGGATGAACTCAAAATTTAAAAAACCCATCAAGGAACTCCTTTTTTTACAAAAAATGGTATGATAAAGGTGTCTTATTTTTAGAACATGTCACAGACTACAGAACGAAAAGATTATACACATTTGATCAAATAAACGTCAATAAAAAAAGTTGCCCAAGGGTAATCCCGATGTACCCACCTGATTTTATACAGAATATATGTGCTAGATCATAATCAGAAGAGAAAAAAACTATATACCTCGAAGCAAGGTTCATCAAATAAATGCCATATCTAGCCCAGACTATAAGTAATTTTTCTTAGAAAGAACTTAACGAGACCTACTCGAAGGTCAAGCCAAACATGAGCACCGTCCATGCGACGTAATGTTTTTCAACAAAAGGTCACAATTTTCGGCCGAAATCGTTTTGATAGCAGTTGCGTTGGTTTCAAAAATATTAAGTGGCATGGATAGCACCCTTTCTTGGATTGAGCATCAAGGGTGTCGTTAAATTCAGTCAAAGAAAAAAGTACCTAAGGCTGTTTTTAGATTTTTACTTGCGTTCCTAGCCCATACTACGTGGTGTGTCCACATTTATGATGATGAACTAGTAACCTAAGACAGCAGTGTAGCAATACCACGTGACTTTGACATCACTAACGACTACCAATCCAAGTCGAAATTTGCTTCGATTCGTATGTATTATATTTCTATACTGAGTCACTGATTTCTATGGCACATACACCAGTCTAAGGGGAAGAATGTAAGCTTTTACGGAATGTAGCATCCCTATCATCCTGTGAAACATTGGAAAAGAAGATGTCAAGTACGACTTTGCGGTAAAACTTTGGCCACACTGGGTACATACGAGTGTATAACATTCAAACGTTTTTCTATACCTGGACATGGACGAAGTGAATCTGAATCACTTTGCACATTGATCCACTGTAACCTTGGTTTTTTCCCTGAAAAATCAATAAAAAGAAGAATCAGTTGATTAGGTCTACATACAAGTTTATATCGATGACAACATGGCACAGATTGTCCTTTACTCCTGAGTATAAACTGGCACCGGACTTGTACAAATACCCAGTGAAAAATATCAGCAAATACAAGATACTTCTATGATTTGATTTTGTTTATGTCCCAAAAGGACCCATGTACTATATCTTTCATCTATGACAATCTATGCAGCTTGTGTAATAGGGTGAGGCAATTGTGCAACCGGACCGGGCCTCGACCCTATAATTTAACAGTAAGTGCAATATGTGAGGGCATTTAAATCACGCGGTTAAACACGTGAGCAATAAAAAGTAGAAAACGATGTTACAATAAGTCAAAATAATACAAAACAATGACATTGCAAGTGTAGTTGTTACGTCGAGTAAAACACTGGCCGGATCATTTTCGTTGTATCGACAACCGGACTCTGAAGCGTTCAATTTGAAATCGTTAGATTGTGGCCTATATAAGTACAGTATTGATGAAAGATCATTATCTGGGCAAGAAATGTAACCCTACAATACATGCATGTTTTGACTCTGTAAGCTTTTATTTTGTCTAATTTGTCTAAAATGTCCGACTTTCATGTGTTTTGCAGTCTTGACGGTTGAATCATAACATTCAACGTGCACTACGTTAATACGCATTGATGCAGGACAAAGCCAAGTGGCCGTAAGAGTATTTCTGTCTTCAGAATTCAAGAATAACCATACAAAATACGCAAAAATATTACACTCACCTGTTGATAATTGATCATGTGCGTTACGTTAGCCGGAATGTGTTACTTCGTAAGGCGTTAAGGACGTTTTCGGTAGTAATTTCTGCGCATCCTATTGCGCAAGTGTGACTCTTCACCAAGGAGAATTGCGCGAACTGAACAATTTAATATTATAATTTCGGATCAGTAGACCCCATCAACAATAAACATATGATAGCATGACGAGTCTTTCTTGAGGCCCTACAAAAATCCTCCGATCAAGATCCAACTAATCTTTGTGCTGATTACAATTGCGCGGTTTATTTTCCTTTGGGTTTATTAGCGAGTGTTCAATGTTTCGGACAGTTGATTCGCCGGATCATCGGATGTCACAGTGACGATACTCTAGTAATAATGTCGTTATGTCAGCCCATTATCGAACAACTAACGGTAGATATCAATCGACCAGAACATGGAATAAATATCTAAACAACTACGATTGTGTCAAGACCAATGGATTTGTCTAGATTCGCCTCAATGTCAAAGTGTCGTTCGAGCAGACAGCTTTCGGTGTAAGTTGTATCAGTTAATTTGTTATCCTAATGACTTCTTTGCAAACTTTAGCTTGATTTACATATATGTTTTGCAGAATCACAATGACTATTGTTGTAATAAGTATGACTCGCAAGTATGTCACACAATCAAGTCAGGACCAAACAGATTCGACCCCAAGACGTTTCGACCTCGCGGTAAATTGAACTATTACAGCAGCGTCATGAATTCGCATTAATTTTCAATATTAAATACACATTTGTGCATTTCGCCTTCGTCATTCAATTAGTTAGAGAATGTAAAAAAATCACGAGGTTGACCTGCGTGAACTGTGCATTATTTAATTATTGCTGTTTTTTTGTAGACCTATGCCTACTGGTGTGTGTACAGTACTGGTCCAATGAATGGCTTTGCAGTTATAGATCATAATCCACAATACTGTGTTGTGAGTCTTACATTTACAGTAAGCTAAATACCTACACTCCTCTACAGGTAACTAAGAAGCAATATGGTGTACATGTTTGTTGAATGATGCTTTATCTTTAATTTTGTTGTTTGATACTTTTATATAATTTACAATTTTTACTTTTCCAATGGGGGCTTACACACTCCTCCCAACTTTTGTTGTGACTGAGGACAAATTAAGCTGAGCATGGAATTGTTACACTCTGGAGTGTCCATTTATGATTATTATCTTAAATTAGACACATCTAGCATACATTTCCTTTCTTGACTTCTGATATTGATTGCTTCACTCTTCCCTCTTTTTCACCCATTTGGGACATATTATTCGAACCCTCTTGGTGGACAGCGGTTATTATATTCATGTACTGGACTTGATAAAAAGTATTATATCATAGGTATAGGCATGTTTAAGACAATTTGACAAAAAATGAATTACACCTGAAAATTTTTATTTCACAATTTGGTGATTTATCGCAAGCTTTTCACAATTCCAAAAAGTTACTGCGCCAACTTTTTCACAATTTCAAAATTTTCCGCCCAAACTTTTTCACAATTTTGAGAATTTTCGCACTTAATTTTCACAAAACTAAAGGACATAGGCCTCTTCACAATTCAGTGGAAAAAGACCTGCATTCATATGAATGTTTATAAGGGCATAATATTTAGGCCAAGTTCTTGAATTATGCCGCCCTTGAATTACCAAAAAATGTGAAAGTTGCCTTGTCTGTGCTCCAACTCAAAAAATTATTTATATGCATCATCGTGTTTGTCTGAATATTACTTAAATCTTGATTTTGTTTTATTTCAGTTAGTGAAAGTCCAAAAGAAGAAGGATGCAAGCTAAAAAATGGTTTGACTTTATTTGACATACTTTAAAAAGTAACATAAACGCATGAAGAATATGCCAAATTATCAAGAACAGTTGAATTGAACATAATTGAAGGACTAAAAGTGCAATATAATTTTCAATTATATGAATTTAAATCAAATTGTGTAATGATTTATTTGTTTTTGATTCTTCTACTTGCTGTTCATAGAAGATTAATATTGACACACAAAACTATATAATTCTATGTTCTTATTGCAGATGTAAATGTTATTATCAATTTACTAAGCTTTGGGTTTTGTAACCTGGCAATCTGATTTTGATTACTCGCATGTCATGCCATTCTATGAAATTTGACAACAATGTAGATGTCCCTCTCCATGTGGAGAGGTTGCTGATTCCCTGTGGAAGAGTAAGTTAGTATTGCTTAAGACACAGTCCAGGAAAACTGGTTAGGTCATTTAGCCACTACATAAAAACAGACGCATGGTGACCTATGATTTTTTTCTTAGTATCTAATAGAGTCAATTTGCTTGAACATTATTTGCAAAACAAATAATATTATAGTGCTAAAACTCTTTTTATTTCCCTCTAGAGTAATGTTCATAAAAAAATGTAACCACCAAACACGAATAACATTTAATGTATATTCATTCAATTAATGTTCATGCCATTTTCATTAAAATTGAGACAATTCTTGTTTAATAGCACAAAAAGAAGATGGGTGACCTATGTTTTTTTCTTAATAGTAGAGTACAGTTTCATCAACATCATTTGCAAAAATAAGAAAAGTTCTTGGACCAGTGCTATTTTGAGTCATTTTCATGACATTTTCATTAAAAAGGGAGACAATTTCGGTTAAATAGCCAAAACCAAGCACAGTGACCTATGTTGTTTTCCTTAATATTCCAATAGAGTACACTTCCATCAATAGTCGGGAGTCCATACGGAGAAAATATGACGAGCCATGGCATCGGAGAGTAGAATGTGGCATCCATGCTATATGTTATCTTTGATATGTGTGTAATCTGAAACGGCCGGATGCCATCCGTGATTTTGCCTCGTTTTCTCAGAATTAGGTCAAAGGTCAAATGAGTGCATTTTTTATATATCTCACTCGAAATATCATTATATCTCTGTCAGTTTTCGGTCAATATTTTTACAAATGGTATCAAAATGAAGCTAATGCACTGGGCTATTAATAAACATAACTTTTTATAAATTCATGCATTTGTGTACTCATGAATATTGATGAGAACACCTAAAATTAGCAATATTTTTCATAAAAGTTTGACGTGTATGAACCATATATTTATTATAATGTCGTCATTTATGCAATTTGAAAGCCTAAATGATTCTTATTTAATGGTGAGATACTAAGCTATTGATATGTTAACTTGTAACTTACCTTAT
This sequence comes from Spisula solida, assembly GCA_947247005.1. Classification (NCBI taxonomy): domain Eukaryota; kingdom Metazoa; phylum Mollusca; class Bivalvia; order Venerida; family Mactridae; genus Spisula; species Spisula solida. Next base: position 31,328,564 of record OX365949.1, read on the forward strand.
CATTGATTTAAGGGCACACGTTTGCTTAAAGTGGGTGGGGGTAAAATGACACATGAACCCAAACTTACATAATAGCGTCAAAAGTATTATAAATAAGTGATATTATATTTGCATTGATTTAAATGGGATGACAAGTAACAACTATTATATTGGTTTTGAAATGTACCAATTCATTTAAAATATGTCAACATTCGTTTAAGGAGGAATGAGCTACCTACACTTAGGCATACACATGAGCTGCAAGTAGTAATTTCAAGTTTAGTATGATAAATAAGAACAAACATAAAATTAGGTTCAAATTATGCTATAGGAATAAAAAAGATGATGATAATCAAAATGATTTTGCAAATTGTTCATACACTTTTACTTGTTCCTTTGTAAAAGCTCAAAATAGGTGGGGAATGATTCATTTTGAAGCATGAATACTGTTACATAATAATATATTTCATACAGCACCAGATTGATATTTTAATTCATGTCTTGTTTAAATAAGAATGAATATAGAGTTAAAGCATGCTTTTCATGTTATAACATCTACAGAGTACCGAGAAACAGCAGGTACCAATGCCCGTCCGTTGGAGCTTTGATCATAAAACACAAGGTGCATATACCCCCTTAAGTGCTTAAGACAATAACGTTCTTGTCGATTTTAAACTATGAATCTATACAGAAAACGCCACGAATCATTCATGAAATTATAGTGTATATATGTACAAATAAGAAAAGCTACAATGTCGCTGTTTAGTTTGAGATTGATTGTGAACATTTGCTGTGGATATATTTGCACGTGAATTTACAAACACCTTCTCAGTTCGATGCAAGCAGTATGAAGAATTAGTAGATCACGTCTTGATTTCTGTATTCATTATGGATGCATCGGCTTGTATCCGTATACAAGTGCCTGGTTGGTAGTTTGCTCTTGTGGTGTGCAGTTCGAGCACATCACTTCACATCACTGGGGGGCAGTGACCTAGAGGTAGGGAGGCGCGCTTCGGTCGAAAGGTCCCGGGTTCAATCACCGTCTCGACCACTGCTCAAATTTCTCTGAGCAAGAATAACCCACATGCTCCACACAACCAAGGTGTGAGTTGGTGCCTGTTAGGGCGATGTCTGTTCACGTTCGATAATTGTTGGCGCGGCCGATAGATGTTGGCTGCACACTCACTAGGAACCTCGAACGCAGGGTTCCTTAGGTAGCCCAATGACCAGGGAAGTTAAAATGTCAAAGGGTGGCTGAACAGCTGAACTGCTGAAAGCAGCCCTCGAATATTAGTTCTTTTTTAACGGAAGAATTTCAATCCTTGTTTTATAGAGCTTTAACAAACAGGAGTTATTAACAAGTTTGTACAACTCTCTGTCTCATCTGAATGAATGTCTCTTCTAATATCCAACAGAAGGTCATATCTTTTCAAGCAGAATAATAGTTTCACATCCCGTCAAAGAGAGAAACCCAACAATGATACGGTAGTCGTTTGGGGACATGTTCTGATAACTATATGCACAGTACACAGTTTGGTTTTCTTTGATGGCACAACTTTTATATAGACTTGAATATTTGAATGTCCAAGATGGTGATTCTATATACATCTATAGCATGCCATCTGATAATTATTTTGATACCCTTCATACTCTTCTTTAGCAAGTATGCAAACTAGGCTTGACTACAAATCAACACCAGAGAGACACAAGTCATACTTCAGACCTTTGCTGAAGTCTTAGATATTGATCAGGTTGACAACATTATTACATTTAATAGACAAACATAGCGAACCTTTTTTGATCAGCATTATATAGATTACGTCAAATTTGGAAAATCTAAATAGTACAACCAAACAACTACTAGTAAGTTGCGAATCTGCGAATCTATCAAGCAAATTTAAGCTAACATGAAGATACTCATGAGCTGTCAAGTTTCCACAACGGCTACCTACGACAAATCTGAAAAATATTTTGGCCCAAATATTTTTAACATATTATATCTTGAAAATTCTACCTGTCTCATTCAACTATTATCAGACGTAGGCTTCCGGTAACTGGGAGAATTCCCCAGAACATATGTCGGGACTTTGCCAAGGTACACGATGCGAACTTATCAGCGATAAGGAATTACACATTTGTTTATGTCTCTCGATACTACCGATCTTCTTGCAGAACTTGATCCCAACACCTCCCGAAGCCCCTAATTTCCATCGGGAGTAAATCATTGAGTGGGACAGACGTATAACTTCAGGACCATATCGGGAGTCATCCGATGTCTACCGATACCCCACCCCGATTACTCAAGATGACCCAAAATGTCTCATGCCTTACCCGAAGTTTCCCTTCAGAATTGCAATCCCGAGACCGCGAATGTGTCCCCAAAGTATCACTGGGATGCCTAGCGCATAAGTTTACATGGTAACTGGTTTTCCCGAGTCTCTGTAGCGCTTCTGGGATGCCTTCCCGGGTAATTCCCGACATGACAGCGCGAATACATCGGGTAAAAATATGCATGCATTGAATTTCCCTGACGTATGTACATGTACTCGCGTTTTCACAAGATGTCTCAATATTCCCCAAAACGTTCACGAAGCTTACCCGAGACACCGGATAAGCCTTCTCTGAGATAAATGGGATCATAGACGCCTGCTAAGCTCTTAAATCCACCGGAAGTACATCCTCGAGGAAGAGGAATTGACGCATAACGTCTGGAGCACATCGAGAGTTTTTGCAATGCATCCCGATACTCCTTGATCATCATGATTCCTTCTGATGTCACAACTTGTCTAATGACTTCCCCAATACTTCCCCTAGACCACGAGCAACCTGTTTACGATGCCTCCCGAATCTCTATTGGGAGTTCATCCCCTAGACAAAGACATACGCAATGGGAAATGTATATGCTTCAAGCGTCTCAATTGATACCTCGCGGCATTAAGATACCATAACACGACTGAAAACCTCAAGGCGAAGAACAGTAAAGGCCAAACCTGAGGAAAAACGGAATCAATGAAGAGAACTGAATAAGTAAGGCATCCTTCGCTAGAAGCACCCAAAGCATAAAAATGACCCTCGCACCTTTTAATGACATTTGGCATACTTTGCGTCTTTTCGTTGTCTTCTGTACATTGTGGTAGCTTTCTCTTACAACAAGCTCGTTCTTTCTTAGTAACCTCTCTGACCGTGTTTGCAAACTAAAGACAAGTAACTTAGAGAGTATCGACTTTGGTTTTACTCAATAGCAAGATATAATCGTCTGATTGTGGCATGGGCATACTAGTATCAGGACCAGATATAATTCGACGCAGTGGACGACTTTTTCTACCTCGTTTGAATCCAATTTGTGTAGTCTTTATTGATCAGCTTATGATTTGTAAAGTCACAATAGAAACGTTCAAAAAGGAAATTACTCATATGTGCATTCAATACCGTCCTAATCACCATTACTTACTTCACATTGCTACTGATTAAAATTGCAACAAACTGTATTAACTAAGGCTTTATAAACATTATGAAAGTACGGACAAGTCAGGGTACGAAAGAAATGAACTGCAATTGGCTAAGAATAACGTTTTCGTGTTCTTCAATAAACGACTCTATACATGCAACTAAAAGAACATACGTATACCCGGTAGTTTGTTAACAAATACCAACTTATTAATTAAGAGGTTAATATACCAGGCGACATTTTACGTTGACGGCACTACATGTTTTCTTTGATTGGAATTGGTAAAATTTGTACAATAACGGTAGAAACTACTATGGTTTGCCGATGATTATAAGAATAATTAGAATATAACCTACATTATGAGCCAATGAAAACGCCGCATTTTCGCGGTTAAATGAAAATTTAATTATTAAAATTTTCTCTTAACAGACTTGACGTCTTGCGTTGGCGCTAATTTCTATCGGCCAATCAAAATGCAGAATGTTATATTCTAAGTTAGTTAGAACATATTAAGTAAATTTTAATGACTAAAAAGGCCTCGCTTCGCTCGCTCCGCCCTTTTTAATCATTAAAATTTACTTAATATGTTCTAACTATAACATAATACAGTTCTAAACGTCATGTACAAACATGAGAAATATTTATTGCATTTTTTATAATTATTAAAAGGCACTGCTTGTTTATCACTCAGATATAGATCCTTATTTGGACGCTATTTGTCATACATGTTCAATACATTATCAATATTTATAAATATGCAAATTAGTTAATTAGCATAATATTTAAGTAAGTCAAAATCAATTTCCACGAATAAATCATATTTGGATATAAGGAATATGTTTAATGAGTGTTTAATGTTGATTCTGACTGTATTGAGATTTTTACGTTCTGGTTTAAATTTACCCCACCCACCTTTGGCGGTCATTCTCGGTGGAAATAAATTATATTTATCTATAAAATATACATTTAACGAAAGTCCTATGTCTTCTCATGATTTTGGTACAATTTGGATGTTTAAATAATAGGAATAAGGAAAATATGGCATACATTTGTCAACTATACTAGTAGATTTTTAAAGAAAATTTACCAATTTTTGACTTCCTCATTAATATTCATGAGTATGCAAATGTGATAATTTACATAAAATCATTGCAAATGAAGAACAACTTCATTAGCTTCATTTTGATACCATTTTGACTATTCTACCTATAGAATTAGCCAAGATATAGTGCAATTTCAAGTTGGTGTATGCTATATGCACTTAATTGACCTTTGACCTCATTTATGACCTTCACAGAGGGTTTTGCGCGTGGCATCTACCCAAACCATATACAACTGGTATTGGGCAATTCAAATATGGTATTGAAACACTTCTACTAAAAAATGCCATGGGTCATGAAATATAAGCGACTTTTGTGCCGATGGACTCCCAACTACAACAACATTTGCAAAAATAAGAATAATTCTTGGACCAGATATTTTTTGTTGGCCTCTAGAGTACTATTTTGGGTCATTTTCATGGCATTTTCTTTAAAAAGGGAGACAATTCTGGTTGAATAGCGCAAAAAGAAGCACGGTGACCTATGTTTTTTTTCTGAATATTCTAATAGAGTACACTTTCATCAACATCATATGCAAAAATAAGAAAAATTCTTGGACCAGATATTTTTTGTTGGCCTTTAGAGTACTATTTTTGGTCATTTTCGTGTCATTTTCATTAAAAAGGGAGACTATTCTGGTTGAATAGTACAAAAAGAAGCACGGTGACCTATGTTGTTTTTTTCTTAATATTCTGAAAGAGCATACTTTCAACCATTCTGATCACCTCGGCCTTTATGCATTGCAATAGACCTCTGACATAACAAGGCGCCATATTGAAACTATTTTCAGTCACATGATTAGAAAATGGCAGCCCCCAGTCTTCAGTACACATTGGGACCGTTTTATCAACGTACTTACGAACGTTCTTTTCGTAAGAATTGCGTACGAACTTCGTACGAACGTATAAGCGTTTTATCAATATTTTCGTACGAACGAAGACGCTAAGAATTCGTAAGAATGCAGCCAAAAGCTACGAATGGTGAGAAGGCACTCGTAACGTTCGTAAATATGGCTACCAAAACTTTTTTTAAACTGTTGTGAATTCTTTTTTTTTGACGATTTTACCGTTGAAACGGTTGATGTTTCAATTATACTGCACCGGTGTCGACGTGTAAACTTTGTGAGCGTTCAGACGACTCGAATGATGTCAGCAGATCTGTCTGCAAGATGATAAAGTGGCAGTGAAACCCCGAATCAAAAGGTTATGTTTGTTTATGTTTCTTTTTGTCATATATTAAACATATTAAAGTTCCATTACATCGAGTATCCGTGCCAAACTACATGTAATAACAAGAGCTTTCTTCAGCGAGTTGATGTCATTGTCAACAAAGATCTACTTTCAGTTTTATTTTGAAGTTTCGTTTTTGACTTGGCACTTTCAACAAGTAGATCTAAATGTACCAGTATAAACTTTGGTAAACTTGTTGATGCAATATGACCCTTCTCCCTATTTTAAGGGCCAAGCAATAGGGGACCAATGTGTGGCAGCTGTGGCTTAAGTCAAACTCATGGCCCGAGCCCCCCCCCCCCGAACACGAGACAAGGATCTACCGTCTGAGCTGAACAGGCAAGAATCTCACCTATAACACTACACTCCCCCTTAGAGCTGAACATACAAGAATCTCACCCATAACACTACACTCCCCCTTAGAGCTGAACAGGCAAGCATCTCGACCCATAACACTACACTCCCCCTTAGAGCTGAACAGGCAAGAATCTCACCCATAACACTACACTCCCCCTTAGAGCTGAACAGGCAAGAATCTCACCCATAACACTACACTCCCCCATAGAGCTGAACAGGCAAGCATCTCGACCCATAACACTACACCCCCCCTTAGAGCTGAACAGACAAGCATCTCACCCATAACACTACACTCCCCCTTAGAGCTGAACAGGCAAGAATCTCACCCATAACACTACACTCCCCCATAGAGCTGAACAGGCAAGCATCTCGACCCATAACACTACACTCCCCCATAGAGCTGAACAGACAAGCATCTCGACCTGTCATCAGCATTATATAAATCTTTGACTGAAGAAAGAGAAATGCAAATGACGGGTGGTTCAAACCCCTTATCAGTTATCTCTACCCATTGAGCTAACAAGGCATCCATCTAACCCCAGAGTATTCAAACTAATCTACGACACACAGAAAACTGTTGCTGGAAGCTTAGAAATTGAAAAGCTACGGCAGACAGCAAGCTTACTATAGTATGAGACACCCATATTCTAAGCAATCTAGTTTTTATCTTATAAATGTGAGACAGGTAGACCTTACAATGACAAATTATATCTGGCAGCTATCCAGTCGGTCATAAAATATCATAGCTGACCCTCAAAGGGATTTAAACCTTGGACCTCTTGCTTCCAATGCTTATAGCTCAACCACAGCTAAATACCTGGTACAAGTTTACAGAATCCAGTTAGTGCCATGTCTAATGGCGTCGATAATCCCCCAATGAGATGCATGACAATGCGATATGATGGAAGACAATGCGAATCAACATTTATTAAAATGTCACAATGACGTATTGCATTGTTGAGCGTCTTATTGCGTTTTCAAGTATCTTGTCAGTTGTCACATTCCAGTCTCCTTTGTATTGTTGTCTACTATTCGATCTCATTGTTGTGCGTCATATGTCTCTAAAATGGGGGACATAATGAACGACAATGCAATACAATGTTCGATAATACGATACAACATTGCGACTTGATACGACGCTGGACAATGTGATATGACAATGCGTTACAACATTGCGACAAGTCATACCAAAATTGGCATGACAATGCGATATAACATTGTGCTGAATGTCTGTTGTATCAAATTGTGGTATCGCTTTGACATGCCATGTATGGCGACATGGCACTGACAGGATTCCGTAGACTGTATTTGTCTATATATCAACTATTTGCTAAATCTTTTTTGGGCTTGATGCGATAGTCGAGTGGTCTTACGTAGGTTGTTTATACTTCACATGGCAAGATGATGGTGTGATACACTGATGCGGTATAGGTTGGAATCCCACTATTCGTGGAAACTAATGCGCTTGATCTGACAGTTTTGTTTTCAGTGTGACAACATTGCTTCCAAACATTGTTCTAGTCTGACAACTATCTATGACTTTGTTGAATGTTTTTATGCCAAATAAAGTATTTTTCCAACACTGATGTATTTAACTCACTCATATGTACAAACTTGTATTTTGCAGATACTGATGGGTTTCCCCATACTGGCTATATAGTCGATTTTCACTCAGATGTTAGGGACCAGCTGAGAAAGACCTTGTATGTACAGTACCTGTACTTTGTATTCGAGGAATCTACTTGTATAGATGTAGTTAACAGACTAGTTCACATTATCAGGTAATATCATTGTGTAGATTTTTTTTGCAAGTTTATATACTGAGTACAAAGGATCTATCCCAAGTTGTCAATTCTATAAAATTTTATCAAATAAAGGTGACAAGCTTAATACAATTTTCTGAATTGTTCTCTTGTGAAACTTGTTTTTTACAGAGTTCCCACAAATATTCTGACACAAAACTCCCTGACATTTCCCTGACCACAGAGCAGTTTTCCCTGACTTTTCAGAGCAATCGTGCACCGAAGCATCTTTTGTATTTGTAAAATATGACAATAACAAGAGATGATGTAAAACACGTATGCAAAGCATTCCTGAGTTATTGAATGGAAACCATTTGGTCTACCGACAGACATGTGCAAAGCAATATACCACATCGTTAAAGATGGGGGCATAAAAATAGAGAAAAGGAATATATTATATTTTTCAGTTGTTGGTATTGTATTGCCAATCATAATAAAGAATTCCGCGACCTTGCTCAATTTCAGATTTCCCGAGCTAATTTTGAAATTCCCTGACTTCCCAGACCTTGAAAAAATTATTTTTCCCCTGACCATGGGAAGCATGAGTTAAGCAACCATGTCAATATAAAATCGTGTCAAATGCTTCTTGTAAGCCACTGTCCAAACTGAAGTTACTACATGAATGATCAACAAAGTTGTCTGTTGCTGTATTTACCATTTATTTTATATTCATTATTACAGATGTACCGGTATGTACAAGTTAGTAGTGGATGTTACCGTAGATGTTCAAGTTGCTGTCTGGACTGTGGATTTCCAGTGCCTGATGTCACCAGGTGATGCACCAGAAAATGCTATTAACACAGGAATGATTTTTCATGTGAATAAGCATAATAATAAAAAAATTGTATCTAAATAGTTTTCCTGTTGTTTCAAGAGTTAATGACATTTTCAATTGGGACCTACAAAGTATAACTTTAAGTGTTTTTCAACCATTGCATGCAAGATATTCCCTACTAGGTGATAAGTAAGCTACAACAGTGTCTATTATACAAGGTTCACATATGCCTTAAAAAGTCCTTGACTTTGGATTCAACCTTGAAAAGTACTTGAATTAAGTGTTGCCTTGAAAAAAGCCAAAATGGTACTTGAATTTAACTGAAAATCCTTGAATTTAGGCAAACAGCCTTGAATATCCACAAAAGTGTATGACATGTTGTCAAAATAACACAATATCTGAACAGAAACACTTGTTTTTAGCAATGTATGTCATTGGTTCATAATGAATTGAACACAGTCTTGTTTATGACGTTTATCTAACATAAAGAGTCGTAATCGTACAATATTACTTGGGAAAATGTTTGGAAAAATGCCTTGAAAAACAAATTCTACCTAGAGATGTCCTTGAATTTGGTATGAACCATGATAAACATGTTGGTTGTTACTAAACAAAATCTTTCTTATTAGTAATACTTTGTTGGTCATCAGTAAAATGCACTGCAGGCACATCATATAACAAGTTCTGTGAAAGCTTTCATATTTATTTACACTCCAGTATTGCTCAGAACAGTGATATACTACATTTTTTAATAGTCAGGTGCACATATCAATATGCATGTATAAACACACAGCCAAAGTATATAAATAACAATCATGGAAATAGCATAGTGTTCTTGATAGGTGGTCTCTCTGAACAGGTTATACATGTATATCATTGAAAGTGGTCTGATATGAGATAAAATTAGAGGTCATTACAGATAGGTTTTGAAATACTAGTGTTTGTTCACAGGTGGTCATTAAAAGGTTTGACTGCATACATATAGCATTTTTGAAGATTAATGAAGTTGATACAAACGTAGTACTTAGTAGTATTAGTAAGAACCAGTATTTGCTGTTGTTCACAACAACAGGTAGTGACAAAAAGTATCAAAAATCTGCAAACTACTATTTGATCAAAACATATATCATAGCATCTGCTGGAAAAAACAAACCACATGTACAGAATTAAGAACAGACCCAAGATTTTCTTTTATTTGGGTTTAATACTGTTTCTCAACAGTTTATCAGTTTATATATGGTGGCTGATTCACCTAACCAGTTTTCCTGGACTGTACATATCCTATCCAGTACTAACATATCTCTACATGAGAAACCAGCACCTTCTCCACATGTGGAGGAAAATGTCATGGAAGGGTATGACCTGCTGCAACTGGGGAACAAATACAGTACATATACAAGGGCTACAAGTACTTCTATAGAAAATGTTGCCTAATGTTGCCAGAGTATGCTCTGGTGAGAGTAAATCTTTTTAAATTCAAGTGTACTACATTTGGAGCTTGTTGAATCACTGTCTAAGATTAGTTATTTATATTTATAAATAGTCAATACTACATCAAGGCTTATTGAACATCCCTCATTTTCAGTAAATACAGTGTACAATGCAACCTCTCTAGAGCAGCTCTCCTTTGAGCAACAACCTCTGTTTAGCATCATTATCATTTGGATCCTGAAGTTACCATAAATCTGCTATTAATTCAACCCCTTAAAGCAAAAAACTTTGTACAACAACCACATGTTGTGTTTCCATAAGGGTGTTGCTCAAGAGAGACTACTGTACATGGACTTTAAGGTAGCTATAGGACTATTATACACACATTATTAACAAATTAGCACAAAGATGGATGGACCGACACAATGAATACATATTGCAAGTAATAGGGTTTTAAATTAAATAACTGATCAATTAATAACTACATCTATGTTTCAAGTGATGATTTGTTCATCAATAATATCATTATCTGCATAACAATGTTAGATACGGACAGTTCAGTGAGTAGCGTCACACTACTAAATCCTACACACATTTAACATGCAATTATATGATGTAATTTTGTGACATTAGTGATGACATCAAGCCCACAACAATTTAACCAGTTGCAGTCCAGAACATTTTCAATTCCATAAAGAAAAGGTCATTGTATGGGCAAATTTATGTTGCCTGATATACAAATGCTCAACGAATTCCAACATCACAAATGGCTGCATCCCCAACTGCAATATGCTGCTGATTTTGACCAAATTCTATGCTTGATACTAATCTGTACTGTAATTGGATAGACAACCATCCCTGTAATTAAGACAATAACATTAAACACACACCAAAAAGCTGGAATTGTTATACTGTAACAACATTTCAACTAGTGCCAGTACATGAAATTTCTAACTTACATGCATTAATTTATAGTGATTATAACTGCCATTTCTTACACCCTGGCTGTTTGGGAAGCTAATACAAGCTATATACCGGTAGCAGTCTTTCATTGCCTGCTTATATCATCTGAGATGTACTGCGATGAAAACATAGACAGCACAAATCAGTTTAGGATTTTCATGTTTCTACATTGTACTACAGTTCTACAGAGCTATTAACAGTATCCAATGTGCTCATGATCACTTTGTGAGGAGGGGACCTGGGTCACATAGTCATAGGTTCGAACCCCATTGTTGCGTCATTGCTTAATTTCTCTAAGCAAAAAATACCCACCATACACCCATGTGAATGGGCATCTGAAAGGGCCAAAAACTGATGTGCTTTGGCTGTAAATGATGTACAATCAGCTGAACAGATATATCTGAATAACTTTGGACTGGTATTTTACTTTTAATTCACTCAAGGTATATCTTGAATCAGATGCTCTTTGCGAATTGGTTTGAACTACACTGTGCATTTTTCATCGCGTATAAACCAAATCACTGTACTCATTATTGTGATACTATTACTATATACAATTCAAAGTGTACTCATTATTGTGATTACATCCGGTGATTTTCCATCACTGTACTCATTATTGCATTACTAAACAATTCAGTGTGTACTCATTATTGCGATAACAGGAAGTTAACTCGTTGATAAACTGTGTTTATAATAAAACACTACTAACAGTGTAACACATCTTTACTAACCATTATTGCTGTTTCCCCACTTTTGTTTCTCTTTTCGAGGCCCAGCACCAACAGTGTTTAATTACCTTGAGCTGAAATTAACATAGAACAGTTTATTAAAAGTTTATCACTGATTTTTTTTCTTAGAGAGAAAATAAAGTGCATTTACTAAAAAACACCCATTCTCGTCTACCAAGTATTATGTATTCCTGACATCAGTGAACAGAATCACTGATATCTCAGTACCCGGGTACTAGCTGCTAAGCAGGTGTCTTATTTGACAGGCAGTCTCTTTCAACTGTTTTTAAAATATGATTGAACATTGTCTGATATATGTAAGATAAGATTGGTTTTATGTTATAGTTAGAACATATTAAGTAAATTTTAATGATTAAAAAGGGCGGAGCGAGCGAAGCGAAGCGAGGCCTTTTTAGTCATTAAAATTTACTTAATATGTTCTAACTAACTTAGAATATAACATTCTGCATTCTGATTGGCCGATATAAATTAGCGCCAACGCAAGACGTCAAGTCTGTTAAGAGAAAATTTTAATGATTAAATTTTCATTTAACCGCGAAAATGCGGCGTTTTCATTGGCTCATAATGTAGGTTATATTCTAAGAATGATAAAGTGATTACATGTAAATGATCGGTCGAGACATACAATCCAGGTTCCCAATTCAAACTCAGCTGAGGCAATGGAAATTTCAGAAAGTCTGAAATGCTTTGATACATTCATGTAAGTGTCTTTCCAACCCATCTAGAGATAAACTCGTTGGTAACCCATAGGTAGCATTGCATGAATAGGTACTGTACACCTTGAACATTAAAGAACATAGGTGTCTGAGTTCGGAATGAGACATAGTAGGTTAATGAACCCAGATTGCATGCATAACCTTGTCTGCACCTGACAGACACATTTGCAGTATTGGTCATGATAATGAATAAATTAGGAAGAAAATGATAGTAACAGGGCGAGACAAATGGGCAACCAGACCGGGGATCAAACCGGGGACCCTTCGCTTCTAGGGCTAATGGCTCTACCGACTGCCTACACAAAATTCCCCTTACTAGTAATTAAATCCTATACTGTAATACAAGCTACTACAATATTTGTCCATGGTCTCACAGTGTAGCAATACCACGTGACTTTTGACTACAGTTATAAGAAGAAATTTGTAAACATTGGAAAATAAAAAAGCCATAAATATTTTATTTCTTCATCGATTTCTTTGAAATATACGCCACGCTAAGGGAACAATTATTTACTTTCCATGAAATATAAATTCTTTTTCCGCGGATGTGCCGTTTTGTCCATTACCTTGTGAAACCATGCATGGAACTTGTATGTTTCACAGGGTAATGGAAAAATGGGTAAAACAGTAACTGCTCATAAAGATCTTACATTTCACGGAAAGCAAACACTTTTCCCCTTAGCGTGGCGTATATGTTTTAGAAATCGATGAAGAAATGAAATACTTATGGCATTTTTGTGTTCCAATGTTTACAAATTTCTACTTGAAACTGTAGCCAAAAGCCACGTGGTATTGCTACCCTGTCTCAGAACCTAGGTTATTGACTGTTATGTGCTTCAATTGAAACCGGACCCATCCCCCGGGGAAGGAACTGCCCGGTGTTTTTACCTTTTAGATGTCCCTGCACTGCTGGGATGGGAGGGGGGGGTAGGAATTTGATAAAGCTAAAATTCCCAGCCTCCTTTCTGTGGGTTGGGAGTTTAATTGACTGGTGCAATATAACTGGACCTATTCTATAAATATTAGTAGTAAAATTGTATGTAAACTCCCTGATTATAAGAACTGGTTTCACCCCCCCCCCCCCCCCCCCCGAGCTATTCATGGATCCGCACATGAATTGACGAGTCAGGTGCCTTGATTTGGTCTTTGATTACAGGTTTGACTAAAACAGTATATACATGATCGTGGTAGGTGTGTTGTGGTGTATCAAAATAAATATTTCATGTGCCCATAAGGCTTATTGGACGATACTAAAGACGTGTTTGATGGCGCGATTTTTTTGACAAATTCTTCGAAAATTTAGTTCATGAATTTGACTCACTGTTTCGCCAAACTGTCCTAAAAGTTCCAAGAATGGTCATTTGATACAATCGCTTGTTACAACAGCTTTCGATTGGCACCTCTAACCCATCTACGGCTTGATTAATAGCCGATAAAAGCTCATTTTCTTCGTTGTTGACTTTCTGATGACAGTTGACAGGTGCGCGTTGTACGTCTCTTTCTACCTCATCTTGAAGAGCGCGGACTGGTTCACTATACTTACGAACGCGTTGATAAAACGGTCGTAAGATTATTCGTTAGAAGATTCGTACGAACAATTCGTATCTTACGAACGAACGTAAGAATATTGATAAAACGGTCCCAATGTCCTCAAAATTCGGATAATCATTAATTTTTTTAGGAAATCTCGTAACTTGGTATATACAATGGTGAAACATATCTGAACATGTTTTTATGAGACCCATCTCGTATCGGCCATCATGGTTGCCATATCAACCGTTTTAAATGATGGCCGCAATTTTTATAAAACTATAAAATGGCCTTCAATAAATGACTTTATTTTTGTATGTAGATAACAAAACTTATTTATAAAAACATCATTGCATACACACTATAATAAAGTATCAGTTAATGAAATAGAATGTGTTGCCATGGAAACGAAAATCGAGTGGAAAAAATGATTTTTTAACTATTTTCTGTAAAATTGTCATTTTTAAAAAAAAAATTTATGTGTTTAAACGATCAATTATATTGAAGACACAAATAATTGTACAGTTTCGAACATTTCAACAAACAACACGCAAAACAGTTAATTTAATTACACCTACTTTAGCTTATTGCAATGATACTTTTGAGCACTTTAAAGCACAGTTAAAAGCATTCTGTAATATAAAAAGTTATTTGACACAGTAAGTTTATAGACCAGTCAATAGTTAATCACATTACACATGTAAACTAAATAATTATTTTGCACGTTGCCATGGTACAAACGAACAGCTTGAACAATGAAAACAACACTGACATTGAGTCATTGATCATGCGCTCAAACAGAAACGAAACAAATGTTTACAAAGTGAATAACTAATAATAAAATAACACTGTTGAATGAATGTTCATACAGAAACTATTATAAGAAAGATATGTGAAATTTATTATACAAAATAATGCGTTTTAGTCATTCTTCAGGAAAACCGGGCCAAGTGACATTAAACGATGTATAGTAATATTTTAATTTATTATTTGCTTTCAATGGATTACGGAGATTTTTCAGTGAAAATAACAGTGAAAATAACAGTGAAATTACCACTTTGTTATTTTCACTGTTTTAGAAGCTGGTTCCAGTATCGTTAAAAAAAGAAACGTAACGTCAACGGCGCCGGGCTTTAAAATGTGCCTTACGTCATCATGACGTCATAATTGTCGCGTCTTACACCAAAATCAACAAATATCCTCTATAAGTTTTCGAAAAGGCTCTTGAAAAAAGTCATGTTCTATGATTTAGTTTAACTTCTTGCATGATATAGTACTATACTACTTTCTAATGGATTATATTACAACATATTCTCAGGAGTACTCATATTATGAAAAAACAGGGGTTAGGGCCAAAAGGAAACATTCACGATTCCTGTTTGTTACCGGTATATCAAAATAGGATCATGATTCTAAAATTTGAAACAGTTTTGAAAAGTTCACGTATTTATCAAATACAATGTACTGGATTTGTGAAATGCTTGTTAACGTTACCGTCAAATAACGATTGAGTGACGTTTGCAACATGGCATAATAAGTAGGCGAGAGTGGCTAGTTTTAAAGGTCTGTTACTTTGTAATTGGATATTATATACACGTACTTGACAACCTTTCTAAGTATACATTTTCATTTTTAATATATCAGTTATTATACAAGATAACTCTTCAAAAATTCCTGTACATTTATTGTGCACATTGATCCGTATTTATAATCCGACTAATTATTTCAATAAAACTCGTCAGGCTGCTGCCAATTTTGCATCCTCATACGTCAGTGGTTAGTTCAATTCCTAGACTACCGTGTGATATCACAGGTGAAGAATTAATACTCTGTTGAACAAGAATGCCAATTTTGGAGTGTACATGCATTTTGTACTTTATGCTATTTAAAAAAATTCACACTAATTTTATGTCGTAATTATACATTCAAACTGAAGTGAGTTGATTGGGAAATTTAAAAGCCACCTTAGATCTAGAATATACACACAAGGACTCTAAAAACGCCTCATGTAATTCAAAACCCAATATCACTCCAAGTAGTTATGTTATTGCAATATAATTTTACATGTGTATTAATTGATCTTTCCTACGTGTAAAGCTGTTTAGTTTGTAATAAACTGTTTTATTTAATGCTAACTGATGAGATATGGAGTTCTATCAGTGAAATAAAACCTATATCAGTCACTGGTTATCACCTACAATGTGACTGATATAAGCTCCGCCCCCTCACAGGGACTACTTTAATTTACCAAAATCTCAACACTAAAATGTCTGTAACTTTTGTATTACTGAACGGAAACATGTCATGTGGGGGTTTTTATTCTTAGTTAGACCATTTCCTACAAGTTGGTGTATGATTTAATGCATAATTCTCAAAAAAGTCGTTTTCACCTATTCACCATAATCCAAGATGGCGGATTTTGAAGTGAAAAATATAAATGGAATAACATATTTATACGTAGCCTAACCACAGTGGTAATTTGGCATAAATAGTACCAGTTTTGACACAATAAAAGCATTAAATAAATAGAATATTTGTTTGTTTTGATTGAATATGGTTAATATCTCATCTTGTAGTGATAAAATTTTAATATTTTCACTCGCGCTACGCGCTCTTGAAAATATTGAATTTTATCACTACACGATGAGATATAAACCATATTAAATCAAAACAAACAAATATCCTCTATGTATCGTTACAAAAGTGTAGGATTATCAATACCGACTAAGGGCGCAGTTATCCTAATATGCGGGATTACATTCGTCTACAAAGTCCTAAAAGGAACCTCCTATCACATGTAAACTGGACACACGTACACAATAGTTTCTACACATGTTAAAAATCAACAATAACCTGTCATTTTGTTTAAAAACAAACATAAATATAGTCAATAACAAAAGAATGTCCACGCTTTTCTCAAAATCATCAAGTTTTAAGTTTTAATACTAAAGTTGCCAAATTCAAAATCCTATCCTTTTAACATGTTTAAATGCGGTAGAATAGAGCATGTGTAAAAGTAAACCAGCATTCTAAAAACTTGCAGATCCTTAAATAAAAGGATAGAAAATTATTAACAAGTGTATTAGAGGAATTAGTGTACCTACACCATCTCACAAATATATGCACATTAAGAGTATAATGCCTCACATACCCGGTATTGAAAAGCCCACATTTTTGTCTAGGGTGAGTGCGCTTGCAGGCTTCCTAGAAAATATTGAGGCAACATTATATTAAAAACTAAACCGATTTACACGTAGGAAGGATCAATTAATACACATATAAAATTATATTGCAATAAGTAAGTAAAGTAAGTAAAGACTTTATTTAAACGAGGCTACACATTTGGTTTCCCAATCTTCCATGTGGGCCTCAACATATATAGAGGATAATACATGAGTGTCTTTTCATATTGAATTTATTAAACGAGTTGAATAAAATGCGAGGCTCTGGAAAGTCACAAATGTAATGTTCTTTTTATCACATGTTAGCCTTTTCCGGCCGAAACATAAAATACAAAATGTAGCTACTTATTTTTCACTATAATAAACGCGCAATTTTGACGACGTCGCCTATCCTTTGAATGACGTCGCGTGATAGCTTTATTACACTAGTGTATTATCAAAAATAAATAATGGCTTTATTACGCTACCGCGACGTCAAACATGTGATAAATACATTTACATACATAAATAAATAATATTAATAAACATTTGATAAAATTAGTGAAAATCCACTTAGAATGCATGGAAATAAACATTTCAAGTAATTCATCATAACAAAACTCTGCAAACTAACAACATTGAAATTAATATTTAAATGAGTCAAAAAGATTATATTAAGTCAGACAGGAAAGGCAGCACTCAACTTAACCAGCCGAGCACAGAAAACATTTATAACACACAAAGCACAATGCCCAACTGAAAACACGGCATCCCGTCCCGAAAGTCTGCCGCCTCAGTCAGTCAAACTAAAACGGAACGAGAGCCCTGGTGACATGATGACATGTTATCTAAACAGCATTATACTGTACTATTTAAATACGAATTTCTTAAGACAAATATCAATACAACAATAAAATAGGTAAAAAAAGTAACAGTACTTTTCATTCAGAGATTTAAGATGTTCTATAGGACATTTGGATTTTTGATAGTGTTTCAGATTTTCTTATGTTTAAAGGGATTTTGTTCCATAGATCTGGTCCAGAGTATGTTAGTGATTTCCTGTAGGATTCAAAACTTGGCTTTGGAACATACAGCTCTAGGTTTTCAACAGATCTGAGGTTGAGTGAATGTTCTTGTGATTTAAGTTGAAATTTTTCGGTCATAAATTTTGCAATGATTTAGATCTATCATTTACACTTTTGTATACCATTAGTGATTTTTTATACATGTAATTGACTCTTTCATCTAATTTCATCCAGTTTAGCTCCCGAAAGATTGTATCTGAAGGTGTGTCATAGTCGTTTTTGAACTTTAATTACATCATTTGTAAGGCCAGCGTCACAGTTTCCCCAGATTGTACTACAATAATCAATGTGTGGCAATATATATGCGTTGAAAAATAGTTTTCGTGTATGTAAGTTTAGGTATTTTTTTATTCTGAGACGAAGATGTAGTTGTGAATTACATTTTTTGATTGTTTGTTCAACTTTTGTTTTCCATTTAAGTCAACAGTGAATTTTTCATTTTCAGAATATGAGATTTCTTGATTTTGTAGTTGTAGACGGGGAGTTGTTGATGTAATTGGGTTAATGTTGTTTGTATATACATGTATATACATGGCTTTTGTTTTCTGTGCATTGAGCATCATTGAATTTTTGGAGCACCATGTGTCAAGGTCTGTTTGTAGATAAGTGAATACTTCTTCTACTGTATTGCCTGATGCAGTGAGTGTTGTGTCATCAGCAAACATGTCTGTTGATGAGAATTGTACTGTCATTGAGAGATCATTTATGTAAATGAGAAAGAGGAGTGATCCGAGGACCGAGCCTTGGGGAACCCCAGATAGAATATCAGCCGCATTTGACAGATGTCCAGAGACACATACTTTCTGTGACCTGTGTGAAAGATATGGGGTAATCCAGTTGATAGTTTGTAATGAGACGTGGTAGAATGGCAGCTTTTCAATCAGTAAATTATGATTTACTAGGTCAAACGCCTTTGACAAATCAAGAAATATTGTTTTTCTTCATTTATTGCATCAATCCAATTATCAATTATGTTTGTTAGAGCTGTATCACATGGATGCTTAGTTCGGAATCCTGATTGTGTGTGAAATATTAGATTGTTAATTTCAAGAAATTTCTTCATGTGATCAGTCACATGTTTTTCAAATATTTTGGCTAAAATTGGCAGTATTGATATTGGTCTGTAGTTGTTCTTGTCTGATTTTTGTCCTTTTTTGTAAATTGGTGCGACTTTGGACTGTTTGAGAGCTGTTGGAAACTTACTTGTCTTTATACTTAAGTTAATTATTTTGATCACCTGAAGAAATTTCCACGCAAGAGTCAGACATAGAACGAACCATCCACATCCCCAAAAACGGATATTTCAAGCAAGCCTATATACACACTCCGCAATAAATGACACACTGTGGACTTCGAATTTTGTGCATAATTAGCCATAAAGGGAGGTAATTATAAATGATAACTACACTGAAGTGCTTTTCTGGCTTAATTTCAAGCCAGATAGCCTCAGTGTCACTAGATTCAAGATCAGTTCTTTGTTCACAGATACTGTTGGATTTCACATATAGGACAATGCCTCCTCTGCTCGATCCTCTATCACGCCGAAATAGTTGGTAATTATTGAGTTCAATTTCGGAGTTTGAGTAGTTTTCATTCAGAAATGGTTTCCCCTAGTCCTAATATATCTATGTCTGGTATTGTATCGATTAAATATTTTATTTCATGTAGTTTTTGCACATTTAATCCAGTATTGTCAAATGCTGTGTCTTCAATAGTTATTCTTGAATAACATAGACAATTGCTTTTCAACTAATGACACTCATTAGTTGAAAAGCAATTGTCTATGTTATCTAAGGTACTCATCGGGACTGCACTATTATTTATTGGGTTGTTTCCAGGATTAAGTATCGATGTGGTGGGGTGGTGGATACATAATGATTGCTGGGTGCGGCGGTGGGGGTCCATATGGTCTGTGTCCGTGGCGTCTCCGAGGAATGTGTCCGGATGGTCCGTGGGGTGTGCTGGTTATCCGAAAATTTCCTGATTTTTGTCCAGAAACATATTTTCTCGGCAGCTGTTTTTGGTTTGGAGTTGTGTTGTTGACATGTCCATATTTAGGTGACGAACATGAAATCGAGGTTTCGTTTTGTTTGCAAGTTTGGTGTTGGTTGGTCGGTTTTGAAGCAGAATCACATGGTGGAATTTGTTGCTCACATTTGTTTCGCAGGTCTAACCTGACCAATTGAATGTCTGTAAGTTTTGCATTTGTAGTTTTGTCATCCTCGAGAGTTTGTGTCCGTTTGTTTAGGCTTGCATATTCATCCACAAGGAAGGATAGTTTGCTCTTGATGTCAGCAAGCTCCTCATCTTGCCTTATTTTAGATAGGGACTCTTCTGTGCAGTTTGCCTTTTGTTTAGACATTTGCATCTTGAGTTGATCTTTTAACTTCAGCATTTCTTCTTCTAGCACCAAACATGTCCCATTTTTTTCGGCCAGTTTTTCTTCAAGAGAACATAGTTTTTCTTTTGTTCTGAGTTTATCTGGTTTAGTTGAACATTGTCTGATTTTAGTTTTTCAGTTAGTTGCTTTAAAATAATTACTTGTTTTGACTGAGAATCATCCATACATTCTGTTCCAACGCATTTATCACTTGTGTCATTTTGTTGGTCGCTAAGTACACTTTTTACATGTTTTTCATTGGATACATGTAAGTTGCAGGTTGAGTTGAGTGGTGACATTTCAGTAGTTTTAATTTCGATTGACTTTGGCGTCGTTATGGATAACTCTGTTGATATGCTGCCAGTCATGTCTGAAACATAAATACTTTAAGTGATATTGGACTTTGAATTAGGTGAGGCGTTTTTAAAGTCCTTGAGTGTATGCATCGAGTGCCAACAAAATGATAGACAGGGGATGATGAAATGGTTCAATCATGTGATTTTATTTTTACATAATGGTGCAAACATTCCATTCTACTGAAACACAACAAACTGGATACTCATACACACTGATTGCTTGAGAAATAACGTTCGGTCGTTTTTCTTAAACTTTTCACATGTTAACCCAATTGAGAGTCTTGGGTAACAACAAACATGTTTTTCTTCAAAGATCTCATTTCGAACAAGAGCCAGATACTTCAATTTTGATATTTAAACTGGACATTAGTACATGCATACAATTAATGACTTTGGAGTTAAAGATATACCTGGCCTATCTGAGAAAAAATATCTAACACCTGGATTATTGCTACATTTGATTAAACTACTTATCATTAGATCCGTGACAAAGTTTCATTGAGAAATACACTGGCGTTCTTATAATAAACGAGTCTTTTACGAAGTCACTCAGCCGCCCACGGCATTTACCAATCGTTAATTTTTGCATACCGGAAGTTCACGAAAGGTCAACATATGTCAACCAAAAATGGCTGAAACGAACTCCGCTAAATCGGATGGCGAGCCTGACTTGGATTTGGTAAGACTTTGTACGACGTTTTTACCGATCTTCACTTCTTATGAATAAACGTGATTATTTCCTCGCTCTATGATTACCTGAATTGTTATAATTGCTATCTTTTGCACTTCAGCAACTTTTCGAAACTCTGCGAAAAGCGAAATTTTCAGACTCGACTGCTAGTGCTAAGCGTTGCTGATGCGTATATTATGTGAATATCATATGCTAGGTGGCAAAAATCAATATGAATTATTCATTACTATAATTTTTATTTACCATGAGCAGTGTTCACCCATCGACAACGGCAAATACGAAGATTCGCACCAAATACCGTTCGCCCCCTGACGCTGGTTGCATTTCCCACCGTTCTGTTCAAAATTCCACAGCTATTTGGTATTAATTATTATTATAATATTATTCTGATATCCATACGTTCTTGATTCGGACGTGTATACCAATCTGAAGGCATTTAATCCATGACATGCAAATAAATTGCATATTTCTGTCAAAGATAAACTGATAAGAGTTCTAAAAACCTTTAAACAATACCAGGTATCTATATTATAAATAAATTGTTTTTATTGTGATCTGTATGATGTAACCGAATGCTTGTTTAAAGGAAGATGAAGCTTCAATCTCAAAACCGTCAACAAGCCCAGCGGCATGTGAGGGGAATGGGGCGTTGTAGGCCTCAGGGTGCCAGAAGCGCAAGGGGCTCCAGAAGTAAAATATGGGGCAGCCACCCTTGTGTTTGATAAGCAGTAGATCAGAACCGAGAAGAGCTGAGGAAGCGGTCCTCCTTGTTGAACAGAGGCAGGACACCATGAGGGTAATATGTCTTTATGTGCTGTTTTGAGACGTGTTCTACAGGATGTTACTATTTCAGTATTTTGTAAAGTACTGGCCCAGGGATTTGATATGCTTCAATGCACATATTTGATGTTTAATTTAATTATTTATCCATTATAGAATTAAGAAAGTCAGCTTTTAGCCATACATCTTACTCGGTTCAATAGACTGTTTTTTCGACAGACCAAAGATCTAAAATTACCATTGAGATCTATGGACAGGCATTATCATTTTATGTATATACCCAGATTATTGAGTTTAAATAGGCTGTTACACACAGCTCCACATTGATTACGACTCGACCTTTTCAAGTATCTATACATACACCTGGGTTTGTGAAGAATTGTGTGTATTTCTTGCTCAAAGTAATTGAGCAGTGGTGAAAGCGTGGGTTGTACCAGAGACATCTACATCCAAAAGCATGGGCTATATAAGACCTCTATACACGACCGCTCCCAACATTGTAGGCGATATTATCAACATTATGTATATTTCTACTGTAATACATAAACAGTGCAAACTTTTCCGAGCAGTCCTTCACAGAGCAACAACCTCTCTTAAGCAACATAATTGTTTTGTTCCAGAAATAACCATTTACTAGAAAGTTTACCTCTCAAGATCAATAGCAAATGTATAACCAAATGTTGTGATTTCCAAATGGTGTCACTCTAGAGAGGTTATACTTCATTTGTTTACATGCTTATTTTTTGTAGGGTGTAGCATGGTAGTTGTATAATGTTTATCAATATTTCTTAATTGCTTATTTTTCATCCAGGAGGCGATCAACCTGATGAGTGTGGAGGAATGTCGGAGCATTCTTCTTCATGCCCTGGAGAAGAATCCAACTGTCATGGTTGACAACATTAGGCCGGCTGAGAGGCAACCATCCAGGTCCAGATGTGACAGTACCTGATTGATGTGTTAGTACCAAATGCCGGGAAATGCCTTCACTTGAAGAAAGTTAGCTGCGGAAGGAGAACTGTATTTCTCTTGTCCCGGTTAGTAGAGCTCTATATATGTACAGCCCAAATTAAGTAACATAACGCTAAAGTAACTTTATTGAGAATACCGAGGTTATTTTTTATACTAATTTATTCAAACTTATTATCACTCTCGACACCTCATTCCTGTTGTTGGCAACCACCACAAGGGTAAGAGAGAAAAGAAGTCAGTTTCCCTTTTATGCTGAGCATCTAGCAAGGGAATTTCTGGTACCAATTTTATTTTGTCTATGGTAATTTGTATGACGCAGCCAGGGATTGAACCCGAGACCTCCTGCACCCGAAGTGAATGCTCAACCACTAGGGTATCGAGGAGGCGGCGAAATAAGAGTTTAAATAGGGTCGAAATTGCTTGTTTGTGTTATGAATATGTTTAATTCGAATATTTTCTGCAAACATTATTTACACTTGGGCTAAGAAACAAGATCACAAAATAAGCTGTGTGGCTTTGTTACAACCCGTTTTGTAATAAAGTTGCAAAGTGTAATAATTATTACAAAACGGGTTGAGAGCTTATTACACTTTGAAAAAATGTTTGCAACCCGTTTTGTAATAAAGTTGCAAAATGTAATAATTATTACAAAACGGGTTGAGAGCTTATTACACTTTGAAAAAATGTTTGCAACCCGTTTTGTAATAAAGTTGCAAAATGTAATAATTTTTTTAAGATCACCTCAAAAGTGAGGTATTCATTACAAAACGGGTTGAGAGGGTTATTACACCTTGAAAATAACCTTGTAACCCGTTTCGTAATATATGTTCAAAATGTAATAAATTTTCAAAATGTAATAAATTTTTGAAATCACCTCAAAAGTGAGGTATTAATTACAAAACGGGTTAAGAAGTGGTCTTTGCTTGGAAATGACCTTGCAACACGTTTTGTAATAATTTTTCGAAATGTAATATTTTTTTGAAATCACCTCGAAAGCGAGGTATTCATTACAAAAAAGGGTTTTGAGGTGTTCTTTTGCTTGGATATGACATTGCAACCCGTTTTGTAATAGTTTTTCGAAATTTAATAAATTTTTGAAATCACCTCAAAAGTGAGGTATTCATTACAAAAAAGGATTTTGAGGTGTTCTTTTGCTTGGAAATGACCTTGCAACCCTTTTGTTATAATTTTTCGAAATGTAATAAATTTTTGAAATCACCTCAAAAGTGAGGTATTTATTACAAAACGGGTTGAGAAGTGTTATTACACTTTGAAAATAACCATGCAACTCGTTTTGTAATAATTTTTCGAAATGTAATAAATTTTTGCAATCACCTCAAAAGTAAGGTATTTATTACAAAACGGGTTGAGAAGAGCTTATTACACTTTGAAAAAATGTTTGCAACCCGTTTTGTAATAAAGTTGCAAAATGTAATAAATTTTAGAAATCACCTCAAAAGTGAGGTATTTATTACAAAACGGGTTGAGAAGTGTTATTACACTTTTTAATAAAGTTGCAAAATGTAATAATTTTTTGAAATGTGTTAAATTTTCAAAATGTAACATATTTTCTGCTCTTCGTCCATGATTTGACATTTAACAATTACCGGATGTCATTGAATTGAAATTTGATATTGGTATTCTAAACATCTAGATTGACATTGGAAGAAACATTACTTTTTAAGAAAAAAATATAGCGGAAAACTTTGGGGCCTTGTCGTAAGCGAAAACAAGCCGATTTACGAAGTGCAACTCTTTCGATCAAATGTTCCCTTCTGTTCATTTCACCCCACGGTAAAACGTTGTGAATGTCAAATATCACGAAATTTAGTATTTTTTGTGTTATCCTCTCTTAATGGTCGTATGCTTCTTAGAAAATACATGCCATGTTTTTAAATTTGATTTTATGTGAAGCTCAAATGTATTGTTTTACACTAATACTTATATAAGTGTCGGGTGGCCATCATTATACTATATAACATTTGCGACTAAGCGTAACCAACAGAAACCGCCGAATATCCAATTAGTATACGTATAGCCAAGAAGTAAAGCTCAACATACAAGTATACTGATGTGTATTTTATGAAATGTTTACAATAACAATTGTTTGCTAATAAGACATGCTCAAAACGGCAGTAATAAATTAATGTAAAGTACGGAAAATTTGACGTGATTCTCAATTTAACAGCTGATAAAATGACTATATTTATAACTCCGGTGGTATGTTTTCATAAGCGTGAAAAAACCCGAAGACGCTCGGTGTATACTACCAACACAAATTTTAAGGACCAATATTGCACGATTTGTTCGCGAAAATTGATATATTCAGCGCGACGGACCCTGTTATATGCAGGGATTTCCGGGACTTTTCGAATAAGATCCGTTGCTTTACCGTCCTTCTAAATGTCATACCGGTATGACGCACACCACGGTGAACACTGGCCGGTAAAGAACGGCAAAGCCCCGTTTCGTACCGATGGAGACAGGCATAGAAACGGTATGAGCCAGTTACCATCCAGGAACTGAGGCTTGAGAATGAGACGTTCTACAGAAATTCCTTTAACCTGTATTCAGAATACCACATGAACTATTTCAAATAACAGTACATCTAAACTCCAGAGGAGATACTTGATACATCAAGTTTCAAACTAGTGTTCAACGACGTATGTTAATGTCCTGGTCAGACGGTTGTGGATGAACATCCTGTACAAGTTGAGTCTGGTAGTAAACCGAAGTCAGGGAAAACTGTTGATGAATGTAGTTGTTCGTAGTACATCGAGCGTAGTGATGAACAAAGTTTGAACTCATTATTTGTCTGTAGTTAGTTAAAAATGATATACGACCAGGTTGGATGACAGGACCCCACTGAGACAATGCACTACGGGTTACGACATACTGTTCCGTACAATGCCGACGTTGGCAGTTCGCAGTTGCCTATTCGACCCTTTACTATAAATCGAATTGGCTGCTATCCCCCGGGCCCAGTTCGCAGTTGCCGACACGCTAGCGAAAATCGAATCGGCAGCAGGATTGTGTAGTTGAATCGGCTACTGGCAACTGGCAGCTAGCTGCTGACTTCACGCATATTCACATACCAACTAGAAAAACCTCAAAAGTACAGTTACGATTCAATGCTCGAAATCGACCTATAATGTTTTATGGTATAGTACGGAGAATTTGACACGATTCTCGACCTTCTATTAGCATAATTAGGAGCTGAGTATAGGATAGAAAACGAGTGGGGTCGTCTATACGATATAGACACGAGCGCAGCGAGTGTCTATATTGTATAGACGGCCCCACGAGTCTTTCTATCTGGCTTAGACCATGTGGTATGTTATACTGCGAACAATTAAAAGCACAGCATTTTAAAAATCAAATACAAAGTAAACGTATGAAAGTGAGATACTCTCTCGGCGAGAAACTATGAACGAGTATTTCAAGACAAATTTAAATGCTGGTCAGTGGTAGAATGCAGGTGATTGGAATGCATGCTATGAACCAGAGTGCAGTGTGTGAGAACTGCACTATCGGCCTAAAATGAAGTACATTGTATTACCTGGTATAACTATTGATTAGTATACATATACATTTTCTACATGTTGTTCTGAAATGATACTCAGAAAAAGGCGAATATATGTATGGGATGGTTGATGCAGATACCGTCATATAATGGACTCACTGTGAGATGTTTCAACAGCTACACGTATTTCCGTCGGACTGCACAACATGTCAATGGCCATCCACGATCTGTATAGTCGCACTGAGCAGGATCAGAAAATGTTGATCACTCAAGTGCCAATTTCGATTACTATCTCGAATCCGTTCTCCATGCACCGTTCGCCTAATGCTTGCAACATTACCGAAGATGACACAAATATAACGCTTAGGATTAAACTCAAAAGGCGCGTTTATTTTATTTTCTATGTATATCAGCCTATCAAATGATAGAAAGCGTCCTCGTTTAGCCGTAACATGTATAAATGGAGACCTACTTCGAATTGGCCGTATAATTTCTGGACTAATATTTTTTCAACAACAAAAAACCACGGATGCTTAATTTAATTAAATAATATTACACCGGTTTCTGGCTGGATATAGAAAGAAATCTGTACATGTATTATTTTAGGCTATATATAACACATTATTACTTGTGGATTTACAGTATGTTTGTAACTTTCAGAACTGATGGAAAATATAGTTAATTATTGCTGTTAATTTTCCATCCGTGCATTCGTTTTCTGCTCGAAACCATGAAATGTATAATTTATGTGCTGCGGTTTTAAATGTGCTGAGTATATACATAATCATGCTGATTGGGCACGATTTTCTCGACTTGAATGGACAACTTTCTCGATCTAAATGAGCGTTTTTCTCGATTTTAATAGACGATTTTAAACCGTAGTCTCTGTTATATTTACCACGGAAATACAATGCGTTGATTGGCTTACAGCGACTAACCATGGTCTAATATATTGTCTATACTTGTAATCCCGGCTGTTTGTTTTCATTAGCGGGAAATATGAAAAAAAAACTCGAGGCGTAATACCAATACAAATTTAAACGACCGGTATTGCACGATTTTCTCGAGGTTTTTTATATTAAACGCAATAACCTTCTAAAATACATGTATTAATGCATATAAGGTCAGGATCACGTCAAATTCTCAGTGCTATAATGATGTTTTTATCGTTCTTATTTATATTCATTGTCATTATGTCATTTCATGCTACACAGTCATGGAGGAAACAAAAACTACTACTAATAGTAATAATAATTTGTCAGTGGAAATCGTGTCATTGTAACGGAAGGTAAAATCACAAAAATATTTCTCATTGAGTAAGTGTCTTGAAAAATGAAAATAGTAGCCTAACTACATTGACGCAGAAGAAGCAAGAGAATGTCTCGTTCTATCAACATTTCATAAAAGTTCTGCCTTCCCTGTCCGACTGTCCTGTCCCCGCGGGCTAGGATCCAACCCGGGACCTTCTGCACTCAAAGCGGACGCTTAACCACAAGGCTGTAGAGGAGACTACTAGGCATATAAGTATTATTGGCAGGGAACAAAGTGACAAGAATTATATTCTCATACTGTGTAAGACCTAAAATGTCAAAGATGAACCGATATTTGCTATAACAAAGACATGAACACAGCACAAACATTTTAGTGCGGTTGAGCTTATCAGCACTTGGACATCACATTTAGAAGTCATCTTTATTACAATATACACTATTGCAGATCTATGTCAAATAGGTAACACAAAAAATACCCAATTTCATGATTTTTGACATTCATAACTTTTTACCGTGGGGTGAAATGAACAGAAGGGAACATTTGATCGAAAGAGTTGCAGTGCGTAAATCGGCTTGTTTTCGCTTACGACAAGGCTCCAAATTTTTCCGCAATATTTTTTTCTTAAAAAGTAATGTTTCTTTCAATGTCAGTCTAGATATTTACACTACCAATATCAAATTTCAATTAAATGACATCCGGTATATATTAAATGTCAAATCATTGACGAAATGCCGAAAATCGATACGTTTTGAAAATTTATTACATTTTGCAACTTTATTACAAAACGGGTTGCAATGTTATTTTCAAAGTGTAATAAACTTCTCAACCCGTTTTGTAATAAATACCTTACTTTTAAGGTGATTGAAAACATTTATTAGATTTAGCAACTTTATTACAAAACGGGTTGCAATGTTTTTTTGAAAGTGTAACAACACTTCTCAACCCGTTTTGTAATGAATACCTCACTTTTGAGGTGATTTCAAAAATTATTACATTTCGAAAAATTATTACAAAACGGGTTGCAAGGTCATTTCCAAGCAAAAGAACACTTCTTAACCCGTTTTGTATTGAATACCTCACTTTTGAGGTGAGTTCAAAAAATTATAACATTTCGAAAATTTATTACAAAACGGGTTGAAAAGTTATTTTAAAGTGTAATAACACTCCCAGCTTGTTTTGTAATAAATACCTCACTTTTGAGGTGATTTCAAAAATTTATTACATTTTGAAAATTTATTACATTTTGAACATATATACCAAAACGGGTTACAAGGTTATTTTCAAGGTGTAATAACTCTCTCACCCCGTTTTGTAATGAATACCTCACCTTTGAGGTGATCTTAAAAAAATATTACATTTTGCAACTTTATTACAAAACGGGTTGCAAACATTTTTTTCAAAGTGTAATAAGCTCTCAACCCGTTTTGTAATAATTATTACATTTTGCAACTTTATTACACAACGGGTTGCAATGTGTTTTTCAAAGTGTAATAACACTTTCTTAACCCGTTTTGTAATAAATACCTTATTTTGAGGTGATTGCAAAAATTTATTACATTTCGAAAAATTATTACAAAACGAGTTGCATGGTTATTTTCAAAGTGTAATAACTCTCTCAAACCGTTTTTTTTATGAATACCTCACTTTTGAGGTGATTGCAAAAATTATTTACATTTGGAAAAATTATTACAAAACGAGTTGCATGGTTCTTTTCAAAGTGTAATAACACTTCTCAACCCGTTTTGTAATAAATACCTCACTTTTGAGGTGATTTAAAAAAATTATTACATTTCGAAAAATTATAACAATATGGTTGCAAGGTCATTTCCAAGCAAAAGAACGCATCAAAACCTTTTTTTGTAATGAATACCTCACTTTTGAGGTGACTTCAAAAATTATTACATTTCGAAAAATTATTACAAAACGGGTTGCAAGGTCATTTCCAAGCAAAAGAACACTTCTTAACCCGTTTTGTATTGAATACCTCACTTTTGAGGTGATTTCAAAAAATTATTACATTTCGAAAAATTATTACAAAACGGATTGCAAGGTCATTTCCAAGCAAAAGAACACTTCTTAACCCGTTTTGTATTGAATACCTCACTTTTGAGGTGATTTCAAAAAATAATTACATTTCGAAAAATTATTACAAAACGGATTGCAAGGTCATTTCCAAGCAAAAGAACACTTCTTAACCCGTTTTGTATTGAATACCTCACTTTTGGGGTGATTTCAAAAAATTATTACATTTCGAAAATTTATTACAAAACGGGTTGAAAAGTTATTTTAAAGTGTAATAACATTCCCAGCTTGTTTTGTAATAAATACCTCACTTTTGAGGTGATTTCAAAATTTTATTACATTTTGAAAATTTATTACATTTTGAACATATATTACGAAACGGGTTACAAGGTTATTTTCAAGGTGTAATAACTCTTTCAACCCGTTTTGTAATGAATACCTCACTTTTGAGGTGATCTTAAAAAAATTATTACATTTTGCAACTTTATTACAAAACGGGTTGCAAACATTTTTTCAAAGTGTAATAAGCTCTCAACCCGTTTTGTAATAATTATTACATTTTGCAACTTTATTACAAAACGGGTTGCAAACATTTTTTCAAAGTGTAATAAGCTCTCAACCCGTTTTGTAATAATTATTACACTTTGCAACTTTATTACAAAACGGGTTGTAACATGGCTTCCTCTAACCATTTCTATTTCAAGTTCATAGAAAAGTTTGTCATTACCGTAAGTCCCACAAACAATATTTCAGTCATATGGAGATTATTCAGTCACATTATTCTGACACTGGGCCAACCAGCAGTCCTAGAACTAGCGTCTGAAACAAGGGAGCTATGATATTAGTTGATACCAATAACATGTTTAAGACAGCCTGGAAATGATTTGGCCACTTCTGAGGTGTACCACTCAGGAAAGTGTCTGAAAACCAAACAAGAGAGCCCAAAACTGGGAAGTGTCTGAGAACCAAACAAGAGGGCACGATGGGCACTATGTTGCTTATCTGTCTTTGTTCTTTAACAAACTCATGAAGATTGGGCCATAATTGTGTCCTCTAATGGGTTCACAAGGGGTTTTCAAATAATTGACCTAGTGACCTAGTTTTCCACCCCACATGACCCAGTTTCAAACTTTACCTAGATTTCATACCTGTAGATAAACATTCTGGCCAAGTTTCATCAAGATTGGATCATACTTGTGTCCTCTGATGTGTTCACTAGGTTTTCCTAAGATTTGACCTTGTGACCTAGTTCTTTACCCTACATGACCCAGTTTCATACTTAACCTGGATTTCATACAGATAAACATTCTGACTAAGCTTCATGAAGATTGGTTCACAATTGTGTCCTCTAATGTGTTCACAAGTAATTGTGGACAAACGACGAACAAAGAGTGATCACAAAAGCTCACAGGTGAGCTAACAAAATCACGTGTTTGACGTTTCACCTAGACATGTCCCAAAAAGTATACATGTTACTATTTTTCAAATTTAACAAAATACATGTAATCTCCATAATTATAGGATAGTTTATAGAGCATCATTGTGCTTCTTTTTAAGCTCTATAAGTATGCTGCTAGATTTATCAGTTTCAATTCATTTACACCAGACTATCGCCATACTATGAGTATCTACAATCAGTTATGCAGTTTTTAGTCAGTCACATGTGTTCCAGGACTTGCAGAAGTGTAGCTTTCTACATACACTTTTCAAAGAATGTCGAGAAATAAAAACTTCCCAGCATGTCCTATATGGCAGTCAACAGGCACACTGCCTACTGACAATATATATGGTCATTTATTTGGCCGTCTCACAAGTGGAGACAGACGTATAATTACTTCCTGCTGCGTCTAATAAGATATTAATTAGTACATTTACACACTTTTAATTTTCAAGAAAAAGACTGTTTCTTCATCATTTGTTATGCGGATATTGTGTCATTATTACATACATACACTTCTATACATATTTGTATATTCAAGGCTGTTTGCCTATGTTTAAGGTTTTCCCCATTTTTTCAAGGCAGCACTTAAATTTTTTTCAAGTACTTGTCAAGGTTGAAACTAAATTCAAGGACTTTTCAAGGCCTGTGCGAACCTTGATGTTAGTTCATGCTTTATCTATCTGTGGTAAATTTTAACCTAATGACAGTTGGTGATTATATTTTTATATCTAAAATTCCTAAATGCATTGCCTTTGTAGTGTACTTAGTATTCTTAATACCAAATGAGCTTTATTTCTTTGGATATATTGCATTTGTACTTGTGTAAGATAAATTACCATCAGGAAATTGTTTGAATACAATGAAGTAGCGATTGTGAGTGAATTTTATGTAAAAAATATTTGTTCTCTCTGAAATACAAATGTGTGTGAATGATAAAATTGTTGTGTACTGTTACTTTTCCCTACTGAAATAGTTCAATTCTGACATTTTCTATGGTGTTTATTGTGTTAATCCACAAGGCGAGAAAATGGTCCTTTAAGATAGTCATTATAATGTATGGCAGACAAAATATAAATCAAAATGCATTATCGAAATATTAATGTATTCTACCTGTTCTCTATGGAATTATACCTGCAGGGGTGTCAATGGGACCAAATTTAAGATCAGGAAAATCATATGCAATCAACCATTTTTGCCAAACAAGAGGCCTTGATGACATTGTTACATAATTAACTCAGATCGTATTGCAGAAAATTCTTCAGAGCAGACTTAATCTACCATAACTTTGCTATTTCTTGAAATATTTTGATCAAATAACTTTATTTTGGCCAGAAACCATTGCTCTTTCAGGAATGATAAATTCGGAATTCCGGATAAATCAGGAAGATTGACACCCTGTACCTGGTAACCTTAATTCCTGATGCTTTTGATTATCTTTACAGACCATTTCCATGTAATGTGGTTTATACGGACATAAGCCCCCTGCACATAGCAGTTTTGTAAACTTCAGTAACTATACAGTCAAGCCTGTGTAAAGACCATCTGTTGTAACGGCAAGTGTCTCCATTGAAACGTAGTCTCAGGTTTTAAATATCCTTGAAAATGGTTTGATTAGAAATAAAATTGTGGTCTTCGTTCGCAGGTTGTCTTTCACACATGTTTGACTGTACTATTAGTGAAACAAACTTTGTACAACAATAACCATATCATAATATAAACCAATTTTATAGTACAAAACGTGTATTTACAAGCAATTGCACATATAAACATCTCAAGATTCATTGGTCATAATCTATAATATTCTATAAATAAGTATATGCATAAAAAGGAAAATGCAATTCTCAAACATACTAAAGAAGATAAGCATGACTTGAAATGTTGGACGATATTAATTTCATACACATTAACTGAAAGCAATCGTACATATCCACTAATAGAACTAAAACACTGATATCACTCATAGTCATACACATCATACACTGATATCACTCATACACATAATACACTGATATCACTCATACACTGATAGCACTCATACACTGATAGCATGTATACACTGATATCACTCATAAATATCATACACTGATATCACTCATAGTCATACACATCATACACTGATATCACTCATAGTCATACACTGATATCACTCATAGTTATACACTGATATCACACATACACTGATAGCACTCATACATATCATACACTGATATCACTCACAGTCATACACATCATACACTGATATCACTCATAGTCATACACTTATATTACGCATACACATAATACACTGATATCACTCATACACTGATAGCACGTATACACTGATAGCACTCATACATATTATACACTGATATCACTCATAGTCATACACATCATACACTGATAGAACTCATACACTGATAGAACTCATACACTGATAGAACTCATACATATCATACACTGATAGCACTCATACATATCATACACTGATATCACTCATACACCGATAGCACTCATACATATCATACACTGATATCACTCATACACATAATACACTAATAACACTCATACATATCATACACTGATAGCACTCATACACTGATATCATTCATACATATCATACACTGATAGCACTCATACATAGTGTACACTGATATCATTCATACATATCATACACTGATAGCACTCATACATATTGTACACTGATAGCACTCATACATATCATACACTGATAGCACTCATACATATCATACACTGATAGCGCTCATACATATCGTACACTGATAGCACTCATACAAATCATACACCGATAGCACTCATACATATTGTACACTGATAGCACTCGCCAACTGATAAGACTCGTACACATCCACTGATATGTTATTTACAAATAAACACTGTGCAAATACACTTACTCGTACTGTAAAACAACCTATTTTTGCGCGCATCAAATGCCGTGGAATTCTTTAAAATGAAATTTTGTTGTGGATTACAAATAAAATGCTGGAATACTCTAGGTGTATTGGAATGTTAATTAATAGCAGGAGATTATATTTCATAGTGAATCGACCTCAAAATAAACATAAATCTATCCCTCGTGAAAAGTAATGGTTTTACAGCGAGAATTACTAATTGGTATGGTTAGCATGGTACAAATCTTGATTGCATGTACATGCATAACTTTAATACCTCTGTCAGATATAATCTACAAGAACATAGTCTTACATCAAGCAAAGTCTAATGCATTTTGGAAACAATATATACATGTCATCAAATTATAATGTGTACCTGAAAGTGTAAGAACTAAGACACACTTTAACACTTTCAGATACCTATGGACATTGGCCAAGTTTTCACACCTATGGACCCAGCAAATGTTAAATGTCATTTTAGCAAAGTTCAAAATTTCACAAAATCCCTTTCCTACATGATTTATTTGGTAGAGTTTGGCTCTTTTGGAGCAAGGTATGTCAAAATCAGCCTTAAGTCATTAATACCAGTTTCGTCATTTTTCAGCACTCAGTCTCTGTTCAAAATGCCATGAGCATAATCGTATGTCTTCAGTACCTTCTTTGCATGTACTGTCCACCTCCCACTTTTCTTTCCAAAGCCTTTGTAACCTGAAATGTTGTAATACAGTATCGGTTTATGTAATATACAAATCAGTCACTGTTAGCTAAGCAGTGAATGGGATTATGTCCGATATGTGTTTGTTGAGAACTATTCGAGTGACGCCTAAATAAGTTAAAAGTTTGCTTTTCAAGCAATTGCTAATTTTTCATAGGAAACCTTTGTTGTGTCATTAACCTTCACACCTGGGATCATGGTCAGTGGATTATTAATCACTTCATATGATTATAACTTTTAGTTTGAGGCTAAAACACTATTGCAGGGCTCAAATTCACAATTTTTGGGTAAAGAGATGGGTACCCAACTCATCAACAGGAGCGGATACAGGATAAGGGGTTGAGGGGGTCACACGTACATGTATTTACCTCACCCCCCCCCCCCCCAAGAAAGCGTGAAAGCTGAGCGTGCTAGAAAAAAACTGTTTATCTGAGCAAAATGTCATACAACCTCATTCTCTATCTTTTAGAAAAATGATTATGCGAGCAAGAAAAAATGCATTTTTATTTGAGCAGCATGCCCCACATACACGTTCGATACAGATAACATTAATTGATACAATGATAGTATGACTGCAAGCGAATTAGCAAGACTTAATGCATTGTTTATCTGAGTAACATGCCCGAAATATTCACTGGAAAAACATCATAGTTTTCTCAAGTAAGTTTTCTCAAGTAACTACCCAAAAAAACCTCATTGTCCCCTTGATAAGATTCATTGAAGATATTCCTAATGCTAGCAAAGCAAGCAAGAAAAATAATTACTCATATCTTAGCAGCATAGCCCAGATTACAATAATTGACTTGTCGAAGTCACCTAGAAAAATGCAATGTTTATCTGCCCTTCGATGGCAAATGTTTGCTTACTAAATTGTTGTTACATTCAAAATATTACAAATTGCATAGACTCCACAGATTTTAGGGGGTGCATGCTGGGTCCTCCCTCTAAATTAGCTAGTGATCAAACACTAAGCTTGGTACAGCACATGATTTACATTATGCTGGTGTATTTGTGATCCCTAGACTTATACTTTAAAATAGCTTTGCTTCCTGATGACAATAACACACTTAAATTGACACTATGCAATCATCATGATCCTGATTTTGCAGTTATTTGTAGATGATTACAAT
This sequence comes from Spisula solida, assembly GCA_947247005.1. Classification (NCBI taxonomy): domain Eukaryota; kingdom Metazoa; phylum Mollusca; class Bivalvia; order Venerida; family Mactridae; genus Spisula; species Spisula solida. The sequence goes on from OX365949.1 coordinate 31,365,056, forward strand.
GATGAATCATACCTTTGTATCCCATCTTCATTGATAATACATTCTCTATCCAGATTCATATTAAGGTCTACAGCAGCCAGAAGGTTCCTACATCTGTACACAGGTGGAGAATATAAGAGCCTTTTAGAGCAATAGTTGTATGTGTTCAAAATCTGCTGAACTCCTGAAATATGAAAAAAAACATTTGCATACAAATTATATAAGCAAGATAAACTTAACTGAATCAAGTGTGGAACATACAGAACAAACTACAGAAGGATTTGTTGGTTCCTGCAAAATTCTCTCACCAAAATTCAAGGACTATCCAAGGATTTTTTCAAGACAAAATATGTATTTTCAAGGCATTTTCTCAAACATTTACAAAGGTTCAATGGTACAAAAATGTCATTATGCACTGCAATTTTATACACTTTTTCTAGTGACATCACACACAAGAATACCTTATTGAGTTCAATTTATTACGATTAATTTCCAGTGACATTTGCACCCATACATTTCTGTACATTAAATTTTTGAGAAAAAAGAGTGTCTGGTTCATTTTTTACACAGATGATGTGCCATTTTGTCAACATCCATAAACTTCCATGGATATTCAAGGCCATTTGTCTGAATTCAAGGATTATCAGTTGAATTCAAGTACAATTTAGACATTTTTTAAGGTAGCACTTCAAGTACTTTTCAAAGTTTGAACCAAATTCAAGGACTTTTAAAGGCCTGTGCAAACCTTGGATTTAGTAAAGGAAAATAATAAACCATTACCACAAATTGTATGCATCTGTTTGATTCTTTGCATGAAAACCAGAAATGATTCACTATATCTCTAGTCCACTAACAAAATTCTGGTGTTTTTTCAACCAAAATTATAGAACTGTCCATCATGATTGAGTGAGCTAAACATATTTTCAAACATGTATACATTGTTTTGAGTATCAACTTCACTTGGACTTATCAAAGTGTATCTGATAGAGCAGCAGATCTACTATCATGAAAGGTTGAGGTTAATACAATATCAAAAAAAATTTCAGTACATGATACGCACATTGACAGAGCATTAACTTGTCACCTTATGCTTTTGAATGCTTCGCAAACCTGTTATTGTGTTTTATCACATATATAACATGCATGTCTTTAACAAGTAGAGAAGTATTCAGTTGTTTGTTGTAGAGCAAGTTGAATCAAGAATTCTGACCGTTACATAAACGTCTGAGACAGTGTTAACAATATGACCCCCAATGCATCACAGACACTTATACTTACAGATTTGCTGACAAGACAAAACTAGGTTCATACTCAGCATCATCCAATCATCATAGTTAGATTCATGTAGAGTGATATCAATGGAAACACTGAAAACAACAACAAAAAGAATGTCTCAATTAATGTTTCCGTAATTATGAGACTAAAATAGCAACATATGTAACGTAAAATTCAAGTTTCCATGACCTTATTGTAACTTAATGTTTCCATGACTTTCAGACAAAAACACTTTCTACTAGAAATTGAAAATCAGTATTTAACCTGGAGGGCAAAAAGTCAGACACTGGCAACACTCATTCCAACCAGCCGAGAACAAAAAACATAAAATGCACAATGCCCAACACACAAACCAGAATACGATCCGCCCAAGACCCATCTGTCTTATAGCCGAACAAACCGATTTCAGCATGCAGAATTTCAGAAGTTGAATCATTCAGCTATTAGACCACTCGGTCTGGGGCTGATCATCAGAATGCCCATGCTGAATGACCCAGCTCAAACAAAATATGATATTTTCATAGCATTATGTTCAAGATTGTGATATTTAACACTTATCTAATAAGGTAACTTCTATGTTGAAGTCTTTATTTATTTGAACTGAACATTAATAATTGAGATAACTAAGCAAAGTAAGAATGGACTGTGATGGAATGAACGTCATTACCCTGAACTGCTTTCATCAGACTGGATTGTTTCTTCATCCGACATTTCTGACTTGTCTCTGAAAAAGAATATTTGGTATTTTTTCAATATATTCTGTATCAGCAACTTCTCCACATGTGGATTGTGGAGGAAAATAAAAATATGTCACATAATGCTATTGTAATGCAGTTTCCATCAATTGATGTAAATTTAGTTTGTAATCATTATGACATTGTCGTTAGAGGAAAGCTAGAATAAGAACTCTTTCAGTGGTCCCTAGGTTAGGTTAGTGAGATGAATTCCAAACCCATAAGTGCTGGTTCGATTCCAGAAGTGACAGGTCATACACTTCCATGACATAAATGTTAATTTTCCTCCACATGTGGAGGTTGTGTATTCCTGGTTGAATTTTTCTCCACATGTGGAGAAGTTGCTGAATTCACTTTAAAGGTACCAGTGGAACATAAAAATGTGAAATATTTCTTATCCATTTATGAAGCCAGTATACATAGACATTTTTCTCATAAACATTTATAATGTGTTGGAAAATTAAAATAAAACAAGAGACACATATGCCCCCATGACAGCCCAATAGTCAGAAATGGTGAAGGTCACACTCACCAGAGCGTTCTTAGGTTATTGAATGGAAAAACAATTTGGTCTACCGACCGACTGATCGTCATGTGCAAAGCAATATATACACCCTCTTTAAAGATGGGGTGGGTCATAATTATATAGTCGATTTAACATATAATATTCAAACACATTATAATTAAGAATACATTTTATCCAATTGACCAATTATGCAACCTTCGAATGAAACAAACAACAAATAAATACCTTTTATCTGGGATGAATAACTATTCGGTTCCAGCTTTTATGAACCACCAAGTTATGACCAACTTCTGTCAGGAGATATTTCTGATACAGGCAGGTTACATAGTGCCTGTACTACTGTAGTTTTATAAGCCAGTGAACCTGGTGTTGCCTGTGTTAGGCTTTGAAGGCCACATGGAACAGGGTGACTGCTTGAACTGTTGGAATAGATGACCCAGAGTCAGGGTAGTAGTAACAATTTGCTCAATAGTTGCTCATCAAGTCTGAAATATATGATTAGGAATGTTCTTCAGAATCCTGTTACTGATAATAGGCCTATACCATATGGCTATTTGTGTTCATATTTTATAGGAAGTGGCTAGAGATTCGGTTACCGGATCTCAAGACAATGCTTGTAGTACAGGCTAGAGGTCCGGTAACTTACTTCATATGTATAAACCACATATTTTATGTTGTGTCAAGAATTTCCATGACATAAACAAGTGTTTACCTTGTTGTACAGGTTTAATAGTATTTGACAGAAATGTTAATCATTGACTGTGAATAACAGTGATCTGGAGTGTTTCTTCAGGCCTACACGTAAACACAAAATATTGATCTGTGTTGGACAACAAGTGATGCGAGAACTAATACACGTTTAGAAGGACTTAAAGTCTAGAGCCTGAGGGATACCACACATAGTATTTGGGTCACTTTTACACAGACACGCCGACAGTACCACAAACTCTGCAAAGTCTCAATAAAGTTTTATGCAAGATCAACCCATCCATCAAGAAATTACCTTAAAATGAGTTAGTATAAACATGACATTTTGTGTTTAAAGTATGACAACATAAATAATTAATTTGAAATCAATTAATGGACCTCTAGCCTGTCCTACAAGCATTGTCTAGACGGCTGGTTACCGGACCTCCAGTTACCGGACATCTAGCCACTTCATATTTTATAATCAAAAGAAATTTACATGACAAATCTCAGTCTTAACTTCATGAAGGCATTCCTTAAATAAACTATGGACATAAATGAATAATCACATATAATTCCATGAATAAACATACAGTCAGGTTATAATAAATTTATAGAAAAACTTAGTTCGAAAAAACAAGTGAATTGAGAAATTTGGAGTCCATGAGATGAAGAGTCTGATCAGTGATCGAGCGTCGGGCACGAAATTGCCAAGGACGGCACTGGTTCGTGCAATTTTCAAAGCGATACATGTATATATAGAGCACTTGTATAGTACAATATTGCTGAATTAAACAAATATATACATATGAGCCGTTACGTTGATACGGGCATGCATCTCACAATTTAAGACGAATTTTGTTTTCGCTACCTGTCACTGTCACAGTGTCAATCAGAGATCCTTGACGAACTTCGCGTCGGACTTCAGCGACAATCGACTTTTCCAGTGTATCCATCAAATGAATAATCTCCCGATATGGACACAGGCCTTACCAAAGTCCCGCATATAAGCATGGTTCTGTCTTTTCTTAGCAGATTCCGTCACAACTGGCTTTTTGTTGTCACATCATCCGCCATTTTTGTTGTGTATGACGTAAATCTCATTAATATTCAGGTTCCGTGGGTCACATGGCTCTCGAATCGGTAATGTCCGGAGCCTCGTCGTGTTACTTCGGTAATTTCCGCCACTTAACAAAACTGCCAGTTTTTTTAATTTTACGAATATTTAAATTATTTTTTCTGTTACTTGCAAGCAATTTTCTTTTGATTTTATTGTTTCATTCTGCCTATTTAGTGATGAATTAACTGTCTGAAATGTGTTTTTGTCGTTCATTGATGTAAAATATGCGCCAGGAATATCTTTAACCGATTCCTAAAATTCACTATTTTTGTTTATATTTTGTAATGTTTTATTATAATTATAGTGATTTGTTATCAAATAATATCACTAATGACACTGCAGTCCACCGATTCCAAAAATTCTCACTTTTGCTTATTTTTATGAAGTTTTTACCCCAAAGTTCGCGAATTATGCACAAACGCCTGGAACAAGGATGTTGATGTCTTAAACTTGTATTCCCGACTTTTTGTTTATATTTTTTAACATTTTTACCCCAAAACTATCTCATTTTGCACATTGGCATGTCACTAGAGTTTTGATATATTAAACTACAGGTTATTACATACCCACTTAAGTGGATTTATTTCAAATAAATTGATAAATGATATGGTAATGTACCACTTCCTAAAATTCACACTTTTTTTACATTTTTTAATGTTTTGTCCTAAAACTAGGAAATATAGTCTTTTTTATATATTTTTTGGTTACCCCATAAATATGATACCAGCTTCTAAAACAGTGAAAATAACAAAGTGGTAATTTCACTGTTATTTTCACTGTTTATTTCACTGAAAAATCTCCATAATCCATTGAAAGCAAATAATAAATGAGGTAAATTTAATGGATGAAACGTCAATCAATACTATTATATTTATCAATGCAAAATATTGTAAATAGTGAAAATAAATACATTATAGCAGGAGTTTGTTGCTAAACTGTAAAATGAACGTTATGAAACCAAACAGTGTAAATTTCGTCTGCTTAACCAGGTACTGTAACAGCGACATTTTTATCAACCCTCAAAAACCATTAGTCATTTTACAGCGCGTAGGAATTTATTCGCACAAAAACATAAACTCACAGAAGAAACATTCCAAAATTTCTCGTAAAACAAAGAAATAAAAAATAATTAAATTGCTAGGGACAAATGTTCTTAAAAATGATTGAAAATTATGATTTTGGTTTAGATTAGCTAGAACTCGTTTTTTGCTCGGATGAATTGGTCGTGGAGAAATTGCATTGGTAAAATCGTAGTGATTTCTGAAGTTGGTATGTAACAATCCCCAAAGTAAAAACGAATACATGTACTACTATAAATAGTTTCGTTTGATATGTTAACGAATCTTACAAAGCAAAATATACGATATTCTAATAACTAAATAACATGAAAGATCAAGTGGCTGCATTACTGTATCAGACAATATTTGAGGGATCATAAACGTCGATGATATGCATAGTTACACGTATTTCAAAAATAATAATTCTTCGTTGTACATATTGCAGAGAGCTTATCTACATTTGAAGCAACGATCCAGGAAACTTTAACCATCAAAACCAAATGTGATACCCTTGATCTCTTACCTTTTTAATTACAAAATATTAAACCACCAATAAACGTTAACGACATGTTCTTCTTACTTACATATATTCATAAACACAATATTTCATGATATTAAGAATTGCATGTGTTTTTAAGCACAGTCAAACCTGAGTTAAAGACTATATCTGTGATAACAAAGCAGGTGACCACTCTAACTTAATCAGTTTGCAAAGACCTCCAACATTATCTTCCATCAGACCATTTTAATTTAAATTGAATAATTTAGAGTAACCTGTCAGCTAAGGTCATTTTAGTTGTTCCCTGTGTGGTATTTTTAGACAGGTTTCACTGTACAGATACACAACAAAAATACACTAACACAGTAATGTAAATTAAATTTTTTAGCAAACGATACTCCGGTTCATTATACAGGTCAATCCATTAACTACATTTCACTGTACATTGTGCATCATGATACATGTAATCATACTGATGATCGGTGGATTAATGAGTATCGGGAAGATCGGTATCCATTGTGACCTAGGGGATGCTTCGGGGAAATCATGAGACAATATGAAATCGGGAGGCATCGGGAGAACTCCCGACGTGTTCCCGACATTACGTGTCGCTCCAACTGCCTTGGGGCTGTATTGCCGATGGAAATCAGTAGGTTTCGGGGAAGCTTCCGGAAGTCTTGAAATATTAAGGGACATCGCGAACACATCGGCAAATTTCAATGCATGTTTTAAATTCACCCGATATACACGCGATGTCATATCGGAAAACGATCGGGCGAACTTTAGTCGGTATTTCGGTGACACATTCGCCGACTCGGGATTTAATCCCTGACTATTCGCTGATATTTATCGGGGTTGATTCGGGAGTACCGGGAGAAACTCCCGATGTGATGTTCCCGACGTTATACGCCCCACTCTTCCGCGGATGTACTCCCGATACGCATCAGGAACTTCGGGAAACTATGTGTAATTGCATATCTCCGATGAGGAATTCCTCAATGGGACCCAGGCTTAACCTGTATTATAAGCGAGTTCAATTATGAAATGTTGTTTGACTCGTATTTGTAACGCGTGTGGGAATGTTGTTCACCTGGTCATCCACACGCTTAATCATTCACAGTATCGGAGGCAGAGGTATATGGCGAAATATTTTGGAAATGTCAAGGGATGTACAGGTCATCTCAATATACATTTCCGCTCGTTGAATGGTTATAATTTTATCATTAATTTGAACGTCATTTGATCATATACATCAATTAAAACGTAAATAACGATATTAAGGAATGATATGCCTTCAACAAGGGGATACGTATTGTTTGACACCCCTGTACATGGACTATGTCAGCATAACGCGTTTGTAATCCATTCCACCTATTATTTGATATAATTGAAGTCATGTACATTTGTTTCTGCGTGGAAAAAATAATAAAACAAGTCTTATTTTTTATTTCGTGTTTGGTATGACGCGGCCCGGGGTTCGAACCTAAGGCCTACTACACTCTGTTGGAACTATATCACTATGCCGTCAAAGAGGAATTATATCTTGAAGTTGGTTGATATAGTCCAAGTATTCATAGTAATTTTGTGCTTGCTCATCACTTGCGAATGTGTCTGGTTCTAAATAGACTGGTGTTGTTATATTTGATCGTTTGTGCACATGACTAACTTGATAGTTGAAAAAGAATTGCATCTCCAATCGAAACCTTCTGAAATCAGTACTCATAAGTATTTTTGCATCAGACATGTCGCTGCCTAAATAATGCAAGCAAAAGACGAAGATTCTATTTCTTTCAATCCAATTATCCACTTTTCCTAGGACTTTTCCTAAGTTCGTTGTTTGGATGGCATTGCTATTTCAAGTAGGCTCGAACTCGACTGTTGACAGTTATTTAGTACACAAGAGTAATTGGTCTAAACGGTTGACAACTAGATGATGAACGGTTTCCTGGGGGGCTGTGTCAAACGAAGTTCTCTTAAATATATGTAAAAAGATGAATTACTACTTTTGTACGAGTAACGATGCCCATTATCTAAATTTAACAACTTTAAGTGAATTAAGGCGATGAATATTATCTATATCGGCATTGAGCTTCAAACGATACTAAAGTGTGTCTCCACCGTTGCCAAATAAGCCTATGTGTCCTAACCGTTGCTACTTTTTAGCTGATATTCTCCGGACAATTCCTACCGGTGCGTGGTGTTCCTACCGGCGCGAATGCAAATCTAAAGAATGCTATTTATGACGTTTGTAATTAAGTTATCAAAAAAATTGTACATATATGACCAAAGGGGTCTGATTCTAGGGCATTTGACAAAGTGACCATTTATAAAACACGGTATGTGTGAATTTCTCGACTCATTTTTCAACTTCGTGAAACTTCCAGGTTCCAACACGGTTGTCTAATAATACTATCGGTCTTAATGTCGCTTTTCATTTAATGGTATCTACAATTTCTATATACTTAATATGCCTAGATTTATATTACAAAAGACAAAAAATTCCCTACCGGGATCTCACTTTGCGTCTTCATTTAGTAATATTCCCGTGGCTAAAGTATGCCTGACGCCACTTGGTTTAAAGTAATATCATTTTCCATCTTCTTATAGAGGTGTGTTACCTAAAACAAGGCACAAAGTGTTTTCTCGTATAATCATAAAAAAAGTTTAGCAACTTGGACTATTTTATTTGTTTTTGTTGCATGAAATTTTACAAAAGGAAAGTTTTTCAATCTTAAGATCAGTTCATTCCATTTGAAATTCAACAGAGTAAATAAATGTTTCCCGCTATGTAATGCCCTCTAACAAAAAGGCCATAGTGAAACATTATATAAATAACGTCCATCGAGTAGCACAGAAAGTACTCAATAACCTATCAGAAGTCAGAGCAACAAGAGAGCAAAACATTTAAGGGTACGACAAGACAATGTAACAGACAGGTATCAATGCCAGTCGTCCAAAAAGGCTTGAGGTAAGGCATATCACAGAGTATGTATATTGTCCGGTCATCGCACAATGAAATAGGAAGCATAATGGCGAGCTGTAAATGGACCCACTACTAAGCATGCATTTCTTTGCAAAATGAAAGGGTCATATCCTCTACTCAGAAAGCGTTTTATAATCTTGATAAACACATCATGAAAGTGACTATGACCCAAAACCTTTCGAAATTTGTAAATCACATCACCATAAAATTCAGGCTGAGACAGACCTTGTCGCAGAAGTGTCTTTAAATTAATACCATATTTAGAAATGAGATCTGAATTACGCCTATAAAATTTTGCAAACGTTTTCAAAGTTTATGGAAGCGATAGCCTTGTTGCAGTAACTTAGTAGTAATACAAAGATTTCTAGTTCCATACGTGCTCAATAGGGTTTAATTCCTTGAACTTGGAAACCCATTCAAGCACGTTAACATTGTAGCAAATTCCTAGTACTGACAGCTGTGTGAATAGTAGCTCCGTCGTACATGTGGGTTAAAACACCATGCGTCAGAATATGGGGCTTAGCCACTCAGCCGTCATCGACGTCATGACGACTAAAAACGATTACGTAGGTGTCGTAACACAAACAATCGACCATGTATATGCGTTGTTTATTCGGGCCTTGTTCAGAAGGTGTGTGGTAGTGCTTACATGACGTCAAAACTCTCGTGTAACCTGCAATTCACTAATCCAATATTAATAGGATTGCGTGCATAACAATTCAATGGCAATTTAATTTTGTTAACAAGAATGACCAATAAAATCAAAAAATAAAAGAAAAAGCGTCTTTACCTAATTCCGTGATGTTCGAGTTTCCAGCATTCTAAAGCACGTGCTCTTTCTTCGTTGCGCATACCAGGCATATTGTATTCGTTTTAATAATTTTATGTTTTTCAGTTTGACATGTCTCTAGGCTATTGAAAAAATGTGTAAGAATTTTAATTTCGGTCAGTGACTGGCTTCTGCATGTGAAAAACACGATTTACACGTGCTTTACCGATTACGTAATTTTGGAACTTAAAGTGATATTCCGGGATAAAAATGTAGCCATAACAACCGGTTTTGTCTGCTTCTATATTCAAACTATCACACTAGGCCCAAAATTTAACGATTTTCTCTGGTTGTTTAAAAAGGCTCTTTTTGAGAAGTTGATCACACGCAAACCATTTAATATGCGAGCCCTACCAATTGCTAGTCCAAGCTGTCCGGATTTGAATATGTCTTGGCAGTCCATCCTCACACATCAGTGGTCATAGAATGGAAGACAAGATCCGGTGGATAAACGAAAATCTGCGTGTAAGTTGTAAGACAAAATATTGGTCATCGGCATAAAATAACAGCCGTTTTATTCAAAATAACTTTAAATTTGCGGGATATTTAACCGACCGGCACCAGAAGTGACTTGTTTTAATATATCATCGTCAAAAATACGGGTGTGAAAATTAAAAAAAGTAAAACAATAAACTGTAAAAACAAAAAAAGTATAATTTTGCGAAGTATAAAATATGTTTTCTGTTTTGACAAGATTTGTAGAGCCCTGCATGTGGATATGCATATGGTTTCATGTCTCATTGTAACAGCCAATACTAAATTTATACCATTTTATATTACTTTACATGATTGCCAGATATCTCCATTTTAAATGATCCAACCCGTTTTTAAATTATAACACCGTACGTGTTTTGTTACTGTCAGAATACAATATACAATAGTTTCAATTTGCTTTAGTTTTCTTTCTCATACTTCTGTTTCCAACATATTGTGGGGGAAACATATCACATTTGTGCTGGAGATTCCTCGGTCATGGTGGATGGATGTCTATAAGAAAGGTGTCTGCTTCGATATATTTGTGAGTAGCAGATTCACTTTTTCATGTCTAAAACTAGTTGACATCTTTCGCAAATGTATTGAAAAAAATATACATATAACATTTGCAGTATGTCATTTAACTACACGCTGTATATCTTTTTTAAAGATATTTCTTGTTATAACATGTCCTCACTTAGACTCGTTCTGGGAAAAATACTTTTTCAGAAAATGGCATAAGCAACAACATAAACTCTTTAGAATACATAATTATAGGTAATAAAATAATGTATAAACGATATGAAATAATATTAAGTAAAATAGGATACTCTATTTCACACTGTATCGGTAAAACGCAATGGTACCGGTTTAACGACGCGGGTTCGGCTAACGTAACGAAAATGATCCGGCTAAAAAATGGTGGATATCAACAAAAACCAGCAGGTGAGTGTAGCATTTTTACATATTGTGTATGATAATTATTGAATTCTGAAGACAGGAACAATCTTACGGAATGCCCACGTTTGTCCTGCATGCTCGTAGCTACTTGGTTTTGTCTTGCATCAATGCATATGCACGTAATGCACGTTGAAAGTTATGATTCAATCGTAAACAATGCAAAACAGACATGAAATGCGGACATTTTAGACAAAGTAAGAGCTTACCGAGTCTAAACTATGTACTTGCATGTATTGTAGGGTTACATTTCTTTCCCAGATACTCATCTTTTATTAATAATGTATTTATATAGGCCAAAATCTAACGTTTTCAAAGTTGAACGAATCATGGTCCGGTTGTCGATACAACGAAAATGGTCCGGCTCGTGTTTTACTCGCCATAACAACTATTGCAATGTTATTTTCTTGTATTACTCTGACTAATTTTAACATCATTTTCTACTTTTTGTTGCTTGTGTATAACTGAATAATTTACATTCCCTCTCATATTGCACTTCCTGTTGAATTATGGGTTCGAGCCCCGGTCTGGTTGCACATTTATAGATGAAGAATAGATTGTCATAGATGAATCTTTAAAGTTGACTTGAATATTTGTCTAGATGTGTCAAGATATTTTGACATGCAGACATCGATATGAACGTGTATGTACAACCAATTAACTGATACTTCTTTTTATTTATTTTCAGGGAAAAAAACAAGGTTCCAATGTGACCTATGTGCAAAGACATTCATATTTATTTCAACCATGTCTAGGCAAAGACAAAGTCGTGGGCAACATTTTAAAAGACATTAATGTACCCAGTGTGGCAAAAGTTTTACCGCAAAGTCGTCTTCCTTTCCAATGTTTCACAGGGTGCTAGAGAAAACGGCCCAGCTGCTGATAGGGATGCTACTTTTCAAGGAAATGTTCCTTTTCCCTCAGACTTGCGAATGTTTCATAGAAACTGGTATATAAATATAATTTTTTGCTCCCGAAGCGAAACAAAGTCCGTCTTGGATTGGTAGCAGTTGGTGATGTCAACGTTACATTGTATTGCTACACTGCTATTGTGGGTAACTAGTTCATCATCATCAAAGTAGACAATCCACGTGGTATGTGACGTAATTGTTGGCTAGGAACGCAAGTAAAAATCTAAAAAACAATCGTAGATACTTTATTCTTTGATCGAATTTGAAGACACTCTTGATGCTCAACCCCAGAATAGGTGCTATCCATGCCAATTAATATTCCGAAAACCAACACAACTGCTATCAAGTCGATTTCGACAGAAGTCCTTTTGTAGAAAAATATTACGTCGCATGGACAGTACTCAAATTTGGCTTGAGTTTCGAGTAAATATCGTTAAATCGGTCTAAGAATAAAATAGTTACGTTACTTGCGTTAAATTCTGAACCCCCACAATTATGCCACATACCACATGGTATGACCACATTTTTCCTGGGATAAACGTGTCGAAAAAACAATCACACCCAGAACATATTATATATTCAGATTATTGAAAGAATAATGCTCAAATCTTTACAGTTTATTTGAAATACATTAGGCATTATGCCGATGAGTAAACAACGATACAAAATGTGCAGGAAAAATAGTACATATAAATACATGGTCAACAGTCAATTAATATTCTAATTATTTAACATTGTTACATATACACCTATTAAAACCCCATCACACTAAACTTGGTCTTGTTTTGTTCTATGTTCCTTATTTTTATTATTTTATGAGTATAGCTCTCTATCCACTTGTCAATGGTTTCACTAATAGGGGGGGGGGGGGGGGTTATACATGATAATTATACGGTCCGAATTATACTTGGATTGGTTGAATTTGAGAAATTGGTTGTCAATTTCCCTACCATGTGCAGATAGTCCTGTTTGATTCCTTGGGTGTGGTTGTTTCCCTATAGTAGATTTTCACTATTAAACATACATAGGGAAAACATTGCATTGCACTACGACTTATTGTGGCGACGGTTAGCAAATTATATTCATTCATAACTCTTGAAGAATACTATTAATGCATTGGATATTTTGTTCGTTAAAGTTGCTGAAATATCACCATTGTACTTGGTTCGCACGTATAATGGAATTATAGTATGTCAATATCAGTGGTTTTAAACATAGGAGTCCCAACGCATGTCACATAAGCCATGCCCCTCTGACAGTTGTAGGCGGTGTTACGGAAACTACCGTAACCTACGTTACATATGGTTATCTCGGCTATATGGATGCCGCTTAGCGATTACCACCATGGGTCCTAAACATGGTAGCTGCGTAACCTTCTTTCTATATAGGGACCCTTTGTATTAGAGAAACGTTCTTGTGTCGAAACGATATTTTAGCAGCAATTACAAACATGTACCGTTTGTTAACATACTAGTATGTTATTATATTTTATCTTCAGTGGAGAAGTGTTTATTTTACTGTGGTTCTGATGTATAGTATTTAACAACTGAAGAAATCCAAAATAAATAATATGCATATTCCAACTTTGTGTTAACTAGTAGTATCCATACAGTACATGTACTTTGCACGTGATTTCTAAGTTAATATCCTGCTCGTTTTAACTAGCGGGTCAATTTTGGATTCATCATATTTAAAGTGGTTTAGGCATTCTTTTATTACACTAGCCGAAGCTGCGATCCCTACAAAATATAAACAAAAACAGGTAGAGCATTTAATTTAGCTCAATATCTCGTAAAAATGTCAATACGTGTATGTATTTGTTATTATCCATGGGGTTTTGAAAGACGTTTTTATAAAAAAAACTATCATAGGTGTCCTTTAAATAAAATAAATAAATATAGTAGATTTGTATAGCGCCCTTTTCATGCGAACTCACGTACAAAGGCGCTTCACAAAGTGTTGCAGTAACTAGGGCGCAGGTTCATCCCGGGGCCTACCGGTGAAGATACAGCATGATCAGACCAGAGGGACAGACTGAGAGAAAGCACCCGAAGGGAGAGAGAGAGACATTAGATACAGACATGTCCGGTGCTGCAGACAAGCGCCTAGCTCTTATTTCGAACAGACAGTCTGGTTCTTTAATGTGCCCGGTGTATAGCACCGATACACAGCTTATAGGCACTTTTCACCAGATAATGTGCAGTCAATATGGTCCGAAAGAGCTACGAATAGAAGTTCAGAAATGTCAAGTTCAAATGCCGAGGATTGAACCCACGACCTCTGGATAGACAGTCCAGTTTGTTACCACTGAGCTAAGTCCTTTGAGAAGACGTTTAGTTCAAAATAATCTTACTACGTGAGAAATGAAGTGATATACGTGTATTTCAAAACTTGCTAAAATATTAATGTCCATATCTGTACATAATGCCGATGCAAATATAATTGTAAAAGCGAACCGGATCATTTGCGTTGTATCGACAACCGGACCATGATTCGTTCAACTTTGAAAACGTTAGATTTTGGCCTAAATAAATACATTATTAATAAAAGAGGAGTATCTGGGAAAGAAATGTAACCCTACAATACATGCAAGTACATAGTTTAGACTCGGTAAGCTCTTACTTTGTCTAATTTGTCTAAAATGTCCGCATTTCATGTCTGTTTTGCATAGTTTACGATTGAATCATTACTTTCAACGTACATTACGTGCATATGCATTGATGCAAGACAAAACCAAGTAGCTACCTACGAGCATGCAGGACAAACGTGGGCATTCCGTAAGAGTATTCCTGTTTTCAGAATTCAAGAATAACCATACAAAATACGCAAAAATGTTACACTCACCAGCGTATTATTGTTGATATCCACCATTTTTTAGCCGGATCATTTTCGCTACGTTAGCCGAACCCGCGTCGTTAAACCGGACCCATTGCGTTTTGTCGATACATTGTGTATTTATAAAGGTTATTTTAAAAGTGAACGTAGGAAGAACAAAACGAACATTCTCCAAATATTACATGTTGGTCTAGACACATTATCTAGATATTACAAATGTAAAAATAAAGAAAATTTTCAATTCATACAGAAACTTTGTCAAACTCTGAACATTCCCTAATTTCATTATTTTTTATGTATGTTTATTTCTTGATTTAAACATGTATCTTTATGAAAAGAAATTGGAAATATTTATCAACTTTGAAGCTGTTTTTGATACATCGTTTACTGTATATACGTACACTATCCTCTATTCCTATAAGTTCGTGCATTCCTACAAGTTCGTGCATTTTAGTAAATCGTTAATTACTTAGCTAAACATCTCATTTATGTGCCCAAATTCATTTTAAGTTATTTAGAAGACATTTATCCAGCCGAATAATGCAAAAAAATAAATAAAAAACAGTGTTCGTTACGTTCATGGCGAGTTTTGTCAGAGCACCGATTTCACTGTTTACATATTCACCGCTTCCGGTCGCGAAATCTGGAGACATTTTATTTCCTCAAAATTTGCATAAGATACGATGTTTTTACAAGCGGAAAAAGGTGCTAACTTACTGACAAAATATCAAACTTTATGTTACAAAACTCTTTAATTGCAAAATCATTCCCGTGTGCTTCTAATGACGTCATCAATTTATGTGCACGAACTTGTAGGTCACGAATTTTTATATCAAGACTGCAGACTGCATGTAACATTGAGGCCGATTGTTCAAGTTTTTGCAGTTTGACATTCAATTTGTGTTTGAATTCTGTTTATAAACATATAATTGATATTGTTTATCACATGGTTGATGCCAGTGTATTTGTTTATGTGCAGAAATGTCCATTTCAAAACTAAGATGCACGAACGTGTAGGTGTAGAGGCTATATGTAACCTGTTGTGAATAAATCTTAGAAAAAAAAAAACCTTTTCAAAAAAAGACTGGCGTCCGACGGTAAAACGAATAAACGTGTCGAGTACATCTCTGAACTTTAACTGTGATGTTTGATTTACGAGAATGCGTCGAATTTATCAAAAATTGAATCAGTCAATGAAGTGCTGGAACAAAAGAAACGAAGAGTGTGCGCCGATCGGACCTAAGGCAGGTGCAATAAAACCATGCAGATTTTAATTTTTGATACTGTAAGATATCCACATCAAATTGTGCAATTACAATGATAACAAATCTTTTAAAAAGACAATGTATACAAAGTGTAATGCGGCATTTTCAGGCCATTTTTGTGAGTAAGTTTTTAAGGACATTTTGTAACTAGATTTTGTGTTTTGTATTCTTTAAATTGATATTTTGTACATATTAGAAAAAGAAAGAAAATAGGAAATGAACAGGAATGTATGAAACAAAGAAGGATAGATAGCACGCAGACAACCTCTGATAATTCTACTTGAAAGATTTTTATCGACTATTACAGACTTTACAATGATACAAAATCCACTTTTGCAGGCTTAACGATTAGATTATCAGGGTACTAAGTTGTATCTGGCAATTTTATTTGAGAATTATATGTAATACAGATATTACTGATGACACGTTTATTGTATATTACGAATTAACAAACCGATTAAGTCCAGATCTTACGTCACGGTCTGTTTAGATGTCCGAAAGTTTACGCCCACATTTTGGATTGGTCAGGAACATTAAAGTCTAAGTTGAATTTCATAGGGCTTAGTACATTTTATTTATACATGTATTTTAATTAGTAGGAACACAGAAGCTTTTTTATTAACTGTACGCTTAATCTATTGTCTGACAGGTAGCGTATTATATATACACCTCAGTTAAAGCGCATTTGCGGTAGATTTTTGTACTTCGGTTACACTGTCAAATTGATCGTTGTTTTCTATTTTTGATCTTTGGGTTAATTTAATGCGGAAGCAAGCAAGAGAAATGATTTAAGAATTCTCACACTTTTATGTAAATTAAAGAATAAGTTAAGCCTTTTGATAGATGACAGCCTGTCAGTATGATACAGAAATATAGTCCGGCAGGTAAACGGCAATTTTTAGGGTAACCGTGCAATGTCTTCTATACAAAATGTTTTTGCATGCTCATGTTCTTTGGACAATACTATAACAGAATCCGGATGATGCCACCTCGTCATCATTGAGCAATTCTCACAATGAGGCCCCAAAGGGGTATATGTTTTTTTCTCGAATTAATCGGTATATATTCATTACTATTCAATAAAATGTAAATCAAAACACCTTAAATGCGATTGTATTGCGTTAGATAATGCGTTACATCAATATATACAACCTTTTTAGTAATAAAATGTGGAAATGAGGCCTCATTTGTGGTTTAAACATAACATGAGGCCCGGTATTACACACAAATATGAATTAAATAAATAAATGAATACATGTAGAGTAAATATCTCTTTATATTGCTAATAAGTAATATATTCAATGCCATTGATAAGTATAAGGAACATGCAGTACATTGCCTAATATTTTGTTTATGAAATTGAGGCCCTGCTAAGGGATAATGTATGAAAAAGGATGCAATCTTTCTAATAATGTTCTATTTCTTCTGCATTTTAGAAAAGAAACGTTTACCATAACTTGAAGTTATATAAGTTAATTAAGTTATAGAAGTACCATGTTCTGAACTGGTAAACTAGGAAAATGAGGCCCTGTTTGGGTGTTGCACTATAAATTACGCTTTATCCCCCCAAAAAAATGTTAATATTTCATAATACATTACTTGTAATTTGACAATCACATATGAAGTGTCTATGTGTCGTACCAGGCCTAAAAGTAAGTGACATAGATTAGTATAAACAACCAGAATTGCATGACTAAATTACATGGCTTAATATTTTATTTCATGAAATTGCCGCCTTAATAAGGGTAAATTTAAATGTAACAATGTATCAAAACTTTCTAGTAATGAAACTGTTATTATTTACAAAATAGTACAACGAGGACATGGGTTGTAAACTAATGATTTAAACTACAAAAGAGGCCTTAGACAAAGTTCAACAAACGTTTGTTATCAAGCAATTAAAAAATCTAATAATAACTCAAATACGGCTTGGTGAAGAAAGGTAATTTGAGATATCAATGATATCTTCCTACCAGTATAGTCGCTATATACTGAACGTGGTCCTCATCATCACAGACTACTGTTACGCGAGTACCTTTATCACGGTGGCCAATCGCGTGACTTCTGACGTAACGATTTCGCTATCACGACAGGCAGAACATGTAAACAAACGGTGGTTTTTGAAGGTAAATATTGTAATTCTCTATTTTTGTTTAATGGCACCTAGCCGAGGCAAGTCCTTATATCAATGTGCACCTCCGGTGATATAACATGTGTGCGAATCTGCTTTAGTTTCGCTGATTACCTGGACAAACTGCAATGATCTTACCATTTCCATATTTCTAAAGTGCCTGAAATCCAACCTAAGACGTTGAATCCTTGATAAAAGACCGACTATCTGTCTCAACACATTTGGGAAGTATTTTAGATCGAACAATGGTGTATTAAATGATAGATCGCCGAACTTAAAAAATGCCCGTTCAAAAGTCCATTAGCTCTCACACCTTGCTCTATTTTAAAAAGCGAATTTCTTCTGTCTCTCATTGAATGTAATGCACCAATTAACAGAGGTTGAGTTTTTTTACGACAACACACTCTGTTATGTTTACTGTTAGTGCATATTGATATTTTCAAGAAAATGTGGACAAATCAAAATCATGTTCTCACGCCCAGCTACTGTGAACCAATGATCTAACAACAGGCGCAAATCTTTAGCCCACAGTTTTACCCTCGTCGATTGTTTATTTCGCACGAAGATCATTCCGAAAGCTTTCTGATTTAACATACAGTCATTTCCCTACTTGATATTACAATAGTTAAGTAGTATTGAAACATCGCTGTATAATCAATACATGTATATGCTCTCACGTCTTTGTTTTAATATATCAATGATGTTACAAGAAGCAACAAGCTTTAAAATATAAGTAGTCACACATTGTAACCAATTATTTGTGTAACGTTTCGTTATAAAGCTCAAAGGTTCACATGTAAATTCTTCATTAGTGACCCTTAAGATCTTTGGAACTACATATCGCTGGCTTAGCATTTGAAAGTCGTAAGTACTACTAACGACCTTTTAAGACTCATGCATATTTGAAATCTACATCACAAGACACTTCTTATTAGCATTTTTTCATGAAAATCTGAACTGGTCATGGTCATAATGACCAAATCGAAGTTTGTAAAGCTTGTTTTTCCAAACGTTAATAGGAGTTTTAAAACAGTTTTTCTTGTTTTCTCAAAATATTGATGTTGTACTTACGACCTTCTAATTCTAAGAAAGCGATATACTGAGGATATTTTTGAAATAACATAATATTATATTGTTGCCATCATTTAGTGATATCACTAGCCACAAAATATATACATTTATCATATGTTTGACGTCACGGCAGCGTAATAAAGCCATTATTTATTTTTGATAATACACTAGTGTAATAATTTTTATGTTTATTTTATGTTTAGGCCAGAAATGGCTAACATATGATAAAAAGAACATTGCATTTGTGACTTTCCATGCAGAGCCTCGCATTTTATTATTTTATTCAACTTGTTTAATAAATTCAATATGAAAAGACACTCATGTAATATCCTCTATGTATTGAATTTTAATCAATGCAATTACATTTATTTTTTCAAGGATGTCATGGCGAAAAAGAAGTCCACACTTGGGGAAAAATCCCATAAGTATAGAAAAGTATACCATCGTTTGTGTATATAGACTCTGTGATTTCAAAACAGACTCAGAATCTTATATGCTATTCACATAGACGTCCAAGGGTAAAAACGTTTGATGTAAAATTGTAAATCCTCTTCGGAGTCCATATAAACCATTAACGCCAATTAAGGATTTATGGAAATCGTATAAATGGAAATCAAGAAAACGTGATACAATGTACTATACGTCTCCGTAAACTTCAAATCCAAGTACAAATGTACAACATCATCTATGTCACCATGTTCGAAAAACGGTCACTAAACGAATCATTAAAATGTTGTCCATTGAGAACTTAATGATGTGGACGCTGATATACTACTGGAAATAGACGAACTTACGCTACTTCCTCCAGAAATCGACGAATAAGGCCTACACGACGTCGACACATATCACTGGTAAAACGACAGAAGGAAATACTGAAACCTTAAATATACCTTTAAATGAGACCGATCTTGTTGATCTACAGGATAATGTTGATCTTCAGTTACAGTCAACTGGCTTGCATGATGGCATTTAATGCATTGCTTCAAAGTGTGAGATATCAGATACCAATTCCGAAAATCGCAAGAATGTAACGAAATAGATGAAATGACAAGACCTTGAGCAAGAAGGCATAAGTAACACAGTATTAGATTTCTTCCGGCTCATTGAAAACAATAAATTTCCGTTGAAGATCATCGCAATGCAATTATGGCTTGAAGTCGTGAAGTGGTTTGAACGGTTTTGCACAAATGGCGCATATGAACTCGTCTACCATTTCTTAAATCTGCAAAAATTACTGATAATAAAATTTTGCAGTTTAACACAGTCATGATTTACATGTGAACCTTTAAGTCTTTAACGAAATGTTACATAAGTAATTGGTTAACATGTGTGACCCCTTAAGTGTTTTGCTTGTTGTTACATTATTGATATATTTAAAACAAAGTCATGACAGCATATACTTTAATTATAAAGTTATGTTTCAATACAGCTTAAGTGTTGTAACCAGTCGAGCACAAAACAAAAGCACAATAAAACTGCTAAAACAGCTAAAGACCTAAAAAGTTAAATAATAAATTGTCGGGGGGGGGGGATACATAGTTTTAGTTGTATTTAGCTAGCTACAACAATACATCAATACAACTTAATTATTGTAATATCTACTAGGGAAATGACTATGTTAAATCAGAAAGCTTTCGGAATGATCTTCGTGCGAAATAAACAATCGACGAGGGTAAAACTGTTGGCTAAAGATTTGCGCCTGTTGTTAGATCATTGGTTCACAGTAGCTGGGCGTGAGAACATGATTTTGACTTGTCCACATTTTCTTGAAAATATCAATATGCACTAACAGTAAACGTAAACTCAACCTGTGTTAATTGGCGCATTACATTCAATGAGAGACAGGAGAAATTCGCTTTTTAAAATAGAGCAAGGTGTGAGAGCTAATGGACTTTTGAACGGACATTGTTTTAGTTCGGCGATCAATCATTGTTCGATCTAAAATACTTCCCAAATGTGTTGAGACCACAAAGATAACTTATCGGTGACAGATAGTTGGTCTTTGTCAAGGATTCAACGCCTTAGGTTGGATATTAGGCACTTTGGAAATATGGAAGTGGTGAGATCATTGCAGTTTGGCCAGGTAATCAGCCGAACTAAAGCAGATTCGCACACATGTTATATCATCGGAGGTTCACATTGATATAAGGACTTGCCTCAGCTAGGTGCCATTAAACAAAAATAAAGAATTAAAATATTTACCTTCAAAAACCACCGTTTGTTTACATGTTTTGCCTGTCGTCATAGCGAAATCGTTACGTCACAAGTCACGTGATTGGCCACCGTGTTTATAGTATTTTAAAAGGATAATTCTAGTCGGACAGGGAAGACAGCACTCGTCAGAAACAAAAAGCATGAATCACTTATTAGCTACAAAATACCCCTGTATTTAAGTAATTCCAATCTATATCAGGTTTCTATGACAACCCATTCCGATCGCCATTTACAGTACCCCTATTTCTCTACGTCATCACACCAAGTATGACTTTTCGTATGTACTGCAATTCCATGTCAATGGATAATTCACTACCACCAAGTGCATACATAGATGGGGTACACAACACAGTGTCAAGCTATACAATATATTCAGTCTTGAATAAAGCATCTACCATTAGTTCAGTCAAACCTAATACTAGTATTTAAAAGGAATCGCCACTGTCGTCTATGTTCATTCCTGGCTCTACATATCATTGCAAGCTACATATGCATGGCACGTTTAAGTACTAAACACTGACCGACACAACCATCCATGGTTGTGTTGGGACCCCAAAAGGCAATAACAAATCTGACAGGGAAGGTAGGCTCAACATAAACATCACCTATTCACTAATGATAATTGTGTGGCAGTTTACATATATTGCACTCAGTAGTGCTTGGATGTAATCGGGGATGGAATATTTATGTGATGTATCGTATGGGATTGGAATATATTTACTTGGTAAGTTAGTGAGTTCGCCATAAATATGGGTGACATGGCATATTTCGCTGATGGTGGACCTTAGGTGATTATGTACCCAGTAAATCCTCGAGTATACAGCGCCGATGGCTCACTGCTAATGCACTGGGCAGTCGATACAGAGGACGATGGTCCATTTCCCGGCATGGGAACTGGACATTTCTGAAATTCTATTTGTAATATTTCCCGCTATATATGGCCTAATGGACTGCAAAGTATCTGGTTAAGGGTGCCAAAAAGCTGTGTACCGGTGCTATTCATCGGACAAATTAAAGAACCGGGCTGTGTATTCGAAAAAAGAGCTAGACATACTTATGCAGCGCTGGGCCTGTCTGTATATAACGTCTATCTTTCCCTTCCGTGGGGCTATCTCTCGGTCTGCTGTATCTGCTCTGGTAGAGGATGTACATGCGCTCTTGTTAAGCGCATAATTATGATCGTGTTTCGCATGAAAACGACAGTATATAATCTGGTATCAATATTCACTAACAGTAAACGACGGTAGTGACTATAGTGTACACAATGGGGCATTGTATGGTTTCACTCTCATATAATGAATTCCTCATAGGGCTTGCAGTGGCTGTACTTCGTGGTCGTGTGTAATCCGATATGGCTTGCAATGTCTGCAGTGAATAGCAGTGATGAACATTATGCATAAACTGGTTGTACTCTGCTGTGGTAAGGATTACATACCGGGTAGGGCATATTATCTCTGACACAGTGTGGTAAAATGACTGTCTGTAAATTGATTCGTTAATGAACTACTACAGACCAAATCTGTCCGCTATTTGTAGTAGTAAAATCATTATAAGAAATTTAAATTTGAACGTAAGTCCAATGTTAAGTATCAATATAATGAAAAACATGGTACCATGTATTATGTACTGATTTGATTCATATGTTTGTCTAAAAAGGGGCCTCATACAAGACGTAAAACGCCAGCAGGGCCTCATTTCCACATCTTAATATTACTAATGGTGTATAAATTGATGCAACCAATTATTTAACACTATATAAACAACTTTTAAGGTGTCTTGTTGTACTTTCGTCTAAACGATAATGTACTAATACAGCTTAATTCATGAAAATTCATGTACCCCTTCGGGGCCTCATTGTGAGAATTGCTCAGTGATGATAATGTTTTATGGAAATATTTCTTTAATAATGATTTGTTATGAAATCTGTAATGATTACATGTATTATTATATATGACCAGAACTTGTAAAATTCTAGATCTACGTAAATTTGCAATCAATTTGATTTGGGAATTGGACAAAGATCTTATATCTTTTATTATAGATAAAAACCCTAAAGGCCAAGCACAAAAAAGTGTGAATACAATGATCGACAATACAATAAAAATCAATGGGGATATAAATGAATGGAAAATAACACACTAGTTAACACGATACGATACTTTTTGTACTTAAAAACACAATGTATGAAACGTACATATTAATTTTGTGACTGAAGGTGATTTTTGTGTGGCGTAACGCCACACAATGATATTACCACTTTTCATCTTACGACCAATTTAACGCATTAGGCCTCGGCAAATAAATAGTTCTATGATTTGAGCAATATTACAAGCATGCAACACAGGTTACACGTATCATTGGACCTGATTTGTTTACATTACCAACATTTACTTATATTAAGACCAACAATTATATCAGACTTTTATTTTTAGAGGATATTTATAGCAAATCATTCCGCAACGGACTATATTTCTACTACCAAAGAATGTTCTCACTGGTGGCGGGAATCTAAAATAGTTCCCATGGTTTTCAATCGTACATGTATACGGTAACGTATGTAAATCACTCCGCCGCTCGAATTGCAGACGATGACCTAATTATGTTGTATACAAACATTGATGCTATATATAGCTGGTGGGGGGAACTGAAATAGTTCTTCGTACATATCGATCGGCCGATTAACAATGTTACCGCGGTAAGCGTTAAACGCACTAGTCAATTTCTACCCTGCTTTAATAAGACCTCATTATTTTCGTATCTATTATCCGATTTTGAATATTTAAAACTTGTAATGAAGCAGAGGTATATGTCTCTCTTTTAGACAACATTCAACATGATACCCTAATTATTAAATCCACGGCGACGAGTAAGAATCCGTTCCGCGTAAAAGTAAGTTAAAAATATCCCGTTTTATACCAAAATAAAATTCAACCAACGGTCGAAAATCATCAATTATTAATTTAATATTCGATCGATTTTGTTCATTAAAGCTTCTTTCAAAAGCTAATACTTTAAGGTTTTATAAAATGTAAAACTTATTTTTAAAGAATTAATCGGCCGATCGATATGTGTGAGCGACACCATGTTTTCCCCTTTTACATACGTTAATATAGAGTGTCATATACATTTAATTAACATGCATGGTCATACGGAGAATAAACAGTCACTTATCTTGACACTGGTCGAATTCTCCAAGTCGTTAAAAATGGTATTTGTAAATATCCCTTCATTGATGCTCAGCATAGTTACTTAAGTAAGTTCCAGGTAACTGCTGGTTCTCTTGGTGTCTTTAGCAGCACAAATGTTTGAGTAAGGGTGGGCTTATCAGAACTGTGACATAAAATTATGATACAACCTGGATTCGATATTGGATTTAATGGCATCAGTACGCCACACATCTGTCCTTTCAGTGCTTTGATTACCTATGCACCGGTTTGCAGCCATCTTGGAGGGACAGAAATTTATCATGTATTTGTAAACCACTGATTGTCATAGAGATTAACACAGATAACATCTTAATTTCTGCAACATATGTTGTAAATATGAAACATAAGGACTCAATTTGTACAAATAGACTATACATAAAAAGATGAAATCTATTTAAGGTATAAAATGCTATAATAGATAACCTGAATAAATTGAAAACAACAGCCTGTATTATCCAGTCTTTTGGCCCCTTCTCAAAAGCACAGATAGGCCTACACAGATATTTTGAATTAATTTATTTTAAGCCAAGTCCTTTTAAATACCCCTGTCACACAAATCTCGAACCAACGAACGGAAATAAAATAAAGATTCGAGACACATTCGGGAGGAAATTAATTGAAATTAAGTCAATTTGAAAGTTCTTATTAGCTCTGTATAAAGTATGTCTGTTGAGTTGGAATGTCGACAGAATGCCATCAGAAAGAAAATGCTTTGTATATATTCCTGGATATTCAATTTGCGCTTTCTAAAACATGCAGCATGATACTCGAGTCAATTCCAGAATTAAGCCGCTATATAAGGCGTATTTGCCACAGGAATGGATATCCTATATGACGTTACATCATATGCACTCGGCAGACTCTCGATCAGAATGCAAGCAGATTTTTAGAATGCATTATTATTAAGTATTGTTCATGAATATAGATTCTACCTAGAGCATTTTCATTAGGCGATGACATAACAGCTCATTCAGTTTTATGCATGAGTCACAAATTACCTGGACGATGTCCATGTGTCAGATGTGTACCTGATGTCTAGACATCGTGAACATTGGCCGATGAGTAACTTTTTTCTAACTGTAACTGTAGTTTTCAATAAAGACTTTAAGTTAAATTTATACCCGAGCCTCATATCCTATTCAATCGCCGTTCGATGATCCGATAGTGTACTTTCTATCGGGCCCGTACGGTCAGACGGACATCAAGTCGTTCGTCGGGGCATTGTAGAGCTTCAAATGAGCGGCGGCTGGAGTAACACTCAATTATCTCATTTGAAATATTCATGTAAAAGCTATTCGTCGGCCGGTACGTATCCGTATGTTCCCTATAAAGCATCCTTTACACATCGTATACACGTACACCATCCCCTGGTAACTTACTACGCCTGCCATCCGGTCTAGTAAGAGCCTTCTGATATTCGGACGGCAATCGGATTGATACCGAGGTATACGCCTAGGTTTGACTAATGTTGAAAATATAGTTATGTTGATTTGAAGTAGCAAAAATTTTCACGATGATACTTACGTGCGTACTTTCAACAATTAACCATTAATTGACTGGAGTTGCCCTCGAAGCCAGAGGTCATTGGTCTGCGGGATGACCACAACATCATTTCATTTCAGAGTGAATATAAGTTTGTAGGTGGTGCATGTATTATTGAGAATAGACTAGTGATAATACGATAATATTTAGTATAATTTTAAGTCCTTTCACTGGTATCGATCTACAAGCTTGACAAATGTGGTAATAAAACATAATTATTATCAACAATTTTTCCATAAACTGAATCTTACTAATTGGGTACCACTACGACGGGGTCAGAATGACTGCATTTTTGGTATAAATACGAGTACTTATGTTTTAATGATCTTTCAATATTTATGTACAGCTTACACATTATTTTAAAAACACTTTAACAACCAATTTAAGGGCTACACACTAAAAAAATATCAATAACTGTGTACCAGTGAGATCGCGGCTAATTCCATCCAGCAAATATAATTGCCTTTTTATTCTCATGTTCCGTCGTATGACAATAGAAAATATTTGCTATAGTCTAATGACAGCTAGATGCGCTAGTCTTATCATAAAAATGGTATTTAAAACACTCAACAATAATTCAGAATTGACCATTTTGATATACACTGGAGGCCAAGTATGGCTAAGCTTATCAGTTTATCCCTCAAAGATGGCCGCCAGCGATATGATTACGTAACGTGAAACCACTCTATAAAACTTTTACACTGTAGATCACAATTTAAGTCTAAATGGTGAAAATTTGACAGCAATGTGGATCGTCAACCGCATGTAGAGAAGTTGCTATATTTCCTAGCGTATGTGTTAATTAGTACTGTTAGTCTTTACGGATACTCGAATTACTCGAATAGATTAAAAAAATTATTGATAATTGTATGATATTAGATAAAATTGGTAGTATTTTTTTGTAGTTTTGATATACTTTAGGAAAAAGTCAACAGGTTTGTTTTATATATATACAAAACCTTAGTAAAGGAAAATATCAAGATCTTGTTACCTTCAAATCGTTCAGGTGTAATCAATATTATCTCTTTCATTATAGGGAAGTCAATAAGAACTTTCCGGTCCCCCCGAACATCGTACACAGTACCATTTACTAACTGATCTGACAAATTCTTAATCCAGATTACAGGTATTGCCAATATCAGCCACAACATTTTACAGGCGTTCGTGTATTTCATATATTTCTTCTCTCCACTAGCACTGGCTCGAAATCATAACCCATCCTTATCCCGATTACAACCATCAACCAAATCGTTAGTGGCAAATAATTTAACTGGCATGCCATCAGGAGAATCATCATCTGTTGATCCTTAATGGTCGTGACAATCCATTCAATAGCTGACAGGTTTCATCAGAAACAGAGCCAAGAGATATTTCCTCTATTGCTTTTAGGAGAGGTAAATTTGTCTGCCGATCAACTTCATCCAAACTATTGAGGTGGGGGAAAGATATACAGAATATGTTGCTTTCAAAACATAAGACCCCTTCTTCATTATACCTAGCTCATGATATTGGGGGCAGTTTGAGTATGTCACCAACAAGTATCACATGTATGCCACATAATAATAGTGTTGGGTTTTTTAGAGAACATACCGCACTTAAACACTCAAGAAATCGTTTACTCAGCATGGAAAACTCGTCAATAATTAAAACATCAGTTTTTAAAATTGTATCCAGTACCTCTTTTTGCTTAACATTGTTTTTATTTCAGGTCCCCACCTGAAATAAAAACAATGTTAGCGCCCGTCATTAATTCCTGACCAGCGATGAATTGCTTTTTACCAGTGGGGATATAGACTACAGTGTCAGTTTTTGCTGTGATCAGTTATCATTGCCCGTATCCTAACCAAAACAAGAAATCAGTAACTTCTCATACGGAGTACACTCATGGACGGGTATGACCTGCCGTGAGAAGGATTCATATAGGGATCGCGGGCACGGGCCACGGCGGCGGCTTTCTTCAGTGTGTTTTGGAATAGTAGCACAGTTAATTTGGTGACATAAATCCACACAATCTTTCTTAATAAAGTGACATAAAATAACTTTTTGTGAATACAGCGACAAATGCCTTATCATAATTTATTATCTAAACATCACTTATGAATATCATATGAATATGACTTATTATAATTTATTATTTAAACATCACTTATGAATTGGTTCAAAGTATTCAAGTATTCAAAGTATTACAAATCCAGTGCACTTACCACTGGACCACAGTTGCGGCTCTGCCATTCACTCTGCCTCCCTCGTTATCAGCGCTATGATTCTATTCATTGCAGTTCACTCGTCTTTGATGTTATGATCGGGTTGGGGATTGGTTAATAATCACTTCTTTATCTCTGAAACATTTGAATAGTACACATCGGCCCCCTGGGACGCTAACACAATCCGTGCCAAGGATTGCTCATAGTGTACGTTAAAGGCACTGTATTCGGTCAATAACTCATTTATTTATTAGATTGACAGGGAATAGATGCTTTATTTGCGCTGTTCAGATTTCTTTCATGTTGTGTATGCAGGAACGAATGTTAACCCACATAAATAACCGCTCATTGGAAATTGTTTAAGACTATAACAAGATAGCTTGAAAGCACGGCGTGTTACGATTAAATATAAACAATTATATGGTTGTAACATGCTGTATTATGAAGTACTTAGCGACATTAGGAAGTCATCGACCAGAGTTTACTGGAGAACTGTCGCTCGGCAACCATCGCATTCAGCGTTCTCATCGAGTGTGATATTAAAGGTCGTTCTCCTATCGATAATTTACGGATTTCCCGAATATTCACGAGTAGAATAATCGGATCATAAATGTTGACTATATCCAATAATATTGATGCATGCATTAGGGGTTATCGTAAGCAAGTAGTTTTTGCTTCGATGTGAATTTCCGGTCGTTAGTGAATTTGATCAACATTTGATTATCCAATCCGAATGCCAATCGTCAAGAACTAGAATATTATACATTATAAAAAGGATCTCGTCTCGCAAAAGGCTACAGTGCGCTTAGTTACGGTTGTTGCTAGTAAAACGAGTATCAATGGACTATTTACTTTTCAGAAAATAAACTTTTGGATTACTAATTGCAACCAGCCTTGTTGACGATTAATCCTTGATAAACGAGACGAGTAAGCAGAAAACGGAATTAATTGATAAAAGCTAGGAATTAAGAGACACTTAGTATTTTCTGCTTTCTTCTTTTTATTATAAAGGATTTGAAATAAGCGAGAATGAAGCTGGTATATAATGTACGAGTATTTATAACGGTGTGTTTGTTGGTGATGAAGAGTTGTGGTGATATCAGACAGCGGGTAGCAAGATCTCTGCCATTGTCGGACATGGCTCTCACTAGAACTCCTTTCTATAACACCGTCAGCCAGAGTAAAGTAAAGTGTTTGTCCGAGTGTACGCTGTATAACTGTTCATCGTTCAACTTCGGTAGTGGTCTGTGTGAGTTGTTGGATACATATCTGTGTGAAGGATTTGAGACCTTGACAAACCGGGTAGGATTTCAACATTACGATGTGGAGGTTGGTGACATGATACCCGTAAGTAATTGTATTTCTTAGTCCCGTCGACAATCATTTGGGTATCACAGTATCCGGACACTGAGCTTAAGGTGGAATAGACCCTTTTCGATAAAAATCGCCTGTTACTCGGATTTTGATGATACATTGTATTTTGCATACATATGATATCTAGTGTAGGCTTTCTGTTTTCGGTGGTTTTAGGGAGAAATTTTTCGTTCCTAGTGATAAAAAGCGCCACCTAGCGGGACGTATTTTTTGCGGGATTTTCGACGTTTTTGCTCATATTTTGTGGTCAATACTAACGTCATTAAAAAGCGAAGCATCTATTCGTGCAGGGAAATAAATGCTGCGTCATATGGTGCTATTTATAGAATGAAATATTGTATATGACGTACGTAACGCTTAAATTACAGCGTCGCAAGCTTAGTCGTGACGGCGTCAAAGTCGTCAAATTTCTTTTATTGATACGCACATAATTAGAAAACGGGACGGTCAAAGTTTTTTTAATTTTCGTATGATATTATTGAAAGTATCTCCTTTAAATAGGCGAAATAAAAAATGGGGTGTTAGTGACTTTGTCGTGTTTTCGCATAGTTACATTTTCGCTTTGTTGTGGCGACAAAGCAAAAATGCGACAATGCGAAAATATAACAATGCGAGTCGCATTGTTACATTTTCGCGACCAAGAAGCAAAGATACGACAGATGTTTGGCGTCGTATTGTCGCCCTTCATCTGTCGTATTTTCGCTTTTTCGCCACAACAATGCGAAAATGCAACAATGCGAAGATACGACAAAGTCGTTTTGTTCGCATTGTTACATTTTCGCATTTTCGCTTTGTTGTGGTGAAAAAGCGAAAATACGACATTGCATTAAAAAGGAATGTGGAACCGCCTTGTACAAAAAACAACAATAAATAGACTGACTTGAATTTTATAAAATATTTTGGAACGATATTAAACATTTCTTGGTGAATTCAAAGATCTAAATATACAAAGTTGTGATGTACAAATCTCACAATAACTCACGGCAATCTTTTAAAATCTTCCGAAATCTTGATTGTTCTTAAAACTTGTATCTCCTAATTATTACAGGCAAAACCTAATAATTCTATGAAATAGATATTCAGCTGTTTGATAACTCATTTATAGAAATCAGTCGAGGAATAAAACAATAGACCTCAAAGAGCTAGACCTACTCTCATTTTAATGGAAATTAACTTGGTATATTATTTGCTTTCAATGGATTATGTAGATTTTTCAGTTTTTTACGGAACTACTTTCTTCAATGAAATTGCAAATTACCTCCCTTGTATTGTAATGTTTATATTACTTGATTGCCTCCCTTTTACGACGTATAGTATTTTAAAGTACTGTAAAATCGAATTTAAAACGTTTTTTGGACACCTGTTTGAGCCAAATGATGAAGAGCCTCAAGACCAGAAATGAATGGTGAAGAGCCTCAAGAAACAGAAATGAATGATGAAGAGCCTAAAGAGGACACTCAGAACCAGGTCCTGGATAATGTGAAGCAACCAAGAACCTTCAAAGAAGTTGATGTGAAAGCATTCTTAGAAGAATCAGTCAATGACAATATTAGGAAAAAGGGTATTTCACATCAAAAAACGAGTTGAGAGCACCAGAGTTTCTTCCTGCTGAGATTCTAAATAACCACCTGCGTGGGGTTTTGTTGGTAGCCACCAAAACAAATAGGAAAGAATATGAGCCAACTACACTGAGAGGCTTTGATCGCTACCTGAAATCCAAGAGAACTCCAAATTATCCATAATGAACGATATACAGTTTCATAAAGCCCACATGGTGCTGAAGGGCAATCAGAAACAGCTCAAAAGCGCAGGATACGGTAACAAACCAAAAACAGCCGAGTCGCTGCAAGAAGTTCGCCTACAGAGAATGTATGAGGCGGGGACCTTGGGTGACAAAAACCATAGTGCCCTCCTACATTCTTTGTGGCTTATCTGTACCACACATTCGGTATGCGGACAGGAAAAGAAATTCACAGTCTGTGCTGGGGGGATATAAGTCTAGGGATGGACGACCAATCCGGGGACGAGTATCTGATACTGGACAAGAAACGACAAACTAAAACCTGAACTGGTGCAAATCCGAAAGATACTAGGTACGTATATCTAAATCATGAACACATTGCTAAAATAAATAGAGGATATTTTGTTGATTTTGGATCAAGATCGAATTTTATTTCACCGAGTGATCACAGAAATCAATACTTTCACGAGCGGCTTAGCCTCTATTGATTTTAGTTTTCTGTTTATTTAATACATGTTTCAAAATCGCGTATAATAGTAGAGTATATTGGCTTTGCCTTCCCTGCCCGACGTAATGTTACCTGTTTTAATTCGAAAATTACGTCGAAAATAGAACGTCACGACGTGATAATTATGGCGCTTTATGATGTAACGCATAATTAGAAATCCGGTGCCATTGATGTTATGTTTTTTTTAAAACAATGAAAATAACAAAATGATAATGTCACTGTTATTTTAACTGATAAAAAGAGGATACTCAATTTTCTTTCAAGTTTCCAGTTTAATTTAATGATAATGGAACCTACCTACCTATCCTCTTCGTGCCCGCTGGCACATAAGGCTGCATCCAGGTCTATCCATTGCTGTCTTTCTTTTGCAATCTTCTCTATTTCTCCTTGTGTCTTTCCCATTGTCTTTATTTCGCTGTTGATTGTCCGGCGCCATGTTTCTTTTGGTCTACCTCTGTGTCTTTTTCCGTCTGATGGAGTCCATTTTAGAGCTGTCTTAGTGATGGAATTTGTGTCTTCCTTGTAACATGTCCTAGCCATCTGAATCTTCGTCGTTTTATTTGTGTTGTAATATTTGTTTGTCGAGTTCTTTGGTATAAATTGCTGTTGGAAATTAATGTGGGCCAGTAGATTTTACAGATTTTGCGAAGGCATTTTGTGTGGAATCCAGAGAGTTTTTGGCTGTCTTTTTGAGTTACCCTTCAACATTC
Organism: Spisula solida; assembly: GCA_947247005.1. Classification (NCBI taxonomy): domain Eukaryota; kingdom Metazoa; phylum Mollusca; class Bivalvia; order Venerida; family Mactridae; genus Spisula; species Spisula solida. Next base: position 31,397,889 of record OX365949.1, read on the forward strand.
TGCTCTATACATCAACACGGTGAGGACATTGCTCTGGTTGAGTTTGATTTTTGTTTTCTCACTAATGTGGCCAGATCTCATTATCTTGTTTAGCTGGTGAAAGGATGTTCTTGCCTTTTGGAGTCTGTTTCTTATGTCATTTTCAGTTGCGTTGTTTTTGCTGTGTATGCTGCCTAAATATGTGAAGTCATCTACTAGTCCGGCAGAACTTGCACTGGACCGTGCAATATCTTCTATACAAAATGTTTTTACATTTTCTTGTTCTCCTGACAATACCATAACATAATCCGAATGATGCCACCTTGTCATCATTGAGCAATTCTCACAATGAGGCGCTGAATGGGTGCATGAATTTTCATGAATTAGGCAGTATAAGTACATTATCGTTTAGTCAAACGTGAAGCAATACACCTTAAATGTTATTTATATTGTATTAAATAATGCGTTGCATCATTATATACAACCTTTGTTATAGAAACATGTGCAAACGAGGCCCTGCTGGCTGTTAACGTCTTATATGAGGCCCGTTTTTAGACAAAGATATGACTGAATTAAACCAGTCAATGATACATGGTACCAAATTTTTCATTATAATGATACTAACTATTGAATTCAGTATTACTGGCAATTATCAACAACCTACATTGCATGACTAAATATTTTATTTCATTAAATTGAGGCCCTACCAAGGGTAAATCCAAATGTAGAAAATTAGTGAAATTTGATAAAATCGACGTCAAGATATTTTTTATTCCGTTATACTTTAAGGAATGTAATTGTAACTGTAACTTATATTGTTATTGCCGTGTGATCTTAATATTCGTGTGCCACATGTTGAGTAAAATTTAGCAATGAGGCTCTACGTGCGTGTTAAACTAGAAATAAGACCAAAATGGTAAATTTTCAATGTTCAATTATCCATTTCAACATATCAAACAATAGATCTTTCTGTTTAATTGAATTATAGTATTGTTAAGAATACATAACTTAATAATATATAGAAATAAAATCATCAACTGAGGCCCGGAATGGATCGATATAATACGGGGTTCTGTCTTATCAAAGCACTTACGGATATCAGAAACTTACGCTCAAATTAAAATTCCTTATAATGATTTTACTACAAACTACAAATAGGGGATATATTTTGTTAGAAGGAGTTCATTAACGAAAAATCGTTAGAATTGCACCACACTGTGTAGTAGTTAAATAATTATAATTAATTTAAAGTTGGACGTTAGTTTAATAATTCCGTAAGTGCTTTTATGAAACAGTGCAAGGTAATTTTCATTTTGCATACTAGTATCATGCAAATGGTAGCAAAGCTTGATCAATCTAAACATATTTTAAGAAGGTTCTGGATATTTTCACTTCTGAAGTTATCATCAATTTGTATATTCAATCTGCATTTTCCTTTCACACAATATGCTGACATGCCATTATAGCACAGATAATTTGACATGATCCTGACCTTTATGCATGCATATATTACAAGGTTCTTGCGTTGAATATATAAATTTCCGCGAGCAAATCGTCACACCGTACAACCCGCTGTGTGTAAGGCAGTAATGTATGTTGAAGGCAGAGACACACGCGTTTTACGCCACTAGAGTGGGGTAAGTATTTGTTATTTTATATGTGTTTTGCGTTACTTTTGAAACTGATCACTTACATATATCGTTGACGCGATGAATGAACAATAATTATATACAATTTATGTGCCCTCAAATGCCATATTATTCGAGTAAACAGGGTTTATGTATGCGATGTTTGCCAAAAGTTCGAAACTTTCGCATTTGACATTGAATTCTCAATTTAATTCGTGGTTTGGAACAATTCTAAAACATTGAATACAAACTTCAATCCTTCCTCAATATATCTGTCGTTTCCGTTTTGAAAAATGTGCATTTTCTGTGAAGATACAGAGGTTTAAATTGAACGAGGTACGAAAAAAATGCTAACGAAATAGGCAGTTCTGTTTTTCGGATGATAACGACAACGGCAGAGCGTTAAATATTAATGCTAACGCAGAGGCAGAGATAAGAGACATATGCTAACAACAAAGGCAGAAATTCTAATGACTTGACGGGGCCATACAATCCCTTTGTACGATTTGTATGTTATAAATATAACCCAGATTCATGTTAGGCTGTATTCCAAAGTCCATTTCACCAAGAATCACGAGTGTTTAGTGGTTATTTTCATCAAGTTGATAAACGGAATATATTACATACCTGTTGATCGCTGACGCTGGCAATTATCGGTTGTGAGTGGCCCTTTATGTCTGTAAATGACGAACTGGTTTGGGGGGGGGCATTAAGCGCTCCATTTGTTATCATGAAGTTAAGAAACTTATACTTTTTAGCACTCTATAGAATACGTATGTTCGAAATGCAGCAATTCAAATTACTTGACAGGGAACTTAATGCACTGTTTTGTTTGTACAAAAATATAGGTTATTTGTGTGTTACAAATTTTATTTGACTATATTTCGTGAATAACTCACACGAAGAACATAAGACATAATGTCGTAAAACATCGTAATGCCCCGATACATTGCTACACATGTGCAGTCAAACATATGATCTTGGTATTGATCTTCTAAGCAGCCAATGTTGATTAAAATGACCTCAATATAATTAGAAATACTTGGTCAGTACCGCAGTATATGATTACGTAAATATGCCGACGAAAAAGGTACGGAAGGCAGTTAACGGAAGTGGTAATTGCTTTGTAAATACAAAGAAATACTGGACATAGGTTTAAATTATTTATTGGGATATCCAACTGTACTATAGATTTAGAAATATGAAGTAGCTTTGTAGTATGGTATGCTGCAATTAATGGAACTATTTTGCATTACGGTTTACATCCGTGTCGGTAGTTATGCAATACCGGCTGACCGGTTTACTATTGCAAAGGTGGCGCTGCCTAGCCGTGGTGTAGGAATAAAAGTAGTTTCATCAACTAAAGTATAGTCGATTGTAGAAACGTGTGTATATAACTATAGTTGGTCGATTCTGGAACAAATACAAAGTATCTATATTACATAAAGCAGTTTAATAGAGTGTCACGTAAAAATTCCAGTGTCGATGACTTACAGTTCATGTAAACTGCTGACAAACAAGTGCTGTATTTATACCTAACTGTCATAGATCTACATTTATTAAATATGCAGACGTGCATGGACATGTACTTAATTAGAGAATGAAAGCTCCAGCACGAATAAGATGTAAAGTACAACCTCCTCGACAGAGCAACAACCTTTGATTTCCGGTCATTGTATGACTTCAATGATTAGGAGACTATAAAATTCAACTTGTATGACTTATTGCGCCTCCCAAAAACTGCAAATTCCACCGTCATTTTGTTAACATGTGCCTGAAGAGCTTATGCCCCAAAAAAGCCATGCACTCATCATTAACAGGCATAAAAGGCCACTCACAATCGACAATTGCCAGCGTCAGCGATCACCAGGTTTGTAATATATTCCGTTTATCAACTTGATGAAAATAACCACTAAACACTCGTGATTCTTGGTGAAATGGACTTTGGAATACAGCCTAACATGAATCAGGGTTATATTTATAACATACAAATCGTACAAAGGGGTTTTATGGCCCTGTCAAGTCATTAGAATTTCTGCCTTTGTTGTTAGCATAAGTCTCTTATCTCTGCCCCTGCGTTAGCATTAATATTTAACGCTCTGTCGTTGTCGTTATCATTCGAAAAACAGAACTGCCTATTTCGTTAGCATTTTTTTCGTACCTCGTTCAATTTAAACCTCTGTATCTTCACAGAAAATGCACATTTTGGCAAAACGGAAACGACAGATATATTAAGGAAGGATTGAAGTTTGTATTCAATGTTTTAGAATTGTTCCAAACCACGAATTAAGTTGAGAATTCAATGTCAAAGGCGAAAGTTTCGAACTTTTGGCAAACATCGCATACATAAACCCTGTTTACTCGAATAATATGGCATTTGAGGGCACATAAATTGTATATAATTATTGTTCATTCATCACGTCATCGATATATGTAAGTGATCACTATCAAAAGCAACGCAAAACACATATAAAATAACAAATACTTACCCCACTCTAGTGGCGTAAAACGCGTGTGTCTCTGCCTTCAACATACATAACTGCCTTACACACAGCGGGTTGTACGGTGTGATCGTGCAATATCGGTCCCTTAGATTAGTGTTGGTATTTACACCTCGAGCGTCTTCGTGATAGTCCTCGCTTATGAAAACATACGACAGGGGTTATAAATATAGACAATATATACCACCTGTTAAATAATGCAAATAGAAGTTCGAGAGTCGTGTCAAATTCTCTGGACTATACCACTGACAACAATGCCCTATAAGGCACTCACCACCATCATCAAGGTCAGTGATTATATGCCCTACCCGGATGTAATCACCGTTATTAACTACAGACATTTCCAGCCATATTGGGTTCTCACAACAATGGTGTACATCAAGTACAAAAGATCCTTTTGGGATGCCAACCACAGTTAAGTTAAATAATTTCAAGCTGTTTTGGTAAAATCATCACAACCTACTATATTTTGTACACTCCATTATTTGTACATATGACCACGAAGTACAGTCACAGAAAGCCATGTGGAATTCATTATCTAAGAGTGCAATCACCCAAGGCCCCATTGTGTACTCTCTAGTTACTACCATCGTTTACTGTAAGTGAATCTGAATACCAGACTTATATAGCGCCATGTCCATGCGTTCAAAGGCGCAATACATAGTGTTGCAGGCACTGGGGCGCTGGTACATCCTCTATTAGCGCAGATACAACATAATCTGACCAGAAGGACAGAGGGAAAGAAAGTCCCACGGAATTAGATACAGGCATGTCCGGTACTGCAGGAGTGCGTCTAACTTTTTCTAATAGACAGCCTGGTTCTATAATGTACCCGGTGTATGGCACAACTTCCCGGCACCTTTATATTACAGCCCATACCGTCATACATAGCGGGATATACCACAAATAGAATTTTTGAAATATCCAGTTCCCATGCCGGGAATTGATCCCGCGACCTCTGTATTGACAGCCCAGTGCATTACTAGGAAACGTTTGCCTATACTCACCAACTTACTAAGTAAATCCATTCAAATCCCATATGATAAATCACATGCATATTCCATCCTCGATTGAATCCAAGCACTACTGAGTGCAATATTGTATTGTAAACTGCCACACAACTAATGTTGATTAATGGGTTATGTCACTGTTGAGTACTGCCTTCCCTGACAAATATGTTATTGTATTTTGAGGTCCCACCATAACTTTGGATTGATGTGTCGATTAATGTTTAGTACTTAAAGTCCAATGCATCTGTAGCTTGCAGTGGTATGTAGAGCCAGGAATGTACGTAACCAACAGTGGCAATTCCCTTTAAATATAAGGTTTGACTGAACTAATGGTGGATGCCTTACAGAACTGACAATATTGTATTGCTTTACACTGCGTTGTGTACCCCATCTATTCATGAATGGCTGCACTAGACATTGCGAAAAAAGTTATACTTGGTGGTGGCGTTGAGTTTGAAATGGCAATCGGAATGACAGTACGTAGTCGGTCGTCATTGGAACCTGATATAGCTTGGAATTAATTAATTGGAGGTTTTTTTGTAGCTGTATTGTTAAATATGTCATGCTTTGTTGTTTCTGATGAGTGCAGTCTACCCTGTCCGACTAGTATTATCCTTTTTAAATTTTATAAAGGTATTCACATGGCAGTAGTTGGTGATGGTGAGGACCACTTTCAGTACATAGAGATTGTACTGGTAAGAATATACCAGCCACATGCATTAATATCTAACATAACCTTTATTCATCAAGCCGTAATTGAATTTACCGTTATTTAATGTCATGTCATGAAATTCATGTTGTTTATACTTATCTAAGCGACTTGCTTATAGGCTTGATACGACACATAGATACTTCATTTTTGATTGTCAATACAAGTGTAATAAAATGATAACAATTTATTCTGATAAAAGTCTCATTTTTATAGTTCAACACACAAGCAGGGCCTCATTTCCCTATTTTACTTATTCAGAACGTGGTACTTCTATAACTTAAATATACCAAGTCTTATATAACTTCCAGTTATGATTATTATAAAGTTGCTTTCTTAAAATATAAGAGAAATTAAAACATATTTGAAAGATTACATCCTTTTTCATGCATTAACCTTAATCAGGGCCTCGATTTTCATTAAAGACATGTTAAACAATGCATTGCATGTTCCTTATACTTATCAATGCCATTGAATATACTATTAATGAGCAATATAAAGACATATTTTCTTTACATTTATTTATTTAATTGATATTTTTGTGTAATACCGGGCCTCATGTTAGGCTTAAACCACAAATGGGGCCTCATTTCCTCATTTTATTGTTACAAAGTTTGTATATATCGATATACCGCATTATCAAACACAATAAAATTGCATTTAAGATGTTTGATTCACATTTGATTGAATAGTTATGTATATATAGTGATTAATTCGAGAAAGAATATGTACCCCTTTGGGGCCTCATTGTGAGAATTGCTCAATGATGACAAGGTGGCATCATCCGGATTCTGTTAAAGTATTGTCCAGAGAACAAGAAAATGCAAAAACATTTTGTTTAGAAGACATTGCACAGTTACCCTAAAAATTGCCTTTTATCTGCCGAACTACTAGTATACCTCTTCTATTGGTTTGTTGTTTGATGTTATATTATTGTTGGAGAGTTGGTAAGTTGCATGGTTTTTGACATTTTCTTGCCGATGTTTAGTCCTACTTGGTGAGCATATTTAACCAGATCTTCAGTTTTCTTTTATAGGTGAGTAGAGCAATGTCATCTGCAAAGTCGAGATCGTCCAGTATTGACGTCAGTGTCAATCTTATTCTTGTTTCCGATAGTATTCCTCATTGAACCAACTGCTAAGTTTGTTGTTGTGGATGAGAAGTTTTCATAGAAGCTTTTTATAATTTTAACAATTTTTTCTGGGCATCAATATGCCTTAAGGATCTTCCAAAGACTTTCTCTATGAATACTATCGAATGCTTTATCAAAGTCGATGTAGTTTATGTGAACTTTGCTATTCCATTCGATGCATTGTTCCATGATGTTGCTTAGTGTGAAGATATGATCAGTGCATCCAGTTCCAGGTCTGAATCCAGCTTGTTCTTTTCTTAAGGTTCCATTGATTGAACTTGAGTCTCATGCAGATAATTTTACTGGGTATGGATAGAAGTGTGATCCCACGCCAGTTTGAACAATCCATCTTGTCACCCTTTTTTGGAAGTTTTACGATTAGGCCTTTACACCAATCATTGGGGAAAGTTTATGAGGTCCATATCTGTGTAAATAGTTGGTGGAGTTGTTCCGAAGCACATTTTGTAATGATAACGCAAGATACAGTAAAAACATAATCAAAGATCTTAGTTTGACTAAAGAAAGCATTTTTGTTGGCATAAAAATGCAATTGCAGCTGAATAAAACAATGTGTCATAGAGCATTAGATCTATATTTAATTAAACGACTGCGTTTGACAACGGCATGCCGCGAGGATTCTTTATAAACAGCAATGTTCATGAAAATTTAACTTTAATGCTAACAGGAGTGACACTACGCACACACAACTTTCACAGCAAGTTGTTCTACCAATGCCATCAACATCCGCAGTTGAGTCATATTCAGGTCTAGTAAATTGCTTTATTTACAGATCATCACAGTGTGTTCTGTAAATTTACAGAAAGTTTATTCTGTAAATTTACAGAATAGAAAGCTAAAATTTCAAGAAAACAAGTTTAAGTAAAAAATCGCAGTTTCGTTTGGTTTAATATTGAAAGTAAACCATTATTAAAGGCAGAAAATGTGCTTCGTTTTCCAAAATATTGACATTGAAATTTCAGTTATGAAATTTATAAATGCATATTTTTTCTAATTTCCTCCGTGTAACTCCGATTCCTGTGGATTTAAAACCAACTTCCCGGTTACGATTTCATATTGGCCGACATTGTCGTCAATCTTCTTCCACTTAAGAACTGGCGAACTGGCGCTAGCGTTAAGGACTGGCCCCATAACTCAAAAACCAAACACAAATATGAAGTTTATATGCTTTAACATTTTAAATAATAGTATTTCGGGTTTATTTTGTGAGTTTCAGTACAATTGGAATGAAAAAAAAAAAATTTATAATTTTAAAGGATAAAAACTTGATATTTGTGTTTGATTTTTGAGTAAGATACTCTCCGGATCGGTTTAGCGCACAATTTATATTTTTATATTAATTGTATTTTAACAATGCCATCACTTCTGGATGAAAGCATAGCGTCAACGGCCAAATAGTAATTAATGCATTTTAATAAATGCAAATATAGTTTTTGGCCTTCTTTATGGTGATTTTTTACCCTAATGCACCCTTTAATGAAAAGGAAAGGTTTATTACGAAATCAAGCCAACTGTATTCATCATTTTATGACTTGTTCGACATTTGTGATGTGGACGAATCTCGGCATTTCTGTAACCGATTTTTGTCACCTTGCTACCAATCAGTCCCGCTTCATATGTTATTTGCATACAGCTTTTACCTCACTTATCAATTGTTTAGATTACGCGAGCGAAGCTAGCAAAAATGCATATCAATATTGTTCTTACATCAAAAATGTGATTACATTTGTAATTACCTAGGGTCCGGTGATTTTAGGGGGGCGCCGGGTGTCCAAACCAGGTACATGCAGAACAAAGGTTCACTCAGATTCTATCAAAGAATGGACAAATACAATTTTTAGGGTGAATTTGGGGGGACTGACTGCCCGATTCCCTCAGGTCTCAATTGAAATATTGTGTGTTTGTCCTTTACCGATCAAATAGTTTACATTACAAGGGGTTGGTAGGTAGGTATAATAAATAACCTTATCTTATTGTGATGGTGATTTTTGAATTTTCGTGGTCTCAGTAATATGCCCAGTAGTATATTTATTACATTATAGTTAGAACATATTAAGTAAACAGGGCGGATATAACATCCAGCATTTTGATTGGCCGATAGAAATTAGAGCCAACACATGACGTGACGTCTGTTAAGAGCAACATTTTAATGATTACATTTTCATTTAACTGCCAAATTTTGGCGTTTTCATTGGCTCATAATGTATGTTATAGTCTAAATATTGTAGATGCTCATTCAAATGTATGTTTATAATATAATATAAACCTTTTAACATAAACCATTACATTAAACTAAGCATTGTCAGATAAGAATCTCTGGAAAGCAATTAATATAATTGTTTAAATAGGGGCAGTTTTATTTGGTAGATAGGTAGTTAAAGGCCAAACAAACAATATTATAAGTTAGGCCTAGACCTGCAATTATATTTGGTTATCTTAATTATTACTCATGTCATATGACTGGAATCACCTTTTAGAAATAATAATGCCATCCAGACCCCCGAGTAAATATAACTTGATGGACCCATAAAGAGTCTTAAAGAAAAAATATCTAGTCGAACCCCCTAAAGAAAAATTGTGATGATGACTTGAAGCATGAATTATGTATTCATTCGATCATTTTAACATATGCTGTCCAAGCACTACAGACTTGATTTATTGATGCCAAATTATCTTTGCGTCCTACATGATTGAAGCAGCCAGGGATGCAGCTTAAGGTAAATAAATATGTTGGGTAATTGGTGTTGCTTTATACTAAAGACAGGTTCTGTGCTTACCTAACATTACGGCTCTGTTTGAGTTATAGTTTATAAATAATGATCTGTTATTAGATCAGAATTATTATAAGCAAGTATTTACCTCAGTTACACAATTGTGATATTATTTTCATTTATTATAAAGATAAATATTAATTTATAATAAAATTATCTGACATAATTCAATATCAAAATAACAAATTTTCAATTTTAATATATAGAGTAATGAAAACAAAAAAATATTATTAAATTATACAGTGTATTCGAAACTGTTATCTTTATTTTAAATAAATACCAAATTTACGTATATAGTGCTTTTCTCAAAAAATTGCATTTTCAATCATTGAAATAAAGCAATGTTTGCTTAGTATTAATTTGTGTCAGTGATATATTTATTATTTATATAGTAAACTCCCTCAAAACCGGACCCTGTTCGGACCAGGCCAAACGTCCGGTTTTATGGGAGTTCCGGTTTGCTGGAAGATGTGTATAATGTACACTACGATATGTTTTTTATAGGGACACGGATATATATACTTGGAACTATGTTGTGTGGCATTGATTCAAATTTGCTATATTAGTTGTTGACTGTGTAGATATAAAATCAGTTTAAGAATTATTTGAATCACATTTCTAATGTTCATGAAGCACTCAATTTTTCCTCGATCATTTCAAATTCAATGACATAGACTGTGCAAGCCTAACCTCGAAATACAAATCTGAAATATGATTTAGTGCAGTTTATGTTGTAATTAAAGCTAGTTGATATGCTTCTTTATTTTTTGCTTTAAATGGATTATGGAGATTTGTCAGTGAAAATAACAGTGAAATTACCACTTTGCTGTTTTCACTGTTTAGAAGCTGGTTCCAGTATCATGCAGAAAAAGAAACGTTACGCCAACGGCGTCGGGCTTTAAATACGCGTTACGTCATCATGACGTCATAATTCTTATTTTCTATTTCAGATGTGACATATGTTCACAATTTGATAAAGGATATTTTGAAGATGATTTCAATGACAAGAGAGGAAAAAAGCCAGTTTCCCTCTAGCAATGGTAATACTGGCATCATTTTTATTTCGTCTTTAGTGTGATGTAGCCTGGGATCGATCCCGGTTATCCGGGACCTCCCACACTTGAAGCGGACTTATAAAATTGTGCACCTGTGACAAGGCTAAATACACTAGACCAAAGTATGGCTTTCTACCAACTGAGCTAGCCCCATACCTACCTTAACCCACATCACAGAAAAAATATATAATCTCTGATATTGTATGATCTATTTTTATTTCTAGGTGTGAATGTGACCGATGCATCAATATGCCAACTGTACACGAATGTAGATGTCGTCGAAACAGGAATGTTGTATCCATATTTAACGGTATCCATATTTAACGTAATTTCCGTAATTCTGCCTACAACTGTCAGAGGGGCACGGCTTATGTGACATGCGTTGGGACTACTAATACAGGAGTCTATTGGTCATATTATCTATTATCTCCATTTAGACCAGACATCCATATAATGTAGGTTTAAGCATGAAAGGTGGGATTATGAAGTTCACTGGAAAACCTACATTATATGGATGTCTTGGCTATATGGATGCCACTTAACGATGGCCTCCCTATCACCATTAGCCCCAACATTTTCTAATGTCACATGCTGACTTATAAACCTACTAATTTTGATAAGACTATAACTCAAATACTTTAGTTGTGTGTAGCACAAGACCCATAACTCTGCTTATACAGAAATAACCTGAACAAATATACCTAGGTGAACAACAGTTCAGCTTCTGCACATATTTCTTTGAAGGTCTACATCCCCGACCTCCATTTTTAAATCAGGTTTAATTTTGTTTCAGATTGTACAGCTACTTGGCCTACAGACGCTTCACTAGGTGGGTGTATGGACTACTTGTTGAGAAGTGTCGGAAAGTGATTCCTTCCTGTGCTGTACATGCCATAGAAGAAGATTTCAATCTGAGGAATATTGTGGTTTTAAATATCCCCAGTAGAATGAATGTTGAAAATAAAACTGAAATGTTATTGAAGAATCATGTAGTTGTTTCTTTTTTTATCAGGTTCTTACTTATTCACCTTGAGGGGACGGGTAACATGCATGTCAAAGGAAGTCAATATGTGTCATGTGTCGCTAGTCGTTTTACTGTTTACCAATGAAATCGAGGCTAATTGTTATAAGGTAAAAAATGTTTGTTTCTGGTAGCATGTCCCCAAAACATTAAACAAAAGCCAGCGCAACAAATATATACATGCCTAGTATTTTGAGGTCTGTGTCTTATTGCAGCTTATTGAATGCAGACTTTCATCATGTTTATATTGAAAATAGAGTTTCAGGTTTGGAACCTGGGATTGTTAGGCCTGAGAATGATCGCTTATTACCAGGCCTGTATATATCAAATATATCAAAGACCTTCAGCATTACAGTATATTTTAGGGCAGGGCTGGAAACCAGAAACAGACAATTTAAGGCTATCAAGACTCGATTTGCATGGTAACGAAAGCTGTTTCGTCTCCATTTCAATATTCATGCATCAGTTCAAATTTGATATCACATTAATTATTATTCAAAGGCTGCATCAAAATTATTCCATGTTGAACACTTCACAAGCTTTTTGAGAGACATATTGCTTGTTGATACTTATTCAATTTTTATGTAGCACAAGAATATAATTAAAATAAATATTAGAAATCAGAATATATTGTACTGACGTAACGCACAAAACTGGAACCACCCCGTCAAGATCGATTGACGTCGTTAATTAAGTCCATACTAAATAATGTCAAACGTTTCAAAGTGCATAATATACATAATGTAATATCCAGCATTCCAGGTTTCCCCCCACCCACTTTTGTAACCAATACTGCTTTGTTTTATTCTTTGTCAGGTCATTTTTGCATTTAAAGTCTAAGCATATCATGCACTCATAGTATTATCTTTAGAATTTAGTAGCTTACCTCATCTTAAATCCCTTATTTTGTCCGTATTTAACATTTTAAGCTTGTAGCCTTCAGTATCCATGCTTTTGTCAGCCATTTTGTTTAATGTTTTGGTCATGTGACTAGGTGTGATGTCATAATATTGATGACGTCATTGATGACATCACAGATCATATCATACTCTTCTTCTACAAACTGTGCACTTTAATATTGAGGCTACCTTAGGGGTGTTTGAATTTCTTTTTAACCAGTAAATTATTTATCAGACTATAACTGAATTATTGTTGATTTTTATCATGGCATAGCATCTGACTTGTATTTATGTGATATTTAGGATGAGAATTTGGAACTTTGTGCTCTGTGTAAATTTTATCTATATTACTGTTTGAGGTGTTTGAAGTGTTTGAACCCCACCTTGGGCCTTATTGTTTATTTGTTTGATCAAACTTCAAACGCTGTTTGATCTGTTTGAGTTTTTGGTATAAAAGGAGCTGCATTTGTTAGAATCATCACTCAGCAATCCAACACCATTAGGTTAGGCATATCCCTATTTTGTTTTACTTAAGTAAATTATCCTTACAGAAAGTTATTTAACATATCCTTATTGATAAATTTCGACCTTAATCATTTTAAATAGTGCTTTTGTAGTAGAGTAATTCCTTGATATATTTAAGTCTATTTAGAGCTACACTTAACATTTTACTGGTCCCTCTGTTTTATCAGTCCTGATTGTATACTTACCCTTTTACCTTATTAAGCCACCGACACCTCCAACAGTCCTTCATGTTATTGATCTGAATATATATTTCTATCTATTTTCAAGAAGCTTTGTTAAGGTGATTACTTAATAAATTGCATCATATGTTAATACTCTGGCTTGTTTGTAAACCAATTAAGGGTAGCAATCAGTAAATTATTGCCTTGCTGCAGTCACTTGTGTCAATCTTTGTCCGTCTGTCTGTCTGTCCGTCTGTACACAGCTGAAGGCATCGTCAGAGCCTTAAGAGCTACTTCCGTGCTAGAGGTTACGAAGGGAACACACAGTTCAAGTGCAGAGCTATCCTGGGTAGCTCGTAACAATATCGTTAGAAAGCATATACAATAACGAATCGAATGATATAAGTTTCATGGATACGACAAATAGGCAACAAAGATAAAATTGGACTCAAAAATGACGTTGCGTTTTTGCATGAGAAATAAATACATGGTATTTTGGCGATAAGTTTATACTCTTTATCTTAAAGAGAACAACTAAAGAGAACAACTGTAGAAAGGAATATCAGAATACATTTGTATTGATGTTTACATACGTATTTTTTATTTTGAAATTGGAGACATACTCGGCGAATGCCGTCCCGTTTCATTTGTCCACAGATTTCCCCGAAACGTGTCACAAAATTATTTATAACGTTGAAAAATTAAAACAGTCAACTACGGCGATTATTTTACATCATTTATTGCAAAGGAATTCACAAAAGAAAAATATCTTAGAATACGTTTTCATTGTTGTTTACATAAATAGTTTTGATTTTTAAATTGGATACACACTCAAAAAATGCCGTCAGTTTTTCTGTGTCCCCCGATTTTGTCCCACGCGCGTAAAAATAGCAAAAAGTAACGTTAAAAATAGATCATGAAATTTCGACGACAATTTTAAAACATTTATCGCTAAAAGAACCGCTAAAGAAAAAAACTGAAAACATGCCTTTTAAATTTATTTACATAAATAATTTATATTTTGAAATCGGAGACATACTCGAAAATTGCTGTTATTTTGCATGTGCCCAGTGATTTGTCCCACGCGTAAAAATAACGTTGAAAAGAAATCATGAAATTTCGACCACAATTTTTAAACATTTATCGCTAAAAGAACCACTAAAGAAAACAATATCAAAATACCTTTTTATTTTTATTCACATAAACAATTTTGATTTCGAAATCGGGGACATACTCGAAAAATGCCGTAAGTTTGTCTGTGTCCAGTGATTTGTCACATGCGCCTAAAATAACGTTAAACATTATACATGAAATTTCCGCGATCGTTTTATACCACTTAACGCAAAGGCAACCGCGAAAAAAAACACATCCCAGAATACTTTTCCATGTGTGTTTATAAATGAAATTTAACTTTTAGATAGGAGACTTACTCAACTTATATCGTTATTTTTGTTTTCTCCACTGATGTGTCCGACTTGCGAGAAATAACGTCGCACAATGTACTCAGTTATAGTTCAGTATAAACTAACACTATCGATTGTCCAAACCAAATCTTTACAGTAACAACGTGTTAGTCTAGCTTAACAGTAAAAATAGATTATATACATAAATGTCAATTTTATGTCTAAAAATGCTTGGTTAACCCAAAAAAACGCACTCCGCGTAAAGTCAAGAAACAACGTCATTTGACGCAACGTTTAGTGGTTCCAGTTTTGTGCGTTACGTCACTACGAAAATGATTAAATTTGGTGAAAGATATACGTAGGGTGTTCGAGAAGTAATAGGAATTTTTCAATAGCAGCGCGGTAAATGAGAAATTTAGAAAAATAATTTGCTGTAAATAAAATTTCATTTATCACTGACAAACATGCGAAATATTAAAATAATTGGTTGAACAATAAAAAATATATAAAACATTAAATATACCATGTACCAAGGAGGCGGGTCGCGCCGTGACGTTATGATGACGTCGCCTTTCAAAACACAGTATTTTAACCGACATACATCCTAAGTAATTTTTATATATGGTCACCCTGACTTTCAAAACAGATCTGATGTTACTGTCCCCATTGTTTATATTTGTCTCTGTACCAATGTTCCCAAAAAATGAGTAACAGTAAGTAAGAAATTGCTTTAACCTTTAACCAGTGTACGAACGGTGTCTATCAACGTCAAACTACGTTGTCTGTGACTTGACCTGTGTTAACTTGTTAGTTCATGTATCCATCATATGTGAACCATTTGTGCCAACAGAACACGAATAGATGCTGGATGCTATTACATTTTGCTTATTTAATTATTTTAATGGTTTGCATTGTTGTTTTTCCAATTTATAACATAATTTATCAATAGCGCAATTTCTAGTTTTTGACGTTGACGTCGTTTCGTCCATGACGCCCTTAGATATATACACTTGTTTACTTAGTCGTGATCATAAACAAACAGCGATTGCTTCATAAGTTTGCATGCACACGTCAGTAACATCAAGGTAATGCCACATAGTTTGCCAATATTATTAATTCAGTGGTTACTGAGATATTCACATGTTAAGTATGGTTAATAATGAAAATTTACAGTGTGACCCGCCTGTGCGTTACATGGTTTCTATGACAACGTTTTGTAAAAGCATAACCAACAACAACGAAAATCTGTTGTTGCCAGTATATAGAGCATGAATGACTCCACATATGAGATAAATTTCATTAAAATGTAAGTGTTGGGTAAGAAGTTATGCGAAAAGTCCTATTATTTCTGGAACACCCCTCGTACTTGAGAGTTTATGGCAGAGTGAAATGCTAAGTATGTTTTATACTATTACAATTTATAATATTTCATTTTTCTATCTTTCACCAACATATAACCATTTTTGAAAATGGAAAAAAAAGATTTTTGAAATCAGTTTCATAGTTGGCACTATACTACAAACCAATAGCTATAAATTGAACAAACACAATAGTTTCAGTTTAGGGCTGTTCTGGTACCAGGGGGACAAGAACGACAATACAAATAAGTAATTAATATTTAACATCTTCTTATGGCCCCTTTTCTATCGTTCTTATCCCCAAGGTACTTCTTGCTGGAACATCCATTATTTTATTTAAATCATGACATAAACTATGCATTTCCCAACAATGGACCAAAGAAAAAAAAACACTTTAACACATCAAGAGATATTTGTAACACATGTATGTACCCATGGCAGCCCAATAGTCGGACATGGTAAAGGTCATAGTGACCGTTACCTACTGACCTCAAAATCAATAGGGGTCATATAATGTTGATGACCAACCTCTGTGTAAAGATCCTAGGGCGAAGCGTTCTTGAACGGATGCCATTTGGTCTACAGACAGACCGACACATGCAAAGCAATATACCCCCTCATCAACGATGGGGGCATAAAAAAGGACAAATGCACTATATATCTAAAAGGGCAATAACAATAACTCACAACATTGATCCTAGAACATGATTTTTGTATTCC
Source organism: Spisula solida (assembly GCA_947247005.1). Taxonomy (NCBI): domain Eukaryota; kingdom Metazoa; phylum Mollusca; class Bivalvia; order Venerida; family Mactridae; genus Spisula; species Spisula solida. The sequence continues at coordinate 31,414,779 of OX365949.1, forward strand.
CGCCTTGAATGAGGAATATATACCATAGATCATGTGGCGCTCACCTGTTAAACATGGTCAAACTTTGAACTTGACCTTAAGGTCATCAAGATAAACAGTTTGACCAAAAGTTGATGAAGATTAAATAAAAAATATGGCCTCAAGAGTGTTAATAAGGCTATGCTATTATTTGACATATTGACATAGTTTTGACCCAAATGCGACTGTGGCCTTAAGGTCACCAAGATAAACATTTGACCAAACTACAGGAAGATTAAAGCAAAGATGTGGCCATCAGAGTGTTAACAAGGTTGTCATATTATTTGACCTAGTTTTGGACCCCACATGACCCAACTTCAAACTTGACTAAGATTTCATTGAGATACAACTACCGGCCAAGTTAGGTGAAGATCAAAGCAAGGTTGGAAGTACTTGAGTGTTTACGGTAAAATGTCTAACGGATGGAAGACAGACAAAAAAACAATCACAAAAGCTCACCTTGCCACTTTGTGGCAGGTGAGCTAAAAGGCAATGATAATCTTTCTCAGTTTAATATGCAGAAGTACCATGGTTTATACACAATTCTAACACCAAAATTCAAGGACTTTTCAGGGTAGAATTTGTTTTTTCAAGGCCTTTTCCCAAAATTTATTAAAGTAAAATCGTACAATTTTGAATATGAGCTTGATAAATGAAACTTGTTTAATCATAATTGCAGCTTAACACTTCATGTCTCACACTCGCAACAATACATTTACATACTTTTAATTTTTAAGAAAAAAAATTGATGTAGATAATGTGTAATTTTGACAACATCCATACACTTCTATGTATATATTCAAGGCTGTTTGTCTACATTCAAAGTTTCTCTTTTTAATATAAGTACCATTTTTCCACGGCAGTACTTAATTAAAAGTACTTTTCAAGGTAAAAGCAAATTAAAGGACTTTTCAAGGCCTGTGCGAACCTTAAGTACATATTCGGTTAGAGGCATAATGACAATACCTATATTCAAAGACCAGTCATGATAAACTTATTTTGCTTCTCAACTCTATACATTGGAAATGGATCCAACTTTTAAACATTGCAGCTTCAGTTTAAATTTCGGTTTGACCCAAATATTTAACAATTTGTCAACTTCCATTTAACCAAAAAGGTGAAAATATTGGGAATTTTGTGGTTCCATTAATTTGCCTTGATATTTATATTTCAAAATGTGAGTCGATAATCAAATTGATTAAAAATATCAAAGATACATCAATACCACTTCTATCGATGACAGCTGTACATAGTATAGCACCATAATAGTAAAGTTCATATTATTAGAATAGAGGTATGCAATACACGAAAATCTAATATTATAAATTAACGAATAAATCAATTCAAGACTGTCTGAGGGATGAGACAAAAGCATTGAAACTATATAGAAGATTATATACAATAATGCCCAACGGCTGAGGTCTAAAATACAACTTCATTGTCACAAAGTATTGCATGCTCCTATATAGTCATGCCCAACGGCTGAGGTCTACCTACAATTTCATTGTCACAAAGTAAAGCATGCTCCTATACTGTAATGCACAACGGCTGAGGTCTACCTACAACTTCATTGTCACAAAGTATTGCATGCTCCTATACTGTAATGCACAACGGCTGAGGTCTACCTACAACTTCATTGTCACAAAGTATCGCATGCTCCTATATAGTAATGCCCAACGGCTGAGGTCTAAATACAACTTCATTGTCACAACGTAAAGCATGCTCCGAAAATTTTTTTTCAAGTCACTGCCTATTATTATTGAAACGGCTGACATGAGCATCAATAACTTGCTGTTTGGTCATTCTCCTTGGGGTACTTTGACACAGTGGGAGGGTCGCTCTCTATCTTCAGTCAGAAGGTGTATCTTAGCTGTACTGTATGATGGTCTAAATTCACGCAGCCCCAACACTGTGTCCATCAGATCAGTCACATAACCTGAATAAACAGAATAAACAGAAATATGATTATAGTAATCACAATAAGATTTATAAAATGGCAGAGTTACAGCAACAGTCTTCTCCTAATATTCTTTGTCAATGAGTACAAGGGATGCCAGTTTTATCCTTAAAATCAGAAACTAAAATTCCTGTACATTTATTTCAGGGCTTATAATATTGCTTGATGAATAAGTAACAGTCAGATTCATCCAAATAAATACATTATTATGTACCAATACTGCCTAAAATAATAAAGTTCATATTCTGGTAACAATGTCCATTTTTCTTGTGCCATTGATGAGTTTTGACTACATACACAATTGACCACAGAATTGCTGGTTTTACCAAAGTACTAGTAACAGGGGTCTTACTGGTGTCTCAAGTCTGTTCTGAGTGCCATTGTCACCAACCCCTACACCAAAAACTCAGTTCAAATATCATTTTATTGTTAAAATTACCAAACGTCTGTTCTGTCTTGATTTCATTGGCAATTGGTTCACCTTTTCTAGCTTTTGGGTAAGACACCGAGTATTGTGGTCTGCTATCTTTAGTAACACCTTGTTTTCGGTTGCAGTTCTCATTGAAGTGCAGGGCAGCAAGGAAAAGTCTGCAAAAGGACATTCTGAATTATCACAACTGTAGCCATAAAACGAATTCATGTTAGGAAGCCAAGTGGTTGTCTTTATATTTACAGCATCTGCCTCAGAAATGTAAGTTTACGCATTCTAGACTGTGGCATACAAAAGCACAGAATCAATAATAAAAACTGCAATAAAGTAATACAACAATGTCGATTTTCTTCCTCATGTGGAGAAGCTGCTGGTTCCATGTGGAAAGGGTATGTTTGTACTGGGTAGGATACAGTCCAGGTAAACTGCTTAAGTGAATAGCCAACATATGAGAAATAGCCTTCTACCAAAACAAATGAAAACACTTCAAAAGAAAATGTAAGTACCTTGCTTCCATATTGGCATGGTTGAAGTGTAATGACTTTGGAACAAAACTACAAATCACTTTATGGAAAGCTTCCAATGATGAGGTCTGCTCAGCAGGGGAAAGCTTCTTCACGTCATTGACCAACAGTCTTCCTTTCACGACCATGAGGTGTATATCCTGAAACAAAATAAAAGTTTCTGCAACAAGTGTAACAACATAGAAAAAACAACACGTATTCCCCAATGGCAGCCTAATAGTCAGAAATTGTAAAGGTCACGGTGACCTTCGACCTACTGACCTCAAAATCAATAGGGGTCATTTACTGTTGATGACCAACCTCCATGAAAAGTTTGATGATCCTAGGGCAAGGTGTTATTGAACGGAACCCATTTGATCTACCAACAGACCGACCGACATGTGCAAAGCATCAAAGATGGGGGGGGGGAAATAATAATGGGATGGGTCTTAATTTTCGAAAGAAGTGTACAGCAACTACAGAATATGATATAATAATAAAAGTCAAAACTGATGTGCTGTAGCTGCTATCATTGCATCTATCTATAAACAAGTGCTTGCCGGTATCAAATGAATATGTCGCTTTTTAGAAGCAAGCAGTTTCCTAGCATACTGTTAAATCATTAATATTCGTGGGGGATTAAATTAAACAACCACGAAATCAAATCCCAACGAACAATTTTACCAATTAATATTAAATTGACAATGTTCAAATTTAACAAATTACAGGTTTAAATAAGTCCCTTTATGAGTGTAGGAATTTGGAAGTTTACTTACAGCATAAAACATAATTAATTTTATCAGACTGTCAATTAATTACCTGATCAAAACGTTTCCAATAAGGATTACATTTTTTTTCTGAATTGTGACTTCATAAACTATACGTGGTTTAAACTGCGTATGCCCCAATAACTGTGTGTAAAGCAACTTCCACAACAACTTCATACAAGTAAACTTACACAGTTCCACTATGTCTATTTTTAAACACGTCAAATACTGCTATCAATTTCAGCTTGACCCAAAGTGTTTCACACAAATTGATAAATTGCATGCACCATGTCAACACAATAGAAAGGATGACACCTGTGGATTTTAAAATGGAGTGTTAGATAATGGTTATCGTAATTGTGTCACCACACATTGCAATAAACAGTTAGACATATTAGTATGCTAATCACTATAAATTGTGATCTAAATGAGAAGCAATGATAATCTATGGCATTTAATGTATGTCGCTACCTTTGCGCGACGTCATATAAAAATTGTCGACTTCGCACAGATTTGTATGAAATTTTGATGGCTAAACGAACAAAATCTGTAGTTTCCAAAGATATATTTTTGGAAAATATATATTGAAGAATTTTATAATTATTTAACGTCCTGTACGGGTATGGCGGCGTTAACGCGTTTTGAAGGTTTTGTCAAGCGTCGGGTGTATACACTTATCGATCGCTTTATGAAGGTAATCATTGGAAAGCCCAGCTCACGGCATTTAGCGTGAATATAAATTAAACTGTCAATACAGCACGCCGCGATAACGCGGTGCATTTTTAATGCGACTGAGTGCCGTTTTTCGTTGTTTTTATAACGTCAGTACGCTAACGTTATATCAATGTCATGCAACATATTGCACGGTGACCCTATAATTTTATTATATCAAAACACTGCTGAAGTATTTCTCTTTCCATTGACGTAAAAATATCAAGGAGTCTCACCACAAAATGTTGACCAAAAATCGACTTGAAATGAAAATTAACGCTATATTTTACGTCGTTTTCTGAGCGACGTCCTGATAATTATGCGTCGTTTACGCTGTTTTAATAACGCCACTGGACTGACGTAATATCAATTTTATGCAACAATTTGTACGGTGACCCTATAATTTTATTATATTAAGACACTGCTGGATAATTTCTCCATCAATCGATGTACAAATATTAAGGGGTCTCACCGCGAAATGTTGACCAAAAATCGACGTGAAATGAAAATTTATGCTATATTTTACGTCATGTTTTGCGACGTTTTGACGTTTTGACGTTGTGAGTCTGTTTAGAAACCACGCCGTTGTGCTACAGAGATACGAGTGAACCGACTAGAATAATTATGGAGATGGCACTATATTTCCTTTCATTTGGAGTTTTTCTTCCACTCCACAGTAATAAGACAAGAATTTGTAGATCTATCAAGAATTGCATAATAATAATATTGCATAATGGTTGAATGTTCACATGATAGACCAGATAACGCTGTTGCATTTTGTTTGTTTGTGTTTGGTGGCTATAACTTTATCGTAAGACACCTTCAATAGGCATTTAACTAACTACTTGGTATTTCATTTCTGAAAACACAAGAGACTAAACATCATCACACGCATTATAATTAAAGTTGCGTAACTGCCGCAATGCCATTAGCCTAGGGACTTTACAACATTGCACAAGGATGATAAAGACGGTTTTGTTACTTCTGAAGAACTAAAATATAGGCCAAAAAGCACAACGGGCTACTTTCAATTAAAAAACAAAACTATTCCGATTGGGCATGGCCAATAGAACTGGGCCTACACGTCAAAATGTCTTGGTACGTCCCTGGTGTCATTGCGTGCGTTATCAATTATTTCGAATTTATGCCACTTTTCACACGAACGCTATTTGTACCGTATAGCGAGCGCATGAAAGCTCCCAGTTTATAAGTACAGTCAGTGTTGTCCACAGCTAATTACGGGTGTGTTGAGATGAAGTTATATTGCATGTGTCAATGTTAGATTGCTTTTTGTTTTATACCTAGTTTTTTTAATTAAATAGTACATATACAAGTTCTACACCACACACGAATTTTGAGTAATTGTGAGGGAAATTATCACATTGTGTAAATAATAAAATGATACCTTACTAGTGGATTCTTACTTTCACGCAATATACATGCATACTTTTACTGCTAATGATATATTAGGTATAAAAGTGAACCGTATTGAGTAAATATCTTGAAATTAAAACCCATGTTTGCCGTTCTATAAATTTTGATACTAGCCAAACATGTAAAATTGTTTAGATTGAATCTGTATGCATGTCTGTGTTCCAGTAGTGAGAAGGTGGTGGGTTCGATCACAACTCCAGTCGGATAAATACTTGCAGTTTCTCGACTTACAACTTCACCAACAGTCTCATTCAAAGCCTAGTTCCTGTGCAGAAAGCTTTACAATAAAAGCATCAGGGATGCATCTGGAACTCATATATAATTCATGGATTTTGGTAAAATGGCAAATTGGTGGTTTCTTAAAATCATGGATTTTAGATATTGATAGAAAAATCTCTTGCTACGTATTTTGAGACATTCGAGGAAATTTAATTACGCGATCTAGTTCGTCATCGAAATCAACGAAAATTTATCACCGCGAATATTAACGATCTTACAGTATCCCCAAACAACTAAAGTGACTTTAAACTATGTATGTGTATCTAGAATAAATGCAAGTATACATGCAATGATATTTTCCTGGCGGCACCAGACACAAACCAAATACAACACAGCCTCTGTAGAGCAACACAGTTTGAAAGCGGCTTATATTGATAACAGGTTATTGCTCTACAGAGGTGAAATTTTAGAGGTGCGCGGTATTAACGGTAAATCGGTGTACGATACCGCGGTACCATCCGAAATACCGGTATATTATCAACATATTATACCTTCTCTGCTTCTTATTATTTTGAATATACCAGCCGAAACAGCAAACTATACCATACATGATTGAAAGCCTTGGAATTACCATGCTGCTATAATTATATTTTTTCGTCATTGCTTACCTTCTCATTTCATGTAATTATTTTACATAGTCTTAATACTTCTCTAATCCTAGTCAAGCAACGGGTCATTGTCGTCGTTCCTAGCCTGGCTGAGAGTTTTCCATCATATTCTAACCACTATAACATAGCTGTTAGACATAGTAATACAGTTGGTCGTATACCGTGGTAGGGCCTACCGTAGAATTTGAGGAAAACCCGTACCATGGTATACCCCGGTATCTTCTTCTTTGCTGTACCCAGCCCTATTAAATTAACAGTGAGTAACAGCTGAGGGAATTTTTGAAGGTGTCGTTATAGTGGGGTTGTTGCTCTACAGCGGTCCGCTCTTAATTCCATAACCTCTAGCTTCACATCTAGTAGATAGCGAAATGGACTTGAACATATTTGTGTCTAGATTTGTCGTAGATGGGAATCATACATAGGGAATCATTTCTATCATTTATATTTTGTGGGGTTTATTGTGTTTTGGTCGCGGAATGCATATTTTAAATATAATTGATAACATTCTGTTTTTGTTGGGTCTCCATCTGAAACATTTTCACTTAGTTTCATATTTAGTGATTTACCTACTTTACAATCAAACATTCAATTAATATTTCCTCAGGCCTAAGAAATTATATCGCAAAAAACAGAGTTTTAAAATTCCCATCATCCGGTCATTACTATATATAATTCTCTTATATATGTATAAAGTAATGATCGGATGATCGGGAATTTTAAATCTCTGTTTTTGTGATATAATTTCTTAGGCCTGTGATGTTTCGTATAACTCCGTAAAATGGTACAAGCACAGTGTGTTTCAAATTTATTTCACCGGAGTATTTTGTCTTCCACAGAGACCGGGATATTTCAAATCGAATGTATTAAAGAAACATGTTTTTTAAGAAACATGTTGACATCTTTTTACGCCTTTTACTTTAACAATGTAGTAATTACTAGAGTAGATTACTAAAATAAAGAATAATCTATGGCCGAGAATGTACAGATCTTGAAAACCAAAGTCGCGAAAACTGGTTAGCTAAGAGTATGCTAATCTTTCCAGCGCATAAGATACTCGTAAGAATATTCAGAAGTTGCGTAAAGTTAGCAAGATATTGGCCTTGAACATTGTACCTTAATCAGTACGTATATAATTATCACGACCCTGCTCAAAAATGACTTAATAATATTATTATTATGCAATCTTGATAGATCTACAAATTCTTGTCTTATTACTGTGGAGTGGAAGAAAAACTCCAAATGAAAGGAAATATAGTGCCATCTCCATAATTATTCTAGTCGGTTAACTCGTATCTCTGTAGCACAACGGCGTGGTTTCTAAACAAACTCACAACGTCAAAACGTCGCACAAAAAATGACGTAAAATATAGCATAAATTTTCATTTCACGTCGATTTTTGGTCAACATTTCGCGGTGAGACCCCTTAATAATTGTACATCGGTGGATGGAGAAATTAACCAGGAGTGTTTTAATATAATACAATTATAGCGTCACCGTACAAATTGTTGCATAAAATTGATATAACGTCAGTCCAGTGGCGTTATTAAAACAGCGTAAAACGACGCATAATTATCACGACGTCCCTCAAAAAATGACGTAAAATATAGCGTTAATTTTCATTTCAAGTCGATTTTTGGTCAACATTTTGTGGTAAGACTCCTTGATATTTTTACGTCGATGGAAAGAGAAATAATTCAGCAGTGTTTTGATATAACAAAATTACACGGTCACCGTGCAAAATGTTGCATGGCATTGATATAACGTTAGCGTACTGACGTTATAAAAACAACGAAAAACGGCACTCAGTCGCAATTAAAATGCACTGCGTTATCGCGGAGTGCTGTATTGACAGTTTAATTTATATTCACGTTATAGGCCGTGAGCTGGGCTTTCCAATGATTACCTTTATAAAGCGATCGATAAGTGTATACACCCGACGCTTGATAAAACCTTCAAAACGCTCTAACGCCGCCATACCCGTACAGGACGTTAAATAATTATAAAATTCTTCAATATATTTTTTCCAAAAATATATCTTTGGAAACTAAAGATTTTGTACTTTTAGCCATCAAAATTTCATTCAAATCGGTGCGAAGTCGACAATTTTTATATGACGTCGCGCAAAGGTAGCGACTCACCTTAATGAATATGACAGCGTATTGGGGGTTTATATGTACATCAATCCATGTTTGCTTGTCAGTTCATAAACTGACTTACGTATATTAACAGTATTATTTATTAACATTGATTGATGTTTTAATAATGAAATTCTGATAATTAGGGCAGGTTTTGACCCGATTTTTTTACTGAAATACGAAATCCACGAATTTACGTCCCCACGAAATGGTCTTTTTCAACAAAACCACGAAATTTCATCCCATGAAATTAAATAATTTTACAGTAGTTCTCAGTAGCGCTTGGACAGGCCCATGGTGTCTCTTATTTTATATCCATGCCGCATACCATCAGAAAAGAGGTATGAAGATTGATCTTTATAAATATAAGATTAATTAATATTGACTAAGAAAAGCAGTTCTACCTTTTTTCATCCACCTTCTATCACCAATCTCGCCATGCTCGCATCTTGAAAATCGGTCTCCATGTCCTTCATGTACATCAGTTACATTGCTGAGGATGGATAACCATTTCTGCTGGACAAGCTCCCCATCACCATTACTGCTTGCTGCACACCAGTACAAGTGGTTGCTCACTGATCTTGCCCAAGCATGAACTTTCTCGCAGCCTTTCTTCTTCCCAGCCGCTTCCAGCTTCTTGAAAACACTTATAAATTGAAGAAAAAAACATATTGGTCAGCTGTATCAGGTTTATTAATACTGGTACCGTCATATACTATTGTATAACACAGCATAAGCAGTCCCGTTGAGCAGGACAAGTAAATATTGATTCTGAATAGACAAGCTTGCTGAACTGAGCCCCCCAAAAAGGAAAGCAACATGTTGTCAATTTTATGGTCAGTTGTGCAGACCACAATCATATCGGATTTTTGATCATTGCAGTCTTTCAGGTAATGATTCTCATTGACCTGAATCAGATTAAGCGCGAATGGAAACCTGTACGCGTAACACCAGGCAATTAGACTCCTTGCCACCAATAAACATAAAATTTACAAACAATTGTTAGTCCATTAAGAATAGTTTCCTGATAAACAGTTAGAAAATGACAAACAAAAGCATAAAGTGTTAAGAGTTATACTGCTCGTTAAAGATACAAATCTTTGTAAATCAATGAAATGTTCAGACTGGGGCAACTTGACGCTTTTCATTTATTTGATGATTAAAAACGACCAGTATTTCAGATACCGGTATTCGTTTTTATTATGTAAAATGTCAAAAATGCCAAATTTGGTGTTAAATACAAATATTATGAAAATTAATATCTGACCAGTATCTTGTACTGTAAGCATATAATTTCGAATTTGGACACGTAACTAAATCTGCAGTAATTATGCATATAGGGTATAAAATAAAGGAAAAATAATCAAGTTGAGTGATTTGAGAAAAATGTTTCAAATCCTAAATTTAAATTATGGTTTAACAAATAAATTGGTACCTTTTGCAACATGCCAAACGTCAAACCAGTGAATAATATCGGGATGGTGTATTCTCATATACTTTTTTACTGAACTATGACGATCTGTCACCAAATGGGTAATTTCGACATTTTGTAGGGTGAGGAATGCCAATGAACGCTGTTACCCTTCTAATTCCTTGGCATACGAATTCTTCACTTCATTGCTCTCAAGAAAGAATACAATTATTCACTAAAAAGTAAAGAGGTAAAACTTTTTAACATGTACCTTGAGCAGTGCATTGACTTGTAAAATGTTTATATTACTAAGTATACAAACCAACAATATAGAGAGACTGCTTCGAGTTTCAAACCTAGATTTTTTTTTTCATAGCATTGGTGTTAGTCCTTGCTTGCCGTTTGCCTTTACGTAACTTGCACAAAGGTAACAAATACAAGTCTCAACTTATATCTTCTCAAGGCTTCAGATTAGGAAGGAAATCCAAAGACCAACTATAGACTAAGTTGGGAATTGCTGTTTTCACTAAGTTAATACTTAAAATGTACCTACTGTACTGTACACTAATTAAATATGTACTTTGGAATATCATAAGCAGTTATTATAAGACTGGTTATTTGTATGTAGAAAGTTTACTGGGGCACGACCCAGAACCAGGCATACTACACCAAGAACTTGCTGCATCACACTTTGCACAGTACATGCTACACGTAAGCTCAGCACCTTTCACATGTTTTTCAATGTTTATCACAGTACTACACAATTCACACTTATGAAGTAGCTTATCAAGTTCCGACTCATACACTATGAACTTCCTATTCCTATTAGAATTAACACAGTCAACCGATTGATCACCCTCTGAAATTTCCTCGGAATCACTATCCGGAACCCACGATTCATCAACAATATCATGTCGACCACTTAGTACACTTAACTCACTGATGTCACATGCATCAAAGCTGATAAGCTCTGGTAATCGGACTGCTTCAGATGGCACATCATTTTCCCAGTCAGTCTGTGTAGACATATATGTCACGGACGTATGCGTCTGTGTACTCTTCACATTGCATGCCGGCAAATAAATAGATAAAACTTAAAACAGTTCCCTGGACCTTTGAGCTTGGGACCTTGGTCTTGCGCATGACATACCGTCTTGGTGTGGTGAATATTTGTACCAAGGATCCGTTCATATTATACAGGGCTTTAATACACTTGTTACTATATATAGTAACAAAAATGAGCGTATTTGCGGATGATTATGATCATCACGTGATTGATTATTTCCTATCCGCTCGGTCCGCAATCTCATAATCATAATCGGACCGGTTGAACGGGTGCACGTTACGTTATCTATGTAAACATGACGTCACGTTGGAGCCAAAATGACGTTACGTTGCTCATATGCAAGATTTCTTTGCCAATTTTATTTACTCTTTTATGCATTTTACACATTTTATTGTTTACAACCTTAGTGTATAGCTGCATCAGTAATATTTACGTTATTTGTTCTCCATAGATATAATGAATCGAACAATTGTATTTAAGACTTTATACACTTCAGAGCCTGGTCGGAAGTTGATAATCTGCCCGAAATGAATAGTCACCCTCGGGCTAAAGCGGATTATCGCCTCCCTGCCCGGTTGCGTCGTGTATTAAACTCTATATGTATCTATTTTTTTATATTTTATGGTCAGTAATATAATATTTGTATTTGTCCATGTACTTTAAATTCTATTTGTTATACTGTTTTAATTGATACATTGTTATTTTGAATGCTTCATATCCATTTTTTTATAAAATAAAAAAAATATGCTCCAAGATTTGGTTTCCTCACGGTCCCCCCCCCGGGCGGCAAAATATTGACTGATGATCTAATAGTTTGAGCACATTGTGTTTTTCACATATTATATATTTTATATGATATATTTATCGTAACATGATATTATACATTATCAAAAAGAAAACATCAATTTCATATTTACATACCCATTTTGGTGTTTGACTCTGAACAGAGAAACTTGTACTATATGTCACTTGGCTTTGATCAGCAGCCACATATGCCAGAGTATTCAGATCACCCATGTCATATAAAGGTGTAGCTATAAGAGGACCCTCTAGATCTAACGTCATAGATTCCACATGATCAGTAGGTTGTTCAGAATGAGATGAACAATCTGGAAAAGAAAATATAACTGATAGAGTATTCATTTTTTTGTAAAGGCGATAGAAGCGATATCTAAATATTGTTAGCCGATCAATTCACATTTTTGAAACATCGATCATACATGGGTAAATGAATGGAACAACATCCACAGTCATTTTTCCTACACACTTTACATGGTTGAAACGAAATAGACAAATTGTCAAAATGGTTCATTTGTTTAAACTCGAACTGAAGCAGCTGGTTCTATATCCCAGGTTTAATAATATACAGCATATATAGCTACATTGAACAAAATGAAACAGCCTCCTGTGCCCATAAAATTGGGAAAAATTAGAGCGACAATTCATAGAATCGGGAATCATTAAACAGATTGTTTCGGTTATTAATTGTTCAAATTTTGCTTTTTTCTATTGATTATTTTATTATCAAGGATTCCCCCCAACAGACATGGGTCCGAATACTTTGAAAAGTAATTGGTTATTAAATTGATTATTTAGACATTTTTTGATAATCGATTATTGATTAACAGACAAATAACTGTTAATCAATTAACTTATTATCATTAAAATTGATTGAAGTATTAATCATGTGATGAAAATTTCTATGTTGCATTATTATGTGACACAATTTCAATACATTTTAACAATTACAGTATTTTGCTAGCTTTTTTTAGTAATATTAAATGTGGCAAAGAAACATTTTCAACTCCCAATTTTATCACAATGGCTTACCCATCTGAACAATTTAGGAATTGAAACCTTTTTGATCCTTTTGTGATTACATTGGCATTCCACGAAGGTTTTGACCAATGTCATCACTCCCAAAAGGATCTAATAAACTCAGTACAAAAAGAAACGTAAGTGGTTTTAGGGTAGTATTTTTGATGTTGTGGGAAAAGTTCAGTTCCTATCGACATGATATTTTGCACAACCAATCAAAAGTTGTTTCTACATATTGTGAATACAAAAACACGTTGTTTTTTGCATTTGATGGTCCGGTGTTGCCCTTACTTGTAAAAACACGAGATTCACGTGCTACCAGTCTGCATGAATAATTTCCTTGCAGAAATCATTATATCCCTGTAGATAGTGGACAGCCACAGTTAAATAACGGTTCATAATTCAAATGTAGGCACTTGGAACTATGGGACGGCTCTCTGATGATGTCTGTTACCGGGTTATTTGTCTCCTCAGTGTTGGCGTCAATAAAACTGACGTCACATGACAGTTTAACTGTAGTCTTGACACAATATCCCGTCTACTTGAATGTTAAATGCAACGGTTAGTGTCAAAGAAAGACCAATACCCGATAGTCCGTGTGTTACTACGCAAAGACAGGATGTCTATATCTGGGTTGCACACCTGAGAAATCGCTTCCGCTTGACGACCAAATGAGCTAAACTCACCCTTGGGAACAATTGGTATGTGAAAAAGCCCTTTATTTTGAAAATTTCATTTTTTAACAAAAATCCTCCATTTTTCGTTTTGATGTTTTGATATTACATACTATTGACCATTTGTTTACATGTTACATTAAAATCACATTTTTTCCTGGATATGTATTCGTTCCAAGAACTCACTTTTGATGTGTGATTATGGAATAATAAACGTTTAGACGAGTATCTGTTTTGTTATCCATGTCCCGATTGTATGTAGAAAATGCCCATTACATTACAACTTACGTTTCTTTTTGTACTGAGTTTAAATTTAAAACCTAAAAGTTTAGATGTGCTTAGTATTTGAAGCTTTACATTCTCTTGTAAAAGTCTATATGATTGCAGTCTGTGAATTTGGGATTTCAAACTACTTGCCCTAATGGGCTAAAAAGAATACCCGGTCGTTTTCCTATATTTATATATACTGACTCGATGCATAATTACTGCAGAAATTACTTGCCTGAATCAACAATTACGTGTCCTCAACAACCTGACAAGGGCTAATTTGCAGACTGCGATTGAATTGCTAACAGTCTACGAATTTAGGATTTGAAACTTGTAACTATTAATAATAAACAATTTGAAATGATTATTAGGCCTATAGTGATTTCTTTAATTGTACTCTACAAATGTATATATTATTTAAGAAGTTATTTGTCTTAGTTGAACAATAACTTAGTATTAGTCACAGACAACCAGATACAAAATTTACACACAGTGCAACATGAACTTTGACACAGGATGCCCAGAATGCACCGTGGATATTTTACAGGACCGACAAAGATTTATGTGCCAATCTCATTTATTTACATTACTCTAATTTTGCAAGAAATATAAAATAAAACATAAATAAGTGCATTACTATATGTATTTTATCTGGTGTTTCCAGCCAATAAAGCCGCATCATTTAAAAGTCGTATATTGGGAGGGATTCAAACCCATGAAGTTGAACAGCGCATTTTAATTTCTATACACTCAGTCATAAATGTAAACACAACAACATAAAAATGCACATAGTAACCTCAAATTATGAGCAAGACAACTTTCATTGTATTTAAAAGTTACTCAAAAGCTCATCTATAAAATAGGCTTCACCACAACCAGTTCACCCTCAAAACAAACACAGACTGTATGAAGCCATTATACGTCTTCATTCAGCCTCTGTTTACTATCAGGTGACTTCATGTCACTGAAATAATCACTCCCCCTCTCTGACAGGGGCAATATAATAGTAACAGTTGTTCGGAGGAAACTTTGAAACACAAGAACAATACAAATATAGACATGGACACACTCATTCAATTAATGCATGTTTATTTTGTACATGATTGGAATTTGTATATCATAACATTTATTAGATGACTTACTTGCCCAAGGAAAATTTTTATAACCAATATGTCTTATTCTTATTGTTTAGCCAGTTACATAGGCTAAATATTTGACCTACTTTTCTCAGCAGGTGTGTGTAGAGTGCTACTTGCATATAGTTGTACAAACGGTTTGCAGTGTTGCCTATATATGTATAATATATATTTTTACAGGACTCAAGAGTTTACAATTGACACTTCCATGGTTAATAATTATGTATGTCACATGAAGAGCTATAGATAAGCTGCATATTGGGGTAATTAACCAATTCCTAATACATGGTTCATACAAAATTCTCACACCATATTTCAAGGACTATTCAAGGACTTTTCAAGGTAGATTATGCATTTTCAAGGCGTTTTTTGCAACAATCACCATGGTTAAATTTTACGAAAATGCAATAATTTCTTGTTATACCCGAAAGTGCTTAATTCATCAAATAACAGTGACATTCCCACTCACACATGTATGTACTTTTATTTTTGAGAAAAAGAGCATCAACAAGCTTTTATGGATATTCAAGGCTGTTTCCCTGAATTCAAGGATGTTCGGTTAAATTCAATTACCAATTTGGCATTTTTTCAAGGCACTAAATTCAAGTACTTTTCAAGGCCTGTATGAACCTTGCAATAGATTTTGAGAGGAGGGAGTAAGAAAAAGCAACTTTAAGACAATCTGAAATACCCCAATCTGAATAAAATCATACCCTCAAACCTGCTACGCATGAGGTAAGGAAGATCAAGTACTTTAGTCAGAAAATGTTATATAGAGGATCTTGCATGAGTGCTCATTACATACGAGTTTTATTAAACGAGTGGACAAAATGATATGACACGAGGCTTTGCCGAGTGTCATATTGTTTTTGTCGACGAGTTTAATAAAACTCGTATGTAATGAGCACGAATGTAAGATTCTATTTATCACATAACCTTAGAAAACGCTCAATATTGTTCAGAAGGATGATGTGCGCTGCATATGTTTCAGCCAAAATTTTGCGGTACAATGAGCGCGACGTCATGGTGACGTTGATATTATTCTGACGTCAGTGACGGATCAATGCATGGATTGGCTAACGTCACGTCAAGCTAATTTAAATATTTATTGCACGGTCTGGGAGTGCCGAACGATATTTACGTCACGGCTTTACGGCACTCCTGGACCACAGGTTATGTGATAAAGTGAAAAACAGTACATCAAAGATCATTTAATTACCCTATTAGTTTGATTAAATACCCAATTAAAATTGTCAAAACCCAAACAAAATTGAAACTTGGGGTCAAATACTCAATGGACAAAAACCTTATCTGTAGCTCTGGTAAAAATTGGCAGATTATCATCTATATTCCTGAATTTTCAAAAAATCGTATTACAATTTCCTGAGATTCTATAAATATCTGCTACATTACACAGCAATACATACTGGTCAGTACTGGTGCTTAAAGGTGCTGCCTCACAGATCGGGCTAAAATTTTTATATGACGTAATTTTCCTACCTAACCAAGTATTTATATAATAGAAAGTCACTGGTGGTTGCTTTATGAAAGATTTATGGCATATAAGCAACTTAAATCACTCTTGATATTTGGCACTCAGTATTTTCTGTTTACAAATATCGCAGTGTTTTCTTCCAAAATGTTCTGTGAATTATGTAATTCACACATAATCAAACCGTAACTTATAAACTGTGAGGTATTCGGTTTGTTTCGCAATTCGTTATCATCGATTGGAGACACATTTAAGGCAAATCACTTAGATAGTAGTGCTAATTCTATAGGGTATTAATACCCTATAGAATTTTGGGTGTAAATTACTACAAAATGCCGATGTTTCCCAAGTTATTTTTATGTCAATGTGGTTGTTTATGGCATATACAGGAAACTATACCAAAATTACAGGAATATTTGACAATTTAACCCCTCTAATCCGGACCCCTCTAATCCGGAAACCCCTCTAATCCAGACAAATCAACTGGTCCCAAATGTTGTCCTTCATGTTGTTTTGTTTAATACAGATTTGTTTTGTTGAATAAATATGATAGAACAATCTGAAGCATCTAGTTAGTGTGTTTGTGTGTTTTATGCAATACATGAACACAATATAATCCCTTCCAAGTATGAGGGTTACCAAATAAAATAGGCTGAAGGGTTTTAATGTATAAAAATAGAAACCCCTCTAATCCAGAAACCCCTCTTATCCGGACTTTTTGTCTGGTCCGGACAGGTCCGGATTAGAGGGGTTCCACTGTACACCAATACGTGAGGCAGTCCCTTTAATGCAACCGTCAAATTAAGCTCAAGTCAATTGAAACCACAGCCCCCCCCCCCCAAACCCCGGGGATAGGCGGGGAACTGTCCGAACAGTCCTGTGTTTATGACTTTCCTATGTCCCTGTACTCACCCAGCTTTTGTTTTGCGGCAAAATAGCGGGACAATATAGCGCCTTGATGTATAGGGCAGACAGAAAATTTACCTTGGGTGTAAAAAAGTAAAAATCCACGCTATTATAAGGGGTTGGAAGGAGTGGTTTCAATTGACTGGTGCGTAACTGAACTAGGTCATCCGGCCGGGGCGTTCACTGTGGTCATGCAGGGCTTATTTCCTTCTATAGCAGGGCTGTTTCCAGGTTGCTTTCCTTCGGGATAACTCTTTAAATTCATGCAGTTTTCCACTTAAATCCAATTTACATAAAGTTTTTTCTTCCCCTTTTGCAAAAATGATGACTTATTTTCCCCCAGACTCAAGGAAAAGGCCCCTTCCCTTACTCTTGAAAAAAGCCGTCATGTAGCGTGGCCAGTGATTTTTCTTGAACATAATTAGACATTTAAAATTGGGAAATTTTAGCGCAACGTGAATTATTAAAAAAGATTGTTTTGGTTCAGTTGTTCATACTTTGCTATTTTCTACTGATAATACTCTAGTCATATGGGGCAATGACTTTTGAAAGTTTGAAAATCTATTGTTTTGACTTCGAAACAGCTATACTGTAGTTGCTGTTTGAAACCAGCGAGCACAATAAGGAAAAAATATACATACTTTTTGGGGAAAATGGAGGTTAATTTGCTAGGGGAAAGTGCCTGTATTCGGCCAAAAAAATCACTGGTGGCTGTTCACTTCTAAGGCATATCATTTGTTGAGGCTGGGTAATTCAACAACAACATTTTTCTTTTTCAACTAAGTCATATTGCCTATTGAAACTAGGTCATCCGACTGGGGCGTTCACTTTGGGTATGTAGCATGGTTGTTCACTTAGGCGTATCTCGACTTGTTAAGACATTTTACTAATTGAAACTGAGTTATTCGGCTGGGGCTTTCAGCTTTTTTATTACTGAAACTATGTCATTCAGCTGAAACCATGCCATTCAGCGTTTTTATATTTTTATTTAATACTTTAGGACTTAAGACAGATGAAACTATGTATTTCAGGAGTTTTACTGTTGTAACTATGTCATTCAGCGTGGGCATTGTTTACTGAAACTATTCCATTTAGCTTTTTAACAGCTGGGACTAGGGCGAGTCATTTTCTTGTTCGACTGTGTGATAGGTATTGTGACATCAGGGCTTTTTTCGCTGAATTGTAAGACTCAAGAGGTATACATGTAGGCTCTTTTGTTTCATGCAAATTTAGCGCTAAAATTCTCCAAAAAAAGGTGCAGAAACTTTTCAAATTGTGAAATAATTTTTTTCAGATGTTAACTCATTTTTTGTCCACTTGTCCGAAACATGCATGTACAAATGTATCTATGATATAATACTTTATATTAATGCACCAGTCAATATTATGCCCGCCCGGGGGCAGCGGGGATACAGGGGGAATTAGACGACCTGATCGACTCCGAATCCTGGGGAATAGACTTTCGTCCGGGAATTTTGACACCGCGAAAGGCGACAGTGATACTTTTATTCGTGTTTTTATTGAAGTACCCAGATGAAAAACTGCCAACTGCGGTGGGGATTTAGACAGTAAGCATTGTCTCCCGGTGGGCAAAATATTGACTGGCGCATAAGTTTAGTACAGTAATGTATGGTTAAATTTTATCTAGGTTTGATTTGTTTGGTGCTTTGTGGTGAAGTTAACTTTACAAAACAAAGACGCCAGTTCTAATTGTGATGGGGCCTTTAGGGAATTGTGAAGGGGCCTTATATAGGCCCCTCGAATATAGAGTAGTGAAAATAAGACCTGGCATTGTACGCTTTTATAGGTCATTCTATGTGGGCATTCCGAATTCGGCTTTTGATTGCTGAAACTAGTTCATGCTGGGACTTGGAATGAGGATTTTCTCTGGTCCGGTAGTTTGTTGGACATGGTGCCTCACTGCCTTGAACGTTTACTGCGCTTGACTGGTGGTTAAGTTGAGTGCTGCCCTCCCTGACCGACTTAATTCATGTATTATCTTTTTACTAACTATCAAATAGACTTAGAATAGAATATTTTATTTCACCAATCACGGGTCATGTAAAATGACATAAATAATCAATAGATAAAACTTAATGCATTGAACATAATATACATAAACCATCAATAAAGCATGGTAGAAATGAGGATATGAAGATGAATAAAGCTTAATTCGTATTAGTGATAACACAAATAATATAGGAGTACTAATGTCAAAGTAAGAATAAAATATAAACTAAAGTTAACTTGTACAAAAACGATATCATACACTTAATAAATTTCATAGAACAAATTTAACATTCAAATTCAACATTCATTATTCAACGGTCTGACAAATTTGTGTTAGCCAAAAGAGCAGTTCTTTTCTCATATATATCAAGTAAAAACTTAGAAAATACATTCAAGAATCTGTTGTCCTCAGGTGATATTAACCAGACAAACTTTTGGTCTTTATTTAACAAAACAAAGTTTTTATTTAGTATCTCAACTTCTTGAAACAATGATTCTCTACTACTGTCAAGACTTTTACAACACATAGAGAAATGAATTTCGTTTTCTATTAGACTAACAGAGCAACAATTACAAAACCTTTGATCTGGTGGAATATTTCTATATCTACCTGTTTCTATATTCAGTTTGTGTGCACTTATCCTAAACTTTGTAAAAAAGGTTCTTGTACCTTTGTCTTTTATATGTCTAAAGTAGGGTTCTCTACAAAAGCTATGCTTAAATAACGAGTAAGTTCTAAGTTTCCCTTCATTACCTGAGATATTCAGACACCTGTTGATTTTATACATGTTTACTAACTTAAAAATCTAGTATCCATGCTACTTACAGCTAAACAATGTGAACAAAATTAAAGTGTTTCATCCTCCTGAAGAAGACCTTGTTAGGTCGAAATATTGAGAAATTAGAGTGATCTATCTACAAATATTACTAACTTAAGTTTCAAAATATTCACGAAGTTCTTATTAGACAGGTGAGCATCAGAAATATCTATATGCTTGAAACAATGATGTACTGAGGAGACCCAGCTAGCCTTATTATTAACAAATAATATATTGCTTTCAGCAAAAGCAGCAGACAAAAAATTACTAAATCTCCACACCGCGGTCTTTGGTAGAATGTTACAAAATTACATATAACATCAATGTACAATGGGAACCTGCCTAGTTCACCACATACCGCTTCATTTGATGCTTTCTTGCGAACACCTAGAACATATTTCAAAAATTTTACAAGCATTTTATCACAATTCATATTTTTAAAAGATTTCAATAAAATAAAATAATAAAAAATAATATACCAGATTTATATAGCGCCCTTTTCATGCGAACGCACGTTCAAAGGCACTTTACCCATGTTGCAGCCACAAGGGCGCAGGTGCATCCTCTACCAGTGCAGATACAGCATGATCTTACCAGAGGGACAGACTGAGAGAAAGCCCCAGAAGGGAGAGAGAGACATTAGATACCTGTAGACATGGCCGGCGCTGCAGAGGTGCGCCTAGCTCTTATTTCTGGTTCTTTAATGTGCCCGGTGTATAGCACCGATACACAGCTTCCTGGCACTTCCAGATACTTTGCAGACCACACGGCCAGATACAGCGGGAAATATTATAAATATTTCAGAAATGTCAAGTTCCGATGCCAGGGATTGAACCCACGACCTCTGAATTGACAGCCCAGTGCGTTATTACTGAGCTAATAAAGTATAGTCTGTTTTAATTAGAATAGAACTATATGTATTTGGGGTTCCCCAAATCTCACTACCATACAATAGAATAGGTTTCCGACTATACGGGCCTTTTAACGTTTTAATGCTGTTATTAAAGGCTGCTAAAACTATGTAGTTCAGCAGTTTTACTGTTGTAACGGAATCTTTTCTATTCAGCTTTTAAACAGTGGGACGGGGATGTTTAATTATTTGGTCGGTAGTGTGTTGGGCACTTCTTCATTTTAAGTTTTCTGTCAGCTAAAACTAGGCATTATAGTCCTTTTGCTGTGGAAACTGGGTCATTCAGCTAGTTATAATTTATTTTACTTTTCGACGGCTTGGACTTGGGCGCATCTGCGCTTGTTTAGTTGGGCATTGTGTCTTTATGTGTTTTATGTTTCCTGTGCTCGGTTGGTTCAGTTGGGCACTGTGTTTTGTGTGTTTTTAATGTTTTCTGTGCTCGGCTGGTTAAGTTGAGTGCTGCCTTCCCTGTCTGACTTAATATAATCTTTTTACAGTATGATAAAAAAGATGTATTATACTGTTAGCATTTTGGTGTAAATGGCCAAAAACTTTACTAATTTTAAAACTTGCTTTCAAAGCTCTTTTATAAAGATCGTCCTGGCAGTAGCTAAATGTTCCAGACGATGCAAAAATAATTCCAATGTATTTATATCTATTTGCATGTTGAACCACAACTCCATTAAAAAGGTATTGCTCATTTGATAGCTTTCCGCTTTTGCAAAACGTCATGATATGTGTCTTCTTAAGATTAACAATAAGACCATTATTTTCACAAAACAATGATATCTTATTCAAACACTTCTGCAAAACTTTCGAGGTTGTTGACAACAATAACAAGTCATCAGCATACAATAGACAGCTAAATTTCATATCATTAAGACACACTTGGTCATCATCACTATCAAAAAGAGAAGCAAGTCTTTAATAAACAACTTGACTAGATTCGGACTTAGGTTGTCCCTTGGCGGACCCCCATCTGTGGAGAAAAGAATTTTGTTAATTTATTTCCAACTTTGTGATGTGCATTGTGTTTGACTGGTACATACTTTTAATAACATTGTAAAAGGGACCAGATATACCAATAGTACATAGTTGATATAAAAGAAGGGAGTGAATAACATTATCGAACGCTTTAGCAAAGTCTACAAAACATGTACACAGTTTAGCTCCCTTGCTGAAAAATTTATTTATCAAGGTTTTAACAACAAACAAGTGATCAGACGTTCTTGCATGAGGTTGAAAACCAATTTGTGCCTCATTGATAACACCATTATCTATAATTTTTTGCAATCTATTATTCATTATACAATTAAAAACTTTTGATAAACATGGCATAACTGATATACCCCTATAGTTCCTAGACTTATGAATAACTAATGGCAATTTAATTTAAAAAAAGGAGAATTTACCAAATATTTCCTGAGATTCATGATGGCATGTTTGGCCATTTAAATTGTAATTTCAAGTTTTCATGACCCAACCCAGTTTATCATGACAAATTGGCCATCGGGCCACCAATTAATGTCCCACACCGGAATGGGCATACAAAAGAATATATTATAAATTTAATTGTTTTCATTCCTAGGTCATAACTGTACATGCAAATATTTTAGTCAATAATTGTAATGACATCTTTACTTAGAAGCCTTACTCTCTATTTTAGTACATAAATAAATAAGCCGAATATCATATATCAAATTCGATCAGAATAATTTACTTTCCGGCTCTACCGGTGATCTAAGTAACATTATATCCGAGTAAAAGTTGCACCGAAAAGCAAATATATTTATACCTCAAACCAGAAACGTATACGTTCCAGCTCAAACAATTGTTTGATGTTGGTAGTACTGTGTTTGATGTTGGTAGTACTGTGTACATTTACGGCGAGGAAAGAATGAATATATAGAGGATATTTGTTGATTTTGGTGTAAGATCGTATTTTATTTCACCGAGTGATCACAGAAAATCAATATTTTCAAGAGTGGCGTAGCCACGAGTGAAAATATAATTTTATGTGATCACGAGTCTTTCACCAAAAATCAACAAATTTTCTGTTTATTATATGCTTCAATTTCTCTTAAAAGGGTACCGTAATTGGCCTAATTGGAAAAATCACGTCGAAATTGGAACGTCACGACGTGACAATTGTGACGTCATGATGACGTAACGTACATTTTAAAGCCCGGCGTCGTTGACGTTACGTTTCTTTTTCTGAACGATACTGGAACCAGCTTCTAAAACAGTGAAAATAACAAAGTGGTAATTTCACTGTTATTTTCACTGTTATTTTCACTGAAAAATCGCCGTAATCCATTGAAAGCAAATAATAAACATTTATCTTAGCCCAGGAAACATCATTTGTATCAACATACTATAATTATTTGCTTTTCGGCTCTATATAGGTCTGTATATTTATATCTCATTAGTTATTGGTCATTTGGTGTAGGTACATTATACGACGTTGAAATATTGAAGATGTGAAATTATACTTTGAAAACTGTCAAACAAGTGAAAGTTTCAAATTTATGCAGATAGGCCTATATATATATAATACGTCTTTTATAAAAATTGCAAAAATAGAAGTTGTGCACCAGCTGAATACCATTTAAAATTTGATCGATGTAATTTGCTTTTCGGCTCTGTAGAGTACCGAAAAAGCAAATTTGTAGCTAAGCCTTTTAATATGATGTATACATGTATATCAAATTCATGCAGTATAATGAAGTATTAATCTATTATATATTTGCAGGATACGCCAGGTAATGAGTGGTTATATACTTCCGACAGACTGCATGCAATTAAATTGTAAAATGTGAATAAATTATGATCACGAGAAAGAAGTGTTGGTTTTGTATTTTGTACTGATGTGGTTATTTCCAAAATCAGTATTCGAATATTTATATAATTTTTTAGAACGGGATTCGAATGAATAACATCCACACTACCTTCTGTAATATTTCTCTATATTAACGTTCAAATCAGCGCAATATGAAATTTATTAATGCTTGACTATATTATTTCTCTACGTTACCGTTAGTGTCACCATAATATGCGATGCATGATGTATACCTACAACTGTGTTTCTTTCGTTATTGGTAAGTACTATAATAATAATTTAACAATTTGATTCGTGTAGAAATACATATACTCTTTATTTCTGTCGCTTTTATGTATATACATAATAAAAAAACATTTTACAAAACATTAAAAATGTTCATAACTATTCAACACAGACTTGTTATAAGAGACCTTTAAATTGGCACTACAATTTTCTACCACATTTAATTAATTATATACAACGTGCGAACAATACAATAGTTAAACAGTAGCTGTGGTCAGTCTTATACTAAAAATACCTTTATTTATTTCATCACCATCCGTTTAAGCAATTACACACCAGGGGGATAACAAGCCGAGAACGTGAACACAATCTGTCATGTTGTTAATTGGGAGATTAACTGTGGGGGTAATAAATTAGACTTTTCGATTGACAATTATACAATTTTACTCGGCAACAATTATTGTTTTCAGTCCCAGTTTCTTATCAACTTGCAATGATACTGACGGGAAATGAGAAATTCTGTATTTATATTTCTCTATATACATAAACATCTTATAAAAAATGAATTCATATAGTTTAAGTAGCAAGTACTGTGTGTGGTTGTGATAGCGACAAATGTGCATCATAAAATCTACACTTAGTGCGAAATGCAGTAAATTAATTCAATTTGATTAATGTAATGAACTAGGAAACCTTTGAAATATAATCCGTCTATGACTGACATTAGTCGGTCATTTAAGTAATCAAGTAATATGAAGGAGTTGGCTACTACTGCCTAGTGTTTAATAGTGAATTATGGGAGACCCGCAACAGGAATATCAAGCTTTCTAATAACGAAATCAATAAAATACTATAGTATGAGTAAAACGACATACCTGAATATTATTCGTTGATCCAGCCCATTGAACATTGTTTGTTTGCCATTGTATAGTATTTGTTATGATTATCACATACTTACGTGCTAGAGGCAATTATGAAATTCTCACTGATACAGAACAAAATGATTGTATAAATTCTTTATTTTTTTCTGTCTCATTTATGTACATGCATGAAACATTTTACTAATCACAAAACAATTATAATGAGCATATTCATTCAATAATGCAAAATCATACCTATTTTGATGGATAGACGACAGTCAGCGTTCATAAACATAATTTCTTAAAATTTAAAATTACAGAAAATGAAACTAATTCAGGAGCTCATTTGGTTGACAATTTCCGAAGTATATATTCTTATCATCTTCACCATTTCATACCGGAAAGTTTGATCGGAACAGGTGTTTCGAGTCGTATAATTTACCTAAAATACACAAAAATATCACAGTCAATAATTGTTAAAATGCAAATTTGCTTTTTGGTGCCTCATTTAGTCTGATAGAATTATATTTGATCACCGGTAGAGCTGGAAAGCAAATTATTCTGATCGAATATAAATCTATACATAAATCTTACACCGACCATGTATATATTTATTGTTGGGCCAGAACAGCATGCTATCAGCAGGAGATCACTATCATTGTTTATCTAGGTTCATAAAACACTGGTCAATGTAATTAACAAAAGGCCACATCTGCTGAAATTCAATAATGTGCTACATGTACTGTACACTAGAAAATATGTGTCATTTTATGTACAAAAATTAATGTTTAATTGATCACCGATAGAGCCGAAAAGCAAAATACTGATATGATTTTTCATGATATTCGACTTCGACTGGTACACTTAGCCAGACAAATACTAATATGTTGGATACATAAAACTTGCTTTCCGGTACAAAATATAGTGTTTAATTGATCACCGGTAAAGCCGGAAAGCAAATTACTGATATCATTTTACATGATATTCGACTGGTGCACTTAGTATGTGTAACTTTTCATTACATGCCATGCATCCATACCTGCAAATATAAATTATTGTATATATGCTATATTATGTTGAGACACATGCAGTGACGTAGTAATTACATGAAAGTTCTTTAAACCAACTTGCTTTCCGATACAAAAATTAACGTTTAATTGATCATCGAAGAAGCCGGAAAGCAAATTACTGATATATTGTTTATGATATTCGACTGGTACACTTAGACAGGCATACATGTACGCTTTTATACTAATATGTTGGATACATAAAACTTGCTTGTTTAATTGATCACCGGAAAGCAAATTACTGATCTAATGTTTCTTGGCATTCGACTTGTGCTCGGCTGGCTAAGTATAGTGCTACCTTCCATGTCTGACTTAATATTATCCTTTAGTATGTGTAACTTTTCATTACATGCCAGGCATCCAACATGCAAATATAAACTATTGCATATAATATACTATATTAAGTTGAGACTAATGTAGTGGCGTAGTAATTACATCTTTAAAATATTGGCGCACCAGCCGAAAAGCAAATTACTCGGTTGGACATCAGCTATTTATTCTACTGGTACATTATGTATCAATTTATTCATTCGCTTATTAATATTTACCATACGTGTTAATCATATAACACAGCAGTTTGTAACCTAAAATATGCATGTATAACATGTTATGACCCAGGAATGAAAACAGTTAAAGTTATACTTCATTACACATTCCGTAAGGTAGTAAAACTGTAATTACATGAACATTTATTTAAACTAATTTGCTTTCCGGTTCAGGACTGGTACTCTTAGACAGACATACATGTATACTTTAAAAGGTTGATACTGATTAATACAATATGCTTTTCGGCACACCATTTACTCTAGTAGAAGTATACATGTACATGATCACCGGTAGAGCCGAAAAGCAAATTACTCTGATGGACATCAGCTATATATTCTACTGGTACAATATCGTATCAATTTATTAATTCGCTTATTTGTGTAATCACATAATACATGGAGCAGTTTTTAACATATATAACACGTTATGACCTAGGATGTAACAGTTAAACTTACAGAAATGTACACGTTCGCTGTTTTCATGCCGGAAAGCATTTGGATAGACATCAATATCTCTACTTGATGAGATTTGTATTTTTCTTTTGTAAATATAGCACATATACTAAGTAGGTGCATAAGCCCTTATTTAATTATACGAAACCCCAAATGCGTCCCTAAAACCAACTCTTACTGAAATATAATACATTGTACAGAAAATAATTGCTTTCCGGCATTTCGGTGCTTTCCGGTGCTTTCCGGTGCTTTCCGGTGCTTTCCGATGCTTTCCGGTAATTCGGTGGAGCGGACTGACACTGACGCCATAGGCCTATATAACATAATGTCAAAATGCTAGGCATCGTTGGGGTTGTATGTTGATGCTCAAGAGAGACAGCCCTGTACTTCTTTAGGAAGAAGAACACAATAAAAATAAAACAGAGCAAGAAAAAAGAATGGCCAGATCTAGACCTACCTCGATTTTCCGTCGTTTCGATTCGATTCTAGATGCAGACATCCTAGCTGGCTTAGTTGTCTTGTGAAGAAAAATGGTGGGCATGGCATTGTCTTTCAATCGTGGTAAATTCTTCGATTTGAATCCAATTTTTGTAAGGAAATTCACAGACGTACTACGCTCCATCTCGCTTTCCTCGAAGTGTAGCGAACACAGTATGTGATGGCGTTTCCGCTCAAAAAGGCCTCACTTACTCCCGTTGCCTCGTCCAATGTTCTCTACCCAAACTGTTTTTAACTGTTTATCCGTAGGAAATCGAAAAAAACTCACTTTCTGTCTTCCCGACCGGGAATTGCACCCATAGGCCGCACAAATCACCATTTTCTCGAGTCGAGCTTAAAATCCCGCCGCACGAATTTAACAACAATATCACGGATATTCCGAAGTAACACGACACTTACAGATGTATAAAAACAAAAAACATAAAATATTAAAATGATTCACGACACAAATTTATAACAACACGCTTCACAGAAGGCTTATACGGTAATGGCCGTAGAACAGACGAAAATCGAGTTGCGCATCGATGACGTCACAAACAAAGGGAGAGAACCCGGTAGGATTTTTAGCGATCTTTATTGATCGGCAAATTAAATCGAATGAAACCATCGGAATTGTCGAACTTGCGAGGTTTATAATTGTAGCATGTGTTTTATATGATAAATATCTGAATTTTATTTCACCGAGTGATCATAGGAAAATCAATATTTTCACAAGTGGCGTAGCCGGTAGGATTTTTAGCGATCTTTATTGATCGGCAAATTAAATCGAATGAAACCATCGGAATTGTCGAACTTGCGAGGTTTATAATTGTAGCATGTGTTTTATATGTGATAAATATCTGAATTTTATTTCACCGAGTGATCACAGAAAATCAATATTTTCACAAGTGGCGTAGCCACGAGTGAAAATGTAATTTTCTGTGATCACGAGTGAAATAAAATTGATCTTACACCAAAAATCAACAAATTTTCTGTTTATTATATGCCTCAATTCCTCTTAAATAGGTGTCATAATTGGCTTAATTGGAAAAATCACGTCGAAATTAGAACGTCACGACGTGAGAATTATGACGTCATGATGGCGTCACGCATATTTTAAAGCCCGGCGCCGTTGACGTTACGTTTCCTTTTCAGCATGATACTGGAACCAGCTTCTTAAACAGTGAAAATAACAAAGTGGTAATTTCACTGTTATTTTCACTGTTTATTTCACTGAAAAATCTCCATAATCCATTGAAAGCAAATAATAAATGATAAATATCTATGGAAGTAGATAAAAAATTTGATTTATTAGATTTCATCGTATTTGACCTTTAAAATGGTATTTTTGTTACAGAACTCAATGAGTCTCAAAATTAGTTACTTATTTCAAACGCTTAGGGAAGTAAGAAGATCATATTCAATTTTAACAAAATAACTAATCGCAGATTACTTTAATAACTAGATAAATGTTGTCAAATAAGGTTTTTGATAACTTCTTAAGAGTTAAAAAATTCTCCACTCTACATTTCAATGGGCGTAAAATGACCGATAACGGCTAATCGAGGGAGATAATTTCGCAAAATGGCTTAGATTTTGTGAGTTTGTGGGTTCAACAATTTAAATTGACTCATATTAACTAAGTCTTGTACATGTGGCAAACAGTAACTTCGAAATAAAAGGAAATCTACAGAAAGACGAAAAGTGGGTGCAGGAAGTCAAAATCCAAATGTTCATGTATCTGTACATTTAAGCATCAAATTACGTTTTTAGTTCTGATGGTGTAGATTGACACGAACTTCGCCTACCTGTTTATGTTTGTCAAAGAATAAAATGTTAAAGTTAGGCATTTATTTTGTTGATACATGTATCGTAGGAGGTAATTTTAAAAGCCATTATGTATATCCGTTGTTTATAATGATTGAGGGTCGTTTAAAAAATTTTTTTTTTGAAATTATAAGGATTAAAATACCATTTGTTGTAGTTCACCGATGTGTAAAGACCCGATCTGAAGGCACATATTTAACAAAACGCCTCTTCGGGGCTTTACTCAATGTGTTCCTTCAGATCGAGTGTTTACACATCGGTGAAGGCACACATTTAACATAAAGCCCAATAAAATTCACATTAGAACAGGTGTATTGACAAATTATGGTAGCCATCTCAGACGCCATAATGGATTTTCGAGTCCGTACCACGCGGTGATAATTTATGCTGGCAGTTCTATACAGTACATGCATTTTTCGGTGTATCACATTTTACTTTTGTCGAACCCCAACAAATATCACCAATTATCACCCAACTATGAATGTGGCGTCCGCGTGTTTTGTAGCATCACATTGGCGCTTCCCTTTAATATTCAGTATGTTATTATTATACAGGTTGCAGACTTGTATAGGGATGAAGCAGGTTGTCAGACAGGCGGAATATGTTCACCAAAATGCTGTAAGTGTTCAGATGACGACCATAGAACAAAGTAACAGAACCCCACACACCCGGTTACCATGTTTAAACGTAATCTACAACGAAAGAACTAAAGTCATGACAGTATTTGTAAGGTTTCATCCATTATTCGATAAAAGTTGATATGGGTTTGACTATTAAGATTTGTATTACAAATAAGAACTATTTCGTGTATCTGATTGGTCGTGACAGTAAAAAGCGTTAGGTATTACAGTGTAGCAATACCACTTGACTTTTGGCTACAGTTACCAGACGAAATTTGTAAACAGTCATTATATTAGGGGTGTCCTTCAATAAAGCGTGCTATTATTTTACTTATACCACCCGTTCATGTTACATGGTTAGATCTAATAACCACACTCTGTCGCTTTCATGGGCAAGCACGAAGAGGCACGGTCTACTTGCACATGCGAAGTGGCTTCAAATTACTCTTCGGTGAAGACGCTTTTTTGAAAAATAGAACATTCTTAAGGGATTAGACGACGGAAATCAAGCTTACTAAAAAACATTGTTGTTTCGATTATAAATATTTACCGTATTTATCGAAATCCCACCGTTTGTGTCATAATTATTTTTACATGTAATCCAGTCATTTTAGCTCAAAATAGGGTCAATCTTAAAATAATTGCAACACAAAGGTTGTTTGCAGTTTCAACATCCACATACTATTGCATGTATACTAGTATTGTTCATTTGATAATGTGAATCAAATGGACATACATCACGGCCCAGTTTTAGGTCGAGCTCAGTTCAAGGTCAAAGTAAGAAAAATAGCTAAAAATGAATATTTTTCTTAGGATAGCATGTGTTTTGAAATGAATTTGATTATAAAAATGATATTTGTGTTGGTAAGTACATATTTTCTCTCATAAGAAGCAATTTCTTTGATTAAAAATATAATAATATAGTCAAAACAGTCAATTTATGCATATGCATGTGACATTCTTAAGAAGACCCGCTTCATCTTATGATCTAATGTGATTTGTTTGTTTACGTAAATGTAGTTTCTCATATTTACATGGGTATTATTCATATGATTATATACATCAAATGGACATACACCTAAGACAAAGTTGAGGTCAAGGTCATTTCGAGGTAAAAGTGAACAAATAGCTGAAAAAGGTAAACAATAATATTTCTTCTCTATTTTTCTAACATAGCATATTGTTTTAATTTAATTCGGGTATGAAGATTATTGTTGTGTTGGTAAGTACATATTCTCTCATGATAAGCCATTTGTTTAAAAAAAATAGTAATTTTTTGCTTGCCGAGATGTCACTCATACGAAAACCCCTGACATAGTATGATCTAATGTGCTTAATTTGTTTACGTTTATGTCTCATTTATGGACGGATATTATTAATTAGATTATATACACCAAAGGGACATACGCTTATGACAGTTTGAGGTCAAGGTCATTTCAAGGTCAATGTGAAAATAATAGCGGACTATACGTTGGGCGAAGCCCAACGGATAAGATCCGGTTTATGGTAACACCTGTGTACGTGGTTTGGTCAGAGTTTGAATTCACTAATGGATCTAAAAATTTGTGTTAAAATCCCGCACAGAAGCAAAGTTACTAGAAAATGGCTGCCAATAGAATAACAAAAAAAATTAAAATGCGATATTCGGCAGCTCATAAATTTTCTTTTATTTTTTAATGATGTTTAAAAATATTCCAAAAACTAGCGTAGGCCCCTGTCTAGAAACGAAAAGATAATAATTATTAGTCTTCAATGGTTGCTGTGCAACCAATCTTTTATATGGGGGGGGGGGGGGGTATTTCCTAAATGTTTGGGCACAAAAAAGGCAGCCATTTTTTTGCCCGCTTCGGAAGGAAATTTAACATTTTCAGTGCATAAACGATGCTACAAACTGTTATGAGACACATGATTACTCTGAGATAACAAAGTAAGTCGAGCGGGAATCGTTCATATGCGCGAAATATCAACCAATCTTAAGAAAATCTAATAAAAAAGACACATGTTTCGGTTATTTCCCATCGCAAAGTTTGCAATACAATTAATTAAAGTCCGTTTCGGGTATTTACGTATCTGGGTACTGTTTTATCAAAGCACTTACGGAAATCGAAAACTAAATATCAAATTTAAATTATTTATAATTCTTTTACTACTATCAGGTTTGATAAATGGAGCTGTATTACAAGTAATAATTCAAGCAATGAATTCCTACAAACCATATCAGTCACCAATGTGCAGTCGGTAAAGAATTATAAAGAATTAAAATTTAGACGTACGTTTACGATTTTCGTAGGTGCTTTAATAAAACAGTACCCTGGACCGGACGGTGATAATCCACATCGTAGTTGTAGGTTATTGTAAAGAAAGTAAAACAAATGCATTTTCGTAATTCCTCGCCGAGATGTAATAAAAAATCCCTCCAAATTCGTCAAAAAATATTCGCGGGATAAAGGTCGCGAAAACTAATTACATGTTGTTGTTGTCGTTATTGGATACAATAAAACCCGTAATTTTCCGTTTAAAACTCATTTATGTTGTGACGATTTGCAGGGTTTATTTAACAAAAAAAGGTGATTAAGATTAAAGATGTTTGATATTTAATCGTAATATGAATAATTGAAATGAAAATAGCCTTTTCTTTTGAACAAAAGTACTATCTGGTATGCTCATGCAACCCATTAAAAAAAAGGTAAAATATCAAATAAGGCCTATTTGAAATCAGTTGTTATCTGTGTTTATATCTAATTATTCATTTTTAAATTAGTTACCCCTGAATTAAGTAGACCTAGAATTAAACAAATTGAAAAACGTGTATTATCCACAGACAGATATATTTTCATTTTGATCGGGCTGACAAATGTTCAGTCGGACTGACAAACGATAGCAGGCTTGTATCGTCTTTCGTTACTTTGTACCCAATATTTCGTATCAAACCGCTATCGAGCGCTTTCTTGTGCAACGAACCGCTTCGATAGGTTGCATAGACGTAGGAAAGCGCTCGGTAGCGCCTTTTGGAAATGGCTTGCTCCAGATTCGTAACTTCGTAACCAAACAATTTTTTGTGAAGTTATGCATCACCAAAAAATCCAGTACTAGATGAGCATGTTACAAATAATGTAGGACAACTGACATAGTCCGCTAAAAATATGCTGTGCATTAGTTCATATTAGCTTAATAAGTAAAAATTGATATTTCCTTATTCTCACGTACGGTTTGAATAATGATATTTATTCTGTCTTCTTTCGATGACGAACAACTTCCGTCTGCAAAATATTTTTCAAAAGTGTAAGATTATGACTTTCTGGTGTTATTAAGTGCATGAAGGGTTGGAATAAACAAAACAATTGTAAAAACATTACTAACAATCTTTATTTGTCAATATATTTTATATAAACAACGAACTGACCGAGCACTGGGCTGACCGAGCATTGGTACCCTCACTCTACAACTGCTTATTAAAATATTCCTAGCATGCGGTTACTACTATAACAGTATCATATTTATAAATATGCTGCAGAACATACATGTACGTGTAGGCACATAATTTGATTAGAAATTGTATACTTTTCTATTTTTTTAAAACACTTTCTTAAAAATGTGCCTATAAACTTAATAAAGCCGTAACCCAAACGTTATAACGCCCTAATTAGGATCTTTTAATGACTTCATACATGCGCCGCTACTGAAAAAGGAACCCGAACACATATCAATTTTTCTATCTTATTTTGTAGATGAAAGCTGGCTTTTTGCAAAAATAATTTTTAAAAACCTTCACCATACCGTTTTTTGATATATTTAATTTTAAGGACGATTTTCAACGTTAAAACCCGTCGTCATTTTGACGTTATTACGCCGTAATTATGACCTTACATAGCATGATACATGCCAGGGTACTGCAAAAACGACACATGTCATTTTTATTCGCTTATTTTGTTGATCAAAGATGTCTGTTGACTATATAATTTTTGGAAAAGGGTTGACCACACCGTTTTTGATATATGTAGATATTTAGCCAAATTTTAAAGTTGAAGAACGTATTTATTTTGACGTTACGGCGTCATTATTTTACAAACGCTGAGTACACGCAACTATATTCAAAACAACATCATACGTAGGGTGTTCCAGAAATAATAGGAATTTTTAAATAGCAGCTCGGTAAATGAGAAATTTAGAAAACTAATATGCTGTAAATAAAAATGTATATCAAAGCAATTGGTTGAACAATAAAAAATATATTAAACGTTAAATATACCATGTACCATGGAGGCGGGTCGCGCCGTGACCTTATGAAGACGTCGCCTTTCTTACATAGTATTTTAACTGAAAGACACCCTTAGTAATTTTTATATATTGTTACACTGACTTTTAAAACAGATCTGATGTTACCGTCCCCATTGTTTATATGTGTCTCTGTACCACTGTTCCCAAAAAATGAGTTTCAGTGATGTAAGAAATTGCTCTAGTCTTGAAGCGTCTATCAGTGTACTAATGGTGTCTGTCAACGTCAAACTACTTTTTATGTGACTTGACCTGTGTTCACTTGTTTAAGAAATAAAAATCTGTTCGCGAATTTTGTCGGTGAATAAAACATGGGCAGGAGTTCGGGTGCCCGTGTTTTATTCACCGACAAAATACAAGTTTTTATTTCGATTCTAAATACGATAATATCCCGCACTATTTAACTGCGCGCATTCAATTTTCACCCATTTGACATTTAACATAATTCCACGCCGAAATTGAGTGGCTTATTAGCTGGTACAATTACCTCCCTCGTTAATGAAAACGACCTTCGTAATTTTCTGAAGGAAATAACACATTTTAAAGATTGAAACAATTTTAATAACACGAGTATAGTTTATCTATTTCATGAAATGAAAAATATAAATGATTTGATAATCAGAAGTTTTTATGAATCTTAATTTCGAGAGTATATTGGAGTTTCTAAAAATAGATGCGTCATAGCTGTAACACTGGATACTCGTGCAACTCGCGGTCCGTTAAAGTGTTTACTATAAAGTTTACGTTCATTCATTCATAAATATGTCACGTGATACGGGGCGTAAATAGTAACAGCCAGTTTGATACCATGTTTTATTGCGGTAATATTACATGGCCTGGTCTGCTCTATGTTTATATGGATTAATTCGTAGATCGTGTTAGAATAGTTCATACCTCCGCAATCTGTGAACAATTTGTGCCAATAGAACACGAGTGGATGCTGGATGACATCACATTCTGCTTATTTAATTATTTCAATGGTTTGCATTGTTGTTTTTCCAATTTACAACATAATTTAACAATCGCGCGGTTTCTAGTTTTTGACGTTGACGTCGTTCCGACCATGACGCGCTTGGATATATTAACTTGTTAACTCAGTTGTGATCATAAACATACAATGAGTGCTTCGTAAGTTTGCATGTACACGTCAGTGACATCAAGGTAATGCCACATAATTTTTCAATATTTTTTATTCAGTGGTTACTGATATATTCACGTGTTTAGTATGGTTAATAATAAAAAGTTACAGTGTGACCTTCCTGTGCGTTACATGGTTTCTATGACAACGCTTCGTATAAGCATCACCAACAACAATGAAAATCTGTTGCTGCCATTATATAGAGCAAGAAATGCTACACATATGAGATAAATTTCATTAAAATGTAAGTGTTGAGTACGAAGTACCCAGTTCATTCATGTAATCTAAGATCAGTAACCAATGAAGAACTATATGTGCCATCACCAAAGTTTGATTTTTCTAGAAAATCACTTGCCTACTCGGGACCAAAAATATGGAATGATATACCTAAGTCAGTACGAGCATCAGACTCAATACATCAATTTCAAAATGAATACATTTGTCTTACTGTTGTCTATATATTTGTATATAACTTGTCCATTATGTAGTGTAACCATGCGTGCATAATATGTAAATATGTTGAGGCCCATATGGAAGATTGCATTATTGTAAATGTGTTAGCCTCGTAAAATAAAGACTCTGTGTGGCTTTGGATTGTCTGTGCGCTACAGTATTTACTAACTTACTTACTTACTAAGTTATGAGAAAAGTCCAATTATTTCTGAAACACCCCTCGTACATTACTGGCTAGAACAATTCATCAGTTTAAGTATTCATTTCAAATTTCAAATTTCTGACACTATAAGGCAAATATATGCGGTAAAACCGTACTACCATGCCGCCGCATTCAATGCACCGCTATGTGGCGTTTTGACGTAATTTTGTTGCTAGATTACTGACGTCAAAAGGTAACAAAACAACGTTCCTAGAAGCGCAGAGACCTAAGGTATAATATGACAAAGTTTCATAATATTCCGATATTTTTTTAAGCGAACCACCTTAATGGCAATTATTAACCCTTAGTACCTAGTATATATCTAGATATCTGTACAATGCAGTAGAGAACACCCAATAGGACATGGGATAGCTCTACTTAGTGATAGTGAGTACTCTCATAGGGCATTAGTGCCTGTACTTTGCAATGATGCATTTCCAATAAGGCCAGATATGACTGTACTAATTGTTGGTGAGTATCACATGTGGCTATCTAAAGTTGAACTCAGGAGTGGTACGTAAAATTCAGAATAACTGTACAAGTGATAGGTAGGTACCCCCCTGAGTAAAGTTTTCATTGTAAAGGTGGAATGTAGACATTTAATAAATAGGCAGAGAAACTCTAAATTTACGTTTTGACACCCTGTATATACCAGGATATGTTATTTTTTACAATATCAAACAATATACGGCTCTAGACCTGGCGACGAATGGCAATACCAGTCCGTGTTAAGTACCCAACATGACTTTCGATAGCTGTACTTGCCAATGGTGAGTACCAAACATGGCATGTGATTGACTCCTCTCCGAGGTGGGGATCGCCCCTTATGACCTGGCATGGGCGTACATGATTGCGGTAATTATCGCACAGGGCCTTGTTTATATATACCCTGTGATGTTGAATACCTGTTGAAATTGGTAGTGATTTGTATCCCATAGGACCAGGGATGGCATAATTATGTGATGTGTACCCAATTTACGATGTTAGATGGCTTCTAGAATATTATGTTGTTGTGAATACCTACTAGATCATGAGATGCTTGTACTCAGCGTTGGTACTGGACATGTACGAGCTTAAACCGATGTAAACGGAAACTGAAAAAGAAACCTGATTAACGGATTATGTTGAGGGGGTCATCTGAAAAGAATTTTAGACGTATCCAACTGACTAACTGTCTATAATAACCCGTGCGTTTAGGGAAGAAAATCCTGAGTAACATTTTAAACAAACCATAGGTGGCCGCATAGTTTTCATCATTTGGTAGTTCGTATTATATAGGCTACCAAAAAACTATAATGGTAAAAATCTATACCACCACCTGTGGTTTATCTAACGGTATGTGATGTTTGTACACGCTACCGGGGGATTAAACTCCCAAAATATTAGTTGGCCAACTAAAAAAAATGTTAGTTCACCGTGATATTTCTGAAAGCCGTTATTATACCCAATTAAATTAACAACATGGAAATGCCGTTATAATGTAATAATGTATTTAAAACATGCCTGTGACACTTGGTTTTTCATAGACTTAATCTATCATCACCACTTTTTAAGTAATCGACTTCAAGAAATGCATTTTCTGATATCAACAAATTAATTCTTGATATCAAAAATTCGATTTCTTGGTATCAAAATATCCGTTCTTGTATCCACTGACTTCGTGATAACTTTATGTTTGGGGGTCGAACGTTGATCGTCTATTAAATGCTTTGAACAAATGTACACATATAGGGCTTCTGATACCTGTACGTTGTAATGATGGATATCACATAGGTCCCTGGATGTCTGTACCTGGCAGTGATTTGTACCACATAGCGTCTGAGATGCCTGTACTTGGCATTGATGTTTATCTCACGAGGCCTATGACTCATATACTTACCCTGTAGGGCATGAGTGGCTGAATTATGTTGTAGAAAGTACCACATAAGGTGTGGTATTTCTGCAAAGTACAGCAGTGAAGGTACCATTGAAACAAGTGATGACTGTATTATTTGGTGGTGGGTACGCCATAGGGTCTGGGTGAATGTTTCTAATAGTAACCGTGTTCTAGATAGCTTCGAGTAGTAGATAATGATTGGTTTCTCAAGGGTCTGAGAATCGTAATGTATACATACATTTATTGATACGTGTAGTTTGTATCATTACGTATGGGACCCCTAAAACAAAAAATGTCCCTCTGAGGCAACGGTGTATATAAATGATCAACGGCTGTTACAAAAACAGATAATTGGTTGTTTTAACAAGTATAAGTAGTGTATACATGCATGAACTTCGTTAAATGGTCGTTTAGGTTAAGGTAAAGACAATTACAATCTCTGCCAACACCCTGATACATAAACATAGCTATTTTGATAACATTTAATCAAACAAATAGCTTATAATGAAAGAAGAATATGTCCTAATCAACACATTTATGACTTTCATTACAAAACTTAATTCAAAACATAAGTCAAAAGAAGCAACATATAGAGGAAATATCAATTTTTACTTTTTAGTTATTATTTTCACATTGACCTTGAAATGACCTTGTGCTCGACCTCAAATTGGCCATATGTCTATTTGATGATTATAATCCAATATCCATGCAAATATGAGGCACTATATACGTAAACAAACTAAGCACATTAGATCATAATATTTCGGCGCTTTTTGTTTCTCGGGAAATATTTTATTCATGAGAGAATACGAACTAACAAACACAACTATTATTTTCAGAATCAAATTAAATTAAACAATATGCCGTATTAAAGAAATAGAGAAGAAATATTATTTTTTACTTTTTTTTCAGCTATTTTGTTTAATTTGAGCTTGACTTCACATTTGTCTAAAGTGTAGGTCCATTTGATGTATATAATCATATGAATTATTGCCATGCAAATATGAGACACTACATACGTAAACAAAAAAATCACATTAAATCATAGAATGCCAGAGGTCTTCGTAAGAATGCCTTCTCGGACAACATGCATATGCATAAAAAAAGCTGTTTTGACAATATTTTTTATATTTTGAATCAATTAAACGGCTTATTATGAGAAAATATCTACTAACCAACACATCGTTTTTATAATCAAATTCAAATCA
This sequence comes from Spisula solida, assembly GCA_947247005.1. NCBI lineage: Eukaryota > Metazoa > Mollusca > Bivalvia > Venerida > Mactridae > Spisula > Spisula solida. The sequence continues at coordinate 31,454,194 of OX365949.1, forward strand.
ATAAGAGAAAAATAGAGAGCAAATATTTATTTTTAGTTATTTTTCTCACTTTGAACTAACCATGACCTTGACCTAAAACTGGGCCGTGGTGTATGTCCATTTGATGCACATTATCAAATGACAATATCCATGCAAATATGTTACTAAACATATATAAACAAAAACTTAACATCAGAACATAGGCCATCGGGTGTTTTTGTAAATTTGTTCGCAAGCAATAGTTGTTGTCCTGTTAAAAAAATTGCCACCACTTTCAGATCTGGCATCCACCATTTTCCAAAGCCTGAATGTCTATATTATTCGAAACTACCAACATACTTTTTCTACCAGATGAGGTAAATGAAAATCTGACACCATGGCGCTCCTAGACTAAATGATGATAATTTCATTCTAACTTTTATCCTTTATAATGATTGTATAATCCTTTTGCACGAGATTAACTCTACCAACCCCAATACACAAGTTGTGAACAAGAACATAATATGTTATAGTAAGACCAACGCTTGATTCTGGTAAAATATTTCCGAAAGAGCTGGAAATTTATTTTTAATGTGCAAACATATTGTCTGTATGCCATCAACAGTTTTTTTAAAGAACAGGTTTTCTTAAACCGATCAGCGATTTGAAACTCGGCAGGAATGATCATTGCATGTAACATAACGTTGACGTTATTTTGTACAAAACGTGTGCCATGCGAATATTACTACACATTACATTTGTTTAAATAAAAGCAATATTTAGATATTATGTGAAAACAAGCATGATCTTATAATGATAAATTCAAACTCACTTATAACAAACTCGCTTTTATCACATAACCCACGGTCCAGCAGTGCCGTAAAGCCGTGCCGTAAATATCGTTCGGCACTCCCAGAGTGTGCAATAAATATGCAAATAATACCAACGTCGTCATGACGTCGCGTTCGTTGTACCGCTAAATTTTGGCTGAAACCTATGCAGCGTACATCATCATTTTGAACGAATAGGAGCGTTCTCTAATGTTATGTGATAAATAGAATCTTACATTCGTGCTCATTACATACGAGTTTTATTAAACTCGTCGACAAAAACGATATAACACTCGGCAAAGCCTCGTGTCATATCATTTTGTCCACTCGTTTAATAAAACTCGTATGTTATGAGCACTCATGCAAGATCCTCTATATAACGAAACCTGGTTATAGTGCAAGAAAATAAAATGCCTTCTGCGCCCTACTTTATTTCAATGTTCTACCACCCGCTTATAAGGAAATCGGATGTAATGAAAAATTGGTTATAACGCAATGATTTCTAGGTCCCGGTGTGCATTTCTGCTCGGTTATAACAAAGGCGGTAATTGTATGAAATAAGTTTGTGCAAACAAGTCTGAATACGGTGTTAAGTGGTTGCGCCGCCTTTGGCATTCAACATTGCCATATAACTAACCAAACCAATTATTATACCCCTAAACGTTGTTAAATTTACAAGATTATTATTATTAATGCAATGTAAATGCAAGTAAAAACGAAATTTCAAAGTACAAATACTTTGAACGGAATATTGTAGACAGATAATGAGATGCGTGGCCTGCCTACCATCTACATTGACCAAGTCGTCTAGTCAATATTGTCATCGGTACTCACATTAAGTTAATAATTGCATTATTTGAATGATCTGAAGCGGCTCGTACTCACACCGTACAACCCGCTATGTGTAAGGCAGTTCTGTATGTTGAAGGCAGAGACACACGCGTTTTGCGCCACTAGAGTGGGGTAAGCATTAGTTATTTTATATGTGCTTTGCGTTGCTTTTGAGAGTGATCACTTACATATATCGATGACGCGATGAATGAACGATAAGTATATAAAATTTATGTGCCCACAAATGCCATATTAATCGAGTAAACAGGTTTTATGTATGCGATTATGCCAAAATGTCGAAACTTTCACCTTTGACATTACATGTTCAACTTAATTCGTGGTTTGGAACAATTCTAAAACATTGAATACAAACTTCAATCCTTCCTATATATATCTGTCGTTTCCGTTTTGGAAAATGTACATTTTCTGTGAGGATACAGAGGTTTAAATTAAACGAGGTACAAAAAAAATGCTAACGAAGTAAGCAGTTCTGTTTTTCGAATGATAACGACAAAGGCAGAGCGTTAAATATTAATTCTAACGCAGAGGCAGAGATAAGAGACTTATGCTAACGACTAAGGCAGAAATTCTAATTACTTGACAAGGCCATAAAACTTCTTTGTACGATTTGTATTTTATAAATATAACCCATATTAATGTAAGGCTGTATTCCAAAGTCCATTTCACCAAGAATCACGAGCACGGCAAGTGTTTAGTGTTTATTTTCGTCTAGTTGATTAACGGAATATATTACATACCTGGTGATCGCATTAAGTCATACAAGTTGCGACAATGCCCCTGAGTGGGCCCTGCAAATTATTCGGAAGAAGAAGAAGAGTTGAATTTTATAGTCTCCTAATCATTGAAGTCATACAATATTTACATATCTAATAAATGTAGATCTGTGACAGTAAGGTATGAATACAGTACGTTTGTCAGCAGTTTACATAAACTGTAAGTCATCGACACTGGAATTTTTACGTGTCACTCTAACTGCTTTATGTAATATAGATACTTTTTGGTTGTTCGAGAATTCTTACCCCCACTCTAGTGGCGCAAAACGCGTGTGTCTCTGCCTTCAACATACAGAACTGCCTTACACACAGCGGGTTGTACAGTGTGGTACTCAGAACCTTGAAATAAGTGGACACGTAATGTTAGCTAAAAGCGCAGACCTTGACAAACAGCTTATTTCGTCCAGAGCACTAGTATAGATTGATGGATTCAAAACAAATACTGAGCACACAGACAATCAAAAGCCACACAGATAAGAGGGCAGCGCCTAGCCATCCATGCAAGAGTCAGACATAGCACGAACCATCCACATCCCCAAAAAATGGATATTTCAAGCAAACCTATATACTCACTCCGTAATGAATGACACACTGTGGACTTCGAATTCCGTGCATAAAGGGAGGTAATTATAAATGATAACTACTTGTAAAGTGAAGTGAAGACATCGAATAGTACTCATTCATAACGAACATTTTATCAGTTTATAATAACAAAACATTGTTCAGCATCATAATAATATCCTGATATATGTTTATTTTACTTTTTTCGAGCATAATATTATTTCGAGAGCAAGCTAAACATTGTATAATAAAATACGTTATATCCGAACATATATAACGAAATTTAATTGTACGGATATAGCGAAAATCGGATATAGCGAAATAAATTTCTAGGGCCCTAGGATTTCGTTATAATCGAGTTCCACTGTAGAACATTTGTAGTAAATTATTTTTTTGTAGATTTCATTGATATTATTGTCCTAAAAACAATGTAAAATGTGAATAAAACAATTATAGAGACGTTTTACAACGAAGTTTTCATTTACTATACCAAATTACGCCGTGGTTAGCCTTTATCTACATGTAACAAATGTATAACAATGCATTCATTTTTGGAGTTGTATACTAACAGCATAATTATCAAAAGAGATTTTTATGGTACCCAATGTATTATATTTTTTCCTATCAATATTTCTTTCGGTGTAACTTTTAGCACAGCAAAGCGGCTTATTTTTCCTTAAAAAGGCGAATGGGATAAGTTGTCTATCTTCCTTCTAATGCTTGATCTCTCATGTCGTTACGCCACGTTCTGTTTCACATACGTGTAACTTCAATTTCCATCGTCTACATGATGCAAAGGAATTGAATTTGATCAAAAGAAGAAAAAAATACACGAGTATTTCCCGTCTCAGTTTCATTTTGTTTTTAGAAGAAAGAATAATTGCAAACGTATTTAATGAGACCCATGATGTGTTTTTGAAATACTGAGATCTCAATTGTCTATATAAAGAACAACATAATAAAAAGTGGTATTCTAACTCAACAATGTTTTGGTTACAAACTTTACATAATCTGTCAGCCCTATCTACATTATTATACCTTCCATTTAAAATTTCAAGATAATGTGAACTTAATCTATACCTGGACATTTCTTGTCTATAATTTTCATTCGATACAACATTTAAATATTATTCTTATTCATGCACTTATTTAGATAATTTTGTGAGCTTTTTTACATTGTAAGTATTATAAGTTTGTGTTGCAATAAGTTTGAAAGTTAAAATGACTCGCAAATGATTAAACACCTGCTGGAATAAGATGACAATCGAATGATTTCAAAATCCTTACTTGTTAACAATGGTAAACTTACGTTTGTTTCGAGCGCAAACCCACACTATGGCACCCATCATTACTGACTGTCATATGAATTTGTAATCACTGAAATAAAATTATACAGTATGTATTTAAAATAGCGTTTTTGTATTCGAACCACCGAATTTCGGGTTAGAAAATATATTAATCATCGGGGACGGGTCTGTTACTTTGTCCTATGACGACAATTATACAATTTATAGCTTATACTATCTGTTACTAGCCATTGTTTATCATGCTTCGTACAAATATGGCCGCTCGTTTGTTTTCCACATTTAAAAGTATTTTTGCCTGAAAGTACTGATTAAATTGTTTAAAACGTGGTAACTATGTTCATTGAGTGTTCCTTTCTACTACTAATTCTTCTGAGTTCCAATTTCTACTATCTTTAGTTTGGGTGTGGTGATCAACTGCATCGTCTTCTGCAGGCCTCCCCGCAACTTGATCTCCAATGACGTGTCTGTTGGCCACACTTTCTGCCGTGCTTCCTCCAGATCGGGACAGATAAAAGGAATGGTGTCTGCTCCACTGCCCCGATCTGACATCCAGCTTTAAGACCCGATCGTTTCATATGTTTCCACATACCACAGTGTCCAGTACGTAGACGGAAGATGGTACTAGTGTCTTTCAAGAGTGTATAGGCTGTCTTTACTGGCTATATAGCCTCCGTTCATTGACTCCCCCTCTGATCAGTTGACTGTTCTTCAGCAGTGTATTTGCTTTTAAAGTAAACAGTGAGGAAAAAGAGCACCCGACGTTGGACTCAAACCACGACCCCCGATATTACAAGTCCGTCCAACTGAGTTAGCCGGGGCCTGCTGTGAGTCAGTCATTTCACTCTTCCCCCTTTATTTCTGTCTATCCACACCCTCACTGAGCCCTGTGGCATAGTGTGCAGTTTACCGCAGCTGTAACAATATAAGGTTCCGGTTCCCGTTCATGTGGATGGGACGCCGCAAAACTGGGCTAGATTATATATAGCATAGAGAAGCGCCATCTTGGTTACCTGCCAATGATGCCTAATTTAGAATTCTTTAAAAGGCACATGGTTGCAAATCCGAGACAGACATGCCAAGAAACTAAAACTGAATTAGCTCGACGATTTCGAAGTCGTTGATCCTCAACACGCCCTGTTATTGTTAAGAAAAGTCAGGCAACGTCCTGGCGAGACCGTGCAAGTATTTGCAGACAGGCTTATCGCTCTTGGTGAGGATGCCTTCGTGGGACAGGCCGATAATGCACGGGACAGACAACTTGTAGAGTATTTTATTGACGGACGGACTGAATATGAAGGTGATGCGCGAAGTTCCAAAATGCTGTAAATGCTGCTACGACCGAACAAAATCTTCGAAAACGCTTTAGCTTACGCGCAGGTCATAACGTGCGATCGGAAAGGTCTTAAATCTGGTTACAACCAATAGAAGTTGACGATTATCGGAATAAGAACCGATGCTATAACTGTCACAAAGAAGGTCATTGCGCAAAACAATGTCATTCGAAATCAATGCACTGAAAGTCCTGGGTACTGTTTTACTAACATTGCGTAAATATCGCGTAAGTTTACGCATATATTCGTCACTTACGCAAATCCTTCTGTGTGTTTTACTAATCGATCGCAAGTTGTTGCATACATTTACGTAAAAATATTGAATATTGAACGTAGAACGGGCCACAATAGAGAGGTTGCGAAAGTCAACGTGTAACGTGTACGTGTACGTCAATACTACTTTTGAGTATTTCGTTATCAAGGTATGTGTAGTTTCTACAAGTAACCGACGTGTGACAGACGAATATATATTGTGTACTATGTCACACAGGTATGCGTATTCACGAGAAACCTAGTTATTCGTCGCTCGTGGTTTCATTGAGTTTATATAAACACTCATAATCGATTCACAAAGAAATCACGTTAAAACTGTCATGTGATGTTACACGTACACGTTGTCTTTCGCAAGCCAATTTTAATTGCAACGTGTACGTATGCATCTACGGGTAGCTACACGTACACGTAGTCGTACACGTTCGCATCGCCACCTCTCTAATATTACCAATATAACAGGAACCAGAGTTAATAAATATACATAAAAGTTCGATAAGTTTTGATGATTAAACAGGTTTATATTACTAATCACGGTCTATAACAACAAGTGACGGTCGAAAATCAACAGTGCGTAGCAAAAACTCCTCACTACGTTCAAATTTGCTATTTACGCTTACTCCGACCTTGCGTAGAATTACGCCAATACTTACGACAAAACATGAGAAAAAATATCTTAGTAAAACGCATTTGCGCAAATATTATCTACTTACGCAATATTTACGGAAAACTTAGTGTTACGCTAGCGTAAATGCTTTGATAAAACAGTACACTGGAGTTGTTCGAATGAATACCATTCTGATCACCTAGGCCTGTATGCATTTGCATATTTAGCGGAGACAAACGGAAATGGCCGAGCTTTCAATATTGCAATGAATGCATGCAGGAAGTCCAAATCAAATAGTTTTCTACGGCCAGATAATTTCTAGTATTTTTTCTGCAGTTTGGCTGCTGATCGAATTTATTTCGGTGGATTTTTAATTGTATTAGTCCAAATAATCCTGATACGTGTAACATCAGGTACTACCGTCTGATTAATCTAACCTATCCAACTACGTGTATATGTAACAGTTTATATAGAGTGATACTCGGAGTTATGGATATTCCGCGTAACGCTTGTTGAGAGTAGCTAGATTGATTACGCAATGGAACCGTCAGTACCACTAACAGTTTATGCAGACGAAAAAAGTACGGAAGGCAGTTAGCAGAAGTGGTTCTTGCTTTGTAAATAAAAAGCAATACTGGAAATAGGTTTAAATTATTTATTGGGATACCCAACTGTCCTATAGATTTAGAAATAGGAAGTAGCTTTGTAGTATTGATGGAACTATTATGCATGACGGTTTACATCCGTGTCGGTAGTTATGCAATACTGGCTGACCGTTTTACTATTGCAAAGGTGTCGACGCCTAGCCTAAGGTATAGTCGATTGTAGAAACGTGTGTATATATTACACCTATAAGTGTAATTAAGGCCCAATGTTCAATGGCCAATATCTGGCTAACTTTACTCAACCTCTTAATATTCTTAAGAGTTTCTTATTCGGTGGAAAGATTAGTCTGCTCTTAGCTAACCAGTATTCGCGACTTTGTTTTTCAAGAATTGAACAATCTTGGCCATAGATTATTCTGTATTTTAGTAATCTACTCTAGGAATTACTATACTGTTAAAATCTAAGCCATCCAAAGATGCCAACATGTGTCTTACATGTAATACATTCGATTTAAAATCTTCCGGTCTCTGTGGAGGACAAAATACTCCGGAGCTATACGAAATATTAAGTTAAAATCACTTAATGAGAAACTGGGTGAAAATGTTTCCGATGCAGTCCCAACCAAAACAGTTATGAATGTTATCAAGGATCGTAACTTATTACACAGGAATTTGAAATTCCATCAATAAAATATCATAGCAGTCGATCTAATCAAAATCGCTCTATACGTATATATATAGAATACTGAAGGAACGCAACGCATTTTTGTCTTCCAAAATGGAATACCGTAGCCAGTGCTATCAAAATAAAAAAAATACAAGCGATCAAATTACCTCATTCGACGAAGAACACTTATATGAATTATATCCAGTCGACAATCAATATATTTTCCTGATTTTATGCGAAATATTCGTGATTTACTTCACAAAGTTCAATATCCAATACATCGTCGGTGCCATTCTGTGCGTCACTACACCACACTCCAAGCTGAGTTTTGTATAGGAACCCCGGTATTTTCCACTTACGGTCAGCTGATTTGGACATTTTAACACATCGGCCTACGATTTGCGCACGATAAACACGTGCACCGGTCCAAGTGAGTAGCTAAGGGGAATGTATTTGGTTCGTAAATATTACTGATTTTCCACGAGGAAAGCGTGCAACTGTTGGAGATGAATGTAAAATGATCAATTTGAAAGTCTAGAGTAACTCCCACTTTGTATAAACACTTAAGGGCATTCTTTAGTGCGATACGGCATGTTTTTAAAAAGCGTTTTTTCTTCAAATTGAACTCTGGTGGACATAACAAACCTAGCATTACATTGTACTATATTCACCCTTGGTATAGCTAACTGTAGCTAGCCAATCAACATGGAGAAAAAGTGTTGGATAAATCTCATATACCACTGTTTGGTGTGGTATATAAACAAAGTGTTGTATATAAACTTGCATTGTTTTATCAAATACTATTCAGGCCAAGCAAAATAATCATCCAAATCATCTCTATTGAAAACGCAAACCGCTGACAGTTAGGTGTGATTGTAACAATGGTTAAAAGTAGGAACAATAATTTGTTAAACATTGCTCTTCCAGCGAAGAAATTAACTCTAATTTAATTTCTTTTTCTCAGTTGGTGAGTCAAGCTACGGACAAATTATTCAAATGATAAAAAGTAAAACTTATATATCAAACGTGAAAGTTAATTTTGGTATAATGATGACTGTGATATAAAACGAGCTCGCTTGTTTATCAGCTTTAAACAAATACAGAAATCAAATGTCCCATGAAAAACAGAGTTTGCTGGTCAAAGCACGGTCAGGTTTTAAGAGTTTGCTGGTCAAAGCACGGTCAGGTTTTAAAAACTCGTCACCATTTGGCCGTAAATTGTATCTGAACAAGTGCTCTAATACTTTAGAAACATGCATACAAATATAAAATGCAAAATTAAATTGGAAACTGTTAAATCGCTGGCTTAGAAGGTCGTAAGTACAAAGTCAATATTTTGAGAAAACAAGAAGAAAAGAACTGTCTGAAAACTACTCTTTACTTATGGAAAAGACAAGCTTTTTAAACTTCAGTTTGGTCAAGATGACCACCTCCGATTTCCATAAAACTAGGCTCATAAGAAACACCTAGAAATGCAGATTGCAAATATGCATGAGTCTTATAAGGTCGTAAGTAGTACTTTAATACGAGTAGTACTTACGACCAAAGGGGCTAGAAAGATCAATTACTTCACTACAGTGTAGAATTGATAGATATTTTTACCGGGTCGAATCCCTTCGCTTACAACCTTCTAATTCTAAGCCAGCGAAACTAGTGAGTCATGTCTCAACACAAGTGCAGACATACCACCGTCAAGTTTCGAAAGTTTCCTTAAAGCAATGAATAACCTGAACGATCATTTCTTCTAACCTGACATTTACTTCAATGAACGTAATGTTTACGGCGAACTCCAAATAATGTTCTCGGAAATTGATTTTATTATTACAGAAAGTGAAATATTAAGAACTAAAATCAAGCAAAATCGCTGGTCCTGACAATTTCTGAAAAGAATATTTTAAACATGGTAAAATGCAGTTATTATCTTACTTGTTCAACATATTGAACTTCAGCGTCCTTAAAAAATTTACTTTCATTGCACGACTTATAAATCCTGAGTAGGAAGATGCTCTAACTGTGTCACAGTTACATTCTCAAATTATAAAAACATATTTTCATCAAGTAGGTCAAGTTCTACGTCTTCCATACACAAGCATGACACTTGGTGTTGAAAGGTAATTGAGAAACATGTATGTTTAAGAATGAAAGTTTACCAATGTAATGTCTTCAATAAAAACACCCATGCACAAAAATACCTTGAATTAATTACTTGAACGGTGAATGTAAATGGTTTGTGTTTATTATGTGTACTTTGTTTTGATGACAGTATTCAGTAGGTGATTAATGCGCCCAATGTACCTGATAAACAAACAATTGTAGCTTTGATCTAAGTCGGATAGACCTTTCGTAGGTGTTGTATATTTTTCATATACAACCCATACTCATGTTCTATCCTATACTTAATAAAGCAAATTTATCAAAGCATGACATCAAATCTTGCTCGTCCACCCTATCCCCTTAAATGTATTTAATATTTGCCTGTGGGCGTGGTTTAGTGACGCACAGAATGGCACCGACGATGTACTAGATATTGACATTTCGTAAAGGAAATAAGGAATATATCTTGTATTGTCAGGCGAAAGTGCATATTTTCGATTGCTTGAGGTACATATAAATAGTCTTTGTCAAATGATCGAACTTGATCGCTTGTATCTTTTATTTTGTTAGCACAAGATACGGAATTTCTTTTGGAGGACGAAAGTACGTTGCGTTCCTTCAGTATTATATATAGATCGACTTCAATGATATTTTATTGATGAAATTCCTGTGCTTATTATGTTTAAAATCTGCATTTCCGCGACCACAACACAATAAACCCCGCAAAACATAAATGATAGAAATGATTCCTATGCATGATTCCCATCTACGACAAATCTAGACCCAAATATGTTTAAGTCCTTTTCGCTACCCACTAGGCATAAATCTGGTGTAAAGCTAGAGGTTATGGAATCAAGAGCGGACGTGTGTAAAACAACACCTTCAAAAATTCCCTCAGTCGATACTCACTGTCAATTTAATAGGGCTGGGTACAGCAAAGAAAAAGATACCGGGGTATACCATGGCACGGTTTCCTCAAAATCTACGGTAGGCCCTATACTAGTATACCACGGTATACGACCAACTTTATTACTACGTCTAACAGCAAGTTTATAGAATTTAATAGAAAACTTTATAAGAACGACGACAAGGACCCGTTACTTGACAAGGATTAAAGAAATATTAAGACTATGTAAAATAATAACTTGAATTGAGAAGGTAAGCAATGACGAAAAAGTATAATTATAGCAGCATGGCAATTCCAGGGCTTTCAATCATGTATGGTATAGTTTGGTGCTACGGCTGGTTTATTCAAAATAACAAGCAAATCCTTTGAATTGATATCCCCCCGCCTTCAGGTTATCGGTATTGTTGCGCAGTTTGGAATGTAAGCTCAGTATTTTTGCACAGTTTGGAATTAAACAACAAACCCCACCCCCTGGCGGCTATGTTTTTTGACGAATCGTGACAAAAAGGACCAATCGGCTGCCATGGCAACCAGAGTTGTTTATAGATCAGAAAGAAAATTGACGGGCATCATTCCGATACGATTGTTCATATTTATTTAAAGTTTCATAAAATTATACCTGCTAGTTACCGAGAAATGGCTGCGGGCGGACGGACCGACAGACTGACTGACGTTGTAACAGAACGAGTTTATGTGACTAAACGCTACGGAATGAAGTAATAATGGTAGTTGTGTGACTAAATAAGTCACATAAACTGAAAACAAGCCACATAAACCCAAAATTCGGACGGAAGGACGGACAACGCCATTTCATACCCCATACCGATTTTATCGGCGGGGGATAATAAGAAGCAGAGAAGGGATAATGTTGCTATTATACCGGTATTTCGGATGTTACCGCGGTATCGTACCGGTAATAACGGTAATACCACGCGCCTCTACACTTTTACCTCTGTAGAGCAACAACCTGTTATCAATTAGCCGCTTCCAAAACGTGTTGCTCTACAGGTAATGTTGTTTTTTGTTTGTGCCTGGTGCCGCTAGAAAAATATCATTACATGTATGCTTGTATTTAGTCTAGACACATATACGCATCTCGCCCCAAAAGAGTTTAAAGTCATTTTAGTTTTTTCGAGTTACGTTCTATATTGTATGTGCCTTTTTGTTCTCATGTGTCGTTTCGTGTCCCGTTGTTTCTGTTGGACGTTGCTACTTCCAGTAGTTTCGTAGTTTGTTTAAATACAGTAAAACCTGGTTTATCCGACATCCCATCGGACCAGACAAGCGTGCCGAATAAAGCAGTGTGCCGGTTAAACCAGGTGTTATAGAAATACATAAAACTGTTTAATTGCTTATAAAAAGACAAACTTATAACAAATGAACAAATATTATAGGTATCCAATGGTGTTTGTAATTACGTATCATTGTTAGTTATAAAATAGTTGTTAATTTTTTTTATTTTTTTTTTTAAAGATTATGCACAAACATTTGCAGATGATACGCATCTTCTAAGTATTATCTATAATGCCGATAAATTAAGTGCTAAAACACACTATTTATCAATTGTCGGGAACGACCGACAAACAATGCCGGATAACGGATAAAGCAGGTTCCGTTAAAGTAAGGGTCCGTCTAATAGAAATACATAGGAGTTCTGCCGAGACCGGCACACCGTGCCGGTTAAGACAGGTTGCCGGTAAAAACTTGTTCTGGATAAACCAGGTTATACTGTATTGAATATGGGCTTGTATCAGAAACTGCAATTCCGTTTATAGTGGACTTTTTCAATCATAAATAATCAACAATATGCCACAATTTCTCAGTATTGAATTTTTGACCGGGGCCAAAAGTTCTGTAGAGCCATGAGTTAACTTATTCGCATTTTTCAGCTATAGCTGTCTAGCTTGGATTTTGACCTACTTTAACAACCAATGAAATGTTTATAAATATCTCCTGGGTGAATCAAATGTTTGATTCCATAGATTATTGTATTATTTTCAAAAAAGGTTATGCCCAATTTTAAACTATTGCATTTTTCTCTTGTGCTAAACTTATAGTACTTTACTCGCCTCTCTGCTATACCTTAATTTTATTTCTGCGGTGTACAAGACAATATTACAGTGTTGAACCTTATGTGACCTCTTGCTACTCCAGTCAGAAGGAGAAGCTAGCAACTATCCCAATATATAGTATACGTCACCAGTACATTCTGCTACTACAGGTTGTCTCGTGACCTGTTCTATAACACAGCATGAAATATTACGTTTAATTTACTATTAAACATAACTTAAATTTAATTATATTCGGAATTTAAATACATTTAATCAGAAAAAAGTGGCTATTAAATTCCATATTTAAGTTAAGTTTAATACTACATTTAAGTCGAATTATTCCTACAAGTTTAAGTCACATTTAAGTTGCATTTAAAGGTGATTAAATATAGAATATAAATAGGATTAAATGCACGTTTATGCAATATAAACGCAAACTTAAATGCGATTAAAGTTTACCTTAAATTTGAAATTTAAGTTGTAGTCGGGAGTCCATACGGAGAAAATATGATCGGCCATGGCATCGGAGAGTAGAATGTGGCATCTATGCTATATGTTATCTTTGATATGTGTGTAATCTGAAACGGCCGGATGCCATCCGAGATTTTGCCTCGTTTTCTCAGAATTAGGTCAAAGGTCAAATAAGTGCATTTTTATGTATCTCCCTTAAACTATCCTAATATCTTTGTCAGTTTTTGGTCAAAATTGATACAAATGGTATCAAAACGAAGCTAATGCACTGGGCTTTTAATCAAAATAACTTTTTAAAAATTTACGCATTTGTATCCTCATGAATATTAATGAGAACACCAAAAATTAGCATATTTTATTTTATAAAAATTCGAAGCGATGAACAATATATTTGTCATAACGTCGTCATTTATGGTATTTGAAAGCCTAAATGATTCTTATTTAACGGTGCGATACTAAGCTATTGATATGTTATCTGGTCACATACCTTCTCATTGATTTAAGGGCACACGTTTGCTTTAAGTGGGTGGGGGTAAATTAAACCAAACTAACCCAATAGCGTCAAAAGTAATATAAAAGAGTAATATATGTTTGCATTGATTGAAATGTGATTACAAGTAACAACTTTTACATTGGTTTTGGAATGTTCCAATTCATTTACAATATGTCAAAGTTCATTTAAGGAGGAATAAGCTGGGCCTACACGGGAGCTGTAAATTTTAATTTCGAGTTTAGGGTGATAAATAAGAACAAAAATAAAATTACTAATGTAGGTTCAAATCATGATATATGAATATAAAAAGATGATGATAATCATTATGATATGGCAAATTGATCTTATACGTTTACTTCTTCCTTTTTATAAGAATAAAATGGGTTGGGAACGGTTCATTTTAAAACATGAATACTGATAAATATATTTCAATACAGCACAACATTGATATGTTCCTTCATGTCGTGTTTAAATTAAAAGGAATCTTGAGCACCGAGAAACGGTGGGTACCTATGCCCTTCCGTGGGACCTTTGATCATTAAACGCAAGGTGCATATACCCCCTTAAGTTCAAAAGACAATAACGTTCTTGGCAGTTTTAAACTGTGAATCTATATAGATAACACTACAAATCAATCATAAAATAATAGTGTATGTACAAATAAGTAACAACTTCGCTGTTTAGTTTGACATTGGTAATGAACATTTGCAGTGGGTGTATTTTCACGTGAATTTACAAACATGCAAGCAATCGGTATAATTAGTAGGCGTTTGTAGACGATAACTAATACCTCAGTAATGTCTTGATTTCTGTATCCGTTATGGATAAATCAGCTCGTATCCGTATACAAGTACCTGATTGGTAGTTTGCTCTTGCGATGTACAGTTCGAGCGCATCCCCTATTACTGGTATTCCCGAGGCTCTGGTGCGCCTCGGGGATGCCTTCCCAGGATATTCCCAACATGGCAGCGCGAATACATCGGGTAGAAATATGCATGCATTGAATTTTCACGACGTACGTACTCACAATATGTCTCAAGACTCCCCAAAACTTTCACGAAGCTTCCCAGAGACAAAGGGGACCTTCCCTGAGACACATGGGTTCATAGACGACTTCCAAGCTCTTTAACCTATCGGGAGTACATCCCCGAAAACTGTATAACATCGGGAACACATTTTTGAAATGCGTCTCGATATCCCTTGATTTATCACGATTCCTCTCAGAAGATCTCCCCAATACTTCCCCAAGACCACGAGGAACCTGTTTCCGATGCCTCCCGAATGTCCACCTAGTCAAAGATATGATCAGTAGGACATAGGCTTCAAGCGTCTGAATTGATACCTCGTGGCATTAAGAGACCAACAAGACTGAAAACCGCCTGGTGAAGAACAGTAGAGTCTGAACCTGAGGAAAAGCGGAATCAATGAAGAGATCTTAATGATGAGAAAGTAAGGTATCCTTCGTTTGTAGCACCCAAAGCATGAGAATGACCCTCGTATCTTTTGATGACAGTTGGCATATTTCGCGTCTTTTCGTGGTCTATGTACATTCTGGTATTTCTCATACAACCAGCTCGTTCTCTCAGAAGCAACGTCTCTGATCTTGTTCGCAAACTAAAGGAAAACAACCTAGCAATATCGACTTTGGTTTTACTCATTAGCGAGACGCATTCGTTTGATTTTGCCAGGGGTATATCAGGACCAGGTATCATTCGACGAATCGGGTGGATTTTTCTACCACGTTTGCTTCTTTTGTTTGTCTTTATTGATGATCTTATGATTGGTATAGTCACAATAGAACCTTGGAAAAGGTAATTACTCATTTGTTTATTCAATACCGTCATAATTATCATTACTTACTACACACTGCCACTGATTAAAACAGCAACAAACTGTATTAACTAAGGCTTTCTAAACATTATGAAAGTATAGTCCAGTTAGGATATGGTGATAGTGACGTAGTCGTTTATGTGTTCACAAAAGAATACAACCATTGTCTGAACAGGTAGTGGGAATATAGCATGTTAGTTCAGCATTGAAATTATAGCTGTCTGTTTTTAAGTCTTTATATTTGGTTTTACCGCTGTGTCACTCTATTCTTACCTTGACTGGACTATATGGACAAGTCGGGGTACGAAGGAAATGCACGACAATTGGCTAAGAACAGCGTTTTCTTGTTCTCCAATACGAATCTATACAGGTTACTAAATGAAAAAGGTATACCCGGTAGTTTGTAAACAAATACCAACTTATTAATTGAGTGGTTAATATTTATATACCAGGCGACATTTTTACGTTGACGACACCATGTTTTCTTTGATTGGAATTGGTGTAATTGTTATAACGGTAGTAACTATGGTTGCGATAATTATAAGAATAAATCATACAGTTCTAACTTCGAAAGGTCATACAAAACATACATGTACATTGTGTAATGAAACATAAGTATTGCATTTTGTAAAAAAGATTCGAAGACACTTGTTTATCACGCAGATATAGATCCTTATTTCAATGCTATTTGTCACATAAGTTCAATAGATTATCAATATTCATAAATATGCAAATGAGTTAATTAGCATAACGTTTAAGTACATCAAAATCTAAATCCACAAACAAATAATATTTGGATTTAAGGAATATGTTTAATGGGTGATTTTGGCCGTTTTGCGATTTTTACGTTCTGATTTTAATTTACCCCACCCACCTTTGGCGGTTGTTCTCGGTGAAATTAAATCATATTTATCCATAAAAATAATCATATAACGAAAGCGCTATGTCTTCTCATGATTTTGGTACAATTAGTTCTTTAAATAGTAGAAATAACGAAGATATGGCATACATTTGTCAACTATACACATAGAATTTTAACGAAAATCTACCATTTTTTGACATCCTCATTAGTATTCATGAGTATGAAAATGATATAATTTGCATAACTTAATTGCATATTAAGGACCAATTCATTAGCTTCATTTTGATACCATTTTGACCATTATACATGTAGAATTGACCAAGATATGGCGCATTTTCAAGTTGCACTTAATTGACCTTTGACCTCTTTTATGACCTTCACAGAGGGTTTTGCGCGTGGCATCCGCCCAAACCATAGACAACTGGTATTGGGCAACTCAAATATGGTATTGAAACACTTCTACTAAAAAATGCCATGGACCATGAAATATAAGCGACTTTTGTCCTGATGGACTCCCAACTATTGCATTTAAAGGTGATTAAATATTAAGTATAACCATATGTTTTTATGTTAGCTATATGTACTGCTTTTTATTTCAATTTGCATGAGCAAATATGAAGTAGAATTTAAAGATGTTACACAAACATTAGTTCACTATGAAACTACTTAACGGTATAATTTGTATTTAAAGTATATTTAACGGCAAGAAAAACATATATACAAATTTTACTAAATTTTTAATTAAAGGGAGGTAATAAAACAATTATGGAAATTCTTCTAATTTTAATATTTGTGAAATACAATTTGGAGATCTACATGTAACCTAAACGCGAATCTAGTTGGATGCCCGTACTAGTATTATTTGTGATTATATAAATAAATAAAATTTAGTTAATATACGGAAAATAAATCGACTTAAATATGGACGTTTTTGTGAAATTCCAAATAAACGGAAAGATAATATAGTATTATTTGCGATTAAATTTACAAATTAAATTTAGTTAATATACGGAAAATAAATCGACTTAAATTTGACGTTTTTGGGAAATTCCAAATAAAAGTAAATATAATAAAATATTATTTGCACTTAAATCCGTTTTTTCATGCTGTGTAAATAGTGTGGATACTCCTTGGTTATTATCTGAAGGTCGGCCAAGCAATGTAAAGCAGGGCTGTTCAGTGTTAAAGTACCATTGTTTTGAATTGGTTTTAAACTTCTAAACAGAAAATAAAATGAAAAACATTGGTTTGTTGGAAAAAAAGTTTGGTCATATGAATACTCTGATACTGAATATAAAATTAACATTAGTTTGTATATTGTGAAACAACATTCATAGTTAGCAATATCTGTGACCATGTTTTATCCTAATAGCATGTAATAAGCTTTCATTAAACTTCTTGACATCAGTAGATCATGTACTTCAAAAACCAACAGAAAACATACTATTTTATTATTCCGATAAACTTAGGGCGTGCACTTTAGTTTTTAATGAGAAGAATACAACAACGTGAAAATGCATGTTTCTAGAGAAAAATGCACAAATGTCATTGACCATTCTTTATTTCGTATATTAAGTGTGCAGTCAACTTAATTGTAAATTAATTGAAACAATACATGTAACAATCGCAGACTGTCATTAAACTCAACGCTGTATATCTTTTTAAAAGATATTTCTTGTTTTGGTTGTCCCCGAACTATTTCATTCGTTGCGATTCGGATCCTACCCAGTTCGTTCATGGACTGTGGAGTTATGGATGTAGTATTCTGTTGCTGGTGTTCAAGTTCCGTGTGCCCTTAGTCCACTGTGGTCATGCAGCGTGGTTGTTCACTATGTCATCTCTCGACTTGTTAAATTACGTCATTCTACTTATTCAACTAATACAGTTTACGTATTTAAACTAGGTCATCCGCTATGGGTGTCCAATGTGGTCATGTGGCGTGGTTGTTCACTATGTCATCTCTCGACTTGTTAAATTACGTCATTCTACTTATTCAACTAATACAGTTTACGTATTTAAACTAGGTCATCCGCTATGGGTGTCCAATGTGGTCATGTGACGTGGTTGTTCACTAAGGCATTTCTCGACTTGTTGAGGCTGGGTCATTCAGCTGGGACATTTTACGTATCGAAACTAGGTCATTGAGCTTGAGTATTCAGCTTTTTAGCTGATATCCTTGACTTTCAGCTTTTATACTGTCATTTACTTTTAAGAAGTTCTGACGGCTAATAACTAGGAATTTCAGCCATTTTACTGTTGAAACTAGGTCATTCAGCTTGGGCATTCTGCTTGTTGATTGCTGTAACTGGTTCATTCAGATTGTCGACAGCTTGAACATGGGTGGATCATAACTTGTATGTGTTTTATGTTTTCCGTGCTCGGCTGGTTAAGCCGAGTGCTGCCTTCACTGTCTGGCTTAATATTATCTTTTTGTTGATTTAGCATTTTTGTACGTATGGATTAAATGTTGGCTTAAACGTAACGGACTTTTCATTTCAGATCTTCAAACGACCACTACCACAACAACAATAGCGCCAACTACCACAACAACAATAGCGCCAACTACCACAACAATGGCGCCGATTACAACAACAATGACACCGGCTGCTCCTGGTCCTGGAGAAATCAACTCCGCCTGTGGCTCTGACCTTGACTGTTCAACTTCTTACTCGAACTGTAGGAACTTTGTCGTATGTGAATGTGAGGCGGGATACAGTCATGATTCAGCAAACAAAACATGCGTTACAAGTAAATATACAGTATTATATATATATAATAGGAGAGTCTTTACCTCATGCAACTGCTTATGTATTAGCATTAGCTTATATTATTTCTGTAGATTTGTGATCACTCTTCGTTCGTCGTCCGTCCGTCCACAATTTGCTTTTGTAGACACAGGAGGTCGCAGTTTTGGTCACAATGATCATCTCAACAACCTGCATAGTCACAAGAGGTCACAATTTTGACATAATCTTTATGAAACTCGATCACAATGATAATCTCAACAAAAGCTAGGTCAAGTTCGATATTGGGTTGTCCGGGTCAAAAACTAGGTCACAAGGTCAAATCATATGCCGACATTCTAAAATCAACAGACATGTTATTTAAAAATTCTGCTTTTGCCCATTAATGAAGAAATTAGTAGTTATTTCGTTTTATCTAAACAATTATCCATTCTAAATCCCTCTTTTAAACAATATCAATAATTCGTAAAAAAGTCAGTTAAGAAGTTACGGAGCACTTGTAGGGAAATTGTATGGTTTTTACGTTAATGTTATTTCAATACAACTGTGAAAAATCGGAGTGACAGGTGAAGTATCTATCTTCCTTATAGCCAAACCCCTGCTATTATTCAAAGTTTGACAAGCGTTTTCATAGCTTTGAAACAGTTAAACAGAGAAACGTAGGACCAGCTTCCACTAGGTCCAAATGCTATACAGAAGTGTTGCTGATAAAGTTTCCCTAGTGTCGGGAACCTTTCGGGATCAATTAAATGGGCGGAGCTTTGTCATCGGGCTCGTTCGGGGTGTTCATCCATATTGATTTTTCTTTGTCTCTGTAACCAGGGGGGATAAACACGTGACCATAATTTGAAACCAGATGGCGGCATAGACGCGAATATTATCGTTTTGGGACTATTATTTCAAGGTGAGTACGGAATTTAAACATCTTACATACCCTATCATATGGTACTTAAAACGCGCTTTCCAGCGGTGTATAATATACTTGTCTGGTATGTTTACTTTCTGAGAACTTTAAGACCAAAATCTCGAGTCGAGCACAAGAAGCCATGGTGTATTTCACGCTATTGATGAATTTTAGTGTTTTTGTGACCAAATCGCACTTTTATGGAGTATTTAAGGCAACTACTTACTAGAAATAGTTTATAATGTATGTCAGCACAATTCACTGGCTCATATTTATCATATTACGAGATTTATCAATTTTGGATGAATTGGTAACAAACAATGGTGCATTTCACGTCCAATCCACAACAAAGAATGGTGCATTTCACGCTGACATATTTTATTACACAAATGAGTGTTATTTTCTCATATTAATTGTATAAAGCATGTATCCTGACATCTCTTACTGTAATTCACGAGTCGTATCCTATATATATACATGTAGTGCGCCGGAGATAACACTAGCATTTGTTTGCAATTAAAAATGACAATTAAATGCATTTCCGATCTCTTATTTTGTTCATAATCACTTTAAAAAGGATATTTAATCTCAGACTACACCTGAAGCTAGAGTCAAGTGTACCGTGCAGTGTTTATATTGTCATTTTCATTTGTAAACACGCAGTGGGGAAATTCCCCGATTGGCAATTATGAATGAATTATTGCCCGACCGGGTGAAAAAATTGTCAATTTATTTATACCTTTGAAGACTAACCTTGTCATAAAGGTATTTGACCAAGCGATAATCTGAACAAATGCTTCATATCACATTGTTTATATTTAAGATACTACCGTTCAAATGTCCTTTGAAATGTCTAGATTCTGAGATATATAGCTTTAAAAACTGCCTTATTCGACCACAGTCTAATTTCATTGTATTAACTTGTCAGCTTTGGAAACTTCTACTATTCAAAATGTATTTACTTACCTAATCAGCAAAGTGAACATAAAACACTTAGTATATCTCAGAATATAGACAATGTGAAATAGTTCCGGTAAGATTTAAGATAAACCTTTTGTGGTACGAAATATCCAATCAGATTGTCTTTATGTCATATATCCATATGCACAGGTTTCAAAAGTATACGTTTCTATTGCACAATCAGGCAATTTATGGAGCAAAAAGTTCCCGATCAGGCAAGTAGTTCAGGGAATTCCCGAATTTCCCGATCGGGCAATTTCCTCCACTGACAAAGGCTTATGTTGTCATGGGCTTACTTTACATATATATAACCCCTTGAACACATTTTTTCTTGTAGGATGGTGCGTGAACGCAGTTACAAAGACATCGTCGCCGAAAATCTTGCTGCAGCACACCAGCGTTGTCAAAAGACTTCTAGATCGTTTAGTGATAAATGATTATACAACCTTGTCCTACGAGGAATAATGAGAAATAAACAAATACAATATGACGATGATTTCGTTTATTAAACAACACATTCGAGTTATCACATAGCAATCACAGGAAATTATAACATAATCATCAGCAAAATAAAAAGTATCCACATTTTAATGTAAACATATGACAATGCTTAATGAAAAAAAATGCAAGTTGAAACATTGTGGTTATTGACTGCTCACCCTATTAAAGAATTCCATACAAAGCAACACTGTTATTCTGAACATGACGGGGAATAACTAATTTTTTGTTCAAAAAGCATTTTGTTTATTAAAACAATAACTCCATACCGTTGAACTGTTGTTTTCTGGCTATAAACATCAATACAGGTAATATTGCTAAGGAAATCAATTTTGATATCAACAATGTCTAAAGCATTTTATTGTAAATTGAGTCAAAGTTAGGTATTTTTCAAATTACCTCCCTTCGAATTAAAATACGAACATATTTACCGTTGCGTTTGTGATCAACTCTAAGAAAAATTCGTTGATATCTTCAATGGAATGTGTCAATTAAAAAGCAATATAATGCTCATTTATCAGTGGGGGGAAATTGCCCGATCAGGAAATTCTGCTCGGTCAATAAAATGGTCAATTTAAACAAACGTCAGAAAAACTGAAAAGTTCTGATAAAGATATATGACCAAGCGAAAATCTGAACACACGTATCATATCATAAAGGGTATTTCGAAGATACTATCGTTCAAATTTCTCTTCAATTGTCTATAGACTCTGAGATTTCTAGCCTTAAAAACTACAAATTTTGCCGAAAATCTGAACACATGTATCATATCACAAAGGATATATCTAAGATACTATAGTTCATATTTCCCTTCAATTGTCAATAAATTCTGAGATTTATAGATACATGTATATACATCACTGGGTTCACTTGTCCGTTTTTTGCAACTTTCTACTATTCAAAATATATTTCCTTGCCCGATCGGGTAATTTAAATTGCAAAAACGGGAAAGTGAACAAAAACAAAAAAATCGGATTCTTGACAATGTAAAATAATTATGAACGGTAGGATAAAAGTGCTGTCCGATCATCTCCATGTCAAATATCCTTATGTACAGGTTAGTGTTTTTAATGGTGGGCGTTTCTATTGACCGATCAGGCAATTTTTGGAGCAAAATGTCCCGATCGGGCAAATTGTAAGGGGAATCTCCGATTTGCCCAATCGAGCAATTTCCTCCTCTAAATTGCATATAAATAATGTGATACCTTTATCATAAGGCACGTGTGTATTGCAACAAAACAAAGGAGCATTTAATGCAATATAACATATTAGCTCAAACCAGTCTCTGTGCAAACACTTAAATTACTTTGTTATGCGTATAATTGAGTCGTTTGACCTATCAAAAATAATTTTATCCATACTTCTACATTTAGTTTTGTATTCTTGATATACTTTCTCGTCCATCTATGACTACTCGAACCACGACTTGACAAACCAGTTTTCCTGGACTGTATTCTAACACGGACATGAATGTGTGATATATAATTCCACGATTCCAAACAGTACACACTTAATATTCTAAAACGAGCCGGGTTCCTCTCCACGGACACAAGCAACACGGATGAGGCGTCTGTGGCGTCTCATGTGATCATGAAGACCCTATATGCTTCTAAGTTCTTAAGACCTTTCCACACACGCTGTTTAGTCTTGCTGTTCTCGTGTCTTCAATCATATCTAAGAAATGATATATTGTTAGTTAGAAAACAAGTACTAACACTGTAAGTACAATAACATACTAAAAGAGTTCCGGTTTATTATTCACTCATTCAAAACATGCATATTTTATTGTTTATCTGTTGTACAACATCCCGATGTATCCATTTGCCATATCCAAATAACAAACAAACAAACGTTCTTTTTTTTTTAAAGTTTCATAGTTTATTGTCCAATCCATTACATGTACATAAACAGTTATACAAATAACACTCATAGTTTACAACATATTGAACATGAATGGTCAATCTAAAAAGATTTGTATTAGACGCATTATCCTCACTAGTACTTTTCAATATTTACATGTATTAAAAAATAAGGTTCTTAGACTAATACATTTTTTCTAACAGAATAAAAAACATTGCAAGAGAAACAATTACATGTGTGAGAAATTGTGGTGAATTATCACATGTGTATCGTAAAATAACGTGAAATGCACCATCGTTTTATTTAGCGTGGGATGCACCAATTCATGCAAAATTGATAAATGTCGTAAAGATTATAAATATGAGCTATTGACTTGTGCTGACATACATTATAAACTATTTCTAGTAAGTAGTTGCTTAAATACTCCACAAAGTGCGTTTTGGTCACAAAAACACTAAAATTCATCAATAACGTGAAATACGCCACGACTTCTTGTGCTCGACTCGAAATTTGGTCTTAATGTTCTCAGAAAATAAACGTACCACACATGCATATTATACACCGCTGGAAAGCGCGTTTTGAGTACCATATGATAGGGTATGTAAGATGTTTAAATTCCGTACTCACCTTGAAATAATAGTCCCAAAAAAATATAATTCGTGTCGACGCCGCCATCTTGTTTCAAATTATGGTCACGTGTTTATCCCCCCTATCATTTTTTGTGTACTATTGTGACGCATTTAAGATTATGCATATTTACTGGTTTCCTTGGTACCCGGAAAAAAACAGTGATTGTTTATGTTCGTCGTCCGTCCGTATTGCCCGTACTCACCCACAAGTAGTTGTTCTGGGTATTATAGGGGATTTATTTTATGCGAAAACACGTGATTTTTGTTGTTGTAGTTTTGCATTGGCTGTGGCCTAATTGTTTTTGACAGTCCGGATACAGAATAATGATTCGGTAGACTGAACTTTACGTCCCACTTCCGGTAGAGACAAGTTGTTGCTCAAGATTTCGCAGCGTATAAACGACTGTACGTCAATCTAGGATGTCGTGATTGGATTTAAATGATTGGAGTAAAAAACACAACAAAGTTGGTAGAATAATGTAAAATACTAAGGTTATATACAAAAACATAATGACAAGTTGTACATATTTATTATTACGATTAACTTTCCTAGCGTTCGCATACACTTTATTGCCAAATGTTTGTCCATATTATCTAATATCAATGAACATCGTTTGACTTTTGTGAGAAAAATATACACCGACTACTTTAACACATCACATACATCATGATCGGGCACGTTTCAGTTTAATAATTGTACACATTATAACAGATATAACATTAACATATAATTTGCGTGTTTTCAAATATTTTCAAACTGTGTTTTTATTGAGATAGAGGCCAAAAGTGATACAGCTATGTAGTCTCATTACTGTACGAGGGCCGTCACCAAACATCGCTTCACGCAGAGTAACAGTACAGAAATGACATTAAAAGTTATATAATGTAACGTTAATGTAGACATAACGTTATATGATGTTTTCCATTGAAAATAGGCAACTATACCACGCTCCGTGCCATAACAACACTCGACATTTCACTAAAAACTTGGGCTTGGCCGGGTAGCCCTTAGTTAGGTTACTATAGTAACCACAATTTGTGTTCGGTTGGATGAAATTTTATTAAGTTTTTTCAAATGGTCAAGTTGATGAGTAAGTCTTATTAAACGAAAAAATGATTACAATTGCATGTTTCAATCAAGCGCTATAGCGATCGACCGGGTATTAAATGAACGACCCTCGTATGTTTACTGATAATTTTGAAAAATGATTTGTATGTTTATTGTGATAGAGGTGAATGTTTATTGTGATTGAAATGCAGTGATTTGCGTTGTTTCTTAGGACTCTT
Organism: Spisula solida; assembly: GCA_947247005.1. Classification (NCBI taxonomy): domain Eukaryota; kingdom Metazoa; phylum Mollusca; class Bivalvia; order Venerida; family Mactridae; genus Spisula; species Spisula solida. The sequence goes on from OX365949.1 coordinate 31,479,545, forward strand.
TGAAGTGTATTTCAGTAAATTATTTGGTCAAATACTTCCTAAATATTGTATCTAATCATTTTCAAAACGAAATTTACATCGATGTATCGCTTGTGAAACCGTAAACAACAGTCACTCAAGATTACTTTTTATTGAGCCGTGTTATGAAACTACCTTGATGTGCCAATTATCCATATCTATGACTTAGAATAATAAGGTCGTAACTACAAAAAGCCATTCTGCGAAAAAAGTGATTTTAACTTCGGTCTGGTCAACATGACCAGTACCAAGTTTCACAAAAATAGGTTCATAAGATGCGCCAAATGGTGCTGATTTCGAATGAGCAAGGGTCTTATAAGGTCGTTATTGTTGTAAGCCAGCGATATTTACTTCTCTATTAACATTTATTTAATTAATCGTTTACGCTGTGAGAATGTCATTTGATGGCATTGACCCGTATCGGTTTTGTGTGTAATGTATATGGAATTCCTCCATAATATCTGTCCCCATTACAACCGAATGTCATGACTTAATGCTTGATCACACCTGACAATTTCTTATGCCAAAGAAAGCTTACATTTCAAAGTTTTATTGAATATATAGCATGACTATGTTACTTTAAATGCAACCAAGGAATAAAGATTCCTGAACAATATTTTTTTCCCGATAAATGTCAAAGTGACGTCCATATTGAATTTGTTTTCCATGTTCAATTATGTAGCTTGTAATGTATTGGAGTTTTAAAGTGTTTAGAAACAAAACAATATCGATTGGAACGTTTCATCCATTTGTGATAACCTAAAACATACGAGAGCTAGAGTTGCTTTGGTTACCAGTTGCTAGGCGACGAAACTTTAACACAAACCATAGTTTCTGGCTTTTTACCAAGTAAACAGGCGGCTGGTTTTTAATTGTTTTCTTTCTAAATTATTCTTTTAAATCCATCCATTGCTTATATAAGGTGGTTTAGTGTATGATTCTACTGGTGAATTTAAAACGATCATTTGAAAAGAACGATAGTCGAAAAACAGTCATATAAGCGAGAACGTTCTGTTTATGTCAGGTTCTGTCTATCTAGAAACGGGTAACCATAGTACACGTTTTGTTTCTGAATTGTAATCCAAAATTTTGATTTTCGAATTGAGCTTTTCGTGGGCTTCAGTGTCACAGCGTATAAACGACTGTACGTCAATATAGGATGTCGTGATTGGATTTAAATGATTTGAGTAAAAAACACAACGATGTTGGTAGAATAATTTGAAATACTAAGCTTATATACAAAACATAATGACAAGTAGAACATATTCATAATTAAGATTAAATTTCCTATCGTTAGCATACGCTTTATTCCGCAATATTTGCTAATTTTATCTAAAATCATTGAACATCGTTTGACTTTTTGTAGGAAAAAGGTACATCGGCTACTTTTAAACATCATTTATATCGTGCTCTGGACGTGTCAGTTGATTGATTGTACATATTATAACAGGTATAACATAAACATATAATTTGTACGTTTTAAAATATTTTCAAATTGTGTTTTTACCGAGATAGAGTCCAAAAGTGATACAGCTATGTAGTCTCATTACTGTATGTTTACTGATAAGTTTTATAAGTGATTTGTATGTTTATTGTGATACAGGTGTACTCATTACTGTGATTGATATGAAGTGATTTGCATTCTTTAATTAGTATTCTTTAGGGCATTTCATAAATTATTCGCTCAAATACTACCTAACTATTGTAGTTAAATCATTTTCATAAATACATTTGCATTTATGTAGGAATTGTGTTATGAAACAACCTAGATGCGCCAATTATCCATATCTATGGCTTAGAAGAATAAAGTAGTAATTACCAAAAATATTCTGAGAAAATAGGAAACACTGTCTGAAAACTAATCTTGAGCTCGCTCTGGTCAACATGATCAGTACCGAGTTTCATAAAAAAGGAGGTCCATAAGATGCGCCGCGTGGTGCAGATTTCGAATGAGCAAGATTGTTATAAGGTCGTTATTGTCATAAACCAGCGATATTTACTTCCTTATTGACATTAATTAGACGTTAAAGATGTTAGAATGCAATTTTGATGCATTGGTCCAGTATCGATTTTCCTGAATAATGTACTGTTCTAGAAATAGACGGCTACACGCTCTCGTTTTGCTCGCTTTTCATGTGCTCGGCTTGTTTCAGTTATTACGGAAAACCTCGGAATACTAGGTGAACACGATACGATCACATTTAGAGGTACGTTTATTAACCTGCGGCCTTTAAACAGATTTTTTAAATTACTGCCTCGCATTTTATTATTTTATTCAACTCGTTTAATAAATTCAATGTGGAAAGTCACAAATGTAATGTTCTTTTTATCACATGTTAGCCTTTTCCGACCGAAACATAAAATAGCTACTTATTTTTCACTATAATAAACGCGCAACTTTGACGACGTCGCCTATCCTTTGCAGGACGTCGCGTGATAGCTTTATTACACTAGTGTATTATCAAAAATAAATAATGGCTTTATTACGCTACCGCGACGTCAAACATGTGATAAAAGCCTATAGTGCTGGTTGCAAAAAGTTAACTTGTTAACGAGCCCTTATCGTAGTTTACTTTAGGGAGATACAGGGGTCACCATGTGCGTATGTTCGTCCTTTCACTTGTTCAGATTACTTGTCTGAGAGACACTAAGTTAGCGATATGATTTAAATAATTTCGACTATCGTGAGACGGATATTTGATCACAAGACCAGGGTTCGTAGCATCAGATTCAACGCAAATTAGAAGAAATGACAACATTGGTGTAATGCAAAATGCCACGGTCTGGTGTTTTAAGCTGGATGGATAGAAAACATGTATGATGTTGTACACATATTATACATGACGATCTGTATAATTCGCAAGCTTTTTAAAAAGTTCAAGATAACACATTGCCTTCAACATTTATTTATGTCTAATAAAAATAAAATATAGCTTGTCAATACGATAACCGTATTTGGAGTTGATACTAAGTCTTGTTTATTGTGAAAGTCAAGCGGGATAAATTTGTTTATGCAAACTCCAGGTAGCATTTTTTCATTAATGTATTTTATTAAACCCACATAAATCCATTGTTGGCAAGAATACGACTACACAAATAAGAATTTTAAAAAAAGTTTCGGTCAAATCCAAATGTTAAATGCTTGATAATAGACCAAACAGCTATTATACATGTACATGTACGATTGCTATAGATTAAAGTAGTTTATTAAGTCTTATAAGATCATTAACATTGCACACAACTGTTAACTGATTGTGTTCGATAATAGCTCATTATATCAGCACGTTCTCTGAATTAAACACCATTCTTTCTAAGTTCTTGGCAGTCGTTACTATGGGCAGTAAAATGTTAAACAGTAGTTCTTTATAAATAATGTATATGAGCTACATAAACAGATAAGTGATATTGCGCATATTTTTTTCATGTGTAGAATTGGGCAACGTCACTAGAAGCACAATGATGAAAATGTAAAAATACACAGTCTTAAAGAGACAAAATAAAAATAATTAAAACATAGATAACTTAGGTTACCATGTGGAGGGAAACATATATCTTTAACAGTGCAATCAGATATGGAATTCAACAAATATTTCTGGTACTATTAGTGGAACAGAATACTTCTCTTCATCATTTTTATTGTTTAACTCCTTCAAGATGGGTAAATGTGTTTGAAATTAAAAACGTAGTCTACCGGTTTGAAAACGCATCAAATCACAATTTCCAAAAAGGTTTTTATCATGTCATTTTTCAAATCGATTTTGTGTCTAAAGCCATCATTTTTGCACAGTCTTAATGTTATGCGTATGCAGAAGTAAGTACAAAGTAAATTAAAGAAAATGCTGTCTGTATTTTATTTCTATGATATATCAATATGCCCTGACCCACGTAGTTTTCTTCCGTAACCACGATTCGACTGCTTTAAATCGAGGGAAGATTGTCGGTTAACCATAAAAATGTTGTGAGCCATATTATGTATTATTACTGTCGACATGCTAAAGCTTCCAGATCTTATATTGTTGTTGATAAGTCTTGATGTCATTTTTTCAACTTTTCATTTTCAAAATTGGGTCGATTATTTGAATCTGGCTGAGTTTTCTAAATCGCTTCGCTTGCACAATAAGTGTACTTTGCAATGAGCCACAACCTCAGTCAGCAGGAGGGGCAGCTCTACACCGCCTCATTATTCAAACACCCCGTAACCTCTTCAAGACCTGATTTCGCACCCCCTCTTGAAAAATCCTAGTTACGGCCATTTTATATTTACATTTATGTGCATATGTTTTACCAAAAGAGCTGAAGCATGTGATTATGTATGTTAAACAGTTATAAAGCAAAATATACAAGAAATACCAATTTGACTTGGAAATTGACAGTTTTAATTTGCCAGTTCGTTCTGTAAATGGAAAAAAGATTGGGTAAAAGCTTTTTGTTTTATTTAACATGTGAATAAGCATATGTTTCATGTTTCATTGTTACAACCAATGCTAAATTTACACCATTTTACATTACTTTACTTGATTGTCAGATATCTCCATTTTCATATAAAATGTGCAATGATCCAACCCGTTTTTAAATTATAACACATTTTGCGTTTTTGTCAGAATACCGGTACAATATAGATAGTTTCAATCGGCTTCTGTTTTCTTTATCGTATTTCTGGGTTATTTTTGTAGTAGCCTTTCTCTAAATGTGAAAATTTACAATTTGGATATATATTTGAACACTTAAAACTTCATTCTAAAATGTGATAACATTTTAAGCAGTTTATGTCAAGGATTGATCAAATGCTGTATTTATAAAGTACGTGTTACAGCGACGTCGAATAACGTTTGAATGACGTTTGCGACGTCACGCAAAAATCTCTGAATAGGGCGTCTACAAAACAGCTGTACATAACTTCCTTAAAAATCAATATAAAAAAAGGTTATTTTGCATTTTGCTTCATTAAAATTACTCTTTTGAAAAATAAAAAATCTCAAAATCTATTGTTTTGTCAAAATAGCAGGTTTTCCTGGAGACTGGCTCATATACATGTAGATCCTTTGTTCCGTTGCAAGCTATCTTTGGTAATATAACCTGTAAAAATGATTTGCTTTTCTTATGAGAGGAATAAAATACGAGGGTGTTCGATATGTATTGTCACTTGGGTCACAAATAAGAAAATTCGTTGATATCTTTAAATCTTTATACATTTCTGGAACCATCAAGATTTCCGCAATATTTCGTGAAAAAATAAATACAATTTAATTACCGGACTGTTGTTTCTGTTGTCTTCTCAAAGGGCTAGTAATAGACACTGCGACTTTTTGCGAATAACTGTCGATTAAAACTTCCATTCGGGAAATAATCTTATTCCACAACTATCATACCGTAAATAATGTTAATTCCTTCGATAAAATTTGATTTGCTGTACTTGATTGCCATTTTTGAACAAAATAAGAGCATTTCAAAGCCGCAAAAATAGGTGTCAAAATTAGTAAAAAAAGCATGCTATTTTCAATGAAAATTTTCGATTAGTTTTATTAATTGGAATATGACATATCATACATGTATGTAAGCCATAGGTCATCAACATTGATTTCTAGAAAGAATTTGCGATCAAAATACAATTGATATGAAGTTATTGATGCGTGAACCAACAAGCATCATTTGGTATAAATAAGAGTGATCTCCCTTGTTTTGATCCTACAAATAATTTCATTTTGATTTAAAGTTCTGATAGAAATATAAGGATCCAGTTATCGTTTCGTATGTTGCAGTTTAACGAATGCTGACATTTACTTTTCTAAACAACTACTGCAAAGATGACACAAATTTAGATTAAAATGAACATAAGGCCAGTGTACTCGAATATACCCTCTTTTAAGATCAATAAATTACTTAATTGTTGACGAAACGCTATGTAATTTTCCAGATAAAATTATAGAATAGAAACATACACCTTTTAGACAGTAATCGTAGAATCCTTCTAAATATTGCCATAGAAAAATGCAAAGGACAATACATATCGAACACTCCTCGTATATCTATCAATTAATAAAATAAGTACAAAATGGGACGAAATATCAATTTTACCTACTGTTCATACTTAACATTGGCCTAAATCTGGTCTAGTTCGAGGATTGTCCGCAAACGTCGCGAACATTGTCTAACATTTTAAACAATATGTATGATTTTCCAAAAAATCTGTCACAAATGTATAGTAAATATTTAAATATATTCTTGTCTTAAAGTACTGGTTGGATAACATTCTAAATTGGTAACACTGTTTCTTGAGTGTTCCTTACTTATTTCTTGTTCTTGTTCTTTTTCTTCCTGTTGATGTTCTTCTTCTTGTGTTTTTCTTGTTCTTAATTGCTGTTATCCATCTTGTCGTTTTTCTTCTTCTTGTCGATATCCTTGTCGTTTTTCTTCTTCTTGTCGATATCCTTGTCGTTTTTCTTCTTTTTTTCTGCCTGTCCTTCTGTTTATTGTCGTACTTCTTCTTTTTGTTCATCTCCTTCTTCTTCTGAATTCCATTTCTACTGTCGTATATATCTTCATTTTGGATATTCAGTGATGATCATCTTTAGTAGGCTATTTGCATCTTCCAGTAGTGTCAAGTACCTAGATTTAAGAAGATGGTTAATTGTTCCTGTTCATTAAAAATCAATCTTTGGTCAGATTTCATAACTATTTTACAGATCTAAAATACAGTGCCCACCAAAAATAAATATACAGTAAATAATTGTTGGTAAATTTAACTTGGTTAAATTATTCAATATCCCTTTATCAGACGGTCACACTTATACTTATACTAAAATGGTGACCTCGACTAGTGACTACATGAGGATTTCCTATGATTAGATCAAGTGACCTAGTTTTTTACCCAGGATGAACCATATCAAACTTGACCTAGATTGCGTTAAAATAATCATTGTGACAAAGTTTCATAAAGATGGTGACCTCTATTGACTACACAAGGTTTTTCTATGATTTGACCTAGTGACCTAGTTTTTGACTCTGGATGACCCAATATGAATCTTGACCTAGATCTTGCTGAGATGATCATTATGACCAAATTTCAAAAAGGTTAGGTCAAAATTATGACCTCTTGTGACTGCAAAGGGTTTTTTGCATGATTTGACCTTGTGACCGAGTTTTTGATCCCGTATGACCGAATATCGAACTTGACCTAGAATTTGTTGACATGATCATTGTGACCAAGTTTCAAAAAGATAAGGTCAAAATTATGACATCTAGTGACTGCACAAGGTTTTTCTATGATTTGACCTTGTGACCTAGTTTTTGACCCCGGATGACCCAATATCGACCTTGACCTAGATTTTGTTTAGATGATCATTGTGACCAAGTTTCATAAAGATTAAGTCAGAATTATGACCTCTAGTGACTACACAACGTTTTTCTATGATTTGACCTTGTGACCTAGTTTTTGACCCCGGATGACCCAATATCGAACTTGACCTAGATTTTGTTGAGATGATCATTGTGACCAAGTTTCATAAAGATTAGGCCTAAATTGTGACCTCTAGTGTCTACACAAGCAAATTGTTGACGGACGACGGACGACAGACGACGGACGGACGACGGACGAAGAGTGATCACAAAAGCTCACTCTGTCACTTTGTGACAGGTGAGCTAAAAAGTAAAGATGAAGATGTTTAGAATTTAAATACCCATGTTCCAAAATGCTGATTTTTCCAACTTTTTGTGACTAAGTTACCATTCAAGCGGGACAAAGAAACTTTATATTTTGCACATAGGGTACTAATTAATGTATAGTCTTAACATTAAATAAACAAAAATATTCCTTTTTCATCAAAAATATTGTTGTTTGACTGTTTTACAAATAGTGTTATTACAGACAAGTAAATGGTGAAATATCATTTGTATACTTATTTTTGGTGGGCACTGTAATTGTTGAAAAATGACATTTCATTCGACAAACACATGGTCGTCCCTGGGTGGAGAACGATTTATAAATACAGAAAAATCTTTAAAAATCTGCTTGTTGGATTTCAATATAAACTAACCCTTTCTAAAATAGCTAAAAGAATTGAAATATATGCAGCACTCTCGTTATTTTGGCATGTCTAGTTTGAATATTGATCTGCATGATCAATGTGCACAGGTGCGCGATTCAGTGTCAAATGGTATTCTTACTTTTTCAGCATGTCCTGGTGACTATGGTGGTACGTTCACTTTGACGGCTGGATATTACATCTACGGTTATGACATCACAGCGACATACACTGATCTTGAATCGTGTAAAACGGATTGCCTGGAGGAACCAAACTGTCTCAGTATACAGTTTGATACGCTCATGTTTGAATGTCATTTATCATCTGTCACCTTAGCGGGACATCTAGCAAACTGGTATGCCGACCCTTTCTTCAACTATTACCAACGTAATTGTCTGTGAGTCCGGACATTGTTGTTATGTTGTTTATACAGAGGCTTCGCGACTGGGGCGGCAGGGGCGGCGGTCGCCGCCCCAATATTTCAGCGAGCAACGGCATTTTTTTTTCATACAAATATACAAAATCTCAATTTTAGCTGAACATTGGAGCTCGGCAAAACGGCGAAAAAAAGGCTTGGGGTTTCCTTCCTTCTAACATAACATGTGTCGATGATGACATCTTATTAATTATATGTATCACTAATGTGTGAAAATGTACGGTATAGATATACATGTATCTAACTGTCACAGTCCGTTAATCGTCGTGGTCATAATTGGATTACCGACAAACGCAAGTCATAATTAAAACAACTTTAAATTTACTTGTATTTACTCAAAATCGCCAAAAAGAAAATAATGAAAATTTGATTAATTTCTCGACATATCTTGTAAACGTCAACATGGCTAAAGCTAATCAGCCTCATAACTTCAATTTTCCTAGGCGTTTTTTTGGCAAAAAGTCGCCTGAACTTCATTCATTAAATGCTGGCTGGTTTCAAAGGGGTTCGTATTCATAAAGCATTAATTTATGTTACATATGCATGTTTGTTACATCATTATAGCATAAAAACGGTGATTTTGCCCATACGTTAACGGGACGAAAACCATGCGTAAACATAAAGATTCACGCGCTGTTAACGTCCAGTTTTACGTATGCTCATTTCAGGGCCGCACCGGCGACTATAAAGGTTGTACAGCTTCATATGAACAGTTATTCCCATTGTATTTCTAAGTACTAATAAGTACTAATTAGTTTTCTATAATATTTAAAAAATACATTTAAATAAACCCGCAGTATCCATGTTTTCTTGGTATTTGCCGATACCGGAAGTCGACCTGCATAACAATAACTGGTATGACGTTACGTTTGTTTTCGCGTCGTCGTCATAAAATCTCCCGCCAAAATATCATTGTTTTGAAATACAAACGCATAAATTGATGTTTTGTATGCTATAATAGCGTTTACGCATGTTTTCTTCGCTTTATAACATATGCAGAGTCCCTCGGGAGCGTTGGTGCCCTCGCCCTGGCGGGCTTGGGCACCAACTGTCCCTCGGGACTCTGCAGATGTTATAGTACGAAAAAGCATGCGTTAACCCTACATTAAAACTATAGATATATACATGCTCACACACATGTACGTTATGCTTATTAAATTAGATTATGTGACACTTTACATTATTTGTTTTATTTTTATATTACATTATGTATTATTATAGCATAAAAACGGTGATTTTGCCCATACGTTAACGGGACGAAAACCATGCGTAAACATAAAGATTCACGCGAGAACGCGCTGTTAACGTCCAGTTTTACGTATGCTCATTTCAGGGCCTCACGGACGAAAATAAACGATTTTACAACGTCTTATGAACTGCAATTCCCATTTTATTTGTAACTGCTAATTAATTTTCTATAATATTTCAATAATAAATTTAAATAAACTCGCATTATCCATGTTTTCTTGGTATTTGCCGATCCCGGAAGTCGACGCTCATAACAAAAACTGTAATGACGTTACGTTTGTTTTCGCGACGTTACGTTTGTTTACGCGACGTCGCCACAAAATCTCCCGCCAAAATGTAATTATTTCGAAATACAAGCGCATAAATTGATGTTATGCTATAATAGCGTTTACGCATGTTTTTTCGTGCTATAACATCTGCAGAGTCCCTCGGGAGCGTTGGTGCCCTCGCCCTAACGGGCTTGGGCACCAACCGTCCCTCGGGACTCTGCAGATGTTATAGCACGATAAAGCATGCGTTAACCCTACATAACCATGACTGTTTGCTTATATTTTCCGTGAGTTTTTAATATCATCAAAGTTTTGACGACAGAAATTTCTTTAAGAAAACAGCAGTTATGGTTTATAACCCAGGTATATTCAAATATTGCTCCAGAACAATAATCTCCACACAACAATCCGAAGTTTCCATCATTCAGAATACACGATAAAAGTCATTGAAAGTCACGGAAATGGCCCCATTTATGATTTAGTTTATAAAAAAATCGTACATAAACGGAGGGGATACCCCTCCCTTCGAAACCCTCCCCCGCCTCCCCAATGTTCGGGAGCGCGCGACGCGCCTGTTATAACATGCAGAAGATGTTGCATTAAATTTAATAATATAGTGGACGACAATCGGTTAGTTTTTTTGTTTTTTTTAACAAACATGGCCCAAAACAAATGTTTTCCGTTTTTTCCGTATAGAGTCAATCTAACTAGAGTACATGATCCCGCATAGAGTAAATCTAACCGGAGCACATCATCCCGCATAGAGTTAATCTAACTGGAGCACATCATCCCGCATAGAGTAAATCTAACTGGAGCACATCATTCCGCATAGAGTTAATCTAACTGGAGCACATCATCCCGCATAGAGTAAATCTAACTGGAGCACATCATTCCGCATAGAGTAAATCTAACTGGAGCACATCATCCCGCATAGAGTAAATCTAACTGGGGTACATCATCCCACATAGAGTAAATCTAACTTGAGCACAGCATCCCGCATAGAGTAAATCTAACTGGAGCACATTATCCCACATAGAGTTAATCTAACTGGAGCACATCATCCCGCATAGAGTAAATCTAACTGGAGCACATTATCACGCATAGAGTAAATATAACTGGTGTACATCATCCCGATCCCGCATAGAGTAAATCTAACTGGAGCACATTATCCCGCATAGAGTAAATCTAACTTGAGCACATTATCCCGCATAGAGTAAATCTAACTGGAGCACATCATCCCGCATAGAGTAAATCTAACTGGAGTGCATCATCCCGCATAGAGTAAATCTAACTGGAGTACATCATTCCGCATAGAGTAAATCTAACTTGAGCACATTATCCCGCATAGAGTTAATCTAACTGGAGTACATCATTCTGCATAGAGTAAATCTAACTGGAGTACATCATCCCGATCCCGCATAGAGTAAATCCAACTGGAGCACATTATCCCGCATAGAGTAAATCTAACATGAGCACATTATCCCGCATAGAGTAAATCTAACTTGAGCACATTATCCCGCATAGAGTAAATCTAACTGGAGCACATTATCCCGCATAGAGTAAATCTAACTGGAGTGCATCATTCCGCATAGAGTAAATCTAACTGGAGTACATCATTCCGCATGGAGTAAATCTAACTGGAGTGCATCATTCCGCATAGAGTAAATCTAACTGGAGTACATCATTCCGCATGGAGTAAATCTAACTGGAGTACATCATTCCGCATAGAGTAAATCTAACTGGAGTACATCATCCCGATCCCGCATAGAGTAAATCTAACTGGAGTACATCATCCCGATCCCGCATAGAGTAAATCTAACTGGAGCACATTATCCCGCATAGAGTAAATCTAACTGGAGCACATTATCCCGCATAGAGTTAATCTAACTGGGGTACATCATCACACATAGAGTAAATCTAACTTGAGCACATTATCCCGTATAGAGTAAATCTAACTGGAGTACATCATTCTGCATAGAGTAAATCTAACTGGAGTACATCATCCTGATCCCGCATAGAGTAAATCCAACTGGAGCACATTATCCCGCATAGAGTAAATCTAACATGAGCACATTATCCCGCATAGAGTAAATCTAACTGGAGCACATTATCCCGCATAGAGTTAATCTAACTGGGGTACATCATCCCACATAGAGTAAATCTAACTTGAGCACATTATCCCGCATAGAGTAAATCTAACTGGAGTACATCATTCCGCATAGAGTAAATCTAACTTGAGCACATTATCCCGCATAGAGTTAATCTAACTGGAGTACATCATTCTGCATAGAGTAAATCTAACTGGAGTACATCATCCCGATCCCGCATAGAGTAAATCCAACTGGAGCACATTATCCCGCATAGAGTAAATCTAACATGAGCACATTATCCCGCATAGAGTAAATCTAACTGGAGCACATCATCCCGCATAGAGTTAATCTAACTGGGGTACATCATCCCACATAGAGTAAATCTAACTTGAGCACATTATCCCGCATAGAGTAAATCTAACTGGAGTACATCATTCCGCATAGAGTAAATCTAACTTGAGCACATTATCCCGCATAGAGTTAATCTAACCGGGGTACATCATCCCACATAGAGTAAATCTATCTTGAGCACATTATCCCGCATAGAGTTAATCTAACTGGGGTACATCATCCCGCATAGAGTAAATCTAACTGGAGCACATTATCCCGCATAGAGTAAATCTAACTTGAGCACATTAACACGCATAGAGTAAATCTAACTGGGGTACATCATCCTACATAGTGTAAATCTAACTTGAGCACATTATCCCGCATAGAGTAAATCTAACTTGAGCACATTATCCCGCATAGAGTAAATCTAACTTGAGCACATCATCCCGCATAGAGTAAATCTAACTTGAGCACTTGATCACGTATAGAGTCAATCTAACTACAGTACATGATCCCGTATAGGGTCAACTTACCTGGAGTACATGATCCCGCATAGAGTCAAACCGGAGTAAATGTACACGTATAGAGTCATTCTAACAGGAGTACATACAGACTTACGAGGGTTGTTCGCAAAAGTCGGGAACACCCATTTCAACACTAGGCATAATTTTCCAGAAAATCCTTCTCATATTATTCATTAGTTATTTCTTTACATATGTGTGATATTGAAAATTCATTTCCTTCTTATTTTTGGCAATCATACTTGATTAACTAATGCGAGTTGGGTGGAGTCGGCGCATGCCCTTTTATATTTTGTAAAAACCTTTCGGCTTTCATTCAAGAGCTTATAACTAAATAAGTGTTCTTATTTGTGCATTAACAAATATGCCGATGTCGACACCATAGTTTAGCACGTTTTTTGTGCGAAATTTAAGGTCGATAATGTCATCAACAGCAAAACTATGAATTTTTTTGCATAGTATCTCTCTGACCTTTAACTGTCGTGTTTGATTTCCTCGAATTTATCTAAAATTGCATCAGTCAATGAAGCCAAGGTCCTGAAACAAAAGAGACAACGTCAACCGTTGACGTCGTAGAGTGGGCGCCGATCGAACCTACTGCAGATGCAATAAAACCACGCAGATTTTTAATACTTTAAGATATCAACATCAAATTTGTGCATTTACAATGATATATGACAACATATCTCTTAAAAAGAAACCGTATGCAAATTGTGAATACAATGGACGACAATACAATATCAATGTTCGCGACTTTTGAGGACCACCCTAGTATAAAGTCCATCTAACTACAGTACATGACCACGTATAAAGTAAATCAAACTATAGTACATGATCACGTATAGAGTCAATCTAATTGGAGTACATGATCCCATATAGAGTCGATCTAACTGGAGTACTTAATCACGTATACAGTAAATCTAACTTCAGTACTTGATCACGAATAGAGTCAATCTAACTACAGTACATACTCCCGTACAGAGTCAATCTAACTACAGTACATACTCCCGTACAGAGTCAATCTAACTACAGTACATACTCCCGTACAGAGTCAATCTAACTACTGTACATACTCCCGTACAGAGTCAATCTTACTCCAGTACTTGATCCCGTACAGAGTCAATCTAACTACAGTACATGATCACGTATAGAGTCAATCTAACTTCAGTACATGATCCCGTATAGAGTCAATCTACCTTCAGTACATGATCACGTATAGAGTCAACCTATCAACAGTACATGATTACGTATAGAGTAAATCTAATTGGAGTACATGATCCCGTACAGAGTCAATCTAACTTCAGTACTTAATCACGTAAACAGTAAATCTGCATGATCCCGTCTAGAGTCAATCGAATTGGAGTACATGATCCCGTATAGCGTCGATCTAACTGGAGTACTTACTCCCGCATGTAGTCAATCCAACTACAGTGCATGATCACGTATAGAGACAATCTAACTGCAGTACATACTCCCGTATGCAGTCAATCCAACTAAAATACATGGTCACGTATAGAGACAATCTATCTGCAGTACATACTCCCGCATGCAGTCAATCCAACTAAAATACATGGTCACGTATAGAGACAATCTAACTTCAGTACATACTCCCGTATAGAGTCAATCCAACTAAAATACATGGTCACGTAGAGAGACAATCTAACTTCAGTACATACTCCCGTATGCAGTCAATCCAACTAAAATACATGGTCACGTAGAGAGACAATCTAACTTCAGTACATACTCCCGTATGCAGTCAATCCACCTAAAATACATGATCACGTATAGAGTCAATCTAACTACCGCACATGATCACGTATAAAATCAATCTAACTACAGTACGTGATCCCGTATAGAGTCAATCTAACTACAGCACATGATCACGTATAGAATCAATCTAACTACAGCACATGATCACGTATAGAATCAATCTAACTACAGTACGTGCTCACGTATAGAGTCAATCTAACTACAGCACATGATCACGTATAGAGTCAATCTACCTTCAGTACATGATCACGTATAGCGTCAACCTATCAACAGTACATGATGACGTATAGAGTAAATCTAATTAGAGGAGTACATGATCCCGTACAGAGTCAATCTAACTTCAGTACTTAATCACGTAAACAGTAAATCTACATGGTCCCGTCTAGAGTCAATCGAATTGGAGTACATGATCCCGTATAGCGTCGATCTAACTTCAGTACTTACTCCCGCATGCAGTCAATCCAACTACAGTGCATGATCACGTATAGAGACTATCTAACTGCAGTACATACTCCCGTATGCAGTCAATCCAACCAAAATACATGGTCACGTATAGAGACAATCTAACTTCAGTACATACTCCCGTATGCAGTCAATCCAACTAAAATACATGGTCACGTATAGAGACAATCTAACTTCAGTACATACTCCCGCATGCAGTCAATCCAACTAAAATACATGGTCACGTATAGAGACAATCTAACTTCAGTACATACTCCCGTATGCAGTCAATCCACCTAAAATACATGATCACGTAGAGAGACAATCTAACTTCAGTACATACTCCCGTATGCAGTCAATCCAACTAAAATACATGGTCACGTAGAGAGACAATCTAACTTCAGTACATACTCCCGTATGCAGTCAATCCAACTAAAATACATGGTCACCTAGAGAGACAATCTAACTTCAGTACATACTCCCGTATGCAGTCAATCCAACTAAAATACATGGTCACGTAGAGAGACAATCTAACTTCAGTACATACTCCCGTATGCAGTCAATCCAACTAAAATACATGGTCACGTAGAGAGACAATCTAACTGCAGTACATACTCCCGTATGCAGTCAATCCAACTAAAATACATGGTCACGTAGAGAGACAATCTAACTTCAGTACATACTCCCGTATGCAGTCAATCCACCTAAAATACATGATCACGTATAGAGTCAATCTAACTACCGCACATGATCACGTATAAAATCAATCTAACTACAGTACGTGATCCCGTATAGAGTCAATCTAACTACAGCACATGATCACGTATAGAATCAATCTAACTACAGCACATGATCACGTATAGAATCAATCTAACTACAGTACGTGCTCACGTATAGAGTCAATCTAACTACAGCACATGATCACGTATAGAATAAATCTAAATACAGTACATACTCCCGTACAGAGTCAATCTAACTTCAGTTCATTATCACGTATAGAATAAATCTAAATACAGTACATACTCCCGTACAGAGTCAATCTAACTTCAGTTCATTATCACGTAAAGAGTCAATCTAACTACAGTACGTGATCACGTATAGAGTCAATCTAACTACAGTACGTGATCACGTATAGATTCAATCTAACTACAGTACATGATCACGTATAGGATCAATCTAACTACAGTACGTGATCACGTATAGAGTCAATCTAACTACAGCACATTATAACGTATAGAATCAATCTAACTACAGTACGTGATCACGTATAGAGTCAATCTAACTACAGCACATGATCACGTACAGGGTCAATCTAACTACAGTATATGATCCCACATAGAGTCAATCTAACCGGAGTACATGATCACGTATAGAGTCAATCTAACTACAGTATATGATCCCTTATATAGTCATTTCTTACTACAGTACATACTCACTTACAAGGTCCATCGAACTACAGCACATGATCACGTATAGAGTCAATCGAACTGCAGTACATGATCCAGTATTAAGTCGATCTAACTGGAGTACTTAATTACGTATACAGTAAATATATATACAGTGCATGATCACGTATAGAGTCAATCTAATTGGAGTACATGATCCCGTATTAAGTCGATATAACTGGCGTACTTAATCACGTATACAGTAAATATATCTACAGTGCATGATCACGTATAGAGTCAATCTAACAACGATACATGCTCCCGTATAGAATCAATCTAACTACAGTACATGATCACGTATAGAGTCAATCTCACGGGCGGTAATCACGTGACTTCGTCTAGTATTTTAAACGAATAATGGCGGATATTAAGCCTCGGTAAGTACCTATGTTTCTTGTTGTTAGATGTCGTATATCATCTATATGAAACCTTCACATAGCCTATCATATGCGCATTGCCTTTTTTCGAACGTTAGAACTTAGTTTTGCCTCGTAATCTGAACATATTTCGAGAACACTCATTGAATTTGATCAAAAGTTTCATCGCAAGGCCGGTATGTCGCACGCATTGAGTAACATTTTGTCAAATTATAGAAAAATACAGTTATCTGGGACAAAAGAGTTATACAATTATAGCAAATGTTCGATTATATCGTGAATGAACGCTGTACGGATCCTCTTAGTGTAATATTCGGAAGTTTATTTCCATTTTACGTAAGTAGTATGTACAACAAACGATTTTTGTCATAGTATGTCGCACGTACATATCTGGGTATGTTCCAGTACGACAAGAGGTGGCTCTTTTTACACATTTTAGCACCCCATATTAATGGTTAACGTGTCAAAATATTTACAGAACACTACAGTTGAATTACAATTACTGCGTTACGTGATAAACTATGAAAATAGACAAATGGTTATATTGAAGAAAAATACATCAAATGTGTGTCATTCTCGACTCGGCTATGAACTCATTTTATTGCGCCTTTAAAAATAGGTATGACGCGGTCACGGATCGAAACTGCGAGCCCCAGGCTCGAAGCGTACACTCTACTTAGCAAATTCTAGAAATGTTTTATCAATTTGACAATTGAGTATCGATTCTGTTATAATAAATTAAAATTATATCTTCTAAGTGTTTAATGTAATTGTGTGTATTGTGTCTTACAAATGTTAGGTACAGTGCACATATATTACTTCGAACACTGAGATACACCCCAATATTTTATACCGGGGTCAATGAGTATCCAGTTCTTAAATCGAATATGTGAGATATGAAGGGGCTGTCACAAAATCTAGGATCATTGACATACGGACCGCTGCTAATCTGCATACATTATTCGATCATTCTTTTCACCTATTTCAGAACCTTAGCATACCGCACAAGTAAAACACGAGTTTACGATTTGGCAGAAGGCTGTTATTCGACAACGACACATCGTTTCTACAGGGTATGTGCTGAAGGGTATGAAGTATTACCAAGGACATATATACCCTGTAGAAACGATGTGTCGTTGTCGAATAACAGCCTTCTGCCAAATCGTAAACTCGTGTTTTACTTGTGCGGTATGCTAAGCTTGTCTTTCCTCTGTTAGAATATAACCTACTATATGAGCCAATGCAAACAACGACCTGTTCTTGGTATACGTTACAATTAATCATTAAAGAAATGCTCTTATCATACGTGACGTCTAGTGTTGGCGCCACATACCAATCAAAATGCATTTTCAACCACTAAGAATTGACTTAATATGTCCTAATAACTATTATATTTTACATTAAAGTCATAAACACACCACCTTAGTTGACGTGCTCCCGTAGCCGAATGGTTATCGCGCTTGCTCACCTGACGACATAGGTTAAAATACGGGTGGAAGCACTCGCATGCATGCCATTTTTCAGCAGAAAGCTGACTGGCAAATAAAGGCTACGATCGGGGTGTTTTAGTTTATATCAAAATACTAGTGTTGTGTTTCAGTGACTGCACCTTTGATATGGTCCACAGAAAGAGACCAGGAAGGAAAGGACCAAGCCAGAAACTGTCAAGGATTGCTGTCCAACGATGTGCCATTGGGGTCCGATGGGAGCGAGTACGGAGAAACGAGTCCAAAATGTTGCTCTCAGATAAATGGGTATTGAGGAAATTTAATTGTTTGATAACAATGATACGAATAAACTATACAACTGTAATAATGTCTTAATTGTTTATTGTAACATTGATTTGATTTACAGTGCTTCATTTTGGTTTTTAATACACCGAGTCCTGGCCTTTCCCACTGAACTTAAAAATCAATCCCACTGTGTAAAATAAACTATTTCCAAAATTATATTAATTCCAAGCCAATTTAATGAGTCAGGGACTCAGAGTTCGCTCCAACATGAAACACTGGATTAACATAAAGAACGAAGTGATAAGACATTTTTTTATTATGGAAATTATCATCATTATCACAGACATCGGATATAATCAAATAGTTTGTTAAGTATAAATCACAGAATAATAAAACAAAATCATTCATTAACAGCTGATTTACGAGATTTACGTTGATACCACAGTAAATTGCTATCGACAGCATAACAACTTTACATTAAAACATGTAACTAGCATTTCTAAATTAAAATTGGATTCTTTACACGCCCTTAAGTAATGGCACAAGTATAGTACTGTTGCATAATGATAGTAAATATGTGTGTCAAGTTTTTTGGAATAACAAAGGTAAACAAATATTAAAATATGTAGTGTACATGCATCTGTATGGCGCCTTCCCTCTATGACCTCTTTCGTGACAGGATAACCCAGGTCGACGTTTGTAGTCTTTTTCACAATGTGTGCAAACAAACGACTGTTCCATTCTGAAAAAAGTTAAATTAGTTTAATGCTCACCAAACGTTCATTCAACATCTATATGATTTACATATGTAGTCATATACCTGAATGGAAACAATAGTATCAATGTAGTTACATTTTTGTAGTTAAAACCCAACGAGTATGTCAGTCCCAAAAGTTTTTAATGGTTGCCGATTGACCACAGAGAAACTAGGATTACACAGGTTCTACCAGTCATTTTGAAGAAAAAAGAATGAAAATGTAGCCGCACTGATATAAAATATAGAAAATAGCTTGGATGTGTAGTAATTAAATCACAAAGGTGTATCACGAGCGATTTTATGTAAGCATCCATTTGAGTGTAATCGGAACGGTCCGTAGAATAGCATAGGATAAAATGATTTTATTCTGCCATAAAAATACCATAATCTCTTTTAATGCAAATACTCTTTCAATCTACGCATACGAAACGAGTCAATTTAAAGTCACTTTTAATCGAGTTTATAGTAAGTAGCGTTAAAGAGTATGTTTTCTTGCATATTGGATCAATCATTCAATATGTTATGTGGTCGATTTTGAATTTATGACATCTAAATTAAAAGTGTACTGGATCACGCATGTTAATTTAATTAACATGAGTGACTGGATCTTTAGTTGCAAACATAGCATATGACATTGTATCGATTGTAAATATAGAATTACATCTCTTATATATCTTTGAAAACTATTTTGACATGTTAAACATAAATACGGGGTGGTAAGATGTTTAAAAAGAGCCACCTCATGACGTACTGAAGCATACCGAGATATGTTCGTGCGACATACTATGACAAAAATCGTTCGTTGTACATACTACTTACGTAAAATAGACATTTACTTCTGAATATTACACTAAGAGGATCCGTACAGCGTTCATTCACGATATAATCGAACATTTGCTATAATTGTATAACTCTTTTGTCCCAGATAACTGTATTTTTCTATAATTTGACAAAATGTTACTCAATGCGTGCGACATACCGGCCTTGCGATGAAACTTTTGATCAAATTCAATGAGTGTTCTCGAAATATGTTCAGATTACGAGGCAAAACTAAGTTGTAACGTTCGAAAAAAGGCAATGCGCATATGATAGGCTATGTGAAGGTTTCATATAGATGATATACGACATATAACAACAAGAAAAATGGGTACTTACCGAGGATGAATATCCGCCATTAATCGTTTTAAATACTAGACGAAGTCACGTGATTACCGCCCGTGAATCTAACTACAGTACATAACATAACATAACATACGTTTATACAGGTAATATAGGCATCCGGCCCAAAATTAAAATACATTACATACAAATGTGCAACTGTGAGTGAATGACTCAAAAGAGCATTACTAAACAATAGATATCCAAAGGTATAATGCAACACATAAATTACCCAAGTATATACATGCTAATATTTTTAGCAGGGAACATACATTTATAACAAACAACGGACTTACCATATAAGGATTGAAATATATATAATTATGCATATGGTTTAACGGAGAATGAGTAATGATTAATACAGAATTTTGAAGTCAGCAAATGGAATTATGTAAGAGATAAATTACTTGTTGTGTTCACATACATCAACTATGTAGGTTTTTTCTGTGAGCGAGTGCATGATGTAGATATCTACCTAGAACTGAATATAGAGTAAGACTACAATGGCTTAAAACATTAATAACATTTTCGGAAGAAGGATATGTTATCATCGTACTTGGTAGATATTGTCTTCGAATTTTTGTAACTTTATTGCAGATAAGCAGTAGGTGGTACTCGTCAATAGGTGCTTGAAGACAAAGGGGACATAATCTCTGTTCAATTGGGATATTTGTGTAACAACCCGTATTACATAGCAAGGGTAGAAGCCCTCCTCGAAATTTTAATGATCAGAACTCGGAAGTAAATGTTATTCATATGTTCAAGATACGGCTCTATGCGGAACTCAGTTTTAAATAACCTGTAATTGTCCATCTTAGATGATGAGTTAATGGAATCTTGCCATGTCTGTAAATGCATATATTTTAGTCTCTGCGAGAATTCGCTTATGAATTTATGTTCATTTGCTACTCCTTGGCTTATCCACACATGTCCAAAACCATTTGTATACAAAAGTATCCGCACATAATAATCCCAACAACGAGTTTCATTTTCAGCCCAGCGATATTGAGTTTTATAGCAGATTAACGATAATCTATGTTTGTCCATATGTAAAAGGCGGAACCAGTATTTAATCGCCTTTATTATACGACCTAATTCACCCTGAACAAATGTTGTCGGGGTTGACCATTTCAGTTTTAAGACAAACTTACACCATTTATTGTGAACTACTTCAACGTTTTTAGCTTCGTGATTGAACCAGATTTCAGAGCCGTAAGACAATATTGTTGAATGTTCGTGTCGAATATTTTAAACAACAGTGAAGGTTGCAAACTACCAAATTTTGACAAATAAGATTTAATAGAAAAGATCGTCTTGGTTGCCTGTTCAGCTAAGGTCTTTTGACACATATACCAAGAGTGTCTAGATGAAATCACTACACCCAAATATTTATAGTAGGTAATTGTTCATGCCCATAATACCACTTTTCATAAGATCGTAGAAACCCGCCGTTTCTAAAAACAACAACATTCGTCTTTTGAAGGTTTACTTTTAGGTTCCAACTTTCACAGTATTGTTTAAGTTTATTGATCATTCTTTGTAGATCGATTTTTGTGTCAGCAAACAAAACAAGATCATCGGCGTATAACAAAGAAAATAGCTGTTTGAGTCCTATATTTGTATCCCGTGACTTCCGTTACTTAAGTAATCATTTAAGTCGTTAATAAAGAGCGAAAAAAACAGTGGGGATAATGTACATCCCTGTCTGACACCCACAGGACAGTCAAAGCTCTCAGTGATTCCACTAGAGGTTTTAACCCTTGCCTTTACATCACTGTATATAGATTTAATCATTTGGACAAGTTTGGGACTTACATTCGACGTAAGAAGTTTGTTAAATAGTGCACCCCTGTTGATTCTATCGAACGCCTTCTCGAAATCAACAAATAGGGCATAAAATCGCCCCTGTGGTTTTTGTAAATATTTATTGATAACCGTACTTAGACAAAATATGTTATCGATGGTACTAAAGCCTCTCCTAACCCCCCCCCCCCCTTTGTTCCTGTCCTATTATATTGTTTGCATTACACCACTTTTCGAGTCTAGTATTTAATAGATCCGCAAATATTTTACTTAGAACTGGTAGCAGACTTATACCCCTATAATTACTCGGATCATCTGGATTCCCCTTTTTAAGAACCGGTGTTATTAACGCAGTGGACCATTCATTAGGGAAGATGCCATTATCGTATATCTTATTGTAAAGTAAACTTAGTATTGGTACTAACGGTTCATGTATGGATTTTACAAATTCGGCAGTGACACCGTCATTACCAGGCGCTTTGCCGTTTTTGAGGTTATCAATCGCTTTGCTGATTTCACTATGTGTAAATGGAGCATCAAGAATCATATCATTAACACCTTCAACTTCCGGTGTATCGGGAAATTCAGTACTGTTATCTGGGTTAAAAAATTGTTGGAAATATGTGTACCATTTGTCAATTGTAACATTAAAGCTTTCTAACGAAACTTTATTTTTCAGAAACTCCAAAAGTCTTTTGGGTTCTTGCTTTTAGCAGCCGCTGACAATTTCGATCTCATTTTGGACTCATATTTCCTTTTAGACATTTCGCAGACATTGCGGTATTCATTTTTGACAGTTTTATATTCGTTCAGTGCATTTTCGGATCTGTTTAAACGGAAGTATTTAAGGCTTTGTAATACCTTTGCTCGCATATTTTTACATAGTGTATCAAACCATGGTTGTGATTTAGATTTGGTCAGCTTTTTACCCGAATTATGTATAGGATATTCCCTAGTATTAACCGCGGCTCGCTGAAAACAAAGCATCAGCTGTTGTAATACAGTACATACTCCCGTATAGAGTCAATCTAACTACAGTACGTGATCACGTATAGAGTCAATCTAACTACAGTACATGATCCCGTATAGAATCAATCTAGCTACAGTACGTGATCACGTATAGAGTCAACCTAACTACAGTACGTGATCACGTATAGAGTCAATCTAACTACAGTACATGATCCCGTATAGAATCAATCTAACTACAGTACATGATCACGTATAGAATCAATCTAACTACAGTACGTGATCACGTATAGAGTCAATCTAACTACAGCACATGATCACGTATAGAATCAATCAAACTACAGTACGTGATCACGTATAGAATCAATCTAACTACAGTACATGCTCCCGTATAGAATCAATTTAACTACAGTACGTGATCACGTATAGAACCATTTAACTACAGTACATGCTCCCGTATAGAATCAATCTAACTACAGTACATGCTCCCGTATAGAATCAATATAACTACAGTACATGTTCCCGTATAGAATCAATCTAACTACAGTACATGCTCCTGTATAGAGTCATTCTAACTACAGTACATCATCACGTGTGCAGTCAATCCAACTACAGTACAGGATCCCGTATAGAGTCAATCTTACTACAGTACATGGTCACGTATAGAATCAATCTAACTACAGTACAGGATCCCGTATAGAGTCAATCTAACTACAGTACATGATCCCGTATAGAATCAATCTAACAACAGTACATGCTTACGTATAGAGTCAATCTAACTCGAGTACATGATCCTGTATGGAGTCAATCTAACTTGAGTAAATGACGGCCTACAGAGTTAATCTAACTGGAGTACATGATCACGTATCTATAGAGTCAATCTAATTGAAGTACATGATTTCTTATAGGGTGAATGTAACGTTGGAATTAAATAGTGCATGTTTTTCTAGTATAATATGAACTAAGGCATTGCCTAAAGGGGATTCAATCATCCATTGATAATAGATCAAAATAACTCATTACAGTTATTAGTGAGGGGCATCTTCACAGTATGGTTGTTCATACATTTTGTATTTATTTTACATTTCATGAATTTCAGATAGAATTTTAATAACTCAAGGGCAAAAACTCAAGGAAAATTGACTAATACAACAAGAGGACCATTGGCTCTAAAGTGCTCACCATATGACCAGCAGTTTAGGCAGAATCAGTGACCTGGTGACCTAGTTTTTGACCCCAGATGACCCAGTTACGAACTAGACCTAGATTTCATAAAGCTACACATTGTGGCCAAGTGTCATTAATATAACATCAAAAATGTGACCTCTAGAGAGTAAACAAGGTTTAAAATTGATCTGACCTAGTTTTTTACCCAAGATGACCCAGTTACGCACTTGACTTAGATTTCATAGCGACAAACATTGTGTCCAAGTTTCATATATATTAGGTAAAAAATGTGACCTCTAGAGTGCTAACAAGGTTTTTTCTTTGATGTGACCTTGTGACCTAGTTTTTGACGCCAGGAGACCCACATTTCATAAAGCTACACATTGTGGCCAAGTGTCATTAATATAACATAAAAAATGTGACCTCTAGAACGTAAACAAGGTTTTAATTTGATGTGACCTAGTTTTTGACCCCAGATGACCAAGTTACGCACTTAACCTCTTAAGAAAATTATCCAATAACAAAACTTGACTGGCATCATGCCAGTCAAGTTTTGTTATTCAATAGTGTGAGCATTCATATTCGTTTTAAGTTTAATGCAATTTTACCGGCTAGTTCCAAAGAAATGACTAAGAAAGGACGGGCGGAGGTAATTCTTCAATAAATCAAGGGCAACAACTCAAGAAAATTGACACACAGAATGTGTGTTCATATTCATTTTAAGTTACATGAAATTCTACCAGCTAATTACAAAGAACTGAATGCAAATGGACTGGCAGATGAAAATTTTCAACAAATCAAGGGCAATAACTCTAAGGAAAATTTACCAATAATGAAACTTGACAGTCATCATCACAGTAATTGGGTGCTCATATTCATTTTATGTTTCATGATATTCTACAAGCTAGTTACAAAGAAAGGAATGCGAATGGACGGTCATAGTTCATTATACTATAAATCAAGGGTAATAACTCCTAAGGAAAATTGACCAACTTAAACAAACTTGACGGGCATCATGACTTTTTTATTTAAGTTGCTTAAAAATGTAGCGGTTAGTAGAAAAATGGCTGCAGTCGGAAGGACAGACAGAAATATTTAATAAATCAAGGTAAATGACTGTCAAAGGAAAAACACCTGACAGGCATCATCAAAGTACTGTATAGTTGTTCATATTCATTTTGATTAAGTTCCATGAAATTCTACATGCAAGTTAGAGAGAAATGGCTGTTGATGGCGATGCGTCTTTGCAAGCCGTATGGCCAGTCCACACGCACATTACCCCAAGTGCCAGAGTAAAGGTTAAGCATTACATAAGTTCAGTGAGTCACAATGTAACTATATAGTTTTTACATAATCTTCCTTTTGGCAAAAATAATCGCGATTATTGTACCTAGTTGCTCTATTGGCTTAATGCAGCCACCCCCCTGTTAAAAAATATTAGATTCAGAATTTCTCGCACATTGCTGTTAAATTAATTCTGTTATACCGGAAAACGGGTTTTATCCTATAATGTTGATATGGTCAGTGACAAACCCTATCTGCAGTTATAACTGAACTACCTTTTAGGAGACACCTAAGGAATCAAAATGATAATCAGCCAGACTATGGTTTTAAGAACAGTGTGTTTTAGCGTTTTCTTGAATGACGACTAGAGCTGTCATTGATACGACCCAAGGCATATCGATGATTCCAATATAGAGGAAGACAAGCATCGGCGATACATCGTTATACAGTTACACATATAGACGAACAAGAAACAGGCCTTTCAGTCAATGATCCATTTTTAGCCATTCTACACTGTACATGTTGGGTATATATTCAGCTTTGAGATAGCACGTTTCGTTAGGGTTTAGACTTGACCCATTTTTACAATTTGTCACATTTTTTGTGAACTTACATTTTAACAGACGGACTGTTTTGTGCAGGAAAAGGAAGATTTTCGGTGGTTCCATTCATTTACTCAGGTATCTATTCTAAAATGTGAATCGATAATCGACTGGTTAAAAATATTGTTGATACCGCTTAGGCCAATGACAGCTCTTATGATGGCATCACACCGGAGGTCACATGGCAGCTACATACTGTAATGGACAGTCACAGCAGAGCGACAGATGAATACTGATTAACACGACAGAAACTTTGTTAAACACGGGTCAACCAACACAGGCCTTAACTGGATCTGAGGGTTCTTTGAACTTGAAGGGTCTTGGGACAACTGTCACTTTTTCGGTCTTGTTATGTTCATATTATCCACAGACAAAAAGCACCGAGGAATTCATGTTCTTATAAACTTATATTTGGAGCTTTTTCCCCAAAAAAACTTTCTTATAAATAATCATAAAAGCACTCATGAAAAGTTACATTGTTTGTATTTTGGTCAATTCTCATATTTTTTCACGGAGATCTGTATTGACAAACCAGCAGTAGACAGTTGTCCTACATTATAAGATCAATTAACATGGTCATCTAACACAGAATGATTGTTGATAATTAATTCACAATAAATGGTTGGTTGGTTGATTGTTTGTTGTTGACAATTTGGGTACGAACAAATTTGGATACGCTTCGTTTATCAAACTTTATGATGCAAATTAGCATTCTTACCTCCCCTATCGCGTTTAATGTTTTGTAAGCTAGGGCCTTCGGTTATCTCAAGGAACATTTTTAAACATCATTAGAAAATAAAAGATAATTTATTAACAACAAAAATATTTTTAAAATGAGTTTGCCAATTCCATTCACGTCTTCAGAGTACCCCGAAAAAAACACTTCCGGTACACACAAATTTCACTCTGACAGGGGTGACCAAATTTTGGATGGGCTAAAAACTCGCAACACGTACAATGCCGTCTGGCGATTCAAAATCGCGAAGGCATCGCGATTTTAGAATCCCTATTAATAAACACTGATAGAATAATAGGATAAATGTCAATAACTCATTAAATGTATCGTTTAGACCACTGTTTTGAAGCATAGCACTCGAGATGCATCCGGCATTGTGAATGACGGAAACCCTGACAACATTTCAATAATTTGATAGTGATGTGGTCCATTACAGAATTTTCTGAAGTTTGGAGCTCCCAATTCTTTGGAAAGTTTAGTCCACATAGTATGCCTGTATGTATCGTTCGCGTTACAAAACAAAAGTACATGTTTGCTCATATTAGCTGTGGTTATAGAACATTTGCTACATACTCTGTCGTATTTCCGGTCAAACAGACTGCACATAAGAATAAATGCAGACGTGCATTGAGGTTGTAAGTGTCTGTATGTACGACAAAACTGCCACATATTACACAAGTCATATTTTGAGTGAATACCCATGAAGTCAGTGATACTTTTTATCTAGAAGAAGTCTATTTTTCCATGCATTTTCAACAAGCAGATTTATCAACTTTTTAACTGTTCTTTTCCACGAAAACATTGGTGGGAATATGCCAGAGTGTAAGTATTCTTGTAAAGCGTTTGAAAGACCTATGTCCCTAAGATTCTGTAGATGTCTGGTATAAAACCCTTCGCATCTTTTGGAGAAATCATGAATAAAGTGAGACGATGTGCAAATACATTTTTAATCTTAAAACTAGTGTCTAAATGACAAAGTTGACCAAAGAGTAACAGTTTTCTTTGGTCTACTAAGTTTGTTATTGGAGAGTCAGAGATAGTTTAATTACCCTAGCTAATTAGGGTGTGAATAGGAGGCTATAAACACTGAATTTGAAGATAGTTTGGGGTTCTTTACAACATATCAAAAAATAAAAAAAAGCTGAACTTTCACTTTAAAACATTTTCGCCCTAGCAGCAGGAAGTATTTTATCAATTAGTTATGTATAAAACATGATAAGTCAGCCTATTGTTTAAGCATGCATTTTAAAATGTATACATTAATTAATACTGCAAAGTATTCCACTAAACATCAAACATTAATTCATTTATTATTATTAATTATCAAAAATATTATGTAAAATGTTTAATGTTACAACAGTATAAAAATTAATTTTTAATTGATGTATTTTGCAACAGTTCAATTATTTACAAGTACCTGAAGAAAATATGTGTTTTCGATCATTTGTAACAATTAAGTGTCACTTAAAACCTTTCCCATGTCAGGCCGAGCATAGAATAAAGTTTCGATCGAACTAAATTTGTAAAATCATTGAGTAGTGATCTACCGACATTTGGCAAAATAAAGACATTGCTAGGCATTTATTTTGGGCGGTTACCATCTGATGGCCAGGTTACCGGTATTTTCACCCGCAGACTGACAGACGGATGGAACGCCTGGAGATGTCTTTCCAGAGACCGAGGGGCACAAGGCATGTGTGTCAGTGTTACTGGTTAATGTTATTTATCAAGTTTACTATTTAATAAATTGGATGAATGTGTAACACCACAGGAGCGTAAAGATGAACACTGTACCTCCAAAATATTAGATTTTTGTGAAAACTTGCTGGAAATTGAAAACGCACAGGCCAAGTTCAGAATCGACCGAGCTCGTCGTGTTGGCAGGCCGATTGTTGTCAAATTTAATTATTTTGGTGATAAAACTTAAATCAAGTCCCTGGCAAGGGACAAGCTTACTGGATCAAAATACGGTATAGGCGATCAATTCCCGGAAATCATCAGAGAACGGCGACGCAAACTTATTCCGTATTTTGTGGAAGCAAAATCAAATAACAATCATGCTGTGCTATCATATGATAAATTGTACATGAATCAAACAACCTACACGGCTGATAACCTCCCCCCGTGGCGAAACGTAACTACACAAATCGTCAACCGGTCCGTGAATAGGACAATCGACCGAAGCAGCTACAATTTATACTCCTGAATACACAGTGACTTTGTAGTAAAGTGAAGGACAGTGACTTTTTAAACTATATCAATAATTATGATGTGATTTTGCTTACGGAAACACGGCATTCCTCTATATTTAATATTAACATAGAAGGCTATACTAGTTATTCCTGTCCTAGACCTAAATGTAATAAGCGTGCCAAACGTCACAGTGGTGGTGTTATTGTCTATATTAAGAATGTACATGCTTATTATACAGATCTTGTGGAGCTAAATGCTAACGGAATTATTTATCTTGGAATTCCTAAAGATCTATATATTTGTACATGCTACATTCCACCACAAGACTCTACTGTTTATAAAAACAATATCATCACCGCTATTTGAATATGACTTTTTTAAAGTCCTGGAAGATAATATCTTAAAATATAGTAGTGAAGGTGATATCTTACTTTCAGGTGACTTTAATGCACGAGTTGGCCAAAAACAGGACTACTGTATACGGTGCATGAATCAATCGGATAAAAATTATAGAAATTATGACCATTTATATATCAACCCTTACGTCTACTAATATGCCTTATTTTCTCGCAATTCCAGTGCTTCATACCCCTATTGGTTCAATGTCATATGGGTGAATGGATATTTTACCGATTGCAATATTATTTTATTGGTTTGCTAGGCAAAGGTTGTATGTTTCAGAAAATTTCCACTTTTAAACACATTGATTGAATAATAAACGTATTATTGGCCACTGATTAATACTTTTTAAATGGTCCTCGTACTGGTGTAATGTCCAGTGCTTCCTATTTATGTGATATATTGACTGAAGGAAGCATTGATGTGTGTGGAATATCTAAACATTGGCTGACATCTAATAATATGTTCTTTCTTGATTCTATATCTAATGAATATGATTATTTTGGTGTATGTGATGAAAATAATTGTAGAAAAGGGGGTGTGGCTTTTCTATGGAAAAAACAATTGTCGCCTTATATTGTACCAATAGACACTGAAGATGACCGAATTGTTGGTATTCAATTGCAGGTCTCATCATCGGAGTATATATTTATCTTCCAAGTTTATTTACCATGTGTGAATCTTAGTTATAATGTATATTCTGGGTATATTGATATACTATATGACCTATATTCTACATACAGTGATAAAGGTACTACTGTTTTATTGGTGATTTTAATGCTAATGTAGTGAAGACCAATATGCAAAGTCGTGATAGGTTATTTCTACAATTTTTGATTGATTGTAATATGTGTCCTATCAATTTGTTACATGGTTGTTATGGAGTCACCGATTCATATGTTTCATATGATAATGTTTATATGTCAACGATTGATTATATCTGATTAACTTTGAAACTTCATATTTGATAACCCATTGTGAAGTTGCTGATGATCACTGTTTAAATGTATCTAGACATAGACCAATATTATGTTGTCTTAATTTATGTATTGAAATGTTGAACCATGCCGATAATTATGTTCAGTGTAACGCGATTGATTGGAGGAAGGCTTGTCAGCAGGATTATGACAATTTTTGTGTGCGATCACTTAACGATGATAGGCGAAGTAGTGTATGCAGCACAGATATGGACATTAATGGCATTGATGATGCGTATCGGACTGTACTGTGACAGAAAGTTTAAACACTAACGCAAGAGCGACATTCCCTGTTAAACGGTTTAGACCGTACTTAAAGCCGTACTGGTGTGAAGAACTGAATCGGCTGCACAATATTATGGATAAGGCACGTGACGCATGGTGTCGTGCTGGTAGGCCTAGGTGTCGTAGAAGTACAGCTTGTACCGAATTTAAAGCTGATAAGACTATGTTTAGAGCTGTTCATAGACGTTGTGTAGAACATTATTTATCTGGATTGGATCGTGACTAGGAAAACGCTGCATTTAGAGACAGTGCGAGGTTTTGGCAGCTGATTAAGTCGCGTAAGAGCAAGTGTAAGAGTGCTATGGGTGCAGGAATAAGCTTCGGCGGAACCGTATTTAGAAGTAGGGAAGATCTAACTGAACAGTGGGAGAAATATTTCCAAGAATTATATCAGTGCTCAGACAGTATAATTTTTGATAGTAACTTTGTGGAACATGTGGGAACAGCGGTGAATGAAACATTTGATAAAATACATCTAGATACTAGTGCTATCGTACTATCGGAATCTGTCGAACGTTCTATTCGTGTATTATCTAGAGGCAAGGCTGGTGGTGTGGATGGTGTGTGTCATGAACACCTCATATTTGCAGCCCCCGTTATATCGCCAGTACTAGCTAATCTATAACGAGGACATATTCCGCTAGATATGTAACGTGGTGAAATCATTACTCTGCATAAAGGTGGAAAAAAGAGAAAAGATAACCCCAACAACTACAGGGCTGTAATTCTATCGTCTGTTATACTCAAACTATATGAAGTTGTTCTAATGGAGCGATGTAACGACCGCATAATTACATCATTAAGTAAACAACAAGGAGGCTTCCAAACATGTCATCGTTTATTCTTATAGAGACACTTCACTCAGCTCGTGAACAATCGTCTAAGGTATTTGTGTGTTGTTTAGACGGAAAACAAGCGTTCGATCATGTATGGCACGACGGATTGTTCTATAAGCTTATCGAACTGAATGTTGATACCACAACTTTAGACTCGCTCAGCAATGTGTACAGTAATGCTAAGTGTCATGTGAAATTGAATGGACTCTGGTCGTCGGATTTCCCCGTTAAGCAAGGGACAAAGCAAGGTGGTAAGAGCTCGCCCTTGATGTATCTTA
This sequence comes from Spisula solida, assembly GCA_947247005.1. NCBI lineage: Eukaryota > Metazoa > Mollusca > Bivalvia > Venerida > Mactridae > Spisula > Spisula solida. The sequence goes on from OX365949.1 coordinate 31,511,685, forward strand.
CATTCATTGATTAACTTATCAAAGAACTTGAAGCAAGTGGTGAGGGTGTTTGTTTATATGGCCTAGGTGTTACTTTTTTTGCCGATGACATGGTGTTATTATCATTTTCAAAGTTGGGAATGGATCGTATGCTTGACATTTGTTTTAAATATTCGTGCAAATGGAGATACTTTTATAATGCTAACAAATGTGCTGTGTCTGTGTTTAATGAAATTCACAAACCATCCGAAGATAGAGTATTTCACATAGGCAATGAAGAAGTACAGGAAGTTGAGACACAAGTTCACCTTGGCATCGCGTGTGACGTCTATTTATGAACTAAGACCCAAATTCGAAAAGCCATTGTTAAATTACTAAGAACGTACATAGCTATTGTCAAAAATGGATTACAGGCAAAAACGTTGAACCCATTGGTGCTACGGACAACCTTTCAATCTGTTGTTATTCCAAAAGCATTACATGGCTGTGAAACTTGGAATTCTTATGCTACATCTGATAATGCAAGAATTCGGACGATATGGAACTCAGAATTTGTGTATTTATCTATTAACATGACACCAATTGAATTAGATATAGACTATAGAAAGCCTCTAATGCTTGGCAACTTTTGTAGACTACCTTGTGAATATTTAGCAAAGCATGTGTTTGTGAAAAGGTTGTCACGCTTCATGAATTTTGATAACCAATCACATGGTTTTATTCCAGACGTATATGGACTTTTACAGGAGTACATGTACAACCTGTTGTATGTTCTAGAGGAGTACTTAGCAACTGGGAGTGTTTTATCCAAGTGTGCCTGGAAGACTGTATTGAAGCAAAATATTCATGAAGCTTGGAAAACCAGGACATTAATGAAATTACAGGCTCGTCTAGATAACGACCACCTTTCACTTAAGAATTGTACATCACTTTGGGATAACGTAAAGAACAAAACGAATCTCTGCAAGGTGTATAAAATACTTCTCAATAGCACTGGGTACCTAATATCTCGCCATTTTCCAATGACATGTAAACGATGTAACATGATGATTGAAAATATGGTTGAACATAACATTTGTTTCTGTGTTGCTCGGAAAGTGTTAGGCGAAAGTTAGAGGACGCCCTCATAGAAGTTGGCGGTTATGACTCGTTTAGAGAATTTATCTTGTCTCCTATTCCAAAACAGTATACCAAAGTTCTGGAACTGGCAACGTAGTATATTAGAGGACAGCCATACTCGCTAGTAATAACATACGCGCTATTCAATGTTTTACGTCCTTAGTGTATACAAGTACCTATTTGACAAGTTTTGGTCAATACTCATCGGCATGGTCATTTTAGGGTATAATGTTGTTTCATGTGTGTGGGTGTGAATACGTTTAATCCCTTACATGATTGAGTGCATGTACTAAACTATATGTTTGTTCGTATTGAAAATGTGCATTATATCTGTGTGTATGTGTGCTTAATTACTTATACATTCATGCTACTCGTACTTACATAATTATCTCATCACATGATAAGGAAAATGTAAATAGTAATTCTACGTATAATGTCGTTATTCTAAATCTGTTCTCTGTATCTTGTATTTCGATTTCGATAAGGCCAGTCTTCTACAGATGTTAGATACATAACTACATTGTCTTTGCTATATGTTGTTTATTCGTGTAATTGTTTATTCTATGTCTTGTTATGCATTACTATTGTAAATATGTTATACTCTTCAAATATGGTGGATAAATAAAGAATCTATCTATCTGGCAATTTTAAAATCCAATAAGAAACAACAAAGTTACAGAGGGAACGCGACTTACATGGCTATATAACCTTTGACCTCTAAGTATGACCTTGGCCATTGAGCTAGAGATCTGGGTCTTGAGCAAGACATACCATCTTGATGTGGTGAACATTTGTACGAAGGATTTTTAAAATCCAGTAAGAAACGATCAAGTCACATAGCGACACGGCGTGCACGACTATATAATCTTTGACCTCTAAGAGTGACCCTGACCTTTGAGCTAGGAACATGGTCTTGCATATGACACTACGTCCTGACGTGGTAAACATGTGTACCGAGCAATTTTAAAATCCAGTTAGAAGCGACAAAGTAACATAGCGGACACGGGTTTTCTAACAGAAATATATTCGGGAGTATTTTGGGCACGGCCTAATTCATGTATATCTTCAGTCATTTATAATATCTGAACAAGAATGTTCATTTACCATTAGATACACAGGTATATAATACACGATATGTGTAATTTCTAAACAAATCAGATTGAAATTATAGAAATGATTAACATATATGTTACCCCTTCCAAGCGATAATATGACTTACTTTGTCGACAATTCAATAGGTAATACCCCTTCATGTATAATGTCATACAGGTGAATATTAAATTCTCCGATGATAATATCATTTTTGGGAGGCGTTTAAGCCTCTCATTACTACCATTGTCCATTTCTTAATACAAAATTAACCGCCTTTAGGCTGCTATGTGAATCCGCATTCAAGTAGATCCAGAAACTGTCAACATTCCCAATACTGCTACATATGTTTCTCGAAATGTTTTAACTGATTTAAGCCAATCAGCAACATTTGTTTATTCTAAGATCAAACATTATTGTGAAACTGTTCGTTAAATCGATATTTTTGCAAAAATATCACTACACCGGCCGATACCGAACTTGTTTCTCAGTACGAAAATGACGTGCTCATCAAATGTCCCGGCTGTAAAGCTATTTTTAGAAACTTCAGACTACGGTCAAGTGATGGTTTTATCAATGAATCGCATACGGTCTGCAAAGTACTGTTATGCAATCATATGGTGTCGCTGTACTAGCTAGCCGCTTTCTATAGACTGTCTCACGCTGTGAGGGAAGTGATTACAAGACGGCACTGTAGAATCTGATAAATAGGCGCGTAGTATTATTTTAAAGCCACTTTTGATATACGCATTTAATACACGTATTACATATAAATTAATATGCACCTTTTAACAATGATTTAGATACCCAACATGCCTATATAGTCACATATGCCTATTTTGACATTCAAGACAAGATCGGCAGTAAGAAAACGAACATTAAACGTGTAAAGTCGGTTTAAGCTTTAGTAGCAGCAACCAGATCGCCTCCCAATAGTACTCTCAGTGCTATGATTTGTTTTCGCTAGAGGAAGGTTGTATCTTTCAGAAAATATGCACTTTTTTTATACATTTAGTGAATATTTAACTACTTACAGAGGCATTATCAGAACTTAAAATGTCCCTCGTACTATGAATAAAAGAACATGCTAAACTTGCTGTTAAAAGTGGCCTTAAACATGTGGATTTTTTTCCAACTTTCCGGCAAATGTTTTGCTTATGACTTTTTTCTGGAGCGTATAATATACTGTTATTGACCTATGTTAAGGTGAATATGATGTTTTGTTGACCTGAAACAAGAGGGCCATTGGCACTATAGCGCTCACCTGATGACTAGCAGTTTAGGCAGAATCAGTGAGCTGGTGACCTAGTTTTTGACCCCAGATGACCCAGTTGCAAACCAAGTGTCATTAATATCAACATTAAAAATGTAATCTCTAGAGTGTAAACAAGGTTATTCTTTGATGTGACCTTGTGACCTAGTTTTTGACCCCAGATGACCCAGTTACGGACTTAACCTCGATTTTATACAGACAAACATTGTGACCAAGTCTCATATAGATTAGGTAAAGCAGGTGACCTCTAGAATGTTAACAAGGTTTTTTTCAATGTGAACTTGTGACCTAGTTTTTGACCCCCAGATGACCCAGTTGAGAACTTGACATAGATTTCATAAAAACACATATTGTAACCATGCTTCATTCTGATTCCATAAAAAATATGACCTCTATAGTGTTAACAAGGTTTTTCTTTGATATGACATTGTAACCTAATTTTTGACCGCAGATGACCTAGATACGAAATTGACCTAGATTTCATAGCGTCAAACATTGTGACCAAGTTTCATATAGATTAGGTAAAAAAATGTGACCTCTAGAGTGTTAACAAGGTTTTTCTTTGATGTGACCTGGTGACCTAGTTTTTGACCCCAGATGACCCAATTACGAACTTTACCTAGATTTTATAGAGACATAAATTTTGACCAAGTTTCATTAAGATTATGTCAAAAATGTGACCTCTCGAGTGTTAACAAGGTTTTTCTTTGATTTAAACTAGTGACCTAGTTTTTGACCCCAGACGACCCAATTACGAACTTGACCTAGATTTTATAAAGACGTACATTGTGACCAAGTTTCATTAAGATTATTTGATAAATGTGACCTCTATAGTGTTAACAAGGTTTTTCTTTGATGTGACCTGGTGACCTAGTTTTTGACCTCAGATGACCCAATTACAAACTTGACCTAGATTTTATAGAGACATACATTGTGACCAAGTTACATTAAGATTATGTCAAAATTGTGACCTCTAGAGTGTTAACACGGTTTTTCTTTGATTTGACCTTGTGACCTAGTTTTTGACCCAGTTACGAACTTGATCTAGATGTCATAAAGACAAACATTGTGACCAAGTTTCATGAAGATTATATCAAAACTGTGACCTCTAGCGTGTTAACAGTCAAATTGTTGACGGTGCACGGCGCACGGCGGACGACGGACAAAAGGGTGATCACAAAAGCTCACATTGAGCACCCCGTGCTCAGGTGAGCTAAAAAGTGAAATATCACTTTTTGAAGGTCAACTTAACATCATATTCATCGAAAGATAAGTCGACAACTGTTATATTGTATACCATGCTATAAGTCAAGGAAATAAAAGCTATTGACTCTTTTAAATTATAACAACTTCAGTATCTCTCCAGGAAAGTATATGTAATAGAAACAAAAGACGACTCTTCAAACGTTCTAGCTAACAATGCTCTTCCTATGTATATGTATGAGAGAGTATTCATGTATTTATTAACGGCATTTATCATTAATGGCTAGGTTAGAACCTATAAATATGTATGAGCAGCTGTAGGCCAAATAATACGGGAAATAACGTTACCGTTGTTTGGAACGTTATGTTGCAGGATATGACGTCACGTCATAAAAAAGTAATATCCACCCAGCCTCGGTTTCGGGAGGTGTATATCAAAAAATGTATACCTCTCGTGCAGGCCGTCTAAGCCAATCAGAATCCTTGTTACATAACAGGTATACAATATTAGTTTGTAGATGATGAAACTGTAAAAAATATTTGTGTTGCAGGTTGGCCCTATTTTTGAGCTTAAAAGACTCGCTTAAAAACATTTCTTTCAATTTCATGAAATGGACATCATACTATAGTAAGATCTGTGAGATCTTTATAAATTGTATATTTCTAGAGGAATATTACAATCAGGGACACTAAATAGCATAAGGGTCTCTGGTACAATATACAGTATGATAAGAATCTTGGATGACATCCTTTGATGAATTTCCCCCATGTTGTGCGAGGCTGAACCCTAAAGCATGTATGGTTCGTGATAAGTGTTTTGTTACCCAGTATAACCCCTCCATTACCAGTGTATTTTTTTGAATGCAAATCGTTATTGCACATAAGACAAACCGTACAGTAATATTGGGAAATTTAATTATGTATTAAAGAATACAATTTGATATTGTGAAACAATTTATGCAAGTATAGTACAGGTATTAGTCACCCACGGTAAACAGACTCTCATCCAGACTTGAACAAGTTATGGCTAAGTTTAATGCGGTCAGATAATATAACATAAGGTACAAATGAAGAATGACACATGTATAAATCAATTAACATTATACACCAGGATCAATACTTTACAAATTTCCCTTCACAATAAGAAAACTGGACAGCCACTTCACACCTTCTAGATAATCTGAATGCAGTATCAAATTGGTATCAAACTTCCCCTGTTTAATAGTTTTTAATGACAAGGGTCCATTGGACTAAAGCGCTCACCTGATGACTAGTGGTAGGGGGACTATTGCCAAAAAAGGCCTCTATTTTAAGAGTAGGTAGGACCTCTCTGTTAACAAAAAGAGTATATTAAGTCAGACAGGGAAGGCAGCACTCAACTTAACCAGCCGAGCACAGAAAACATTAAAAACACACAAAGCACAATGCCCAACTAAACAAGCGCAGATCCGCCCAAGTCCAAGCTGTCGAAAAGTATAATAAATTATAACTAGCTGAATGACCCAGTAGAAAAGATACAGCAACCAAAAGGCGGAATGCCTACGCTGAATGACCTAGTAATAACAGTAAAACTGCTGAACTACATAGTTATAGCAGCATTTAGTCTCAAAAGTTAATTAACAGTATTAAAACGTTGAAAGGTCCGTATAGTCGGATGACCTACTAACTAGCTGAATGACCCAGTTTCCACAGGAAAAGGACTATATTGCCCCGCTTTAGCTGTAAGAAATCTTACAACGAAGAAGTGCCCAACACACTACCGACCAAGAAAATTAAACGCCCCTAGTCTCATTGTTTAATAACTGAATAGAAAAGATTCAGCAAACAAAAGGCAGAAAGCCCACGCTGAATGACCTAGTAACAACAGTAAAACTGCTGAACTACATAGTTTTAGCAGCCTTCAGTCTCAAAAGTTAAGTAACAGTATTAAAACGTTGAAAGGCCCGATTACAGCAACAAAAAATCTGAAAACCTTAAAACGAGTGACCCAGTTTCATTAAGTAAAATGACGTAATTGAACAAATCGAGATATGACGTACTGAACAAGTCATTAAGAATTGCAAGCAATACAGAAGTCCCATACCGGTTTAAAGCTATAGTCAATGTGTCTGTTGCCAAATCAATCACAATTTCCGTCAGAACCAAAACTGACGGACAGATGGCAAACCAATAGTCCCCTCCGGTCAAAAACCGGTAGGGGACTTAAAACTACATTAAATGACCACAGGGGACAGAACACTACATCCATAACTCCACAGCTGTACATAGACTCATGAACAAACCCGGTAGGATGCGAATCGCGGGGACGAAATAGTAAGAGGACAACCGGCAAATACGAATAAATAGTTAACTCCTAGCTCCTTATGGCCCCGGTCAAAAAATTAAATACTGAGAAATTATGGCATATACTCGATTATTTAAAAATGTAAACGGAATTGGCGTTTAAATCCAGATACAAACCCATATTATAATAATTAAACAAAATACGAAACTACCGGAAGTAGCACCGACCCCAACAGAAACCGCAGGACACGCGAGAACAAAAAGGCACAGAAAATATACAACTTCACTCGAAAAGGCGCGGAACATACATAACATAAAAAACTAGCACAGGAACATGACTTGTAATACAAAACCGGGCATCCAATCCCGAAAGTCTGCTGCTTAAGTCAGTCAAACTAAAACGGAACAAGAGCCAGTTAGTAAGAAATTAACAACCGGACAAAACATACACCACAAGGACAATCCACAACAGACACTGAGTATATGCAATTTTGAAAGATACGAAGCAGCCTTGTGCTGGACAACGAAATTGCAGAATGGCACATACAAAATTATTGAAGTTTAACAAAAGGCACAGTGGCCAAATATTTTTGTATTTTTTCCAATTATTCTTTAAAGTGGACAGTACATACACAGGGACATATCATATACCAAAATGTTTGGATAAGTCCGTAGTATCTGAGACTGCCGGCATAAATTGCCAAAAGTGGTAGCGTTCCGAGAAATCCAAGATGGCGTCCAAGATGGCCGCGTTTTTGACAGTATTCGCTTGAAATTAATGTTATGAAAATATCAAGAATATGATGCATCTTTTTGAAATAACTTTGCTTAATTGTTATAGACATAGCAAAACTCTTTTTAAATAACTTTTTTAGAATCTTCAAAGGTAAATTTCAAGGTCATTTACTGGTAAAATCAATGTAAAAATGGCTTAAAATGCGTTTTCACCTGGTATCTTCTTTGTTTGTATAGCATTTATTTACAAATTGATCATTTAAATGAAGGTTTACATTCAACAGTTTAAATGAAACTACTTTGGAACACTTTGGCATTCAAATAATAGAGTATACAGTCTATCTTGTACTATGAGCTGTTCTTACCCCACCACCATAGGGCATTAAATGGGAGTATCAGGTGCTTCTGAGAACCCAATAGGGCATTGAATAGGTTTATTTTGTGGTGGTGAGGGCATTGGATTGGTGTAACTAGGTCATTCAGCGTAGGCATTCCGCCTTTTGTTTGCTGAATCTTTTCTATTCAGCTTTTAAACAGTGGGACAGGGGATGTTTAATTTTCTTGGTCGGTAGTGTGTTGGGCACTTCTTCGTTTTAAGTTTTCTGACAGCTAAAACTAGGCATTACAGTCCTTTTGCTGTGGAAACCGGGTCATTCAGCTAGTTATGATTTATTTTACTTTTCGACAGCTTGGACTTGGGCGGATCTGCGCTTGTTTAGTTGGGCATTGCGTCATTATGTGGTTTATGTTTCCTGTGCTCGGTTGGTTCAGTTGGGCACTGTGTTTTGTGTGTTTTGAATGTTTTCTGTGCTCGACGGGTTAATTTGAGTGCTGCCTTCCCTGTCTGACTTAATATAATCTTTTTGGTGTTGGTGGGTACACTAAATGACCCGAAATGGATGTATTATCTAGTGGTTAGTTCACTAAAGGGACTAGAATGTGTGACTTAATGGGTTATGAGAATGTCAAATGGGTGTATTTGAGGGATGATACATACCCAAATGGCCCGAAATTAATGTACTATTTGTTTCTAATTAACTACTACAAAAAGTATTGAATGGGTGTATTTTGCGGTGGTGAATTCCACAAATACCGTTGATTGGGTGTATTAATTGGTAAAGTAAATCCAATATGATATTGAATGTGTAAATTTGGTAGTTTTGACTCTGGTGAGTAATAGTATCTTTGTAGGTCTTAAATGTGTTTATTTGGTGGTGGTGATTATGCGAAAGGCCTTGAATTGGTTAATTTAATTATGGTGAATACCCCTTATGTCACTGAATATGTGTATTTCTTAGTGATTGGTGTCCCAAAAGGCCTGAAATGGGTGTGTTAGGTGTTGGTGTCTACCCTATAGGGCATTGTATGAGTGTACAATGTATTTGGCTTGGATGGGCATCTCAGTACCACCAAAAACACCAATACAAGACCTATGTGGCACCAACCAACACCAAATACACCAATTAAAAGCACTATTAAGAGCTCTACCTCTTCTCCGATTACACTGGTTTAAGGCCATATGACATACTCACAACCCAAATATTTACCCATTTAAGACAATATGGAGAACTAACCACCATATGATACACCAATTCAATGCCCTATGGGATAACAACCTGCACCAAATGCACACAATCAAGGCCCTATAGTGAACCAATCGCCACCTAATACATTCATTTCAGGCCATTTGGTGAACCTACCCACCCACACCAAATACAAACATTCAACGACAGATGGGGTATACACCAGCACCAAAAAAACCAATTGAAAGCCATGTGTGGTACCCAAAACCACCAAGTACCCCCACACGTACATTATGCCACATTAGGTACTCATCACCACCAAATATACCCGTTAAAGAAGTATTTGGTACTCCTCACCACCAACAAATACACTCATTCAAAGTCCTATGGAATACACACCTCCACGTAAAACACCTATTTCAGGCTGTATGGGGCACCAAGCACCAAACAATACACAAATTCAATGTCCTATGGGGTATTAATTACCACCCAATAAACCCACTGCTCTATGACATTGCGGTACTCGACACCATCTCATACACTCATTTCAGGAGTAGTGGGGTACCCATATCCAACAATTACACTAATTCAATGGAATTATGGAGTTCTAAACAACATTCAAGTACATTAATACTAGACCAAAAGAGGTATTCACCACCACCAATTTATACGTGTACACCCATTCAATGACCTACCGGTATGTGGTCCTAATCCCTACCAGGAATCGTATTTTTCATTTATTTTTCATACTTTGACCTTGAACTTTACTTCAAAGTGGTCAATGTAGCATGCTTATTTGATGCGCAGTAGCAAATGAGTACTATGCATGCTAAGATGTATCTTTACACCCATGTCTTATCCTGCATCATAGTAATTTGAACATACTTTATATGGATTGACCATTTATGGTGGCCATCTTGGATTTCCTGGTCCTCACTACCCTTTGACAATCTATGACAGCAAATGTTTACACTATGTGGAAGTCACATAAAAACATTTTGATATGAATCAGTTCTTGGTTTACTTTTGTGGCCACCTCACCTGAAAAGCAACTGTTTTTATTCTGCTTAATGCTATACATGGGACATTATATATTATGGCGGCCATCTTGGACGCCATCTTGGATTTTGCTAGTGAATTTCAGAAATGAATGATATTTTTTGAATGCCAATATAGATGTATCATAATAATAAACATTTTTATCACAGACATCTTTTGTAAATATTTCAGAATACATGAGTACATATTTCTTGTATAAAAATGATGGATGGGGTAAGAACAGCTCATAGTACAAGATAGACTGTATATCTCTATTATTTGAATGCCAAAGTGTTCCAAAGTAGTTTCATTTAAACTGTTGAATGTAAACCTTCATTTAAATGATCAATTTGGATAGTTTTTGTAAATAAATGCTATACAAACAAAGAAGGTACCAGGTGAAAACGCATTTTAAGCAGTTTTTACATTGGTTTTACCAGTAAATGACCTGGACATTGACCTTTGAAGATTCTAAAAATGTTTTATTTAAAATGAGTTTTGCTATGTCTATAACAATTAAGCAAAGCTATTTAAAAAAGTTGCATCATATTCCTGATATTTTCATAACATTAATATTAAGCTGATACTGTCAAAAAGGCGGCCATCTTGGACGCCATCTTGGATTTCTCGGAACGCCACCATTTTTGGCAATTTATGCCGGCAGTCTCAGATACTACAGACTTTTCCGAACATTTTGGTATATGACATGTCTTGTTAACAGAGAGGTCCTACCCAAACTTTTTTTCTTGAGATTGTCACCCTACCGTAGCAGTTAAGGCAGAATCAGACCTGAATATTTGATGTAGATTTTACAAATATACACTTTATGGCCAGGTTTTATAAAGATGAGTATAAACAAGATTATTTATTGATGTGATCTGCTGACCTAGTTTTAGACCCCAGATGACCCAGTTACGAACTTGACCTAGATTTCAGAGAGACAAACATTGTGACCAAGTTTCATAACGATTATGCAAAAAGCATGACCATTGGAGTGTTAACAATATTTTTCTTTGATGTGACATTGTGACATAGTTTTTGACTCCAGACGACCCAGTAACAATCTTGGCAATATATTTTATAGAGACAAACATTGTGACCAAGTTTCATAAAGATAGGGTAAACAAGAGGGCCCAAAGGGCCATAGGTCGCTCACCTGTCCTAGTTGTTCATGAACCCCCAATGGTAGCCTCTATTGCGTGTACAAGGTTTTCAAATTGTCTAATGCTTTATACTAAGTAATTTACATCACATTTAGACCCAATGACAAGTGATTTGACCTTGTGACCTAGTTTTTGACCCCGGATGACCCAATATCGAACTTGACCTAGATTTTATGGAGATGATCATTGTGACCAAGTTTCATAAAGATTAGACCAAAAGTGTGACCTCTAATGACTATACAAGGTTTTTCTATAATTTGACCTTGTGACCTAGTTTTTGACCCCGGATGACCCAATATCGAACTTTACCTAGATTTTGTTGAGATGATCATTGTAACCAAGTTTCATAAAGATTAGGGCAAAATTGTGACCTCTAGTGTCTACACAAGGAAATTGACGGGTGATCACAAAAGCTCACTTTGTGACAGGTGAGCTAAAAATGTGACCTCTAGAGTGTTAACAAGGTTTTTCTTTGATTTGACCTAGTGACCTATTGTTTGACCCCAGATGACCCATTTACGAACTTGACCTAGATTTCATAGAGACAAACATTATAAAGATTAGGTATAAAATGTGACATCTAGAGTCTTAACAAGGTTTTTCTTCAATGTGACCTAGTTTTTGACCCCAGGTGACCTAGTTGCGAACATAACCTTAATTTCATAGAGATACATAGTGTGACCAAGTTTCATAGCAATTAGGCAAAAATGTGACTTCTAGAGTGTTAACAAGGTTTTTCGTTAATTTGACTTAGTGACCTAGTTTTTGACCCCAGATGACCCAGTTAGGATCTTGGCCTTGATTTCATGGAGACAAACATTGTGACCAAGTTTCATAAAGATTAAGTGAAAACTGCGACCTGTTAACTGTCCAATTGTTGACGGCCGAAGTTGGACAACGGACATAGGGCAATCACAATAGCTCACTTTGAGCACTCACTTCGTACTCAGGTGAGCTTAAAACTAGGGGTATTCAATCTATACAAAAATGGTTAATAGAAGAACAAAACAAGTATATTTATTTATTTTAATATCCTGAGAACTACAATACAATTTCATTACTTATCATGTTCTAGTTTATTAGCAAATCAGCATTTACACAATACCTTTGGTCATTATTTATCACTGAATTTGTTTTCACTCACCTGTTCACTTATCAATATTAATTTATTGATGTAAAACTGTTACTAAACACTTTTGTATTTTTAAGATCTTTGTATATAATAACTACATGTTTTACCACTCATTATTTCACACAAATATTCAAATTATTGCTTATACCAATACATGTAGTTTTTAGTTTAGACTACTTTAATCAGACTTTAAAGGAGTAGGAAAACAATTAAACTCCAGTAAATAATTCTTTTTTCTAAACAAGAGCACCGCCTTGCGGGTGCAGACGCTCATCAGATCATTGTCACTGTAAACAAGAAATATCTTTAACAAGTAATTAAGAATTGCAAGCAATACAGAAGTCCCCTACCGGTTTTAAGCCATTTTCAATGTTTCTGTTGCCATAGCAACCACAATTTTTGTCAGAATAAAAAATATTTTTGAACGTGCATAATCCCCTCATTGCACCCTATCCACATATCAAGTTTCATAAACCTAGCTTGAAAACTGTTTGAGTTATGGCAGGTTCCAGATTTTTTGACGGACGGACTGACTGACTGACGGACGGACAGAGGGCAAACCTATAGTCCCCTCCGGTCAAAAACCGGTAGGGGACTAAAAAAGATAAACAGCGTTAATATAGCAGATGTGTGTACTTGTTTTCAATAAAGATGCGGACGTTATTTCATATTGTTTAAATTGAAAACACTAATCAAACTAGAATTTATATATTTATCCATGTAAATTGTTTGTCAGTAAATAAAACAAGAGGGCCTACAGGGCCCTAGGTCGCTCACCTGTGCACATTGATCAAGTCGAACCATCTAGTTTTTTAAAAAAGTTTTTCTTATCGGTTGCCATGGCAACCAGAGTTCTGCATGGATTACAATTCTTTTAGCTATTTTTAGAAAGGATAACCCAAGGAACATTGTTACCCATTTAACATGAAATCCAAAAAGTACTTTTAGAGAAGAAGATTTTAAAAGATTTTACTATAGATATATAGGAAAAACAGGGCCCCACCCACTGGCGGCCATGTTTTTGACGAATCATGATATAAATGTCAATTTTGTAAGAGGGTCTCCCAACAACTATTTCTGAAAAATTATTTTGAAATCTGGCCAGTGGTTGATTTTTATGATTTTTGTGTCGCCTGAAAAGGCGACATATAGGTGTTACTTTGGCGGCGGCGGCGGCGGCGGCGGCGTCACAAATTGCTTGTCCGGAGCATAACTTTGTCACCTTAAGTTTAAATGACTCAAGAATTGGTATGCATGTTTCTTGCAATAAGCCAGAGTGCAGTGCGCAAGAACCATAACTCTACCTGTCATAGTTTTTGAATTATTTCCCTTTGATTGATTTTATTAGAGCATTTCTTGTCCGGAGCATAACTTTGTCACCTTACGTTCAAATGACTCAAGAATTGGTATGCATGTTTCTTGCAATAAGCCGGAGTGCAGTGCGCAAGAACCATAACTCTACCTGTCATAGTTTTTGAATTATTTCCCTTTGATTGATTTTATTAGAGCATTTCTTGTCCGGAGCATAACTTGGTCACCTTAAGTTCAAATGACTCAAGATTTTGTATGTATGTTTCTTGCAATAAGCAGAAATGCAGTGCGCAAGAACCATAACTGTGCCTTGCATCATTTTTTAATTATTTCCCTAAGATTGATTTAATTTGAGCATTTCTTGTCCGGAGGATAACTTTGTCACTATGAGGTTGAATGACTTGAAACTTGGTATGCATGTTTCTTACCAAAAGTCCAAGTGCAGTACACAAGAACAGTAAATCTACCTTGTGCCATTTTTTCCCTTTGATTGATTTTATAAGCATTTCTTGTCCGTGGCATAACTTTGTCACCATAACTATTAATGACTCAAAAATAGGAATGCATGTTTCTTTGCTGTGACATGAAGTGCAGTGCGCAAGAATCATAACTCCCTTTAGATTGATTTTATCAGGACATTTTTTTGTCCAGAGCATCGCTTTATCGTTTTTAGTTCAGATGACTAGAGAGCTCTTGTGAGTCTGATATGTAGCCCAATACTGGATAGTTTTCCATGACAAATTTGCATTTCGTCAGGCGACACTTGCGACTCGCGGAGCTTTTATTAAAAAGATTTTCTTATCGGTTGGCATGGCAACTAGAGTTCTACATGGATTACATTCCAAAGTTGATGAAGAATAAAGCAAAAATGTGGCCTCAAGAGTGTTAACCAGGTTTTCCTATTATTTGACTTTTTGACCTAGTTTTTGACCCCACATGACCCAACTTCAAACTTGACATTTTGGTTACCAAGATAAACATTTTGACCAAACTTCATGAAGATCAAAGCAAAAATGTGACCTCCAGAGTGTTAACAAGGTTTCCCTATTATTTGACCTATTGACCTAGTTTTTGACCCCGCATGACCCAATTTCGAACTTGACCTAGATTTCATTTAGGGTACAACTACTGAATAAGTTTGATGAAGATCAAAGCAAAAATGTGACCTCCAGAGTGTCAACAAGGTTTTCTTATTATTTGACCTATTGACCTAGTTTTTGACCCCACATGACCCAACTTCGAACTTGACCTGTACTACTGACCAAGTTTGATGAAGATCAAAGCAAAATTGAAAGCGCTTGAGTGTTAACGGTGAAAAGTCTAACGGACAGACAGACGGACGGACGTACGGACAGAATTGACAGACGGACGACGGACAAAAAACAATCACAAAAGCTCACCTTGCCACTTTGTGGCAGGTGAGCTAAAAATAGCAATAGTGCAGCTGTGTTATAGAAATAAAGGGAACAGAGAGTGTTTCAATCACAGTATTGTGAGGATGGGGAATGTATATTACTTCATGCTGAAAAAATGAAATTGCTGTGTAAGGTAATTGACAGTTTAGAATGTCACTGGTTATAATAGTGTGAAAACAATGTTGCCGTTTATGTTATGTTTATGAATCGATGTGGTCTGGTGACCTAGTTTTTTACCCCCAGATGACCCAGTGACGAACTTGACCTAGACTTCATAGAGATACACATTGAGACCAAATTTCATTAAGACTATGTCAACAAGAGGGCCCAAAGGGCCCTAGGGCGCTCACCTGTCGAACATGACCTAGATTTTGTTGAGATGACCATTGTGACCAAGTTTTGTACAGATTAGGTCCAAATTGATACCTCTAGTTACTACACAAGGTTTTTATATGATTTGACCTAATGATCTAGTTTCTGACCCCAGATAAACCAATTTTGATCTTGACCTAGATTTTGTTGAGATGATCATTGTGACCAAAACTGTGACCACTAGTGACTACACAAGGTTTTTCTATGATTTGACCTTGTGACCTAGTTTTTGACCCTAGATGACCCAAAATCGAACCTGACCTAGATTTTGTTGTTATGGTCATTGTGACTAAGTTGCGTAAAGATCAGGCTAAAACTGTGACCTCTAGTGACTACACAGGGTTTTTCTATGATTTGACATTGTGACCTAGTTTTTGACCCTGGATGACCCAATATCAAACTTGACCTAGATTTTGTTGTGTTGATCATTGTGACCAAGTTTCGTAAAGATTATGCTAAAACTGTGACCTCTAGTGACTACACAAGGTTTTTCTATGATTTGACCTTCTGACGTAGTTTTTGACCCCGGATGACCCAATATCGAACTTGGCCAAGATTTTGTTGAGATGATCATTGTGACCAAGTTTCATAAAGATTAGGTTAAAATTGTGACCTCTAGTGTCTACACAAGCCAATTGTTGACCGACGGACGACGGATGGACGGACGAAGAGTGATCACAAAAGCTCACTCTGACACTTTGTGACAGGTGAGCTAAAAATGTGACCTCTAGAGTGTTAACAGGCCAATCGTGGAAGACGGACGACAGACACGGGCGGTCACAATAGCTCACCTGGGCACTTCAAAATTATAATTGTAAATTGTATGGTTTTGTATACAGTACACGCAAGGTGGGTTTTCCAATTTCCACTCGGCCACCGCGTCAATAATTAATTTGAGGTGGCATGCCACCGTGGCGGGCCCACCGTGGACAGAAAGTTCCACTCTAAATTGCCACCGTGGCATTTTCCCGATTTCTCGTAGATCGACCGTCAAGGTGGAAACGCGGTGGGCCAAAGTGGGCGAACGCGGTGGATTCACGGTGACAATTTGACTGTGGTTTACTTCAGGTAATATATTTTTTATGTGGTTCAACATATTATATAAAGATAGTGTTTCAGCAATTACACAATGTGGATTTTTATCCGATTTTTTTCAAATACAACGTGGTTGTCGTCAGGGTGACCCTTTAAGCTGTTACATCTTTATATTATGTGCTGAGATTTTGTCCTTGAAAATTAGATCAAATAAAACTATCAAAGGTATAAAAGTGAATGACGTAGAACACAAATTGTCACAATTTGCTGACGACACAACAATTATCCTTGACGGCTCTTCAGAATCGCTCAACGAAACCTTAAAAGTATTGTCAGATTACACGTATCTCTCTGGACTCAAAGTTAATTTCGATAAAACTAAAGTGGTTTGGATAGGTAAACAAAAATATAGCTCTAATACCATAAAAACAAAATGGAAACTGTCTTGGAATCAAAGTAGTTTTGAGATGTTAGGAATTAAATTTCACGTAGATCTTGAAAAAATGATAGAACTAAATTTTACAAATAAAATACTTAAAATGAACACAATATTAGCAAATTGGAAGCGAAGAAACTTAACACCAATTGGAAGAATCTTAATAATTAAAACTTTAGTACTCTCTTTTTTCAATCACTTGTTTACATCCCTTCCTAATCCTCCGTGTGAAACTATAAAAAAGTTAAATGATACCTTCTCTAACTTCGTTTGGCAGGGTAAAGCTAGAATAAAGAAAGAAGTTTTGAAACAACATTATTCACACGGTGGGCTGGGAATGGTGGATATAAATGCATTTATATGTTCCTTGAAAATAGCTTGGATAAGGAAAATCTTACAAACAAATAGTAAATGATTAAACATTGCAAGTACACTATTTAACATTGATAAACTAATAAAATGTAGCACTCAGTATCCAATACTTATAGGAAATAAAATAAAAAACTCATTTTGGAAAGATATTTTTAAAGCATTAATCGCGTATAATGAACATCAGCCATTTAAGGAAAGAGATTTATTAGCTTATCCATTATTTTATAACCCTAACATATTGGTAGGAAAAAATAGTATATTTTATAAAACCTGGTTTGACGCTGGAGTACAAACAATAGGAGATCTTGCGAATGAGGAAGGTAACTTACTTAGTTTTGAGGAATTCAACCAAAAATTTAGTCTTCAAACTAACTTCATTCAATTTTATGCCGTAAAAAATTCTGTTACTAAATATTTGTTAGAATACAAAAATAAATATAATACAGTGCTTACTAAACCATTCCTTCCACCGTGCTACAAAGACATTCTAAAATTTAAAAAAGGTACGCAACCTATGTACGACGCAATGACACAATCTGAATTGGCGCCTACGTGCAAATCAAAATGGAAGGAAAAAATAAATATTAACTTTAATGATAAAGACTGGCTCGCGATCTTTGCTATACCCTTTGAAATTACAAGTGATTCCAATATTCAGTGGTTCCAATACAGAATAATACATAGAATACTAGGAACTAATTCATTTTTATTTAAAATAAACATTAAGCAAAGTGAAAACTGCTCTTTTTGTAAAACATCACCAGAAACAATTGAACATTTATTTTGGCAATGCCCAGTAACAACAAGTTTTTTAAAACATATGTTTTTGCATAATGCCGTTGTAACCAACCATCTCAATAGAGAAAAATTTATTTTAGGAATACGAGACAAAAACTGTATAGCATTAAATCTCTTATTCTACTACACCAAAAGATATGTATATAACTGCAGATTAAAAGAGACAGTTCCAACCATCCAGTACGCTCAACACTATATTAGGTATCAATACAATATATTAAAAGAAATAGCTATCAAAAATCACACCGTCAGCCATTTCAATGATACTTGGAATGAAATAACAGACCTTTTTTGCTGAATGTCCAGATAAGACACTTATATTTACAAATATGTAAGATATCCCACCAAACCGGAACCAGAAACCAGTATACTTTTTGAGAATGTCACATTGTCTTTTTGTTTCTATAAAACTGAGGATAGTGTTTTGTTTACTATGATAAGTAACACAAGTTCCATCTATATTCTGGCATTATATAACAACATGTTTTCAAATTTTCAATGTATGAAATGTTAATATTTTGGAGATTGTGTATACTGAATATTATAACTACGTGATTATCATTTCAAGCTCTGCTATATTATATTATATCTACCTTTTTTAGCTCACCTGTCACAAAGTGACAAGGTGAGCTTTTGTGATCGCTCTTCGTCCGTCGTCCGTCCGTCCGTCCGTTCACAATTGCTTGTGAACACACTATAGGTCACAAATTTAGCCTGATCAATATGAAACTTGATCACAATGATCATCTTCATACAATCTAGGTCAAGTTCGATATTGGGTCATCTGGGGTCAAAAACTAGGTCACTAGGCCAAATCAAAGGAAAACCTTGTGAACACATTAGAGGTCACAATTTGAGCCTAATCTTTATGAAACTTGATCACAATGATCATCTCTATAAAATCTAGGTCAAGTTCGATATTGGGTCATCCGGGGTCAAAAACTAGGTCACGAGGCCAAATCATAGATAAACCTTGTGTAGTCACTAGAGGTCACAATTTTGGTCTAATATTTATGAAACTTGGTCACAATGATCATCTCAACAGAATCTAGGTCAAGTTCGATATTGGGTCATCAGGGGTCAAAAACTAGGTCACAAGGTCAAATCATAGAAAAACCTTGTGTAGTCACTAGAGGTCACAATTTTGACCTTGTCTTTTTGAAACTTGGTCACAATGATCATCTCAACAAAATCTAGGTCAAGTTCGATATTGGGTCATCTGGGGTCAAAAACTAGGTCACAAGGTCAAATCATAGATAAACCTTGTGTAGTCACTAGAGGTCACAATTTTGGTCTAATCTTTATGAGACTTGGTCACAATGATCATCGCAATAATATCTAGGTCAAGTTCGATAATGGGTCATCTGGGGTCAAAAACTAGGTCACAAGGTCAAATCATAGAAAAACCTTGTGTAGTCACTAGAGGTCACAGTTTTAGCATAATCTTTACGAAACTTGGTCACAATGATCTACACAACCAAATCTAGGTCAAGTTTGATATTGGGTCATCCGGGGTAAAAAACTAGGTCACAAGATCAAATCATAGAAAAACCTTGTGTAGTCACTAGAGGTTCCTGTTTTGGCCTGATCTTTACGAAACTTAGTCACAATGATCATAACAACAAAATCTAGGTCGAGTTCGATAATGGGTCATCTGGGGTCAAAAACTAGGTCACAAGGTCAAATCATAGAAATAGCTTGCGTAGTCACTAGAGGTCACAATTTTGGTCTAATCTTTATGAAACTCGGTCACAATGATCATCTCAATAAAATCTAGATCAAGTTTGATATTGGGTCATCTGGGGTCAAAAACTAGGTCACAAGGTCAAATAATAGAAAAACCTTGTGTAGTCACTAGAGGTCACAGTTTTGGTCTGATCTTTACGAAACTTGGTCACAATGATCTTCTCAACAAAATCTAGGTCAAGTCCGATATTGGTTTATCTGGGGTCAAAAACTAGGTCATTAGGTCAAATCATATAAAAACCTTTTGTAGTCACTAGAGGTCACACAATATTTTCCTAATCTGTATAAAACTTGGTCACAATGATCATCTTAACAAAATCTAGGTTAAATTCGACAGGTGAGCGACCTAGGGCCATTTGGGCCCTCTTGTTTACTAATACACATTTATATATATATACTAATTCAGAATTTGTAAGGTGTGTACTGGGATGCCCTCGACCCAGGCACACCTATTGACGAGGATAATAAACAATCACTCCACCTCAAAAAAAAAAATATATATATATATTTTTTATATATTTTAATACTTTTTTCTAACATATTTTGAGAAATACTTACACGTAGGCCTACTCATAATATCATAATATAGTATTTCCAAGACGCCAAGTAACACAATTACACTCGATATGTCGCTGTGTTTTCATTTGTCAAGTTCAGTTGGGAGAATATTAAAAGTTCGGTTCGGAGAATATTAAAATGCGTAACCATGTATAGAAATGTATTTCTAACATATTTTGAGAAATCTACTCATAATATAGTATTTCCAAGACGCCAAGTAACACAATTACACTCGATATGTCGCTGTGTTTTCATTTATCAAGTTCAGTTGGGAGAATATTAAAAGTTCGGTTCGGAGAATATTAAAATGCGTAACCATGTATAGAAATTATAAACATCTAAGTCCACTTTTTTATATCTTCTGGTTTACATAACCGACGACCCTCGAAATGGGAAAATATTGAGGTCAGATGAACTAGGTGAACTCATTTTTCGAAAAAACTAGACTCTATTTTTTGTAAATAGACGGATGACGTAAACAGCGACCAAATTGTACATGTAATTTAATTTAGTTAATTGCATGCGCAAGTATCCGTGTGCATAGATTTTAATTAATTTATAATTTAGAGTGACCATATACTATTTCCCAGGATGCTATAATATTTGTACATCGCATTATTCGTGACAACTAGTCAAAAAGGCGAGACTACGTAAATTATAAAAAAAACGCGATCGAACCGACTTTGAATTGAGACAAGAAGAGTTGAATTACCTTCAAATATTAGATCTAATCCATTATTGTTACATATGTGTTTTATCAATGCAATATTTAATAATCATGAATTATTACACTAACACTGATTAACATATTATAAATGAGCAATCAGCGATGATTTCAATGTGTTTCTATAAATTGTGTCAAAGTGCAAATATTCGTGGATCAGTCAAAATTCGAATGTGCATCGGCTAATAGTGGTGATAATACAAAACAAACATGGTTTGGAACACGATGTAAAAAGGCAAGGCGTAATTTCCATAGAGCAAAATACTTATATTAAATTAGAAAATCAAATACGAATAAAACAAAATTAAAAGAAAGTGGCAGAACATACAAAAATACTCTTAAATTCTTCAAAAATAAGCAAAACGCCAAAAATATTGAAAAACTACGTAAACTAAATAACAGTGACCCAAGAAAGTACTGGAAAATCTTACGTGGACATTCCCCATGTACAACTAAAGCAAATCTTGATGATCTTTATGATTTCTTTAAAAATGTAAACCATGTAAACGATGATTCAATTGATACCACCGCGAATAATAACGAACAAAATGATATCATAAACCGTCCTATAACAAACCAAGAAATTGAAAAAGCAATTAAAATTCTGAACAAGAGGGCCCAAAGGGCCCTAGGTCGCTCACCTGTCGTACTGCATGCACACCCCTATGGTGATCCTACACATTTTCTGAATAAAATTTAAGGAAATTCAGCCTCTATTGCAAGTTTGTGTATGATTTGACCATGTGACCTAGCGTTTGACCCCAGATGACTTAATTAATATCAAACTTAACCTAGATTGTGTTGAGATGATTATTAGGACCAAATTTCATAAAGATTAAGTCGAAATTGTAACCTCTGGTGACTACACAGGGTTTTTCTATGATCTGACCTATAATTTAAACAAAATATTTCCTCCATATAACTGTACAAATACATGCTATAAAGACAGAACAATACCTAAACACTTAAAAAAATAAAAAATAAAAATTATGGTTCCAGTGGGGGTTGAACCCACGACCATCAGGAAAATGTACAAATACATGCTATAAAGACAAAACAATACCTAAACATTATAAAAAAATAAAAATAAAAAATTCCAGTGGGGTTTGAACCCACGACCCTCAGGAAAATGTCAATTGACATTGTGACCTTGTTTTTGACGCCAGATGACCCAAAATCGAACTTGGCCTAGATTTTGTTGACAGGATCATTGTGACAAAGTTTCATAAAGATTAAGTTGAAATTGTAACCTCTGGTGACTGACTACACAAGGTTTTTCTATGATTTGACCTTTATTTTAAACAAAATATTTTGGAATATTTTCCTCCATATAACTGTACAAATACATGCTATAAAGACAAAACAATACCTAAACACTTAAAAAAATAAAAAATAAAAATTATGGTTCCAGTGGGGGTTGAACCCACGACCATCAGGAAAATGTACAAATACATGCTATAAAGACAAAACAATACCTAAACATTATAAAAAAATAAAAATAAAAAATAAAAATTATGGTTCCAGTGGGGGTTGAACCCACGACCATCAGGAAAATGTACAAATACATGCTATAAAGACAAAACAATACCTAAACACTTAAAAAAATAAAAATATAAAAATTATGGTTCCAGTGGGGTTTGAACCCACGACCCTCAGGAAAACGTCTACGCTCCCTACAGCGCTTTGATTTCCACTTAACCAGTACAATTCACACAAATTACTAGAATATTTTGATATTTGACCTTTACAAAACTGCTGTGAACCCTGATACACATTTTCATTGGTTGGTGAAAGTTTATTGTATGTATAGAGAGTAGAGAGTTACAGCAGAGAGTTTAGTGACCATGAAGACTACATGTTAAAAGGTTAAAAACAAGGTTTTTTCTATAATTTGACCTAGTGAGCTAGTTTTTGACCTCAGATGACCCAATATCGAACTTGACCTAGATTTTGTTGAGATGATCATTGTGACCAAGTTTCATAAAGATTAGGCCAAAATTGTGACCTCTAGAGAGGACACAACCCAATTGTTGACGGACGGACGGACGGACGAAGTGTGATCACAAAAGCTCACTCTGTCACTTTGTGACAGGTGAGCTAAAAACAACAAAGCCAGTGGTATAGACCAAATAGTAAATGAATAAATTAAAGTTTCTTACCAACTCATGAAAAATGTATATTTAAAATTATTTAATCTTACATTTGAAAATGGAGTCGTTCCTGAATCTTGGACAGTTGGAATTATAAACCCTATTTATAAGAATAAAGGTGACGCAAGTAAACCAGAAAATTATAGACCAATAACATTACTCAGTTGTCTTGGGAAACTTTTTACTAGTATAATAAATAATAGAATAACTAGTTATGTAGAGGACTCAGACATAATACATAATAGTCAAGCCGGCTTTAGGAAGGGGTTTTTCTACTTCCGACAATATGTTCATATTACAACACCTTAAACAGTATGTTAATAATAGAAATAAATAAAAGCTCCGCGAGTCGCATGTGTCGCCTGACGAAATGCACATTTGTCATGGAAAACTATCCAGTATAGGGCTACATATCAGACTCACAAGAGTTCTCTAGTCATCTGAACTAAAAACGACAAAGCGATGCTCTGGACAAAAAATTGTCCTGATAAAATCAATCTGAAGGGAATCATTCAAACACTATACAAGCTAGTGTTATGATTCTTGCGCACTGCACTTCATGTCACAGCAAAGAAACATGCATTCCTATTTTTGAGTCATTAATAGTTATGGTAACAAAGTTATGCCACTGACAAGAAATGCTTATAAAATCAATCAAAGGGAAAAAATTGAAAAATGGCACAAGGTAGAGTTACGGTTCTTGTGTACTGCACTTGGACTTTTGGTAAGAAACATGCATACCAAGTTTCAAGTCATTCAACCTCATGGTGACAAAGTTATCCTCCGGACAAGAAATGCTCAAATTAAATCAATCTAAGGGAAATAATTAAAAAACGATGCAAGGCAGAGTTATGGTTCTTGCGCACTGCATTTCGGCTTATTGCAAGAAACATACATACAAAATCTTGAGTCATTTGAACTTAAGGTGACAAAGTTATGCTCCGGACAAGAAATGCTCTAATAAAATCAATCAAAGGGAAATAATTCAAAAACTATGACAGGTAGAGTTATGGTTCTTGCGCACTGCACTCCGGCTTATTGCAAGAAACATGCCTATTAATTCTTGAGTCATTTGAACGTAAGGTGACAAAGTTATGCTCCGGACAAGAAATGCTCTAATAAAATCAATCAAAGGGAAATAATTCAAAAACAATGACAGGTAAAGTTATGTTTCTTGCGCAATGCACTCCGGTTTATTGCAAGAAACATGCCTATCAATTCTTGAGTCATTTGAACTTAAGGTGACAAAGTTATGCTCAAGACAAGAGTTGCTCTAATAAAATCAATCAAAGGGAAATAATTCAAAAACTATGACAGGTAGAGTTATGGTTCTTGCGCACTGCACTCCGGCTTATTGCAAGAAACATGCATACCAATTCTTGAGTCATTTGAACTTCAGGCGACACAAAAATTGTCATTTTGTTCACAAGGTGGTAAAAGCACCAAACTTCACAAAATGACATTTAGTACGTTGGCTTTCAGAAAAGTGAAAGAGACAACCTGTTTGGCCTTTTATATTTTATATCTGAGGCCCCAATCAGGGTCCACCAATTAAAATTTAATTGCACTCGACAAATACAAATAAGCTCAAAATGAAATAAACATCATATCAATTCGCCATTTTTTGTACTTGAATGTATTAAACATTTATATGTCTGATAAATTATATAATAAGTTTTACTATTATAGATGTATTGTTACCAATAGGAGGCCCGAAAGGGGTATTTTGAAGAAAAAAACTAATAAAATAAAAACAGGTTTGTATGATTATTCAAGTATTTTTTATGGCTGAACAAAACAATTATAAAATGCATTTCAGATGATCTACCAATGTTTATAATATAATTTAAGCCTTTTAAAAGACACCTTATCAGTCATTTGAGGCCCTAATTGGGATATACTCAATCATGAAAAAATAAATAAATTTAGCATTTTCATGGTTCTATCAGTGAAACACATAAATAGTATCTCAAATGAATAACAAAATATCTGTAGTTCTGATTTATATTAGTTTTATGTGCGAATTCAACAAATTAATGCTTAAGTAATAGTTCAAGGGGAAAATGAGGCCCCATTAGGGGTACCAACGAAAGCTTATTTCCGTAATAAGGCACAATAAAAATATGTCAGATCATTAATGTAATAAACAATTATAAGAAATAGCTTTATAACTATAATGAATATTGAACTGAGTAGCATGAATATACATCAAATAACCCAATGCTTGGTCGAATTTATTAAAATTGAGGCCGATATAGGGGTAATTAAAAAAAAGAAAAAATGAATGAAATCCACTAGTAGAGAAGCATTATTAAAATGTATTTTCTTAAAGTTTTTATCAAAGGAACTCGGTAACCCAAGTTCATACTGTGTTGAATGTTGGTATTTGAGCTATTTCACATTTTAATCGTAAAATATGTACATGAGGCCCCGCTTGTGGTACTCATAAACTACACCTGAAGTCCAATGTTAGGCCAATATAGTAAAGAAATCAATTAAAGTCAAACTTTCTTGCATAATTGCTAAGAATAAATGTATGTGTATTTGTTTCAATATTTACCACGACTAAAGTTCGTAGTACATGTGATGATACTTAGAATACAACTATGAATACAACATACTCGCAATTGATCTAAGCATACTCAAAAACACCATAATGATTATCTTTAGTTTACATTGTATTAAATAATTAAAACATGTAAAAGAGAAATGAATTGCATCGAGACCGCATTCCCCTCTTCTATTCTGCAAAGGGCTCAAGCTAATTTTGTATTACTGTATGCTCTTCAAGGCCCTGGTGAAAGTTGTTGTGTGCTGGAGGTCATTACGGCACAATAGATGGTTGTGTCCTGTATCATAAGGGCACAGAACAGCTATTCTTGACAATCATTGTAGGTGCCTATAATGCAGAGCGTAGAATGGAAGTACCCAACCTTGATAGGTACTCAATGGAGCCAGGAATACATGGTAAGACAACACTCACGCAGTCAGAAATGGTATTTTAAGTAGGTAGTGTTAGGTACCACAATGAGTGTACCTGAATGTGTTAGGTACCACAAGGACACATGAATGTCTATGTTGAAGATATCCCCATATAGCCAGGAATATCTGTATTCGACAGTGTTAACTATCACATGGACCAATACTAGGTACCCATAGATCTAGGACACTCGCTGAATTATGCAGTTGTATTGACCTAATATAGCCCGACCGCTGTACCCAGGGAGTGACAGATACCACATGAAACAATGAATGGTTGGTCCAATGAATATTAGCCTAGGTACCTACATAGACAGTAATGGGTGTGGCAATAAGTGTTAGGTGCCCATTAAAGCCCGGACGGGGTGCGTCGATGAGGAGTATAAAATAACCACTATAAAGAATGTCACAGCTGAGACAAGGTGTGTTAGGTACTGTACAGAGCACTAAATGGATTGTAATGCCAAGCAAGTGTTGTTAGGTACCCCAAGCAAATAATGAATGTGCCAAGCACTGTTAGGTGTACCATACCGTATGAAATGGCTATT
This sequence comes from Spisula solida, assembly GCA_947247005.1. Taxonomy (NCBI): domain Eukaryota; kingdom Metazoa; phylum Mollusca; class Bivalvia; order Venerida; family Mactridae; genus Spisula; species Spisula solida. Next base: position 31,538,666 of record OX365949.1, read on the forward strand.
CCACGCAGTGATAGGAATCTCACAGAGCGTGTAATGGCTGTTTCGGGCAGTGTAAGGTTCCACATAGAGCAAAGAATGGCTATGTTAAGACAGGTTGGGTCACCCATATTGTCAGGAATATTTACGCCAGGCAGCTGTATCCCCAAACGTGTGGTACTCTTTGAGCCATGTATGGCGATTTTGTCTGTCATTTAAGGTACCAAATAAACACATGAAAACTTGCTGTATTCCCTAATAGGGCTAGTAAAGGCTGAACAAGGTAGTGGGAAGTACCTCACAGAATAAGGTATAGCTTCTACTATAGGTCTGTTCTCTATCAGGTAAGGAATGGTAGAATTTGATGGAGGTGTGTACCTCATAGGGTCTGGAATACTGGTCAGTGTAATCAGTGAGGGTGAGTATCGTATTATACAAGGAATAGGTGTAGTTAGAGGTGGTAATTAAGTTCCTCGTATGACTGAAGTGGCTTTATTTAGAGATGGTCAATTCTCCATAGGGTCTGGAATGGCTGGCACCGGTTAGGGTGAGCACCACATAGGGTCTGGATTGCCTATACTTAGAAGTAATGAGTTTCAAAAAGGGCCTGTAATGGATATCATGGGTAGGTCTTATTTATTGGAATGGCTGTACTCGTAAGTGTAGGGTATCTTACATGGCCTGCGGTTGCTTTACTTGATGGTACTATCCACGTACTAGATGGAGTGAGATGGACCATGTGTGTGTTAGTTTTCATTAACTGATGTGAAAAAAACTTATGACAGTAAAATATATATTTATTACTGATTTCAAATAATGTAGCAGATCGATTGTGTACATCCATTTATGAGAGTATAGGATATATATTTAAGAAGAAAATTAAGTGTGCAAACTGAACATGAATAGGTTATAACCCATTACGGACCTGAATAAAGTCTAAAATCCACATGCACAATTGTGTGATCCAGATTCACAGTATATAAAATTCTTTTTCTGAAGGTATTAGTGAAACTACCATGATAAATTATGCCATACATTAATAGAATAACGCTGTAATTGAACTTATTTTGCCTGTTTTCACATTATAATTTACATGTATACTAATTTATATTATTGGTCTCAAGTTCTGTTTATTGATTCAAAAACACATAGTTCGCATAGGCACATTGTCTAATTTTACAATTATGAAACTTGGTGCAATTCAACTGCCTATATTCAACATGGTATGTATACCATATACAATGTACCTTGTGATTAAAGTTGAGAGAATGATACTAGTATGTTCCTTTGCTATTGTATTTTTGGTGACGTTCTTGATTTTCTTCTTTAAATTTACCTTAGCATGGCCTTATTTTCATCAAATTAAATGTTCATTCAGGTAAGGTAGATTGTTTAGACTTACCAATGCAACTTGATTGATCATTTATTATCAACATTTGTCGTAAGGCTATAGGATGTGTTTGCTTAATATTGAGTATAACATTTGGTTTAAAACACAAGTGGGGCCTCATTTTCATATGTTATTATTACAAAAGGTTGTGAATGTGGAAATCATAAAACATAAGATAAAATGCAGTTATTATTTCTTTGCTTAACGTTTCAGAAATAACTTATGTGTATATTATAATGATCAATTTGTCAAAAATCAAGTATACCTTTGGTTCCCCTTGTGCAGACCACGGGAAGTGGAGGGGGGCTCTCATAAATGTCTCGTTTTATTATTACAAAAGCAACATGTTTCAAATGCCCATATTATATTAGTAATAATATATACAATAGTCACATAGGTTTTGCTTCACAATCTTCAAAAAAAAAATGAATTTATACTGTATGATTAGTTATAATTATTGTACCCCATTTGGGGCCTCATTTGTGCAGGAGATAGGGTTTCTCATGAGTGTCTTTTTCGTCCTTTTAGCCAGAAAAGTAAAAATATGCCAAGTTTGGTGCTTTATATACAATGTTAACAGTTATGTTCCTTATTCATTTACTATTTTTCCGAATTTGGGCCTCATTTTTTTTAAAAATCACCAAGGGGGCCTCTTTTCCATGTTTTATTATCACAAAAAATAGCATATTTCATGTACTCACATTCATCTCAATATATAATATGCTTTTCTACATAAACGGGTAAATAACAATGTATTTTATATACTGTCATATTTGTTAAAACGTATGTACCTCTTCGGGGCCTCATTTGTGTAGGATACAGGGCCTCTCATGAGTGTCTCTTTAGATTTTTCAAATCAGAATGACTTGAGGTACAATTACGCCAAGTTTGGTGCTTTATACACCTTGTGAACATCCACGGCTCTCACAACCCTGAGTATATTATTTAGGTATTATTTTCCCGAATTAGGGCCTCATTTTTTCCTTTAAATCACTAGCGGGGCCTCTTTTCGATGTTTAATTATTACAAACAGCAATGTAATTCAAATAGAAACATTATTCATGATATATACTAAGTTTGCAAATGTTTTGCTTCACAATTAGGTGAAAAAAACAGGTATTTATACCGGGGAAGAAATTAAAAATTATGTACCCCTATGGGGCCTCATTTCCAGAGTATAAAAGCGTCGATCAAGTGTCTCTTTGGATTTTTTTCATCAGACTGACTTATAGTACCACTGTGCCAAATTTGGTGCTTTTACCACCTTGTGAACATTCATGGCTCTTACAACCCTGAGTACTACCATGATACGATTCATAAACGGCAACATTGTTTTCACGTTATTATAACCAGTGACATTCAAAACTGTCAATTACCTAACACAGCAATTTCATTTTGTCAGCATGAAGTAATATACTTTCTCCATCCTTATAATACTGTAATTGAAACACTCTATGTTCCCTTACTACTTCTAGCTCTATTTCTAATGCCATTCATTCGTACCAGTTTATACCATCCAATATGGCGGACAATATACGGAAATACACGGCCTGTCACAAAATGGATGCAGATAATTGCACTGACATGTCTTGCCGAATTCGTAGTTTATTATAAGGTAGAAACATACGTGATACTTATCGCAAGAAAATAACTAAATTCCGAATGCATAGAAATAGAATTTAAATGACGGTTCCCTAGCCAATGCACGTAGCCTTTGCTAGTCGTCCGTCCGATGCCGGACGACTAATTTCGCTGTCTAGTCGTCCGGCTAGCTACTGCCTTTGTTGATAGCATTGATCCACGTTTCATCCATTAACTTACCTGAGATCTTTAGCTGAATATTTTGGGTCTACCGTTAGAACAACCCTTTTCCCAGTGCTGTTCCATACATTTCTCCCACCGAAAGTCGAGACCATATCAGTTATTTGTGTTTTTGTCCCCATGGCTATTTGTACTCTATTCAGTTTGTATGCAGGTAGTTTTTAGTTTCTATTTTTTTTTTCTTTGATTTATTTAATAATGGCAAACAAGCAACTGCAATGCAGTGCGCAATTGGATAATAGGACATCAATAGAGTGTTTTCATTGGCTAATTGATTGATGTGGTGTACCTCGGTTTTCTACCTTAAAAATTACTAGTACGGTTTAAAGTACAGCCCAAACAGTACATTCCAGATCCTCATACGATCGATTTGACGAGTCACGATTAGGAGCCTACAATCTCAACAAGAGGTCTCTTAAGTTGCTCACCTGTTGTGGTAGTTCATGCATGCCCCTATTGTAACCTAAGAAACCATTTACAACTTCTAAGAATAAAGTCAAGGCAAATAAATTAGGCCCAAATTATGACCACATGTGACTACACAAGTTTTTTCTATTTTTGACCACAGATGACCCAATATCAAACTTCACCTAGATTTTGTTTAGACGATAATTGTGACCAAGTTATATAAAGATGAGGCCAAGTTGTGACATTTAGTGACTATACACACGAAAATTCTCATGCTTGAATTATAAAGGCTTTATAAACAGACATCCATAATTTCAATGTATATTCATTTAGGAATTTCGGACCCAAAATTCGTGAAATGAGGGCCCTGCCTCAAGAGTTGGTCACTGCTAAGCGGTATCCATATAGCCGAGACATCCATATAACGTAGGTTTTCTTATGAACTTCGGAATCCCACCTTTCATGCTTAAACGTATGTTATATGGATGTCTCGGGTATATTGATGCCGCTTAGCGTTGATCAATAGACTCTAGTATTAGTAGTCCCAACGCATGTCAGATAAGCCGTGTCCCTCTGATAGTTGTAGGCGGAGTTACGGAAATTACCTTAACCTACGTTATATGGATGACTTGTCTATACGGATGTCGCTTAGCGATTACCCTCAAGCGTGTAAACAAGATTTTTCCTTTGATTCTGCCTGGTTAACAAGTTTTTGATCCCATACGACCACTTACAAACTTGACCTAGATTTTACAGAAACACGTTGAGACCAGGTTCATAAAAATTAGGTAAAACATACATGTGTTATCAATTTTTTCTTTGATGAGATCTAGTTCTTTGATCAATAGATTTTATAGAGACAAACATAATGCCAAGTTTCATAAAGTTGAAGTAAAAACTGTGACCTAAAGTATTTCAGCCAGATTGTTGACGATGCAAGACAGACAACGTATGTCCTATAACGGATATAGAATGAACAATATAGATCACACACTTCGTCACCTTGCTCTCCAAAAATCGTGGTACAGAATCAGATCTCCAGTAGACTTCTCATCCTAGTTAGATACTAGCATTACTTTCAGCATATAGATTCTAATCTAATCACCATGGTAACACAGATTACCCAAATGTTGCGTTTGACAGAAAACATACTCAAAAACAAATAGCTCTTCACAATAAATTAGAGGTGTCTACAGTATAACATGGTTTATCCGGCATCCCTTTGGGCCAGGTGAGTGTGTCCGATAAAGCAGTGTGCGGGTAAAACCAGGTTTTATAGAAATACATATACATGTATACATGCTCATAAAAAGACGAAAGTAATCACAAATGAACATTTATAAAAGGTATCCAATGGAATTTGTATTTACATATCATTGTACTTATGGTGTTAGTTAGTCAGTTGTAAATTGTTTTGTTTTTTATAGGTCTTGTGCAAAAACATTTGACGATTATACACAATTTCGAAGTATCAATAATGTCCGCTAATTAAGAGCTGAAATACACTATTTATCAATTATTGGTACTGACAAACAATGCCGGATAAAGCAGGTTTCATTAAAGTCAGGGTACATTAAATAGAAATACTGTGGAGTTCTGACGGGAATGACCAACCATGTCGGTTAAGACAGGTTGCCGGTAAAAAAAGGTTCTGGATAAACCTAGTTATACAGTAAACTCCCTGAAAACTGGACTCCCTGAAAACCGGAATCCCCATAAAAGCGGACGATTTCTTAGGTCCCAAATATTCTCCTTATTAAGTCAACTTACAAAGCTTCCGCAATACCTGACTCCCAGAGTTCCGGACGGCATTTTGGGTCCGCTGACAAAATATTCAACTATAATTACTTTCGAAATACTGAACATGTATATTTAATATAATGAAAGTGACACATGTCAAATTGTTAATTGTTAGTTAAAAGATGGGATCATAATAAAAGGTGTTATCAACAAGTTTTGATTTCTATTGTTTACTATTTTAAAGGTGTTACATGCAATAAGCACAGGCATGAGAAGTACTATGTGAACAAAAAATAGTAAAAATTTGCCAAGTACCATCAATGATGTTAAATAATTACTTAATATGTACATAATAGAACAACGATCCTTTCGTTTTATATTTTGTTGTTGAGATGAGTATTGTAACGTTTATTTAAATAAAGAAGAGTTTAACATATCATCTAGTTTTAATTACAACATACACTGACTAGATCATATTTCAGAACTGCAATTCGGGGTTTGTAAGCTTGCACAGTATATTTCATTGAAAAATTTGAAATAATCAACGAAATAATGATTAATTCAAGTAATCATGAACATTAGAAATGTGATTCAAATCATTCTTAAACAGATTTAACATTTACACCGTAATCAACTAATATTATAATTGCAATTTGAAACAATGCCACACAACATAGTTCTCATGTATCTATTTCCTTGTCCCTATGAAAACATATCAGTGTAAATTATACACATCTTCCAAACAAGAGGGCCCAAAGGGCCCTAGGTCGCTCACCTGTTATAGCAGTACATGCAAGACCTGTGATTTGACCTAGTGACCTAGTTCTTGGCCCTATATGACGCAATATCGCACTTGACCTAGATTTTGTTGAGATGATCACTCTGACCAAGTTTCATAAGGATTAGGCCAAAATTGTGACCTCTAGTGACTATACAAGGTTTTTCTATGATTTGACCTTATGACCTAGTTTTTGACCCCAGATGACCCAATATCGAACTTGATCTAGATTTTATTGAGATGATCATTGTGACCAAGTTTCATAAAGATTAAGTCAAAATTGTGATCTCTAGTGTCTACACAAGGTTTTTCTATGATTTGACCTTGTAATCTAGTTTTTGACCACGTATGACCCAATATCAAACTTGACCTAGATTTTGTTGTGATGATCATTGTGACCAAGTTTCATAAAGATTAGGTCAAAATTGTGACCTCTAGTGACTACACAAGGTTTTTCTATGATTTGACCTTGAGACCTAGTTTTTGACCCTGGATGACCCAATATCGAACTTGACCTAGATTTTGTTGAGATGATCATTGTGACCAAGTTTCATAAAGATTAAGTCAAAATTGTGACCTCTAGTGTCTACACAAGCAAATTGTTGACGGACGGACGACGACGGACGAAGAGTGATCACAAAAGCTCACTCTGTCACTTTGTGACAGTTGAGCTAAAAACCGGAACTCCCATAAAACCGGACTTTTGGCCCGGTCCGAACAGGGTCCGGTTTTGAGGGAGTTTACTGTACTGTATTAAAAATCATTCAGTTATTATATCTCTGATAACTCAAGAGTTTTGTACTTCAGTGCCATCTACAGATTCAGTGGTTACTATGGTAACATGTTGAGGAGACTCCTCAGATTTCATCACAATCTGTTGAACTTGATTGGTGCTGGGATTTAATGTATACAGCATATTGTCCCCGTCTTGCACTACTGTTAATACATGGGCTGCTTCGAGCTCCTTTTCTGTCAGAGTTGCCTGAAATGTAGCAAAACATCGTATAACTTCACTCCCTAAATGACTGAGGTTTAATGATTAAACAAACCTTCAAGTTGGTAGAAATAGTGTTTATTTTGACAAAAAGTATATAGAGGATCTATCACAAGTTGTCAATTGATATTAACTTATATTAAACATGTCCAGAAAATGTTATTATGTTGTAAAGTTGGATCTTTACTCCTGCTTCTCGGTAACCACCAAAAAATCTTGGCCAGCTATAGTCATGGATTTTAATGATTTTCATTCCATACGTACATGTAACCATCCTATTCATAAAAATGAATTTTAAATTCCAAATTGTTGTTTGGTTGCTATGGAAACTGACTTTCAATTTCAGGAAAAGAACGATTTTGGCCAAATTCGGGTGGGTTTTTTCAATTACAAATTTTATCTCACTAAACATTTGTCAGTGCACAAACAATATACCACATTAAAGATAAATAAATTCTCTACCTGAAAAGTACGGATACCGACTAAAATAATACGTTGGGAAATATTTATACTAATTTGAAGTTGATGTTTACCCTATTTTTTACTACAAACTAGGCTTATTTTACAACAGTTTACGAGAAAAGGCGGGCACTTTGAATTAAATGCTTCTCTGTAGTTATTAACGATATGTGAAATATCTCAAAACAATAAAAATCTGAGTGGGACAATTGGATATGGCCGAGTTATCAATCATTAAACATTACAGAAATCTATATTTTCGCATATTTTCACGGAATTAGTATTGGTGTCTCATGAAAAACACAAGTTCTATTAATTTGACAAGTTTAAAGAAGTGTGCATGCGCGAAGGTTGCTCATTTTGCAGCATTAAAAGTACAAGTTGGACGGTAATGACGGACTGATGTTTACAACTTCCGTGCAGAAAACAAGTACAGTTAAAGTTGCTATCGGGTCCAGCTTCTCTAAATCATTATATCCAAAATAAATGCACAAACTATAAGAAAAGTATCTAATTTGAAGATTGCCAGCCAATATAATTCTAACTTCCTCCGTTAACTCCGATTCCTGTGGAATTATAACCAACGTCCCGGTTACGATTTCATATTGGCCGACTTTGTCATCAAACTTCTTCCACTTAAGAACTGACGCCAGTTTTTAAGAAATGGCGCTAGCGTTAAGAACTGGCCACATAACACAAAAAAACAACAACACAAATATGACGTTTTATGCTTTAAAATTATAAATTATAGTATTTCGGGTTTATTATGTGAGTTTTAGTACAATTGGAATGATAAAACATAAAGATAACATTCATAATTTTAATACATAAAAACTTCATATTCGTGTTTGGTTTTTAAGTTAATGGGGCCAGTTCTTAAGGCTAGCGCCATTTCTTAAGAACTGCCGCCAGTTCTTTTAGCGCACAATTTAAATATTTTATGACCCCCGGGGTCATAAAATAAATTTGATTTTTATATTAATTGTATTTTAACAATGCCATCACTTCTGGGTGAAAACATAGCGTCAACGGCCAAATAGAAATGCATTTTAATAATTGCAAATATAGTTTTTGGCCTACTTTATGGTGATATTTAACCCTAATGCACCTTTAAAGTGTCTGACAAGCTATTTTCAGGAACGTAGTTAGCGCAATTTATTAAATACTTAATTTATTTGTGAAATATATGTTGTAGTTTTTGTCTAGTTATTGACCCTTTGGTGAAAAAGCTAACGGACGGACGGACTGCCAGACGGACGCCAGACAAAAAACAATCACAAAAGCTCACCTTGCCACTTTGTGAGCTAAAAAAAATATATGAGCCAGTCTCCAGGAAAGCCTGCTAAACTGACAATATGTAATTACTGCATGTAACAAGGTTTTAAAAAGCTTTCAAATAAGAAACAAGACATGGAAATTCCATGAAAACCAGGTTTTTGTGGCAGCCAAGTCTAATTCTATTTTTAGTAACAGTGACCTTGACCCCACCGACCCCACTTTCAATCTCAGGCAAGGTTTTCATATAAGCTACCTACACAGCAAGTTTCATCTTGATATATCATTCCTAACTTAAGTTATCAATCGGAAATGGCTGTGGAAGTTATTGAGCGGGAACAATTTTCCTATATTAGTAACAGAGACCTTCACCCAACTGACTGGCCCCACTTTCAATCCCAAGCTGCATATTCAAAAAAGCTACTATACAGCAAGTTTCATTTAGATGAAAATAACTGTTTTCTATTTTTAGTAACAGTGACCTTGACCCCACTGACTGGTCCCACTTTCCCAAGCTGCATCTTCACACAAGCTACGTACACAGCAAGTTTCATTATGATATCTCATTCCTAACTGAAGTTAACCAATTGTTGACGCCCGCCCGCCCGACAAAATCGCCAATCTAATAACCAGGATTTTTTTTAAACAAGAGGGCCCAAAGGGCCCTAGGTCGCTCACCTGTCGAACTTGACCTAGACTTTGTTCAAATGATCATTGTGACCAAGTTTCATACAGATTAGGCCAATATCGTGACCTCTAGTGACTACACTATAAGGTTTTTATATGATTTGACCTAATGACCTAGTTTTTTACCCCAAATAAACCAATATCATACTTGACCTAGATTTTGTTGAGATGATCATTGTGACCAAGTTTCATAAAGATAAGGTTGAAATTGTGACCTCTAGTGACTACAAAAGGTTTTTCTATGATTTGACCATGTGACCTAGTTCTTGACCCCGGATGACTCAATATCGAACTTGACCTAGATTTTGTTGAGATGATCATTGTGACCAAGTTTCATACAGATTAGGCCAATATTGTGACCTCTAGTGACTACACAAGGTTTTTCTATGATTTTTACCTTGTGACCTAGATTTTGACCCCGGATGACCCAATATCCAACTTGACCTAGATTTTATCGAGATGATCATTGTGACTGAGTTTCATAAAGATTTAGTCAAAAACGTGACCTCTAGTGACTACACAAGGTTTTTCAATGATTTGACCTTGTGACCTAGTTTTTGACCCCGGATGACCCAATATCAAACTTGACCTAGATTTTGTATAGATGATCATTGTGACCAAGTTTCATAAAGATTAAGTCAAAATTGTGACCTCTAGTGACTACACAAGGTTTTTCTATGATTTGACCTTGTGACCTAGTTTTTGACCCCGGATAACCCAATATCGAAATTGACCTAGATTTTGTTGAGATGATCATTGTGACTGAATTTCATAAAGATTAAGTCAAAATTGTGACCTCTAGTGACTATACAAGGTTTTTCTATGATTTGACCTAATGACCTAGTTTTTGACCCAGGATGACACATTATCGAACTTGACCTAGATTTTGTTGAAATGATCATTGTGACCAAGTGTCATAAAGATTAAGTCAAAATTGTGACCTATAGTGACTACACAAGGTTTTTCTATGATTTGACCTAGTGACCTAGTTTTTGACCCCAAATGACCCAATATCGAACTTGGCCTAGATTTTGTTGAGATGATCATTGTGACCAAGTTTCATAAAGATAAGGTTAAAATTGTGACCTCTAGTGTCTTCACAAGCCAATTGTTGACGGACGGACGACGGACGACGTACGACGGACGAAGAGTGATCACAAAAGCTCACTCTGTCACTTTGTGACAGGTGAGCTAAAAACCTGGTTAAAAATGACATATACATAGATTCAATTTTAAGTCATTTATCCATATATTACTATATCTTAGCTTTAATATTTCTAATAAATTATGTCGAAATCATTTACTCGTTGCTATGGTGACCACTTTCAGAAAAGTACTCTAATTGAGAACAAGAGCAGTCCACGAACAGCGCCCTCCACTATTCGCAGCGCCATGCTAGGATAGTAAAATCATTATATATTCAAAACAAAATGCTTCGTAACAGCAGCATTACCCTCAGCTGTGTAGAGGTTGGGGCTTCTAAGTCGAAAAAGGGGGATAATTTGGAGAAATTATGCAGGACTGTTACCTACTCATGTGTCAGTCCTCTAGGTCATGATGGCAAATAAATAAGCTTTTCTTAGTCCAAAACGGGGCATAATTTTAACAAAATGCTAAATAGTTATCTTCTCCAGTGTAGGGGTTGGGGTCATGCTGGTGAACAAGTTTGCGAAGTATCAAAGCAATATATCAATGCACATTGAAGACATAAGAGGTTAAAAAACCTGTACCTAAACTTTAACATTTGCATTTTCAAGTCCAAAAGGGGCATAATTTCAACAAAACGCTTGATAGAGTTACCTACCCCTGTGTAGGGGTTGGGGTCATGCTGGAGAACAAGTATGCATAGCAATATATGAATGCACTTTGAAAATATGAGAGGTGAAACAAGACTGCGTTCAATAAACGCTTATGCCCCCTGTGGAAGCCTTGTCCATAAATAAGTCTAAGTCCAAAATTAGGTCAAGGTGAAGGTCAAAATGGGGTCAGGTGATACAGGTGTGTGGAGAGTGTTCATATACAACATCCATGCAAGTTTGGAAGCTTTGTAGCAAGCCATAATGATGCTAGAAGAAACGGTCAATTTGGGTTAACCAGGACGGACGGACGGACGAACGGACGGACGGACAGGTGAATCACTATATGCCTCCCGATCTATCGATATGGGGGCATAAAAACCTGTAACTAAACTTTAACATTTGCACTAAGTTGAAAAAGGGGCATCATTTCACCAAAATGCTTAATAGAGTTACCTACCCCTGTGTATGGGTTGAGGTCATGATGGTGAACAAGAATGCAAAGCATCAAAGCAATATATCAATGCACTTTGAAGATATTAGAGGTTAAAAAACCTGTACCTAAACTTTAACAATTGCATTTCCAAGTCCAAAAGGGGGCATAATTTCAACAAAATGCTCAATAGAGTTACCCACCCCTGTGTAGGGGTTGGGGTCATGATGGAGAACAAGTATGCAAAGCAATATGTGAATGCACTTTGAAAATATTTGAGGTAAAAAAACCTGTACCTAAACTTTAACATTTGCACTAAGTTGAAACAAGAGGGCCCAATGGGCCCTAGGTCGCTCACCTGTCCAACTTGACCTAGATTTTTTTGAGATGATCATTGTGACCAAGTTTTGTACAGATTAGGTCCAAATTGTGACCTCTAGTGACTACACAAGGTTTTTATATGATTTGACTTAATGACCTAGTTTTTAACCCCGGATGACCCAATATCGAACTTGACCTAGATTTTGTTTAGATGATCATTGTGACCAAGTTTCATAACGATTAAGTCAAAATTTTGACCTCTAGTGACTACACAAGGTTTTTCTACGATTAGACCTTGTGACCTAGTTTTTGTCCCCAGATTACCCAATATCGAACATGACCTAGATTTTGTTAGGATGATCATTGTGACCAAGTTTCATAAAGGTGAAGTCAAAATTGTGACCTCTAGTGACTACACAAGGTTTTTCTTTGATTTGACCTAGTGACCTAGTTTTTGACCCCAGATGACCCAATATCGTACTTGGCCTAGATTTTGTTGAGATGATCATTGTGACCAAGTTTAATAAAGATTACGCTAAAATTATGACCTCTAGTGACTACACAAGGTTTTTCTATGATTTGACCTTGTGACCTAGTTTTTGACCTCGGATGACCCAATATCGAACTTGACCTAGATTTAATGGAGATGATCATTGTGACTAAGTTCCATAAAGATTAGGCCAAAATTGTGACCTCTAGTGACTACACAAGGTTTTTCTATGATTTGACCCTGTGACCTAGTTTTTGACCCAGGATGACCCAATATAGAACTTGACCTTGATTTTGTTGAGATGATCATTGTGTCCAAATTCATAATGATTAAGCTAAAACTGTGACCTCTAGTGAATACACAAGTAATTGTGGACGGACGACGGACGAAGAGTGATCACAAAAGCTCACTCTGTCACTTTGTGACAGGTGAGCTAATAAGCCTTCAATTTGACCTTTGACCTCCAACTGTGACCTTGACCATTGAGATAGGAACTTGGGGGTTGGGCATGACACTCCTAATGGAGGTGTTTATTCATGCCAAATATAAGCAAGATTGGTCTAAGCATTACAAAGTTATGGTCCGGACAAAATCTGACAGAGGGACGGACGCACATACACCAAAAGTGTCGACTAAGTCCCGCTCACCGCAAGCGGGCTTAACAAAATGGACTCAATAGTCATCCCTTATAATCATTGTGACTTAGTTTCATAAAGATAAGACCAAAATTGTGACCTCTACTGACTACACAAGGTTTTTCTATGATTTAATGTTGTGACCTATTTTTTGACCCCAGATGACCCAATATCGAACTTTGCCTAGATTTTGTTGACATGATCATTGCGACAAAGTTTCATAAAGATTAAGTCGAAATTGTAACCTCTGGTGACTACACAAGGTTTTTGTATGATTTGACCTATAATTTAAACAAAAATATTTTCCTCCATATAACTGTACAAATACATACTTTAAAGACAAAGCACTAAAAAAATAACAAGGCAGTCCAAAAGACGGCTATAATCCCCCGCCGCATTAATGAACAGTGGAATTCTCCAATAAGTTATACATATGCTATGAGTTCATGCAATATGGCTCAGGCTTTAAAACAAGAGGGCCCAAGGGGCCATAGGTCGCTCACCTGTCCTAGTAGTTCATGCAACCCTAATGGTAGCCTCAATTGCATGTACAAGGTTTTCATATTGCCTTATTCTTTATAATTTGCATCACAATTAGACCCAATGACATATAGAAGTGATTTGACCTTGTGACCTAGTTTTTGACCCCAGATGACCCAATATCAAACTTGACTTGATTTTGTTGAGATGATCATCCTGACCAAGTTTCATAAAGATTAGATCAAAATTGTGACCTCTAGTGACTACACAAGGTTTTTCTATGATTTGACCTTGTGACCTAGTTTTTGACCCTGGATGACCCAATATCGAACTTGACCTAGATTTTGTTGACATGATCATTGTGACCAAGTTTCATAAAGATTAAGTTGAAATTGTGACCTCTAGTGACTACACAAGGTTTTTCTATGATTTGACCTTGTGACCTAGTTTTTGACCCCGGATAACCCAATATCGAACTTGACCTAGATTTTGTTTAGATGATCATTGTGACCAAGTTTCATAAAGATAAGGCCAAAATTGTGACCTCTAGTGACTACACAAGGTTTTTCTATGATTTGACCTTGTGACCTAGTTTTTGACCCCTGATGAACCAATATCGAACTTGACCTAGATTTTATTGAGATGACCATTGTGACCAAGTTTCATAAAGATTAGGCCAAAATTTTGACCTAAAGTGACTACATAAGGTTTTTCTATGATTTGACCTTGTGACCTAGTTTTTGACCCCCGATGACCCAATATATATATTGACCTAGATTTTGTTGAGATATTCATTGTGACCAAGTTTCACAAAGATTAGGCCAAAATTGTGACCTCAAGTGACTACACAAGGTTGTTATATGATTTGACCTTGTGACCTAGTGTTTGACCCCGGATGACCCAATATCGAACTTGACCTAGATTTTGTTGAGAAGATCATTGTGACTAAGTTTCATCAAGATTAGGCCAAAATTGTGACCTCGAGTGACTACACAAGGTTTTTCTTTAATTTGACCTTGTTAACTTATTTTTGACCCCGGATGACCCAATATCGAACATGACCTAGGTTTTGTTGACATGATCATTGTGACTATGTTTCATAAAGATTAGGCCAAAATTGTGACCTCTAGTGACTACACAAGGTTTTTCTATGATTTGACCTTGTGACCTAGTCTTTGACCTTGGATGACCCAATATCGAATTTGACTTAGATTTTGTTGAGATGATCAATGTGACCAAGTTTAATAAAGATTAGGCCTAAATTGTGACCTCTAGTGACTACACAAGGTTTTTCTATGATTTGAAGTTGTGACCTAGTTTTTGACCCTGGATGATTAAATATCAAACTTGTCCTAGATTTTGTTTAGATGATCATTGTGACCAAGTTTCATCAAGATTAGGCCAAAATTGTGACCTCTAGTGACTACACAAGGTTTTTCTATGATTTGACCTTGTGACCTAGTTTTTGACCCCGGATGACCCAATATCAAACTTGACCTAGATTTTGTTGAGATGATCATTGTGACCAAGTTTCATAATGGTTAAGCTAAAACTGTGACCTCTAGTGTCTACACAAGTAATTGTGGACGGACGGACGGACAGACAGACAGACGAAGAGTGATCACAAAAGCTCACTCTGTCACTTTGTGAGCTAAAAATGAGGAGCGGATGGGAAATGTAAGGTTCAAACCTTTGACCTGTTAGCTGTAACCTTGCCCTTGAACCGGCCCTTGTCATCTTCATTAGTTACACATTTGGCATCAGTTTCATGCAATTCGGCTCAGGTGTTAAAAAGTTATGGAGTGGACACGAAATGTAAGACTTAAACCTCTGACATTGAAATGTGACCTTGAACTTGAATAGGCATGGTTGGAATCTGGGTTCTGCACATCGTCTTTATTAGTTACACATTTGGTTTCAGTTTCATGCAATTCGACCCAGGCATTAAAAAGTCATGGAACGGACACGGATGTAACATTCAAACATTTGACCTTGAATTGTGACCTTGACCTTTAACCAGCATGGTTCGAATGTAGGTTCTGCACGTCGTCTTTATTAGTTACCCATTTGGTATGAGTTTCATGCAATTCGGCTCAGGCATTAAAAAGTTAAGGAACGGACACAAATGTAAGATTCAAACCTTTGACCTTGAATTGTGACCTTGACCTTGAACCAGCACGGTTGGATTGTGGATTCTGCACGTCGTCTTTATAAGTTACACATTTGGTATGAGTTTCATGCAATTCGGCCAAGGCATTAAAAAGTCAGAGCGGATACGATTTTGTTATGGATGGACAAACTGACAGACGGAGACCATTCCTATAATCCCCTCCCACTTCGTGGCAGGGGATTAAAAATGGAAGCTTTGTAGCAAGCCATATTTACCGGACGGCCGAACGGACAGGAGAATCACTATATGCCTCCCGATCTATCGATACGGGGGCATAAAAAATAAAAAGATTATGGTCCTAGTGGGGTTTTGTTCAAACAAGAGGGCCATAGGTAGCTCACCTGTCAAACTTGACCTTGATTTTGATGAGATGATCAAGTAATTGTGGACGGACGGATGGACGGACGACGGACGAAGAGTGATCACAAAAGCTCACCCTGTCACTTTGTGACAGGTGAGCTAATAAGAAAAAGATGAAAATCAATCATATTTGTCACTTTGTGACAGGTGAGCTAATAAGAAAAAGATGAAAATCAATCATTTTGATAAAATATCCAAGGGAGTCCGAGGTGATCAACCTATTAATTGATGTAGGTGTTGATAAGCTATTTACCTCTAGGAGAGTAGTGGAGAAATAGTCTCAGAGTGGAATGAGTTAACCCCTAAGGGTGACCTTGACCTTGAAGCGACCCTCTGTGCGTGATCTTGATGTACTAAAGATTTGTGTCAGGTTTCTTTAAAATCCTTCAAGGGGTCCAAGATTTACAGAGTTAAATCCTAAGTGAGACCTTGACCTTGAAGCGACCCATGGATCCATTATTGAATAGAAACAACATGAATAGTCAAAACTGGTCAAGGTCACAGTGACCTTTAGCCTCAAAATCAATATGGGTCATCTACTGTTGATGACCAACCTCCATGTAAAGATCTTGACCTTCAACCTACTGACCCTAGGGCAAAGTGTTCTTGCAATAATGAACGGAAACCTCTTGAATAGTCAGAAATTGTAAAGATCACCGTGACCTCGACCTTTGACCTCAAAATCAAAAGGAGTCATAGCATGCTGATGACCACCCTCCACGTAAAGTTTCAAGATCCTAGTGCAAAGCGTACTTGAGTTATAATGGAAACCATTTGGTCTACCGACAGACATGTACAAAGCCCCCTCATCAGAGATCGGGGGATAATAAACTATGTGACTAAATTTGAGCAGAGATTTGAATGTGTTCACTATCTGCAAACGGAGTAATGAGAATGCTGCATTCTACTTACATGGACATCCTGTAACTCCAGTTCCTGTTCTTCATGTAACAATTGAGCTTCATCAGCAGTGCTGGCTTCTGGTCCATCCATCACAATTGTTTTACCTAGTGCAGTAGCAGACATAATCTTAGCTACATTACCTACAAATACACACAATGCATCATCGTAAATTCAACAATTTAACAACTAGAACTGTCACACCACCTAATCAAAGAAGTCTGGCAAGTCCAATTCATAACAAATACCATCTCATGATAGCCAACAATTGTGCCAGATTTTTTTTTAATTTCCACAATAGATGATAAATTTTAGGGATGTAAACGTTTGGTTATCGGTTAGCAAAATCGCTAACCGGTTAATCGAAAAAAAAATTCGAAAAAGGAGAAATTTAAATCAATTTTAAAATAAAAATATTGAAAAAATATCGAGAAATTCGCCGACAAGTTTCACCCATCGAAGGTGCGAACGCTCGTCAAAAGGGGGTCATGATCTATAATCCGCAATTAACAGTTTGACATGTATTGTTGTGACAAGAGGGTCACTTAATTGCCGTTAATTTCATATGGTAGTCGGGACTAGTTTGTTGACCGACTTTGTTTTTCACACATTCGGCAAGCACACGTAATTTAATATTAATTGGAGGCAGTTTAATGCTTTACTCGAGGCCGAAATCCGTCCTTTGATGCTTTAACTGAGTGATTATTAAAATGTAAATATTAAAGTTTATTAATTTATTTTATTTGTCGTTGTTTATATATTAGGGTATCTACAGGTGTAGAAATTTTGTTCACATTACGAAACTTTATTAATAAACAGTTTTCATATTTTTCGAACCAACGAAAATTTGAAATTTAGGGTGTGAACAAACTTCCGAACACCATTTAGTGAACAACAAACGCAGAAGGTGGTAGTTCATATATTTATTCAATATGTAATTCATTCATACACACACAGAATAATAAACAACTACATTGTGATATAGTATACAAAAGGGGATGAAACTCAAATAGATCCTAATATTTCTTATAAATACTTTACGGAGCGAAACATAAGGACCGCATATTATAATTATTCTTCGTTGATAAACTACTGGATCAGTTCGAGTTTTCTCCCCTTTTATGTACATGTCAAACTCTGCATTTGGAGACGCATTTCTGCATCAACACGATTATATTGCGTATGATTTATGCCACAGCTTCAACAAGATTTACGCCACAGCTTAAACAGCACTGAGTACAGTACATTATTGAACTTAAAAAAAAACAATTGAGAAATTGAGAACCGGCGACACACTTCCCTTGGGGGTAATATACGAGGATGCCCGATTGCAACTTACGGTGTTACAGTAAATATATACACGTCAGAATTAGAACAGTCGGAAAGTCGGCATGTTTTGATTCGTTAATCGGTTAACCGGTTAACCGTTCGGAAGATTGAACGGTTAACCGGTTAGCAAATTGACCGAATAGTTGCATCCCTAATAAATTTATGACAACAAAAAATATGGCAATTTTTGACCTTTGAACTCCATTTGTGACCTTGACCTTAAGACATTGACATAATTGAAATAGCTTATAACTGTGATTGAATGGTGCAGGCGTGTTTTCGTCGGCTCTGTGTTATTGGTTGAATTATGAAATATATAAAGGACACAAAAAATTGAAATTTAGATGAATGGAATCCGTGTGATGTGCACTTTGTGAACATTGACTGTTTGGATATATTGTTGTTGGATTTAATAAGGTTTCGTGAGTAAATGTAATGATTTGATTTATATACATGCAGATGGACTGACTAGCTTATGTTACACTTGACTACCTCTGAATACTATGACAATGTGTTACTTTTTTTCATAAAAGCTTATCAATACTTGTGTTATCTGCTAAGCAATTGTCAGTGGTCATACTACCTACTCACGCGACCAGTCTTGAAAATACGTAAGGGCGTTCGTGACATTCGAACCAATTATTAGCTGCTATTCACCTGCCATAATAATGGGAATTGACATCAATGCCTACAGATGCAGAATTGGTCTTTTCACTCAACCTTTGAGAAGTCCAAACAATACATGTGAACAACGGTGTGAAAATCTTGAGGCACAGTCTAGGCATGATAACTTGCTATTCTTTGGCTTGGAACAAAATGGTCGTGAATCTTGGGATGTATCGGAATCCAAAGTGACAGGAAGAACCTAGCTGAGGATCTCGAGATTGATCAGTTGTTGGTATCGAATGTACTCAAAGAGTTGGTAGGGGTGTGAACGCTCCTATCATAATCAAATTTAGCAACTTTAAGGTTAAGGATCGCATATTGAGTCAGTATCGTTCTAAATGAAAAGCAGAGGAAAATAAAACAGCTCATGAGCGCAATGATGATGAAACTGACCGAAACAACGATGGAAATGATCGCAACGATGATTAAAATAGGTCAACCAACAAACCTAGAATTTGTATTTCTGAAGACTTTACTCTCTGTGTTCGTGAAATCCAATCAAAACTAGTATCTTTTATTGACATCCACAAAGGTCAAAACAAGTAGATGTACTTGAAATATGATGAATGGGTTATAGGTGGTGTCGCACATACAGGATGCCAGCCAAGGTCACAATGAGACCAGGTATAAACTGTATTGACTTAAATCTCGCTGAAAGTGTTGGTAATTTGATAACAAGAGGATCATAGATCCTGGGGCACTCACCTGCTAAATATGGCCTTTGAACTTGACCTTAAGGTCATCAAGATAAACATATTGACTTTACTTGATGAAGGTTAAAGCAAAACTGAGGCCTCCAGAGTGTTAAAAAGGTTTTGCTATTATTTGACATATTGACCTAGTTTTTTACCCACATGACCCAACTTCAAACTTGACCTTATGGTCATCAAGATAGACATTTTGACCAAAGTTGATCAAGATTAAAGCAAAAATATGGCCGCCAGAGCGTTAATAAGGTTAATCTATTATTTGACCTTTTGACCTAGTTGTTGACCCCACATGACCCAACTTCTAACTTGACCTAGATTTCATTGAGATACTACTACTAGAGTGTTAACAATGTTTTGCTATTATTTGACCTTTTGACCTAGTTTTTGACCCAACATGACCCAAATTCGCATTTGGTCTAGATTTCATTAAGATACAACTACTGACCAAGTTTAGTGAAGATCAAAGCAAGTATGTGACCGCCAGAGTGTTAACAAGGTTTTCCTATTATTTGACCTTGTGACCTAGTTTTTGACCCCAGATGACCCAATATCGAACTTGACCTAGATTTTGTTGAGATGATCATTGTGACCAAGTTTCATAATGATTAAGCTTAAATTGTGACCTCTAGTGTCTACACAAGTAATTGTGGACGGACGGACGAAGAGTGATCACAAAAGCTCACTCTGTCACTTTGTGACAGGTGAGCTAAAAATGTAAGTGTAGGAACAAGGACTATTCAGCATACTCTCCTTAGTCACCTTTGACCAAAATGCAAGGGAGAGCAAGGTCCAAATTCTACCCCATGATCCAACAGGGTTATTTGCATAATGAATAAAGGTGTATGTTTTTACCTTGTGATATTTCATGTACAACAGGTTCAGCATCAACACCATCCCCACTTTCCATTCCCTCCATTGCTGCTTCCTGTCTCTCAATCTCTTCTAATGCAGCTTCAGTAAGGTCTTGTAATGTTGTGCCTGATATAAAAGAACATGTAATGCAGGCAAAACTTTACTCATGGCAAAACTTTACTCATGTCAAAACAAAACATCAAAGATCAACCAAGAGCGAGTATAAAAGCTCACCTTTGACAATTGCCATGCTCACGTACAGAACTTTACCAGGAACTGAATTTCTATTTAAGTAACATTGACCAATACAAGTCTACTTCAATTGACAGGGTGTAGGAAAGTTTGTTCCAGTTTTTGAAAAGCTTATTTACACAAAACAAACAAAAGCACAACCTTATGGGTGCCCACCTGATAGTAGTCACTGTAAACAAGAAAATATCAATAGAACTGATGGATGCTCCCCAATACAAGTCAATTGGGCTTTAGGACAAAAAAGTAATAGTGCAAATCTTCCAAGGGGCATAACTGTGTGAATAATCAACGAACCAAAACAGACTGACAATATGCACATCTCCACATGGTAGTAAAGCTTTCCATGAAGTTTTGTTAAAATCTGAGCAGTTGTTCTTGAGAAATAGCCCAGACAATAATTAAGTATATAGTATTGCAAATCTTCCAAGGGGCATAACTGTGTGAATAATCAGCTAAGCGAAACAGGCGGCCTATAAGCGTATCTCCACTTGGTAGAGAAGCTATCCATGAAGTTTTGTTAAAATCTGACGAGTGGTTCTAGAGAAATAGCCCAGACAAGAAAGTGGAATGCACGCACAAACGACACTTCCGTGACTATATGCGAAAAAGGCCCAAAACCTTTGCATGAAGTAGGACAGTGTAAAGTGTCTTGCTTTACAGTACAAGATATTGAATGTGAACAAGTGTTACAACAGAGTTCCTGCAAATATTCCGATACAAAATTCCCTGACTTATCCTTGACAACAGAGTAGTTTCCCCTAACATTTTTAAGAGTGATTAAGCATTTTTTGTTTGAAAACTAAAGCTGTCGCCATTCAGCAGACTAATATACACCACACCGGTAAAGGGCCGTAATTCTAGCCAAAATCATTGAAGTGCCAATTATTTCCTTCATGCACATCTACATGTTGAGTTTCTTAACTATGAAAGTTTGAAGGAAATCCTGTCAAAAATGAAGGAGGAGTTGAGTTCATAAGAATTTTTCACTATGTATTACATAGTGAATAAAAGAACAAAGGTCCATAATTCTGAAAACAAGACTGCGTTCAATAAACGCTTATGCCCCCATGGAAGCATAGTCCATAAAAAAAGCTAAGTCAATCAGGGGCCATAAATCTTTAAATGTTGAATAGGGTTACATGGCTTTGACAATGTAAGGGGCTTATGATGGTAAACAAGTATGTCAGGTTTGAAGACAATGCCTTTATGTAAGACGAAATTTGGGTTAACCAGAATTGGACGCTTAATAAGTCTAAAAGATTATATTAAGTCAGACAGGGAAGGCAGCACTCAACTTAACCAGCCGAGCACATAAAACATCAAAAACACATAAAGCACAATGCCCAACTGAACCAACCGAGCACAGGAAACATAAAACACATAAAAACATAATGCCCAACTAAACAAGCGCAGATCCGCCAAAGTCCAAGCTGTCGAAAAGTAAAATAAATTATAACTAGCTGAATGACCCAGTTTCCACAGAACAAGAGGGCCCAAAGGGCCCTAGGTCGCTCACCTGTCGTACTAGTGCATGCACACCCCTATGGTGACCCTACACATTTTCTGAATAAAATTTAAGGAAATTCAGCCTCTATTGAAAGTTTTTTAATGATTTGACCATGTGACCTTGTTTTTGACCCCAGATGACCCAAAATCGAATTTGGCCTAGATTTTGTTGACAGGATCATTGTGACCAAGTTTCATAAAGATTAAGTCAAAATTGTGACCTCTAGTGACTACACAAGGTTTTTCTATGATTTGACCTAGTGACCTAGTTTTTGACCCCAGATGACCCAATATCGAACTTGGCCTAGATTTTGTTGAGATGATTATTGTGACCAAGTTTCATAAAGATTAAGTCAAAATTGTGACCTCTAGTGACTACACAAGGTTTTTCTATGATTTGACCTGGTGACCTAGTTTTTGAACCAAGATGACCCAATATCGAACTTGGCCTAGATTTTGTTAACATGATCATTGTAACCAAGTTTCATAAAGATTAGGCTAAAATTGTGACCTCTAGTGTCTACACAAGCCAATTGTTGACGGACGGACGACGGACGAAGAGTGATCACAAAAGCTCACTCTGTCACTTTGTGACAGGTGAGCTAAACAAGAGGGCCCAAAGGGCCCTAGGTCGCTCACCTGTTATAGCAGTACATGCAAGACCTGTGATTTGACCTAGTGACCTAGTTCTTGGCCCCATATGACGCAATATCTCACTTGACCTAGATTTTGTTGTGATGATCATTGTGACCAAGTTTCATAAAGATTAGGTCAAAATTGTGACCTATAGTGACTACACAAGGTTTTTCTATGATTTGACCTTGTGACCTAGTTTTTGACCCCGTATGACCCAATATCGAACTTGACCTAGATTTGGTTGTGATGATCATTGTGACCAAGTTTCATAAAGATTAAGTCAAAATTGTGACCTCAAGTGTCTACACAAGGTTTTTCTATGATTTGACCTTGTGACCTAGTTTTTGACCCCGGATGACCCAATATCGAACTTGACCTAGATTTTGTTGTGATAATCATTGTGACCAAGTTTTATAAAGATTAGGTCAAAATTGTGACCTCTAGTGACTACACAAGGTTTTTCTATGATTTGACCTTGTGACCTAGTTTTTGACTCCGGATGACCCAATATCGAACTTGACCTAGATTTTGTTGAGATGATCATTGTGACCAAGTTTCATAAAGATTAAGTCAAAATTGTGACCTCTAGTGTCTACACAAGGTTTTTTGATGATTTGACCTTGTGACCTAGTTTTTGACCCCGGATGACCCAATATCGAACTTGACCTAGATTTTGTTGTGATAATCATTGTGACCAGGTTTTATAAAGATTAGGTCAAAATTGTGACCTCTAGTGACTACACAAGGTTTTTCTATGATTTGACCTTGTGACCTAGTTTTTGACCCCGAATGACCCAATATCGAACTTGACCTAGATTTTGTTGAGATGATCATTGTGACCAAGTTTCATAAAGATTAAGTCAAAATTGTGACCTCTAGTGTCTACACAAGCAAATTGTTGACGGACAGACGGACTGACGACGGACGACGGACGAAGAGTGATCACAGGTGACAGGTGAGCTAAAAAGGCATAATTTCAACAAAATGCCTCATATAGTTACCAACTCCAGCATATGGGTAGAGGTCATGACGGTGAAAAAGTATGCAAAGTATGAAAGCAATATCTTAAAGGACATAGAGAATATAAGGTTAAAAACCTGTACCTTAACTTTAAGAAAAGTATTACGCCGACACCGACGCTCGGGTGACTGCAATAGCTCCCCTTATTCTACGAATAGTGGAGCCAAAAAGGGGGATAATTTGGACAAACTATGCAGGACGGTTACCTACTAATGTGTTGGTCCTCTTGGTCATGAAGGTAAACAAATAAGCATTTCATAGTCCAAAAGGGGGCATAATTTCAACAAAATGCTAAATAGTTATCTTCTCCTGTGTAGGGGTTTGGGTCATGATGGTGAGCAAGTATGCAAAGTATCAAAGCAATATGTCAATGCACTTTGAAGATATTAGAGGTTAAAAAACCTATACCTAAACTTTAACATTTGCATTTCCAAGTCCAAAAGGGGGCATAATTTCAACAAAATGCTTGATAGAGTTACCTACCCCTGTGTAGGGGTTGGGGGTCATGATGGGGAACAAGTATGCATAGCAATTTGTGAATGCACTTTGAAAATATTAGAGGTGAAAAAACATGTACCTAAACTTTAACATTGGCACTAAGTTGAAAAAGGGGGCATAATTTCACCAAAATGCTTGATAGAGTTACCTACCCCTGTTTACAGGTTGGGGTCATGATGGTGAACAATAATGCAAAGTCTCAAAGCAATATGTCAATGCACTTTGAAGATATTAGATGTTAAAAAACCTGTACCTAAACGTTAACATTTGCATTTCCAAGTCCAACAGGGGGCATAATTTCAACAAAATGCTTGATAGAATAACCTACCCCTGTGTATGGGCTGAGTTCATGATGGTGAACATGTATGTAAAGCAATATGTGAATGCACTTGGAAAACATTAGAGGAGAAAAAACCTGTACCTAAACTTTAACATTTGCACTAAGTTGAAAAAAGGGGGCATAATTTCAACAAAATGCCTGATAGAGTTACCTACTCCTGCATATGGGTTGGGGTCATGATGGCAAACAAGTATGCAAAGTATGAAAGCAACATCTCAAAGGACTTAGAGAATATAAGAGGTTAAAAAACCTGTACCTAAACTTTAACAAAAGTGTTACGCCAACGCCGACGCTCGGGTGACTGCAATAGCTCCCCTTATTCTATGAATAGTGGAGATTAAAAAAAGGCCAAAATTGTGACCTCTAGTAACTATGCAAGGTTTTTATATTATTTGACCATGTGACCTAATTTCGAACTTGACCTAGATTTTGTTGACATGATAATTGTAACCAAGTTTCATAAAGATTAGGCCAAAATTGTGACCTCTAGTGACTACACAAGGTTTTCGATGATTTGACCTTGTGGTCTACTTTCTGACCCCAGATGACCCAATATTGAACTTGACCTAGATTTTGTTTAGGTGATCATTGTGACCTAGTTTTATAAAGACAAGGCCTAAACTGTGACCTCTAGGGACTACAGAAGGTGTTTCTATGATTTGACCTTGTGACCTAGTTTTAGACCCTGGATGACTCAATATCGAACTTGGCCTAGATTTTGTTGAGATGATCATTGTGACCAAGTTTCATAATGATTAGACAAAAACTGTGACCTTTAGTGTCTACACAAGCATGGGTGAAAGTTTGAAATTTTGAAAAACCTGAAATCCTCACAAATTGACAATTTATATAGGGAAAATAAAGAAAAACAGGCTTTTTAGCACTCTCAAAAACCTGAAGTTCAGGCATATGCCTGAAAACTTTCACCCATGCACAAGTAAATTGTTGAAGGATGACGGACGAAGAGTGATCACAAAAGCTCACTCTGTCACTTTGTGACAGATAAAAACCAAATAAGGTCGAGTCATTTTGTGACAGGTGAGCTAAAAAAATGAATAAACCGCTAGCAATGCTACCCAGAAGAAACTAGAATTGTGTCCATGAGACACTGGTGCCCCCATTATAGCATATATCTTTTCAAATGGGAAGAAAAGGGGAATAGCGGTTTGAGGTAACATCATTATTCAATTTCTTTAGCCTTGTGAACTATAATTCTTTTTAAAAAATATCTAAGGTCCATCATATAGAAAAAGGCCATAACTCTGGTCAAAATTGAAACAACAAAAATTCCATCTACACATAGAGATTGTTCATTGGTGAAAGTATAAATAAATAAGTATGGGGGCACAAAAATCATGACATCTGACTGATGTATACCACTCATCCTCTTCCTCTACTTTATTCTATTCAATTTTAAAATTAAAGAGCGAAGCGAGCGAGCAAAAAAGATAAATGTATTGTTGGTTTAAGCAGTATGAAAATGCAGTTTTGTTCTAACAGCATACCAGACCAACTTGTGCTCTAATTGAGAAATGTTCGATGATAAAGTTATAGTGTGAGCGATGATAAAGTTATGTGCGAAGCTAGCAAGAAAAAATGCAATGCTATTAAAAGCATGTCACAGACTTGTTCTAAACTAGAAGATATTTACTGAACAAAGTTATTTTTCGATCAAAGTGAGCTTGAAAAAATGCCCCCCCCCCCCCCCCCCCCCAGTTACGGCCTTGTTTTTTTCTGCAAATGACACGTTTCAATCTATTTAGACTTGTCTTTAGTTTTCAGATTATTTAGAGTTATATATGATAGTTTATAATACCGGTATGGCTCTTGACCTTCTATTAGCCTAATTTTACAGCTGTATGTTGTATTTTTTCATACTTGACCACATCAGCCCCACTTTCATAACAAAGCGATCTATTCACACAAGCTAGCTTGTCTACATACCAAAGTTCATTGATTACCTAAAACACTTTATCAGAAATACTGGTCGAAGAACTTTAATGTGAGGAGACCTCAATGCCACAGTAGAACAACAGCTCTACTTACTCTTATAATAGTTGAACAGAAAATTCCTCAGCCAACTGATACATACCTCTGTGTTGACTCTTTATATGATCTTTGAGTAATATTTTTCTAGCGAAATCTTTGCCACACAGATCACATACATGGGGTTTCTCACCAGTGTGTACTTTCATATGGTCCTTGAGGTTTCCATTCTGTGCAAATCCTTTACCACATACCTAACAAACATAAACACATATACAGGCTACTTCTCAATTAAACAAGAAAATATCTTTAGAACTGATGGATGCTCCCCGAAACAAATCAACAGGGCTTTAGGACAAAAAATTATATAGTTATAGTACAAATCTTCCAAGGGGCATAATTCTGTGAATAATCAGCGAACGGGAACGTGTCGACAGTATGTGCACCTCAACTTGGTAGTGAAGCTATCCATGAAGTTTTGTTAAAATCTGAGCAGTGGTCTTGAGAAATAGCCGGATAGACAAACACTTTGGCGACTATATGCTCCCCCGAATTTCTTCAGGGAGCATAATAACAAAACATTCCAGTATTCATACTCCATGTAAATTATAAAAGTACACCGGCCTTGAAAAGCCACCATACATGCATATACTTAGCTAACCTCAATCAAAGATCTTTGCCTTATAATACAAAATTACTTAACTAAATTCAAAATCACAAAAAAATATTATGAAATAAAATTCTCCTCAGTTTGTTTAATCTGTCAACAGACAGTCAATATCTTTGAGGCTATAAGGATTGATAGGAATAAAGCATCCATACTGTTAATCTTAGAATTGCCATGGCCAGGATTTGTAAAAATGAAACATAGGCGGTGAAACAAATGTTTTCAGCCAAATTACTTGGCATACTTGGGACTTGCAGATGTTCTTCTTGAGATGTTTCCATTGTGCTTCAATGACTGGAGGCTGACATCATCACCAGAGCAAAGGACAGGTGCCTGAGTTACTAATTGAAGTTAAAGGACAACAAGTAACGAAAAGATAATTAGAAAAAAGACTTCAATTTTTTATGAGCGCGCCCACGAGACAACATCCAAAGTGTGCCATTTCAATTTTTTAGTTGGGCAATGGCACATCCTAGATTGAACACGGCTTTCGCACCCATGGTAGGGTGACTATTGCCAAAAAAGTCCTCTATTTTAGGAGTAGGTAGGACTTCTCTGTGAACAAGACATGTCATATACCAAAATGTTCGGGTAAGTCCATAGTATCTGAGACTGCCGGCATAAATTGCCAAAAGTGGTGGCGTTCCGAGAAATCCAAGATGGCGTCCAAGATGGCCGCCTTTTTGACAGAATTAGCTTAATATTAATGTTATGAAAATATCAGGAATATGATGCAACTTTTAGAAATAACTTTGCTTAATTGTTATAGACACAGCATAACTTTTTTTAACTAACATATTTTTAGAATCTTCAAAGGTCAATGTCAAGGTCATTTACAGGTAAAACCAATGTAAAAATGGTTAAAACGCGTTTTCACCAGATATCTTCTTTGTTTGTATAGCATTTATTTACAAAAACTATCCAAATTGATCATTTAAATGAAGGTTTACATTCAACAGTTTAAATAAAACTACTTTGGAACACATTGGCATTCAAATAATGGAGATATACAGTATATCTTGTACTATGTGCTTTTCTTACCCCACCCACCATTTTTATACAAGAAATATGCACTCATGTATTCTGAAATGTTTACAACATGTGTCTGTGATAAAAATGTTTATTATTATGATACATCTATATTGGCATTCAAAAAATATCATTCATGTCTAAAATTCACCAGTTAAATCCCAGATGGCGTCCAAGATGGCCGCCATAATATATAATGTCCCTTGTATAGCATTAAGCAGGATTTAAACAGTTGTTTTTCAGGTGAGGTGGCCACAAAAGTAGATCAATAACTGATTCATACCAAATTGTCCTGATGTGACTATGAATTAGTGTATAGACCTGCTGTCGTACGTTGTAAAAGGGTGGTGAGGACCAGGAAATCCAAGATGGCCGCCATAAATGTTCAATTCATATAAAGTATGTTCAAATTACTATGAGACAGTATCATACATGGCTGTAAAGATACATGTTACCATGCAAAATACTCATTTGCTACTGTGCATTAAATAAGCATACTACATTGACCAGTTTGAAAAAAGTTCAAGGTCATGTCAAGGTCAAAGTACAAAAAATAAATGAAAAATACGATTCCTGGTGGTAATTTGTACCACATACCAGTAGATCATTAAATCACGCACGTTAATTAAATGTATATGACACTCTATATTCACGTATGTAAAATTGGTAAATATGCTGCCGCATCGGCCGATTAACGATGTTACCGCGGTAAGCGTGAAACGCACTAGTCACATTCTACCCTACTTTATATAAGACCACAAAATTTTACTATCTATTATCCGATTTTGAATATTTAAAGCTTGTAATGAAGCAGAGATATATGTCTGTCTATTTATACAACATTCATCACGATACCCTAATAATTAAATCCACGACGACGAGTAAGAATCCGTTCCGAGTAAAAGTAAGTTTAAAATATCCCGTTTTTTACCAAATAAAAAATCAATCAACGGTCGAAAATCATCAAATATTAATTTAATTTTCGAGCGATTTTGTTCATTAAAGCTTGTTTTAAAAGCTTATACTGTAAGGTTTTATAAAATGTAAAACCTATTTTTAAAGCATTTGCGAGTTGTCGACCGCCAACGAAATAAAACAGAACGGACGTATTCATAATAATGTTTGATGTAAACTACGCCGACCATTGATCATCTTTTGTGGCGATTTTTTCAAAAGCTAGCATCATGGTTCGTAATTTAATGCAACCAATACCTCTCAAAATGCATTTAATAGCAGGTTATATTGTAAATAATCGCCATTTTATAATTAACATTCGGCAATAAGTCCGCAAGTTCAATACAGCTACCGAAAAAAATAGTCCCGCATCGTGACAAAAATCACTATTTTTGACTCCATTTTGTAAAGACAGAACGAATAGAAACCAGAAAAAAGTACAACCAGTACCTCAAAACGTATTTAATCTCACAATTTAAACAAGTTTCAATCAAAAATATGTTTTCAATTAGCGCATGGAAGGTGTGCAGGTGCCCGTTTCACACGTTTTTCGACGTGATTCCGCCATTTTGAAAATTTATTTGCAATAATTAGTACATAAATGCACGAAGTTTAATCAAATCGTTGGCGGTCGACAACTCACAATTGCTTTATAAATAAGTTTTACATTTTATAAAACCTTAAAGTATTAGCTTTTAAAACAAGTTTTAATGAACAAAATCGATCGAAAATTAAATTCATATTTGATGATTTTCGACCGTTGGTTGTATTTTTATTTGGTAAAAAAGGGGTATTTTAAACTTACTTTTACGCGGAAAGGATTCTTACTCGTCGCCGTGGATTTAATAACTTGGGTATCGTGATGAATGTTGTATTAAAAGACAGACATATATCTCTGCTTCATTACAAGCTTTAAATATTTAAAATCGGATAACAGATACGAAAATTATGAGGTCTTACATAAAGCAGGGTAGAATTTGACTAGTGCGTTTTACGCTTAACGCGGTAACATTTTTATCGGCCGATCGATATGTGTAAGCGGCAGCATATTTACGTTAATATAGAGTGTCATATACATTTAATTAACATGCGTGATTAAATGGATGTACGCGTATTTGGTGGTGGTGAATATATGCATTGGGCATTGAATAGATGGATTTGGTGCAGTTCCCTATATGACATTAAATTGGTGTATTTGGTAGTGGTTGTACAATTAAGGCTTGAACTTGGCATATTAGATGGTGGTGTGTACCATATTGGTCATTGGTATTATTAGATGGTAAAGAATACCTCATTATATTATGACACTGAATCTGTGTATTGTTTGGTGGTTGTGTCCCATATAGCCTTAAATGAATGTATCAGATGGTGGTGCATACCACATTGGACACTTTATATGTATTTTTAGTGGTGGTGGGTAACCCATATTGAAATTAGTGCATTCGATGGTGGTGAGTATGACATTTATAATAAGGCATTGAATGGGTGTATTGGGTCACGTGATGAATACCCCATACTGCACTGAATTAGCATATTTTTGGTAGATAGTGCTCCATGTGGCCTGTGAGGCCGTGTAAGGTGGTGGTGCATACCCCCTAGGACTTTGACTGGGTGTGTCTGGTGGTGGTGAGTACCCGATGGGACGTGTGTGGGTGTACTTTGTGGTTTGGAGTAACCCATATGACATTGATTGAGTGAGTTTCTATAAGGACCTTAGTGGGTTTATCAACTTTACTTAGTGATGATGATTACCCCATAGGACATTGGATGTGTGTATTTTGGTGTTGGTGGGTACCCCCAAATGGCCTTAAATTGTGTATTAGGTGGTGGTGAGTTCACTAAAGGGCCTTGCATGAGTGTATTTGGTGCAGGATATTTCCCCATAGAGCATTGAATTGGTGTATTAGGTGGAGGTGAATACCCCATAGGGCATTGAAGGGTGTATTTGGTTGTGGTGAGTGCTCCATAGGGCATTTGTTTGGTGTTTGTTGTAACCCTACATTGTCTGACATGGGTGTACTAGATGGTGGCGAGTACCACATAGAGCATTGAATTGGTGTATTGGGTGGTAATAAATACCCTATATGGCACAGAAATGGGGGGATTCTTGGAGGTTAGAGCCCTATGTGGCGTGAAATGGGTGTATTATATGGTCGTTCGTACCCAAAAATACTTTGAACGGGTGTATTTGGTGGTGGTTAGTACCCAATATGTCTTCACACTGTGTTACATGGGGTGTACTTGGTGGTTTAGAGTACAACACAAGACATTAAGTAGGTGTATTTTGTGGTGGTAAGTACCCAAAAGGGCATTGAATTGGTGTTTTTGGTGGTGGTGAGTATCCCAAAGGGAACTGAATGGGTGTATATTGTTGTATTTGTTGTTGGTGGGTAGCCAAAATGGCCTGAAATGGGAGTATTAGGTGGTGGAAATTTCACTATAGTTCCCCATAGGACATTGAATGGGTGTATAAGGTGGTGGCGAGTACCCCATAGGACATTGAATGAGTGTATTAGGTGGTGGCAAGTACCCCATGGTACATTGAATGAGTGTATTAGGTGGTGGCGAGTACCCCTTAGGCCATTGAATGAGTGTATTAGGTAGTGGCGAGTACCCCATAGTGCATTGAATGAGTGTATTAGGTGGTGGCGAGCACCCCATAGTGCATTGAATGAGTGTATTATGTGGTGGGGAGTACCCCATAGGGCATTGAATGAGTGTATTAGGTGGTGGCAAGTACCCAACAGGACATTGAATGAGTATATTAGGTGGTGGCAAGTATCCCATAGGGCATTGAATGAGTATAAATTATTAGGTGGTGGCAAGTACCCCATAGGACAATGAATGAGTATATTAGGTGGTGGCAAGTACCCCATAGGACATTGAATGAGTGCATTATGTGGTGGCGAGTACCCCATAGGGCATTGGATGAGTGTATTAGGTGGTGGCAAGTACCCCATAGGACATTGAATGAGTACTGTATAGCGGGTATATTTCACGGGGTCCATTATTCGCGTTATCTGGGTCCTTTTGAATTCACGGTGTCTTGATTTCGCGCAAACGACCTCGACCGCGAATTTAAAACCTTGAAATGGGAGGTCAATCTTACGTAAGTTACACCTTGGAAAATAAAAAAACGAAAATTGATTGCTGAACACGGCAATTTATAAAGCTTTAAACTTACATGCAATATCGGAAGAAAACCGGCCGTAATGACTATTCAAGTGTTCATTAAGTGTTAATAAATTACGAGCATACGTACGTTTTCACAAGTCCCATATTGCTATCATAGTCCATAATTGATAATTAATTTAACAAGTCCGACAATTTAGAACTGACGATACGCTATGTAATTAAGCACGCAAAATCAAATCAACGCTTCCGATATGCCGGAATATATTACGTCATTTTCTCAACACAGTGTGTACACATGCTGCGTCTGAGTTATTTAAAGCGTTTGATCTTGTTGGGCGCACAGGGAAACACTTGCCAGGTATAAAGAGTCTTATAAGAAGTCTTTATAAGACTATTGAAACCCCCTGTCCATGATTTATTTATGCTGTCCAACAGTATAACATATAAGGGCGTGTGGTTCTGTCCTTCAAAATTTGATGATTTATAAACGATTTACGAGATTTACAAATTACACAGTTAGATTATTTAGTTTGTTCATAAATCGCTCGTTGCGTTTCGACGGTTATTTTGAAC
This sequence comes from Spisula solida, assembly GCA_947247005.1. Lineage (NCBI taxonomy): Eukaryota > Metazoa > Mollusca > Bivalvia > Venerida > Mactridae > Spisula > Spisula solida. The sequence goes on from OX365949.1 coordinate 31,571,932, forward strand.
TATTTGTTTGATGGCCGAGTTGACTATTATTAGAAAAATAACACAAACAAATACTTTCCGGCAAACATTTACACGTTTTGCAAACAAAAGCGTTAAATCTAATATTTTTGATGCAGCTGCTTATAATTAACCCCTTTTAACTTTGAGAAAACATGATGCACGTATGATATTTGATACACATGCATAGAGTTTACACACATTTTACAAAGATCTAATTTCAAATGATATTTTGTAATTTATTATAAGTCGAAGTCTTACTGCCGTATTTTACTTAATCGACGTACTTCTTGCAAAATCATTTGGTCAACGTTGGTTTTTAATCATGAATTGTCTCCCTTTGTAAAATTTGTATATTTACGAGGTGATTATTTCGCTGGGTTTAGATTTCGCGCTATCGATGTTGACCGCGAATATAGCGAAAATTAGACCCCCGTGAAATATACCCGCTATACAGTATATTAAGTGGTGGCAAGTACCCCATAGGGCATTGAATGAGTGTATTATGTGTTGGGGAGTACCCTATAGGGCATTGAATGAGTTCATTAGGTGGTGGCGAGTATCCCATAGGGCATTGAATGGGTGTATAAGGTGGACGCAGGTACCCAATAGGACATTGAATGGGAGTACCAGGTGCTTATGAGCACCCAATAGGGCATTGATTGGGTTTATTTTGTGGTGATGAGAATCCGTTAGGGCATTGGATTGGTGTATTTGGTGTTGGTGGGTACACCAAATGGCCTGAAATTGGTGTATTAGTGGTTAGTTCACTATAGGGACGAGTGTGACTTGATGGGTGATGAGAATGTCATATGGGTGTATTTGGGGATGATACATACCCAAATGGCCCGAACTGAATTCCACAAATACCATTGATTGGGTGTATTAATTGGTAAAGAAAACCTAATATGATATTGAATGTGTAAATTTGGTTGTGTTGAGTACTAGTATCCCATTGTAGGTATTAAATGTGTTTATTTGGTGGTGATGATTATGCGAAACGTCTTGATTTGGTTAATTTAATAACATTGAATATCCCATATGTCACTGAATAGGTGTATTTCTTAGTGATTGGTGCCCCAAAAGTCCTGAAATGGACGTTTTAGGTGGTGGTGCCTATCCTACAGGGCATTGAATGAGTGTACAATGTATTTGGCATGGATAGGTATCTCAGTACCACCAAATACACCCATTCAGATCCCTAAGAGCTCTACCTCTTCTCCGATTACACTGGTTTAAGGCCATATGACATACTCACAACCCAAATATTTACCCATTTAAGACAATATAGAGTGCTAACCACCATATAATACACCAATTCAATGCCCTATGGGATAACAACCTGCACCAAATGCACTCAATCACTAAGTTCCCCCTACGCGTACATTATGCCACATTAGGTACTGATCACCACCACATAATAAATTATACCCTTTAAAGAAGTAGCTGGTACTCCTCACCACCACCAAATACACTCATTCGAATTCCTATGGAATACACTCATCCACATAATACACTCATTTCAGGCTGTACAGGGCACCAAACACTACACAAATTCATCATCACCCAATAAACCCACTGGCCTATGACATTGCCGTACTCACCTCCATCTCATACAGCCGTTTCAGGAGTAGTGGGGTACCCACATCCAGCAATTTACACTAATTCAATGCCATTATGGTGTTCTAAACAACCCCCAAGTACATTTATACAAGACCAAAAGAGGTATTCAACACTACCAATTTATACATATACACCTTATCAATGACCTACTGGTATGTGGTACTAATTACCACCAGGAACAGTATTTTTCATTTATTTTTCATACTTTGACCTTGACATGACCTTGAACTTGGCTTCAAAGTGGTCAATGTAGAATGCTTATTTGATGCACAGTAGCAAATGAGTAATTTGCATGCTAACATGTATCTTTACAGCCATGTATGATACTGTCTCATAGTAATTTGAACATACTTTACATGGATTGACCATTAATGGCGGCCATCTTGGATTTCCTGGTCCTCACCACCCTTTTACAATGTATGACAGCAGGTCTATGCACTAATTTTTAGTCATATAAGGTCATTTTGGTATGAATCAGTTCTTGTTCTACTTTTGTGGCCACCTCACCTGAAAAACAACTGTTTTAATCCTGCTTAATGCTATACAGGGGACATTATATATTACGGCGGCCATCTTGGAAGCCAACTTGGATTTTGCTGGTGAAATTTAGTCACAAATGATATTTTTTGAATGCCACTATAGATATATCATAATAATAAACATTTTTATCAAAGACATCTTTTGTAAAACTTTCAGAATACATGATTACATATTTCTTGTATAAAAATGGTGGGTGGGGTAAGGAAAGCACATAGTACAAGATATACTGTGTATATCCATTACTTGAATGCCAATGTGTTCCAAAGCAGTTTTATTTAAACTATTGAATGTAAACCTTTATTTAAATGATCAATTTGGATAGTTTTTGTAAATAAATGCTATACATACAAACAAAAGATATCAGGTGAAAACGCGTTTTAAGCCATTTTTACATTGGTTTTACCTGTAAATGACCTTGACATTGACCTTGAAGATTCTAAAAATGTTTTAGTTTAAAAGATTTTGCTGTGTCTATAATAATTAAGCAAAGTTATTTCAAAAAGTTGCATCATATTCCTGATATTTTCATAACATTAATATTAAGCTAATACTGTCAAAAAGGAGGCCATCTTGGACGCCATCTTGGATTTCTCGGAACGCCACTTTTGGCAATTTATGCCGGCAGTCTCAGATACTACAGACTTTCCCGAACATTTTGGTATATGACATGTCTTGTTAACAGAGAGGTCCTACCCCAACTTTTTTTTCTTGAGATTGTCACCCTACCACCAGACATATTCATACGTTTACAGGTGTTTTCCCGATTACGGCAAGTTTTTCGCTAAATTCACGGTGTTTTCACAGCCGGGAGTTGACTTTTTCAAATTCCCCGTATTTTCCCAGTAGAGTGATAATATCTTGAATGTACCTGACATTTGTAGGGTTTCTCGCCAGTGTGAGTGCGTAGATGTCTGTACATGTCTCCGATCTTCTTCACCTTACGACCACATACTGTACACACAAATGGTCGTTGACCAGAATGAATTTGTAGATGCACCTGAATTATCAATATTCAAATCTGAACAAATACAAAACAGGTCAATCAAATTTGTTAGCTTGTAAATAATGCTAACTACTCATGAAAGGGTGCTACGGTAGTAGTTTTATCACCTGACAGCTGATATAAACTAGAGCATTGCCTCAAGTGCTGTATGCACAACTTTTTCGTACTTGATAGTACCATTGCTCATCTTTGAGTGAAAATTCTAAGAGTAACAAGGGCAGATAACTCATAAATGTAGGTCACAGGGTTATCAGCCTTGTCAGTATGGATTCAGTATTTGTGATGGTGAATAACTATGTTGAATGTCAAGTGGATACCTGTGATAGTCTTTGAGAAATTGACTTTCATTAAGATTATATAAACAAGAGGATCATAGATCCTGGGGCGCTCACCTGCTAAACATGGCCATTCATGAACTTGACCTTAAGACATCAAGATAACGTTTGACTAAACTTCATGAAGGTTAAAGCAAAACTGAGGTCTCCAGAGTGTTAACAAGGTTTCGCTATTATTTAACATATTGACCTAGTTCTTTACCAACATGACCCAACTTTAAACGTGACCTTAAGGTCATCAAGATAAACATTTTGACCAAAGTTGATGAAGATTAAAGCAAAAATATGGCCTCAAGAGTGTTAATAAGGTTTTTCTATTATTTGACCTATTGACCTAGTTTTTGACCCCACATGAACCAACTTCGAACTTGACCTTAGGGTCACCAAGATAAACATTTTGACCAAACTTCATGAAGATTGAAGCAAAAATATGGCCTCTAGAGTGTTAACAAGGTTTGGCTATTATTTGACCTTTTCACCTAGTTTTTTACCCCACATGAACCAACTTTGCACTTGACCTTAAGGTCATCAAGATGAAAATTTTGACCAAACTTCATGAAGATTGAAGCAAAAATATGGCCTCTAGAGTGTTAACAAGGTTTTGCTATCATTTGACCTTTTGACCTAGTTTTTGACCCCACATGACCCAACTTCGAACTTGACCTTAAGGTCATCAAGATGAAAATTTTGACCAAACTTCATGAAGATTGAAGCAAAAATATGGCCTCTAGGGTGTTAACAAGGTTTTGCTATCATTTGACCTTTTGACCTAGTTTTTGACCCCACATGACCCAACTTCGAACTTGACCTTAAGGTCATCAAGATGAAAATTTTGACCAAACTTCATGAAGATTGAAGCAAAAATATGGCCTCTAGAGTGTTAACAAGGTTTTGCTATCATTTGACCTTTGACCTAATTTTTGACCCCACATGACCCAACTTCGAACTTGACCTTAAGGTCATCAAGATGAAAATTTTGACCAAACTTCATGAAGATTGAAGCAAAAATATGGCCTCTAGAGTGTTAACAAGGTTTTGCTATCATTTGACCTTTGACCTAGTTTTTGACCCCACATGACCCAACTTCGAACTTGACCTTAAGGTCATCAAGATGAAAATTTTGACCAAACTTCATGAAGATTGAAGCAAAAATATGGCCTCTAGGGTGTTAACAAGGTTTTGCTATCATTTGACCTTTTGACCTAGTTTTTGACCCCACATGACCCAACTTCGAACTTGACCTTAAGGTCATCAAGATGAAAATTTTGACCAAACTTCATGAAGATTGAAGCAAAAATATGGCCTCTAGAGTGTTAACAAGGTTTTGCTATCATTTGACCTTTGACCTAATTTTTGACCCCACATGACCCAACTTCGAACTTGACCTTAAGGTCATCAAGATGAAAATTTTGACCAAACTTCATGAAGATTGAAGCAAAAATATGGCCTCTAGAGTGTTAACAAGGTTTTGCTATCATTTGACCTTTGACCTAGTTTTTGACCCCACATGACCCAACTTCGAACTTGACCTTAAGGTCATCAAGATGAAAATTTTGACCAAACTTCATGAAGATTGAAGCAAAAATATGGCCTCTAGGGTGTTAACAAGGTTTTGCTATCATTTGACCTTTTGACCTAGTTTTTGACCCCACATGACCCAACTTCGAACTTGACCTTAAGGTCACCAAGATAAACATTTTGACCAAACTTCATGAAGATTGAAGCAAAGATATGGCCTCTAGAGTGTTAACAAGGTTTTGCTATCATTTGACCTTGTGACCTAGTTTTTGACCCCGGATGACCCAATATCGAACTTGACCTAGATTTTGTTGAGATGATCAATGTGACCAAGTTTTATAATGACTTTATTTTACGAGGTTAACACATTTGCATATAAACACAATCTTCCATGAGGACCTCAACATATAATACATACATTCAACATGATAATTGCAAACATAGTAAACTTAACAAATGAAATGAAAGTAGTCAAACTTAACAATTGAATGAAAGTAAATAATAAAATTGACTTAGATGAATAATGAAAAGTTTGTAAAAACAAGACTTAGCTATTTAAATACACACTATGAAACAACAAAACAATATAAACAAGTTAAGAGACAATAACATAATATTTACAATGAATCTAGAACATACTTATTTTATTGGTAGTCCCAGTCTGGAAACTTCCATCTTATATACATTCTTTTGAATTGTTTGAGAGAGCTAGCAGTTCTTATATGAAATGGTATCTTTTCCCAAAGTATTGGTCCAGTGTAGCTTAATGACTTTCGAAAGAATTCATTTTTTGGCTTTGGTTTATGAAGTAATTTTTGACTAGAAGACCTAAGGCCTGACTCTTTAACATATTTAAATTTATTTGAGATATATTCAGGACATTTTGGGGTTTTAGCATCTAGGGATTTGTAAATTGTCATGACTTTTTTGTATTCAACACGGTGTGGAAATGTCATCCATTTAAGTTGCTTAAAAAGATCACCGAATGGTGCATCATAAGGTTTATCTAAAATTATTCTGACTGCTCTCTTTTGAAATTTTATTAAATCATCTTGTAATTTTGTGCAGCAGTTCCCCCATATTGTGTTACAATAATCCAAATGAGGTAAAATATAAGCATTGTAAAAAAGTTTGCGAGCATGCAAGTCAAGATAGCGTTTTATTCTTACTAGAAGATAAAGAAGGGAGTTGCATTTTTTTTAATGGTTTTTTCAACTTGATTTTTCCAGGTTAAGTTTTGATCGACTTGCACTCCAAGGAGTTTATCATTTTTTACAATATCAAGAGGTTGATTACACATCTTAAGTTCTATGCTATCATCGTTTTCAATTTCTTTTTAAAGTTTTGTTGATGCAGAAATAACCATAGCTTTTGTTTTATTTGCATTTGGAACCATAGCATTATTATTACACCAGTTTTCAATACAATCAAGGTCATTTTGTAAGTTGTACTTAATATTATCAATTGTTGTACCAGAAGCTGACATAGTTGTATCATCTGCAAACATTGTAAGTTGTGAGTTATTAACATTCAAAGGTAGATCATTGATAAAAAGAATAAAAAGTATTGGGCCAAGGACAGAGCCTTGGGGAACACCAGCTACAATCTCTTGGGCTGCAGACAGCTTTCAAGATACATTTACTTGTTGAGCCAGATAAGAATTAAACCACTGAAGTGCATTATTATTGAACTTGTAACATTTTAACTTCTCAATGAGTAATTTATGATTAATTAGATCAAAAGCCTTAGTAAGATCAAGAAAAATCGTTCCAATAAGAGCATCATCATTAATTGCTGTTATCCAATCATCAACTATATCTGTTAGAGCAGTTTCACAAGAATGGTACTGCCTGAAACCGGATTGTTGGTTGTGTAGTGGTTTAAATTCTTCAAGATAGTCCTTTAAATTCTTTGATATATGCCTTTCCAATATTTTAGATAGAACTGGCAAAATAGATATTGGTCTATAGTTATTCTTGTCTGTCTTCTCACCTTTTTTAAAAATAGGTGTAACCTTTGCTATCTTGAACATTTTTGGAAATTTCCGTGTAGAAATACTACGGTTAAATATTTTTGTGAGAGGCTTAGCTATTTTATCGTGACTTATTTTAAGAAAGTGTGCACCTAAGCCATCAAGGCCAGTTGCTTTACTGCAATCTGAAGCGTGCAGTTCCTTTCTCACATATTCTTCCGTAATATCAGGGATTTTAAATTCTGTGTAAGCATGTGTTCTGACGTTCACAAAGTTTTTCAGTAATGACTTGTTTTCTTTAGTTAATTCATTGATGTTAAATGGCGCTTTTTTAGAGATATTTGTAAAGAATGTATTGAATACTTCAGCACTTTCCATGGAATCAGTTATGGGGTTACCATTGTCATCATTTATAGAAATGTTATTTTGGGGTGTGTTTCTAGCTGAAAGATTTTTCAAATTTCGCCATAGCTTTTTAGGATTTTTGTCTTTTATGTTAATTGCCTTGTTAATTGCCTTCATAAAGATTAAGTCAAAATTGTGACCTCTAGTGACAACACAAAGTTTTTCTATGATTTGACCTAGTGACCTAGTTTTTGACCCCCAGATGACCCAATATCGAACTTGGCCTAGATTTTATTGACATGATCATTGTGACCAAGTTTCATAAAGATTAGGCTAAAATTGTGACCTCTAGTGACAACACAAAGTTTTTCTATGATTTGACCTAGTGACCTAGTTTTTGACCCCAGATGACCCAATATCGAACTTGACATTATCATTGTGACCAAGTTTCATAAAGATTAGGCTAAAATTGTGACCTCTAGTGTCTACTCAAGCCAATTGTGGACGGACGGACGGACGGAAGGACGAAGAGTGATCACAAAAGCTCACTCTGTCACTTTGTGACAGGTGAGCTAAAAAGGGGGCATAATTTCAACAAAATGTCTGATAGAGTTACCTACTCCTGCATATGGGTTGGGGGTCATGATGGCAAATAAGTATGCAAAGTATGAAAGCAACATCTCAAAGGACTTAGAGAATATAAGAGGTTAAAAAACCTGTACCTAAACTTTAACAAAAGTGTTAGGCCGACACAGACACAGACGCTCGGGCGACTACAATAGCTCCCCTTATTCTACGAATAGTGGAGCTAAAAATGTATACATTTGTATGTGAATCAATTTAAAGAATGCTTACTTTAAGTAATAAATCAGGGTTCCCACAAACTTTCCATGACAAAATTTCCTGACTTTTCCCTGACCACAGAGCAGTTTTCCCTGACTTTTTAGAGCAATCGGCGACACAGCATCTTTTTGTTCAAGCAAAATATGGCAATAAAATGAGGATATATTTGCTTTATATGGAACAAAAAAGTTTAAGGTAGCAGATTTTAAGGCTGTTGATTGACATAAAGTTATTATAATGTAGAATGATTCCGAGCGAGCATAGGTCTTAGGTATTACTTCATAGGAAATGACACTTATCGACAGCTTCAATGAAAAATTCCCTGACTTTTGGTAAATTTCTAGATTTCCCTGACTAATTCCAAAATTCCCTGACTTTTCCCTGACCTTGAAAAAATTATGTTTTTCCCTGACTTTTCCCTGACCGTGGGAACCCTGTAAATGAACCATGCTTTCACAAAATATAACAAAGCCCCTTTAAATATTGAATGATGACGCACGAAAAATAACAATAATTAATACAAATCTACAGAACTTACTGTTAAATGCTTTTGTTTCTATTAGTAAGTTCTGTAGATTTGTACTTCAGACATGTTCGTCAGTATTTTAGACCTGTTCCACGCATGTTGTTGACAGTTAATTACACCAATTAAATGGGGATTAAAAAATGTTATCACAACAATTTATCAGTAATTAGACCTCTAATGGGATTAGTGGTTGTCCGCATAACATGTCTTGGGGCAAAAGGTAATTAACAACGAAGATTATATGATCCAGTTTGAAGTGTGAACTTGAAAATTTGTGACACTCGATACGTTGTTGATAGATAAAGTAAGAAGTTATGCAGATATTTTTTTTGTAGTTTGATAAAATTATCGCCATTTTTCATCGCCAAATCGAAGTAAAAATCGCCACTTTAATAAAATTATCGCAAATGGCGATAATGTCGATTGACAGCGTGAGCCCTGATTTAATGTCAGACCATAATAATTTTGTATAAACACCAACGTTTATATTTTCTGTGCCAGTTTGAAAGAATATTATTATTAAGAGTGGACCTTTCCGAAGGGGATTCCATCTGAAGGGGATTTTGTCCACCCTGGAAAAAGTATGAAGGTGATTATGTCCGCCTTGAAAAAAGTATGAAGGGGATTTTGTCCATTTTCTCAAAAAGACATGGAGGGGATTTCGTCTGAAGGGGATTTTGGTCATACACCGTAAGGCCATTTAATGTGAAACAGTATTGATTGCTTTTATTAAAACATTATTTTATTTTCTTAACTCTTTCATTAATATTATTTTCTTGAAAAATATATAAATTATCTAGTTATAAATTTTCATATTTATCGTAAATACAAAGGTATTAAAATCTGCAAAATGTATGGAACAGTACGGCACTTAGACACTACCAAACAAATACAAATTATTTCCCCTTTATTACAAATGGCGGCCTTCAGGAAAGTGGCTATATCATTGTAAAAGACGCATCTAACTTTTGGTTTTGATTCAGGGATAAAAAATGTGCGTGCTATACATGCAAAAATACAGTATATCAGTTCATGTTCATACTGATGTAACAACAGCACCGACAGAAAGACTCGAGAACTTAATTATCATGAATTTCGACGGGTATGAAAATTTGTCAAAATTGCTGGCTTTTGTTATGTCAACATTTGGATATGTCGACATTTTTGGACCGTAAAAATTTTGATGGACCCAAAAATGTTGAGATAACGAGTGTCAACTGTATATGGCAAGTTCAATTAATCATGTGTTGATCATCCATTTCAATTTGATAATTTGAAATGTCAAGTTCAACATTAAGGCCCACATCAAATTTTATTTATTCAGAAAATGGTAAGTTTCTTCCTTCTAAAGTTGAATGAAAATGCTGTTTACACAGGCATAAACGGGAGAAGAATGTTCATTGGAATAGGTCATAATCACATCAAAATCTTTGGTGTTTCTTGAAAGGCATTATGATGCATTTTAACAAGAGAGCCCCTATGGGCCCTAGGTCACTTACCTGCAGTTTGTCTGCATGAAAGAAGCCTTTGCAACAAATACCGCAACGATATGGTGATGATTCCTGGGGTCGGACATGTATCTGTGTATGTCTTCTCCAGTTACCTCGTTCTGTAAACGTCTTCCCACATACAGCGCACATAAATGGTTTCTCACCTGTTAAATATTTATATGTAATATTCGATAGTTATTGCTGGAACAAGCTGGTGAGCACATGCAAAGATCCTATGAAAATTCTACATATGACCCCAAACAGAATATGCCTCCACCTCATGGATGACTGTATCCTGAACCAGCAAACCCAAACTCAGTTGGTCTTTTTGAAAAATATATGGAGATATTAGGCCTCTTTCCCCTCTCAGCAGATTATATATTTTCCCCAAAGATTTCTAAATTTCCCTTTGCTCATTTTTTTCTCCCATAAATAAAGTAAATTGTGTAATGACTGCACAATGAGTTGAAATAGTTTTGAACATGCTTAAAATACCACCAATAAACAATCAAATTAGCTAACTTGACTAAGATTTCATACAGATACATATTGTGACCAAGTTTAATTAAGATTATATCAACAAGAGGGCCAAAAGGGAACTGGGAACCTGCCATAGTAGTGCATGCAAGCCCAGTGATTTGACCTTATGACCTAGTTCTTGATCATATAATGCACTTGACCTAGATTTTGTTGAGAAGATCATTGTGACCAAGTTTCATAAAGATAAGGTCAAAAGCATGACTTCTAGTGACTACACAAGGTTTTTATATTAATTGACCTGTGACCTAGTTTTTGACCCAAGATGACCCAATATTGCACTTGACCTAGATTTTGTAGAAATGAAGTCTTATAAAGATTAGGTCAAAATTGACCTCTGGTGACTACACAAGGTTTGCCTATGATTTGACCTTGTGACCCAGATTTTGACCCAGATGACCGAATATCAATCGTGATCTAGACTTTGTTGAGATGATCATTGTGACCAAGTTACTTAAAGATCAGGCAAACAGTAGGACCTCTAGTGTCTACACAAGGTTATCTATGATTTGATCTTACTTGACCTAGATTTTGTTAAGATGATCATTGTAAACCAGTGACATTAAGATTAAGTCAAAAATTTTACCTCTAGTGACTACACAAGGTTTTCTATGATTTGACCTTCTGACCAAGTTTCTGACCCCGGATGACCCAATATCAAACTTGACATAGATTTTGTTTCATAAAATTAAAATTCATAAAGATTGGGCCAAAATTGTGACCTCTGGTGTCTACACAAGCAAATTGTTGACGGAGGCCATTCAACGACGAAGAGTGATCACAAAGCTAACAAGAGCTGTCCACGAACAGCGCGCTCCACTATTCGCGCGCAATGCTAGGATAGTACAATCATTATATATTCAAAACAAAATGCTTCATAACAGCAGCATTACCCTTAACTGTGTAGAGGTGGGGGCTTCTAAGTATGCAAAGTATCAAAGCAATATGTCAATGCACTTTGAAGATATTAGAGGTAAAAAAACCTGCACCTAAACTTTAACATTTGCATTTCCAAGTCAAACAGGGGGCATAATTTCTAACAAGAGGGCCCAAAGGGCCATAGGTCGCTCACCTGTCCTAGTAGTTCACGCACCCCTAATGGTAGCCTCTATTGCATGAACAAGGTTTTCATATTGTCTTATGCTTTATAATTAATATCACATTTAGACCCAATGACATATTGAAGAGATTTGACCTTGTGACCTAGTTTTTGACCCCGGATGACCCAATATTGAACTTGACCTAGATTTTGTTGAGATGATCATTGTGACCAAGTTTCATAAAGATTAGGCCAAAATTGTGACCTCTAGTCACTACACAAGGTTTTTCTATGATTTGACCTTGTGACCTAGTTATTGACCCCGGATGACCCAATATCGAACTTGACCAAGATTCGATTGAGATGATCATTGTGACCAAGTTTCATAAAGATTAGGCCAAAATTGTGACCTCTAGTGGCTACACGAGGTTTTTCTATGATTTGACCTTGTGACCTAGTTTTTGACCCCGGATGACCCAATTTCAAACTTGACCTAGATTTTGTTGAGATGATCATTGTGACCAAGTTTCATTAAGATTAGGCCAAACTTGTGTCCTCTAGTGGCTACACAAGGTTTTTCTATGACTGGACCTTGTGACCTAGTTTTTGACCAATGATGACCCACTATTAAACTTGACCTAGATTTTGTTGAGATGATCATTGTGACCAAGTTTCATAACGATTAGGCCAAAATTGTGACCTCTCGTGACTACACAAGGTTTTTCTATGATTTGACCTTGTGACCTAGTTTTTGACCCCACATGACCCAACTTCGAACTTGGCCTAGATTTCATTTAGGTACAACTAATGACTAAGTTTGATGAAGATCAAAGCAAAATTAAAAGTGCTAGAGTGTTAACAGTGAAAAGTCTAACGGACGGACGGACAGACTAGACTGACAGACGGACGACAGACAAAAAATAATCACAAAAGCTCACCTTGCCACTTTGTGGCAGGTGAGCTAAAAATGTGACCGCTAGAGTGTTAACAAGGTTTTTCTTTGCTTTGACCTAGTGACCTAGTTTTTGACCCAAGATGACCCAGTTACAAACTTGGCCTAGATTTTATTGACACAAACATTGTGACCAAGTTTCATAAAGATTAGGTAAAAAATGTGACCTCTAGAGTGTTAACAAGGTTTTTCTTGAAAGTGACCTTGTGACCTAGATTTTTACCCCAAGTGACCCAGTTGTGAACTTGACCTAGATTTTATAGAGGTTCACATAATCCCCTTATTGCCCCCTATCCACATACCAAGTTTCATAAACCTAGCTTGGAAACTTTCAGTTATGTCAGGATCCAGATTTTTTGACAGACGGACGGACTGACTGACGGACGGAGGGCAAACCTATAGTCCCCTCTGGTCAAAAACCAGAAGGGGACTAATTATGGCTATTTTTAACCTTTCAACTCCAAGTGTAACCTTAACCTTTGAGATATTGACCTAATTGTTTTGCACGACACACCGTCTCATCAAGGCGAACAAATGTACCAAGTTATTCAAAAATCCTTCAATGCATACAGAAGATACAGCCAAGTTTCCAAAATCCAAAAGTGGAGTGGTAACGTGAAACGTGTCGCTAGACACATCTAGAGTCGCGTTCCGTTGAATAAATATTATATAAAGAGGGTGATGACCTTGTATAATTCACCATGTTTAATAATAAACATCCACTTATTCAATTAAAACTATCAGCCTATATATTTTTAATAATTTTCATAATGCCATTAACAGATGACAGGTTCCAGTATCTTTAAGTCTTATTGACTCACTGTTCAAACTTTTAACTAAATGCTGACTGCACACCAAATACAGTTCAGTTTATATAAAAGTTTCCAAAAATGTTTTCTGAATACAATGCAAGTTTCAAATCACAAACCAAAAATTAATTGATCCTAGGGGCCTACATGATCATCAGTTAACGCAAAGGGTAGTAACTGCTGTTTAGAGTTCTGTAGTGTCCGGGTCTTACCTTTAAACCCAACCAATATTGACAAAATTTGACAATGTTTGTAACACTTATCAATTGTTTATTGAAGTGACAACTGTTCAGCGGTGTCATAAAAGGTTTGTTATGCAATTACATGCTCATTTATTGTTAGTTCATCACCGAAAATTTACGAGTGAATTGCATTTTCTGATAGAGATAAAAATGCGGAGTAATATTCGACCATTTCCGAAATTCGGATATTTTATCATTTTTCAGAAAAAATCTGGTTGAATCGGAGAACTTGGCAGGTATGGATACAGCCTGGACAAAGTTTGGGACAGACGTACGGACAGAGTGACCGACAAACCGACAAGTGACTCCAATAAAGCCCCCCCCCCCTACTTTAGTAGTGGGGGTATAACAACTAGGTCACAATGTCAAATCATTGAAAAACACAATTTTTAGTTAGGGTATGTTTGTAACGCTGTTCCGCACACTGTGCAGGATGTTCTTCTCCGAACAACTTACGAACAAAACATAACTGTCCAGCACAATGTGCCGAATGTTCTACTCCAAACACCTTACGAACAAAACTGAACAGAAAGTAAAATGTATGAAATGACCAAAATTGTAGTTGCAGCTGTAATATTGGAGGAAGAAATATGCATGTGGATATATTTAAATATGACTGTTTGCCCGGAATAGCCCATAATTGGAAAATAAATTTATTATATTCTATTTTATGACACAAGCGGCCATTGTTGTTGTAGGTAATCACGTGACTGTTCTGGCTGCACCACCTCTGTGGCGGGCACAGAACGAACATGTTCCGAACAGTGTTCCGGTTTGTTCGCAAGTGCGTTCCACTGTCTGAAATGGTCAAATCATAGAAAAAACTTATGTAGTCACCAGAGGTCACAATTTCGACTTAATCTTTATGAAACTAGGTTCTTACGATCATCTCAACACAATCTAGGTTAAGTTTCATATAAATTAAGTCATCTGGGGTATGGTCAAATCATAAAAAACTTGCAATACAGGCTAAGGCCAATAATAAAATATTGTTTGTTTCCCCTTCCCCGACCGACCATTGAAAATGGTCGCGACCTTTTTTCGTAAAAAAATGCCCGGGTGCTAATATTTTAGGTACGATTATTATTGGGTATGAAACACTCCGATCCGGCCTGGTACGGTTTTTAGTAGCTGCTCGCTGGTTCCTGTAATTTCAGCATAATTGTCAATATTAATGGGTTGAAGTAGGGAACCTTCGTCAAGCATGGCGGCGCATCACACAATTTGAGTTTCAGTGAGTGTTAAAAACGATGTTTTTACATGGATACTTGTTAGAAAGTGCATTATCAAAGCGTCGCCCAAATAAACATTTTATGATCTATTGAATGAGGTAATTGGCATAACTCACAGCCATCTGAATGAGAATGATGACTTGAATAAAGGCTTAGTAACATGCGAAGTGTCGGCCCGAGAAAACGATACTCAGCCATACGCAGTCGACAAATATGACGTCATTTACACAGTATTGGACTTTATTACAAACGGCATTTCAAACAGTTGCACAAATTGACAACACACATACGACAACCAGTGAAAATAGCTTCTTAGCACTTAATAGGGCCTGTCTTGGTCAGTTTAGCACTTAATAGGGTCTGTCTTGGTCAGTTTAGACATTGATACTGACTTGTTTAACAGTGGTCCAACTGAAAGCATTAATTAATGATTTTGACATTCATAATTTATGCTTCAATAAGAAGTTCATTGACTGCCAAATTATACCTGTATGTCTATCTCTACAATAAAAAAGTTAAGTTTATGAAAAAATATTTCAATAAAAAAAATATTTTCCCTACCTACCTACCCTACCCTAGCTGGTTAGGGTCGCGGGAAGGGAAACAAACATATTTTTAAAGTCGGCCTAAATGTCCTTAAATGGTTCATACAGAACTTTCAAGCACTTTTTCTCCATTTTCAAGGACTACAAAATCCCAAACGGCCATAGGTTGCTCACCTCTCGTAGTAGTGCATGCACACCCCGATGGTGACCTAGGTGATCATTTACATTTTCTGAATAGGATTAAAGGCAAGGTTCGCACAGATCTTGAAAAGTACTTGAAATTGTGACCTCTAGTGACTACACAGGATTTTTCTATAATTTGACCTTGTGACCTAGTTTTTTACCCCGAAAGACCCAATAGCGAACTTGACCTAGATTTTGTTGAGGTGATCATTGTGACCAAGTTTCATAAAGATTAGGCCAAAATTGTGACCTCTAGTGTCTACACAAACAAATTGTGGACGGACGGACGAAGAGTGATCACAAAAGCTCAACCTGTCACTTTGTGACAGGTGAGCTAAAAAGCTTGTGAATACATTCGAGGACAAAATTATGATCCATCTTCATGAAACTTGGTCAGAATGTATGTCTGTATAAAATCTGGGTCAAGTTTGAAACTGGGTCATGTGGGGTCAAACACTAGGTCATTAATAGGTAAAATCTTAGAAAAAGCTTGTGAACACATTAGAGGACACAATTATGACCCAATCTTCTTGAAATATGGTCAGTATGTTTGTCTCTATGAAATCTAGGTAAATTTTAAAACTGGGTCATGTGAGGTCAAAAAATAGGAAAATCAAAGAAAAACTTTGTGTAGGCACTAGAGGTTACAATTTTGTCTTAATCTTTATGAAACTTGGTCCGAATGATCATGTTAACAAAATCTAGGTCAAGTTCAATATTGGGTCATCCGGGTCAAAAACTAGGTCAAATAATAGACAAGAGGGCCCTAGGTCGCTCACCTGTCGATCTTGACCTAGATTTTGTTGAGATGATCATTGTGACAAAGTTTTATACAGATAAGGCCAATATTGTGACCTCTAGTGACTACACAAGGTTTTTCTATAATTTGACCTTGTGACCTAGTATTTGACCCCGGATGACCCATTATCGAATTTGACCTAGATTTTATTGAGATGATCATTGTGACCGAATTTTGTAAAGATTAGACCAAAATTGTGACCTCTAGTGACTACACAAGGTTTTTCTATGATTTGACCTTGTGACCTAGTAAATGACCCCGGATGACCCAATATCGAACTTGACCTAGATTTTGTTGAGATGATCATTGTGACCAAGTTTCATACAGATTAAGTCAAAATTTTGAGATTTATTGAGATGATCATTGTGACCTAATTTTGTAAATATTAGACTAAAATTGTGACCCCTAGTGACTACACAAGGTTTTTCTATGATTTGACCTTGTGACCTAGTTTTTGACCCCGGAGGACCCAATATCAAATGTGACCTAGATTTTGTTAGGATGATCATTGTGACCAAGTTTCATAAATATTAAGTCAAAATTGTGACCTCTAGTGACTACACAAGGTTTTTCTATAATTTGACCTAGTGACCTAGTTTTTGACCCCATATGACCTCTAGTGACTACACCAGGTTTTTATATGATTTACCTAATGACCTACTTTTTTACCCCAGATGACCCAATATCGAACTTGACGTAGATTTTGATGAGATGATCATTGTGACCAAGTTTCGTAAAGAGCAAGCCAAAACTGTGACCTCTAATGACTTCACAAGGTTTTTCTATTATTTGACCTTGTGACCTAGTTTTTTACCCCAGATGACCCAATATCGAACTTGACCTAGATTTTGTTGAGATGATCATTGTGACCAAGTTTCATACAGATTAAGTCAAAATTTTGAGATTTATTGAGATGATCATTGTGACCTAATTTTGTAAATATTAGACTAAAATTGTGACCCCTAGTGACTACACAAGGTTTTTCTATGATTTGATCTTGTGACCTAGTTTTTGACCCCGGAGGACCCAATATCAAATGTGACCTAGATTTTGTTAGGATGATCATTGTGACCAAGTTTCATAAATATTAAGTCAAAATTGTGACCTCTAGTGACTACACAAGGTTTTTCTATAATTTGACCTAGTGACCTAGTTTTTGACCCCATTGTGACCTCTAGTGACTACACCAGGTTTTTATATGATTTACCTAATGACCTACTTTTTTACCCCAGATGACCCAATATCGAACTTGACGTAGATTTTGATGAGATGATCATTGTGACCAAGTTTCGTAAAGAGCAAGCCAAAACTGTGACCTCTAATGACTTCACAAGGTTTTTCTATTATTTGACCTTGTGACCTAGTTTTTTACCCCAGATGACCCAATATCGAACTTGACCTAGATTTTGTTGAGATGATCATTGTGACCGAGTTTCATAAAGATTAGACCAAAATTGTGACCTCTAGTGACTATGCAAGGTTTTTCTATGATTTGACAATGTGACCTAGTTTTTGACCCAAGATGACCCAATATCGAACTTGACCTAGATTTTGTTGTTATGATCATTGTGAACAAGTTTTGTAAAGATCAGGTCAAAACTGTGACCTCTAGTGACTACACAATGTTTTTCTATGATTTGACCTTGTGACCTAGTTTTTGACCCCGGATGACCCAATATCGAACTTGACCTAGATTTAGTTGGGATGATCATTGTGACCAAGTTTCATAAAGATTAGACCAAAATTGTGACCTCTAATGACTACACAAGGTTTTTCTATGATTTGACCTTGTGACCTAGTTTTTGACCCCGGAGGACCCAATATCAAATGTGACCTAGATTTTGTTAGGATGATCATTGTGACCAAGTTTCATAAATATTAAGTCAAAATTGTGACCTCTAGTGACTACACAAGGTTTTTCTATAATTTGACCTAGTGACCTAGTTTTTGACCCCATATGACCCAATATCGAACTTGGCCTAGATTTTGTTGAGATGATCATTGTGACCAACTTTCATAAAGATTAGGCTAAAATTGTGACCTCTAGTGTTTACACAAGCCAATTGTTGATGGACGGACGGACGACGGACGAAGAGTGATCACAAAAGCTCACTGTGTCACTTTGTGACAGGTGAGCTAATAACTGGGTAGTCACTAGAGGTAACAATTTTAACCTGATCTTAAACTTTCAAATATATATGAGCCAGTCTCCAGGAAAACCTGCTATATTGACAAAACATTTGATTTTGAGATTTTTTATTATCTAAAAGAGTAATCTTAATGAAGCACAATGCAAAAGAAATTTTGTTTACATCATGATTTTTAAGGAAGTTACAACTGTTTAGTTGAGGCTCTATTCAGACCCTTTTTGCGTGACGTCGCAAGCGTCATTCAAACGTTATTCAACGTCGTTGTAACTAGTACTTTATGAATACTGAATTTGATCAATTCTTGATGTAAACTGGTCAAAATTGTATCAAGTTTTAGAATGATGATTTAAGTTTTAAAATATACATACAAATTGTAAATGTTCACATTTAGAGAGAGATTACTAGTTTGAAACAACTAACTCCTCGTTTTTCTCAATCAGAGTACTTTTCTGAAATTGGTCACCATAGCAACGAAGTAAATGATTTCGACATTATTCATAAGAAATTTTAAAGCTAAGATATGTGACGCGCCATGAGACTTTGGATCCAAATGCGGCAAATGACGTAACATCGTAAACAGGGAAATGACGTCGCAGTATAATCTCAGCATGCTGATTATAGAGTCTAACATGTAGTCTCGACATTGCGCATATGTTGTAGAGTTAAATATATCATTTGGGATTAGACAATAAATATTAATTATAGAATCTATAAGTATGTAATGCAAACGAGCAATACAAAATATTTATAGCGTAAATTCCGAATAGAACCTAAGATTCTACTGAATAAAATCTAAAAGCGATGCGGATTGGATGGATTATCACAAGAGTCGTGGCGCACACTCAACGATATTCGCATAATGTTTCTTTATTAATAATGTTAATACACGGCTGTAATTTCAAAACGAACAAAAATATTAACCGAAGATACGACGATCGAGTCACTTGTTAGCTTATTGCCTAGCGGCATTATATTCATAGACAACAAGAATATTGTAGACCTACAGCCATTGTTAATTAAATCCAGTAAACTTTTGGACTTTTACGTTTCTGTTATAATTGGATGTATTCCATTCTAATAAATAGATAGAGAATATATTGCTGTAAACACTCAAGTACATGAATCGTGACACTCATGCGTAGGCATTGCTCAATACACAAAATATCTAGGTCAACATATTTTAACTAATGTCTGTGTGTCGAGTCATGTGACAGAAATATAAAATGAGTTATCATTCTAGTAATTAAAAACGTAAATGTTGAAAGACTCAACCTTTAAAAGAATAACAATTTCATTAAATAGTTTGCAGGGCAAAAAACACTGTGGGGAACCCACGTGACCAGATGCTAATGTTCGGAGCCAATTTTGTAAACAAACCGCCTCGATTCAGGTAACATTTTTGCTTGTAACTTTCTTAATAATTGATCGATCTGGATGAAATATAGACAAGCGCCGTCTCTTTTCAAAAGCAAATCATCGAAACTCTTACCTGGGTGACAACATTGTGTACTTTTTGTTATTTGGGCAACGGCGCATTTCGTTAACCGCAATATGCTATGCTACGGTTCGGAGCAATTCACTAAAACATGTCCTTAACAAATTACAGCTTCATTAAAAGTTACAATTTAATAGCGATAATGTGGGTCGCAAAATTTAAGATCGACAAGCAAAATATTTCTGATAAATATGAGCAACAGACAAAATGAGATGACATAAACAACAAGAGGGCCCAAAGGGCCCTAGGTCGCTCACCTGTCGAACTTGACCTAGATTTTGTAGAGATGATCATTGTGACCAAGTTTCATACAGATAAAGCCAATATTGTGACCTCTAGTGACTACACAAGGTTTTTATATGATTTGACCTAATGACCTAGTTTTTGACCCCAGATAAACCAATATCAAACTTGGCCAAGATTTTGTTGAGATGATCATTGTGACCAAGTTTCATAAAGATAAGGTCGACATTGTGACCACTAGTGACTACACAAGGTTTTTCTATGATTTAACCATGTGACCTAGTTTTTGACCCAAGATGACCAAATACCAAACTTGACCTAGATATTGTTAAGATGATCATTGTGACCAAGTTTCATACAGATTAGGCCAATATTGTGACCTCTAGTGACTACACATGGTTTTTCTATGATGTGACCTAGTCACCTAGTTTTTGACCCCAGATGACCCAATATCAAACTTGACCTAGATTTTGTTGAGTTGACCATTGTGACCAAGTTTCATAAAGATTGAGTCAAAATTGTGACCTCTAGTGACTCCACAAGGTTTTTCTATGATTTAACCTAGTGACCTAGTTTTTGACCCCAGATGACCCAATATTGAACTTGACCTGGATTGTGTTGAGATGATCATTGGGACCAAGTTTCATAAAGCTAAGACCAAAATTGTGACCTCTAGTGACTACACAAGGTTTTTCTATGATTTGACCTAGTGATCTAGTTTTTGACCCCAGATGACCCAATATCATTCTTGACCTAGATTTTGTTGAGATGATCATTGTGACCAAGTTTCATAAAGATTAGACCAAAATTGTGACCTCTAGTGACTACACAAGGTTTTTCTATGATTTGAACTAGTGACCTAGTTTTGTACACCGGATGACCCAATATCGAACTTGACCTAGATTTTGTCGAGATGATCATTGTGACAAAGTTTCATAAAGATTAAGTCAAAATTGTGACCTCTAGTGACTACACAAGGTTTTTCTATGATTTGACCTAGTGACCTAGTTTTTGACCCCAGATGACCCAATATCGAACTTGATCTAGATTTTGTTGAGATGATCATTGTGACCAAGTTTCATAAAGATTAAGTTCAAATTGTGAACTCTAGTGACTACACAAGGTTTTTCTATGATTTGACCTAGTGACCTAGTTTTTGACCCCGGATGACCTAATATCGAACTTGGCCTAGATTTTGTAGAGATGATCATTGTGACCAAGTTTCATAAAGATTAGGCTAAAATTGTGACCTCCAGTGTCTACACAAGCCAATTGTTGACGGACGGACGGACGACGGACGAAGAGTGATCACAAAAGCTCAATCTGTCACTTTGTGACAGGTGAGCTAAAAATGCTAGAGTTCCGAGCTAAAATGAAAATGCTACAGTCCGGAGCTATTTTCATAAAATGCTACGGTTCGGAGCTATTTTCAGAAAATGCTACGGCTCAGAGCTAAGACTATGTGCTATATGCCTTTTTGAATATCAACACTATTATGATCAACCGAGTATGAACATTCAATTTTTCAGCGTTAGCTGTCTAGCTTGGAATTTGACCTACTTTAAAAACCAATGAAATGTTTACAAAAAAAATAGAAGAAACTGAAAACTTACTTCTCATTGGTCAGAATTTGCTATACTCATCACAAAAGATACCACGAAAAAGTTATATTTCTGTTAAACTTGTAATCAAAGGTACGGTAGATACACACAGAGATCATGTTATTCGCGTTTCTCTAAGTGCGTAGTCTATTTCTTATTAATTCTATTTTTGACTGTTTCACCTTAATGTGACCCGGGTCAAGTATACACTGGATTTATATTAATAATACAGCGCTTGTAAATTTACTATCGGAACTAGCTACGTAGGTAGCGCGTTCGTCTACACCATTTCTTTTGTGAGCAGAGGGTCTCGAGTTCAAATCCTACATCAGCCTGTTTTTTCTGATTTTCTTTTTCCCCATTTTGTTTTTGTCTATAATTTCGACGTTAATATAAGGTAATTTAAGTCCCGTCTACAGTTTCTTCAGACATAATGCGCGCTAAATATTAAAGTCTGAGTTAAGTTTGGAATCACTATATATCGCTGCAATTGCCGGATAGAACTAGACTAATTAATACATATACCTATATTACTATTCTTTTTTTATTTACTGACAAACAATTTACATGGATAAATATATAAATTCTAGTTTGATTAGTGTTTTCAATTTCAACGATATGAAATAACGTCCGCATCTTTATTGAAAACAAGTACACATATCTGCTATATTAACGCCGTTTATCTTTTTTAAAGATATTTCTTGTCTAACAGTTTCCGTTTCGCGGAACACAAAAATAATAACACACACATGTTGATGCCGGACACCCCTTATAAAATGTATTCGTGTAGGCATCTTCCGCACCATTTTGTCATGTGGTGACAAATTTAGAGGCACAAAAACAACGCGTTTCTTGGAGTTTGAACTATACTCAGTACATCTAGAAATGCAACATTTTTATCCTCGATATATTTTTCTTTTATTGTAAATTCCGTTTTCCAGAGGCGTCTAATCATTTGTAAAGTTGTCATAGTGCGCCTAGGATAAGGAAAGGTGATGAAATGTGGTACATTCCACAAAAGGTGGATTTTACAGATGTGTACGATTTATCACTGATGTTTTAGTTCAATACTGACCTTATCTGTTTACTTTAGTAATTTGTAAAACTAATTGTGCAACAGTTGACCAAACTGATTTATATTTGTAAATATCACATTATCCTGGGCACACTATAATGGAAAGAAAATCACAACAGACGAGTCACGTGTTTCAGAATAAAAATGCCATGATTGTCCAAACATGTGCATATTCACACCTTTGGGACGCTTGTACAAAGAAGCACGGTGACCTATCTTTTTCTTAATATTCTAATAGAGTACACGTTCATTAACATCATTTTGAAAACATAAAAACATTCTTGGACCAGATTTTTTATTGGCCTCTAGAGTACTATTTTGCGTCATTTTCATGCCGTTTTCTTTGAAAAGGGAGACACTTCTGGTTATATAGCACAAAAAAAAGCACGGTGACCTATGTTTTTTTCTTAATATTCTGATGGATCACACTTTCATCAACATCATTTGCAAACATAAAAAAAATTCTTTTAATTAGTCAATAATGTATCTTTCTTTAATTTTCGAACTTTAATTTTGGGCAAATTTTGAAAATTCAATTGTTGTCAAAAATGTGTGAATGTTATTAAAGATTCAAAATGTGCATAGGTATATTTAAGTAGTATGTATGTTTTTGTACATCTGAACTAAACAAGACTGCGTTCAATAAACGCTTATGCCCCCTGTGGAAGCCTTGTCCATAAATAAGTCTAAGTCCAAAATTAGGTCAAGGTGAAGGTCAAAATGGGGTTAGGTGATACTGGCGTGTGGAGAGTGTTCATACACAACATCCATGCAAGTATGAAAGCTTTGTAGCAAGCCATATTAATGCTAGAAGAAACGGTCAATTTGGGTTAACCAGGACGGACGGACGAACGGACGGACGGACAGGGCGAATCACTATATGCCACCCCATCTATCGATAGGGGGGCATAAAAATATCTAATGAAAAAATTGTGATTATTATTAAAAAATAAAAATATTTGAAAATACATCTTGTTTTTATAGAAAAGTGATGTTGCAAAATCTCATTTTCTGAGAAAACGAGTTCGGTGACCTCTGTTTTGCTTAAGCTTATTGTTTTCAGAATAAGATTTCCCATACAATAAAGTGAGTTAAAAAAATCTTAGAATAAAAAACTATAGACAATGTCCTTAATTGTCATGGTTTGGCAACGTTGCGTCTTGAGTCACGCTACTAGCACACTGACACCTTTCGCAACCGTCCCTGTTCAGGTCACCCACGTTTAAAAACTGCCCGACAGGACCAGTAACCCCGCGTGAACATCATCCAAAACAGGTTCACAGCTGCTTCAGACATTGCGAGACAACATGTTGGTCGTTATGGGAAAGTAATCAATCCACCATTAATCGATATTTTGCATATTCATTCTGAAAAATGAGGATTTTTTGCTTGAAGTTAAAGTTGTTAGTAGACTCAGTGTTGCGTTTCTAGATGCACTCAGTATATTTTTGGTGGAGCATACATGTATGTAACATGATTCACAAACTTTAACGTGTGGAACTATTGGTCACACACAACATGTTTAAAACGAACAGTGCTAGTTGTCTTGGTAAAATATTTATTTTAGTATTTTAAATATAATTATAATCAATTCAATATACATGTAATGTTTCTGAAAATATTTAACCTTTACATCATGGTGTATATGCATATCGGACCCCTCTGTGCTGGCACTGGGCACTTTTGTGCAAAACGATGGTTTAACAGTCGACTCTGAATCAGAGATGTTAGAAAACGTTTTGTCCGAATTATAGTTTTTTGCTTACAGCTGTATTGATCACGAGTTGACGCAGGGTTTTGTTGTTTTATTAATTTTGTTTCATTGGCTGACACAAGTTCAAACTAAGATTGAATGTAGGCCGTGCTACTTTCTCGGACGAACATCGGGTCATGTTTACGAAGCTTGGAGATGTGTCGTTGTGTGTACATGGTTCTGTTAAAATGTGTTCGGCAGTCATGTTATATTCCTTCTCATTCATTCTCATACCTTGATATAACAGCATATTATACTCTATATAGCATGTGACACTTGTCAGACTGTATAGAGCCCTGCTTCTTTTCCTACATATGGTATACTTTGAAACTTTGCTCCGAACCGTAGCATTTTCTGAGCATTTCGTGGCTCTATGGGGTACCAACAACTGTCTAACACAGCATTTCATGGCTCTATTGGGTACCAACAACTGTCTATCACAGCATTTCGTGGCTCTATGGGGTACCAACAACCGTCTATCAAGCATTTCATGACTCTATGGGGTACCAATAACTGTCTAACACAGCATTTAATGGCTCTATGGGACACCAACAACTGTCTATCACAGCATTTCATGGCTCTATGGGACACCAACAACTGTCTAACACAGCATTTAATGGCTCTATGGGGCACCAACAACCGTCTAACACAGCATTTCATGGCTCTATGGGACACCAACAACCGTCTAACAAGCATTTCATGGCTCTATGGGACACCAACAACTGTCTAACACAGCATTTCATGGCTCTATGGGACACCAACAACTGTCTAACAAGCATTTCATGGCTCTAGGGACACCAACAACTGTCTAACAAGCATTTAATGGCTCTATGGGACACCAACAACCGTCTAACACAGCATTTCATGGCTCTATTGGACACCAACAACTGTCTAACGCAGCATTTAATGGCTCTATTGGGTATCAAGAACTGTCTAACACAGCATTCCATGGCTCTATGGGGTATCAACAACTGTCTAACACAGCATTCCATGGCTCTATGGGGTATCAACAACTGTCTAACACAGCATTCCATGGCTCTATGGGGTATCAACAACTGTCTAACACAGCATTCCATGGCTCTATGGGGTATCAACAACGGTCTAACACAGCATTCCATGGCTATATGGGGTATCAAGAACTGTCTAACACAGCATTTCATGGCTCTATGGGGTATCAACAACTGCCTAACACAGGATTTCATGGCTCTATGGGGTATCATCATAACTGCCTAACACAGCATTTCATGGCTCTATGGGGTACCAACAACGGTCTAACACAGCATTTTTTAGCACCATGGGTATACCAACAACTGTGTTACACAGCAATTCATAGCTCAAGGGGTACCAACAACTGTCTAACACAGCATCTCATAGCTCCGTGGGGTACCAACAACTGTCTAACACAGCATTTCATAGCACAAATGGGTACTGACAACAGTTACTGTCCAATGCAGCATTTTATAGCTCCATGGGGTACCAACAACGCTCTAACACAGTATTTCATAGCTCAAGGGGGTACCAACAACTGTCTAATGCAGCATTTCATAGCTCAATGGGGTACCAACAATTGTCTAACGTAGCATTTTTTAGCACCATGGGGTACCGGAATCTGTCTAACACAGCATTTTGTAGTGCCATGGGGTACCAACAACTGTCTAACATGGCATTTTATAACACTATGGGGTACCATCAACTGTCTAACACAGCATTTTGTAGTGCCATGGGGTACCCACAACTATCTAACATGGCATTTTATAGCACCATGTGGTACCCACAACTGTGTACTGTAAATCACTTTATATTCACGATTTACTGTTTTGAACTTATTTCGCTAATTGATGAATTCGCGATCGAGGAACTCAAATGTTAAATTTGCGACAAATTCCACAAAGAAGTTAAGAAATTCTAGTAAATAAATACATTATATGAAATAAATATAACCAAACATTGATTATTTCTAATTAGTAGATTTATCATAAGTATTTACCATTGTTTGTTAAATGTATTTCATATATTTTATTGTATCAGTTAATTGCGTTTTCACATTTATAAATTATAGGGTGTTGTATGTTACATATTTATTAACCTTTATTGTTTTCTAAACGAACATTTTAACAGTTTTATGCTTGTGAAGATAGTTGTCTCTTAAGTCCCCTATACAGATACACGTACATTATACAAAATATACTAGTACATACATATCAAAATAATATTTACGACCCAAAACGTCATGCTCATGTGGTTTATATTTACTTTTGAAATTGCCAGGTATGTCTTATGTTATGGAAGTATATTTACGCGGAATGATGAATTCGCGATGAGAATAAATCGAGAAAATTAGCGAAAATTAAACTACCGCGAATAATACGGGATTTACAGTAACATAGCATTTTGTAGTGCCATGGGGTACCAATAACAGTCTAACATGGCATTTTATAGCACCATGGGGTACCCACAACTGTGTAACATAACATTTTATAGTGCCATTGGGTACCAACAACTGTCCAACACAGCATTTAATAGCTCCATGGGGTACCAAAAACTGTCTAACGCAGCATTTCATAGCTCCATGGGGTACCAACAACTGTCTAACATAGCATTTTTAGCACCATGGGGTACCAACAACTGTTTTACACAACATTTGATGTCTTCATGGGGTACCAACCTATCCTTGTACTACTGCTAGGAACAGCTTAACTTTGTCCCATTGGATATCTAACACTGCCTGAAACATCCTTAAATGGTTACATGTGGTATCAAACATTACCTTACTAGTATACTGGCTTTTATTGCAGTAGGAGCTACTATAAACTGTATGAAACAGTAATTCATGGCTTCATTTATTAACAAGCTATGCCTGGTACATCCTTTCATATAGCCATGGATTACCAGAAACTGCCTAGCAAACCCTTTCTTAACTACATATTGTCAGATACTGACATTAATGATCACCAGTGATACATTCGTATGTCCTTCTTCAAACTGTCAGATAAAACTATTCTTGTGGTTGAAATGGGTGACTTAAACTCTCTAGTTAAGCAATTGCTGGCATTATGGGGTACATAACAGTTTCTGTTATCCATTTTTGCCTCTATGTGGTAACTATTACTGTAAAATACAGCCATTCCTGGTTCTGTGTGGTACTAAATACTGCATGGTACAGCAATTCCTAAAACTATGGAATACCTAACACTGCTAGACATGATAAATCCTGGCTCTTTGGGGCTCCTGCATGACACTTCATGATACACCAATTCCTGACTATGGTGGTTACCTCATACTGCCTAGCAAGCAATTTATGGCTCTATTGGATTACCTAACACTGCCAAATACAGCCATTCATGGATTGGCTCTATCGAGTACCTAATACTGAAAGGCACATGCTGTCTCGTTGGATGGATATCCTAATACTAGTGCTACATGACAAAGCCATTCCTAGCTGTATGGAGTACATAGCACGGCTCGATGAAGAAATTCCTGGCTTGTTAGACATGTAGAGAGGAAATAATAGGAAATTTTGTAGAACTTTTCATACTTTGACCTTGAAATGACCTTGAACCTGGCCACAAAGTGGTCAGTGTAGTATATCAATAGTGTGTACACTATCAACTAAGTGCTTTGCATGTAACCATTTAACATCACAAATGTGTAAGAATCTGCCATATTTGAACACACGTACAGAATATATGGGCAAAGAATGGTGGCCATCTTGGACGTCATCTTGGATTTCTTTGTCTGTACCTAGCATGGACAGTTTAATTTAAGCAAGCTATTTTATATACTACAGACATAGACACCCATATTTGAATATAAAATTACTTGTTAAACATGTGTTAACACAGTCTTTTGAGTTGATTGTCACGGAACATGAATATCAACTGCTTTTAGAAATGCTGTATAACATGGTGGGTGGGGTAAATCAACACAATATGCATTTTTCCACACTTTTTTCATAAATAAGAAGGTAATAAGCTTAAGTCATATTGAAAATATCTTTTCCCTGTATATTACAAAACACTAGTTTTATACATCTATATAAATCTGTAAATAGTATGCGATTTTGACAAATACCGCTTGGAATATAGGTTTGTTCGAAACAATATGTACTGACTGAACTGTGGTTGACCACAATTTCAGATTATTATAGGCATGAAATATACACTTATTTGGTATGGATTGAAACATAATGAATAGAAGATTATGAAAAAGTGCCCTAAATACATATTTATACATTGTTCGTTAAGCCAGGAAAAGTGTAAGTTTCATAAACAGTAAATTTTGGATATTTTTTATACTTTGACCTTGAAACAACCTTGACCTCGACATTTGGGACCCAAAATATGGACATCAATTAATAGCTTGTGTACTAAGGTATAATAAAATAACAAACATTATGCAATAACAAGTATTTTTATAATGTTATTTTGAGACCAAATACAGTATTGTCTACATCATATTTTGCTTATCAGTATGACCTTGACCTTGAATTATTCCAACTTTCCTCCCAAGGTCGGCAACTTTAGTTCATGGTTTGATAAACTTCAAAGTCTTCCAAACACTTTGGTATATGACTCAGCTTGTGTCTTTTTATTGCAATGTTACTCCTTAAATAAGCCACTTTTCAGGCTTTTGCTGCTCTACTATTATGGTTCTTGCACACTGCACTTCGGCTTATTGTAAGAAACATGCATACCAAATCTTGAGTCATTTGAACTTATGCTCCGGACAAGAAATGCTCTAATAAATATAATTTATTCATTGATTTTATACTTCGACTTCAATGCACAGCCTTTGGTTTCCTATAATGGATGCGGGTTGATTTGGGTAATACCGATAGGCAACTTTCCCGCAACATAGTAAACAATACCACGTGGTTGCCTTGAGCCTATCAGCACGCTCAATCTGTACCACGTGGTAGCTTTCAACCAATCAGGCTTCGGCATCATCAGTTCTCAAAATTTTCAGCGTCACCTCATCGATTTATTTTATTTGCATCTGTTTTTACGTATTTTACATTTATTTCATCTTTTTACGTTTGGACTTTTGTGTCATATTATCGTGTTTAACATAAACTGTGTACTTGTGAAGTGTTTAAGGACGCAACTCGCGAGGATCAGTGGTATTATTGTGTTTTGTGTCGTAGCCAACTGCGGAGTTTGTTTTGAACTTGAATGGCCGCGGTGCAGATTGTGGGACATTCCTTTGTGTCGCGGCTTAAGACTTTCATCAAGGAACAACCGTTGATTTAGGGCTACAATCAAAGCCCCTCATTCAATATTCGGGATATCCGGGAGCTAAGGTTTGGAAGTTACGAGACAATTTAACAGTTGTGCACGATTTTCAACCCGAGATAGTTTTGTTATTAATTGGCACGAACGATTTGTTTCACGCAGAGGTGACGCCTGAAAGTTTATCGTCAGACATAATAAGGTTAGCCGACGAGCTAGTTAGTGGCAATGTGCAAAAGGTGATTATATGCCCAATCTTACATAGACAACCGTGTAATTGGGGTAGATACCAAGTGGACACAGATTGGTTTAACGACAGGGTGGATAAATGTAACGTGTTGTTGTATAAAGAGACAAAAGACAATATCGCTATACGTTTCTGGAAATTTAAAGGGTTCTGGAGCAGCCAAGCGCAGAGCACGGCATTTGCTAGAGAGGGTGTTCATCTATCGACCGCGGGCCAGTGGAAGTTATACCACAATATTAGAGCAGCGGTGGTTGCAGCGTTAAACCAAGGAAGTTAGCCGGTCAAGCTGTGGTCTCAGTTATGTATGATTTATTCAATATATTTTGTGTAGGGTATTATTTGCTCAGCACCGAAATCAGTTAATCTAAATTATTGAGTCAATATTAGGAGTTGATATGAAACTCTTGTCCTTCCATTAGGTCAGTAATGGACCTACTCTTTGTAGCCTGAGCTAATAATGACAAATTTGTCAGTCAACTACGCAGGAATTTGCAACACTGACAGGAAATGCTTGTTACATGTACCCAGTTGAGGTTTGTTTCCAGCCAATGCTGTGATGTTTTTGTTTTTTCCAGCTATTAAAGGCTGTGAGGTTTGTTTCCCGTCAATGCGGTGATGTTCGTGTCTTGACAGCTCGGATGTATGTTTCCAGCAAATGCTGTGATGCTTGTTTCCAGCAAATGCTGTGATATGTGTTTCCAGCAGAGGCTGTGACGTTTGTTTCCAGCAAAGGCTGTGATGTTTGTTTTCAGCAAATGCTGTGATGTTGGTAACTTTGTTTCCAGCCAATGCTGTGATGTTAGTGTGACGTTTGTTTCCAGCCAATGCTGTGTTGTTAGTGTGACGTTTGTTTCCAGCCAATGCTGTGGTGTTTGTTTCCAGACTTAGTCCAGATATAATACAGTCATAGCGCAGATGTTTTTACCCGGTCTGGGTAGAAGCTGGGCTATGTTAGATTCGACCAGTATGGTTTGTCACATTATTTCATAATATGTTGTTTTAGATGATGAGACGAAAATCAAAAAGGTCTGCGACGGTGAGTGCCTGCACAATGCAATGTTGCGACCAGACAGGGACGGGTCCATCGCCGCCAGTACAGATTGAATCCAGTACCAGCAGGGCTGGACAAAAACAAAGTTCAAAAACTTCCAGTACCGGTCGTAAGAGATCGAAGGCTTCACAATCACATACGCAGGAAAAATCCTCCAGTGTGGATGTTCCGTCGGTGCCGGTGTCAGCTCGTAAGAGAC
The DNA here is from genome assembly GCA_947247005.1 of Spisula solida. Classification (NCBI taxonomy): domain Eukaryota; kingdom Metazoa; phylum Mollusca; class Bivalvia; order Venerida; family Mactridae; genus Spisula; species Spisula solida. Next base: position 31,603,504 of record OX365949.1, read on the forward strand.
AAAAACATTCTAAACGGTCAAAGACCAGAATTGTCAGTATTCCGGATGAAGAATCATCCGAATATTCAAGTGGCGCTTCCGTGGGAAGTGTAGAAAGTGACGTGGACACGAGTGACAGTGACGGGGTCAATTTTGAGGGAAATGTTGTAAGGGAGCATTCTCGTCACTTGACAGGAACTAGTCCTTATCAGTCCCAATTTGTTGAACCGGTGTCAAAACCAATTTCACATTCAATTACGAAATCATTAGTAAGAAAGATAGAATCTAATAAGTTCATTGACTTCGCTCGTTTATTACCAATATATGATTCCAACCATACTCATAGAACTCAATTTTCCCTTCAATTTAACTCGAGGGACCAATTAAGCTTGGTGCCCAATAACACGACCAAAAAGATTACGACAATAGAAATGTGGACCACAGCCTTCCTCAGGTTCGCAGCCATATACTCCGCCAAATACCCTCATGAAACGCCTCAGTTAATGAAATATGGCGAAATAGTCAGGGACTTGGCCCGTAGGCGTCCAGGTTTGGCTTGGTCTTTCTATGATAATCAATTCAGAATGTACAGGGAACATGAGGCAATGCCTTGGGACAGGCTCCATACAGAATTCTGGATAATGGCTACCACTCAGTTCCCCGGTCATTACCAAAGTAGTCCACCAGCACATCGTTCCTTTCGAACCGGGTCCAACAGGTCATTTCATACCTCCCAAGCTCCATACAATAAACCATCCAGGTTCTTGGAAAACACCTGTTGGACCTTCAATAGACGAGGCAATTGTAAAGACAACAGATGTACTAGACCCCACATCTGCGGTTTCTGCAGAGGTCCCCATTACGCAGGCCAATGCTCACTGTCCAGTAAGGACCAAGCAACATCCTCTACTTCATTACAAGGACACACCGCAAACCCTGTTAACTCCAATAGATCACAAAAGAAGTAGTTGTGTGACCACTCCAGTCAACGTAGATATGCTTTCCAGGTATTTGGTCGGTCATAAAGATAAGGATTATCTCATACAGGGTTTTAGTTATGGTTTTAAACTAGGTTATTTGGGTCCCAGGTTACCTCCTACATGTTCTAACTTGAAATCTTGTAGTGAATTTCCAGATATTGCAAGGTCTAAACTTCAATCTGAGGTAGCAGCTGGTCGCATTAAAGGTCCATTTGTGAGTAGGCCTTTTACTAATCTTCAGGTCAGTCCTATAGGATTAGTACCAAAGAAAACAGAGGGTGAATTCCGGATGATTCATCATTTAAGCCACCCCAATGGGACTTCTATTAATGACCATATGGACCCATACATGTCAACGGTTAAATATGCTTCATTTGACAATGCCGTGGAACATCTCATCGACTGCGGACAGGGATCGTATTTTGCAAAAACAGATATTCATAATGCATTTAGGTTAATACAAATTCATTCCACAGATCATGAGTTATTAGGTATTGTTTTCCAAGACCACTTCTATTATGACACATGCTTACCAATGGGGTCATCCAGCTCATGCGCCATTTTTTAAAGATTCAGTACAAGTCTCCAATGGATAGCTGAAACTAAGCTTAACATACTCAGAATGGTTCACATATTGGATGACTTTCTTTTCTTAGATAAACTGTATTTGAACTGCCAAAACTATCTGGATAAATTTTTAATCCTTTGCAAGGCTCTAGGGGTTCCTATCAAAAAGACAAGAGGGCCCAAAGGGCTCTAGGTCGCTCACCTGTCGAACTTGACCTACAATTTGTTGAGATGATCATTGTGACCAAGTTTTATACAGATTAGGCCAATATTGTGACCTCGAGTGACTACACAAGGTTTTTATATGATTGACCTAATGACCTACTTTTTTACCCCAGATGACCCAATATCGAACTTGACCTAGATTTTGTTGAGATGATCATTGTGACCAAGTTTCGTAAAGATCAAGCCAAAACTGTGACCTCTTAAGTGACTACACAAGGTTTTTCTATTATTTGACCTTGTGACCTAGTTTTTTACCCCGGATGACCCAATATCTAACTTGATCTAGATTTTGTTGAGATGATCATTGTGACCGAGTTTCATAAAGATTAGGCCAAAATTGTGACCTCTAGTGACTATGCAAGGTTTTTCTATGATTTGACAATGTGACCTAGTTTTTGACCCAAGATGACCCAATATCGAACTTGACCTAGATTTTGTTGTTATGATCATTGTGACCAAGTTTCATAAAGATCAGGTCAAAACTGTGACCTCTAGTGACTACACAAGGTTTTTCTATGATTTGACCTTGTGACCTAGTTTTTGACCTCTGATGACCCATTATCGAACTTGACCTAGATTTTATTGAGATGATCATTGTGACCGAATTTTGTAAAGATAAGACCAAAAATGTGACCTCTAGTGAGTACATAAGGTTTTTCTATGATTTGACCTTGTGACCTAGTTTTTGACCCCTGATGACCCAATATCGAACTTGACCTAGATTTTGTTGAGATGATCATTGTGACCAAGTTTCATGAAGATTAAGTAAAAAATTTGACCTCTAGTGACTACACAAGGTTTTTCTATGATTTGACCTTGTGACCTAGTTTTTGACCCCGGATGACCCAATATCGAACTTGACCTAGATTTTGTTAGGATGATCATTGTGACTAAGTTTTATAAATATTAAGTCAAAATTGTCACCTCTAGTGACTACACAAGGTTTTTCTATAATTTGACCTAGTGACCTAGTTTTTGACCCCAGACGACCCAATATCGTACTTGGCCTAGATTTTGTTGAGATGATCATTGTGACCAAGTTTCATAAAGATTAGGCTAAAATTGTGACCTCTAGTGTCTACACAAGCCAATTGTTGACGGACGGACGACGGACGACGGACGAAGAGTGATCACAAAAGCTCACTCTGTCACTTTGTGACAGGTGAGCTAAAAAAACAGAGTCTGCATGCCAAGTCATCACATTCATGGGGTTAGAGCTGGATTCCATAAAAATGGAAGCACGTCTTCCAGAAGATAAACTGGTTAAGCTCAAAACGTTGTTACAATACCATGCAGGACGTAGAAAAAATTACATTAAAGGAGTTACAGTCGCTGATAGGCCTATTGAATTTTTGTTGTTCGGTGGTGGTTCCAGGCAGGTGCTTTCTTCGCAGGTTAATTAACCTGACGATTAATGTCAAACAGCCCCATCATCGCATTACAATGTCGGCAGACAGTAGACGTGATTTGGTAGCATGGGATTTGTTCATTCAACATTTCAATGGGAAGAAATTGTTATTAGGCAAATGTTGGATCACATCTCCTGCTTTCATTTGCATACAGATGCAGCAGGTTCGCTAGGTTTCGGAGCCATTTTTGGTTCCAAATGGTTTAACGGTAAATGGCCACCCCACCTTCAGAAATTCAACATTACATTCAAAGAATTATTCCCAATCACATTAGCTTTGGAGGTGTGGGGTCATTTACTACAGAACAAATGCATTGTTATACACTCAGACAATTATTATGCAGTGGTACATATTATTAATAAACAGTCTTGCAAAGAGCCCATGGTCATGCAATTAGTGCGTCGTTTTGTGATTGCCATTATGCAGCATAATGTTTTGTTTCGGGCGGAACACGTTCTTGGAAAGCTTAACATTTTACCAGATGTCCTTTCCCGTTTACAGGTCAAACAGTTCCGTCGCTTAGCACCACACATGGACAGTCAACCGACAAAAATACCAGACGAAATGCTACGGTTACTCTAAATCAATCGGTATCTGACATCCTGGAGCAATCATTGGCTCCGTCAACCAGGAACAGTTATAGAAATGCATATAAGCATTATAGAAACTTTCACAATTTGTATCATTCTGAACATACAGTGTTACCTATCCCAGTTTATAGGCTAGCTCAGTTTATAGCAGTGTGCCATGATAGTGGTTTACAACCCTCCTCTGTAACATCCATAGTCTCTGCATTGGCTTACTTACACCGCATTAATAAATTCCCAAACCCTTCCAAGTCATTCATTATCAAGAAACTTCTGTATAGCATCAGAAAAAAGTGGGTGGCTGACAAGAGAGCAGGGTTTACCCTCACACTTTTAGAAAGGTTAGTTAACTCTCTTGACCAGGTTACAGACAATTCATATGACAAGTTAATGTTCAAGACCATGTACCTGGTAGCTTTTCATGCTTTACTGAGGGTTGGGGAAATGTGCACTACGGGTACAGGCGCAAACAACGTCTTATTGAGACAAAATGTATCGTTTACATTCAAGAGTAAAAAAGTAACAAGTGCTACACTGACACTTGCACATTACAAACATTCACAAGGTCAGACTGCACAGATAGTATTACAACGGTCGAAAGCTAAGTGCCTTTGCCCAGTTTGTGCGCTATACAAATATTATCATTTAACAACAGTTAGAGGGGGCCCACTGTTTAGGTACCAATGCGGTCGTTCAGTTTCAGCTCAATACTTCAGGAAGACATTGAAGTCATGTGTTCTGAATTGTCACTTGGATCCAAGTATTTACACTGCTCATTCCTTTCGGATAGGCGGTGCTACATTGGCACATGATCTAAACTTGTCCAATTCACAGATTCAGAAATTAGGTAGATGGTCTTCACAGGCTTACACGAAATATTTACCACCCCCACCTCTCAGCAAGTTTGGCTAAACAAAACAAGAAACCGTCAGGCAATTAAAATGGTTGGTCAGGTAATAGGAAATTTAGTTTGTCTGAGGCAACTAAAACTTCCTATCCACATATCCATATCATTGAGAGCTAATTGTTCATTATGTTGTAGTTTTGTCTGTTTGAGACAGCAAGACGCATCATGTTCATAAAAACCCATGTAAAATCAAGAAATAGGGAACAAAACCATTCATGAGTACCTGTCAGGTGGCGAATGTCATTATATATAATAAGTTAAGTTATATATGGCATCAAGTGATATTTGAACTGGGTTGGGTAACGGAAAAGTGTTTAGGGACATCAAGTGTTTATAACTGTCTAGGGCAGTGGTACGTTTATGAACTTGAAAGATATTTATGTGTCATTTATGTATTGTTGTAATATGGTAGAAATTGTCTTTTCTTGCTGTATTGTTAGCCACACTTAACCGGTACGGTATAATCCAATATTACGTTAAAGTAGATGTCAACTTTGTAAGGAAACAGGTTCTCATATTCATGTTTGTACGACTTGAGGCGTCAAACAGGGAGAAACAGAACCTCTTCAAAAATTTAAGTTGCCACTGGCACCATACATTTATAGGCTACATAAACTTAGTTGAGTGTGGCTGGCAGTTTGTTAAATGTGGGTTGTTTGTACATTTCAGCACAGTATGAATGTATAGTTATTGCATTGTGAGGGAAGTGTATATGATATTTGTGGTTAGATACAGGCACTGTCGTGTCAAATGCATGAAGTAGAGAGCTTGATAAGTAGTAACTCAACTTTCTTATAAGCAAACAGTGCTTGTTAATTATTTACAAAATCATATCATACTGGTACATGTACATAATGTATATATTTGTTTTCTAATTAGTTTTGTTCTTGAGCTCCATGTCAATCCTGCGTGTTTGACATTTTTTGGGAGGTTACTTTAAGATAAGGATAATTGAGTTTAAGAGGTTGTTCAGTAAGAATCGAGTGAAGGGTGAAATGGGGATGGCGTTAAGTCTCACCTAGGTTTCCATTGAAACGCAATTACAAGATAAATAACCCAAAAATATTTGCTCACATGTGTGTGGGCGTTTGGTCCAAGTTTAACTTCGTTTAACCTTGCCCCCTTTTGTGGCGTTATGTTTTCGCCCAGATATGTATAACATGTATATATTATTGTTCTGGCAAATTAAAATTGCCCATTTTCAAGTCAAATTGGTGTTTCTTGTATATTTTACTTTATACCTGTTTCATATACATAGTCACATGTTTCAATGCTTTTGGGGTAAAACAGATGCACATAAATATAATTTATTGTTTAGATAAAATAATTTATGTCATTGATTTTATACTTCGACTTCAATGCACAGCCTTTGGTTTCCTATAATGGATGTGGGTTGATTTGGGTAATACCGATAAGCAACTTTCCCGCAACATAGTAAACAATACCACGTGGTTGCCTTGAGCCTATCAGCACGCTCAATCTGTACCACGTGGTAGCTTTCAACCAATCAGGCTTCGGCATCATCAGTTCTCAAAATTTTCAGCGTCACCTCATCGATTTATTTTATTTGCATCTGTTTTTACGTATTTTACATCCACCTCCTCCACTACCTCCTCCTCTGTTTATATTTTTATTTGTTGTTTGTTGTAGGGTGTTATGTTTTCGCCCAGATATGTATAACATGTATATATTATTGTTCTGGCAAATTAAAATTGCCCACCCAGATATGTATAAAATGTATATATTATTGTTCTGGCAAATTAAAATTGAAAATCAATCAAAGGAAAATAATTCAAAAACTATGACAGGTAGAGTTATGGTTCTTGCGCACTGCACTTCGGCTTATTGTAAGAAACATGCATACCAAATCTTGAGTCATTTGAACTTATGGTCACAAAGTTATGCTCCGGACAAGCAATTTGTGACGCCGCAGCCGCCGCCAAAGTAACACCTATATGTCGCCTTTTCAGGCGACACAATAAAACCGAGAACACGTTTATTTTATGGTTCTGCGAGAGCTAGATCTACATGATTGTGTATAAATGCATTAGTATTTGAAGTTAACGGCATATCGTGTTTTTTTCATGTTTTACAACTGTTACCATGGCAACCAAATTAAAAAAATGTATTTTATTAACAGATTTGTTTCAATTATGATGAATATATTATGTGGACACAAATAAAACAAATTTTCAAAAACTCTAAAAAAATTGTTTTCATATTTTGTAAAACATTTTCTATCGTTGCCATGGTAACATAGTTTTTAAAAAAAACGCCCTTCAAAAATTTTCTTGATCACAATTCATGTGAAATAATTATATCACAGTATCATTTTCCAAGGAATTAGGCATGGGTCTAAATTGACCCTCCGTGGCCCAAGATAGTCTATGCAACTCATTGTACAGAAGTGCTAACGTCAAACCGCAGTTGGAATGAAGATATTGCATATGTTTGTGACGTCATAGCAATGTAACTAGACCAGATACAATAATGAAATTTCATATTTGTAATAAGGAATGTGTTAACATCATTTTGCAGTAAAAAAATCGTTTTCGAAAAATTACTCATTTGGACCCAAAATCTCATGGCCAGTCACATATAGTACAAATATATGGATAAATGACTAAAAATTGAATCTATTGATATGTCATTATTCTTATTTGAAAGCTTTTTTAAAAGCTTGTTACATGCAGTAATTACATAATGTCAATATAGCAGGTTTTCCTGGAGACTGGCTCATATATATTTTTTAGGGGGAAAAAATGGACCAAAGGGAGAAAATTTGACCAATATCAAACTAGACCTAGATTTTGTTGAGATGATCATTGTGACCAAGTTTCATAAAGATTAGGTCAAAATTGTGACCTCTAGTGACAACACAAGATTTTTCTATGATTTGACCTTGTGACTTAGTTTTTGACCTCGAATGAACCAATATCAATCTTCACCTAGATTTTGTTGAGATAATAATTGTGACCAAGTTTCATAAAGATTAGGCCAAAATTGTGACCTCTAGTGTCTACAAATTGTGGACGAACGACGATAGACGGACGACGATTTTGCTAACAGACTGACCAACCGACAGACATAGTGACTCCAATATACCCCCTACAAGCTTTGTTTGCGGGTGTATAACAAGTGTTGGCCAAAATCAAAAGAGTGTGTCAATTTCATATTTGCTATCCTATGGTCGCTCTCACTTCGCACAGAAATACGTTTAACCTTACAGCAGATTTTCAAGGTAGCGAAGCATAATTTGGCACAAATGGATACATCCCGTTTTGTACCCCACTTCCAATCTCAAGTGGCATTTTCACATAAGCTACCAACACACAGTTTCATCATGATATCTCATTCCTATCAGGAAGAGTACAAACACTATCTATTTTTTTGTAACAGTGACCTTGACCCTTCGGCCCTCACTTTCAATCCCAAGAAAAGTTTTCAATTAAGCTACCTACACAGTAAGTTTCATCATATCTCAATCCTAACAGAAGTTATAGACTAGAGAGGTTTTTTCCTATTTTTAGTAACAGTGACTTTGACTCTACTGGCCCCACAATCCCAAGCAAGGTTTTCATTTCATGAAATCTCATTTCAAACAGAGTTTATACACCGGAAACGTTTTTTTCTCTATTTTTAGTGACAGTGACCTTGACCCAACTTTCAATCCCAAGCGAGGTTTTCTTATAAGCTACCTTCACAGCTAGTTACTAAGTTTCATGATCATATCTTATTTCTTGTGTAGAGAATTTTATCATAATATCTCATTCTTAATTGAAAAAATAGATTAGAAACTAACTTTTTTCTATTTTTCGTAACAGTGACCTTGGCCCAAAAGCCCCGTTTTCAATCCCAAACAAGGTTTTCATATAAGCTACCTACACAGCAAGTTTCATAATGATATCTCATTCCTACCAGAAGTTAAAGAACAACGATGTTTTCTCTATTTTTAGTAACAGAGACCTTGACCCCAGTGGCCCAACTTTCAATCCAAACCAATGTTTTCATATAAGCTACCTACACAGCAAGTTTCATCATCATACCTCAACTGAAGTTAAAGAGCAGAAACAGCTATTTTTCTATTTTTAGTAACAGTGACCATGACCCAACTGGTCTGACCAAACTAGCCTCTCTTTAAATCCCAAGCAACAATTTTATATAAACTACCTTCACAGCCAGTAACTTAGTTTCATGATCATATCTTATTCCTAACAGAAGTGAGTTTTCCATTATTTGTCCAGCCCGCTTGCGGTGAGACTTAGTCGCCACTTTTGTGTATGTGCGTGCGTCTGATTTTGTCTGGACCATAACTTTGTCATACATTGACCAATCTTTCTTATATTTGGCATGAAAGTTAACCTTCATGAGGCGGAGTGTCATGAACAACCCTCAGGGTCTATTTCAAAGGTCAAGGTCACAGTTGGAGGTCAAATTGAAGATTGTCCGCACTATAACTTTGTCATACATTGACCAATCTTTCTTATACTTGGCATCAATGTTAACATCAATGAGGTGGAGTGTCATGCCCAACCCCAAGGTTCCTATCTCAAAGGTCAAGGTCACAGTTGGAGGTCAAAGGCCAAATTGAAGATTATCCGGACTGTAACTATGACATACATTGACCAATCTTTCTTATACTTGGCAGGAATGTTAAACTTTATGAGGCCGAGTGTCATGCCCAATGCCCAGGTTCCAATCTCAAAGGTCAAGGTCACAGTTGGAAGTCAAAGGTCAAGTTGAAGTTTATCCAGACCATTATTTTGTCATGCAATGACCAATCTTGCTTATAATTGGCATGAATGTTAACCTCTATTAATCTGAGTGCCATGAGCAACTCTCCTAGGTCAATGTCAGTGTTGGAGGTCAAAGGTAAAATCAAAGTTTGTATGATCATTTCTTGTAACTTGGCACATTTAAGGTTAGTGGTTTTTTTCAAAGTGCGCTGAGGCTCAACATTATTTGCCTGCCGGCATGAATTTCTAGTTAGTAACAGTGACCTTCACCCAACCAACCCCACTTTCAATCCCAAGCAAGGTTTTCATATAAGCCACCAACACAGCAAGTTTCATTATGATATCTCTTTCCTAACTTAAGTTATAACTCAGAACCAATTGTGGACGCCCGCCCCCAATCATCAGCCAGCCGTTGGAAAATCAGGTTAAAAATGAGAAAAAGATCTTAGTAAAACGCATTTGTATTGTGCAAATAACAGACATAAACAATATTTACGGAAAACTTAAGAGTTACACAAGTTTAAATGCTTTGATAGAACAGAACCTAGGTACTTGCAGTGTTCCATACCTGTGTGTATTCTGGCATGCATCCTGACTTCATATTTCTGCGAGAATCGTTTGCCACAGTATTCACACTCGTACAGTTTACGATCTTCAGTATGAATCATCATGTGACGTTTACAGTTACTCTTGTTTGTATACTGAAAATATGAACAATTTATATGGTCAGTGATGAATAATAATAACGAGGGAATTATCCTATGCAACAAAATATGACCAATAATGTTTTCAATACTGTCTTATATCATTATTGTAAAGCAATCTTAAACTTTGTGCCCAAGGTCGCTCACCTGTCAAAGTAGGGCATGCAAGCCCTGTGATTTGACCTAGTGACCTAGTTCATGACCCAATATCACACTTGACCTAGATTTTGTTGAGATGATCATAGTGACCAAGTTTCATAAAGATTAGGTAAAAATTGTGACCTCTAGTGACTACACAAGGTTTTTCTACGATTTGCCCTTGTGACCTAGTTTTTGACCAAGGAGTACCCAATATCATACTTGACTTAGATTTTGTTGAGATGATCATTGTGACCAAGTTTTATAAAGATTAAGTCAAAATTGTGAGCTCTAGTAATATTATGACCTCTACTATTTACACAAGGTTTTTCTATGATTTGACCTTGTGACTTAGTTGTGAAGAGGTTTCATGAAGATAAGGTCCAAATTGTCACCTCTAGTAAGTACACAAGGCTTTTCTATGATTTGACGTTGTGACCTAGTTTTTGACCCCTGATAATCCAATATCAAACTTGACCTAGATTTTGTTGAAATGATCATTGTGACAAAGTTTCAAGAAGATTATGCAAACATTTTGACTACACAAGATTTTTCTATGATTTGACCTTGTAACCTAGTTTTTGACCACAGATGACCCAATATCGAACTTGACCTAGATTTTATTAACATGATCATTGTGACAAAGATAAGATCGAAATTGTGACCTCTAGTGACTACACAAGGATTTTCTAAGATTTGACCTTGTGACCTAGTTTTTGACCCCGAATGACCCAATATCGAACTTGACCCAGATTTTGTTGAGATGATCTTTGTGACCACATTTCATAATGATTATGCTAAAACTGTGACCTCTAGTGTCTACACAAGTAAATTGTGAAGGGACTGAAGGATGACGGACGAAGAGTGATCACAAAAGCTCACTCTGTCACTTTGTGACAGGTAAAAACCAAGTAAGGTCGAGTTATGTTTTTGTGCCACTGCATTTCTAATCAATGAGATCATTTCATTAATAAAGTTTCACATCAACTATACCTACCATAATGTAGGAGTTATGGCCTGGACAAGCAGTAAGTATAACAAGTCATTAAGAATTGCAAGTAATACAGAAGTCCCCTTTCGGTTTGAAGCCATTTTCAATGTTTCTGTTGCCATAGCAACCACAATTTTTGTCAGAATCAAAATAGACATGCATAATCCATTTATTGCCCTCTATCCACATACCAAGTTTCATAAACCTAGCTTGTTTCAGTTATGTCAGGATCCAGATTTTAGCAGACGGACAACACCATTTCAATACCCCCCTACCGATTTCATTGGCGGGGATAATAAAACAGCTCACCTGTTTACCACAAACATTACAAGCATAGATGTAGGCACTCCATTTGTTCTTCACTGGAGATATTCTCTTGTCAAGTGATGATCTTGGTGAAGTACTGCCTATATCGCTGTTAATGGTGTCTGCTGTACTCTTTGGTGGGCTTGCTTCTTGTTCAGAACCACCTTAGCATAAAATATAACAGATTGTCCCTATTTAAAGATACAAACTTTATATGCGATATTTTGTTGACAGTCAAATGACATTGTGACCTAGATTTTGACCCCCGATGACCAAATATCGAAATTGGCCAAGATTGTTTTGAGATGATCATTGTGACCAAGATTCATGAAGATTAGATCAAAATTGTGACCTCTAGTGATTACACAAGGTTTTTCTATGATTTGACCTAGTCACCTAGTTTTTGACCCCAGATGACCCAATATTCAAATTGGACTAGATTTTGTTAAAATGATCATTGTGACCAAGCATCTTATTGTTTGGGCAAAATAAGGCCATATAAAAGCTCCGCAAGTCGCTAGGGGTGGGCCGATGCATCGAAATATTGATGCATTGCGATCCTGAGTGTCCCGATAGTATGGATCGATAGTAAAAGTTATGATCCAATAACTATCGCCGATAGTTAGCTTAACTATCGATTGTTATGGTAGATTCCTTTTTATAAATAAAGTGTTATTAGTAATTTAAAACAAATTCTGTTCTCGTTAAAAAATAATTTAAATAAAAAGCAATAAATAAACAGCAAACATTATTATACAGTATTTAGATATATCTAGTTAAATTGTATTAATCTATTTCTGTCCAATTCATTTTAAACAAGCCAATTCGTTGATATCCCCCGCCTACAGGTTATCAGTATTTCATGGCACAGTTTGGAATGTAAGCTTCCATCAGACAACAATTGTCAATAAATCAATGGCAATAACTCACAGAAAATTGACCAATAAAAATAAATTGACCGGCATCATCACAGTATAGTTGTTCATTTTTATTTAAACTTTCAAGAAATTCTACCCGCTAGTCATTAGATGAAATTAATCAATAAACCAAGGGCAGTACAAGGGCAGTAACTCTAAGGAAAATGACCAAATTGAATAAAATAAGTGGGCTAAGATGGCCCAGTATCCCTCACCTGTGCACATTGAAGCACCATATTCAAACAGGACCTTGATTAGGATGCCATAGTTCTGCATGAATTTCAATTATTTAGCTATTTATAGAATGGAGCACTCAAGAAATATTGTTACCAAGTTGTGATGAAATCCATTCTGCAGGTAAAAGTCTTCACTACTTATATATAGGGGTAAACGAGCCCCACCCACTGGCGGCCATGTTTTTTGACGAATCATGATAAAAAGGTCAATTTTGTAAGAAAGTCACCCAACAACTATTTCTGGAAAATTATTTTGAAGTCTGGCCAGTGGTTGATTTTTTATGTTTTTAAAGTTTTTCCAATCGGTTGCCATGGCAATCAAGAGTTATCTATAGATCAGAAAAAAAATTGACGGACATCATCCCAGCATGCTAGTTCACATTTATTTTAAGTTTCATGAAAATGGCTGTGGAAGGACAGACTGACGGACGACTGACGGACAGACTGACGGACGGACAAGGCCATTTCAATACCCCCCTACCGATTTCATCGGCGGGGGTAATAATTTCCACAAATAGTACATTAGAATGTTGTACAACAAAGTGATATCTTTCACAGTGCACATTTGCATTTACAAGTTAATCTCTGGTTTTCAAATCATGACAATAACTATTGCAGTAGTATCGCAATGGTTTTCAGCAATACAATAGTATCGCAATAGCACTTTCAGCAATAGCAATAGTATTGCAATAGTCAACAAGACTGCGTTCAATAAACACTAATGTCCCCATGGCAGCCTAGTCCATAAAAAAGCTAAGTCAATCAGGGGCCATAATTCTGTTAAAATGTTTGATAGGGTTACATGGCTTTGGCAATGTAAGGGGTCTAAAATTACGTCAAGGTGAAGGTCAAAATGAGGTTAGGTGATATAGGTGTATGGAGAATGTTCAACAAGAGCTGTCCATGAACAGCGCGCTCCACTATTCGCAGCGCCATGCTGGGATAGTACAATCATTATATATTCAAAACAAAATGCTTCATAACAGCAGCATTACCCTTTGCTGTGTAGAGGTTGGGGCTTCTAAGTCGAAAAAGGGGGATAATTTGGAAAAATTATGCAGGACCATTACCTACTCATTTGTAGGTCCTCTTGGTCATGAAGGTAAACAAATAAGCATTTCTTAGTCCAAACGGGGGAATAATTTCAACAAAATGCTAAATATTATCTTCTCCTGTGTAGGGGTTGGGGTCATGATGGTAAACAAGTATGCAAAGTATCAAAGCAACATATCAATGCACTTTGAACATATTAGAGGTAAAAAAAACCTGTACCTTAACTTTAACATTTGCATTTCTAAGTCCAAAAGGGGGCATAATTTCAACAAAATGCTCCATAGAGTTACCCACCCCTGTGTAGGGGTTGGGGTCATGATGGAGAACAAGTATCCATAGCAATATGTGAATACACTTTGAAAATATTAGAGGTGAAAAAACCTGTACATAAACTTTAACATTTGCACTAAGTTGAACAAGAGGGCCCAAAGGGCCCTAGGTCGCTCACCTGTCAAACTTGACCTAGATTTTGTTGAGATGGTCATTGAGACCAAGTTTTATACAGATTAGGCCAATAATGTGACCTCTAGTGACTACACAAGGTTTTTATATGATTGACCTAATGACCTACTTTTTTACCCCAGATGACCCAATATCGAACTTGACCTAGATTTTGTTGAGATGATCATTGTGACCAAGTTTCTTAAAGATCAAGCCAAAACTGTGACCTCTAGTGACTACACAAGGTCTTCTATTATTTGACCTTGTGACCTAGGTTTTTACCCCGGATCACCCAATATCAAACTTGATCTAGATTTTGTTGAGATGATCATTGTGACCGAGTTTCATAAAGATAAGACCAAAATTGTGACCTCTAGTGACTATGCAAGGTTTTTGATTTGACAATGTGACCTAGTTTTTGACCCAAGATGACCCAATATCAAAATTGACCTAGATTTTGTTGTTATGATCATTGTTTACAAGTTTCATAAGGATTAGGCTAAAATTGTGACCTCTAGTGCCTACACAAGCCAATTGTTGACGGACGGACGACGGACGAAAACTGTGACCTCTAGTGACTACACAAGGTTTTTCTATGATTTAACCTTGTGACCTAGTTTTTGACCCCGGATGACCCAATATCGAACTTGACCTAGATTTTGTTAGGATGATCATTGTGACCAAGTTTCAAAAATATTAAGTCAAAATTGTGACCTCTAGTGACTACACAAGGTTTTCTATAATTTGACCTAGTGACCTAGTTTTTGACCCCAGATGACCCAATATCGAACTTAGCCTAGATTTTGTTGAGATGATCATTGTGACCAAGTTTCATAAGGATTAGGCTAAAATTGTGACCTCTAGTGTCTACACAAGCCAATTGTTGACGGACGGACGACGGACGAAGAGTGATCACAAAAGCACACCCAGTCACTTTATGACAGGTGAGCTAAAAAGGGGGAATAATTTCACCAAAATGCTTAATAGAGTTACCTACCCCTGTGTATGGGTATGGGTCATGATGGTGAACAAGTATGCAAAGTATCAAAGCAATATGTCAATGCACTTTGAAGATTGTTAGAGGTTACAAAACCTGTACCTAAACTTTAACATTTGCATTTCGAAGTCCATAAGGGGGCATAATTACAACAAAATGCTTGATAGAGTTACCTACCCCTGTGTATGGGTTGGAGTCATGATGGTGAACAAGTATGTAAAGCAATATGTGAATGCACTTTGAAAATATTAGAGGTGAAAAAACCTGTACCTAAACTTTAACATTTGTACTATTTGCACTAAGTAGAAAAAGGGGGCATAATTTCAACAAAATGCCTGATAGAGTTACCTACTCCTGCATATGGGTTGGGTTCATGGTGGCAAACAAGTATGCAAAGCATGAAAGCAATATAGCAAAGGACTTAGAGAATATAAGAGGTTAAAAAACCGGTACCTAACCTTTAAGTGTTACGCCAACGCTTGGGTGACTGAAATAGCTCCCCTTATTCTACGAATAGTGGAGCTAAAAACATCATCCATGCAAGTATGAAATCTTTGTAGCAAGCCATATTAATGCTAGAAGAATGTCAATTTGGGTTAACAAAGAATTTGACCCTTCAATAAGTCTCAGTCCAAAATTAGGTCAAGGTGAAGGTCAAAATGGGGTTAGGTGATACTGGCGTGTAGTGAGTGTTCATATACAACATCCATGCAAGTATGAAAGCTTTGTAGCAAGCCATATTAATGCTAGAAGAAACCGAAAATTTTGGTAACCGGACAGACGAACGGACAGGTGAATCACTATAATTATGCCTCTCGATCTATCGATACGGGGGCATAAAAATGGACTTCAATAGTCATCCCTACGAGTCACATGTGTCGCCTGACGACATGCAGATTTTTCATGAAAAACTATCCAGTATTGGGCTACATATCCGACTCTCAAGTGTTCTCTAGTCATCTGAACTAAAAATGACAAAGTTATACTCTGGACAAAATAATGTCCTGATAAAATCAATCAAAGGGGAATAATTCAAAAACTACACAAAATAAAGTTATGATTCTAGCGCACTGCACTTCATGTCACAGCAAGAATTATAAGCATACCAATTTTGGAGTCATTCATACTTATGGTGACAAAGTTATGCCCCAAACAAGAATTGTTTATAAAATCAATCAAAGGGAAACAAGAGGGCCCAAAGGGCCCTAGGTCGCTCACCTGTCGTACTAGTGCATGCACACCCCTATGGTGATCCTACACATTTTCTGAATAAAATTTAAGGAAATTCAGCCTCTATTGGAAGTTTGTGTATGATTTGACCATGTGACCTAGTGTTTGACCCCAGATGACTTAATTAATATCAAACTTAACCTAGATTGTGTTGAGATGATTATTAGGACCAAATTTTATAAAGATTAAGTCGAAATTGTAACCTCTGGTGACTACACAGGGTTTTTCTATGATCTGACCTATAATTTAAACAAAATATTTCCTCCATATAACTGTACAAATACATGCTATAAAGACAGAACAATACCTAAACATTTAAAAAAAAAAAAAAAAAAATAATGGTTCTAGTGGGGGTTGAACCCACGACCATCAGGAAAATGTACAAATAAATGCTTTACAGACAAAACAATACCTAAACACTCAAAAAAAATAAAAATAAAAAAATAAAAATTATGGTTCCAGTGGGGGTTGAACCCAGGACCATCAGGAAAATGTACAAATACATGTTATAAAGACAAAACAATACCTAAACATTTAAAAAAAAAAAAAAAAAAATAATGGTTCCAGTGGGGGTTGAACCCACGACCATCAGGAAAATGTACAAATAAATGCTTTACAGACAAAACAATACCTAAACACTCAAAAAAAATAAAAATAAAAAAATAAAAATTATGGTTCCAGTGGGGGTTGAACCCACGACCATCAGGAAAATGTACAAATACATGCTATAAAGACAAAACAATACCTAAACACTTAAAAAATAAAAATAAAAAAATAAAAATTATGGTTCCAGTGGGGTTTGAACCCACGACCCTCAGGAAAATGTCTACGCTCCCTACAGCGCTTTGATTTCCACTTAACCATTACAATTCACACCCTGGTTAAAAAACTAGAATATTTTGATATTTGACCTTTACAAAACTGCTGTGAACACTGATACACATTTTCATTGGTTGATGAAAGTTTATTGTATGTATAGAGAGTAGAGAGTTACAGCAGAGAGTTTAGTGACCATGAAGACTACATGTTGAAAGGTTTAAAACAAGTTTTTTTCTATAATTTGACCTAGTGAGCTAGTTTTTGACCTCAGATGACCCAATATCGAACTTGACCTAGATTTTGTTGAGAGGATCATTGTGACCAAGTTTCATAAAGATTAGGCCAAAATTGTGACCTCTAGAGAGGACACAACCCAATTGTTGACGGACGGACAGACGGACGGACAGACGGACGGACGACGGACGAAGTGTGATCACAAAAGCTCACTCTGTCACTTTGTGACAGGTGAGCTAAAAAGAAATATGAATGAATGTGATAAAAACCCCAAGAAACTGATTGACACAGTCGGATATGCACAACTAGACTTGGTACAGAGCAGCCATGCAAAGTTTCATTCCTGTGATTGCTAAGAATTAGCACAGACAAAATTTATAAGTGTAAAACTCCCTTAAAATTGATAAGACCGACGTGTCCCGACAAGATGTACATCTAGACTTGGTACTGATCATTCATGCAAAATTTCTTTGAAATCTGACCTTTGGTTACAGTGAAATAGCGCAGACAAAATTTATAAGTGTAAACAAGACTGCGTTCAATAAACGCTTATGCCCCCTGTGGAAGCCTTGTCCATAAACAAGACTGTGTTCAATAAACGCTCATGCCCCCTGTGGAAGCCTTGTCCATAAATAAGTCTAAGTCCAAAATTAGGTCAAGGTGAAGGTCAAAATGGGGTCAGGAGATACAGGTGTGCAAGTTTGGAAGCTTTGTAGCAAGCCATAATGATGCTAGAAGAAACGGTCAATTTGGGTTAACCAGGACGGACGAACGGACGGACGGACAGGTGAATCACTATATGCCTCCTGATCTATCGATACGGGGGCATAAACATCAAAGGGCCATATCAACCTTAAAATTGAGCCATCCAACGAGTGCTGACAATATGTACAAATAGACTTGGTACTGATCATTCATAAAATGTTTCGTTAAAATCCGACCAATAGTTACAGAAAAATAGCGCAGACAAAATTTATATGTGTAAACAAGACTGCGTTCAATAAACGCTTATGCCCCCTGTGGAAGCCTTGTCCATAAATAAGTCTAAGTCCAAAATTAGGTCAAGGTGAAGGCCAAAATGGGGTCAGGTGATACAGGTGTGTGGAGAGTGTTCATATACAACATCCATGCAAGTTTGGAAGCTTTGTAGCAAGCCATAATGATGCTAGAAGAAACGGTCAATTTGGGTTAACCAGGACGGACGGACGGACGGACGGACGGACGGACGGACGGATGAACGACCGACCGGACGGACGGACAGGTGAATCACTATATGCCTCCCGATCTATCGATACGGGGGCATAAAAACAAAGGGCCATACCTACCTTAAAATTGAGCCGACCAACGAGTGCCGACATTATGCACAACTAGACTTGGTACTGATCATTCATACAAGTTTTGTTAAAATCCGACCAATGGTTATATAGAAATAGTGCGGACAAAACTATATGGACCAACCTACCAACGAACCTCAAGCATGACTCATATATAGCCCCATATACTATGTATCTGGGGGTATAATATATAATAATTAAATGATGGCACGAGGTAGAGTTATGGATCTCGTGCACTGCACATTGGCCAATTATAAGAAACATGCATACTAACTTTCGAGCCATTCATACTTATGACCCAAACAAGAAATGCTTATAAAATCAATTAAAGTTAAATAATTCAAAAATGCCACAAGGTAGAGTTATGGTTCTTGTGCACTGCACTTCGACTAATTGCAAGACACAAGCATAGCAAGCAGGGCCCCTGCTACCGCTCATCAATTTAGCCATTTGCTAAAGATTTGCAAATTTGGCTAAAACTTTTGCTAATTGGCGAAAATGTTGGCGAAAATGTTGGCGAACGCATATTTTTTCCGATTAAATTTCAATGATATAAGCGGTACAGACCGTTGCTTAATTTGTGTACACAAGCACCACGCTAAAGCCGTGAAAATCGATAACCAGTCTTGAATAAAGCAAGGTTACGGCCGTACGTGTCAGCTGTCAAAACAAATTGATTGGGAAATTAATTGAGGGATTAACGGCTATTAAATGGGTGACATCATAGATGTTCCGTTTGAAATTCGCCGACAACAAAACATCGACACACAAGGTATAATGGATGAATGACTGTTTGGTGACGCTTGCGGCAATTTTTTGGTAAGTTAAATGTGTCAAGCGTTTTATCCTGTTGATAAAATACGTGTTGGAAAATAATTGATTGTAAATTAAATACATGTTATTGTATATTGATTATTAATCATCTCAGCGTAAAAACAATTGTTATGATATTTGTTTGACGAGTTTTTGCCGAGCATCGAAAATAAAGGGGTCCATATTTTATTTTAAATCATGTTAAAAATTGACAGCAAGAGAGCATGATTATGATGATTTTATTAGCTGCTACTCAATATAAACACGTAATTAGTCATTGGTGGTACCTTGTCAGTGCCAGTATGAAATGAATTGGATTGAACAATATGGCTTCTTGTAAGAATGTTGACTTTAAAAGATCATTGGATTCTGAGGAATTAATTAGATATTACATTGTCTATATTAACAAGAGGGCCCAAAGGGCCCTAGGTCGCTCACCTGTCGAATTTAACCTAGATTTTGTTAAGATGATCATTGTGACCAAGTTTTATACAGATTAGGCAAATATTGTGACCTCTAGTGACTACAAAAGGTTTTTATATGATTTGACCTAATGACCTAGTTTTTGACCCAAGATAAACCAATATCGGACTTGATTTTGTTGAGATGATCATTGTGACCAAGTTTCGTAAAGATCAGGCCAAAACTGTGACCTCTAGTGATTACACAAGGTTTTTCTATTATTTGACCTTGTGACCTAGTTTTTGACCCCAGATGACCCAATATCAAACTTGATCTAGATTTTTTTGAGATGATCATTGTGATCGAGTTTCATAAAGATTAGACCAAAATTGTGACCTCTAGTGACTACGCAAGGTATTTCTATGATTTGACTTGTGACCTAGTTTTTGACCCCAGATGACCCATTATCGAACTCAACCTAGATTTTGTTGTTATGATCATTGTGACTAAATTTCGTAAAGATCAGGCCAAAACTGGGACCTCTAGTGACTACACAAGGTTTTTCTATGATTTGATCTTGTGACCTAGTTTTTGACCCCGGATGACCCAATATCAAACTTGACCTAGATTTGGTTGTGTAGATCATTGTGACAAAGTTTCGTAAAGATTATGCTAAAACTGTGACCTCTAGTGACTACACAAGGTTTTTCTATGATTTGACCTTGTGACCTAGTTTTTGACCCCAGATGACCCATTATCGAACTTGACCTAGATTTTATTGCGATGATCATTGTGACCAAGTCTCATAAAGATCAGACCAAAATTGTGACCTCTAGTGACTACACAAGGTTTATCTATGATTTGACCTTGTGACCTAGTTTTTGATCCCGGATGACCCAATATCGAACTTCACCTAGATTTTGTTGAGATGATAATTGTGACCAAGTTTCATAAAGACTATGTCAAAATTGTGACCTCTAGTGACTACACAAGGTTTTTCTATGATTTGACCTTGTGACCTAGTTTTTGACCCCAGATGACCCATTATCGAACTTGACCTAGATTTTATTGCGATGATCATTGTGACCAAGTCTCATAAAGATCAGACCAAAATTGTGACCTCTAGTGACTACACAAGGTTTATCTATGATTTGACCTTGTGACCTAGTTTTTGATCCCGGATGACCCAATATCGAACTTCACCTAGATTTTGTTGAGATGATAATTGTGACCAAGTTTCATAAAGACTATGTCAAAATTGTGACCTCTAGTGACTACACAAGGTTTTTCTATGATTTGACCTTGTGACCTAGTTTTTGACCCCTGATGACCCAATATCGAACTTGACCTAGATTCTGTTGAGATGATCATTGTGACCAAGTTTCATAAATATTAGACCAAAATTGTGACCTCTAGTGACTACACAAGGTTTATCTATGATTTGACCTTGTGACCTAGTTTTTGACCCCGGATGACCCAATATCGAACTTGACCTAGATTTTGTTAGAATGATCATTGTGATAAAGTTTCATAAAGATTAAGTCAAAATTGTGACCTCTAGTGACTACACAAGGTTTTTCTATGATTTGACCTAGTGACCTAGTTTTTGACCCCAGATTACCCAATATCGAACTTGGCCTAGATTTTGTTAAGATAATCATTGTGACCAAGTTTCATAAAGATTAGGTTAAAATTGTGACCTCTAGTGTCTACACAAGCCAATTGTTGACGGACGACGGACGGACGGACAGACGGACGATGGACGAAGAGTGATCACAAAAGCTTATCTGTCACTTTGTGACAGGTGAGCTAAAAAGGCAGTAATTTTCATTCCGTAAATGTCAGTGAAGAGATTTTTCAAGGGAGGTACAAATTCGTCTGTAAGGCTTAGGGAGTCAGAATTCAGGTTCAACGAGGGGACCTATCTTATAAGCGTAATTCTACATGAATTATTTATAAAATCTTGGTTTTCTTGCCATAACAATCGTATTTATAGTAGAATATATTTAGAGTATTTTACAATTGCATATATAGGCACGTTTCGTGTGAACGGATAAATGATACAAGAGGGCCCAAAGGGCCCTAGGTCGCTCACCTGTCGAACTTGACCTAGATTTTGTAGAGATGATCATTGTGATCAAGTTTCATACAGATAAGGCCAATATTGTGACCTCTAGTGACTACACAAGGTTTTTATATGATTGGAATTAATGACCTAGTTTTTGACCCCAGATAAACCAATATCAAACTTGGCCTAGATTTTGTTGAGATGATCATTGTGACCAAGTTTCATAAAGAGAAGGTCGACATTGTGACCTCTAGTGACTACACAAGGTTTTTCTATGATTTGACCTTGTGACCTAGTTTTTGACCCCGGATGACCCAATATCGAACTTGACCTAGATTTTGTCGAGATGATCATTGTGACCAAGTTTCATAAAGATTAAGTCAAAATTATGACCTCTAGTGACTACACAAGCTTTTTCTATGATTTGACCTTGTGACCTAGTTTTTGACCTCGGATGACCCAATATCGAACTTGACCTAGATTTTGTCGAGATAATCATTGTGACCAAGTTTCATAAAGATTAGGCTAAAATTGTGACCTCTAGTGTCTACACAAGCCAATTGTTGACGGACGGACGACCGACGGACGGACGACGGACGGACGACGGACGGACGACGGACGAAGAGTGATCACAAAAGCTCACTCTGTCACTTTGTGACAGGTGAGCTAAAAAGTAGCAACATCTAGACCTAGCTAGGCTACACTGATGACAATCTACATCAGATTGAAAAGTGGAAATCTGCTTTGCACTTTGTATTCATGGTTCTTTTTTTCTCTTTTCAGGGCTTGAACTTGATCAGTTTGAACGTGACGTCCCAACAGACGTGGATTACAGACATTGTATAGACAGATGTTATATGATGAACATTCCAGTCTCCAAAATTAGGACTTTGAAAGTTGAAGATCCATTACTTAGAATAATGTTAGAAGATACGTCTTTGATTACAATTGAAGTGAATGATAGTTGAACAGTATAGCCGAGTGATATGTGTTACTATTCATTTGTTAATTGAACTGCATTATTTAATATTTTATCTGAGTATAAATTGATATGTAGCCTAAGTTAAAACTTTAATAAGTTTAAACTTTAATAAAGCTCAATCAAAGCAAGATATTTGTTAATTATTTCATGTTTATACACTCGATATAAACAATGATAAGTTAATACAACAATCTGGCTCGAGTTGGCTCAAGGTGGCTTAAGAGTGGATACAACTTTTCTCAATTGGCTAATGTGGTGGCTACAAGTTAACAAGAGGATCATAGATCCTGGGGCGCTCACCTGCTAAACATGGCAAAACTTTTTAACTTGACCTTAAGGTCATCAAGATAAACATATTGACTAAACTTGATGAAGGTTAAAGCAAAACTGAGGTCTCCAGAGTGTTAACAAGGTTTTGCGACCAAGGATCTATGATCCTCTTGTTTTTTATCTTTTTGTTACTCGACATTCTTAAGCAAAAAATCCACAGAAGGGAAAAAAATAAAAACTCCAAAATGTATAGTTATGACACTTTTGGTGGTGGACTAACTTCACTTAAAGTCAATGACAGTCAACAACAGTGATAGTTTTCAAGAAAATAGACAATTTATCGTAAGACTGGTACACTGACAGGTATCATTGATAAAGAATTTGAAATCATTTTTTTTTCAGAAATTATTTACATGTTTCATAAATATAGATTTCTGGTGACATTTTTTCAACACTAAGTCAAAGTGTGCAGTTACATGTACCTGTGGTATAGTTGTGAATGAAAACACTATTCCAGGTAATCAGATTTGTGTCATTGTATAAATTGTGTATTATATATTGATGTTCTCATGGGCAATGTGGCCTTTTGAATTTGAAATAAACTTCTTCTATCAAAAATAGAATGATAAAAATTTATACAAGAGGGCCCAAAGGGCCCTAGGTCGCTCACCTGTCGTACTAGTGCATGGTGATCCTACACATTTTCTGAATAAAATTTAAGGAAATTCAGCCTCTATTGCAAGTTTTTGTATGATTTGACCATGTGACCTAGCGTTTGACCTCAGATGACTTAAATAATATCAAACTTAACCTAGATTGTGTTGAGATGATTATTAGGACCAAATTTCATAAAGATTAAGTCGAAATTGTAACCTCTGGTGACTACACAGGGTTTTTCTATGATCTGACCTATAATTTAAACAAAATATTTCCTCCATATAACTGTACAAATACATGCTATAAAGACAGAACAATACCTTAACACTTAAAAAAATAATTATGGTTCCAGTGGGGTTTGAACCCACGACCCTCAGGAAAATGTCAATTGACATTGTGACCTTGTTTTTGACGCCAGATGACCCAAAATCGAATTTGGCCTAGATTTTGTTGACAGGATCATTGTGACAAAGTTTCATAAAGATTTAGTTGAAATTGTAACCTCTGGTGACTGACTACACAAGGTTTTTCTATGATTTGACCTTTATTTTAAACAAAATATTTTGGAATATTTTTCCTCCATATAACTGTACAAATACATGCTATAAAGACAAAACAATACCTAAACACTTAAAAAAATAAGAATTAAAAATTATGGTTCCAGTGGGGGTTGAACCCACGACCATCAGGAAAATGTACAAATACATGCTATAAAGACAAAACAATACCTAAACACTTAAAAAAATAAAAATAAAAAATAAAAATTATGGTTCCAGTGGGGGTTGAACCCACGACCATCAGGAAAATGTACAAATACATGCTATAAAGACAAAACAATACCTAAACACTGAAAAAAATAAAAATTATGGTTCCAGTGGGGGTTGAACCCACGACCATCAGGAAAATGTACAAATACATGTTATAAAGAAAACAATACCTAAACATTTAAAAAAAAAAATTAAAAAAAAAAAATTATGGTTCCAGTGGGGGTTGAACCCACGACCATCAGGAAAATGTACAAATAAATGCTTTACAGACAAAACAATACCTAAACACTAAAAAAAAAAAATAAAAAAAAAAAATTATGGTTCCAGTGGGGGTTGAACCCACGACCATCAGGACAATGTACAAATAAATGCTTTACAGACAAAACAATACCTAAACACTCCAAAAAAAAAAAAAAAAATTATGGTTCCAGTGGGGTTTGAACCCACGACCCTCAGGAAAATGTCTACGCTCCGTACAGCGCTTTGATTTCCACTTAACCATTACAATTCACACCCTGCTATAGAATACTAGAATATTTTGATATGTGACCTTTACAAAACTGCTTTGAACCCTGATACACATTTTCATTGGTTGATGAAAGTTTATTGTATGTATAGAGAGTAGAGAGTTACAGCAGAGAGTTAAGTGACCATGAAGACTACATGTTGAAAGGTTTAAAACAAGGTTTTTTCTATAATTTGACCTAGTGAGCTAGTTTTTGACCTCAGATGACCCAATATCGAACTTGGCCTAGATTTTGTTGAGATGATCATTGTGACCAAGTTTCATAAAGATTAGGCCAAAATTGTGACCTCTAGAGAGGACACAACCCAATTGTTGACGGACGGACAGACGGACGGACGGACGGACGGACGGACGGACGAAGTGTGATCACAAAAGCTCACTCTGTCACTTTGTGACAGGTGAGCTAAAAACAAGTGCATATACAGTATAACCTCCGTAGAGCGACATCCGGCGGCGACAGAAAAAACTGCCGCTCTGCGGAGGTGTCGCTCTGTAGAGGTTGATTGTTTCAGAATGCCGTTCATAGACTATTGAGTGTACATACCGTAAAATCCATGTAAAAGTCGCGGTCGTGTATTGCACGCAGGTAAAAAATGAGAGGAGAATCAGGAAAAAAAATTTGAAGGAAATCGAGCAATAATTGTGAAAATACGAGTAAAAACAGTTAAAAAAACGTATGTTCGTCCGCCATTTTCGTAGTTTCGGCGCGCCGTGAAAATTACCAAATTGTGATAATTACAGTACAGCTCGCGCGACTTTTGCCTAACATGACGCATCACCGCGAATGGGGTAGGAGTGATTTTCCACTTGCATCACCCAAGATCACCGCGATGCGTGAACATGAGTGAAATCACGATGTCGCTCGGAGTGAAATTGCCCTCGCGTTATCGGGCTTGATCGCGGAAATGAGCGACGGGGAAATCACCGCGATTCACCGTGATCACTGCGAATCGCGGTGATTTCGTTTTGATACAGGTAAGTACATTGTATATGAAGAGAATCTTCTGAATTGGCATTGAATTATTCTCGATTTCGCGTCCATTCCGGACAGTGAAAATAGTCAGATGGTTTTTCATGTGCTAATTACATGTACATTTGTGTTTCACGCATTTTCGGTAACAAAATTGAGTGCTAATTGCATTACTCGTGAACAGCGGCACTGCTTCTTGTTTGTTTATATTAATTATTTCCGACACGTATTGAAGTGCAAATTAGAATGTGGTGAAATTGTACTTACATAATAATTACATAAGTCCATTAATTAATTCCTTAAAAAAATCCTAGTTTTCTCGTAAATAACACTAAAAATAACCATGTCAACATTTAGTTGTTTGACACGTACGCATGTCCGACTATAGGCGTATAAATCTGGGTAAATTTCCATTGCACCTGTTAACCCATTTCGATCTTTGGGCGTGGCGAGTCTCTTTGACGTCGGCTTGTGGTCTTATATCGGCACACATAAAACGTCATCGGCGGCAACTTCAAACGACTAGTCTACTAATGCAAGACGTCGTTTGTAAACTTTATTCACGTGATTGTCTGTGCGGTGCAATTGAAGACGTGCTAGGGAGGATATTAAAGAAAAAAATGCCACTCTGTGGAGGTCGGTTGTTTTAGACCACATGGTATTCACGCAAATTATGTTTATGTATTGTTCAAGATCTGGGGTGTGCAGTCCCAAGCTGGGTCGAACTTGTATGGAATGAGGAACAACAGAACACAAGTGTTGAATTGAAAATGGGCATTTATTTGGAAAATGCCATAAAACCATAAGATAAAGCAAACTATTTGTTTATGTTCTAAAATGACATAACTGGGCGAACAATAAACGCCCTGGGCGAACAATAAACGCCTAAAACCATAAGATAAAGCAAACTATTTGTTTATGTTCTAAAATGACATAACTGGGCGAACAATAAACGCAACAAACATATACATATCGATATATCTAACAAAAGCATATACATTAACAACAATGTATGACAAAGTGTTGGTAATTGTGAATTCATAAATGACAGATACCTGTAACACATAGTTTAAAATTAAAAAATCTAGCAATGAAAAAGTACAATTTAACTTGAGGAGGAGGCGTTGGAGGAGGTGGATAAAAATGTGAATTCGCTGGGGTTCTACCCATGCGAAAAATAATGGAAGCAATGATTATAAAGCTCATTGATTGGTTAGGCTAGGTCATGTGACATAGCGGTCTCAAAAAATAGCGTAGCGCTAAAATCCCGTACTGGTCGAACCTGACCGTACTTGGTCATAAATGTAGTAAACTGCTTTCCAATGACATAAAGACTTTTATGTGTCCATAAAATGTTATTTATGTATTGTTCAAGATCTGGGGTGTGCAGTCCCAAGCTGGGTCGAACTTGTATGGAATGAGGAACAACAGAACACAAGTGTTGAATTGAAAATGGGCATTTATTTGGAAAATGCCATAAAACCATAAGATAAAGCAAACTATTTGTTTATGTTCTAAAATGACATAACTGGGCGAACAATAAACGCCAAAAGGAGACACCGTAGGAGGCGACACCGCCCAGTGAGAAATATGTTTGTGTGTGCAATTGTGTATATGAGATATCAGGTACTCGCACACACATAAAAACTGTAAAGTCTGTCGTTTAAAGACAGTTGACTGTACATAACCACAATTTTATAAATTGCTGTCGATTGAAACGTGGCGATTATTGAATTAAGATCGCTAAACAAAAATACGTTAAGTTTACGAGTTGTATTTTTAGATCTTTGTTAGTATTTATTGCGAACCCTCAACATTAATTTATAAATCGAGTCCACAATATTTTTACGCACATGCCGTAATTAACAAGATGATAAAAACACTCGAACAGGGAAAGCAGCACTCACTAGTACACAGTGGACAGTCAGAAATTAAAAAGCGGTCACTAGGAGACAAGCCTATCCGGCGGGTGAATGGGCGCAAGAAAATTAAAAAAAACAACAAAATAACAAATAAACTTTATTGCAAATCGGCAAACACAAGTACACGCAAGGTGGGTTTTCCAAAGTCCACCCGTCACGGTAGCGACGACTCTGGATGGCAACGCAAAATATGCCACCATGATCCCACCCAAATCCACATAGACTTTAAATTAGGGTGGACAGCCCATATATATATGCTGGCAGTGCGGGAGTTTAGAACTATTGTAAGGCCACAAAAATGCTTCAGTGTTAAAACCCACCACAAAATTTCGTAAAGAATTATTTTATTTTTCAGTCCCAACCTATGTATTCCTTACTAAAATTTGCGACAGAAGCAGGTACTCGTTTGTACAATCCATAGCAACGGCGTTACGTATACGTTCGCCCATAGCAACGTATACGGCAGCCTACGTGCGTAGATGTACGAGCGAGAAAATGGTGAAGTATTAATAAAACGGGTGCAGGTTATGAAATAAATTATGAAAACATTAATTGAACGTATGTAGTCAACAAATAGCAGGATGTGGATGTTGACAAAAACGCAATTATAACTCACCATGCCCTTACTATTCCGATCAAAGACAGTCGTACCGACATTGTAACTTCAGAAGTCGCCGACAATCGGTAGATGAATAATACTCAGACGCTGCCGACCTTTATCGGGCAAAAGAAACTGTTGTGAACTGACATCAAAGATATCGTAGCCGATGCACATTCGAATTTTGACTGTTATGCGAATATTTGCACGCTTTGACTCAATTTATAGAAACATATTGAAATCATCGCTCATTTATAATCTGTTAATCAGTGTTAGTGTAATAATTCATGATTATTATAAATATATTGCATTGATAAAACACATGTGTAACAATAATGGATTAGATCTAATATTTGAAGGTAATTCAACTCTCCTTGTCTCAATTCAAAGTCGGTTCGACCGCGTATTTTCAGGTATAATTCCGTAGTCTCGCCGTTTTTGACTAGTTGTCACAATAATGCGATGTACCAACAATATAGCATCCTGGAAAATAGTAATTGGTCACACTAAATTATAAATTAATCAAAATATACAGGCACTTGCGCACGCAGTTAACTACATTAAATTACATGTACAATTTGGTCGCTGTTTACGTCATCCGTCTATTTACAGAAAATAGAGTCTAGTTTTTCGAAAATGAGTCCACCTAGTTCACTTGACCTCAATATTTTCCCCAGTTTGAGGGTCGTCGGTTTTGTAAACCAGAAGATATAAAAGAAGTGGCCTTAGATGTTTATAATTGCTATACATGGTTACGCATTTTAATATTCTCCGAACCGAACTTTTAATATTCTCCCAACTGAACTTGACAAATGAAAACACAGCGACATATCGAGTGTAATTGTGTTACTTGGTGTCTTGGAAATACTATTATAAGTAGGCCTACGTGTAAAATATGTTAGAAAAAAGTATTAAAATATATAATTCCAAATAAACTCTATTGCGTCATATTGCTCGCTTAGTACACGTGCGACATCGTGAGTAATAGGTAATTGGCATATGCCGACGTCTGGTCAGTTGGTAATTTTAAACGATGTGATAATCATTAAGACGTGTGTACATGGATTTGTTTTCCTTAACGGATGGATAACGTGTTTTGATATGACATTCCCAATTGTTAATAACGACTTGGATATAAAATTTGGAGCTAAATGCATCTCACCAAGTACATGTATGTAAGTACGGTGTTATTGTGTAATTACCGTCGAGAAAAAAATATTTACTAACGATTTCTAAATATTTTCTACTGCACATGTACATCAATTCAAACATTACAGTAGAACTTACCTGTATCGAGTGGATTCACCGCGAATCACCGACATTCACCGCGTTATATCGGCATCACGCTTCGCGGCGGTCGCGGTGACGGGTGATTGACTGACGAGTGGAATCACTCGGAAAATCGCGGTGATTTTCCACTCCAAGTCAGATTTGGTCGCAGTGACAAAGTGATTTAGGCAAAAGTCGCGCGAGCTGTACTGTACTAGTTAACTGGTGTCAAAATAAAATATAGGACCACTGCAATTGTTTTTATATATTGACAACCAATATGGTGAATAGTGTTGTTAATATATTGACAACAGAGAAGCATGTTTGTGACATGTGTCAAAAGTGTATGAGTAAGCATTGAAATCTCCACTCTATAATCACAATGGGTCACAACTTTTCAACACAAGTTTGCAAACACCTTCTCAACATCATGTCAACACCTTAAACTTATCAATGGATATTCATAGCCTTGTCAATTAGCAAACATGGCACACATCCAACTCCAAATTGGTAATTAGACTGTTTGCAAAACTTGCTAAGTAGGGCCATTTAGAGTGAAACAGTATTGATTGCTTTTAAAAAAACATTATTTTATTTTCTAAACACTTTCATTAATATTATTTTAGTAAAAATGTATAAATTATCTAGTTATAAATTTTTATATTGATCGTAAATACAACGGTATTAAAATCCACATAATGTACGGAACGGTACGGCACTTAGCCACTACCTAACCAGTACGAATTATTTCCCCTTTATTACAAATGGTGGACTTCATGAAAGTTCATTTTTTACCAATGACTTGGAAAATGGCTATATCATTGTAAAAGACGCATCTAACTTTTGGTTTCGATTCTGGGAGGAAAAATGTGCGTCTTATACATGCAAAAATACGGTAATGACGGTAATTTAAAATTGACGTCGTTTGTTTGTGATTTAGTGCATAAAATTAGATCTACTCGTAGCCGCGCGTTTTGCTATATAATTCTGAGGATTTTTTAATTAAGATCATTGATTAGATACAAAAAATGCGTACAATTCACGGGTCTAGTATTTATTGGTATTAAACGCAACTCTCAACATTATAAACCGAATCCATATTATTTTACGCACATGCCGTATTCAACTGAATTGTTTACTTTCAAGTGTTAAATCTCTATTACGTCATATCGCTCAGTACACAATTTGCACACGTGATCGGTAATTTGTTTACCTCTCGCGTGTAACTTGGTCAGTGCATAATATTATGCTGAAATTGACATGATTAACCATTAACTCGACGTGTACATGAATTTCCTTTCTTATACTGATTGATAAGCGCATATTGATAATTCATTTAAAATTATTAATAACGACTTTGATTAAAAGAAATCGAGTTTAATGCATCTCAGCAAGTGCATGGTATGAACGGTGTTACTGTGTCATGTTGTCGAACTGATCCCAAAGACAGTCGCTAATTTACTAGCGCCCGTGGCTATCGTTACCTGATGAGCGATAATTATTATAATCCACGAAGGTGCGAAAAATAGAAAACAACATCGTATGGAGTTATGTAAACACGTGTGAATATGCCGTTGTAAAAACACACCTGTCGCTTCTCAGAGGTAAACCACACAAAAGGTAAACAATTTTAACGGCCGTTTGCCGCTCTGTGGGGGAAACGGGGGGAAATAAAAGTGCTGCTTCTCGGAGGTTGTCGCTTCTCAGAGGTGCCGTTTCGGGAGGTTATACTGTATTACATTCTAACATGACCAGAGATTTTGCCTATATATACAAAGAACAAACCATAGCGTCGTATATCGGCCGACATACAATGAAAATGACGTCACGTCGTTTTTATGACGTCATGCAGGTAAACAAGTAACGTTAACAACATAGATCTCGCAAAATAACACTGGCTTAATATATAATTCCGAGTTTAAATCATGTTAGAATCAAAATAAAATATTCAAAAGCTGTTGTATACCGGCTGTTATACAATGGTTTGTCGTTAGGCAAAACAATTGTATAACAGCCCGTATACAACGGTTTTTCATAGTTTATTTCTTAATAAAAAGATTTGACAATCATATGCAATTTCATATTTTCAATTTTATATTTTTTGGAAATACCAAAAAATTGGGCAGGAGGGTCCGAATAACGAAAAATAACTCCAAAAAGAGGGCCAAAGGGCCCTAGGTCGCTCACCTGTCATACTAGTGAATGCAAACCCCTATGGTGAACTTACACATTTTCTGAATAAAATTTCAGAAAATTCAGCCTCTATTGCAAGTTTTTTATGATTTGACCATGTGACCTAGCTTTTGACCCCAGATGACTTAATTAATATCAAACTTAACCTAGATTGTGCTGAGATGATCAATAGGACCAAATTTCATAAAGATTAAGTCAAAATTGTGACCTCTGGTGATTACACAGGGTTTTTCTATGATCTGACCTATAATTTAAACAATTTATTTTGGAAAAAATATTTGCCTCCATATAAGTGTACGTACAAATACATACATTAAAGACAAAACATTACCTAAACACTTAAAAAAAATAAAATATTATGCTCCCAGTGGGGTTTGAACCCATGACCCTCAGGAATATGTCAATTGACAATGTGACCTTGTTTTTGACCCCAGTTGACCCAAAATCGAACTTGGCCTAGATTTTGTTGACATGATCATCGTGACAAAGTTTCATAATAGTCCGGCCCGAAATCCCCGAAATTTGACCGAACCTTGCATTGGAGTATAAAGTTTTTTTCTTTGCTGATTTCAGTAGACACAACCTTTCGAATGGAATTTCTGACGGGTGACATTGTGTCACCCTTGAGCATTTTGAGAAAATTGGGGTAAAAGTTCCAAAATATAAACGAAACTGCGAATTTTTGGAATCGGTGAACTACATTGTTATTTATAATCATATTTTATAAGAAATCACATTTATATGTAGTTATTATGTTGCAGTTGAAGACTGCAAAATTTTACTGCCTTGCATTTATGCAGAAGGAGGTATTTTGGGGTAAAACGTTAAAACGTGCATGGAAAAGTGCGAATTTTCGGAATCGGTGGACTAAAACGTCATTAGCCATTATGTTTAGAAAATAATCGCTGTGATAGTTATAAAGTAACTTGCGATGAAGATATTACACACCTTAAGCTAGGCTTTGGTACAAAATGCGGAATTTTGGGGGTAAAACGTTAAAAAGTGCATTTAAAAGTGCATATTTTCGGAATCGGTGTTTAACGTCAATGGCCATTATATTTGGTAAATAATTGCTTTGATAGTATAAAAGTGACTTGCGATGATGATATTTAACACCTTAAACTAGGCTTTGGTACAAAATGTGGAATTTTGGGGGTAAACACTAAAGAATATAACGGAAAGTGCGAATTTTCGGAACTGATAGACTCTGGGAAGAATATATACATTATACGAGTACGTCCCTGGTAGACTTCAATGTCATGGTTCATTTTATTTGGTAATTATAATTGTAATTATTATGATATGATCTATAGTAATGTTTTATTAATGGTATGGTGCAAAATATATAATTTTAGAACAGAAATTACAAAACTGTCACGAAAAGTGTGATTTTTGGGAATATGTTTACTACGCTTTTATAATTAATTTAACTTGATAGTAAATCACTGTGAGTAGTACATATCATCATGCAGTTCAAGTTATCTATCATCCATGCTTTGAGCTGAAGGCGATGTATTTGGGTAAAACATCACTAAAATTATAGGAACATTTTTAATCTACGGACAAGTCAGATTTTACTACATAAAGCCATTTCCGGCCTTATTATTATTTTGTATTACTCATTAAACCAATTTCACCATTATTGAACATACAAGGTACCCATTAGAACCGAATGCATGCATCACAAGTCATGCCCTATAGATTACTTACCACCACTGAGTACAAGCTTGCTAGGCCAAGTAGGGTATTAAAACCAACAGTGAGTCCACCATTCAATATCCTATGAGTACAAACAATCTAAGAACTTCTGAGCTTTGACCGCCATTTAAAAACATGTAAACCTATACATAGCCGTATAAAGTACTCACCACCACCAGCCATTCCTCATCTAATTGGGTACATGCCACTGCTGCTAATTTTATGGTATTGGATATCTTTAATTTTCTGACACAGCATTTCGTTACTCTTTGTGGTACCTGGCTCAGCGATTCCTGGATCTATACTACCTAACCCTGCATGACAGTCACCCCTAGCGCTATCGATATACTATATACTGCTGTGTACAGTCACTCCTCGATAGCCTAGTGGTGGAGCTTTCGCTTAGATGCGGGATGTCCCAGGCTCAATCCCAGACTCAATCCATGGTCATACCAAAGACGATTTAAAATGCTACCATGGAGTAAATTCCTTGCATATATAGATACTTATGGGACGCTGTACTGGTTTCTCTCTCATACCTACGTAGCGATGAATAATACCAAGAATTAGTCATCGAGCGTGATTAATTAATATGAGTTGAAAGAACTTGTTTCACTATCTTACTTACATAAACTACATTTGTATATAGTGTCTATTCCTGGAGCCCACGGGCCACCTGACACTTTTTGGCACATGCATTCTGTGGTACCTAACACTGCTCCATTAGATAGCAAATACTATCAGACACAGTCATTCATAGCTTTATATGCTACCCAATACTGCTTGGGTCTGCCATTAATTTTATTGCTCTACGGGTATGTAACACATCCTTTCCCAGATCCAAAGGATAGCATAGCAATTTATGACCTAAAAGGGTTACCTAATACTGTTGGAAGCATGGCAATGGTTATTTTTGAATTTATAAGGATTATACATTACCTGTCAAGCCATCCCTGGTTGAATATTGCCTGAAAGTGTCATTCCTTACTTCATTACAGCCATTTGTAAATATATAGGGTTTCAAACAGTACATTTGACATTTAAAGTTAAAACGTTACCGAGTTTTGCAGGGCCACTTTCAGAATTTCAGCCGTTCAGCCACCCTTTGACATTCATTGGGCTACCTAAGGATACTTGCGTTTCTGTCTCCCTGTGGAGACTAGTTCTCCTCTGGTATGTGTGCGCCAAAATCGAGATATGGCGTCCAGAAATATCGAATATGCACATCATCACAAGTACCAATTCACACCTTCGTCGAGTGGGCATTGTGGGTTATTCTTGCTCAGAGAAATTAAGCAATGGTACAGAGTGGGATCGAACCCGGGACGTCTCGATCCGTCTCGTGCACCATACCTCTAGGCTATTCCTTTCTTTAATTGGTACCCAACGTAGTTTTGAACTGCTCTTTGTTGCTCTGTGGGGTACTAATTATATAATACACACTTTATTAACTTTATGGGGTACTACTGACTGTCATTGATATGTATGATCCACTGACCAAAAACGTATAGATTATAGGCCAAGGTCATTTATAGAGTTGTTTGTCTGGTCGAAGGCCAGTGGTATGATCGTATGGATTAGTAACCTTGTACTGCTGTGACCAGCCATTCCTTGATCTATTTGGGATGTTCTGACTACCTGGCACAGTTTCGCATTGTTTCTGTGATGTCTTAAACTGTCATTCGAGACTTTATATGGCATTAAACACTGCATAGAATAGCCTTACTATGCTCTATATGATACCTAACACTGCTGTGAACAGGTGTTCCTGGTTCTATGAGGGTGACAAAACACTACCTGTTATACCAGTAGTCGATGCTTCCTAACGGGATAGGATATCAACTACTGCGCATGATGCTGCTATTGATTTATTAGTTTTGGGTACTCAGCACTATGGAGAAGTCATTACTGGCTCTATTAAAATCTATGTTTGCCTTGCACAGCATCATCTCCTGGTCTATAGGGGATAACACATACTAGTTCTGTTGGGCATAGCTTGTAATAGTTGCTATGATGTAACTTACACACAGCTAGAATAGTCATTTCTATGACCTGGAATACATAGCATATAAAGATCTAAGGGCAATAAAGTCTACGGATTCCAAAAATCACTATTTTTCGTTTATATTTTATAACAGTTTATCCCAATATATCATATTTATCTCAATACCATTGCACATATGTTTGATATCTTAAACTCTACATGTTAATAAGTACATGTTGCACTGATTTACGATGAAATAAAACGATAAAAGACTGTGTAGTCTTCCACCTCAAATTCGCCCCTTTTCCTTATATTTTGAAGTTACAATGTATACCCCAAATTATCACATTTGCACAATAGCCAAACTTAAGACGTTTGATATAAAAACTGTAAAGTTATTAACACCATTCATATTGATTAATCACAGAGAAAAGATACATGCCATTGTACCCGGTCTACCTATTCCAAAAAAATGCAGTTTTCCTCCATACATGTACTATTTAATGTTTTACCCCAGAAATACCACATTTTGTACCATAGCTTAGCTTAAGATGATTGATATCTTAATGGCAAGTCACTATAAAATTACCACAGCGATTATTTACAAAATATAATGGCCAGTAACGTTAAATTTCACCGATTCCGAAAATTCGAATTTTTAAATGCACTTTTTAACGTTTTACCCCCAAAATACCACCTTTTTTACCATAGCCTAGCTTAAAGTGTTTAATATCTTCATCACAAGGCACTATAAAACTATCACAGCGATTATTAACCAAATATAATGGCTAATGACGTTATAGTCCACCGATTCCGAAAATTCGCACTTTTCCATGCACTTTTTAACGTTTTACCCCAAAATACCCCCTTTTGCAAAAATGCACGGCAGTAAAATTTTGCAGTCTTCAACTGCAACGTAATAACTACATATAAATGTGATTTCTTATAAAATATGTTAAAAAATAACAATGTAGTTCACTGATTCCAAAAATTCGCAGTTTCGTTTATATTTTGGAACTTTTACCCCAATTATCTCAAAATGCTCAAGGGTGACACAATGTCACCCGTCAGAAATTCTATTCGAAAGGTCTTGTCTACTGAAATCAGCAAAGAAAAAAACTTTATACTCCAATGCAAGGTATATTGGGTTTGGGGCCGGACTAATAAAGATTAAGTTGAAATTGTAACCTATGGTGACTACACAAGGTATTTCTATGATTTGACCTATAATTTAAACAAAATATTTTTGAAAAAATATTTTCCGCCATATAACTGTACAAATACATGCTATAAATACAAAACAATACCTAAACACTTAAAAAAAAAAAAAAAAAAAAAATTATGGTTCCAGTGGGGTTTGAACCCACGGCCCTCAGGAAAATGTCAATTGTTTTTGTGAGTTTTATAATTCGAACCTTACCTAGATTTTGTTGACATGATCATTGTGGCCAAGTTTCTTAAAGATTTATTAAAAATATGACCTTCAGTGACTACACAAAGTTTTTCTATTGTTTGACCTTGTGACCTAGTTTTTTACACCGGATGACCCAATATCGAACTTCACCTAGATTTTGTTGAGGTAATCATTGTGACCTAGTTTCATAAAGATTCAACCAAAATTGTGACATCTAGTGACTACACAAGGTTTTTCTATTAATTGACCTTGTGACCTAGTTTTTGACCCTAGATGACCTTATATCGAACTTCACCTAGATTTTATAGAGATGATCATTGTGGCCAAGTTTCATAAAGATTAAGTCAAAATTGTGAGCTCTAGTGACTACACAAGGTTGTTCTAGGCCTTGACCTAGTGACCTAGTTTTTTACCCCAGATGACCCAATATCGAACTTGGCCTAGATTTTGTTGAGATGATCATTGTGACCAATTTTCATAAAGATTAGGCTAAAATTGTGACCTCTAGTGAATAAGGCCTCGATATAAGGACAAGCTGAAATATGTTACCTCTAGTGTCTACACAAGCCAATTGTTGACAGACGGACGAAGAGTGATCACAAAATCACCAGTAGGGGACTAATTATAGTTAGTTAAACATAAAACTTAGGTTGGGTATTAAATTTGTGATTTTCCCAATTTTGATGAAATCGCTGGAATAATTCCCAAGGCCCAAAGCCATTGACTATGGTCCCAAAATAGGGGGAAAACACGGCAATATATTCCTACTTCTTCCGAATGTGTAAAAGTAAGGAACAAACCTGTGTGAACTTGTAAATGTCTCTCACAGTCTTCTTTCACAGCGTACTGTACACCACAGATATTACACGCATACACAAAGTTACCATCACTTTCATTATCCATAGCCTGCTCCTCCATAGTGTTACTCTTCACCTCAACTGGTTCCGGGCTTGGCGCTTCATTTACTTCCTCTGTAGCTGCTACGTAACTTTCAGGCTGGGTACCGTCTGTGTTTAAGATGTTACTGGCACTGCTGTCAATTTCAAGATGTTTGTTCAATGCTTTTTCGTCGTCCTTTGGAATAATATCTCCAGGAAGATAAACACCCCCAATTTTTAAATCTGACGATCCATACATCATGTCACGTTGCTTTTTAAGCTTTCTTTCCTAAAAAAACAAGTTTTACAAGCAAATTCGTAACTACAGGTTATTAGGGGTGACTATTGAGTCCAATTTTGACTATTGCAATACTAAGGCTATTGCTGAAAGTACAATTGCGATACAATTGCATTGCTGGAAACTATTGCGATACTAGTGCAATAGTTATTGCCAAGATTTGAAAACCAGAGATTAACTTGTAAATGCACATTTGCACTAGGGCCGAGTATCGATCAAAATGATCGATACAATATTTGTATCGATACGGAATGATTGATATCTGATATATCGTTTGATATTTTATACCTATGAAATAACAAGAGGGCCCAAAGGGCCCTAGGTCGCTCACCTGTCGAACTTGACCTAGATTTTGTAGAGATGATCATTGTGACCAAGTTTCATACAGATAAGGCCAATATTTTGACCTCTAGTGACTACACAAGGTTTTTATATGATTTGACTTAATGACCTAGTTTTTGACCCCAGATAAACCAATATCAAACTTGGCCTAGATTTTGTTGAGATGATCATTGTGACCAAGTTTCATAAAGATAAGGTCGACATTGTGACCTCTAGTGACTGCACAAAGTTTTTCTATTATTTGACATTGTGACCTAGTTTTTGACCCCAGATGACCCAATATCAAACTTGACCTAGATTTTGTTGAGATGACCATTGTGACCAAGTTTCATAAAAATTGAGTCAAAATTGTGACCTCTAGTGACTACACAAGGTTTTTCTATGATTTGGCCTAGTGACCTAGTTTTTGACCCCAGATGACCCCATATCAAACTTGGCCTAGATTTTGTTGAGATGATCATTGTGACCAAGTTTCATAAATATTAGACCAAAATTGTGACCTCTAGTGACTACACAAGGTTTTTCTATGATTTGACCTTGTGACCTAGTTTTTAACCCCTTATGACCAAATATCGAACTGAACCTAGATTTTGTCGAGATGATCATTGTGACAAAGTTTCATAAAGATTAAGTCAAAATTGTGACCTCTAGTGACTACACAAGGTTTTTCTATGATTTGACCTTGTGACCTAGTTTTTGACCCTGGAAGACCCAATATCGAACTTGACCTAGATTTTGTCGAGATGATCATTGTGACCAAGTTTCATAAAGATTAAGTCAAAATTGTGACCTCTAGTGACTACACAAGGTTTTTCAATGATTTGACCTTGTGACCTAGTTTTTGACCCCGGATGACCCAATATCGAACTTGACCTAGATTTTGTCGAGATGATCATTGTGACCAAGTTTCATAAAGATTAAGTCAAAATTGTGACCTCTAGTGACTACACAAGGTTTTTCTATGATTTGACCTAGTGAACTAGTTTTTGACCCCAGATGACCCAATATCGAACTTGACCTAGATTTTGTTGAGATGATCATTGTGACCAAGTTTCATAAAGATTAGGCTAAAATTGTGATCTCTAGTGTCTACACAAGCCAATTGTTGACGGACGGACGACGGACGGACGACGGACGGACGACGGACGACGGACGACGGACGAAGAGTGATCACAAAAGCTCACTCTGTCACTTTGTGACAGGTGAGCTAAAAACAGAGAACCATTTCCTATCTGTTGGATATTAGACTTATTTATCAAAGTAACATTTTTCAAGGCAAATAATTGGTGGGGCTATATGTTGGGCTTACTCAACCCTAATTTGCACTGTGCAAGAAATCACATTGTTGTACAACATACTTATCTTCTATTTGTGGAACTGATTTGAAATGAATTGGACAGAACTAGATTAACGCAATGTAACTAAATACTGCAACATACAAGTTGAACAATTGCGATATTGGTCCTTAGTAGCAGTTTTTATTAGAAAATTAGTTTTTTCAATGAGAACGAAAGTTGTTCTAAATTAATAATTAACTATTTTTATAAACAAGAGGGCCCAAAGGGCCATAGGTCGCTCACCTGTCCTAGTAGTTCATGCAGACCCCCTAATGATAGCCTCTATTGCATGTACCAGGATTTCATATTGTCTTATAAAGCCACCTTGTAATTTAATCACATAGACCAAATAGCATATTAAAGTTTAAGCCAAGTTTTGTCTATGATTTGACCTAATGAGCTAGTTTATGACCCTAGATGATCCAATATCGAACTTCACCTAGATTTTGTTGATATGATCATTGTGACAAACTTTCATAAACATAAGGCCAACAATGAGACCTCCAGAGACTGCACAAGGTTTTTCTAGGATTTGAAATTGTGACCTAGTTTTTTACCCCAGATGACCCAATATCGAACTTGGCCTAGATTATGTTAAGATGATCATTGTGACTAAGTATTATAAATACTAGGTCTTAATTGTGACCTCTAGTCACAATGCAAGGTTTTTCATTGATTTGACCTTGTGACCTATTTTCTGACCCTGGATGACCCAATATCAAACTTGACCTAGATTTTGTTGACATGATCATTGTGACAAAGTTTCATTAAGATTGGGTTAAAATTGTGCCCTCTAGTGACTACGCAAGGCTTATCTATATTTTGACCTTGTGACCTTGTTTTAGACTCCAAATGACCCAATTTCGATTTTAGCCTAGATTTTGTTGACATGATCATTGTGACAAAGTCTCATTAAGATTAGGTTCAAATGGTGACCTCTAGTGACTACGCCAAGTTTTTCTATTATTTGACCTTGTGACCTAGTTGTTTACCCCAGATGACCCAATATTGAACTAGAACTAGATTTTATTGACATGATCAATCGGAAAAAGTTTCAAAAAGATTAAGTCAAAATTGTGACCTCTACTGACTAAACAAGGTTTTTCTATGATTTGACCTTGTGACAAAGTTTTTGACCCGGTGTAACAGGCCCCGTCTTCCCCCAGTCAGTTTTATCCCCCGGGGATAAACCGGGCCGGCCCAGTTTATCCCCCGGGGAAGAAGAGGCCTAGTCAGTTTTATCCCCTGCCAGGCCTCTTTTTCCCCCACCACAGGCCTATTCTTCCCCCACCTAAAAATTATGATTTTTTTTGTTATGGAGATGGGGAAAAAGAGGCCTTGTCTATTTTATCCCCCACCTGAGCATAATTATCATGGAGATGGGGGAAGGAATAGACTGGTCAAATTGATCAATAATTAATACAGAGGTGGGGGAATAAGAGACCTTGTCTATTTTATCCCCCACCTGACTATAATTAATACAGAGGTGGGGGGAGAAGAGGCCTAGTCTACTTTATCCCCCACCTGATTTTCTAAATACAGAGGTGGGGGGAGAAGAGGCCTAGTCTATTTTATCCCCCACCTGACTATAATTAATACAGAGAGGGGGGAAGAAGAGGCCTAGTCTACTTTATCACCCGCCTAACTATTCTTAATACAGGGATGGGGGAAGAAGAGGCCTAGTCTACTTTATCCCCATCCTAATTATTCTTAATACAGAGATGGGGGAAGAAGAGGCCTAGTCTACTTTATCCCCCGCCTAACTATTCTTAATTCAGAGGTGGGGGAAGAAGAGGCCTAGTCTACTTCATCCCCCACCTAACTATTCTTAATACAGAGATGGGGGAAGAAGAGGCCTAGTCTACTTTATCCCCCACCTAACTATTCTTATTACAGAGATGGGGGAAGAAGAGGCCTAGTCTATTTTATCCCCCACCTGACTATAATTAATACAAAGGAGGGGGAAGAAGAGGCCTAGTCTACTTTATCCCCCACCTGACTATAATTAATACAGAGGTGGGGGAAGAAGAGGCCTAGTCTACTTTATCCCCCCACCTAATTATTCTTAATACAGAGATGGGGGAAGAAGAGGCCTAGTCTACTTTATCCCCCACCTAATTATTCTTAATACAGAGATGGGGGAAGAAGAGGCCTAGACTACACAAAGTTTTTCTATTGTTGACCTTGTGACCTAGTTTTTGACCCCGGATGACCCAATATGGAACTTGACCTAGAATTTGTTGAGATGATCATTGTGACCTAGTTTCGTAAAGATTAAGTAAAATTTTGACCTCTACCGACTACACAAGGTTTTTCTATGAGTTGACCTTGTGACCTAGTTTTTGACGCCAAATGACCCATTATCGAACTTGACCTAGATTTGGTTAAGATGATCATTGTGACCTAGTTTCATAAAGAATAAGTTAAAATTTTGACCTCTACAAACTCCACAAGGTTTTTCTATGACTTAACCTTGTGACCTAGTTTTTGACCCCGGATGACCACATATCGAAATTGACCTAGAATTTGATGAGATGATTATTATGACCTAGTTTCATAAAGCTTAGGCCAATATTGTGACCTCTAGTTTCTATACAAGTTTACTTGTGGACGGACGGACAACTAGTGATCACAAAAGCTCACTATGTCTGTTGTGACAGGTGAGCTAAACAAGAGGGCCATTGGCCCTAAAGTGCTCACCTGATGACTAGCTGTTTAGGCAGAATCTGTATTTGTTATGATATGACCTTAATATTTTATTAAGATTATACAGAGACAAACATTGTGACCAAGTTTCATAAAGATTAGGTAAAAATGTGACCTCAAGAGTGTGAACAAGGGTTTTCTTCAATGTGACCTGGTGACCTAGTTTTTTACCACATATGACCCAGTTGCAAACTTGACCTAGATTTTATAGAGATATACACTGTAACAAAGTTTCATGAAGATTAGGTAAAAATGTTTCCTATAGAGTGTTAACAAGGTTTTTCTTTGATGTGACCTAGTAGTGATGGGACATCGGTTGCAAATAACTTCCGATGCGATTTTTCCGATTAATAATCGGCAGGACAGTGACTGAATACGCAGTGTGCT
Organism: Spisula solida; assembly: GCA_947247005.1. Taxonomy (NCBI): domain Eukaryota; kingdom Metazoa; phylum Mollusca; class Bivalvia; order Venerida; family Mactridae; genus Spisula; species Spisula solida. The sequence continues at coordinate 31,646,775 of OX365949.1, forward strand.
GATGCCTGTTTTCCTACTTCCCAACTTGCGAAAAAGGGTTACAAAGGGAAAATCGATGATTTATGGTAGACATTTTACTATCTGAGTTTGAAGAAATTGTTTGAATTGGTTTTAATAGGCATTCATTTGGTTGAAACTTCCATGCTTTGAATTTTCCTAGCAAATATCTAATTAAAGAAGTCTTGTTCAACGTTTCGTTATAATTACCTGATGATCGATTATGGATGACTGACATCGATCATCGGAATCAGCTGACTTCTGCACACCACTAATAGATGTTATCCGATAATCGGTACATCACTATGACCTAATGACCTAGTTTTTGACCCCAAATGACCCAGTTACGAACTTGACCTAGATTTTATAATGTGATAAATACCCCCAGAAACTGGTTGACACAGTCAGATATGCACAACTAAACTTGGTACTGATCGGTCGTGCAAAGTTTAAATGAAATACGACCATTGGTTGCTGAGAAATAGCACATACATAATTTTTAGTGTAACACAACAAAGGACTATAACTCCCTTAAAATTGATTAGATCAATGTGTCCCGACGATATGCACAACAAGACTGATCATTCATGCATGATTTCCTTGAAATCCGACCATTGGTTACAAAGAAATAGCGCTGACAAAATTTATAGGTGTAAAAAAAACAAAGGGCTATAACTACCTAATAAAAGCTCCGCTAGTCGCATGTGTCGCCTGACAACATGCACATTTGTCATGGAAAACTATCCACTATTGGGCTACATATCGACTCACAAGAGTTCTCTAGTCATTTGAACTAAAAACGACAAAGTGATGCTCTGGACAAAAAAATGTCACAGCAAGAAACATGCAGACCTATCTTGGAGTCATTAATACTTATGGTGACAAAGTTATGCCACGGACAAGAAATGCTTATAAAATCAATCAAAGGGACAAAAATCAAATCTGGCACAAGGTAGAGTTACCATTCTTGTGTACTGCACTTGGACTTTTGGTAAGAAACATGCATACCAAATTTCAAGTCATTCAACCTCTTGGTGACAAAGTTATCCGCCGGACAAGAAATGCTCAAATTAAATCAATCTAAGGGAAATAATTCAAAAACGATGCAAGGTAGAGTTATGGTTCTTGCGCACTGCACTTCGGCTTATTGCAAGAAACATGCATACTAAATCTTGAGTCATTTGAACTTAAGGTGACAAAGTTATGCTCCGGTCAAGAAATGCTCTAATAAAATCAATCAAAGGGAAATAATTCAAAAACTATGACAGGTAGAGTTATGGTTCTTGTGCACTGCACTTCGGCTTATTGTAAGAAACATGCATACCAAATCTTGAGTCATTTGAACTTAAGGTGACAAAGTAATGCTCCGGAAAAGAAATGCTCTAATAAAATCAATCAAAGGAAAATAATTCAAAAACTATGACAGGTAGAGTTATAGTTCTTGCGCACTGCACTTTGGCTTACTGTAAGAAACATGCATACCAAATCTTGAGTCATTTGAACTAAAGGTCACAAAGTTATGCTCCGGACAAGCAATTTGTGACACCGCAGCCGCCGCCGCCAAAGTAACACCTATATGTCGCCTTTTCAGGCGACACAAAAATTGATCCAACGATCGTGTGCCAACAATATGCACAACTAGACTTGGTACTGATCAATCATACAAAAATTCCTTTTAATCCAATGGATACAGAGAAATAGTGTGGACAAAATTTAACAAGAGGGCCCAAAGGGCCATAGGTCGCTCACCTGTCCTAGTAGTTCATGCAGACCCCTGGATGGTAGCTACTATTGCATGTACAAGGTTTTCATATTGTCTTATAAAGCGAGGTTGCAATTTACATCACATAGACCAAATTGCATATTGAAGTTAAAGCCAAGTTTTGTCTATGATTTGATAATAAAGGTTAGTTCAAAATTGCGACCTCTACGGTTACACAAGGTTTTTCTATGATTTGACCTTGTGACCTAGTTTTTGACCCCATATAAACCAATATATAGAACTTGATCTAGATTTTGTTGAGATGATCATTGTGACCGAGTTTCATCAAGATTTGACACAAATTGTAACCTCCAGTGACTATGCAAGGTTTTTCTATTATTTGCCCTTGTGACCTAGTTTTTGACCCCGGAAGACCCAATATCAAACTTGACCTAGATTTTGTTAAGATGTTCATTGTGACCTTGTGGCCAACATTGTGAACTCTAGTGACTACACAAGGTATTTCTATGATTTGACCTTGTGACCTAGTTTTTGACCACGGAAGACCTAATATCCAGATTTTATTGACATGATTATTGTGACCTAGTTTCATTAAGATTAGGCCAAAATTGTGACCTCTAGTGACTACACAAGGTTTTTCTATGATTCGACCTTGTGACCTAGTTTTTGACCCCGGATGACCCAATATCGAACTTGACCTAGATTTTGTTGAGATGATCATTGTGACCTAGTTTCATTAAGATTAGGCCAAAATTGTGTCCTCTAGTGACTACACAAGATTTTCCATGATTTGACCCTGTGACCTAGTTTTTGACCCTGGATGACCCAATATCAAACTTGACCTAGATTTTGTTGACATGCTCATTGTGACCAAGTTTCATAAAGATTAGGCCAAAATTGTGACCTCTAGTGACTACACAAGGTTTGACCTTGTGACCTAGTTTTTTTACCCCGGATGACCCAATATCGAACTTGACCTAGATTTTGTTGAGATGATCATTGTGACCAAGTTTCATAATGATTAGGCTAAAACTGTGTCCTCTAGTGTCTACACAAGTAAATTGTGGACGGACGACGGACGGACGACAGACAGACGTCCGTGCTATTTAAATGGAATAAAGGGCTTTTTTAAGTGCCTGAATGATAGCAAAGGGCCAAATTTTATCAAAGGGCCATGGCCCTCTATTTCATTGCTGAAATTGCATCTGAGGGTCTCAGGGGGGGGGGGGGGGGGGGGTAACTAATTAGTTCATAAAATCTGGCCCTAAACATATTTGTCCAAAAGTGTCAAGGGGCCAATTTAGTTGCTGAGAAGGGAGTATGGGACCATCTTTGGCCCACTAACTTGGACAAAAGGTGCCCTTAAGTTGGCCCCTACTCGATTGGCCCTTTACTCGATTTAAATTGTCCGTGACGGACGGACGTAGAGTGATCACAAAAGCTCACTCTGTCACTTTGTGACAGGTGGTGAGCTTAAAATTACAAAGGGGAATAACTCATAAAATTTGAAATAAAGAGTTATGGTTCTTGTGCATTGCACTCCCCCTCACTGAGATCTATTCACCTATCAAGTTCGGGGAGCATAAAAATTTTGTTGCCACAACATGATTATTGCATGTATGCTTGTTTACTGTTTTAATGTATGTTTCCATCCATCCATCCACTCAACGACCCACTCACAGACTTACCTCTCTAACATGAATGTCTAGATGCGCTTTCAGAGTGATTCTAACATTAAACAGTTGACCGCACACTCCACACATAAATACCTCGTCTCCATTGTGGGAGGCCAGATGATTTTGCCAACTTATCTTGTTGCGACATACCTGAAGTACAGAAGAATATTCTTGTCAACAAAAGCTGAAACACTAAGATAGTTATCATTATATACATGTATGAGCATTTTTAAAGAAAAGCACAAATTTTGAAACAATATTTTACCAAACAAGAGGGCCCAAGGGGCCCTAGGTCGCTCACCTAGTGCATGTTATAGTAGTGCATGCACACCCCTATGGTGACCTAGGAAATCATTTAAATTTTCTGAATAAGACTTAAATAAAATAAGCCTCTATTGCAAGGTTTTTTGATTTGACAATGTGACCTAGTTTTTTACCCTAGAGGACTTAAGGCAGTGGAATTGTAATACAGATATCTCCAGATACTAAGCAAGCATAAAGTGATATATAATAAAAACGACAGGATTTGAAAAAAATATTTTTGGTAGATAAAGTTATTTAAAGATTAAGACAAAATTATCACCTCTAGTAACTTAACAAGGTTTTTCTATGATTTGACCTAGTGACCTAGTTTTTAACCTCAGATGACCCAATATCGAACTTTACCTAGATTTTGTTGACATGATCATTGTGGCCAAGTTTCATAAAGAGAAGGTCAAAATTGTGACCTCTAGTGACTACACATGGTTTTTCTATGATTTGACCTAGTGACCTAGTTTTTGACCCTGGATGACTCAATATATTACTTGACCTAGATTTTGTTAAAATGATCATAGTGACCGACTTTCATAAATACAAGGTCGAAATTGTGACCTCTAGTGATTACACAAGGTTTTTCTATGATTTGACCTTGTGACCTTGTTTTTTACCCCGGATTTCCTAATATCAAACTACACAAAGATTTTGATGAGATAATTATTGTGACCAAATTTCATAACTATTAGGTCAAAATTGTGACCTCTACTGACTACATAGGGTTTTCTATGATTTTACCTGGTGACCTAGATTTTGATGCAGGAAGACCAAATATCGAACTTTACCTATATTTTGTTGAGATGATTATTGTGGCCAAGTTTCACAAAGGATGTTTGTAAAACACGTATGCCCCATGGCAGCCCAATAGTCATAAATGGTGAAGGACGTGGTGACCTTTGACCTACTGAGCTTAAAATCTATAGGGGTCATCTACCGTTGCTGACCAACCTCCATGTACAGTTAGAAGATCCTAGGTCAAAGCGCTCTTGAGTTATTGAACGGAAAACATTTAAGGAGGTACGCGCACCTTTGATCGAACGATCAAATTTTCCTTGAAACATCTTAAAATGACAGAACAATTTTCAAGAACAACATTGAAATCATAACAAGAGCTGTCCATGAACAGCGCGCTCCACTATTCGCGGCGCCATGCTTGGATAGTACAATCATTATATATTCAAAACAAAATGCTTCATAACAGCAGCATTACCCTGTGCTGTGTAGAGGTTGGGGCTTCTAAGTCGAAAAAGGGAAATAATTTGGACAAATTATGCAGGACTGTTGCCTACTCATGTGTAGGTCCTCTTGGTCATTGAAGGTAAACAAATAAGCATTTCTTAGTCCAAAATGGGGCATAATTTCAACAAAATGCACAATAGTAATCTTCTCCTGTGTAGGGATCAAGGTCATGATGGTGAACAAGTATGCAAAGAATCAAAGCAATATGTCAATTCACTTTGAAGATATCAGGGGTTAAAAAACCTGTACCTAAACTTTAACATTTGCACTATTTGCACTAAGTATAAACAAGAGGGCCCAAACGGTCATAGGTCGCTCACCTGTCCTAGTAGTTAATGCACCCCTAATGGTAGCCTCTATTGCATGTACAAGGTTTTCATATTGTCTTATGCTTTATAGTTTACTTCACATTTAGACCCAATGACATATTGAAGTGATTGGACCTTGTGACCTAGTTTTTGACCCCGGATGACCCAATATTGAACTTGACCTGGATTTTTTTGAGATGATCATTGTGACCAGGTTTCATAAAGATTAGGCCAAAATTGTTTCTTCTGGAGAGTACACAAGGTTTTTCTATTATCTGACTTGGTGACCTAGTTTTTGACCCCAGATGACCCGATATCGAACTTGACTTGAATTTTGTAATTATGATCATTGTGACCAAGTTTCATAAAGATTAGGCTAAAATTGTGACCTCTAGTGACTACACAAGGTTTTTCTATGATTTGACCTTGTGACCTAGTTTTTGACTTCGGATGACCCAATATTGAACTTGACCTAGATTTTGTTGAGATGATCATTGTGACCTAGTTTCATAACGATTAGGCTTAAATTGTGACCTATAAAGACTACACAAGGTTTTTCTATTATTAGACCTGGTGACCTGGTTTTTGACCACCGATCACCCAATATCGAACTTGACCTAGATTTCATTGATATAATCGTTGTGACTAAGTTTCAAAAAGAATAGGCCAAAATTGTGACCTCTAGTGACTACACAAGGTTTTTCTATGATTTGACCTTGTGACCTAGTTTTTGACCCCGGATGACCCAATATTGAACTTGACTTAGATTTTGTTTAGATGATCATTCTGACCAAGTTTCATAAAGATTAGGCCAAAATTGTGACCTGTAGCGACTACACAAGGTTTTTTAGCCTCTATTGCATGTACAAGGTTTTCATATTGTCTTATGCTTTATAGTTTACTTCACATTTAGACCCAATGACATATTGAAGTGATTGGACCTTGTGACCTAATTTTTGACCCTGGATGACCCAATATCGAACTTGACCTAGATTTTGTTGAGATGATCATTGTGACACAGTTTCATAAAGATTAAGTTAAAATTGTGACCTCTAGTGACTACATAATGTTTTTCTATGATTTGACCTGGTGACCTAGTTTTTGACCCGGATGACCAAATATCGAACTTGACCAAGATTTTGTTGAGAAAATTATTGTGACCAAGTTTATTCAAGATTTGGCCAAAATTGTGACCTCAAGTGACTACACAAGTTTTTCTATGATTTGACCTTGTGACCTAGTTTTTGACCCCTGATGACCCAATATGGAACTGGACCTAGATTTTGTTAAGATGATCATTGTGACCAAGTTTCATAAAGATTAAGTTCAAATTGTGACCTCTAGTGACTACACAAGGTTTTTCTATGATTTGACCTTGTGACCTAGTTTTTGACCCTGGGTGACCCAATATCGAACTTGACCTAGATTTTGTTGAGATGATCATTGTGACCAAGTTTCATAAAGATTAAGTTGAAATTGTGACCTCTAGTGACTACACAAGGTTTTTCTATGATTTGACCTTGTGACCTAGTTTTTGATCCTGGATGACCCAATATAGAACTTGACCTAGATTTTGATGAGATGATCATTGTGACAAAGTTTCATATCAAGAGGACCCAAAGGGCCATAGGTCGCTCACCTGTCCTAGTTGTTCATGAACCGCAATGGAAGCCTCTATTGCATGTACAAGGTTTTCAAATTGTCTTATGCTTTATAATTTACATCACATTTAGACCCAATGACATATTGAAGTGATTTGACCTTGTGACCTAGTTTTTGACCCCGGATGACCCAATATCGAACTTGACATAGATTTTATTGAGATGATCATTGTGACCAAGTTTCATAAAGATTAGACTAAAATTGTGACCTCCAATGACTATAAAAGGTTTTTCTATGATTTGACCTTGTGACCTAGTTTTTGACCCCGAATGACCCAATATCAAACTTGACCTAGATGTTGTTGTGATGATCATTGTGACCAAGTTTCATACAGATTAGTCCAAAATTGTGACCTCTAGTGACTACACAAGGTTTTTCTATGATTTGACCTTGTGACCTAGTTTTTGACCCTGGATGACCCAATATCGAACTTGACCTAGATTTTGTTGACATGATCATTGTGACCTAGTTTCATAAAGATTAAGTCAAAATTGTGACCTCTACAGACTACACAAGGTTTTTCTATTATTTGACCTTGTGACCTAGTTTTGGACCTTGGATAACCCAATATCGAACTTGACCTAGATTTTGTTGAGATGATCATTGTGACCAAGTTTCATAAAGATTAGGTCAAAATTGTGACCTCTAGTGACCACACAAGATTTTTCTATGATTTGACCTTGTGACCTAATTTTTGACCCCGAATGACCCCAAATCGAACTTGACCTAGATTTTGTTGAGAAGATCATTGTGCCCAAGTTTCATCAAGATTAGGCCAAAATTGTGACCTCTATCTAGTGACTACACAAGGTTTTTCTATGATTTGACCTTGTGACCTAGTTTTTGACCCCGGATGACCCAATATCGAACTTGACCTAGATTTTATTGACATGATCATTGTGACCAAGTTTCATAAAGATAAGGCTAAAATTGTGACCTCTAGTGACTACAAAAGGTTTTTCTATGATTTGACCTTGTGACCTAGTTTTTGACCCCGGATGACCCAATATCGAATTTGACCTAGATTTTGTTGACATGATGATTGTGATTTAGTTTCATAAAGATTAAGTCAAAATTGTGACCTCTACAGACTACACAAGGTTTATCTATGATTTGACCTTGTGACCTAGTTTTTTACCTTGGATGACCCAATATCGAACTTGACCGAGATTATGTTGAGATAATCATTGAGACCAAGTGTCATAAAGATTAGGTCAAAATTGTGACCTCTAGTGACTACACAAGATTATTCTATGATTTGACCTTGTGACCTAGTTTTTGACCCCCAATGACCCAATATCGAACTTGACCTAGATTTTGTTGAGGTGATCATTGTGACCAAGTTTCATAAAGGTTAGGCCAAAATTGTGACCTCTAGGGTCTACACAAACAAATTGTGGACGGACGACGGACGTAGAGTGATCACAAAAGCTTTGTGACCTCTAGAGAGGACACAACCCAATTGTTGATGGATGGATGGATGGACGGACAGACGGACGGACGAAGAGTGATCAAAAAAGCTCACTCTGTCACTTTGTGACAGGTGAGCTAAAAATGTGGCCTCCAGTGTTAACAAGGTTTTCCTATTATTTAACCTTTTGACCTAGTTTTTGACCCCACATGACCCAACTTCGAACTTGACCTATATTTCATTGAGATACAACTACTGACCAAGTTTGATGAAGATCAAAGCAAAATTGAGAGTGCTAGAGTGTTAACGGTGAAAAAGCTAACTGACAGACGATGGACAACAGACAAAAAACAAGAGGGCCCAAAGGGCCCTAGGTCGCTCACCTTTCGAATTTAACCTAGATTTTGTTAAGATGATCATTGTGACCAAGTTTTATACAGATTAGGCAAATATTGTGACCTCTAGTGACTACAAAAGGTTTTTATATGATTTGACCTAATGACCTAGTTTTTGACCCCAGATAAACCAATATCGGACTTGACCTAGATTTTGTTGAGATGATCATTGTGACTAAGTTTCGTAAAGATCAGGCCAAAACTGTGACCTCTAGTGACTACACAAGGTTTTTCTATTATTTGACCTTGTGACCTAGTTTTTGACCCCAGATGACCCAATATCGAACTTGATCTAGATTTTTTTGAGATGATCATTGTGACCGAGTTTCATAAAGATTAGACAAAAATTGTGACCTCTAGTGACTACGCAAGGTATTTCTATGATTTGACCTTGTGACCTAGTTTTTGACCCCAGATGACCCATTATCGAACTCGACCTCGATTTTGTTGTTATGATCATTGCGACTAAGTTTCGTAAAGATCAGGCCAAAACTGGGACCTCTAGTGACTACACAAGGTTTTTCTATGATTTGATCTTGTGACCTAGTTTTTGACCCCGGATGACCCAATATCAAACTTGACCTAGATTTGGTTGTGTAGATCATTGTGACCAAGTTATGTAAAGATTTTCTAAAACTGTGACCTCTAGTGACTACACAAGGTTTTTCTATTATTTGACCTTGTGACCTAGTTTTTGACCCCAGATGACCCATTATCGAACTTGACCTAGATTTTGTTGAGATGATCATTGTGACCAAGTTTCATAAATATTAGACCAAAATTGTGACCTCTAGTGACTACACAAGGTTTATCTATGATTTGACCTTGTGACCTAGTTTATGACCCCAGATGACCCAATATCGAACTTGACCTAGATTTTATAGAGATGATCATTGTGATCAAGTTTCATAAAGATTAAGTCACAATTGTGACCTCTAATGTGTTCACAAGGTTTTTCTATGATTTGACCTAGTGACCTAGTTTTTGACCCCAGATGACCCAATATCGAACTTGACCTAGATTTTATAGAGATGATCATTGTGATCAAGTTTCATAAAGATTAAGTCAAAATTGTGACCTCTAATGTGTTCACAAGGTTTTTCTATGATTTGACCTAGTGACCTAGTTTTTGACCCCACATGACCCAATATCGAACTTGGCCTAGATTTTGTTGAGATGATCATTGTGACCAAGTTTCATAAAGATTAGGCTAAATTTGTGACCTCTAGTGTGTTCACAAACGGACGGACAGACGACGGACGAAGAGCGATCACAAAAGCTCACCTTGTCACTTTGTGACAGGTGAGCTAACAATCACAAAAGCTCACCTTGCCACTTTGAGGCAGGTGAGCTAAAAATAGGGGTCACCAGCCTTTTTTGGGAGCTATTCTTCAAAAAGTACTAATTATGAATAAATTTGCATCAAATTGACCTAATTTGCATGTTTTAATGAAATAACATTTTATTAGAAATACAGTCAACTTTCGTTATCTCGAACTCGTTTATATCGAATTTTCCGTTAGGTCGAAGTTTTTTTCAAGTCCCGAATTTTCTCCTTCTTTGTCTATATGAAATCTCGAGACCTATCTCGAAGTTTCGGCTCGAATTCGGCTCGAATTTTTCGTTATGTCGAATTATTTATTTGGTCCCAATTAACTAATTTGCACTGTTAATCTATTGTTCATCTTGAAGTCTGGTCGAAGTCTGATCGTATTCGACTAGTGTACAATGTTTTCACACCTTGCCAGTCTGAAATCATCTAGTATTAACCTGTAATTTTCACGCCTTCCATTGTTGAACAAATATTTGTTTGCACAATTTACGTAAAACATGTTATAAATATTCGAGTTACGTCCAAACATCAATAAACATGTCATCTTGAACAATTGTCTCGATTTATTATCGCATTGGCAATAAACATTTTATGTTTTAGTCAAATAAAATATTGAAGTTGAAGTTGAAAGATCGTACACGTACATTAGCATGTGATACACTACACTTTCATATATTAATGCAAACAACACGACGTACTCAAACGAAAATGAATAAAATGCATTTTCTCGAGGAGGAATACATGTACATAAATATCAAAACAAGCAATTCACACGAACATGTCGTTCTTACGACCGTAGCAATATGGCGGCATAAAATGAAAGGAGCTAGAAAACTTGCAATTTCGATGCCGAAAATTCTATCTCGAATTTTCGTTATGTCGAAGTAATTTCCACGGTCCCGTGGAATTCGAGATAACGAGAGTTGACTGTATTCCAAAGTGTGGCTACTTCACATAACTAAACCATGCACTACATATTATATACAAGCATATGCATTTGAACAAATGTAGGGACTTATTGTGAACCCAAATTATTCAAAAATTTTACTTTCCCCACCCACCTTTTCATACATGCAAAAAATTAAAAGTTAAAAAATATCTAGTTTGTGCAATAGTATTATGCCTATTGTCATTAATCAACATTCATTTGTTGAAAATAAAATTCATGTTTAAATACGATTTTGAAATTTCGCGCATGCGCACAAGGTAGCTCAGATCTCCTTAAACCATTTAAATAGTCAGAAATGGTCAAGGTCACAGTCCCCTTAACCTTTGCCCTACTGACCCCAAAATCAAAAGGGGTCATCTACTATTGATGACCAACCTCCATGTAAAGTTTGAAGATCCTAGGTCAAAGCGCTCGAGTTAAAAAAAATTTAGCCACTTAAAAGAAAATTCTACTTTGGTTTCAACTATTTTCGACTGGTTTGTCCATAAAAAGTAGCAACCAAAGTATATGTTTGTGGGCGCAGTCGAACGGACGGACAGGTGAATCAATATATGCCTCCCAATCTATCGATATGGGGGCATAAAAACAGGCCCCTCCCACTGGCAGCCATGATGTTCAACAAATCACGACAAAAATGTCGATATGGTAAGAGGGTCGCCCAACATAATTTTTTTTTAAATCTGGGGTTGTTTTTTTAAATTTATTAAGCTATTTTTAGAAAGGACCACACAAGGAACATTCATGTGAAGTTTGGTTGAAATTGGCCAAGTGGTTTAGGAGAAGTTATTTGAATGAATTGTTGAAGAACAACCACACGCATAAGACGACAGACGAAGAGTCATCACAAAAGCTCGCTCTGTCACTGTGTGACAGGTGAGCTAAGATATGTAAAAAGTTCACCTTAGCACATATATTGCATGTATATATACCATTCACTGGACCACTAGAAACCTCTGTTGTCGGTTTAACTTCCTGCTCATGCTGTCTCGTCTTGGCAATAGTGTTACGAATAATCTTTGTGATGGTAGGAAGATCTTCCAAGCCAAACACGGTTTCTGTCTGTGTTTCACAATCCTTGTAGCGTGACACGGAAGCTGCAGCCAGCTGCTCTCCATAGATCACACTTCCCTCTTCTGTACCATCTGCAGCCGTCATACCTAGTCAAACATACCACAATGTATCAAACAATGTCACGCATAGCTAGTCAAACATACCACAATGTTTCAAACAATGTCAGGCATAGCTAGTCAAACATACCACAATGAGACTGATGCCGCACACGCGTAGATGTTGGAGCTGCAAGTCAAACAAGAGGGCCCAAAGGGCCCTAGGTCGCTCACCTGTCGTACTAGTGCATGCACACACACCTATGGTGACCCTACACATTTTCTGAATAAGATTTAAGGAAATTCAGCCTCTATTGCAAGTTTATGATTTGACCATGTTACCTAGCTTTTGACCCCAGATGACTTAATTAATATCAAACTTATAATAGATTGTGTTGAGATGATCATTAGGACCAAATTTCATAAAGATTAAGTCGAAATTGTGACCTCTGGGTACTGTTTTACTAACATTGCGTAAATGTCGCGTAAGTTTACGCAAATATTTGTCACTTACGCAAATCCTGTGTTTTACTAAACGATCGCAAGTTGTTGCATACATTTACGTAAAAATATTGAATATTGAACGTAGACCGGTGTAATGGTCAATTTTATCCCCCGCCCAGTTTATCCCCCGGAGTAGACTAGGCCAGGGCTCGACACTAACACTGGTCCGCTGGTCCATGACCAGTGAAAATCCAGAAGGACCAGTGAAAATTCTGGAGGACCAGTAACTGTCCTATTTACAAATTTGGCGCTTTTGCCCTGTCGGACCAGTGGCCAAAAAAGTTAGTGTCTAGGCCTGTAGGCCCCTTCTTCCCCCACCTCTGTATTAAGAATAGTTAGGTGGGGAATAAAGTAGACTAGGCCTCTTCTTCCCCTACCTCTGTATTAAGAATAGTTAGGTGGGGGATAAAGTAGACTAGGCCTCTCCCCCCCCCCCCTCATCTCTGTAATAAGAATAGAGAGTTGGGGGATAAAGTAGACTAGGCCTCTTCTTCCCCCATCTCTGTATTAAGAATAGTTAGGTGGGGGATAAAGTAGACTAGGCCTCTTCTTCCCCCATCTCAGTATTAAGAATAGTTAGGTTGGGGATAAAGTAGACTAGGCCTCTTATTCCCCCACCTCTGTATTAAGAATAGTTAGGTGGGGGATAAAGCGGACTAGACCTCTTCTTCCCCCATCTCTGTCTTAAGAATAGTTAGGTGGGGGATAAAGTAGACTTGGCCTCTTCTTCCCCATCTCTGTATTAAGAATAGTGAGATGGGGGATAAAGTAGACTAGTGCTCTTTTTTCCCCCATCTCTGTATAAAGAATAGTTAGGTGGGGGATAAAGAATCCTAGGCCTCTTCTTTTCCCACCTCTGTATAAAGAATAGTTAGATGGGGGATAAAGTTTATTAGGCCTCTTCTTCCCCCACCTCTGTATTTAATTATAGTCAGGTGGGGGATAAAGTAGACTAGGCCCGTTCTTCCTCCACCTCTGTATTAATTATTGATCAATTAGACCAGTCTATTCCTTACCCCATCTCCATGATAATTAAACTCAGGTGGGGGATAAAATAGACAAGGCCTTTTCTTCCCCATCTCCATAACAAAAAAAATCTTTAGGTGGGGGAAGAATAGGCCTGGGGTGGGGGAAAAAGAGGCCTGGCGGGGGATAAAACTGACTAGGCCTCTTCTTCCCCCGGGGGATAAACTGGGCCGGCCCGGTTTATCCCCGGGGGATAAAACTGACTGGGGGAAGACGGGGCCTGTTACACCGGTATCGTACGGGTTTTATCCACATTCTTCACTGTCATCATTTTTCGCGACCTCATCCCATTGGATATTTTTACTTTTTTTGACGATTTTGGATGGATTTTCTTATTACATATTGGCGAGGAATTACGAAAATGCGCTTGTGTTATATTATTTACAATAATCTATGACTACAATGCAGATTTATCATCGTCCCAATTCAAAATGCAGGTCAGGACCGACGGTTTTTGCGAAGTCATCTTTTGAGAATCACAATTGAATTTATTGACGAAACGGCACGCTTTATACAAATTTGAAATATTTCAAAGGAAGGGTATGATTTTTTTTTTAAATATTGGAGAGGCAATAAAAACGTTAGGGTCGGGCCGATTTTATAGGTAGGGTCGGGTTACCCGAACCACAACATTTTTTTTATTAGGACTAAGTAAAGCTAGCAACATCATTGCATTTGAATAAAATATAGTTGGATGAAGTAATGTTCATTAAATTGACTGATTAGAAATAAAACATTAATCGTAATTAAATTAAATAATTTACGTCATATCTTGAAAATGAACTACAATATCATGACAATTTTATTTAAACATTTCCTTGTCAATTAGATGACTCCATAGGACAAACCGTCTGCAATGGCTGAACCAATGTACCGAGTTCACATCGAAGGTGCGGAAATACTTAATTGCTATTAAGGATGATAAGAAGGCAGTATGCAAAAGCTGTCTAAATGATTCATTAACTACTCAATGGAGTGAAAAGACATTGTTGTTAGGTGTTCTTTAACTTGTTTCTGTCGCTATTTAATAACAGATTATTCGTTTTAAATTTCTTCATGCACCCTTGTCCATTTATAAATGTACATAAGTCCTGTACAAAGTATGTGATGTAACTAAAGTAAAAAGTCTTAATGACAGTGGTTGTCTTTATGAAATTGGTAGCTGCTGATTCGTGGTTCTAGCAGTGAATCGCTCATCCCAACTCGTGGATCGGATCGAATCTGCACTTATCTGACATTTCACAGCCCTAGGTCCAATCATAATAAAAATATATAGGTGCACAACAACTCATGCTGAATAAAGCCAAAAAACAAGAGCTGTCCCAGTGATTTTTTTCCTTCTTTGTTTGCTACCGGTAAACGGTACCTTCCCAATTAGAAAAAGGCTATAATTTTCCCAAATTTGAAGGCAGAAATTCCCAATGGACATTTACAAAAAAAAAATTCAAAATCGGACATAAAATGACGAAGTTAAGAACATTTTTGACAAGAGGTCAAGCATAAAAGTTTAAAGAAACCAGTAAATAGTCACATGTAATCTCTTTTTCTGTTTTATTTGGCTTTTCAGCTTCATGAAAATTCCCAATTTCAAGTTGTCACAACGCGAAAATTCCCAATCTGAACGGACCCGGACCCTTTCCCAAAGGAGCGAAAAAAATCACTGTGTCCATGAACAGCACGCTCCACTATTCGCAGTGCCATGCTAGGATAGTACAATTATTATATATTCAAAACAAAATGCTTCATAACAGCAGCATTACCCTCTGCTTTGTTGAGGTTGGAGAAGTCGAAAAGGGGGGATAATTTGGACAAATTATGCAGGACCGTTACCTACTCATGTGTAGGTCCCCTTGGTCATGAAGGTAAACAAATAAGCATTTATTAGTCCAAAAGGGGGCATAATTTCAACAAAAGCGAAAAATATTATCTTCTCCTGTGTAGGGGTTGGGATCATGATGGTGAACAAGTATGCAAAGTATCAAAGCAACATATCAATGCACTTTGAACATATTAAAGGTGAAAAGACCTGTACCTAAACTTTAACATTTGCACTAAGTTGAAAAAGGGGGCATAATTTCACCAAAATGCTTAATAGAGTTACCTACCCCTGTGTATGGGTTGGGGTCATGATGTTGAACAAGTATGTAAAGTATCAAAGCAATATGTCAATGCACTTTGAAGATTGTTAGAGGTTAAAAAACCTGTACCTAAACTTTAAAATTTGCCTTTCAAGGTCAAAAAGGGGGCATAATTTCAACAAAATGCTTGATAGAGTTACCTACCCCTGTGTATGGGTTGGGGTCATGATGGTGAACAAGTATGTAAAGCAATATGGGAATGCACTTTGAAAATATTAGAGGTGAAAAAACCTGTACCTAAACTTTAACATTTGCACTAAGTTGAAAAAGGAGGCATAATTTCACCAAAATGCTCAATACAGTTACCTACTCTTGCATATGGGTTAGGGTCATGATGGCCAACAAGTATGCAAAGCATGAAAGCAACATCTCAAAGGACTTAGAGAATATAAGAGGTTAAAAAACATGTACCTAAACTTGAACAAAAGTGTTACGCCGACGCTTGGGTGACTGCAATAGCTCCCCTTATTCTACGAATAGTGGAGCTAAAAATAGCTTGTTTCTGCTACCCCGACCAACCCTATTTTTATGCTGCCGATCCTACGATTTCTTTGAGAAATTGAAACAAGAGGGCCCAAAGGGCCCTAGGTCGCTCACCTGTTGTAGCAGTACATGCAAGATCTGTGATTTGACCTAGTGACCTGGTGACCTAGTTCTTGGTCCCATATGACACAATATCGCACTTGACCTAGATGTTGCTGAGATGATCACTCTGACCAAGTTTCATAAGGATTAGGCTAAAATTGTGCCTCTAGTGACTACACAAGGTTTTTCTATGATTTGTCCTTGTGACCTAGTTATTAACCCTAGATGAGCCAATATCGGACATGACCTAGATTGTGTTGTGATGTTCATTGTGACCAAGTTTTATAAAGATTAGGTCAAAATTTTGACCTCTAGTGACTACACAAGGTTTTTCTATGATATGACACAATATCGCACTTGACCAAGATGTTGCTGAGATGATCACTCTGACCAAGTTTCATAAGGATTAGGCTAAAATTGTGCCTCTAGTGACTACACAAGGTTTTTCTATGATTTGTCCTTGTGACCTAGTTATTTACCCTAGATGACCCAATATCGGACATGACCTAGATTGTGTTGTGATGTTCATTGTGACCAAGTTTCATAAAGATTAGGCCAAAATTGTGACCTCTAGTGACTACACAAGGTTTTTCTATGATTTGACTCTGTGACAGGTGAGCTAAACAAGAGGGCCCAAAGGGCCCTAGGTCGCTCACCTGTTATAGCAGTACATGACCAAGGTGTACATGACATCATTGTGACCAAGTTTCATAAAGATTAAGTCAAAATTGTGACCTCTAGTGACTATACAAGGTTTTTCTATTATTTGACCTTGTGACCTAGTTTTTTTCCCCGGATCACCCAATATCAAACTTGATCTAGATTTTGTTGAGATGATCATTGTGACCGAGTTTCATAAAGATTAGACCAAAATTGTGACCTCTAGTGACTATGCAAGGTTTTTCTATGATTTGACAATGTGACCTAGTTTTTGACCCAAGATGACCCAATATCGCACTTGACCTAGATTTTGTTGTGTTGATCATTGTAAACAAGTTTTGTAACGATCAGGTCAAAACTGTGACCTCTAGTGACTACGCAAGGTTTTTCTATGATTTGACCTTGTGACCTAGATTTTTACCCCGGATGACCCAATATCGAACTTGACCTAGATTTTGTTGAAATGATCATTGTGACCAAGTTTCATAAAGATTAATTCAAAATTTTGACCTCAAGTGACTACACAAAGTTTTTCTATGATTTGACCTTGTGACCTAGTTTTTGACCCCGGATGACCCAAAATCGAACTTGACCTAGATTTTGTTGAGATGATCATTGTGACCAAGTTTCATAAAGATTAATTCAAAATTTTGACCTCTAGTGACTACACAAAGTTTTTCTATGATTTGACCTTGTGACCTAGTTTTTTACCCTAGATGACCCAATATCGAATTCGACCTAGATTTTGTTAGGATGATCATTGTGACCAATTTTCATAAATATTAAGTCAAAATTGTGACCTCTAGTGACTACACAAGGTTTTTCTATAATTTGACCTAGTGACCTAGTTTTTGACCCCAGATGACCCTATATCGAACTTGGCCTAGATTTTGTTGAGATGATCATTGTGACCAAGTTTCATAAGGATTAGGCTAAAATTGTGACCTCTAGTGTCTACACAAGCCAATTGTTGACGGACGGACGGACGGACGGACGGACGACGGACGAAGAGTGATCACAAAAGCTCACTCTGTCACTTTGTGACAGGTGAGCTAATTAAAACGGCATAATTAGGCAGCAATAATGCCTTATATTCTCTGAAGCACAATTTATCCGAATTTCAAAGTTGTCCAAATACTATGCAAGTTACAATAACAGACCGTGGTTTGAATCGTTCTAGAGAATAAAATGGTGACTTCTTTGTTATGATTTGACTCAAACTATATATAAGGAATGATTTATTGATTAACATAAACTATATTAATGCTCTTCGTTATTAACAACGATCTACGTTGGTAACGAAATTCCGTGACCCCGTATCGTACCTGAATTTAAACCGTACCATAATGGAAGACAATTTATTCTTATCGTCAGGAAATTCAACACGTTTTTTTCACAACTTTAGTGACATTTAATTGATGCTAATCAGTGTCTTAAATTGGTTAATCTGCTTGTTTGCCAGTCATGCATGCTGCCCCAGGCAATTATCGATTGTTTATATAATCTAATTGACATTTAATTGGCTGTCATAAATGGACACACAAGTTTCAATACGGCGTCTTCAATCTCTTGCTGAGCTGGTGTGTTACCCTCCTGACTGTAATTCAAGCGCCCCACGACCTTGATTAAGGTGCAAGATGATTTTCAAGCGCCCCGGAGATACGCGTAGGTGTGAAGAAAGTTGTTTACACAAAATTATACATAGACACATAATTGGTCGTATTAGCGAGACTAAACACAGTGGGAATTGACACAATGGGACTGGTTAAAGTGGTCGTAATACGGAAAAGCGGACCGGTCGCATTAAAGGACCTTAAAACAATTGAATATAGATCAAAATTATTTGGTTCTTTTAAAAATTGGTCATAATAGCGGGATGGTCGCATTATCGGACCGGTCGTTAGGTGGAACTTTACTGTACCTGTAATACACGTATATGTGAAGTTTCTGGGATCTAGCACTATATATTATTAGCACTATATATTAATAGCACTATATTAGTAGCACTATATTATTGTATTTTATATTGGGTATTTTAGTGTACCCAGGCCTTTCTCTGCACTGCAATAATTAGTGGCCATTCTATACAAATACCTTTACCATATATGATACTATACTTTTGTGGAGGTTGGTGGTCATGTCAATTAGCACCCCAGGAGGTGTTAACTAGCCATGATTAGATAATTAGCAAGTTTAAGGGAGTTTAAATACCAATACAGTCTTATACAGATATGCAGATAGACAGATATGTCAAGCTTCAATTAGATTATATTGTGGTGGTATTTAATTAATGCTTAAATTGTTAAATTCTTTATTGTCGACAGAATATTGTCATGTTTGGTGTTGATTTATTCAGTATTTCATAAGAAATAAGATGACAGTGCTAAAATGTAGATTTGAAGTCTAGTTTTGTAGAAATTGTCTTTTATTTGTTTTGCTATGTTTTACATAAAAGTGTTAAATAGTCAAAATCTTTATTTTTATCAGAATGTGGTAATATTTGGTGTCTATTTAATCAGCATTTTGTTAGGAATATGATGTCATTGTTAGTTTGTTGATTGGAAGTTTATTTTTATGGTAATTGCCTATACAAAATATAAGTATTGAATGTTGTTGTTTTACTTGGCTTAGTGTGACGATTCACTGGTAGACATTAGGCGGTGCTTATCAGTGTCTCAGATCTGTCAATCTTCAGAATGCACTGACTGACCAGTTGACCAGAAGCTTATCAGCCAATCAATCTTTTAATTAGACATTGTCTTCTGACCAATTAGAAATTATGTAAGATCACTATAAATAAGCTTGCAGCTGTTTTTTAGTCATTCTCTGCTGCCAAGGAAACTGGAAAAAGAGTAAATCTGTGATTATCTACTGGAAATTAATTATTTAATTAAATATTTTTATGACACTTAGGAAATTTCTGGTGTTTTGACAATTTGATGTAAAATTAGATTAATACTTACGATTTTTAGTAGGAAAATATTTAGACACTTAAAATATTTTTGGACTTTCAGCATTTTGTCATAATTTGGGTTTATACTTAATAGTGGGGTGACAATTGGTGATTTTTTGGGGTGAGGTGACAACTCAAGTAGAACAAGCAATGTTATATACCAAAATGTTCGCCTATGTCTGTACTATATGGAACTGCCGGCATAAATTGTCAACGCGTGGTGCGGACACGGAAATACAAGATGGCGTCCAAGATGGCTGCCATAATTTACACATACACTTAAAATTCTATGTTCTCATGCAATTTTTTTATTTATGTATGTAGTCACAAATATTTACTTGGATATTATTCATTTGATAATGTACATCAAATGGACATACAAGACTGACCACTTTGAGGTCAAGGTCACGGTCATTTCAAGGTCAAATTACGAAAAAAAGCTGAAACAAGACTGCGTTCAATAAACGCTTATGCCCCCATGGAAGCCTTGCCCATAAAAAGCTAAGTCAATCAGGGGCCATAATTTTGTAATAATGTTGGATAGTGTTACATGGCTTTGATAATGTAAGGGGCTTATGATAGTAAACAAGTATGCCAAGTTTTAAGGCAACGCCATGATGGACATGATGTAAAACGAAACTGTCAATTTGGGTTAACCAAGAATTAGACGCTTAATAAGTCTAAGTCCAAAATTAGATCAATGTGACGGTCAAAATGAGGTTAGGTGATATAGGTGTGTGGAGAATGTTCAAATACAACAACCATGCAGGTATGAAAGCTTTGTAGCAAGCCATATTAATGCTAGAAGAAACGGTCAATTTGGGTTAACCAAGAATTTGGCCCTCCAATAAGTCTTAAGTCCAAATTAGGTCAAGGTGAAGGTAGAAATGGCGTCAAATGATACAGGTGTGTGGAGAGAGTTCATATACAACATCCATGCAAGTATGGAAGCTTTGTAGCAAGCCATGATAATGCTAGAAGAAACGGTCAACTTGGGATAACCAGGAATTTGACCCTTCAATAAGTCTAAGTCCAAAATTAAGTCAAGGTGAAGGTCAAAATGGGGTCAGGTGATACAGGCGTGTAGAGAGTGTTCATATACAACATCCATGCAAGTATGAAAGCTTTGTAGCAAGCCATAATGATGCTAGAAGAAACGGTCAATTTGGGTTAACCAAGAATTTAGCCCTTCAATAAGTCTAAGTCCAAAATTAGGTCAAGGTGAAGGTCAAAATGAGGTTAGGTGATACAGGCGTGTAGAGAGTGTTCATATACAACATCCATGCAAGTATGAAAGCTTTGTAGCAAGCCATAATGATGCTAGAAGAAACGGTCAATTTGGGTTAACCAAGAATTTAGCCCTTCAATAAGTCTAAGTCCAAAATTAGGTCAAGGTGAAGGTCAAAATGGGGTCAGGTGATACAGGCGTGTAGAGAGTGTTCATATACAACATCCATGCAAGTATGGAAGCTTTATAACAAGCCATAATAATGCTAGAAGAAACTGTCAATTTGGGTTAACCAGGACGGACGGACGGACGGACGGACGAACGGACGGACGGACGGACGGACAGGTGAATCACTATATGCCTCCCCATCTATCGATAGGGGGGCATAAAAATGATGTTTCCTCACTTGTTTTCTTGTTTAAGCATATGTTTTATGTTCAAGTTGGTATTAAAAGTGATAAAAGTGTTGGTAAGCACATATTCTCTTATTATTAGTTGAATTTTCAGTTCAAATATTGAAACTTTGTCAAAACTGACATTATTATGCATGTACATGTTGGACGAGATGGCATTCTTAGATTGCTGCTTCCCTATTTAAAATTTTAGTATTCAACTATTGACACTATTATTTCTAATGGTATGATTAAATGTTTGTCTAAACAAAATAACTTTGTATTGTACTCCAAATGGACTTGAAAAAATACCAATCAAGGTCAATGTCATTTCAAGGTCAAACTACCAAAAATACCTGAAAATTTGATCATTCATTGCATTTTTTCTTATTATGAAATTTGGTGAACATTATATTTTGTTGTAGATCATTGATGTGATCAGAGTTCTTTCATTAAAAATAATAATTTACACTGAACTCCTATATGTGGCATCCCAGACCATATGGGGTACATAACACTGTCAAGTACAACCATCCCGTGCCATAATGGGTACTCACTACTACATGTTAAAGTCATACTAAGTCCTAAGGGTACTATATACAAAGTACAGTCAAACAAAATCATCACCAACACATACCAGACCAGAATGGATTCTAACCACCAACAAGTACATTCTGTAACCAATGGAGTACATGTCATGTTCTTACAACTGCCCATAACAACCATTCCTATCGAGTTCTCAATGCTATACCTGAGGCCAAATGGGGTACTTACAACCACAGAGTAGAGCCAACCAAGGCCGTATTGGTTAATCACCACTATATCAGTCTCAATATGGTACTCACAATCACTGAGCACAGCTGTAAAGGCCCTATGGGTTACTCATTAGTACAAATCACAGTCGTATAAGGCCCAAAGGGGTACTCATCCAAAATAATTACAACTTTCCATGCCCAATAGGGGTGCTCTTAAGTTCTTAACCAATGAATTACAGCCATACCAGGTCCTATGGGCTACACCCAAGTCACAACAAAAGGGTACAAACATCCAAGGCCCAATGAACACCACCAATAAACATTGAGTACAGTCACACCTGACCCTATGTGGTACTTACCACCGAAGATTACAGCCATACTATGTTCTAAGGGGTACTTGGACCAACTTAGTCAGCCATACCAGGTGCAATACAGCCATCCTAGGCCCTACTGGGTATTTCACCACCACTAATTATGGCCAAACTAATCCCTATGGGTTAGTTGCAACCACTAAATACAGCCATACTAGATCCCATGTGGTAATTACCACCACCAATTACAGCCACCATAGGCCCTATGCCCTACTCACAACCACTGTGTATAGCCATACTATGCCTGAGGATACTCCCATCTACTGAGAACAGCCATTCAATGCCCTATTTGGTATTTAACACTGCCTATAGAACAGCCATCCCAGGCCAATTTATGTTCTCACCTCCAAAAGTTCAACCATCCCAGGCCCTTTTGGGAACCCATCACCACCAATTACAGTCATACCAGGTCTTACGGAGTACTCGCCACCACTCAATACAGCCATCCTAGGCCCTATTGGAAACCCACAACCACAGACAACAGCCATCACAGGTTCCATTTGGTATCCATCATCTTGAGTACAGCCACTACAGGCCCTATTGAATACCCTATACCACAGAAAACAGCGAACCAATGCCTCATTTGGTACCCACATCCTCTGAGCACAGCCATCCCAGGCCCTATTGGATACCCATCACAACAGAGAACAGCCGATCCCAGGCCCCATTTGGTACCCACTACCTCTGAGTACAGTCATCCCAGGCCTATTGGGTATCCACCACCTCTGAGTAGTCATCCAAGGCCCCATTGAGTACCCACCCTCATGAATTCCAGCTATCACAGGTCCTATTGATTATGCACCATTACAGATTTCAGCCATCCCAGTCCCTATTGAGTACCCACCATCTCTGAGCAGTCTTCCAGGGCCCTATTGAGTACTCTCCCTCACAGATTTCAGCCATCCCAGGCCCTATTGTGTACCCAGCACCTCTGAATACAGTCATCCAAGGCCTTATTGAGTACTCTCCCTCACAGATTTCAGCCATCCAATGCCCTATTGAGTACCCATCATCACATATTTCCGCCATCACAAGCCCTATTGAGTACCCACCACCTCTGAGTACAGCCATCAAAGCTCTATTGAGTACCTGTCATCACATATTTCAGCCATCCCAAGCCCATTGAGTACCCATCCTCACATAATTCAGCCATCTCATGCCCTATAGTGAACCCACCATCACAGATTTCAGCCATCCCAAGCCCTATTTTGTACCCACCATCACAGATATTAGCCATCCCAGGCCCTATTGGGTATCTACCATCACAGATTCAGCCATCAAAGGCCCTATTGAGTACCCACCCTCACAGATTTCAGCCATCCAAAGCTTTATTGGGTACCCATCATCACAGATTTCGGCCATCCCAAGCCCTATGTGTACCCACCATCACAGATATTAGCCATCCCAGGTCCTATTGGGTACCAACCATCACAGATTAAGCCATCAAAGGCCCTATTGAGTACCCACCCTCACAGATTTCAGCCATCCCAAGCTCTATTGGTTACCCATCATTACAGATTTCGGCCATCCCAAGCTCTATTAGGTACCCATCATCACAGATTTTGGCCATCCCAAGCCCTATGGGTACCCACCATCACAGATTTCAGCCATCCCAAGCTCTATTGGGTACCCATCATCACAGATTTCAGCCATCCCAAGCTCTATTGGGTACCCATCATCACAGATTTCGGCCATCCCAAGCCCTATGTGTACCCACCATCAGATATTTCAGCCATCCCAAGCCCTATGTGTACCCACCATCAGATATTTCAGCCATCCCAAGCCCTATGTGTACCCACCATCAGATATTTCAGCCATCCCAAGCCCATTGAGTACCCATCCTCACAGATTTCAGCCATCCCATGCCATATTGTGTACCCACCATCACATATTTCACCCAACCCAAGCCCTATTTTGTACCCACCATCACAGATTAAGCCATCACATGCCCTATTGAGTACCCACCCTTACATATTTCAGCCATCCCAAGCTCTAATGGGTACCCACCATCACAGATCTCAGCCATCACAAGCCCATTGAAAACCCATCCTCACAGGTTTCACCCATCCCATGCCCTATTGGGTACCCGTCATCATATATTAGGCCATCTCAGGCCCTATTGAGTACCCACCCTCACAGATTTCAGCCATCCCAAGCTCTATTGGGTACCCACTATCACAGATTTCAGCCATCCCAAGCCCTATTATGTACCCACATCACAGAATTCAGTCATCCCAAGCCCTATTGGGTACCCACCATCACAGATTTCAGCCATCCCAAGCCCTATTGTGTGCTCACCATCACAGATTGAGACATCCCAGGCCCTATTGAGTTCCCACCCTCACAGATTTCAGCCATCCCAAGCCCTATTGAGTACCCACCTAACTTATTAAAGCAATACCATACCATACGGAGTACTCCCCCCACATCGAGTGCAGCAATACTTACCAATACAAATTCAGCCATATCAGGCCATAAGGGATATCTAATCATCACATAGTTCAGCCATCTTAGGTCCTAGAGGTGACTCACCATGTCCAAACATTTTGTTGAAATTCCCACAGTAGGAGATGCTTGGTATATTAAATGGCCTGCCATCTTTAAATGGTTGCAGCAAGTCTGCTTTTTGCTGTGTCTAAATTCCCCAATCCCAGAATCTAAAATCCAGCCAAAGTCTATTTCCCGGGATCGGGAATCAAAGGGCTTGTCAAAATCCCGTCCGTTGGGAATTGTTTTCTGTCTAAAGTCCACTGTATGCCCGCCACTCCCCCACCCTGGGGCAAAATATTGATAGGTGCATTATTATATATAATAACTGTCTAATATGTAATAATGTTGTCAAACCATTAACAATAATACTGTCAAATATAGAGATTCAACGATCAAGGAAAAACCATTCACGGCTGCAATATTGTACATTTCGTAGAATCGCTTATGTTCCGTCACAAAATTTAGATTTTCTATTTGCAGTAAAAATATATCACTTCTAATGAAATAATTTACACTTAGAATACCTGCTATCACATCTAAAACAAAATACAATGTTCAGCATTCGTTTATAATAACAATTTGCGACGAAATATCAAATTTTCAGGTATTTTTGGTAGTTTGACCTTGAAATGACATTGACCTTGACCTTGAGTGGTCATTTTTCAAGTCCATTAGGAGTACAATACAAAGTTAATAATGTTTAGACAAACATTTAATCATACCATTAGAAATAATACTGTCAATAGTTGAATACTAAAATTTTAAATAGGGAATTAGCAATCTAAGAATGCCATCTCGGCCAACATGTACATGCATAATAATGTCAGTTTTGACGAAGTTTCAATATTTTGAACTAAAAATTCAAGTAATAATAAGAGAATATGTGCTTACCAACACTTTTATCACTTTTAATACCAACTTGAATATAAAACATATGCTAAAACAAGAAAACAAGTGAGGAAACATAATTTTTTCAGCTATTTTTCGTAATTTGACCTTGACATGACCGTGACCTTGACCTCAAAGTGGTCAGTCTTGTAAGTCCATTTGATGTACATTATCAAATGAATAATATCCAAGCAAATATTTGTGACTACATACATAAATAAAAAAATTGCATGAGAACATAGAATTTTAAGTGTATGTGTAAATTATGGCGGCCATCTTGGACGCCATCTTGGATTTCCTTGTCCGCACCACGCGTTGACAATTTATGCCGGCAGTTCCATATAGTACAGACATAGGCGAACATTTTGGTATATAACATTGCTTGTTCTACTTAAGTTGTCACCTACTCCTTAAATAAGCCACTTTTGAGCTGATTGTCACCCCACTATAAGTTTTAGGACAATTGTACACTGATAGCGCTTTTGATAAATATTAGTAGACTTTGCTGTTTGTGCAATTGTGAATATTTTTGCATTTTGTCATAATTTGGGTTTATACTTAGAAGTTTTGGGACAATTGTACACTTTGATAGCGCTTCTGATAAATATTAGTAGACTTTGTTGTTTGTGCAATTGTGAATATTTAATGAAAGTTTCATCACTTACAAACCATGTGGCTTTTATTTCTCTTTGCACTTGTTTTTAACTTCGCAACTAACTGGGTTATATTTTTTACAATTATCTTGAGTTTTGGACTATACTTGTACTTATATTTTTCCCAAGAAACTTGCTCCTGCAGAGTCGTGTGCAGAATATAGCTGTTGAACTAGGCTGATCGATAGGTGTATTTTGAATACTTGGCATATGTATATATACTCAAACGCAAAAGAAACTGTGCATGGGGTTTTTACTTATTTTTTCAGACATAAATAAAAGATAGTATATAGTGTTTGGTGTCAAATATTAGCTAATTCAATTGCCTATAAAACAGAATACATTTAATTTATATAGCGCAGTATAAAGAATCGTGTTTTACGTTTAAGCGTGGTAGGGGTCAAAATAAAAATTGCATAAATTGATATATCGGTGTTTTTGAGAATAAAATTAAGGTGTAAAATTCTCTAAATTGTTTGTTATAATTTCATTAATATCGGGTATGATCTTCATTTTGACATATAACCTGTACGATACGACGTCTCATGAAATTGACGACGTGCGGAGGAATTTCATTCCATTCGACATGAAGAGGTTTCTGCAGGTCGTACAGATTGTTGACATCATGTCGTGATTGTACCTTTCTACCCAGAAGGCTCGTGGAATATTATCAATAGAGGTACCTCTAATGTTGGTCCTCAACGCCTCAATTTGCTGACGTTCCGATAATCTTTGCATAGCAAGTTCTGATTTTACAGATATTGTTTTGTGTTATTCTTCCTCCTTGGAGTTGCGAAAAATGAATGAGGGGTTATTTGACCCATTACACCTTTATCAAGCCTCTGTACGCGCAAATCATGCGAATATCCTGTTTTGTGACGTTACGTAACATCTTATCCGATAGGGCCTATTTGTGTCCATTGTTCGATAAAGTGACACACATGCTTTAAATGGTACAAAACTGAAATGCCTACGACAGATATTTCCATAGTTATCCCAATTTGAAACATGCACAGTTTCTTTTGCATTTGAGTATACCTGTACATTTTATTCCATTTTATTTCGCTATTTCTTGCATAAATTTTTTAGTCTTGTAAATAAACTGTGATTTTTGTAATCTCATTTTGATTTGGTACTGTAAATAATTATTGCTTTAATGTTATAATTAAAATCTGTTCAGTTTATTTGGCATTTGTCGTACTTCTTTGATAATTTTGTACTTATTGGGTTCTGGCTGACCCTAGATAGCCAGTGGTGTCATCCTGACGAGAGAACCGGCTCGAACGAACTAAGAACCCTGGGTGCTAAGTCCGGGTTCGCCAAATATATCTATAATTAGCAACCCCAGCTGATTAGCATGTACCTTTAAGAATTTGGTAAAATTCAGTACCAGGTGTAGCAAATCTTAATTTTACAAGTTCATGGTTTTCTCAGATATAAACATGTATACATATTTTAAAACAGAAATAAATTGTCTTTCTGATGGTAGTAATAATTTTTATCTAAGAAAATCGATAGTTTAAACATTTTGAGTTAAAAACGATTTTCTACGATATTTTCGGCCATCTAGTAAAATCACATTTTCGGCCATGCGCTATACGTGAGGGTGTTACATCACGCCACATGCGGGTGCGTTAATGTTAATTAATATTCGTCAAACTCCACAACCAATCAGAGAAAGGATTCAGCTTTGCTTTGGAACTTTCGTTTTTAAAATCCGAATTTAAATAAAAAAGTTACGAGGTGCCAAAGTTTACGTTAATTTCTTACAAAATTGAAAGGGTAAGTATACCAAACGAATATAGAATCCTATAGAATATTATATTCCCTTCAAAATGATGTTTAAATCATCAAAATCGTAATAGTAATCGTTTCAGCATTTTAATTTTTGTCCCATCAGTTCACCCAAAGTCGGCGAGTTGAACACCCGCCATTGTTGACTGGTTTTTACTGTGGCTAATCCCAAATGTGTATTGCTCGATTTGCCGATAAATACAACGTTACTACATCATTTTTTGGTCCAAATCAGTCTAATTTCTTGTTTTAAAATGATAAAACTTACACTGAATACGTTTCTAATAGTATTTTTAATGAAATTTACGGAAATAAACATCAGAGGGCACCTGTCATTTTTTCAAATTGTTTGGTTGACGAACGATTATTGTCTGGTTAAAAATCGTCTTTTAAAGACTATTGATCAACTTCCTAATTATTTCTCTTACTTAATTATATTAATTAACACCTTTATTTAGTTTCACTGTTATTAATTTAACATAATACCACGTATATTGGTAAAAATAAATTCACCACCTCCCACCCACCAAAGTTAACATGGGGAGGAGTGTTTTTCTCTTTCTGCAAATGCAACTATTTTTAGGGCTTGAATTATTTTAATATTACTTTGATTACATATTAACCATGATTAAGAACCTTATTTGGCAGCAATTTAAGTTTTACTTGTAAACCCTTATTTTCAAATGGAGGTCTCTGAGCTCAAATTTCATGGATCTATATAGATGTAGGCCTAGCTAATAATGTATTTTTTTATTTCAAATATTTTGTGCGCATGTATTAAACTGCATGTTGTGTATTTTTATCATTCTTTTCATGTATTTCTTTTCAGATGACAGAAATGCTCGCATTGTGCCCAAGAATACAATCTATCATTGTTGACAATATGATTCAGACTGAATCATTGAACTGAAAAACTAGCTGGTATCAAGGGAAAAAGTGAAATGCCTGTCTGAGACATCTTTCATCGACATTCTGAAAACTTGATCTGTTTAAAACATTTCTATAGATCTATAATAATGATAATCAATGCCAAGTTAGCATATTATTAAACGTTGTCATTATTAAGTCCTATGTAAATTGTAATATGTGCCGAAGTTGTATTGTTTGTAGATTATGATTTTGTCATGTAATACCTGTATAATTTCGATAATAAAATATTGCAAAATTATGTTGAAATTTCACATTTGTTCCTTCTATAACTTTTTACCTGATGATATTGTATCTAATTGGATTGCATAATTGAAATCAGCATACAAAAATACATTAATATGCCAAGTTTCATAGATTTTTTTTAAAAATTAAAAAAGTTACAGCAGTTTGTTTAAAAAAGGTGAAATTTTCTGTTCCATGGAAACGCGATTAAAAGACAGTCTTTAAGAAGGCAAAAATTCCTAAAATTGACCACTTTTTCACGTTTTCAAATTGCCATTACTTTTTATCCAGATGACATACCTACATAATTCAAACTGTTCTGCAGAGCTTTTGATGACCTCTTTAATTTGCACTAACATTGATCATCATTGGTGAATATACAAAAATTGACTGGGGTTGCTACTATAATCTGTATATAATAATTTCACAATAAAAATATCACAGCAATCAAACTTTATTTAATTTGCAACTTCGTATAGCAGACAATCCATATTCAGCCCGCGAAAATCTCCCTCAAGGTTTTGCTGATGTGACCAGCGCGCAGTTCTAAGATCTCCCGACTTCAAAGGTGGGACACAGTGACTTGTAACTAGCGCCGCGTCTTAGATGTGCCAGATGCGAATTATACACAACGTAAAGTATTTGATATATGCGTGTATGAAATTTGACTGATCGCTACAATATGATTTATGCACCGGACTTTTCATGCGTTGCAGAGAATAATTTGATTATCTTTCATAATTGTCAAACTAGCGGACATTGAAATCGCTGAATATTCGAAAATTCAGTGTCATTGAACTGTATCACTGTTGACAAGGACGGCAAGGCAGTTTTCTTTGAAATTCATCACATTTTATGATATTGAAACTATCTGTAAGAGTTTCGACACACAAATCATAAATGGTCAGAATATGACAACAAAAGAGACATACAAGTTGCACTGTTTCGGATACATGCACAATTTCGGATAAGTTCATTTTTGGTTAAATATTCATATATTATTGACTTTTTGCACAAAATTTAGAATGTTAGCATGTCACAGTCATAATCTTAAATTGTACTTTTCATCTTGCTGTATACCATGTCACCTGCTATATAATAAAATAATGCAACATGTTGAAGAATCATTTCTAAAGTAATTGATTGCATCAAACTACAAAATTGTTTTCCTTTCATTTTTGTCATGAGAACGTTCTTAACTTGACTTATTATACTGCTCGAGTGTTGTACTATATTGTATATAATTATGTTGATGGACAGATTGGTGTTTATTCAAACTGTAGATCTAAGTCAAACGGATTGTGTGAAGTACAATATGAGCACTGTTCAGTGGACACTTTCAACCTCAGAATGAAATTTACTACCGTCAACATATTATAATTATAATAGTAAATACTACATTGGCATCAGTGTGGGGCTTCCAGAAATGAAGAGCTTATCCTCGTCTTGACTTATAGGACTACCCAAGATAAAACTCTAAAGTAATGGAACCTTCTGGTTAACCTGAGTACTATCAACTTGACAGATTTCTGCTTGTTTTAATTGGGACAACTGAACTTATAATTCGGACAACTCTATTTTGTCATGGTCAGTTGTCCTGGACCTTGTAGAGCCCTGCATTTTGAAGGCGTACAGAAAATCTGTCCCTTCCCCAACAATACCAGCATTCTAGAAATTTGCTATGATATCCACGGTTCCTCAGCTCGTGCCAAATTAAAGTCGAAGAAAGACACATGGCTCCCAATCTCCGACTCAGAGTACAAACACAAATACTAATTTACCAGAGGTCGACACTTCCTTGTGTGTGGCTGACATTGTACAGTACAGCTCGCGCGACTTTTGCATTAATCACTATGTCAATGCGACCAAATCTGACTTGGAGTGGAAAATCACCGTGATTTTCTGAGTGATTCCACTCGTAAGTCAATCACCCGTCACCGCGACCGCTGCGATGCGTGATGCCGATAAAACGTGAATGTCGGTGATTCGCGGTGAATCCATTGATTGATGTACATGTACACATGTACTGTAGAAAATACTTATAAATCGTTAGTAAACTTTTTTTCTCCACGGTAAATACGCAATGTTTTTCTTTGTGCCATGGCGTCTACCTTCTGTAAGCAAGTGACTTGCGAACGCTTATTGGTGATTCGCGGTGAATCCATTGATTGATGTACATGTACACATGTACTGTAGAAAATACTTATAAATCGTTAGTAAACTTTTTTTCTCCACGGTAAATACGCAATGTTTTTCTTTGTGCCATGGCGTCTACCTTCTGTAAGCAAGTGACTTGCGAACGCTTATTGGTTAACACCAAGCCTTGCACGAGATGTAAACACGACATGCCCATGCGACCGAAAATTGTTTACCAAATGCATTTATTATCATATATAGCCGATTTTCAGGTCACGCAAGTCCTGAATAAAAGTTGTGAATTTTCTATGCGACACAATAATACCGTACTAACATGTACTTGGGTGAGATGCATTTAACTGCAAATTTTATATCCAAGTCGTTATTAATAATTGGAAATGTCATATCAAAACACGTTATCCATCCATTTAGGAAAAGAAATCCATGAACACACGTCTTAATGCTTAATCACATCGTTTAAAATGACCAACTGATCAGAAGTCGGCATATGCCAATTACTCACAATGTCATGCGTGTACTCGCTGTGTACTAAGCGAGCAATATGACGCAATAGAGACTTTAATACACTGTGATGCTGTCGAGCGATTCAACTTGTTACTAACTTTTTAGACGCTATTTTTTGCTAGTTTTTTTTTTCATTTATTTTGTAACTAATTTTTTTTGTTTGCTAATTTTTTTAATTTTCTTGCGCCCATTCACCCGCTGGACAGGCTTGTCTCCTAGTGACCTCTTTTTTAATTTCTGGCTGTCCACTGTGTACTAGTGAGTGCTGCTTTCCCTGTTCGAGTTTGTTAATCATCTTGTTATTTACGGCATGTGCGTAAAAATATTGTGGACTCAATTTATAAATTAATGTTGAGAGTTCGCAATAAATACTAACAAAGATCTAAAAATACAACTCGAAAATTTTACGTAGTTTTTTTTAGCAATCTTAATTCAATAATCGCCACGTTTTATTCGACAGCAATTTGGAAAATCGTGGTTATGTACAGGGTGTTATAACAGGTTAATATCCCGAGGGTCCACCTTTGTTCTTGATAACACTTTTTAATCTATCAGGCATTGAATGAATGAGTCCACGTATATGTTCAAATGAGATATACGACCAAGTGTAATGCAGACGACGTCTCAATGATGCCATAGTTTTAGGGACCAGGGTACTGTTTTATCAAATCACTTACGGATATCGTAAACTTACGTCCAAATTGAAATCCTTTATAATTCTTTAACAAATACAAGCTATGGTCAATGGATCTGCAATATTAACAATGATTCAGTTAATGAACTCTTACAAAACCACAACAGTCCAAAATTTGTAGTTGTTAAAGCAATATAAGGAATTTAAATTTGAACGTAAGTTTAAGGTTTCCGTAAGTGCTCTGATAAAACAGTACCAAGATCTTTGTAGTCCATGATACTCCAAAGATTTTCTATCGGGTTTATGTCAGGTGAGTTACCTGGCCATTCTTCTTTTGCTATGAAATCTTGAACATTTTCCTGTAGCCATAATTGAGCAGATTTGGCAGTGTGCGGTGGGGCACCATCTTGTACGAATACGGCGTTTCTGGGCTGGAGAGTGAGGCGGGTTTGTGTCACTTTACATATATAATTATAACGCTTCAGTGCTGGTTTCAGTTCCTTTTCAAGTATATTGTCAATATAGAATTGTGCGGTAACAGTTTTTCCAAGTGGTAGTATATGTAGTTTAGTAAGGCCGTATGCACCCATTGCACCCCATACTAGGCATTTGGCACTGTTTTTTACAGTGCTCACAGACGGGACGGATTCTTGCGATCCCCAAACCACATCGTTGGGGATGTGAAACAAATGTTTGGAGCACTCATCCGAGAAGATAAAATTCTCCAAATCATCGGCCGAGAGCTTTTCAAATTTTCTAGCAAAAGCAAGTCTCTTTGCGATATTGTCTGTCAGTGAGGAAAGGCTGGCGTTGACGTTTAAAAGCAGTCCATTTATTTTCTTGACGTAGATAATTCCATACTATGACATGGCTAACGTTGTTTCCAATCCTTTTTAAATCATTTGCAACATTTCTCGTTGATTTACCACGTTTATATTTGATTATATCGACGATAGATTTACCCCTCTTACAGATGACTCTGGGACGTCCCGACCGCTTTGCATCATTGAAAGAACCGTTTAATCTCGTTCTTGCCTTCCACTTTGTTACCCATCTACGAGATTTGCCCAAAATATCAGCAATTTCCCTCTCAAAATAGCCAGCTTCAAATAAAGTTACTGCTTTAAGTCTCAGCTGCAAATTTGACAGGTTTTGTAAACCAGCGCCTTTTGTAAGTACGGACAGCATTTCGTTTGTTTACTGTGTCGCTATAGTCACGTTCAACGCGTTACCAAGGAAGAGTTCCAAAGAACAACTTAACTCTTGACGAGATCATAGCTTTCTAAAAAGCTGACTGCATATGTGTATGAAATCAGAAGTGTGTACCTAGCTTAGATAAAATTTTATTTGGATTTAAACTTTGAAAACGAACTTTTTTAACACCCTGTACAGTCAACTGTCTTTAAACGACGGACTTTAAAGTTTATGTGTGTGCGAGTGCCTCATATCTTATATACACAATTGTGTCAATACCATGTGGTCTAAAACAACCGACCTCCAAAGAGCGGCATTTTTTTCTTTATCCTCTCTAGCATGTCTTCAATTGCACCGTGCAGACAGTCCTATGAATAAAGTTGACAAACAATGTATCGCATTAGTAGACTAGTCGTTTGAAGTTTCATGTTTGCCGATAAAAGACCACAAGCCGAAGTCAACGAGACTCGCCACACCCAAAGATCGAAACGGTGCAATGGAAATTTACCCAGATCTATACGTCTATAATCTGACATGCGTACGTGTCAAACGTACAACTAAATGTTGACATGGTTATTTTTAGTGTTATTAGCGAGAAAACTATTGCACCAAGTACAATTTCACCACATTCTAATTTGCACTTCAATACGTGTCGGAAATAATTAATATAAACAAACAAGTAGCAGTGCCGCTGTTCACGAGTAATGCAATTAGCACTCAATTTTGTTACCGAAAATGAAATGTACATGTAATTAGCACATCAAAACCATTATTTATTAAAATTATTTTCACTGTCCGGAATGGACGCGAAATCGAGAAAAACTCTTCATATACAATGTAATTACCTGTATCAAAATTAAATCACTGCGATTCGCAGTGATCGCGGTGCTTTCCCCGTCGCTCATTTCCGCAATCAAGCCCGATAACGCGAGTGAAATTTCACTCCGATCGACGCCGTGATTTCACTCATTGCACACATCGTGGTGATCTTGGGTGATGCAAGTGGAAAATCACTCCAACCCCATTCACGGTGATGCATGATTTTAGACAAAAGTCCCACGAGCTGTACTGTACAATTTGGAATCAGAACACTGTATATAAAATGCAAACTTTGTTGGACACAGTTAAAAAAGCAGCAGAGGAGGCAAACCATTCAGCAGCCAATTCATTTGAGCTGCTGATGGGCAAGGGGCAAGTGTTCCCACATAAAAAAAATTATATTTAAACATATTTATAAAGCCAGACATCAGTCCTCTGAAATTGCTGATATTTGTGATAGCCTATTTTTATGTATATTTAAATTTGATATTTTTGATATTCAAAACATGAAAGTTAACTTCCAACAGCAGTTCATAGTATCAATAATAACATAAAATCTTTGGTAAAGCTGTAGTATTAAAATGTCACTTTAATATATGTATCATATACACCCATACTTAAAACAGTTTTCAAACGTCAAGTGAAAATCAAATTTCTGAAGAAAAAAATGAACAAGAGGGCCCAAAGGGCCCTAGGAGGCTCACCTGCCATAGTAGTGCATGCACACCCCTATGGTGACATAAGTAATCATTTACATTTACTGAGTAAGATTGTAGAAAATTCAGCCTCTATTGCAAGTTTTTCTATGATTTGACCTTGTGACCTAGTTTTATACCCCGGATGACCCAATATCGAACTTGACCTAGATTTTGTTGAGATGATGATTGTGACCAAGTTTCATAAAGATAAGGTCGAAATTGTGACCTCTAGTGACTACACTAGGTTTTCCGTGATTTGACCTTGTGACCTAGCTTTTGACCCCGGATGACCCAATATCGAACTTGACCTAGATTTCATTGAGATGATCATTGTGACCAAGTGTCATAAAGATAAGGTTGAAATTGTGGCCTCTAGTGACTACACAAGGTTTTTCTATGATTTGACCTTCAACAGAGACCTAGTTTTTGACCCCGGATGACCCAATATCGAACTTCACCTAGATTTTGTTAAGATGATCATTGTGACCATGTTTCATAAAGATTTAGTCAAAATTGTGACCTCTAGTGACTACACAAGGTTTTTCTATGATTTGACCTAGTGACTTAGTTTTTGACCCCGGATGACCCAAAATCGAACTTGGCCTAGATTTTTTTGAGATGATCATTGTGACCAAGTTTCATTAGGCTAATATTGTGACCTCTTGTGTCGACACAAGCAAATTGTTGATGGGCGGACGACGGACAGACGACGGACGGAAGACTGACAGACGAAGAGTAATCACAAAAGGTCACTCTGTCACTTTGTGACAGGTGAGCTAAAAAAAAGTCCCTACCTACCCTATTTTTTTTCAAAGCCGGTAGCGGAAACAAGCTATTTTTTTTTGCCTAACATTACAATTAAGTTTGAAGACTGTAGCACAATTATTTTTCAATTTATGTTCAAATTTAAACATTCCAAGGGCATTAACTCAGCAAATACTCGTCAGATCCCAATAAAAACTTGTAGGTGGACAACTCATTCTGACTTATATTCCTATGACTATATGCCCCCACAATTGGGGGAGGGGGGATAAAAAATACTGTTGTGATGCACTTTCATCGGTCTATTGTTTTGCAAATAAATAAAGTATGACTAGAAATGTGTTCACAGGATACAGATGCCCCCGCTAAAAGAAATGACATAGTTGCAAAGCGGACATGAATCACATACCTTTTTGAGCCTTTTAACCTTTGACCTTCAAGTGTGACCTTTGAGCTAGGGACCTGGGTCTTGATGTGGTTAACATTTGTACCAAGTATTATAAATATCCAAAAAGAAATTACCAAGTTATATAGACAAGATTTCACAATTTTCTAACACACACACAAACGCACACACACTCACCCAGGGACAGGGTAAAAACTATATGCCCTTCCACCATTTCATGGCGGGGGCATACAAACATAAACTGTAAGTGGAATCCTAAAAACATTTTGAATCAGTTTAGTTCACTGAATGACTGACCAACATGAGCAAAGTAATATTCCAAAACTTATTACAAGAGGGCCCTTTGGGCCCTAAGTCGCTCACCTGGCATAGTGCATGCAAGCCCTGTGATTTGACCTCGTGACCTCACACTTGACCTACATTTTGTTGAGATGATCATTGTGACCAATTTTCATAAAGATGAGGCTAAATTGGTGACCTCTAGCGACCTCTAGCGACTACACAAGGATTTCCAAAGATTTGATCTAGTGACCTAGTTTTTTACCCTGGATGACCCATATCAAACTTGACCTAGATTGCGTTAAAATAATCATTGTGACAAAGTTTTATAAAGATGAGGCTAAAATAGTGACCTCTAGTGACTACACAAGGCTTTTCTATGATTTGACCAAGTGACCTAATTTTTGACCCTGTATGACCTAATATAATCCTTGACCTAGATCTTGCTGAGATGATCATTGTGACCAAATTTCATAAAGATTAGGTCAAATTTATTACCTCTAGTGACTACAAAGGGGTTTTCTATTATTTGACCTTGTGACCTAGTTTTTGACCCCAGATGACCCAATATCAAACTTGACCTAAAATTTCTTGATATGATCATTGTGACCAAGTTCCATAAAGATTAGGTCAAAATTGTGACCTCTAGTGACTACACAAGGTTTTTCTATTATTTGTGACCTAGCTTTTGACCCCAGATGACCGAATATCTAACTTAACCTAGATTTTGTTGACATGATCATTGTGACCAAGTTTCATAAAGATTAACTCAAAATTGTGACCTCTAGTGACTACACAAGGTTTTTCTATGATTTGACCTTGTGACCTTGTTTTTGACCCCGGATGACCCAATATCGAACTTGACCTCGATTTTGTTGAGATGATCATTGTGACCAAGTTTCATAAAGATTAAGTCAAAATTATGACCTCTAGAGAGGACACAAGGTTTTTCTATAATTTGACCTAGTGACCTAGTTTTTTACCTCAGATTACCCAATATCGAACTTGACCTAGATTTTGTTGAGATGATCATTGTGACCAAGTTTCATAAAGATTAGGCTAAAATTGTGACCTCTAGAGAGGACACAACCCAATTGTTGACGGACAGACGGACGACGTACGAAGAGTGATCACAAAAGCTCTCTCTGTCACTATGTGACAGGTGAGCTAACAACGGGGGCACATGTTTAGGTTAGTAAGGGTAACTCACCTGATCCAGAAAACGTGACCATGATAAGTTGCTGGTCATCTGTTGGTGTTTGTACAGTAACAAGTTGTTGATCCATGGCATTGCTAGTCTGTAGAGTCTGCATCTCAGATTTCACTATCTGTACATTGGCCATGGTCCTTTTCACCTACTGATATAAAATATGTATTGACAAATCATTTACAGCAAAAAAATAAATAACTAAGATGAAAAATAAATAACTAAGATGTAGAAAAACTTTAGGAAGAGCACCAGCCATAGACAAGGGCATATACCTGAGAAACTGTGGGTCAGGTACATTTATGTGTACCTTTCAAGAGGCAGGTGCATTTGGTGTTAGGTGTAAATTTTGACATCCCCCACAGAAGTGTAAAATTGAAGCGAGCTAGAAAAAATACAGTGTTAATATTACTGAGGTAATAAACCACTAAATGCAAATGCTGACTAAAATCGGATACACTCGGATACAGTCAAATAGTCTGCTTGACTAGGAATGGTGATATGCCTTGATAACAAGAGGGCCCAAAGGGCCCTAGGTCGCTCACCTGTCGAACTTGACCTAGATTTTGTAGAGATGATCATTGTGACCAAGTTTCATACAAATAAGGCCAATATTGTGACCTCTAGTGACTACACAAGGTTTTTATATGATTTGACTTAATGACCTAGTTTTTGACCCCAGATAAACCAATATCAAACTTGACCTAGATTTTGTTGAGATGACCATTGTAACCAAGTTTCATAAGGATAAAGTCGACATTGTGACCTCTAGTGACTACACAAGGTTTTTCTATGATTTGATCTAGTGACCTAGTTTTTGACCCCGGATGACCCAATATCGAACTTGACCTAGATTTTGTCGAGATGATCATTGTGACAAAGTTTCATAAAGATTAAGACAAAATTGTGACCTCTAGTGACTACACAAGGTTTTTCTATGATTTGACCTTGTGACCTAGTTTTTGACCTCGGATGACCCAATATCGAACTTGACCTAGATTTTGTCGAGATGATCATTGTGACAAAGTTTCATAAAGATTAAGACAAAATTGTGACCTCTAGTGACTACACAAGGTTTTTCTATGATTTGACCTTGTGACCTAGTTTTTGACCCCGGATGACCCAATATCGAACTTGACCTAGATTTTGTCGAGATGATCATTGTGACCAAGTTTCATAAAGATTAAGTCAAAATTGTGACCTCTAGTGACTACACAAGGTTTTTCTATGAATTGACCTTGTGACCTAGTTTTTGACCTCGGATGACCCAATATCGAACTTGACCTAGATTTTGTCGAGATGATCATTGTGACCAAGTTTCATAAAGATTAAGTCAAAATTGTGACCTCTAGTGACTACACAAGGTTTTTCTATGATTTGACCTAGTGACCTAGGTTTTGACCCCAGATGACCCAATATCGAACTTGACCTAGATTTTATTGAGATGATCATTGTGACTAAGTTTCATAAAGATTAAGTCAAAATTGTGACCTCTAGTGACTACACAAGGTTTTTCCATGATTTGACCTAGTGACCTAGTTTTTGACCCCGAATGACCCAATATCGAACTTGGCCTAGATTTTGTTGAGATGATCATTGTGACCAAGTTTCATAAAGATTAGGGTAAAATTGTGACCTCTAGTGTCTACACAAGCCAATTGTTGACGGACGGACGACGGACGGACGACGGACGACGGACGAAGAGTGATCACAAAAGCTCACTCTGTCACTTTGTGACAGGTGAGCTAAAAATGGAACTAGAATCATCTTATTGAGTTTAAAGGTATTGCATAATGTAGGTGAAGTAGTGAATCAGTTTTATCTTCAACATGTCCAGATTTTGACGTATTTGCCAAAGCGAAAATAGAGTAGGGTAAAATCAACATTGAATCGGTTCGCGCACCTGTCAATATTTGTCTACCGCCTTTAACGAACAAAATTTTTCTTATATCAAACATGAACCCTGTTTTTTATGTCTTATTTTGTAGCTGAAACATTCTTCTTTACAATGATATGTGTGTCAACTGGCCATAGACTTTAACATAATACAAGAGATGTTTGCAAAACATGTATGCCCCCATGGAAGCCCAATAGTCAGAAATGGTAAAGGTCACTGTGACCATGACCTTTGACCTACTGACCTCAAAATCAATAGGGGTCATCTACTGTTGATGACCAACCTCCATGTAAAGTTTGAAGATCCTAGGTCAAAGCGTTCTTGAGTTATTGAACGGAAACCAATTAAATAGTCAGAAATGATAAAGGTCACTATGACCTTGACCTTCAATCTACTGACCCCAAAATCAATAGGGGTCATCTACTATTGATGACCAACCTCCATGTTAGGTAGTCAAAGCGTACTTGAGTCATTGAACGGAAACCATTTTATACGACCGACAGACCGACCAACAGATCGACAGACATGTGCAAAGCAATATGCCCCCTCATCAAAGATGGGGGGCATAATAACTAGAACTGTCGCCAATCGGCAGACTAATATACCCCCCGCGTGGCAAAAAGCATTGCAGCTAATTTTTTGCTTTATACACATCTACATGTTGAGGTTGTTCATCTATTAAAGTTTGAAGCAGATGCTGCAAAAACTGTAGGAGGAGTTACGTCCACAAGAATCCGTCTACGGACAGACAGACAGACAGACTGACTGACGGACAGACGAGCTGAATCCAGTATACCCCCCTTACAACTTGTGTGGGGGTATCATTAGGGTCTGACAATTGTCACTTAACATTGAGCTATTGAATAATTTTATTTAGTGGTTTGTGACCTACTAGTTCAGAGCAACATACCACACAAACTCAAGTCTGTATTTGATAATAATAGCTAATAAAGTTGTTATACAGGCAAAGCCAGCAAGAAATAATGCAATTTTATCTAAGCAGCATGCCCAATTACAAAGTTATAGAGTGAGCGAAAGGGATTGAAAAACTTTTATTTCGCTCACCTGAGTTTCATAGCAAAACATCTTTTTACCTAGATATCATTAAGACAAACATTCTGATTCATGAATGTAAACATAGATTTTCTAAGGTTTGACCTGTTTACCTAGTATTTGAACTCGACCTAGATATCACTAAGAAAAACATTCTGACCAAGTTTCATGAAAGTCAAGCTGAAAATGTGACCTCTAGAGTGTAAACAATTTTTCTAAGATTTGATCTAATGACATAGTTTTTGGCCCCATGTGTCTCATATTCGACACGACATTTGCAAATAACATAAGAATATACGGTACGTATAAGACATATATACACAAACGTCATAGTAATATAGATCAGATGTGTTCATGAAAGTAATTTTAGACCATGAACGGTTTTATCATGAAGCAATATTCAGTTCTAGACAAAACAATATACAAAAGAAACAATATATGATACATGATTTATCAGTGTAAAAACAGTATGAAATAGTTAACAAGAGGGCCCAAGGGGCCCAAGGTTGCTCACCTGTCGTAGTTGTGCATGCACACCCCTATGGTGACCAAGGTAATCATTTACATTTTCTGAATAAAAAAGTTTTTTATGATTTGACCATGTGACCTAATTTTTGACCCCAGCTGACCTAATATTGGACATGACCTAGATGTTGTTCACATGATCATTGTGATAATGTTTCATAAAGTCAGAATTGTGACTTCTAGTGACTACACAAGGTTCTTCTATGATTTGACCTTGTGACCTAGTATTTGACCCCATATCAAACTTGACCTAGATTTTGTTGAGATGATCATTGTGACCTTGTTTCATTAAGATTAGGCCAAAATTGTGACCTATACTGACTACACAAGGTTTTTCTATGATTGGACCTTGTGACGTAGTTTTTGACCTCGGATGACCTTATATCGAACTTGACCTAGATTTTGTTGAGATAATAATTGTGACCTAGTTTCATAAAGATTAGGCCAAAATTGTGACCTCTACTGTCTACACAAGGTTTTTCTATGATTTGACCTTGTGACCTAGTTTTTGACCCCGGATGACCCAATATTGAACTTCACCTAGATTTTGTTGAGATGATCATTGTGACCTAGTTTCATAATGATTAGGCTAAAACTGTGACCTCTAGTGTCTACACAAGTAAATTGTCGACGGATGGACAGAGGGACGAAGAGTGATCACAAAAGCTCACACGTCAGTTTGTGACAGGTGAGCTAAAAAGGGGGGTGATCTCGCATTATTTTCAACAAAAAAAAACAGACTTACGTAAAAAAGTTACGTCGCACAATGTAAGGCGCTGTGTACGTCCGTTCTATTTACAATTGCATGTTCACTTATCAAATCATATATAATAGCTTTGTTCCAAGCAAAGTTTGTCACTATATAACAATAAGTTATTTAAATTTGAGTGTGGTAATTTTTGCGAAAGTGAAAATGACAAAACTGAGTTTCTCTCGCAATACCTGTACTACTATCTGTACTGTGGTTTTATTATTCTTCCCATGTGTCTTTATTGGTACTTTTATTATAAACACATCATCATGATAAATACACAGTGATGCAAAAGAGAACATCGACTGTGTTATGTATTTAAATTATCTAAACATCCACTCAGGATACTCGATCGGACATTAAATGCATTGTACAGAATTATGAGCTCAAGTCTTCCAAAATAACTTAAGTCTTCCAAACTAATGATTACGTCCCTAAATAAAATAATAACTAAAATGTGTATACATCGTTTTCTTACAGTCATATATACAGTCAACTCTCGTTATCTCGAACTCGCTTATATCGAATTTTTCGTTATGTCGAATTATTTTTTTGGTCACGATTAACTAATTTGCACTTTAAGTCTATTGTTCATCTCGAAGTCGGGTCGAAGTCTGATTGTATTCGACTAGCGGCGAAAGTTTTTCACACCTCGCCAGTCTGAAATCTTCGATTTACCTGTAATTTACGCGCCTTCCATTGTTCAACAAATATTTGTTTGCAACAATTTGCGCAAACATTTC
Organism: Spisula solida; assembly: GCA_947247005.1. NCBI lineage: Eukaryota > Metazoa > Mollusca > Bivalvia > Venerida > Mactridae > Spisula > Spisula solida. The sequence goes on from OX365949.1 coordinate 31,690,107, forward strand.
ATAAAGATTCAAGTTTCGTCCAAACATCAATAAACATGTCATCTCGAACAATTGTTTGTAACAAGAGGGCCCAAAGGGCCATAGGTCGCTCACCTGTCCTAGTAGTTCATGCACCCCTAATGGTAGCCTCTATTGCTTGTACAAGGTTTTCATATTGTCTTATGCTTCATAATTTACATCATATTTAGATCCAATGACATATTGAAGTTTAAGCCAAGTTTTGTCTATGATTTGACCTAATGACCTAGTTTTTTACCCTAGATGACTCAAAATCCAACTTGACCTAGATTTTATTGAGATGATCATTGTGACCAACTTTCATAAAGACCATACCAACATTGAGACCTCTAGAGACTGCACAAGGTTTTTCTCAGATTTGACCTTGTGACCTAGTTTTTGACCCCGGATGACCCAATATCAAACTTGACCTAGATTTTGTTGAGATCATCATTGTGACCAAGTTTCATAAAGATTAGACCAAAATTGTGACCTCTAGTGACTTCACAAGGTTTTTCTATGATTTGACCTTGTGACCTAGTTTTTGACCCAGGATGACCTATTATCGAACTTGACCTAGATTTTGTCGAGATGATCATTGTGACCAAGTTTCGTAAGGATTAGGCCAAAATTGTGACCTCTAGTGACTACACAAGGTTTTTCTATGATTTGACCTTGTGACCTAGTTTTTGACCCTGGATGACCCAATATCGAACTTGATCTAGATTTTGTTGAGATGATCATTGTGACCAAGCTTCATAAAGATTAGGCCAAAATTGTGACCTCTAGTGACTACACAATGTTTTTCTATGATTTGACCTTGTGACCTAGTTTTTGACCCTGAATGACCCAATATCGAACTTGACCTAGATTTTGATGAGATGATCATTGTGACAAAGTTTCATAAAGATTAGGCCAAAATTGTGACCTCTAGTGACTACACAAGGTTTTTCTATGATTTGACCTTGTGACCTAGTTTTTGACCCCGGATGACCCCATATCAATCTTGACCTACATTTTGTTGAGATGATCATTGTGACAGAGTTTCATAAAGATTAGACCAAAATTGTGACCTCTAGTGACTACACAAGGTTTTTCTATGATTTGACAATGTGACCTAGTTTTTGACCCCGGATGACCCAATATCGAACTTGACCTAGATTTTGTTGTTATGATCATTGTGAACAAGTTTTGTAAAGATCAGGTCAAAACTGTGACCTCTAGTGACTACACAAGGTTTTTCTATGATTTGACCTTGTGACCTAGTTTTTGACCCCAGATGACCCAATATCGAACTTGACCTACATTTTGTTGTGTTGATCATTGTGACCAAGTTTCGTAAAGATTATGCTAAAACTGTGACCTCTAGTGACTACACAAGGTTTTTCTATGATTTGACCTTGTGACCTAGTTTTTTACCCCGGATGACCCATTATCAAACTTGACCTAGATTTTATTGAGATGATCATTGTGACCGAATTTTGTAAAGATTAGACAAAAATTATGAGCTCTAGTGACTACACAAGGTTTTTCTATGATTTGACCTTGTGACCTAGTTTTTGACCCCGGATGACCCAATATCGAACTTGACCTAGATTTTGTTGTGTTGATCATTGTGACCAAGTTTCATAAGGATTAAGTCAAAATTTTGACCTCTAGTGACTACACAAGGTTTTTCTATGATTTGACCTTGTGACCTAGTTTTTAACCCCGGATGACCCAATATCGAACTTGACCTAGATTTTGTTAAGATGATCATTGTGACCAAGTTTCATAAGGATTAAGTCAAAATTTTGACCTCTAGTGACTACGCAAGGTTTTTCTATGATTTGACCTTGTGACCTAGTTTTTAACCCCGGATGACGCAATATCGAACTTGACCTAGATTTTGTTAGGATGATCATTATGACCAAGTTTCATAAATATTAAGTCAAAATTGTGACCTCTAGTGACTACACAAGGTTTTTCTATAATTTGACCTAGTGACCTAGTTTTTGACCCCAGATGACCCAATATCAAACTTGACCTAGATTTTGTTGAGATGATCATTGTGACCAAGTTTCATAAAGATTAGGCTAAAATTGTGACCTCTAGCGTCTACACAAGCCAATTGTTGACGGACGGACGGACGACGGACGGACGACGGACGAAGAGTGATCACAAAAGCTCACTCTGTCACTTTGTGACAGGTGAGCTAAAAACAAGAACGCCGCATGGCGACGAAGACCAGGTTTTCAAAGGTTAGGTGAATGTGCAGAAGTTTGAAATGGTGCTGTTAAATCAGGGGCAAAAACACTAAAGTGAATTGACCAATAAAAAAAATCTTGATCATCGCAGTCTTTGTTGTTTGTTTAAAATTTTGTGACCTTGACCCCACTGACTGATCCCACTTCCAATCCCAAGCTGCATCTTCACAAAAGCTACCTACACAGCAAGTTTCATTAAGATATCTCATTCCTAACCTAAGTTATTGAGCAGAAAATAACTGTAGGAATGATGACCTTGACCCCATCGGCCCCACTTTCAATCCCAAGCAGGGGTCTTCATACAAGCTACCTATACAGCAAGGTTCAATATGATATCTCATCCCTAACTTAAGTTAAGGGAAACCATTTTTCTATTTTTAGTAACGGTGACCTTGACCCCACCAGCCCCACTTTCAATCCCAAGTGGGGTCTTGAGTGGGGTCTTCACACAAGCTACCTACAAAGTAAGTTTCATTATGATATCTCATTCCTAACTTAAGTTATTGAGCGAAAACCATTTTTTGTATTTTCAGTAACGGTGACCTTGACCCCACCAGCCCCCCTTTCAATCCCAAGCGGGGTCTTCACACAAGCTACCTACACAGCAAGTTTCATTATGATATCTCATTCCTAACTAAAGTTATCCAACGGAAACCAATTGTTGACGTCCGCCCGCCCGCCCGACGAAATCGCCAATCTAATAACCAGGATTTTTTTTTAAAAAACCTGGTTAAAAATTGTCAAATATGCGTGTAATTTTGGTATAGTTGGCTGTATATCCCATAAACAACCACACTGACATCCAAAATAACTTGAGAAACTTTGGCATTTTGTAGTTATTTAGTATTTTTACATAAAAAATTCTATAGGGTATTAATACCCTATAGAATTAACACTACTTTTAATTAAATTGCCAGAAATTTGTTCGCATTTGATGAAAACGAATTTAAAATCGAACCAAATACCTCACAAATGATTATGCTGTAGATTGTTGATGTTACAGTTCGATCACATGTGAATTTTATAATTCACAAAGCATGTTGGAAAGAAACTTAGCGCATTTTTTTCAAGAAAAAAATACTCAGTGGGCGATATCGAGAGTGGTTAAAATATCTTATTTGCACCAAATCTGTCAAAAAGCAACTGTCAGTGGCTTTCTATTACATCAATACTTGGTTAGGTTGGAAAATCACGATATACAAAATGTTTAGCCCAATCTGTGAGGCAGCACCTTTAAGAGAAGTAGAGTTATTTCCCTTACATAATTAGAATGAAAATATTGAAGATTTTGGAATTATTTATTATTGAATCTCTTTTAGTAGCAAATATATTATTTGCTACTAAAAGAGATTCAACAATAAATAATTCCAAAATCTTCAATATTGTCATAAGGCCAAATAAAAAATGTCTGGTTCAGGCAACATTGCCCACAAAATTAGGGGGGTAGGCATATTTTTATGTTGTTTTTTTGTTGTTGTTTCTTTTTGGAAACACTTCAACTTCAATGTAGTACTCTTCAACGCCACTAGGGAATTTACTGAAGAGGGTAACCGGTAACATACAGTTTCCATGTGTGCTTCATAAGCCATAACATACTTAAGTAGAGTCTAGAGATAGTTATCAGACATCATTTTGTAACTTCCAACATGTGATATTGTGGTGTTTGCTTGATATCTGTATTTATTTAGCCATGAAGCTTGCTTATTATACACCATTTGCCTTGTAATAATTACCCTATGTACTATGCTAACCTTCACATTGAGCTCACAAATGACACACATCCAGGTACCATCTCTTCAATGGTTGCAAATAGAAAATCGCGATATCATAGGTCTCTCGTACCAATTTCCCGTACCACAAAAACAATAATTCCCCAAAATCAATAAAAAAAAGTTAGGACCCCAAGGAAAAAATAGGGAGGGTCGGGTTCCCTGAACCAGACATAATTTTTTTTTTGGCCTAATGGTCTTAAAAGTTGAAACTATATCAGGTACATATGATTGAAACAGGTTAGTGATTATACTTACAATGTGATTACATGTGAACTTTTTTGATATTGACAATTTTCGAAACTTAAGAGCAGTATTCGGATAAACATTTCGGACAAATGTATATCTATATTTGGTCACTGGTGCTCTTAAAATCAGGAGTGTCCAGGCCTCAATAAATCTACTCGTCCGCTCGTCCTGCTAATTTGTTTCTTTCTTTATTTATATAGTAGGACTAGTAAGATTTTGGGAGTTTCTTCTTTGTCTATATTGCAGGACAAGTGCTTTTAAAAATATTTGTTGAGACCTGGTGTCAATACAATACAATAAATATAAACTAATTAGAAAACAAGACTGCGTTCAATAAACGCTTATGCCCCCATGGAAGCCTTGTCCATAATTAAACAAGTCAATCAGGGGCCATAATTCTGTAAAAATGTCGGATAGTGTTACAAAAATACAAGGCTTTGATAATGTAAGGGGCTTATGATGGTAAACAAGTACGCCAAGTTTGAAGGCAACACCTTGATGGACAAAACGGTCAATTTGGGTTAATCAAGAATTGGACGCTTAATAAGTGTAAGTCCAAATTAGGTCAAGGTCAAAATGAGGTTAGGGGATACAGGCGTGTGGAGAGTGTTCATATACAACATCCATGCAAGTATGAAAGCTTTGTAGCAAGCCATATTAATGCTAGAAGAAACGGTCCATTTGGGTTAACCTGGCCGGACAGACAGACTCACTGACTTGACGTTATGGGGTTTTCTTTTGTTCTTTCTTTTGTTTGTGAAACCCCATAAGCAACATTTTTTGCACCCCGTAAGCACCGGAATGAATAGAATCTAAATATAGCCTATTGTTCCACACCCCACAACGTCAAGTGGGCGCGTACGGACAGGTTTATCACTATATGCCTCCCGATCTATCGATACGGGGGCATAAAAAACTCAAATTGTACAGCGCGCAGCAGAAAAACCTCCCACTTGAGACTCAAAATCTCCCACTTACAAATCACGAAAACCCCTCTTGAGAGTCGAAAAAGATTGGGAAGCATGTACAGGAACTTCCCTTTTTGCTGTGACAACTGTAGAAAAACTGGGTACCAGCTTTCGCAACGTCACATCTGTTGTGGCTAAACATGGCCGCTGCACAACCTTCTCTCTATGTAGTTTTGGATACCATAACTAAATGGTCTTTTATTTACACTGACATGTCGACCTTTTAGTTATGGAATTATACTAATCAATAATTAACTGTTTAAGCTTAACGCCTAAAATGCAAGTTCATTGTTCAAAATTTGCCCAAAAACTATCATTTACGTATAAATGTAATATTTTTCAAATGTTTTGTCATAAAACAGTCAATGTAACACCTACTGGTAATCATATATTGCTTAAAGTTTATTTACTTCCGTGTTTGATCAGCTTCGGCGGCCATTTTGAATAATTAATTTATCGCAGGTGCGTGCGAGAGCTGTTTTCGAAAAATCGGTTATTTCATGAAACATGGTCGTAAACGTCTTAAAATTAAATAAAACCTTTAGATATACCTTTACATAAGAAACAAACACATTATTTTTGCTATAAATCATGTAACTCCTATTTACACAAATAATGCAATTTACGCAGCGGACAATCTTGAAAAATTAAAACATTGATCATGTGGTTCGTTTCGGAACCCTTTTGTTATTATCCGATTCTAATAAACGGCAATCGTAAACGAAAACATTGAAATTGGACAGGTTTGAAACAATCAACAGAATTGATGGTATTTCTTGAGAAACATTTTGTTTTCTGAAGTACATTGAAAGAATATGGTCCAAATGATAGGGTATCAATGATTATTTTGTTGAAAAAACTGAGTCGTTCACCTGTTCAGGCTGTTGAGTTTCAAAGAACGAACGGCTTTGACGATGAAATGGAATGATCATCTCAAAGACCTTGGACTACTCTCTATGCAGATAAATGCACTGACATGTCTTGCCGAATTGTAGAAACATACCTAGAAATATTTAGATCTTTGAGTACAACTGTATACTTTGTGATAATTTCTTAGTCTTAGGCCTGTGAATTACGAAATAAGCAAACCAACGCTATTCAATCATTTGATTGAGATCTTATTTCATTTTCGTTCGTTTAAATCGAATTTTGACAAACTTCATTTTTATCATCATGTTAAACAGGCGATTATTATGCTTTTGTGTGACATGGAACAGATCAAGCTTCTTGCTGGCGTTCGCGGTCCCTTCGACGCATGGGAGTAGATTTCTACAGAGGATGCCATCTTCGCTCATCAATTACACATTTCATAGTGAATAATAATGTTATCTGTCCAGTTATAATTACCTTATTAAAGTTTTTAATTGAATACGAGAGTATTTTGAAGCTTGTCCTTGAAGAACAGTCGACATAGCACAATAATTTACAAATGGCTGCCAAGCGCCGAGAAAGGCGGAAGTTGATTATACTATTCAAGGGAGATAATTATATATTTTAGCGGGAAAATTTAAATAAATGTTGCACGCGCTGTCAAGAGCCATGAAGAAGCATGTTTCATGCATCCCCATAGGTGGACCCAAGGGGGGCGGAACCGGCGTACGCCCCCCTAAAATCGCCAAAGTAAAGTCAATTCATTTGTTGTATCACACTAAATCACATATTTAAAGTCATTTTTGTTCTGCGCGCACAGCGCGCAATTAACATTTTCCACTAAGCACAGACACTTAGATAGACTATGCACTTTTGGGCATTGTAAGAAGGTACTTTGATGCAAGCACATAAGGCGCGACATGCTCGAGGAGTGCTTGTCTAAGCATTAAAAATCACTAAAATCACGCATGTTAATTAAATGTATATGACACTCTATATTAACGTATGTAAAAGGTGTAAATATGCTGCCGCTTCACATATCGATAGGCCGATTAACAATGTTACCGCGTTAAGCGTAAAACGCACTAGTCAAATTCTACCCTGCTTTATGTAAGACCTCATAATTTTCGTATCTATTATCCGATTTTAAATATTTAAAGTTTGTAATGAAGCAGAGATATATGCCTGTCTATTAATACAACATTCATCACGATACCCTAGTTATTAAATCCACGGCGACGAGTAAGAATCCGTTCCGCGTAAAAGTAAGTTTAAAATATCCCGTTTTTTACCAAATAAAAATTCAATCAACGGTCGAAAATCATCAAACATTAATCTAATTTTCGATCGATTTTGTTCATTAAAGCTTGTTTTAAAAGCTTATACTGTAAGGTTTTATAAAATGTAAAAACTTATTTTTAAAGCATTTGCGAGTTGTCGACCGCCAACGAAATAAAACCGAACGGACGTATTCATAATAATGTTTGATGTAAACTACGCTGACCATTGATCATCTTTTGTGGCGATTTTTTCAAAGGCTAGCATCATGGTTTGTAATTTAATGCAACCAATACCTCTCAAAATGCATTTAATAGCAGGTTATATTGTAAATAATCGCCATTTTATAATTAACATTCGGCAATCAGTCCGCAAGTTCAATACAGCTACCAAAAAAAAATAGTCCCGCATCGTGACAAAAATCACTATTTTTGACTCCATTCTGTAAAGACAGAACCAATAAAAACCAAAAAAAAGTACAACCAGTACCTCAAAACGTATTTAATCTCACACTTTAAACAAGTTTCAATCAAAAATATGTTTTCATTAGCGTATGGAAGGTGTGCAGGTGCCCGTTTCACACGCGTTTCGACGTGATTCCGCCATTTTGAAAATTTATTTGCAATAATTAGTACATAAATGCACGAAGTTTAATCAAATCGTTGGCGGTCGACAACTCACAAATGCTTTATAAATAAGTTTTACATTTTATAAAACCTTAAAGTATTAGCTTTTAAAACAAGTTTTAATGAACAAAATCGATCGAAAATTAAATTCATATTTGATGATTTTCGACCGTTGGTTGTATTTTTATTTGGTAAAAAAAGAGGTATTTTAAACTTACTTTTACCCGGAACGGATTCTTACTCGTCGCCGTGGATTTAATAATTAGGGTATCGTGATGAATGTTGTATTAAAAGACAGACATATATCTCTGCTTCATTACAAGCTTTAAATATTTAAAATCGGATAACAGATACGAAAATTATGAGGTCTTACATAAAGCAGGGTAGAATTTGACTAGTGCGTTTTACGCTTAACGCGGTAACATTGTTTATCGACCGATCGATATGTGTAAGCGGCAGCATATTTACGTTAATATAGAGTGTCATATACATTTAATTAACATGCGTGCTAAAATCAAGGAGCTACCGGGGTGATTCGCCCCCTGGACCCCAGCTCATTTTTCATTTCACGCCCCCCTAACACTAAATCCTGGATCCGCCCCTGATCCCAGCAATCTTATCCGAATCTTCAGAAAATCTACAGTACGAATGTGATTCATGTATGCGGTTAGGACTTGAGGATGAACTGATATCAGTGAATTTGGTGACAAGAAGCAACAATTCTGACCCTACGTCTGCAAATGTTGAAACTCGGGCATCTTCTGTCCAACAATGCTGGATAACTGAAGAACATCCTGGTACATCCTCACAAGTACAAAGTGATCATCTCAATGCTAAATCAACAAAAACAAAATAAATAATCGGAAGACAGAACCTAGTGGCAGAGCTACTGTTGTGTGAATGTAAAGCTAAAATAGTCATGCTAGAACAACAAAATAAAATGCATGAAAACACAAAAACTTTAATCCAACAATCTGAGTATACATATAGAAATAAAACAAGTGCCAGCAGTGATTTTATTGGAAACACTAACAGACAGACGGAGAGAAATTCTGAAAATGCTATTTTATCTCAAATTACAATGATGCACAATGAGCTTATACAAAAAATTAATACAATAGAATTAAAAACCCAACATCAGATAGAGGTGAACAATCTCAAAATGCAAATAAGTATGTTGGAATTGCAGAGAGACATTTCCCAAGGAAGACATCCCCAACCCCCACAGATACATGTACCTCAAGCTTTCTAGAACATACCACCTCCTCCATATTTTAGACGCCATCAGATGGGCGCACCATGGTGGAGACAGCCAGGGCACATAAACATTCCTCCACGATATGCTGGACACCATCATCTGAATACGACGTTGAGGGGTCAGCCAGTCAGCGCATACAATACTATGGGCACAACACATGTCCCAATGCAGCCGGTATATAGGCCACTGATTCAAATGCCGCACCAATATGCTGTATTCCAAGATGTTCCAACCTAAAACCGGCACAAACGTACAATACTGATGGCCAATACCAATCAACATTATCACATGGACTGACAAATGTACCCCTTACTGCTGAAACATACAATGCAAGACAGGCAGTCGAACACTGTGATACAGAAATCCATAGCCAAGTACATTTGTAACAGACACACTACGTATGAATACCATGCAAGATGCGCCAGGAGTATTATTCGATATTGGTTTTAATGGCATCAGTACGCCACACAACCGTACTTTCAGTGCTTTGATTTTTTGGAAATAACGCATCAAAGAAGCCCGATTTTTTCTCCATTTAGTGGTAATCAGTGCATTGCTATGGCCCTTATAGCATTGTTAGCTTTCTTTCAAAGTTCGAGCGATATTAACCATGTTTTTTTACCTAGAGATGTTGATGGAATATTGCACGAAGGAAATCGACTTTATGGACAAGTCAGTCAAAATCCTGGACAGATTCGTTATCTGAGTCATTCAGATTTACGAAATCAAGCGTCAATTCAAGGTCAAATGTATAATGTACAGTACATACGAGATACGTATTTTGGTTTCGTTAATCGAACTGTCAATACTAGTTTTGGACAATCATGTTTTTTAGGCCATATCAAATGCTAGCAGGTCAACTCCATATCCCATGTTTTTGTTAGTTTACATTACAACTTTACTTCTTATGGTGCTACTACATTGTTTTAATGTTGTTCTGTGTCATGGTTATGCAGCACATATGTCTTGTATTGTTAATAGTTTTCTGTTTATAAATAAAACAAAGTTCATCTACCTGTTGTATTTTATTCTTGTTATTTTTAACTTATCATAAAGAAATTTCAAACTGATAGCAATGCCTTTACACTCAGCATTGTTTGTTTAATTCATACAGCCAATGAAATAGTATGCACCAAATATGGAATTTGCACATACTGAATTGCTATTGATTAGCTATACAAGCTTTACACACAACCCAATTTGACTATTACATTATACTACTTTCCTACAAACTATTCATCAAAATGTTAATGAAATTAGCATTATGAAGTTACTACACATCACATCATCCTGAAAGGAGTTTTAAATGATATTTATCTTCATGGTTTGCCATTTGACAATATTAAATTAATAGCATGAATATATTTTTAAAGAGGATTAAGGTACAAACTAAGATCCTTAATATTCAAAATGAAAATATGTGTTATTATTCACTATAGCCAATATATTTTTTAAAATGCCACACCTGCTGTTTCTTATGAAGATCAATTATATATGTCTTTACAGTTTTCAGAATTTCTTTTACGGCGCCCTTTGATGCTTTGCATCAATGGGAATCTTGTATTAGTAATACAGCGCTCGGAATTAGCTACATAGGTAGCGCGTTCGTCTACACCATATCTTTTGTGAGCAGAGGGCCTCGAGTTCAAATCCTACATCAGCCTATTTTTTCTGATTTTCTTTTTCCCCATTTTGTTTTTGTCTATAATTTCGACGTTAATATGAGGTAATTTAAGTCCTGTCTACAGTTTTTCAGACATAATGCGCTCTTAATATTAATTCTGAGTTAAGTTTGGAATCACTATATATCGCTATAATTGCCGGATAGAACGGACCGCAGAATCTAGACTAATTAATACCTATACCTATGTTACTATTCTTTTTTTATTTACTGACAAACAATTTACATGGATAAATATATAAATTCTAGTTTGATGAGTGTTTTCAATTTCAACGATATGAAATAACGTCCGCATCTTTATTGAAAACAAGTACACATATCTGCTATTCGCTGTTTATCTTTTTTAAAGATATTTCTTGTTGTGATTAGCCTTGCGCATGAATATGGACTAGAGCACGACGTATTAGTGAGTGAAATAGTGCTATAATATTCGTGGAGTTGGGTTTGACAAACGATAGTAGACACTGTGGGGAACCCACGTGACCAGATGCTAATGTTCGGAGCCACTTTTGTAAACAAACCGCCTCGATTCAGGTAACATTTTTGCTTGTAACTTTCTTAATAATTGATCGATCTGGATGAAATATAGACGAGCGCCGTCTCCTTTCAAAAGCAAATCATCGACGCTCTTACCTAAGTGACAATATTGTGTACTTTTTGTTATTTGGGCAACGGCGCATTTCGTAAACCGCAATATGCTATGCTGCGGTTCGGAGCAATTCACTAAAACTTGTCTTTAATAAATTACAGCTTCATTAAAAGTTACAATTTAATAGCGATAATGTGGGTCGCTAAATTTAAGACCGACAAGCAAAATATTTCTGATAAATATGAGCAACTGACAAAATGAGATGACATAAACAAAAATGCTACAGTTCGGAGCTGAAATAAAAATGCTACAGTCCTGAGCTATTTTCAGAAAATGCTACGGTTCGGAGCAAAGTTTCAAAGTATACCATATGTAGGAAAAGAAGCAGGGCTCTATGCAGTCTGACAAGTGTCACATGCTATATAGAGTATAATACATGTATGCTGTTATATCAAGGTATGAGAATGAATGAGAAGGAATATAACATGACAGCCGAACACATTTTAACAGAACCATGTACACACAACGACACATCTCCAAGCTTCGTAAACACGACCCGATGTTCAACCGAGAAAGTAGCACGGCCTACATTCAATCTTAGTTTGAACTTGTGTCAGCCAATGAAACAAAATTAATTAAACAACAAAACCCTGCGTCAACTCGTGATCAATACAGCTGTAAGCAAAAAACTATAATTCGGACAAAACGTTTTCTAAGCAAAAAACTATAATTCGGACAAAACGTTTTCTAACATCTCTAATTTAGAGTCGACTGTTAAACCATCGTTTTGCACAAAAGTGCCCAGTGCCAGCACAGAGGGGTCCGATATGCATATACACCATGATGTAAAGGTTAAATATTTTCAGAAATATTACATGTATATTGAATTGATTATAATTATATTTAAAATACTAAAATAAATATTTTACCAAGACAACTAGCACTGTTCGTTTTAAACATGTTGCGTGTGACCAATAGTTCCACACGTTAAAGTTTGTGAATCATGTTACATACATGTACACTAAGAGGCACTTATAACTGTGCACTTTTCAATTCCTAATAACTTTTTTGTTTGTCAATATTTTTTAACGAAATTTTGTGTAATTGGTTGTTAGTCGACGCACAACGTAATCTAATATTTAAATATTACGGTTCAATGAATATTGCCCATTGGACTGTGAAAACAACAATTCAACGAATTGCACGAGAAAATCGTGAAACAGCGGGAAATAAAATAACACGTGGTAGTTTTCATTAAATGCATTACCCGTTAACCCAATAAAACACAAAATAAAATATGTGTCTAGAATGACGCCATGACGTCGCGTTTATCAACACAGGCGTCTCAATGTTACTGTTGGAATATAATAAATTTTGGCGTTCCAAAAGTTTAATTATGTGTTATGCAACCATTAAAGCCCCTGTAGATATTTGGAGCCATATTCTACCTGACTGTCTATCCTTTCATTGTTAAAATTTGTCAACGTCATTTCTCTGCAATGGCTGGTCCAATTTCAACGTATCTGGATACGTGCGGCATGTTATGCTTGGACCAACTGTCACGGAGATTGCCCTTCAAATATGACGTCAATGCGGCAACATTGCATAACTTAAACGCCCAGAGGGACACGTTGTAAACTGTTGGAAAACTGTGCGCTTTAAACCGGAGCAGATTTCGTGAATTCACAATTTTACGCAACGCTTAATAATGTGCTAGCGTTTCCTAAAGCATGTGTGTTATGAAATGAAATGTGCTAAACTATTATCACGCATCGTTTAACTACGCTTACTGCAAATTTCAACAAAATATACCCACTAATAACTGAGATAGTGAGATTTGAGTTAGTGCACAGTTATAAGTGCCTCTAAGTGTATGCTCCACCAAAAATATACTGAGTGCATCTAGAAACGCAGCACTGAGTCTACTAAGAACTTTAACTTCAAGCAAAAAATCCTCATTTTTTAGAATGGTCGTTCTAAGTGAATATGCAAAATATCGATTAATGGTGGATTGATTACTTTCCCATAACGACCAACATGTTGTCTCACAATGTCTGAAGCAGTTGTGAACCTGTTTCGGATGATGTTCACGCGGGGTTACTGGTCCTGTCGGGCAGTTTTTAAACGTGGATGACCTGAACAGGAACGGTCGCGAAAGGTGTCAGTGTGCTAGTAGCGTGACTCAAGACGCAACGTTGCCAAACCATGACAATTAAGGACATTGTCTATAGTTTTTTCTTCTAAGATTTTTTAACTCACTTTATTGTATGGGAAATCTTATTCTGAAAACAATTAGCTAAAGCAAAACAGAGGTCACCGAACTCGTTTTCTCAGAAAATGAGATTTTGCCACATCACTTTTCTATAAAAATGACCAAAATCATGTATTTTCAAATATTTTTATTTTTTAATAAAAATCACAATTTTTTTCATTAGATATTTTTTAGTTCAGATGTACAAAACATACATACTACTTAAATATACCTATGCACATTTTGAATCTTTAATAACATTAACACATTTTTGACAACAAATGAATTTTCAAAATTTGCCCAAAATTAAAGTTCGAAAATTAAAGAAAGATGATGTTGATGAAAGTGTGATCCATCAGAATATTAAGAAAAAAACATAGGTCACCGCATTTCTTTTTGTGCTATTTAACCAGAAGTGTCTCCCTTTTCAAAGAAAACGGCATGAAAATGACGCAAAATAGTACTCTAGAGGCCAATAAAAAATCTGGTCCAAGAATCTTTTCCCAATGATGTTAATGAACGTGTACTCTATTAGAATATTAAGAAAAAAGATAGGTCACCGTGTTTCTTTGTACAAGCGCCCCAAAGGTGTGAATATGCACATGTTTGGACAATCATGGCATTTTTATTCTGAAACACGTGACTCGTCGGTTGTGATTTTCTTTCCATTATAGTGCGCCCAGGATAATGTGATATTTACAAATATAAATCGGTTTGGTCAACTGTTGCACAATTAGTTTTACAAATTACTAAAGTAAACGGATCCCAGTGAACCATACGTGTTGGTGACGGAGACGTCTTTTACCGGTGTTGGTATACAAGACGTCATTGACACATGTTTCGGACGTATTGAAACAGCGCAGACGTATTTAAAGCACTGGTAAAACGTGCTGGTATCAGAAACCAAGCGAAGACTTCGCCGACACTCATAAAAACATTTTTAAAAATCTTCATTTTTCTGTTTTTTTATTGTAAGGAATATTAAGAACAGTTGCCACTTCCGTGTTTTTTTATCGGAAATAGCGAAAATATTACTTGACATTGTACTTCGTTTTTAGAACGTATCCGAGACGTAACGATTACGTATTCAGTTCAACAACGTTTTGAAGACTTGTAGGAGACGAGATGAAAATATTTTGATATTGCACCTCTTTCAAACAGATTTATATAAATATGTTAATAGCTATGGTTTGTTGCCGACCAAAATGTACTTAAACTGTATGGTAAACAAAGACGTGTTTAACACGTGCGGAAAATATCCCTCCGTCACGTCACTTCGACCAAATCCGGGTTCTAATCATCGCCATTTTGAATCGGAAGCCTGTTGGAACTGTTTGCATCTAAAGAGAAAAGTGTCTGTTTTTCTGAACCGTAAGTATACTTTATGAATGTCGTGTATTTAACAATTTTCAACTGACAACTGGGAACGTTAGAATACAATATATTTTGCCGTCTATTCTCAATTGTAACGCTTTAAACAGTAATTTACAAGGACAGTTTCTAAACGTCACCGAACGGTTTCATGTACGTCACGGTCAAGACGTGTTCCTAACGTCGCCTAGACGTATTTACTAGAGCTTTCCAGTTCATGTTGAGACGTATTCTAAACGTCACCGAAACGTTTCTCGTGCTTCATGGTCAAGATGTGTTTTTAACGTCGCCCAGACATATTTACTAGAACTTTTCAGTTAGAGTTGAGACGTATTCTAGACGTCGCCGAAACCTTTCCTGTACTTCAGGGTCAAGACGTGCTCCTCACGTCGCCTAGACGCATTTACTAGAACCTTTAAGTTAGAGTAGAGACGTATTCTAAGCGTCGCCGAAAAGTTTCCTGTGCTTCACGGTCAAGCCACATTCTTAACGCTTAGACGTATTTACTAGAGCTTTCCAGTTAGAGTTGAGACGGATTCTAAGCGTCGCCGAAACGTTTCTCGTGCTTCACGGTCAAGATGTGTTCCTAACTTCGCCCAGACATATTTATTAGAACTTTTCAGTTACAGTTGAGATGTATTTTAAGCGTCGCCGAAACGTTTCCTGAGCTTCACGGTCAAGCCACATTCTTAACGCTAAGACGTATTTACTAGAGCTTTTCAGTTAGAGTTGAGACGTATTCTAAACGTCGCCGAAACATTTCATGTACTTCACGGTCAAGACGTGTTTTTTTACGCCGCCTAGACGTATTTACTACATTTTTCCAGTTAGAGTTGAGACGGATTCTAAACGTCGCCGAAAGGTTGCATGTACGTCACGGTCAAGACGTGTTCCTAACGTCGCCTAGATGTATTTACTAGAACTTTCCTGTTAGAGTTGAGACGTATTCTGAACGTTGCGGAAACGTTTCCTATACTTCACGGTCAATACGTGTTCTTAACTTCGCCTAGACGTATTAACTAGAACGTTCCAGTTAGAGTTGAAAACTATTCTAAACGTTGCCGAAACGTTTCCTGTACTTCACGGTCTAGACGTGCTCTTATCGTCGCCTAGACGTATTAACTAGAGCGTTCCAGTTAGAATTGAGACGTATTATCAACGTCGACGAAGCGTTTCATTTACTTTACGGTCTAGAAGTGTTCTTAACGTCGCCTAGACGTATTTACTAGAACTTTCCAGTTCGTCTTGAGACGTATTCTAAACGTCGCCGAAACGTTTCTCGTGCTTTACGGTCAAGACGTGTTCTTAACCTTGCCGAGACGTTTTTATTAATATAATTTTTCACGTACAGGTGCAGATAACAGTGCCACTTAAGTCTAGAGAAGGCGTTTACGAAAGGAAATGAGATACTTCTTCATCGGATGATGAATTGGGTTATTGTTCTCCACAACCACAACCGTGTGTACCTCTCAAAGAATTGTCAGACATGCACATACGACACTCACAGAGCTGCCCTTATAAAGCAATTCTTATACATGTATTAACATTTTTGAGAATCATTAATGCTCGCCTCAAGTAACGCCTCAAACCCGTGTATCTCTAAACAAGTCCCGAAAGAATCCTAAGAGATTGATGCGCGGAAGGAGTTTTCTTACTACGCTGCTACAAATACAGGCGTTGGCGATGTACGTGCAGATTCAGAAATGACTATGGGTTTCGGGAAAGACCAATTTCATCGTCCGATACGTCAGACTAGTGGCGGGAAAGACAGTGAAGGAGACGAAATGGGGACAAAAAATAATGTGTAGCGTTGTTTGTAACTTAACACTCGCTGTCTGTACCGGCTACTGCAGACCTGTGCATAATTTCAAAAGTGTTGGTGTACAGGTGCGCCCAAAAGACAGACATACCCTTTTGAGAACACGTGTGATATCAGTGACATTGTGAGTAAATGCGGTGGAACTTTCAAATACTTAGATTACGCGGCTGGATCTGTGATGCCCATTAAAGCACTGATTTGGTTAAATCCATTAATTCAGCTTCGACATTCTAACTTAAATGTGTATATGAATACACAGTTATTACTTTTAATGTTATCAAACTATCCTCATTCCTTTATATTTAAATTGATTGTTTTGTATTTCCTTCACGTTCAGGAGCCGTCCCAAGAACCAAACCAAGTCGTTCTTTTGTAGATTGACGGACACGTCATTAACACGTGTCATAACGCGTAGAAGACGTTCTCATTTGAAGTCGTTTTGTAGTCGTCAAAACGTTTGAAATACCGAACAAAGACGTGACCGGCGTCTTCAAAATGTAACGCTTTTTGGGTGATGATCACGTCTTCAACACGTGCTAGTTAGAAATGTCTCCTTAACGTTCAGAATGCGTCCTTAGCACGAAACCAAGACGTTCTTATTTAGATTGACGGACACGTTATTAACACGTGTCATAACTCGTAGAAGACGTGTTCATTTGAAGTCGTTTTGTAGTCTTCAAAACGTTTGAAATACCGAGCAGAGACGTGACTGGCGTCTTCAAAATGTAACGCTTTTTATGTGATGATCACGTCTTCAACACGTGCTAGTTGGAAACGTCTCGTAAACGTTCAGAAGACGTCCTTAGCACAATACCAAGTCGTTTCTGGTTGGATTAACGAGCACGTCTTAAACACGTGTCATTACGTTTAGAATACGTGTTCATTTAAAGTCGTTTTGTCGTCTTCAAAACGTTTGAAATACCTAATTAAGACGTTCGTTTCGTCTTCAAAATGTAACGCTTTTTTTGGTGACGCACACGTCTGTATAACCTACTAGTTGCAAACGTCTCCTTCACGTTCATGAGGCGTCCCATAAACCAAACCAAGACGTTCTTGTTTAGATTGACGGACACGTCATTAACACGTGTCAGAACGTTTAGAATACGTTCCCATATGAAGTCGTTTTGTAGTCTGCAAAACGTTTGGAATACCGAACAGAGACGTGACTGGCGTCTTCAAAATGTAACGCTTTTTGGGTGATGATCACGTCTTCAATACGTGCTAGCTGGAAACGTCTCCGTCACGTTCGGGAGCCGTCGAATGGTTCACTGGGATAAGGTCAGTATTGAACTAAAACGTCAGTGATAAATCGTACACATCTGTAAAATCCACCTTTTGTGGAATGTACCACATTTCATCACCTTTCCTTATCCTAGGCGCACGTTTACAAATGATTAGACGCCTCTGAAAAACGGAATTTACAATAAAAGAAAAACATATCGAGGATAAAAATGTTGCGTTTCTAGATGTACTAAGTATAGTTCAAACTCCAAGAAACGCGTTGTTTTTTAAGATGCCTGCACGAATACATTTTATAAGGGGTGTCCGGCATCGACATGTGTGTGTTATTATTTTTGTGTTCCGCGAAACTGTTAAACAAGAAATATCTTTGAAAAAAGATAAACAGCGTTAATATAGCAGATATGTGTACTTGTTTTCAATAAAGATGCGGACGTTATTTCATATCGTTGAAATTGAAAACACTAATCAAACTAGAATTTATATATTTATCCATGTAAATTGTTTGTCCGTAATTAAAAAAAGAATAGTAATATAGGTATATGTATTAATTAGTCTAGTTCTGTCCGGCAATTATAGCGATATATAGTGATTCCAAACTTAACTCAGACTTTAATATTTAGAGCGCATTATGTCTGAAAAAAACTGTAGACGGGACTTAAATTACCTTATATTTACGTCGAAATTATAGACAAAAACAAAATGGGGAAAAAGAAAATCAGAAAAAACAGGCTGATGTAGGATTTGAACTCGAGACCCTCTGCTCACAAAAGAAATGGTGTAGACGAACGCGCTACCTACGTAGCTAATTCCGATAGTAAATTTTACTAATACAAGATAACCATTGATGCAAAGCATCAAAGGGCACCGTAAAAGAAATTATGTAAAACTGTAAAGACATATATAATTGATCTTCATAAGAAACAGCAGGTGTGGCATTTTTCAAAATATATTGGCTATAGTGAATAATAACAAATATGGTTATGGTTTCGACGCTAATAAAGCACCCCTGTATAGATTGCGTCGAAATGGTTCTGAAACTGCGTTGTAATCAATATGGCGTCCAAAAATCAGCGAACGCCGTTCATGGTCACATGGTAAAACCAGCCAATGAAATACATCGTTTCATTAAATGACGACATCGCGTATGATGTAAACAACATAAAAGAAAAATTAATACGCTAGTAAACACTAATGCGTAGAAGTTCATTAGCATTAATAACATAATTGTTTTTAACAGAAATGTTTATAAAATGATTTTTTGTCAAAACATGTATTTATCATGAGTTTGTT
Source organism: Spisula solida (assembly GCA_947247005.1). Lineage (NCBI taxonomy): Eukaryota > Metazoa > Mollusca > Bivalvia > Venerida > Mactridae > Spisula > Spisula solida. The sequence continues at coordinate 31,709,611 of OX365949.1, forward strand.
TTACCTAAATAATCTGCATAAAGAAAATAAACGACGAACTATTTTCTGATTTAAAGGTAAACAAATGGCCAAAACATTTCGCTGTCATACAAATTGAGGCTCCACATGGGAAATTGTTTATGAACTTCATACAAATTGAGGCTCAACGCGGGGAATTGTCCATAAACTTCATACCCGTTGAGGCTCAACACGGCGAATTGTCCATAAACTTCATACCAGTTGAGGCTCACCATGGGGGAATTGTCTTCCAGCTCATTATAACAAAGTCCTACAATACAGACATCCCAATGGTGTGAATATGCACATGTTTAGACAATCGTGGCATTTTTATTCCAAACACGTGACTCGTCTGTTGTGATTTTCTTTCCATTATATAACAACTTTACAAATGATTAGACGCCTCTTGGACACTGAATTTACAATAAAAGAAAAAAAACGGGAATGAAAGCGTTGCGTTTCTAAGGTTCTGATCATAGTTCAAACTCCAAGAAACGCGTTGTTTGTAAGCCTCTACATTTGTCACCACATGACAAAATGGTGCGAAAGATGCTTACACGAATTCATTTGATAAGGGGTGTCCGGCATCGACATGTGTGTTATTATGTTTGTGTTCCGCGAAACTGTTAAAACATTGAATGCTCATACTTGGTCGATGATCTTAATAGTATTGATATTCAAAAAGGCATATAACACCAGTTCTTAGCTCTGAGCCGTAGCATTTTATCAAAATAGCTCCGAACCGTAGCATTTTCTCAAAATAGCTCCGGACTGTAGCATTTTCATTTCAGCTCCGAACCGTAGCATTTTTGTTTATGTCGTCTCATTTTGCCTGTTGCTCATATTTATCAGAAATATTTTGCTTGTCGGTCTTATTATTTGCGACCCACATTATCGCTATTCAATTGTAACTTTTAATGAAGCTGAAATTTATTAAGGACATGTTTTAGTGAATTGCTCCGAACCGTAGCATAACATTTTGCGGTTTACGAAATGCGCCGTTGCCCAAATAACAAAAAGTACACAATTTTGTCACTTAGGTAAGAGCTTCGATGATTTGCTTTTTAAAGGAGACGGCGCTCGTCTATATTTCATCCAGATCGGTCAATTATTAAGAAAGTTACAAGCAAAAATGTTACCTGAATCGAGGCGGTTTGTTGACAAAATTGGCTCCGAACATTAGCATCTGGTCACGTGGGTTCCCCGCAGTGTTTATGTTCGTTTTGAAATAACAGCCGAGTATTAACATTATTAATAAAGAAACATTATGCGAATATCGTTGAGTGTGCGCCACGACTCTTGTGATAATCCATCCAATCCGCATCGCTTTTAGATTTTATTCAGTAGAATCTTATAGTCCAAGAGCTGAGGGCCATTTATTTACAATTCTTGTCCAAATCTATAATTGGTATGAATAGAACGCATATAGTGTCCAGTTTACGAAAATCCATTTCTTACAAAAATCTGCTGTCACAACGCTGAGAAATCCAAGATGGCCGCCAAGATGGCCGCCAAATTTTCAAATTTCACTCCTGTGACATAATATAAATGCTGTAAGTACCAATCCTGTCCTATATCATGTTTTATGTGTTATTTTTATAAGAAACATGTTGAAATACACAAACCAAGCTCAAAACATGATGTTTTTAAATTGAATATTTGAAAATCATGCTTTTATGACGAAAAAATGACGAAAAATTGGTAAAATATGTCATATTGTTTATGACAGTTAATATGCTTGTTGTATTTTTGGCCAAATAACTATCCCAAATAGTTCTAATGATAGTTATACAGTTCTTACAACATCACATTCACTCTACTGTGGTGTGGTTGTGAGATGTTGACGCATAATTTGTATTAAGGTGGGTGGGGTAATAATTTAACCCCAAAAATGAAATTTAGTTTGCCATTGAAAAATATCATTTTAAATAGGAAATTTTATTTTTGTAACATATAACTGTAATATTAAGATTATTTTTGTATCTATATGCATGATTTATTTCAATTATAGTGTATAGAAATGTTTTTTTCCAAATAGGAGGGGGGGGGGGGTAAAATACGAAAAATATGGACCTAATCAGATTTGTCCAATACTGAATGCCCCATGCGCGCAAAAGATACTAATAGCGGATTTTGTCAGGAAACAATCATCTGTTGCATAAGCTTACTTTATTACATTATTTTTTTAATTAAGCGACCTTGCATGTGCCTCCCTGGAATCTAAGATGGCCTCCAAAATTGCCATTTCTATGGTCAAATGTTAAAATCGTTTAAAATAGTGGGTATATATGCTACAGTTTTTCCCCTTTTGTACCTATCACTGCCTATATAGTATACAAATTATGTTATGCTGTATTGAGGTATCTCAGCACTTATTCTGGTTGTTTTGAGTTCAGTACACATATTTCCGGCTCTATGAGGTATACCAACAAATGCCGGGCTCTGTATTTATGCCTCTATGAGGTTCTTTGGACAGCGTCTATGTAGTACAATGTACTTGCCGTCATTCCTAGCTGGCTGTGGTACATACCACTTCCAGGTACAGCTATTTCTGGATCTCCTAGGTACCTTACACAGCTGGAGACAGCCATATCTGACTCTGAGGTACCTAAACAGTTATATTCATAACTGGCTATCTGAGATAGCTTTCAATGCCAGGTACAGCCACACGGACCGGTAAAGCAATTTCTAGCTTTTTGGGTACCTACAGCAATGGGATACAGCCTTTTCAGACTCTACAAGGTTCCTATCAATTTGAAGTCATACCATTTCTGGCCCAATGAGGAACCTAACACTACTGAGCAAAACCTTTTACCCTGCCTAGTACGCTTATTTCTGGCTCGCTGAGGTACCTAATAGTGCCCGGTACAGTCAAATCTTGCTCTCTTAGGTACCTACCACAGCCGGATGCAGCAATTTCTAGGTTTTTGAGGTACCTACTGCAGCATGAAACGGCCATATCTGGATTTCTGAGTCGCTACCACAATATGTAACATCCATATCTGGGTTTCTGAGGTTCGTACAACAGCATGTATCAGTCATATCTGGGTTTCTGAGGTACCTACCACAACAGGATATAGCCATATCTGGGTTTCTGAGGTACCTACCACAGCATGTATCAGACATATCTGGGTTTCTGAGGTACATACCACAGCATGTATCAGTCATATCTGGGTTTCTGAGGTACCTACCACAGCATGTATCAGTCATATCTGGGTTTCTGAGGTACCTACCACAGCATGTATCAGCCATATCTGGGTTTCTGAGGTACCTACCACGGCATGTATCAGCCATATTTGGGTTCCTGGGGTACCTACCACAGCATGAAACAGCAATATCTGGGTTCCTGGGGTACCTACTACAGCATGAAACAGCCATATCTGGGTTCCTGGGGTACCTACCACAGCATGTATCAGCCATATCTGGGTTTCTGAGGTACCTACCACAGCATGTATCAGCCATATTTGGGTTCCTGGGGTACCTACCACCGCATGAAACAGCCATATCTGGGTTCCTGGGGTGCCTACCACAGCATGTATCAGCCATATCTGGGTTTCTGAGGTTCTTAACACAGCATGAAACAGCCATATTTGGGTTTCTAAGGTACCTACAACAGCATGAAACAGCCCTTTCTGGGTTACTGAGGTACCTACCACAGCATGTATCAGCCATATCTGGGTTTCTGAGGTACCTACAACAGCATGTATCAGCCATATCTGAGTTTCTGAAGTACCTACCACCGCATGAAACAGCCATATCTGAGTTTCTAAGGTACCTACCACAGCATATATCAGCCATATCTGGGTTTCTGAGGTACCTACCACTGCATATATCAGCCATATCTGGGTTTCCGAGGTACCTACCACAGTGAGATACAGCCATTTTCGGGTTTTGAGGTACCGACCACAGTCTGATAAGGCCATTGCCGGGTTTCTGTGGTACCAAATTCAGTCGGATACAGCCGATTCTGGGTTTCCTATGTACCTACAACAGCTGGATATAGCCGTTTCTGGCCTACAAGGGTACCTATCACTGGCAGAAAGATCATTTTCTTCCTCTCTATTGTGCATACACCACTGCCCGGTACTTCATTTCTGGTTCTATGATGTACCTACCAATACCGGATACATCCTTTTTTGGCTCTATAAGGTACCTTGCACTGCTGTGTAAAGCCTTTCCAGGCTCTATGGGCTCTATCTAACGTTGCTTAATCACCTATTGTTGGTTCCACCAGGTATCACCCACCACTGCCGCATACAGCCTTTTCTAGATCAATGGCGTGCCTTACACTGCTTGACACAGCCATTTCTCAGCCATCCCATGTCAAAGAACAATTACTTAAAACTGCTCATGTAATACAAATATAATAATATAATGAAATGCGATGAAATACAAATATATGAGTTACACATACATTATATTTGTATTTAGTTACAAATATTAAACTAATCAAGTGCTATTAATGAAACCAGTATAGCTCAGCTCACTGGTTTACTGAATGAGCCCAACCACTTTTTAGTGACTATTTTTTCTATTGGTTAATTCTATCGTTTTTGAGCTATTTATTTGTAATTCCTTTATACAGCCTGATCAGATATAAAGTAAGGATCAAGATATATACATAGTTACATACATGTATGTTATTATAAATTGCATAAAAACAAGAACAACATGCAACCCATTACATGTATTTCTAAACAATTTTGACGCGTTGGCCACTAGAACAATGACCGTAGCCTTGTAGCGTAATATGGCTAAAGTAATCACTTAACAGTATAGCAGTTTCAACGTTTTATTCAATACATACGCTCCGGTCTTACTCAGAGCTCCACTCATGACTCGGGGCTCCAATTCCAACTCATTCATAGTAATACAAAATCTCATTTATATAGGCAAAATACACCAGGAAATGGTCCAGACATTTTCAGTGCAAGTAATGATTAGGTTTCAATATATTATGAACAAGAAGACCCTAGGCCACACTAACTTGTCTAAATCATCATACTTAACATTGACCAACTACAAAATTGTCAAGTCAAGCTTACATAACTCATGGTAGCGTATGAGTTATGTTACACCTTTTATTCTTACCCCAAAAAAAATCATTAAAAAAAAAAATTCTGAACTACCATACTTGTATAAAATTTGTTCCGTCCATTAATTTGGAATAAATGAAAATAACCTATCAACTTAACACTCAATTTCACTTTCCCCAAATATGTACTTATAATTTAGTACTCATGAAACTCTAATTATTCTTTACACCTTATAGCGAAGATGACAATTGAAATGGAGTACTTATCCATGTAATTATCACCTTCGACAACCTTGATCACATATAAACATAAAACTCATACATATCTCTGGATGATCAAGATTAACAATAAATTTTTTTGATATAACAATTCAGATACATCAGAATATTGCTAGATAGTGTCTATAGTATCGTTTTCCTAAATAACATAATCACACATGACATTAACACAATAAAACACTTGAATTTTCTTAAAATTGCGGCTTTTACTCATACAAAATTTATACGGAACGTCTCTGAACACTGGAAGTTTTTTAACGACTGTTTGTTGTTTTATGACGTCTTCCAGTTCCAGTTACAATGTGAGTCCGTGTTTATCAGCCGCAGTGTCTTAATTTCCTGGAATGTATAGTATTGACATGATTAATATCTATATATAGTTCTATCTTCTATTTCAATATATGCGGTGATAACAACCCCAACAACCCCGTAAGAAATAATATATAATATGTATGTATTTGTACTTATAAGTTACAATTTACTTCCTAGATACAACATGCTTCATTTATGTTGACATATTCTGCTTATTTAATTGATACGTTTCTAATATCATCTTACTATATTAAACTTCTGATATATCTCTATTCACATTATAAAACTTCCATGAACTTAATATTAACTCAACTTCATAAAACATGAACAACTGCAACATAAACATATACAACTAATTCAACATTGCCCAACACCCAATAATTAAAGTTGTTATTTGTTTTAAACCAACACCTTGTTACAACAACACGAAAAAACACCTTTTTACATATCATAATACAGTTACATCTTCACTAATATTAATAATGAAAGTAATTTCTATTTTTGTAGTACATGTACATATACTAGCATTTTATGGCAAAATCCTCAAATTCAAAATTTAAATCCTACGACAAAAATCCTGACGTATCCATTTGGCATATAATTAACGTTAGGTACACTCTAATAATACAACAAAATTTAACATTACTATTTCTACTTTGAATGAACATCCTTAAAATACTGTGTGAAGCTATTATTATTTGTTATTTTGCTAATTTACCACAACCAATAACACAACCAACCCAAAACATGCAAAGATACTTAATATATGGCATCGGCAATGACTTCTTCAGATTCCAGTTGAACTTTGGCGTCCATCAGCATCTTATTTACTACCCGTTGGACTATTTCCACAATCATCGTATAGCTGTTGACGCATCCTTTACTTGACCGATGAAGTAATCCCCATATACTCGTTGACATAGTTGATATACTATTATTCGATATTTGGATAATTCCTGGATCAATCTGGATCGGTCGTTAATACACCGAGCCATCCGTGAAGTTTTAGACTTCTACCCGGAATGATGCCCTGTGCAATCGGCCTTGAAGTATTGTTTCCTCTTGAAGCACACATCTTCTGGTAGGCATATACTTGAATACTGGACTTGGGATTGTTGATAGTCTCGCATCGTTTGGAGTATTACACCATATATGACATGGTTTTGTAATTGTATTGCCCCTGCAGACAATTCTCAAAAGGTATTTTTGATTTCATCTCCCATCCGTCTTATTCCCCGAACCGATGTGTTTTCACCGTTGGACTAAACAGGTAATTAGTGACATGAATGCTAGTTTCTCATTGCTTGGTCTAGTGTTTTTAATTTAATACACATTTTTTTTTAACAAAATAAAATTGCTAAGGTACCCAGTGCGGCAATGGTGATCACTATAACTACTCATAATGGAAATACATGTTGAAGACTTATCATGGACTTCTATCAAAGTAACTATTTTGATTTATTTATTAGTTTATTCATTGGAAAGTTTCAATTCCTTCTTATGCTTTGATACGCTTACAATTAATTAATTAACTTACTACTATTGTGCTTGAACTTGAGTTCTCAAACTAATATCCTAACGTTATATAATCATTGAATGTCTCTAACATAACGAATTGCATTATTCATTATTTTGCGTACATGACGTAATATAAGTGAAGTGTAACTTTAATATTAAATCTAAAAATATCGGTTAGTAACCATTACAACATAATCGACTCTCCGTTTCTATAACAATATTGATACAATCGGATAATACAGTCGTTTTATTGAATAACAAATATTCCTATGTTGCTGATTGCCTAACATGCTAATGACTTTTTACCGATTTCATCATATTCAAATATTGTATTCATAACATATGTATAATTATAGTCAAATGTTTCTACGAATAATTTCGTTTTTATATACTTTTCATAAAAATATTTTAAACAATATTTACAACATAAACCGATTATCCTTACAATGATATTATTGCTATCTTTTCTAATATTAAACTAGTCGTTTTATGAATAAAATCATAATTATATATGTGCCTTCTGATTTCCTAAAAAAAATACCGGCTATCGACTAAGCGTAACAATATCGTTAAAAATAACAATAGAACAAAGACTCAAAAGTAACCGATCTTCCTCAACTAACCGATCTTCCTCAACTTCTGATATTATAGACAGTCGTTTCAAAATACATTCATATGCCTTCTGATTTCTAATAAATACTGGCCTTCGACTTCTTATATAATATGTCTCTACTACTAATTATGTTCTCATAACATTTATCTCAACACAACAATAACACATCCCGACCCTCGTATCTAAACTCCAATATTATAATAGTCGTTATAATGAATAAAACATATTCATATGCAACTTATTTGCTCTCGACTTCTATATAATACTTAATATCTCGACAATATACTCAAAAATTCTTACAAATAATTATGTTCGCATAATATCTATTTGTAGACATCGGTCAACAACCGTAAAACCATAATACACACCCGATTCTCCTAACGAATAATCATATCAACATTATTGACTATTACGACATGTTATACTCACTATTTACAGTCTATACATTTGATACATTATTTAAATTTCAATTTTTTATATAACAACACTGCATTAATATTTACAATTTACCACGTGATGTATATGCACTTGACAACTTGACATGATAAAATTTTAATTAGTAACTATCAATTTCAGTTACGTATTTGAACGTTTTGACATTTTTCATTTTTATATTTACATGTAATTTTATCATTTATATTTATTAATTAGCCTAAAATAGTCCGCTTAAGTAACTAAGTATAACATTTTCTTTCCATTTTAATCCATGATTTATATTGATTTGAATTTCCATCATATTCTAAGATCACCCTTGCGACACCCTGGGTACTTACAGCTTTTAAACCATTTGCCATAATTTAAATTTTATTATCTTCTCGACACAAGCAAAAATAGAAATTTACAAACATTCACTCACCTCTCTCCTGATCGTATAAGGTTCGTACTCGCGTGTGCTGGTCACGATCACCAAAAGTTAGCCTTGTAGCGTAATATGGCTAAAGTAATCACTTAACAGTATAGCAGTTTCAACGTTTTATTCAATACATACGCTCCGGTCTGACTGAGAGCTCCAACCATGACTAGGCGCTCCAATTTCAACTCCTTCATAGTAATACAAAATCTCATTTATATAGGCAAAATACACCAGGAAATGGTCCAGACATTTTCAGTGCAAGTAATGATTAGGTTTCAATATATTATGAACAAGAAGACCCTAGGCCACACTAACTTGTCTAAATCATCATACTTAACATTGACCAACTACAAAATTGTCAAGTCAAGCTTACATAACTCATGGTAGCGTATGAGTTATGTTACAGCCTTACCAAGCTTGGTCAAGTCATCATTCTGCATATTGTAGATACATGTACTTGTGTCATTGACACGTTCAAACTTATTCAGTATCCACAGACACAATGTTATCTATAGTCTCTGGTATCCATAAGTCTAATATTATTGGTCATATATTTCGTCATTGTCAGCGGTTATTTACCCCCATTCTAATATTTGAAAGCAATATTTCAATATCTTACAATTGAAATAAAACATCCATAAAGACACAAAATAATATTAATATTACAGTTATATATTACGCAAATAAAATATCCCATTAAAAATAACAATTTTTGAATGGCAAAGCTATTTCATTTTTTGGGTTAAATTATTACCCCACCCACCTTAATACAAATTATGCGTCAAAATCTCACCATCATACCACAGTAGAATGAATATGATGTTGTAAGATCTATATAACTACCACAAGAACTATTTGGGATAGTTAATTGGCCAAAAATACACCAAGTATATTAACTCTAGTAAACGATATGACATATTTTACCGATTTTTAGTCATTTTTTCGTCATAAAAGCATGATTTTCAAATATTCAATTTAAAAACATCATGCTTTGAGCTTGATTTGTGTATTTCAACATGTTTCCTATAACAAAATCACATAAAACATGTTATAAGACAGAATTGGTACTTATAGTATGTATATTGTGTCACAGGAGTGAAATTTGAAAATTTAGCGGCCATCTTGGCGGCCATCTTGGATTTCTCAGCGTTGTGACAGCAGATTTTTGTAAGAAATGGATTTTCGTAAACTGGACACTAAATGCTTTCTATTCATACCAATTATAGATTTGGACAAGAATTGTAAATAAATGGCCCTCAGCTCTTGGACTATTAGGTTCTATTCGGAATTTACGCTATAAATATTTTGTATTGCTCGTTTGCAATACATACTTATAGATTCTATAATTAATATTTATTGTCTAATCCCAAATGATATATTTAACTCTACAACATATGTGCAATGTCGAGACAACGCGTTATAGGACTCTATAATCAGCATGCTGAGATTATACTGCGACGTCATTTCCCTGTTTACGATGTTACGTCATTTGCCGCATTTGGACCCAAAGTCTCATGGCGCGTCACATATCTTAGCTTTAAAATTTCTTATGACACTCACACATGTTCAAATCTGTATAGACAGATGTTCAAATCTGAATAGACACCAAGGGCATCCATATACGTGTATCTCAGGAAATAATAATTATTCAAATCTGTATAGACAGAAGGTTAAAACGATTCAAATCTTTATAGACACCTATATAATTTACGACATTATACCAGTTTTACGACATTCAAATATTTTAAAAATGCTATCGGTTTAATATTTTTACAGTTCAAATTTAATTATTTTAATTACCAAAATTACTCATCCGCTTTACCATCAACAGATGTCAAGTTTAAATAGTTGTTAAAACGGGTAACATCAGATGAGAAAAATATTTTTTACATTATCAAAGTATGAATTTAAAGAGCTTTCCACAGATACAAGATACTTGTAAATTGTACAAAAAATGAATTCGTAGTTTCAAATTTAAGATTGCTAGTTTTATGACAATATCCGCCGTATATCTCCTGCCATCCAGATAAAATCAATAATAGTAGCCATTACGCACACACGTTTTGAAGTTGGTGGCTATTATGCTATGGTTGGGGTCCTCGTGATTGTGCAAATTTGGAACTATTATGTTATAGTTAGAACATATTAAGTAAATTTTAATGATTAAAAAGGGCGGAGCGAGCGAAGTGAAGCGAGTCCTTTTTAGTCATTAAAATTTACTTAATATGTTCTAACTAACTTAGAATATAACATTCTGCATTCTGATTGGTCGATAGAAAGTAGCGCCAACGCATGACGTCAAGTCTGTGAAGAGAGAATTTTAATGATTAAATTTTCATTTAACCGCCAAAATGCGGCGTTTTCATTGGCTCATAATGTAGGTTATATTCTAAGTTATAGTTAGAACATATTAAGTAAATTTTAATGATTAAAAAGGTCGGAGCGAGCGAAGCGAAGCGAGGCCTTTTTAGTCATTAAAATTTACTTAATATGTTCTAACTAACTTAGAATATAACATTCTGCATTCTGATTGGCCGATAGAAATTAGCGCCAACGCATGACGTCAAGTCTGTGAAGAGAAAATTTTAATGATTAAATTTTCATTTAACCGCGAAAATGCGGCGTTTTCATTGGCTCATAATGTAGGTTATATTCTAAGTCATTTTAGTCATTTTTTATATTTTTTACTTTTCTAATTCATGTGCGTACGTGCGTATCGCTGGCTACGCCACTGACCTTGGTGATATATTGTTACTATTTTTAGAACATAAACAATAATATGAAATGTGCCTATAGACACTCAATTCGTAACTGGTACCACGTGTCTCATTTTCCGATTACGTCATACTTCATTAATTTATAGTAGGACACGTGGTACCAGTTTAGGGCCAGGGCACAGTTGGCATCGGAGTGACCATTTTTCATTTTTCTTAAATGTTAAAATCCTGGAACACTGATTTTCAATTAGTAGGTCCATGCCATGGTTCCGTTGGTTTATTAACAAACAACCCACTAGGAAGCAAACAATTGTGTTTCTACAGAAGGTGAAGGTTATTGCATCAACCAAAACACTGCCACAAAGTAGCCAAAACATCTAGATTCTGGATTCTATCAAAATTTAAACCCTATTATTGTCGCCGACTCAAAATACCTTAATGAACAAAATTTCTTTATAAGAGTAGATCTAGATTTTCTAACTCATTGGAGACGGTATTTTTTGTTTTAACATCAAGCTCAATCCTTCCTTTCATTAATTCATAAGACAATGCATACGATGTCCATTGCCAGCTAGATCAAAAGTGTCAAATTTTAATGCGTTTCGTATGTCGCCAATTGTTTTAATTTAAAAAAACGTTCGTTACATGGCCAATTAATAAAGTGTAGCAAACTAAGAAATGACTTTGTTTATGATAAAAGAAACATCATTATGAATGCTACCAAAGACTTAATAAGCTTATAGGAATGCAGGCATATATAAATATACACCGTTCAACCCGATACCGTGTAATCGGTTGGTACCACGTAATCACCTGGCAGTGAACATCGCGCAACGTCGTTCATGCGGAAGTAAGAATTGTTTGTATTTATAATCATTTTGCAGGTTTCGAACAAAACGAAATGTGCACATTAAATCACTTTTGAAAGAGGTATCAGTACACAAAATAAATTTCTGAGCAAAGCCGTGTTTTATTGAGGGAGAAATCACGGAAAGTGTGCGATTTTTCGAGAAAAAACGCGTGTTTGAAACTTTGACCCCCTAAAAGGTATTTTGTAACAAAACCGAACACATTTACTTAGTCCATAACAAACATTAATCCATTCCCCGTCTATATGCAAAATCCCACCTTTGTATTCCCATTTTTTCACTGAGATAATCGAGTATTAACTTGACATGGTGCAATATTTTGGATAGCCTCGTAATCAGCTGATGATGAAAAAATATAACCTTGTAAGAACGGTAGAGATGATAACAACGTAATCAGACGTAACTAGTCACTGAAAAAAAAACAGGAAAACGCACAATTCGCTAAAATAGCTGTCACAGCGCAATTGTATATTGAAAAGTAGCAAATTATTGATAAACTTATGTTTTCTGACATAGACAATGTCAGTATCTACACATAAGAAAAATAAATTTTCAGGTACAATCAAGTTGGACATATTTTTTCGACTATATATGGTCACAAAATAGCAAAAATACCCTGTCACAAGCTACAGTGCTCCATTTTGTTTTGTGTTATTACACTAATACATATTCTTGCTTAATCTTTTTAGAATGGTTTTGAATAGACATAATGTTGAAATTTGATTTTATAATGATGCTGACATCTTAAAGAATCAAAACCAACACAAATTTCGCGATTTTGGCATGTCTCAGAATTCTATGTGAATTACGGTACAGTTTTTGAGCGAATGAAATATAGCCCATGCATGTACTTACGACAAAACTAACAGTCCCAGAAAACATAGAGTACATCATGTAAAAATAAAAATATATGCGTCTGTTTAACAAAAGCTTAGATTAAAATTCAAAATATTGCACTAAGTTAGAATTGTCAAAATTGACATTTAAATGTGAACTACGTTACCATGTCTTCCACTATTATAGAGTAAAAGCAGGAAAGTGTTTTAGTGTGACTGTGATGATACCAATGTAGTATCTATAATGAAGTTGTTAGATTCACATAAAATTGTACCACTTATAACAAGGATTCGTGAAATACGTGACTGTGAACTACGTGACTGCACTTATCTAAAAAAGTTATATTGCTCATGCATAGGACTTATTGCTCAATTGAAATTGTATCAGTGCGACCGTACTACTGTACGGTGGGAGTATTGTAAAACAGAAATGGTGAGTCTTTGGCATTTTCGTACAACACTGTATGTATTTAAAGGTATTACTTAACACGGTGTTCATATAATACATCGTAAAATTAGTTTGCGTATTGTTACAACTATTTGTTTTAGAATAGTATGTAAGGTTAAAGGTGTTTCTGTAGTTCCCAACCGATTTTCAACAAAAACAAATGTATCATTCAGCACAAAAGTAATATAGATATGGTAACGTAGTTCACAAAATGGTAACGTAGTTCAAATTATAATAAATGCCTATTTTTCTGATGTTTACCAAATATAAATAGCTAGCAGAAGCGTACATAGATAGGGAGGAGGCTGATAAATGATATGAATACTTTAAGAAGGATGCACAGGGAGTAAAGGAATGCGTGAGTGACAAAACGTTGTACACGTCACGTGAACTACGTTACCAATATACAGTAACATACCGAGTGAACTATTGAAGTCAACAAGAGTTGAATGCACATGTGATACGTGGCTGTATATTAGATATATACGTGGTACTCCTTCAAATCCATTATCATTGTTAATTTTGTTATCGTTTTAATAATAATGCTCAACATGCTTTCATGTTTACATGATTTGCTAAAGTTGATTTCTGTATTTCAATCAGTGATCAATAAAACGGTATTGATTTCGGTGAAAATGATCTTGGAATTTCAATTACACGTGACCGTCGAAACACACACTCATATGTAAACGTATAATAAAAGGACGTTACATTATGGCGCAGATAAACCCATACATTTTAAGCATTCGAGCAGAAATATAATCGAAGACTGAAAAGGAGTAGGAATTTAAGCGAATATAAAAGTTATGTAACTAGCAGTTCGTGGCAAAACTAACGATGACTTGTACTTACAATTTAGTAAAACAGAATCATTTAACTAGTAAATAAAGTTTTGTTAGGGTGAAGATGCACAATATATATACGTATGTCAATTTAATGTGAACTACGTTACCATGACAATAAGTGTTATATCTTCACTATCAACACTTAAAAGTTTTATGTTTTCAATATTGTTTGGTAATATGATTATGCATTGTTGTTTGCTAATGTTTACACAATTTTGTATCATATATACAAGTATATTTGTTTATTGCAGAGATTTAAATCTCATAATAGATGGATTTGTATTGCCATAGATGATACATACCTATAAATAGTGGACATTTCAAAAATGTTTTGAATCGTGTTATCCGGGCTATTTAATTAACTAACAATTGGTTATTTTAAAATACTATTTTGATAATTAAAAAATCAATCGCAACATGTTTTCTTTTATCAAACATGTTGTTGATCAGTCTGAAGATATGTCGTGAGCTACGTTACCAACCAGTGACTTCATATGGGCGTGGATTCTCCATTTAACATGACTATTCACAAGACTGCAATGAAGTAAGCACTTAATAAGTCAGTATTTTAAAGGCAATTAAATCGATGTATGATTATCTATTCAGTGTACCTATTAAAAATGAAAATATATCTTTTTATAAACACAAAACAATTGTAAAAAGTGTTTAAGTGTAGAGTATTTAAAGATTTATTGTACCAAATAGTGTATCCTGATGACAAGCTTTAACATTTGAAAAAGTTTTATTATTCAGTTTAATAGAGTTGGACAAACTATAAATAGTTAATTGGAATTTTGTTTTTATTTATACTTAAAAATCGAATAGGCAATTTAAACATCTGTTCACATGTGAAAATTAGTGAGTATTTATTTCATAGGAAACAAACATGTTTCGAGATTCTGGAATTGTTTTTGCTTGTTGAATTCATTGTCCAAAAGATTCAAACTTTCAGAAAACGCAAACGAAAATAAAGATTTTAGCAAAAAATATCTTGGACGAATTAGAGCACTGAATTGTGCTTTTTCTGGTTTTTTTCAGTGATTAAATTCTTATCGAACCATATATATACGTATGACCACTCACATATAGATGTTATGGAACATTTGTAAATGTCTATACATGTACTAGTATTTTATTTGAAAATAAATTCAATATGGCTACAGTGAAAACATGTTTTATACCCGGTCAATATCACTGCGGTATACCGTACACCGGATATTGCTAGTAAGATGAGTAATGTTATCCATTTTTGTGACCTTCAAGTGTAAACCAAGGTAAGTTCAGAGACGCTGTTTTGTCTTTCAGAGTGTGTTTAATGTAAATTGTATACAAAAGTATCTACTTCAATAATTTTCTTAGTACCTTACAACCGGAAAACAGCCGAAAATTACTTAAAATGGTTATTAAAAGACCAAAACTCCTATCGTTATATTACAACGAGAAATTTGACATTTTTTGTGTTTTATAATTCTGTCTCTGGTCTAGCGTTTTTGGTCAATTTGTTTGTCACCTAAGGTAATAAATGTTATTCTAATATGATTTCATTGCTGCAGGGCCAACAATCGAATGTGTTATGTAATATGCAAAGCTTTCATAAGTTTGATAAAAATCTGAATGACCCGCTGATATATGAAACCCCGCCTACCTAGCTTTTATCGTTAAGTATTCTATTACATTGGTTAATTAAAATCACGCGATTACTCAGAAGTATTCACTGAAAGTAAATTGTGAATTTGGTCAAGGCAGTCTTTGTGACATACTCTTAGTGAAAAGTTCTTGTTGATATAAGTCTTAGTGACTACGTTACATTACTACGTTACATAACTTTGTGAAACTTAATATATTGTGAATTATTATAACTTAACTTTGTGATATTGAACTTTGTGACTTTATATACTGCATGATACTCTGTGGACATTTTATTATTTACTAAACAGTAAAAATCGTCATCGTTAAACGAAACTGTGTGATTGTCGTATATTACTCCTACGTCACTTCCGCCCGATCATGAATCAGTGCTGTGTACATTACGTTACTTGTGGAGCCCGGATGGGCCCCTGTAACAATTACTCACGCAAATAATAAGCTCGATCTGTCAAATAAAGCTGTTTTTGTTTATATTCTTCGTTAAATTTTACAGTTTTACCAGGTAAGGAATCATAAATAAGGGCGGATTTTGAGAATAAATGAATATGTAAGTGTACATAGTATTGCTTTAGTGTTGCTCACTGATGAATGGAGTATTGCTCACGGAAATAGAGTAAATGTGATGATTAACCAGTGTTATTTGGTAAATAATATCGTCAAGATCTATATCTGTTGAAATTTGGAGAGTGTAAAAACTATATTAAAACATGCTGGAAAGCACAAATCCTGAGGTAGGTCCGAGCATCATTTGAAATTTTAAAGTAATACTAGTACTATATACACTCAAGGACTTAAAAAACGCCTCACCTAATTCAAGCCTGATATCGCTCAAAGTATTTACGTTTATGCAATATAATTTTACATGTGTATTAATGGGGAAAAATAGTAAATTATCCCCCCATACTACTCTCTAAAACTCCACCGGTCCTATCATGCGGATTACTCTGTTTTTATCCCTGTTTTGTTTGTTGTACATGGTAGTAATTAGGCTGAAATATTTGCAACATTAATTATCAGATCAAATAATAAGTTTGGCTACATGTTGTTTACACACCATGGTATATAAATTTGTATCGCCCTAAAATATTAGATAATACAGAAGTGAGAAATTTCATATCTAAAATCAATGATATTTCTGTTGGAAACAAGGATAAAGTCCGAGGATCTCAACTAGTTAGGACCTGTATGCTAATTGGTCTACCTCGGGCTTTATCTTATAAGGGAGATAATTTATATGTCACTTATGTCTCTCATTGATCTTTCCGACGTGTAAATCAGTTTAGTTTGTAATAAAATGCTGTCTCGTTATTTTCTGGGAATCCTGCAAGCGTACGCTCCCTAAGCAAAATTGTGGGATTTTCAATACCGGCTAAGGGCGCAATTTATCCTACTATGCGGGATCACATTCGTCTACGAAGTCCTAAAACGAACCTCCTGTCACATACTAGTATAAGATTTTCGCAATAGTTTCTACGCGTGTTTAAATTCAACAATAACCTGCTATTTTGTTTAAAACAAGCATAAATAGTCAATAACAAAAGAATGTCCACGTATTTCACAGACATTCACAATCATCAAGTTTTAAGTTTTATTGTTCAAATTGGCAAATTCAAAATCCTATCCTTTTGAACATGTTTAAATGTGGCAGGTTTGAGCGTGTGTAAAAGTAAACCAGCATTCTGAAAATTTTCAGACGCTTAAATAAAGGTATAGAAAACGATTAACAAGTGTATTGGACGGTAACTTTTTTTTAAAAACTTCACATAATGTTGCTCTGGATACGACTAACAGATTAATAAATAAAAAAGGATATGTCGCCGCGCAAGATTTTCCAGTAAGTAACTTTGAAATAATGCCACCGGACTTAAAAATTGACGACGCTGCGTTTTTCTTATTGAACTAAGTATCAACTACATGTATTCAACTAGGGGATATTAGTAGTGTATGAGTTACGGGTTCGACTGCCGCAACCTATGCAATTCCGACAATTCTTCTTTCTGTCAGATCATCGCGAGTAGACATTTACAGTATTTATTGGTTACAAAATGATGACTCATAAAACACGATCCTGTCCAGTTAACCTCTGAGCCAACGGAACCACCAGTTATTGTACTGAATTCAGAAATAGTCAGAAACATGCACTACTGAAATAAGGTAGAGGACTTTACAAATTACATGTATTGCAATTACCCATTCGATTTCCACATTGTTGACTCATAACTGATTATTTGGTATGCCGTAAGTTGACATGTTTGACATTTCGGCAATGGAACCAATTAACCGATCAGGATATTTAGTGTCACTGTCACACATATCGTAACTACACATTTTCATTATTGTCTTGACAGTCAGCATATCAACAGTTCAAATTAGAATGAAATGTCAATTTCACACGGATTAACGAGGGTTATGTCTGATTTAGTACGATGTAATTATGGTGTATTTACGTTGCCTGGAGACCCCGGTAAAGCTCAGTTTGGTCCAGGTTGTCATCGGTGGTGTTCCGGGACCCACCGGAATCTTGCTATCGCTCCCGACAATTCCCGGTGTTACCCGGTTATTTTAAACATTTTAAAACAATCGGGACTGTTCCGCCTCGTTTTAACAGTCCCGGTTCAGTCCCTGGTACCTCCCGATGGAATGAAGCCGGTTTACCGGGGTGGTCCGTTATATGATTAACAAAATCACCTGCAATCTCATATTACTGATGTATCTCCAGTCTGAAAGAATGACTTGTCAGTTTCACTATGGAGTAGCTAGGTTTATTCCCGGTTTACTACAATGTATTCACGGTGCGGGTGGTGTGATCCCGGTGTATCCCGGTAAAACCCAGTGGTCCAGGTTGTCGACGATATAGTTTCGATGTTCGCCCACATCGTCCAATCATACCACGATTGTGCGTCGGTGACACACAGGTGACACACATGTGACACACCTGTAGGTGTAACCCGTTGGTAAATGTCTAGGATATATTAACCATATTCATTAAGTTGCATATATTTCGAGGTAGTGGAATGATCCACTCAGAGGGTGTGTATCACTGTGGGGAACCCACGTGACCAAATGCTAATGTTCGGATTCAATTTTGTAAACAAACCGCCTCGATTCAGGTAACATTTTTGCTTGTAACTTTCTTAATAATTGATCGATCTGGATGAAATATAGACGAGCGCCGTCTCCTTTCAAAAGCAAATCATCGACGCTCTTACCTAAGTGACAATATTGTGGACTTTTTGTTATTTGGGCAACGGCGCATTTCGTAAACCACACTATGCTATGCTACGGTCGGAGCAATTCACTAAAACATGTCCTTAACAAATTACAGCTTCATTAAAAGTTACAATTTAATAGCGATAATGTGGTTCGCAAAATTTAAGACCGACAAGCAAAATATTTCTGATAAATATGAGCAACAGACAAAATGAGACGACATAAACAAAAATGCTATGTACACACAACGACACATTTCCAAGCTTCGTAAACACGGCCCGGTGTTCATCCGAGCAAGTAGCACGGCATACATTCAATCTTAGTTTGAACTTGTGTCAGCCAATAAAACAAAATCAATAGAACAACAAAACCCTGCGTCAACTCGTGATCAATACAGCTATGAGCAAAAAACTATGATTCGGGCAAAACGTTTTCTAACATCTCTGATCCAGAGTCGACTGTTAAATCATTGTTTTGCACAAAAGTGCCCAGTGCCAGCACAGAGGGGTACGATATGCATATACATCATGATGTAAAGGCTAAAAATATTTTCAGAAACATTATAATGAATTGATTATAATTATATTTTAAAATACTAAAATAAATACCAAGACAACTACCACTGTTCGTTTTAAACATGCCGTGTTAAAGTTTGAGAATCATGTGACGTGAAACATTTACACACATGCATGCTCAACCAAAAATATACCGAGTGCATCTAGAAACGCAACACTGAGTCTACTGTAACAACTTCAAGCAAAAACATCCTTATTTTTCAGAATGGTCGTTCTAAGTGAATATGCAAAATATCGATTAATGATGGATTGATTACTTTCCCATGACGACCAACATGTTGTCTTGCAATGTCTGTAGCAGTTGTGAATCTGTTTCGGAGGATGTTCACGCGGGGTTACTGGTCCTGTCGGGCAGTTTTATAACGTGGATGACCTGAACAGGGACGGTCGCGAAAGGAGTCAGTGTGCTAGTAGCGTGACTCAAGACGCAACGTTGCCAAACCATGACAATTAAGGACATTTTCTATTGTTTTTTCTTCCAAGACTTTTTTAACTCACTTTATTTTATGGGAAATTTTATTTCCTTCAGAAAATTACGAAGGTCGTTTTCATTAACGAGGGAGGTAATTGTACCAGCTAATAAGCCACTCAATTTCAGCGTGGAATTATGTTCAATGTCAAATGGGTGAAAATGGAAGGCGCGCATGTAAATAGTGCGGGATATTATCGTATTTAGAATCGAAATAAAAACTCTGTTCTTGTATATTGCCGGTGAATAAAACACGGGCAGGAGTTCGGATGCGGAAAATTAAATCACTCGTGCGTAGTGCGTAGCACGAGTGATTTAATTTTCCGCATCCGAACTCCTGCCCGTGTTTTATTCACCGACAATAAACGCGAACAGATTTTTATTTCTTAAATATAAATCGGTTTGGACAACTGTTGCATAATTAGTTTTACAAATTACTAAAGTAAACAGATAAGGTCGGTAGTGTACTAAAACATCAGTGATAAATCGTAAACATCTGTTTAATCCACCTTTGTGGAATGTACCAAATTTCCCCGTCTTCCTTATCCTAGGCGCACTATAAAAACTTTACAAATGATTAGACGCCTCTGGAAAACAGAATTTACAATAAAAGAAAAAAATCGAGGATAAAAACGTTGCGTTTCTAGATGTACTGAGCATAGTTCAAACTCCAAGAAACGCGTTGTTTGTGTGCCTCTACATTTGTCACCACACGACAAAATGGTGCGGAAGATGCCTACGAATACATTTTCTAACGGGTGTCCGGCATCGACATGTGTGTGTTATTATTTATGTGTTCCGCGAAACTGTTGAAAATTGAATGTTCATACTTGGTCGATGATCTTAATAGTATTGATATTCAAAAAGGCATATAACACATAGTCTTAGCTCTGAGCCGTAGCATTTTCTGAAAATAGCTCCGAACCGTAGTATTTTCTGAAAATAGCTCTGGACTGTAGCATTTTCATTTCAGCTCCGAACTGTAGCATTTTTGTTTATCTCGTCTCATTTTGTCTGTTGCTCATATTTATCAGAAATATTTTGCTTGTCGGTCTTAAATTTTGCGACCCACATAAACGCTATTAAATTGTAACTTTTAATGAAGCTGTAATTTGTTAAGGACATGTTTTAGTGAATTTCTCCGAACCGTAGCATAGCATATTGCGGTTAACGAAATGCGCCGTTGCCCAAATAACAAAAAGTACACAATATTGTCACTTAGGTAAGAGTGTCGATGATTTGCCTTTGAAAGGAGACGGCGCTCGTCTATATTTCATCCAGATCGATCAATTATTAAGAAAGTTACAAGCAAACATGTTACCTGAATCGAGGCGGTTTGTTTACAAAATTGACTCCGAACATTAGCATCTGGTCACGTGGGTTCCCCACAGTGTGTATGAGGGAGTGGTGATTGTATCAGCTAGCTAGGATATGCACTGGCTATTATACATGATCGACACCCCGGATTGTTATGAAAAGTTCCCAATAATCTGTAGTAACCCGTAGTAGCTAATTGGTCTCGATCGGGGTATTATAACTACTAAAGGTATCTACGGACATTAGTTCAAACTTCATTTATAACCAAGCTACATTTACGTTTGCATGTAGTTGAACGTAGTTCTCTTCACGACGCAGTTAACCGTACAAAGTCATCGGTGACAATCCATAGTGACCCGTAGTCTGGTTCCCGTTGCCAAAATCTTACATTACATTAGATAAGAGCTAAAAACATTTGTAATTCCAGACTAATCTGTTATATTCCCCATTACTAAATTCATACCGTTTATTAAACTTCGGGAATTTTCTGTAGAACGACTCATTCTCAAGCATCATCTGCTGGATAAATCATGTATACCCGAATTTCAGATTTAGCAGCAGCCATACTAGTTATCAAATCAAGATAACCACACTTTCACGTCTACGTCCCCTGTCTCGCAGCAACTTCGATGTACTTAACCGTGATGAAATCGGAACCTACCTGTCCTAACTGTAGGTGTAACGTCAAATTCCGGGGCTAAATTAGCTGATAACCTGCTCATACCGTTCATATCCGTAACTCCGCCGGTACGGAACGGGACTAGACCGTTCTTTACCGGACGTCGACCTGCCCCCGGAGTTCACCGTGATGAATACCTCATGCCTGTACGCTACGGTTTATCACGGTGGAGGGACGGTAGTGGTACTGGTATCCCCGGATTCTTGGTATCACTCCCGACGGTGTATGACGGTTGTATGAAACATTTTAGATTTTTATGTCGGATGTCAGCTCCAGTCGGTGATGTTCCGCAAGTGGCGGTGTCTTGTTAATAACTTTATATAATACCCCAATCACACGAGAGCCGGAATAAACCGTAATGCCGTAGGAATAGCAATTCGAGGTACAGCCTAGTAGTATACTATGTAACCCGTGACACCGGATATATTTTGGATCGGGATATATTTTGGATCGAGTTGTTAAAAGGTCGTATCTAGCTAGCGCGTTATAGCGCTACGGTAATTAAGTCGTCACGCCTGTCAAAAAGGATGAGTTTATAAATATTACGTATTATATGACCCTATAACAGAGGTTCATTTTCTTATTAAATGTTCTTTCTACTCCAACATTCGGCGTGATATTTTCAGCGAACAATACCTACTAAATGATTTCAATTTAATGAGTGACACTGATAAAAGTACCCTCCTAATAACTGACTATCCTAGAAAGGCTGCAAAATATCTAGTGAGGGCTTTTATGAAGAGACAACATTATATGTATAACAGATAGACCTACTAAGTATTTGATATTACTCCACTGGTTAATATACACTATGTTTTACTCTTATTTATTATGTACATTCTGTCGCCTCATTCAATGTATGTATATCGATGCAATTAATTACAGTGTACAGTACCAATGTCTTAAGTATTATTATTAAAAATGTTTGAGGTATATCTCTACATAACTGCTATATAATACCACCATTTATCCGGCTATATAAATTACTTAGGTCATTCAATCCATGCGTTTATGTTATACGTATCTTATACCTTTACTTGCTCATGTATATCTATATCGAATCTGTAATTTGTTAACATATCTATATTTATGTTGCGTACCATACCATACCATGCCATTATATGTATCAATCTGTAAATACCATATGTTTAATTGTCAGTGACTTGTAGGCCCATTAGGCCAGGTCCTGTTATCTTGTATATAATATCATGAATGTATATTTTGTAATATTGCATATATTTATGCTTGTTTTGTTAGATGACCCCATGGGAGATAAGCCCTAGGCTTAATGGGTATATCATCTGAAAATAAAGATATTATTATTATTATATTATTACTATTATGTCACTTAAATAAATACTTTTCTTACTTACTTACTTACTTATATGACCCTATTACAGCAGTCAACAGAGGAATCAGATCCTTTAACAATACTGTTTTACATATACACAACCTAAACAAGCTTTTAATTATTTTTACTGTAAAAGACAGGTCCTTCCAGACGGCAATCATACAAAACCTTTAGACATTGTGTTGATACCAAACACAGAGAGGTACAAACAATCGCCGAAAGAACAGAACGAAGAACTAAACATATTTTTAAATTCAATTAATCCGTAACGAAGTGTTAACTCAGTGCATCAGTCAGTAACATGCCTGTGCTGTTTCGATATTTTAGGAACTTGAAACTTGCGTGTGCGCGTGCGTGCGTGCGCGTGTGAGAGTGAATTAGAGAGCAATTATGCCAAGGTGGTAGTTCACATGGTCATCGCTAAGCAGCGTCCATATAACCGAGACATCCATATAATGTAGGTTTTCCGGTGAACTTCGTAATCCCACCTTTTAGACTTATAGGCGTGGCTAGTGCTACTGGATTGCCCGTAGACCGATTTCAAATAGCTGTACCGTCTTGGGACGACATCCATACAATGTAGGTGTATTATACGTCGTATGTAGCGTTGATAGGGGGGCATCCATAGAACGTAGGTGTTATCCATGTATATAAAAACACCATTCATAGAATGTAGTTGTATTATATGCTAAATATATTGTTGTTTTAGACATAATAAGGACGCCATCCACAGAGTGTATGTGTAGTTTATGCTGAATGCAGTGTTGCTTCAGTTATGATAGGGTGGCATCCGTATACTGTTTCTGTTATAAATAATGCATATAGTGTTGTTATAGACATGTAAGCTCGCGCGGCATCCATAGAAAGTAGATTTATTCTATGTTGTATATAGTGTTGATGTAGGCATGTTAGGGCGACATCGATAGAATGTCGGTTTATTCTTTGTTGTATACATGTATAGTGTTGTTATGGACATGTAAGCGCGGCATCCATAGGATGCAGATGTATTGTACGTTGTATATAATGTTGTTATGGGTATGTAAGGGCGGCATCCATTTATTGTAGGTATATTCTATGGTGTATATAGTGTTTTCATAGACATGTTTGTGCGGCATCCATAGAAAGTAGGTATATTCTATGTTGTTTATAGTGTTGTTACCGGTATGGGAATGTAAGCGCAGCATCCATAAAACGTAGGTTTATTCTATGTTGTATATGGTGGTTATAGAAATGTTAGCGCGGCATCCATAGAATGTAGGTTTATTCCATGTTGTATACAATGTATAGTGTTGTTTTTAAGGCGGCATCCATAGAACGTAGGTGTATTGTATATTGTATATAGTGTTGAAATAGGAATATTAGGACGGCATCCATAAAATGTCGGTTTATTCTATGTTGAATATAGTGTTGTCATAGACATGTAAGCGCGGCATCCATAGAAAGTAGGTGTATTGTATGTTGTATATAGTGTTTTTATTGGTATGTAAGGGCGGTATCCATAGACTGTAGGTTTATTCTATGTTGTATATAGTGTTGTTATAGGTACATTTTGTATTTTGAGGCGGTATCCATAGAACGAAGTTGTATTGTACGTTGTATATAATGTTGTTATAGACATGTAAGCGCGGCATCCATAGAATGTAGGTTTATTCTATGTCCCAGATAGTGTTGTTATAGTTATTTAAGGCGGCATCCATAGAACGTAGGTGTATTATATATTGTATATATTATGTTAGGGGGCAACCATAGAATGTAGGTTTATTATATGTTGCATAATTATAGTGTTGTTATTGACATGTTAGCGCGGCATCCATTCAATGCAGGTGTATGTATGTTGTATTTAGTGTTGTTATGGGTACATAAGCGCGGCATCCCTAGAATGCAGGTTTATTCTATGTTATATATAGTGTTGTTATGGCTATATTAAGGCGGCATCAATAGATCGTAGGTACATTGTACGTTGTACATAGTGTTGTTATGGGTATTTCAGGGGGCTATCCATATAATGTAGGTTTCTATTCTATGTTTTATATAATGTTGTTATAGACACATAAGCGCGGCAGCCATAGAACGTATGTGTATTGCATGTTGTATATAGTGTTGTTATGGGTACGTAAGGGCGGCATCAATAAAACGTAGGTTTATGATATGTTGTACATAATGTTGTTATAGACATATAAGCGAGCCATCCATAGAATGTAGGTTTATTCTATGTTGTATATAGTGTTGATATAGGCATGTTAGGGCAGCATCGATAGAATGTCGGTTTATTCTATGTTGCATATTGTGTTGATATAGGCATGTAAGCGCGGCATCCATAGAATGTAGGTGTATTGTATGTTGTATATAATGTTGTTATGGGTATGTAAGGGCGGCATCCATTTATTGTAGGTTTATTCTATGTTCTAGATAGTGTTGTTATAGGTATTTTAAGGCGGTATCCATAGAACGTAGGTGTATTGTACGTTGTATATAATGTTGTTATAGACATGTAAGCGCGGCATCCATAGAATGTAGGTTAATTCTATGTCCAAGATAGTGTTGTTATAGGTATGTTAGGGCAGCATCCATAGAATCTAGGTTTATTCTATGTTGTATATAGTATTGTTATAGGTATCTTAAGGCGGCATCCATAGAGCATAGGAATATTGTACGTTGTACATAGTGTTGTTATGTTATAGGTATTTAAGGGCGCTATCCATACAATGTAGGATTCTATTCTATGTTGTATATAATGTTGTTATGGACATGTAAGCGCGGCATCTAGAGAACGTAGGTGTATTATATTTTATATATAGTGTTGTTATAGGCATGTTAAGGTGGCATCCATAAAATGTAGGTTCAATCTACATTGTGTATAGTGTTTTATGGACATGTTAGGGCGGCATCCATAGAATGTACGTTAATTCTATATTGTGATTATTGTTGTTATAGACATGTTAGGGTGGCATCCAGAGAATGTAGGTTTATTCTATGTTGTATATAGTGTTGTTATAGACATGTTAGGGTGGCATCCATAGAATGTAGGGTTATTCTATGTGGTATAAAATGTTGTTATAGACATGTTTGGACTGCATGCATAGAATGTAGGTTTATTCTATGTTGAGTAAAATGTTGTTATAGACAGTCATGTTTGGCCGGCATCCATAGCATGTAGGTTTATTCATGTTGTATATAATGTTATTATAGATATATTAGACCGGAATAAAAAGAATGTAGGTTTATTCTATGTTGTGTATATTTTTGTTATAGGCATGTATTACGGCGGGATCCATAGAATGTAGGTGTATTCTATGTTGTATATAGAGATGTTAGGGATATGTTAGGGCGGCATCCATAGAATGTATGATTGTTCTGTATTGTAATAAGTGTTTTTATAGATATGTTAGCACGGCAAACATAAAACGTTAGTGTATTCTATTTTATGTATAGTGCTGTTAGAGTCACGATAGGATGGCATCCATAGAATGTTAGTTTATTTATGTTATACTGTGTTGTTATAGACATGTTAGAGTGGCATCCATAGAATGTAGGTTTATTTTATGTTGTTTATAATGTTATTATAGGCATGTAAAGCCAGCATCAATGGAATGTAGATTTATTCTATGTAGTGCACAATGTTGTTACAGCCATATTACGCTGGCATCCATAGAATGTATGATAATTCTGTTGTATATAATGTTGTTATAGACATGTTAGGGCGGCATCCATAGAATGTATGTTCATTCGATGTTGTATATAGTGTTGTTATAGACATTTTTGGACTGCATGCATAGAATGTAGATTCATTCTATGTTGTGTATATTGTTGTTATAGACATGTTGGGGCGGCATCCATAGAATGTAGGTTTATGCAATTTTGTATACAGTATTGTTATAGACATGTTAGCGCGACATCCATAGAATGTAAGTTTATTCATGATGGTATAGTGTTGTTATCGACATATTAGGGCGGCATCTATAGAATAAAGTTTTATTCTATGTTGTACGAAGTGTTGTTATAGGCATGTTAGGGCGGCATCCATAGAACGTAGGTTTGATCACATGGCCATCCCCCGCCGTATATGATTGCCACTAATTTGTGGTTGATAGAAACAAGACTAGATAGAAAATGAAGAAAAGAGATGTTCGGGAAAATAACTAAAGAGAATGAAATGGAACCAGGCAGAGATCAATAGAAGGGAAAATGTTAAGAAAATATCATAACTTGTTTGGTTAAGGCAGCGGGAAAGTAATACAAATGTTGTTGCTTTATAATTTTTTATTACTACACATACTAAGCAAGTATAATGTGAAATATAAAAAAATTCTAACATCAGGTTTTGAAAGAAATGTTTTGGTTGATCACCCCATTATTTCAATTTGTCGAGAAATGTAAGGACTATACTGACAAAAATGTTTATAAATCATCAAATTGAATTTAATATTTAAAATGAAATGATTTCCCATGTGCCTTATAGGTATATTGAAACAACAAAATCAATAACAAGCAGAAGATGCTATCTAAGATAGTTACGGGCATATATTTTACCAACACAGTTGTAAAAGTTTTTTTCATCCTCAAAATATCTAGATTCCATAATAAACTCAAATCAATGGTCATATATCACTATCAATTACCAAAACATTTTCTTTATACTATTATGCACATATTTAGACCAAATAAAATAAAAGTTCACCTTGAAATTATCAAGATATAACATTTTAAATGACCCTACCTACAATTATAGTTCATTCTTTGACGATGTATAATTGCCTATGATATAAAGAAAATATTTCTGAAAAAGATTAAAACTTCATTCTATGGAGACCGCCTATAAAATGCCTATAACAACACTACATACAACATAGAATAAACCTGCATGTATAGATGTCGCCCTAACATGTCTATAACAACACGTACTGTACAACATAGGATAAACCTACATTTCATGGATGCCGCCCTGGCATGCCTATAACAACACTACGTACAACAAAGAATAAACCTTCATTCTATAGATGCCGCCCTAACTTGTCTATAACAACACGTATTATACAACATAGCATAAACCTACATTCTATGGATGCCGCCCTAAAATGCCTATATCAACATTATATATCATATAGAATAAACCTACATTCTTAAGCTGCCGCCCTAAAATATCTATAACAACACTATGCACAACATGAATAAACCTACTTGCTATGGATGCCGGCCAAACATGTCTATAACAACGTTTTACACAACATAGAATAAACCAAAGTTCTATAGATGCCGGCCTAACATGTCTACAACCACACTATACACAACATGAATAAACCTACATTCTATGGATGCCTTCGTGACATGTCGATAACAACAATATACACAACATGAATAACCTTACATTCTATGGATGCCGCCCTAAGATGTCTATAACAAGACTGTATACAAAATTGCATAAACCTACACTCTATAGATGCCGCCCTAACATGTGTATAATAACACTACATACAACATAGAATGAACCTACATTCTACAAATGCCGCCCTAACATGCCTATAACAACATTATATATCACATAGAATAAACCTACATTATATGGATGCCGCCCGCCCTAACATGCATATAACAACACTACATACAACATAGAATAAACCTGCATTCATGGGTGCCATTCTAATATGTGTATAGCAACACTGAACAACATAGAATAAACATACATTCTATGGATTCCGCCCTAACATGCCGATAACAACATAATATACCACATAGAATAAACCTACATTCTATGAATGCCGCCATAACATGCCTTATACCTACGACATATACCACATTAAATAAACCTACATTATATGGATGCCATCATTACATGCATATAACAACACTATATGCAACAAAGATTAAACCAACATTCTATAGATGCCGCCCTAACATGCCTATAACAACACTACATACACTATAGAATAAATCTACATTCCATAGATGCCGCCCTAACATGCCTATAACAACACTATATACAACAAAGAATAAACCAACATTCTATAGATGCCGCCCTAACATGCCTATAACAACACTATATACAACATAGAATAAACCTACATTCTATAGATGCCGCCCTAACATGCCTATAACAACATGTAGTGTCCAACATAAAATAAACCTACATTATATGGATGCCGAACTAACATGCCTATAACAACATTACATATCACATAGAATAAACCTACATTCTATAGATGCCGCCCTAACATGCCTATAACAACATTACATATCACATAGAATAAACCTACATTATATGGATGCCGCTCTAACGTGCCTATAACAACATTACATATCACATAGAATAAACCTACATTCTATAGATGTCGCCCTAACATGTCTATAACAACTCTGTACAACATCGAATGAACCTACATTCTATGGATATCGCACTAACATGCCTATAACAACATTATATACCACATAGAATAAACCTACATTATATGGATGCCAACCTTACATGCTTATAACAACACTACATACAACATAGACTAGACCTTCACTCTATAGATGCCGCCATGACATGTCTATAACAACACGTACTGTACAACATAGAAGAAACCTACATTATATGGGTGCCGCCCTAACATGCATATAACAACACTACATAAAACATTAAATAAACCTTCATTCTATAGGTGCCGCCCGAACATGTCTATAACGTACTGTGCAACATAGAATATACATATAGTATATGGATGCCGCCCTAATATGCCTAACATTACATTATATATCAGATAGAATAAACCTACATCCTTTGAATACCGCCCTGTTCTTTCCCATAACAACACCAAATACCACATAAAATAAACCTACATTATATGGATGCAACACTTACATGCCTATAACAACGCCAAATATCACATAAAATAAACCTACATTATATGGATGTCACCATTATATGCATATAACAACACTCTATGCAAAATAGATTAAACATACATTCTATAGATGCCGACCTATCATGCCTACATCAACACTACATTCAACATAGAATAAACCTACAATCTATAGATGCCGCCCTAACATGTCTATAATAACACTAGATACAACATATAATAAACCTACATCCTATAGATGCCGCCCTAACATGCCTATTACAACATTATATACCACATAGAACAAACCTACATTCTATAGATGCCGCCCTAACATGCTAATGATAACCCTACACACAACATAGATTAAACCTACATTCCATGTATGACACCCTTACATGCCTATACCAACACCATATCATGTACCATATAAAATAAACCTACAATATATGGATGTCACTCTAACATGTCTATATCAGCACTAAACGCATCATAGAATATACCTACATTCTATAGATGCCGCCGTAACATGCTTATAATAACACTACATACAACATAGAATAAACCTACACTCTATAGATGCCGCCGTAACGTGCCCATAACAACACTACATGCAACATAGAAAAAACGTATATTCTATAGATGCTGCCCTAACATGCCTATAAGAACACTATATACAACATAGAATAAACCTACATTCTATAGATGCCGCCGTAACATGTATATAACAACATTATTTACAACATAGAATAAACCTACATTCTTTTGATGCCGCCCTTACATTTATATAACAATGCTATATAACATAGAATAAACCTACATTTTATGGATGTCCCCTTAACATGCCTATTGCAACACTACATACAACATAGAATAAACCTTCATTCTATGGATGCCGCCGTAACATGCATATAACAACATTATATATCACATACGATAAACCTACATTCTATAGATGCTGCCCTAACATGCCTATAACAACACTACATACAACATAGAAAAAAACCTTCATTCTATAGATGCTGCCCTTACATGTCTAAAACAGCATGTACTGTACAACAAAAAATAAACCTACATTCTATGGATGCCGACCTAACATTGATATAACAACATTATATACAACATAGTATAAGCCTACATTCTTTAGATGTCGCCCTTACATGTCTACAATAACAATATAAACCACAAATAATAAACCTACATTCTATGGATGCCGCCCTTACACGTGGTCGGAACAGCTAGAATCTAGTATTTGTAGTCCAAACGTATGTCACTAAGCCGTGCCCCTTTGACAGTTATAGGCGGAGTTACGAAAATTACCGTAACCTACGTTATATGGATGACTTTGTTATATGGATGCCGCTTAGCGATTACCTAGTTCACATTGCGCAAAATTATACAACCAACTAAGAGTTAACCGTTTGATTTCTTGTTTATTTACATATTTGTCACATTTAAACAAACAAAACGTACCAATTTAATCTACGTAACGAGTATATAAAATATATGAAATGCATTAAACAAAGTAAACCGTTATTCACAAATTGTCTAATTGTTACGTTTAAGTCAGTATGGAAGATAGATTTTCTAGGTCTCCTCGCTGTCTGTCGCGTTCTGATACCAGGCATATTATGATTTGGATCGAGTTGTTAAAAGGTCGTATCTTGTCTAGCTAGCGAGTTATAGCGGGGAGCGTTTAAGGTGACAGGTGACAAATTTATCATTAGCGTATAATGGCGCGCATACACGCGAATAAACTTATGTATTGTGAACTTTAACTAGACCAGCAAAATATATAGATCACTACAGAAATTGAGAAGGTTATTTATAGTTTAAACATCCAACTGGCTGCTTACTTAAATCTGCGCCAGTTTCGTTATGGAGCAACAGCGTGACACTCACAAAATATTCAGATGCGACAAATGTTACTATTATTTTCTTCATTGGAGAAAGCTTTTACATCATTTAAGAGTATGGCATACAAGCGCGTATTATTCTCACAAATGTGTATGTTGCGACCGTCAGTTTAACAGTCGTAAACTATTTCTTGATCATATCAAACACCAACTACATTTGTAGGACAACGTAGTTCAGTATTTAAAAATGTGATTCAAGCTACGGACGGTCATATTTGTGAGCAGGTCATTTTTAGCAAATATTTTCTTGACAGTCGAGTAGCCACGATGACAGCAGATTGTCTCCGACTTGCCGAAGGCAATTTAGCTCGACATTCTATTGGTCAACGGAAATTTTAGCGAAACTTAAAGGAGATTTAAAACGTGAATCGTAGATTCATGACTTATGCGCAGGTAACAACTCGTATCGGATTATGCAAGTTGATGCATTATCGTGTCAACCGTGTATTAGGTTAATTTCAGTAAAGTTGGAAGGGAAAACAATTCAATTCATTTATCGTTTTATATACATAGTTGTTTTTCTAAACTCGTCGTGGTAAGTCAGATCAGATGAACTGAAAATATAAATTAAAAAACAAATAACGGTTACAATTTATACAATGTGATGACTCAGATGAACTAAAAAATTCAAATTTGAAAACTAACGTCTATTCGCTATACAATAAAAGCTACTTCTCGTTGATTCACAGCTCATTCCTTCTCTAGCTATCAACTTGAACATAGGTACGTGAGAACATGGCTTGCTCTCAGGAAAAAATTACTCAACAAACTAATGATGACGATAAACGCTGTGATTCAACAACAACAACAAATTATGTGTTAATGTGGATGGAATAAATTTCTCAGCACCACCACTGGATCATACAACTCTACGATCTGCGAATATGCAGTCTTACTTTGACTTTATCTACGCCAAAGCATTATGCGATGTGAAAGGTATGACTATTAGAAAAAGTTGTTATGGTTGTCAAACCAATCATCCATCACAAAAACACCATGATTGTTTTATGTCATTCGAGTGCAACGACGATGATGAGGATCATACTAACTTTTATTTCGAGGACATGTTGAAAGCAGTGAATGAAAAGGACATTCTTCAATCCTGGGAAGATATAGTAACAATATCAAACATTTCACCCGAAGTCATTTTTCTTCACAAACAAGTAATAGAGAGCAAGGATTTCCTAAGTATTATGAAAACGGATCAGTGGAAGGCTAAAATGAAGAGAATGGTGCTTACAATTGATCGTTTGGAAGACAGACTATTTCATGCTGCATGGGTGAACATTTGTAATATGTTGTTTTCCGTCTTCTCATCACAGAATGGTGTTTTAATATAGAATTTGATTTAAATGTACGTATTAGCTCAAATAGTATTGTCGAATACTTATAATACTTACATTGTTGTTATACAGTCATTACCAGTGAGAGCTTTCTATTTTGTGACAGAGATGAACCGAAAAAATATTACAATATATTTTATAAATAATATTAATGTTGTAATAGTTGTAAATAATGTTGTAATAAAAATGTTGTAATAAAATGTTAGAAATATGTACTGTTTTGCATTTATTTTTATGTAGAATGTTTTCAATCTTGTTTTATTCATTTAAAAGCAAAATCACACATGATTAATCTTGATACTCAAGCAGGGACAAGATACAGAAGGAGAATAATTCTCGCCAATTTTTTAACACAAAACATCCTGGAAGTTTAGGTGCTACAAAATTACACATGATATTAAACAAAAATATCCCGGAGTATTCACAGTTTATTTTATTAACCTGTGGTTGAATAATCAAGATTCATATGAGATATTCCTACAAAACACCAAATGTGCAAGTAGTTGGTTCGAACGATCAGGTTGATATGGATCTTATGTCTGTAGAAAATATTACAAAGCATATTAAATGGTATTAAATATTTACTAATCGTTCTAAACATATTTATTAACAGTGTTCGTGTGTCTAAACATATTGTCTCTGCGTTTAAATTCTTTGCCACAAATATCGCAAGCCACCATTCTCGACGACAGCAAATACCTGAATGAGGCTGTTCAGAGTGATTTTTTGCTTATACGTTTACCGAATAAGTCTCTAAAGAGTCATACTGTTTACATCAGAGGAGTTATTTGAAAGTCCCTCAGTTACAGTAAACTTGCCAAATGAGTAAACTCGTACATTTGCATAGATAAAACGAGGTGATACGGAGTTAGCTGTTTCAATAGAGGAGTCATTTGCAAGTCCCTCAGCTGCCGTGGATTTCCAATTGAGTAAACTATTGCGTGTGCATAAATTAAATGAGACGGATACAGAATAATAGTGCAGTCGCACGCGTTTAAAAATCCGGATCAAAACTTGTCGCTGGCGTTGTAAGGTGAACATAGTGATAATTAATGTTTCCCTACACAGAAAGTTGTATAAATGTTTAGTTTAGAACAGTATTTATAATCGGACAAAGATAAATTGACCAGGCTATAAATAATACCATATATAAACATTAATATTTACATATGCGCCTGAAAATAAAAACACACAATAAGTTGTATTAAATACATAAAAATAAGCAGCTATAAGAAATAAGCTCAGTAAGAACAGTGGATACTCGGGTCCCAACAATGGTATGTTTTTATTCCGCGCGAGTTCGAATCCAACTTATGATTTTTTCTAATAACATTTTGTTTTATCTTTTTTAGTTTTGCATTAGATCGTTATATTTTCTCTTCATTGATTTAATTGTTTTTGTTATCTAGACAGACGCGTTACAATGAGTCCATTGAGGTATTATGATAGAAAATGGGTGTAGCATAATTATATCTACCAAATACTGCGGTTATAGCTAAGCACATTTAACATAGAATTCTTAAATATCCGTGCTTATCCGTTGTCCAATCAGAGTTGTTATTTTTACTTATCGAAACATTCGACCTTATCGTACAATAACGAAAACACACGAGGATTAATGAGCGACAAGTCAAATATGCCCACCTATAATTAGACGTGAAGGTTATTATCCTGTGTATTTACTATTGCAACATAGCCCGGCTAATTTAAGTTTGCCTGACTAGGGTGTCGGCACTATCTTTCCAACCATTTTACCAACAACCATCGTTGAAACCCTTACTTACTAACTAACTAACTTATTCACTCACTCACTCACTCACTCACTCACTCACTCACTCACTCACTCACTCACTCACTCACTCACTCACTCACTCACTCACTCACTCACTCACTCACTCACTCACTCACTCACTCACTCACTCACTCACTCACTCACTCACTCACTCACTCACTCACTCACTCACTCACTCACTTACTTACTAAGAAACGCATGGTTCGTGTGCCTCTGCATTGGTAAGAGCATGAAATATTGGCGCGATAAAACAGAATCAACTCGTTTTATATTTAAATGGGCGATCACATTTTTAGAAGGGGTGTTTAAAAGTAAAATGAGTGTACATTGTATTGTAATGGTTCATGGTTACAACCAAACGATGTCGTTTGCGTGAAAGTCACGAAGATGCATGGTCTACTTGCGCATGTACAGGTTTAATGTTTATATGGACGATCACATTTTAGAAGGGGTGTACAAGAGTAAAATGAGTGTACTACATTGTATTGTGAATTGTTTTCTTTACTGATACTACCCCTTAGTAGTTAATGGTTACAACCCAGCGGTGTCGCTTGCGTGAAAGTCACGAAGAGGCATATGTGCAGTGGCTCAAATTGCTTCTGTGGTATTTTAGTAGTATAGTACGACTTAAAATAGGTAGGCCATGTTCATACCACATTTTTGTTGAGTTATTTTCTTGACAGTCGGGTAACGACGATGACAGCAGATTGTCTCCGACTTGCTGAAGGCAATTTATCTCGACATTCTATTGGTCAACGGAAATTAACGAAACTTAACGGAGATATAAAACGTTGATCGTAGGTCGGTAATTAGGCGCGCGTGCAATAACGACTTACCTAGCGTTTATTATACGCTAATGTATTCGACTAAAATGAAGATTTGATGCATTATCGTATCAACCTTGTAGTAGGCTAATTTCAGTAAAGCTTGAAAGGAAAACGATTCAACTCATATATATGAGTACATGCATGCACAACAATACATGATAAATAAAGCACACAATAATACTTATTGTTACTGCAGTTGACATAAATACATGTATATTACGTCATCAGTTTAAATATAACAATTCATTCCTGAGATTAAATGCATGGTATGTAAACAGACTTAACTTTTTCAAAGCAGTTTCATTTTCATTTTTCATTAATTGAATAAATTTCAACATACTTGGGTGGCGTCGGTATTCTAATGGTATATATGTTTTTCTTAAATCATGGTATAACTGACATTCTAACACAAAGCGATACTCATCTTCCAAAATATTACATGTTTGACATTTTCTCTCATTTAATGGGATGGCTATTGGTTTTTCCCACCTGCCTGATTCAATACACAATCTATGAGAAGAAGTTCTAAGTCTTGAGAGAGATTGGCGGATTTTGTCTGATAAATTAATTTCTAAATAGGGTTGCAATTTGAAATGAAAACTATTTTTATAAAATAAGGCTCTGCTTGATTCTTCTAATCGATGGTGCCAATTTTGAACAAAATTGTCTGTAAGTCTTTGTTGAACTGAAGATAGGAACAATTTAATATCTCCAACACCTTGATTTAACCAAGTATAATAAAATCCAAGTTCAGCCAATAAATTCTTTACACAATAACACCAATTCATGCAGTTTTGATTTAACTCAAGGTCAGACTTCAGAAGACTGTATATAATAAAAACATATTTATTGTGTGGCATTTGTATAATTTTGGTCCAATATTTTATGACATTATATAAGTGAATTGTGGTAAAAGATATTCAACCCAATTCTCCGTAAATAAAGTCGTTCTGTGTGTTCTTTTTAACCCCCCAATAATGATATGCAAAACTGTAAATGTACCCTCTCTATAGATATGTCGGTTGATGTACCAAAAACTTCGCTACCGTAACTAAGAATAGGAGAAACAAGTTTATCAAAGCTTAGGGGCAACATATGTAAACTTATACATATACTTGTTAAGTTTGAAAATTGCCTTATTGGCTTGTGTGGATAACGTGTTTTGAGCCGTACTAAATGCTCCACCTGATGTGAATACCATACCAAGGTATTTAAATGTTTTTACAATTTCAATTTCTTGATCAGCGTAATAAAATTTTCAATTATTTGATAAAGATCCGCTTTTCCTACAAACCATTACTTTTGTTTTACCAATATTGACTTTTAATTTCCAAACATTGCAATACATGTATTCGTACAAAATATCCAGACTAAGTTGTAATTGTTCTGTAGAATCCGCAAATAAAACAATGTCATCAGCATAGAGCAATAAGTATATCTTAAACGTATTCGCGTCGATGCCTTTCAGACCATGTTTTAAATATTTATTTTCTAAATCATTAATGAACATAGAGAATAATAAAGGTGAACAACATTCGCCTTGACGGACTCCGAGTGTGCATGAATATTCCTCACTTAATTGGTTAAGATACTTAATTCGTGACTTTACTGAATCATACATAGATTTCATAATATTTAATATATTTCCTCTTAATCCCATTTGTATTAATTTATACCATAAATTATTTCTAACTATGTAATCAAACGCCTTAATGAAATCAACGAAGGCTGTAAAAAGTTTTTTTCCTTGACCAATGACATGCTTAATTAATCCGTGTAGTACAAAAATATTATCTATGGTACTCATTTTGGCTCTAAACCCTGCCTGGGCCTCAACATAAACATTATAAGTTTCAGCCCATTCTGTTAATAGGTTGTTGATGGAACAATGTGCCTATGCAACTTAATAGGGTTATGCCTCTATAGTTTTCAACGTTGTTTACACTACCCTTTTATGCAATGGAATGACGTAACCTTCGGACCATTTTTCCGAAAAATATCCGTTTTTAAATATTTTGTTAAACAATTTATGTTAAACAGGCGCGAGGATTTGTTTCCCAACAATAAAGAATTCATTAATCAGTAAATCCGGGCCTCCACATCTGTTTCCGTTTAATTGTGAAATTGCCTTATTTATTTCTGAAACTGACAAATCTGAGTTTAATTCTGCAAACATTATACTAAACTCATCTCTTTCGTATCTTTCGTTGAAATATAAAATATCTTCATCTGGTGAGAAAAATCTATCATCGGGATTATTTACTGCTTTAAAATAACTTTCAAACAATGACAATGGCATATCGCTCGATTTAATACCGGCAGATTGCTTTAGAAGTTTCCAATACAATCGAGCATTATCAAATCATGCACTCATAAGTATGTCAGTTTTATTTTTATCGTAAGTATATCTAGCTTTTCTTAACGTATTCTTATATTCGCTTCTTGCACTAGCCATATTTTTTCTATTACAATATGTTGGGTTATTATGATAAACATCTAACATATTGAAAAAACAGACTCTCTTATCAAAACAATCATGGTTGAACCACTGATTGTTATTATTAATATTTTGAGATGTGTTGTTATTAGAAACGACCCTTTTTTAAAAGGATCGGCTGCTGAATATATAACTTCGTTCAGATTTTGAATGCAATTGTCTATGTCATTATTTGACGTACATGAATCTAAACTCTGCACTATGTCTGAAAGTGACGTAGTATTGTATTGATTAGATAAGTTTTCAAGGTAGTGTGACTTTTTGGTATTGTCCCACTTAAATGTAGAGTCTATTTTTTCGTAATTAATTGGTTTAGTATATTCATGGCATTCATCATTCAATTTTCTGAAGGACAAAGTACATGTTATCAAACAATGATCAGTTATGATATTAGGGTCATGTATACTAAACGAACTAATACAATCAAATAAACTATCTATACAAAGCATATAGTCTATCACACTACTACCTCTGTTATTTACAAACGTATATCGCCCTAACTGTTTATCATCACAAAGTCTTCCATTTACTATTCTAAAGCCAGCTTGCTTACAAAAACCTAACAATAATCTGCCGTTACTGTTAACATGGCCTTTATCTTGGGATACATGTTTGGAGATTACATCACTCTCGTAATCATCTGGTAAAATATCCATATGATTAAAGTCATCATATTGTACAAAATCAGCTAATTCAGAGGTCCTGCTATTAAAATCCCCCAAAATACATATATATGCATTATCATTACAAATATTTCCACAGAAATAAATGATTGTATTAATCTGTCATAAATATTGTTTTCAACCAATGATTGTCTACTACTATCGCTCGGTAGCACATAGCACAATCCAATATATAAATCTTTATCACAACATAGTTTGTCTTTGGATAGTCTTATCCAAACAATATCGTCCTCGCTAGTTAGGATAAGTGTATCACGTGACATTAGACTACTTTTAATATAAATCACTACTCCACCAGAACTGCGTTTACATGTATATAGTTTGAACAAGTTTGAACAAGTTTATTTACAAATTACCTGTAGGCCATAATGCCAAAGAGGTCACAATACATAATATGGCAAGCAGTTTAATAAAAGTACAATCGGAGAAGGTTATTAATTATACATAATGTTACATTTGTTAGTAAATACATGTATACGATTCATGAACATATGGTTATATAATATATATTACACGTCATAAATGTTTTGTACAGACGGTAGATATAAATATGTATAAACTGGTTACATATACCATAATATGAAATGCTCGAAATGCTCGAAATGCTTTATTTGTACTTAATAAAATTATATGTTTCGGGGATCATAATTAGACCATAGATTTGTTCTGTTTAATATTGGTGTGTGTATAATGCATCGCGAATTGAATAATTTATTATGTTAAGTAACACCTCACATAAAGACCACATCACAAATTTAAGGCCATTGTTAACTATTCAATATTAATAGATTCAATACCACAAAAACAATTCATGCCTCTTTTCAAGTATGGTCTTATTATTGAGGGTTTAGTGTATATGAGTATAAATATAACAATAACACAATAATTATGTTTACATTTTTTTATTTCAATTTACAAACATTTTCTAACGGCATGAAAAAACTTTCGTGTCCCATTTTCATTAAATTAACATGCGTGAATGGACACAGTCAGAATAAGAATTGAACTGTCTCTCTCATAGTCCTTATTTAATCTTATGTCATTGAGTCTTATGACGGTCACTTGTCTACTCATTAACTTGTTGACCTTTTTTCTTTGAGCGTTGAAGCATCTCTTTGTCAAGTTAAAGTTAAGTTTAAGTCCTGTTTTAACAATCAAATAATATTGAAATTCGGTAATTAAGATCATAATTATATTTTTGATCATTTAAAACCTTTATAAAAAAATATGTACATGTATACTGTTTGTATTTCATTTCTTAATGGAAGGGAGGTAATACAATCTTCATTTCTTATTGAAAGGTAGGTAATACATGTATTTTATCACATAATTGGTCATAAGATCCAATTGTACTGAATTTCACATTATAAACCCGAAATACTATTATTAATCATTTTAAAGCATACAAACTTCATATTTTGGTTTGGTTTTTGAGTTATTGTTTCATTTCTTAAGAAATGAATTCATTTCTTATGTGTAAGACACCCCGCAGTTTGGTCGCGTTTTAAACATGTCCCATATTTCGCGTCTCTATTTGAAGAGTTCTTTGATTGTAAACAAGGAAGTAGGAAACGGAATGCGAAAACGTTCCTAAAACTGATGCATTATGTGCCTTGCATTTATTGTCACATGCGTAATTTTTAACTGAATGATCATATATCTACATTGTATATGCATATTAACTTCTTTGTGAATACCATAGTATCACAGCGTATAAACGACTGTATGTAAAGTAGGATGTTGTAATTGGATTTATATGGTTGGAGTAAAAAACACAACAAGATTGGTTGAATAATATGAAATACTAAGTTTATATACGAAAACATAATGACAAGTTGTACATATTTATTATAACTTTCCTACCGTTCGCATACACTTTATTCCGAAATGTTTGCTCATGTTACATATTAAAAGACAGTAGCGAAATTAGTCGACTAGACAGCGAAATTAGTCGTCCGTCAGTGGACTACTAGTAAACGCTACGTGCATTGGCTAGAGAACCGTCATTCTATTTCTATGCATTATGCATCTACCTTATAATAAAGGTCATAAATTATAATAAACTACAAATATAGGCAAGACATGTCAATGCCTTATCTGCAACCATTTTGTGACCTCCCGTGTATCTCCGTATATTGTCCGCCATTGTATAAACTGGCACGAATGAATGCGTAAATTGCTGTCGGCATGAGATCTATATATAGTGCAAAAAATATCTAAGTTGATTGAAATGGTAATGCTATGTTAAAGTGACATACAGTAGCATTATGGTATGCTCATTATGATAAGTAGTAGGTAATAGAGATGTAGAAGAAATGGTGTCACAAACAAAGCTAATGTGGCAATTAATTATTTTTCATTCTCAGTTTTAATGACACATATATACAAAACAATACAATTTACAATTGTAATTTTTATTTGTTTTCATTTTAAATAGAACAACAACAACAATATACAATAGGACCATGATAACATTTATAAACGGCAACATTGTTTTCACACTATTATATAACCACAGGGACAGTACAAGAGATGGACGAGTGTCTCGATGACGTTATATAGCGTTATCTATATCTAACCTGTCGGCCGATAAGCGGAGTGTATAACGGCCGCTTATACGGTCCGGTAGTATTTTCTTTCTGTACGGTCCAAAATAAATCCGGGATTGACGATTGCGGTAGGTAAAACGGTCAATTATACGGTCCGATTTAAATCCGTCATATAATTTTATTCCAATAAAGGATTATGTCTCTCAAATAAATCTTAAAAATTTGACTTAAGTTAAAAATTTGTACAGCTCATATGTCCCGCGATTTAAAGAATAATCCTTTTTTCTTTAAGTTCTTATAGTAGCTGTTTACATAATGCTTCAAAACTATGTAAAATATTGGTCGTCTTGATTTTCTTGCTTAGCTGATACGCTTAAGAAAATTTTAAGATTTTAATAAATTTAAATAAGTTTTCACTTAACGTAATCCGTCCATCATTAGCCGACGTAATTTCGTGTTATTACGGGAAACTTCGGTACCGTCTGGTAAATATTACAAACATCCGTAAACATTAAATATTTTTATTTTACGGTAGTCACATCAATTAATCTGCTTAATAAATGATTTCTTGGCAATTAGAAAAAATTATTTAAAATAAAAAAAATAGGGACGAGTTCCTTCCCTTTGATATTCGAAGTCATAGAAACGCTCGCGAAATAAAGCGCCGAAATGACATGGCGAGCAGACTTTATTCTCGATGTGAGGTCGATTTGTCACCAAAACTGTGTTATTCGGAAGGGTTGAGGATTATCATCAGTCTAAATTACATTGGTTAACACCGCTGTGAGGACGAATACCGTTATTCTTATGAATGTTCGGTTGAAAACGATGCAAATCTCGGAAACAAACTTTGGGAAAACGAAAGTAGAAATTTTTCTGTTGCACAATTTCGTCGAGAATAGACTCAATAGTGCAAAACAGCCTATGTTGATGTTCATCACGATGCTTCTCAACTTCATTGAGGTAAAACTTGCTAAAACATTGTGTTCTTGATCAAAAAAATATATATTCTTGTATAACTTGTGCAATCTTCCGTCAGGTGAGCGTTATAGGCTCCATTTTACATCTTGTTATTGTCAGCTCGACTGTACTTGGTCATTTTCAATTCAGAACTATTCTGATTTTGAATGGTTATTTTTGTGATCTTCGTGTATGCATAGTGTTTTTTTAACTAGATCAAATGGATAATTTGGTTTATAATGCCCAGGGGAAGTCTAACTTGTTTTTTTTGTAAAACATGTAGGCCTACAATGTGTCTACATGTACATATTTGTGAAAGAACTGGACTCCAGGTACCGAAATAGACTTGTAGTAGCCGCAGGTCTATTGTTTAGCTTGCTTGACTTGTAACCGGGAAAGCCGGGTTCAAGGTCCGGGCCTTTTTTTCGCTGAATTGTGTAGAGGCCCAGGCCCTTTCGTTTTGTTAAATTAAGGTGGCACGGTGGTCGAGTGGATAACGCACTTGACTACTGATCGAGAGGTCACGGGTTCGAATCCCGCCCAGGACACTTGGTCATTTATGAAACGCTTTTCAGTGTTTCCCACCCAACTAAACAAGAGGTAGTCTCGCGTGTATCGGTGCTATACACCGGGTACGTTAAAGAACCAGGGAGTCTTTTAGGAACGAGCTAGGGTAACGCACCCGAATTCCTTGTATCACAACCCTTCAGCAAAAACACAGGAGCCCATTGGAAATAAGTTGCACTTTCATGGGTTATCCTTGCCCGAAAGGCCTAAATAATTACACATACTACAAATTGTGAAAAAGTGGGCGCAGAAACTTTCAAATTGTTATAAACTAAGTGCGATAAATATTCAAATTGTGAAATAATTTTTTCAGATGTTAGCTCAATTTTTGTCCACTTGTCCCAAGCATGCATGTTATGATATAATACTTCATATCAAGTCCAGGAATATATGATTTTTATCTATGTTTGGTTTGTTTGGTGCTTTGTAGTGAAGTTGTGAAGGGGCCTTTAGAAATTGTGAAAGGGGCCTGTAGGAAATTGTGAAAGGGCCTTATGAAGGCCCCTCATATATAGTGAAAAAAAGCCC
Source organism: Spisula solida (assembly GCA_947247005.1). Classification (NCBI taxonomy): domain Eukaryota; kingdom Metazoa; phylum Mollusca; class Bivalvia; order Venerida; family Mactridae; genus Spisula; species Spisula solida. The sequence goes on from OX365949.1 coordinate 31,753,661, forward strand.
TGAGTTCATATATTACTTGTTGCAACATCTGTCTATTCGATAGAAAAACAAAACAAATATATCTGAAATATATTTGAACTGCTACAGGTTCTTATAAAAGTAATTTACCTTAAGCATTTCTGCACTAAGTATGCAACATGACACTATAAATATGCCAAGTCACTTAGTGTCAACATAATAAACAACAAGGTGATAATAGTTATTATTTATATTTGCAGGGAATCAAGAATGAAACAGTTGACATCAAAACTAGAGATGCTGAAGAAATTTGTGCAGACTGTTGAAAAATGTAAAATTGTACTGTCACTGTGAGGTAATGCATTATTGTATTGTTACAGTTAGTTGCATAAGCAGAAGTAATGTACGTCCATGTTTTGCAAATACATTGTTCCTAATGCAAAATTTAGGTTATAATTAAGCACCTATTCCTAATTCAACGATTTGCTTTAATTACTGAGTTGGTGAACTTAACCACTTTCTGTCTTATAATTGTACCGGTATACATTATTGTTTATGGTTGCAGTTACCATGACTATATATATATTCCAAATAAATTCAAATTATATTGCAGTTCAGTCATAGATCTGTTCTTATAATATCTGTCTTTATTGGAGCTGTCATTGATGATTCCAATATATCATTGATACATCGATATATCGATTTTAACATAAAAGTGAACAAGAAACAGACCCATCAGTCATGTATCAGTCAATTAATTTGAATTCTACACTATATATGTTTAATATTGGGTATAGATTCAGCTTTTGAAAAAAAGCACCTTTGGTTTTAGTTTAGATTTGATATAATTTGACAATTTCTGAACTTTCATTTTTTTAACAAAGAAAATGTTTTTGTGCAGGACCACCAGGATCATATTAGTATATAATTATAATGTTATTATATTATTTGCAGGTTGTGAAATACTGACGCTGCATACTACAGAGATTGCAGCAGTGGAATCAGACATAGCATATTACCTGGAGTGCAGCACAGGAGCAAGATTTGGCATAACCCAGATCGGACCATGGAACTATTTTCTGAAAGATTGTTAAATATTTGCATATGTATAGAGGAATATATCGCGCAGTTGTTCCAGTCGTTGCCGGCAGTCACAAATGCTACTTTTATATTTGCACTCAGTTAGAAATGGTTGTATTGTTCAGGATTAGTATCAGTGTCCATTCTGTCTAAATTTGGATTGGCAGACAAACTTCCTTTACTTTGATTCCAAGTGACAGTCTTCCTGTGTCACAAAGTGCATTCTGTTTGTATAAATAAGATTTGAGTGTCAATTAAGAACTTGGGATACAGGGTGTATGAGTTAATTTCACCCATTACTCCATAGATATACAAATTGAAAATTTATAAGTATGAGGCAGGACATATAAAGTGTATGATTATACTTGTTGGGTATATTGAGTTTAGCTCACCTGTCAAAAAGTCACAAGGTGAGCTTTTGTGATTACTCAATGTCTGTTATTCACACCCATTTTGCTTGCATAGACAGTAGAGATCATAATTTTGGTCTAATCTTTATGAAACATAGACACAATGACCATCTCAACAAATATTTATTTTATATTAGGTCATTTGGGGTTAAAAAGTTGTCACTTGTTCAAATCATACATAAATCTTGTGAAGTCACTAATTTGGTCCAATTTTTATGACAATGATCATCTCAACAAAATCTGGATCAAGTTCGATATTGGGTCATAAGTGGTCAAAAACTAGGTCAATATCATTATGTCAAATCATACATAAATCTTGTGCAGTCTCTAAAGGTCTCCAGTTTTGGTTTAATCTTCATGAAACTTGATCACAATGATCCCTAAACAAAGTCTATCATGTCAAGTTCTACATTGGGTCATCTGGGATAAAAAAAACTAGGTCACTATAGATCCAACCATGCATACATGTACACAATGTATAGTCACTAGAGGCCACATTTTTTGTCTAATCTTTATGAAACTTTGTGACTTTGGTCACGACCATCAACTCAGGGTCATCTGGGGTTAAAAACTGGGTCACTATGTGAAGTAATCAATAAAGCTAAGTAGTCTTTTAGGCACATGTGGCTAATGCTGTGTTGATTGTGACAAATGGATGGCTGTCAGTTCACTAAAATGTATAGAACATATTTGCTTTTGAATAAAAACATGACATGTGCATATTCATTTGCTTAGTTAGATCATTAGCTATAAGCCAATGGATGTCTTGATGCTAAATTCTAAAAAAGTTATTTTCTTATTTTTGGGGTTATACAATCGTCCAGCCAAAGGGAAAAATAACTATTTCTGTATCCATAGCATCCACAGTTTCAGTCAGAATAATAAAAATATGCAAGTTTACACAATTTCCTTTTAGACTCCTTTCTGTATACCAAGTTTCATAGCCCTAGCTTGGAAACTGTTTTAGTTAGCCAGGATTCCAGATTTTATAGAATTTTTTTTCTATTTCCGTTTCCATAGCAACCACACTTTGTTATAATCAAAACATATTCAGATGTGCATAATCTCCTTATTGGCACCTACCAACATACCAAGTTTTGTAATCCTAACTTAGAAACTGTTATGGCAGGATCCAGATTTTGACATTTTTCACTATTTCTGTCTCCATAGCAACCACAATTTTTGTTGGATTCAATATATTTTTAGACGTGCATAATTCCCTTATTGCCCCCTTTCCACATACCAAGTGTCATAAACCTAGTTTGAAAACTGTTTGAGCTATGTCAGGATCCAGATTTTGGAGGGACGGATGAAGGGTAAACCTATGTCACCCCTCTGGTTGAAAACCGATAGGGGACTAAAAAAAAAAAATTCTGAAATTTATGTCAGAAGTTGAACATACACCAACTTGTAGCAAATGATCTAACTGAGAAAATGAATACACACATGACATGTTTTCAGTCAATAATAAAAAAGTTATAGTGTTTTTAGCAAATGAGAACTCATTCTCCAGCAAGCACAGAAATGAGAGTATGCAAAGAAAAGTACATTTTCTGAAATAAATCTGTGGTAAACTTTTTTTATTTTGTTATTTTCTTATATTTACTTAAAATTTGTATGTTACTATTGTAGCATGCCAATCATTTTATAAGATGATTTTATACCATTCTTTGAAAGGGAAATTTAAATATTTTGATAATTCTACTCATTCAAAACACTGAAATTGAAAGATAGGGGTGAAAGAAAAAAATATAAAGTAATTTACAAATTTCTGTTACATATCATTTACAAACACATTCTATTGGCTGTGTAAAAACATAAAACTTTGCACAATTTATTGATTTTATAGACACAAAAAATAGAAAAATACTGTTTGGACCTTTTCTGAAATTTGCTCCATTTTGATATGGATGGTTACCATAGTTAAAATGGAATTTCTCCAAAACGGCGTGGTAAAAGTTTTTAAAAAATCATATTTAGACCTGCCATGTGATGCACTTTATGAAAAAGGTAGTTTCATTGGGAATCTAAATATTGCCAATGATGGATGGATTACCTTAAGATGCTTTGTGAATACCAGCCCTGGTTTAAATTCCAGAAACAGGTTTCAAATTTACAGGGATCTATATATATGATCTATATTTCGTCCTAGAATAAAACGCTTTAATTAAATATATATAATATTATTGTCTATATTTGTGTTTTATGGTTGTACATTCCAACATCAATTTTATCCGTGATTGTCGGGAATCGGTATAATGAAACAAAGTTACGATATATATAATATATACTTAACAGATTCCATTCAATTAAATATTCTAGGTCCTAGGTCTGATAAATTCCCTTATTATGTGTGTAGCAAATGCAATGGTTTAATTACTGTCACAAATGTAGATTACACTACGGGAGGGCGGTATTGAACTCGTGATTGGTGCATTATCTAGACAGTAATCTCATATTGTCTCAGTCTCAGCGGGAGTTTCAGGTAATACTGTTAATTAGTAAAACATGGACAGCCACTGTAGATGAATTAAGACTGCTTTATAATTTTCATAAATAGTGTTTATCATACACGGTTCTATAATAGTATAAATGCAACCACACTTGCTAAACATTATAACATAAAAATGTACTATAAACACGGAGAATTGGCGTATTTTTAATTGAAATATTTCAAAATTGTATAAATAAATGTGCATAAAAGTATGCCTGTTCCGAGCAGGGATTTATTATGTGATATTATAAATAAGACATAATTTGCTTTCAATCATTTTGGACATCATGGAGCTGGAAATTTGCTATAACTAACGTGAAGGAATGAAAAAGTGTACTGAAAGCACACAGAGTTGGCATTTTTTAAAGTGAAATAATTCAAATGTAAAAATTGGGGCATAAAATTATGACTTTCTCGAGCAGGGATGTATTGTGTAATGGCAAAAATATGTTTTAGATAATCTATCTTTATACATTTCGAGATCCTTAAGCTTCAAAATAACTATATAAATAATAAAGTTTTTACTGAAAACATGACGAATAGCTAGGCGTATTCTGAATTCAAATAGTTCCAAAATTATTTAAAAGTTGTACATAAAATTATGCCTATCGCGATTAGGAATTATTATGTAATGTAACAAGTTTTAGATAATTTGCTACTATACATTTTGAGATCATTAACTTGCAAAATGGCCAGTATCGTGGACAGCGAGAGCGATTAGCGTGTTGATCACACCTATTTCAATGAATGGTAGTTAATTATAATTTAATAGTGTAGACTGTGTTGTAATGTTTTTATTTATTTGAATGCAAGTTCCTGAGGTGTAACAAAAACAATGATTTAATTACTGTCACAGACAACATTATGTAGATTACACAACGGGAGGGGTGGTATAATTGTATTAAACTTATGATAGGTACATTATCTAGACAGTAATCTCATATTGGCTCAAGAAGTCTCAGCGGGGAGTTTCCGGTTGTATACTGTAATTACGTAAAACATAGACAGCAACTGTATATAAATTAACCCTACTTTATAAATTTCAAAAGTATTGTTTATCTATAATAATTTATGGCGGACATAGAGCAACCAAATTTGCTAAATGTTAACATAAAAAATGTACTTTAAACACGGAAAATTGGCATATTTTGAATTTAAATAGTTCAAGAATGTGGTGATAATTGTGCATAAAACTAAGCCTATCAAGAGCAGGGATGTATTATTTAATGGCAAACATAAGTTTAAGATAATCTACCTTAATACATTTCGAGATCCTTAAGTTTCAAAAGTACTATAATTGTTGAGAAATAATAAACTGGTTGCTGAAAACATGGCGATTCGGCGTATTTTGAATTCAAATAATTAAAAAATGAGTTGATAATTGTGCATAAAACTGAGCCTATCACGAGCAGGGATGTATTATTTAATGGTAAACACAAGTTTAAGATAATTCACTACAATACATTGTGAGATCCCTAACTTGCTAAATGGCTAGTATCGTGGACAATGAGACAAAAGAGCGATTAGCGTGTTGATCACACCTATTTCAATGAATGGTATATGATTTAAATATGCTAATTTCGTCTTTTCATCGAATAAAAATTCAATTCATAAGTTTAAACTTTCATTACAGTGCAATTACAATGTTTGATACCGTTAATTAACGACAGATTTATGCATTTTTGTGTCTACGCTTTCGCGGGATTTTTCAAGATATCGAGCAATTTTTATCGGAGCGCGGTGATTGGCCGACAGGTTAGTCACGCTTAAAACCCGTGTTTCCGTTCCCTCTGTATTTATTCTTCCCAGATAACCAGTGACATTCCAAACCACCAATTACCTTACACAGCAATTTCATTTTTCCAACATGAAGTAAAATACTTTCACAATCCTCATAATACTGTAATTGAAACATTCTTTGTTCCCTTACTACTTCTAGCTCTATTTCTAATGCCATTTCTAATACACAGCTGCACCATTGCTATTTGCCGCACTTTATCAAACCCGACAGCGATTTCCGCATTCATTCGTGCCAGTTTATACCACTCCAATATGGCGGACAATAAACGGAGATACACGGGAGGTCACAAAATGGTTGCAGATAAGGCATTGAGATGTCTTGCCTATATTAGTAGTTTATTATAACCTTTATTATAAGGTAGATGCATAATGTGTAGAAATAGAATGACGGTTCTCTAGCCAATGCACGTAGCGTTTGCTAGTAGTCCACTGACGGACGACTAATTTTGCTGTCTAGTCGTCCGGCGCCGGACGACTAATTTCGCTGTCTAGTCGTCCGGTGCCAGATGACTAGCCACTGCCTTACATAAAATCATTGAACATCGTTTGACTTTTTGTGAGAAAAATGTACACCGGCTACTTTTAAACATCATTTACGTGGTGATTGGGCACGTTTCGTTTCAATAAGTGTACTGGCAAAGGAGATAATACCGGACAGAAATCGCATAAAAAGCTTCCCCTGAAGTTAAAAATCGATTTTTTTATGTTTACACCTACCTGTGTTCAAGCTCTTTGCTAAAAGGAAGTGGCTATTCTTACGGGTTCGTACTTCACAATTATGCAAAAATATTCATGATTTCCGTAATAACAACTCGTGACTCACAAAACATCCTGCCAGAGGGCGTTATGTGAGATGTTAAAATCCGTTTTATACCGTACTGTGTTTACCGACCAAAACTCGAATAAAACGATTAAAAAACAACCCGAAGTCTTTCAGATTGATGGGCAAGAAATGAAAAATGTTACTCAACATATATCCGTCGACAAATTTCTCCAATACCACTGAAATAAGAGCTGGACGAAAAAAAAAAAAGTTTCGACGGCGCGGTGAATCGATCGCAAGACCTTCACATCAGCAAATTCAACCTTACTGGTTAACCGCTCGGCCATTGTCTCAACATAGAATTTCATTCATATTAATTTTACATTATCAAGCACGCCCCATTTTTGCGCATGCGGACACCATTGTTTTCCCTCACGTCGCTTATGTCAACAATGCAGCGGTGGACGATATTTTCGATGAATAAGTAATGCTTCGTTTATCTTGAATATTTTTTTTCTACCAGATTTCTTTAACTCACGATTCTGAGTGATTTGATACAAAGATAAATGAATTATTCGACTTAATAAAGCGTCTGGACCGTTTGTCCGGTAATATCTACTGTCCAGTATTATCTCCTTTGCCTGTAGAGGTGAAAAACAAACCGGCTATTTGATGCCGCTAATGTATGTTTACTGCATTGATTATGTATGTTCATTGCGATTATTAAAATTTAATGTGTACGACTTATTGCATTATTTTATCGCGATTTGAGTCAAACTTTCAGGTACAACGCACAAATTCAAGTGCTTATACTGCACATTTTCAACAGAAAACTTCGGTACCTGCATTATACATTACACTGAAGTCCATGAAAGCTCAATTCGAAAATCAAAATTTTGCATTACAATTCTGAAACAAAACGTGTACTATGGTTACCCGTTTCTAAGCAACGACAGAACCTGACGTAAACATAACGTTCTCGCTTATATGACTGTTTTTCGACTATCATTCTTTTCAAATGATCTTTTAAATTCACCAGTAGAAGCATAGAGTCTACACTATACCACCTTAAGCAATGGATGGATTTAAAAGAATAATTTAGAAAGAAAACAATTAAAAACCAGCCGCCTGTTTACTTGGTAAAAAGCCAGAAACTATGGTTTGTGTTAAAGTTTCGTCGCCTAGCAACTGGTAACCAAAGCAACTGTAACTCTCGTATGTTTTAGGTTATCACAAATGGATGAAACTTTCCAATCGATATATTTTTTTGTTTCTAAACACTTTAAAACTGCAATACATTACAAGCTATATAATTGAACATGGAAAACAAATTCAATATGGACGTCACTTTGACATTTATCGAGAAAAAAAATATTTTTAGGAATCTTAATTCCTTGGTTGCATTTAAAGTAACATTGTCATGCGACATATTCAATAAAACTTTGAAATGTAAGCTTTCCTTTGGTTTATGAAATTGTCAGGTGTAATCAAGCATTAAGTCATGACATTCGGTTGTAATGGGGACATATATTATGGATGAATACCATATACATCACACACAAAACCAATACGGGTTAATGCCATCAAATGACATTCTTTCAGCGTAAAAGATTAGTTAAATAAAGGTTAATAGAAAAGTAAAGATCGCTGGCTTACAACAATAACGACCAATAAGACCCTTGCTCATTCGAAATCAGCACCACTTGGCGCATCTTATGAACCTATTTTGTGAAACTTGGTACTGGTCTACCTTGTGTAGTCACTAGAGGTCACCATTTTAGCCTCATCTTTATGAAACTTTGTCACAATAATTATTTTAACGCAATGTAGGTCAAGTTTGATATGGGTCATCCTGGGTAAAAAACTAAGTCACTAGATCAAATAATAGGAAATCCTTGTGGAGTCACTACTGGTCACCATTTTAGCCTCATCTTTATGAAAATTGGTCACAATAATCATCTCAACAAAATGTAGGTCAAGTGTGAGGTCACTAGGTCAAATCACAGGGCTTGCATGCACTACGACGACAGGTGAGCGACCTAGGGCCCTTCCAAAGTTGTAGTTGTAGTTACAACCTTATTATTCTAAGCCATAGATATCGATAATTGGCACATCAAGGTAGTTTCATAACACGGCTCAATAAAAAGTAATCTTGGGTGTGTTGTTTACCGTTTCACAATCGATACATAAATGTAAATTTCGTTTGAAAATGATTAGGTACAACATTTAGGAAGTATTTGACCAAATAATTTACTGAAATACACTGAAGAGTCCTAAGAAACCACGCAAATCACAGCATTTCAATCACAATAAACATACATCTCTATCACAATAAACACACAAATCATTTTTCAAAATTATCAGTAAACATACAGTAATGAGACTACATATAGTGCGTTCAAAGTCAAATGATAACGGTTATAAACATAAACTCGCCCGTCAGGTAAACTTTATATTGGTTCGATATCAAATAGTGTGCAAATCTCATTCCATATATCGAAGGCGCGGTAGTGTAGTGGATAAACCCTCAATTCCAGCAAGTTACTATTTTATTCTGAGTTGTAGGTTCGATCCCCACTTCGGTCAACTTATTTTATTGCATGTATCCATGTTATAAAGTCTTATATTATACTGCTGTTTTAATGAATCGATACTTCAAAGTGATGTAGTGAAAATATTAAAAACAACCTATTATATGAGTGTTGTACTGCATATAAAAATAAAATAAATTAAATAATTGAAATACGACTTGATAAAGAGTGAAAACATATCACCAAAATTAATCCACGTACTGCATACCTTGTTTCATGTACGTTATTATATAAGTTACACATAAAAAATACTCGTAGGTACTTGTAAAAAGATAAAATAAAAACTTTTAAAATTAAAGTAACTTGGATGGGAGTAGAACCAGTGGCGAGATTGAACAAAATTAATTGTATAATAGCGACATGCTTACCCACTCGACTAACGAGACGATGTGAAAACTGGTTACCGAGTATTATACTATTGATTGAAGCTATCAATATTATTATATAAAACATATGCATCCCCTATTCTTTTGAATGGGACAGTTCCCTCATTAGTATTACTTATTGAACCGACAGTAGCTGTATCACTTTTGGCCTCTATCTCAGTAAAAACACAGTTTGAAAATATTTGAAAACATGCAAATTATATGTTAATGTTATATCTGTTAAAATGTGTACAATTATTAAACTGAAACGTGCCCGATCATGATGTAAGTGATGTGTAAAAGTAGTCGGTGTATAGAGTAAAGTCAACGATGTTCATTGATTTTAGATAATATGGGCAAACATTTGGCAATAAAGTGTATGCGAACGCTAGGAAAGTTAATCGTAATAATAAATATGTACAACTTGTCATTATGTTTATGTTTTTAGCTCACCTGCCACAAAGTGGCAAGGTGAGCTTTTGTGATTGTTTTTTGTCCCTTGTCCGTCTGTCAGTCCGTACGAATGCACCGGTAGTTGTGGGGTGTGGAACAATAGGCTATTTTTAGATTCCATTCATTCCATCACTTGTGGGGTGCAAAATGCTACTTGTGGGTTGCAACCAAACAAAAGAAAGAACAAAAGAAAACCCCACAAATACCGTCTCATGAGTACGTCCGTCCGTCCATTAGACTTTTCACCGTTAACACTCTAGCACTTTCATCAAACTTGGTCAGTAGTTGTACCTCAATGAAATCTAGGTCAAGTTTGAAGTTGGGTCATGTGGGGTCAAAAACTAGGTCAATAGGTCAAATAATAGGAAAACCTTGTTAACACTCTGGAGGTCACATTTTTGCTTTGATCTTCATCACACTTGGTCATTAGTGTACCTCAATGAAATCTAGGCCAAGTTCGAAGTTGGGTTATGTGGGGTCAAAAACTAGGTCAATAGGTCAAATAATAGGAAAACCTTGTTAACACTCTGGAGGTCACATTTTTGCTTTGATCTTCATCACACTTGGTCAGTAGTTGTACCTCAATGAAATCTAGGTCAAGTTAGAAGTTGGGTCATGTGGGGTCAAAAACTAGGTCAAAGGGTCAAATAATAGGAAAACCTTGTTAACACTCTTGAGGTCACATTTTTGCTTTGATCTTCATGAAGTTCAGTCAAAATGTTTATCTTGGTAACCTTAATGTCAAGTTTGAAGTTGGGTCATGTGGGATCAAAAACTAGGTCAAAAAGGTCAAATAATAGGAAACCCTTGTTAACACTCTGGAGGTCACATTTTTGCTTTGATCTTCATGAAGTTCAGTCAAAATGTTAGTCTTGGTAACCTTAAGGTCAAGTTTGAAGTTGGGTCATGTGGGGTCAAAAACTAGGTCAAAAGGTCAAATAATAGGAAAACCTGGTTAAAACTCTTGAGGCCACATTTTTGGTTTATTCTTCATCAACTTTGGTCAAAATGTTTGTCTTGATGACCTTAAGGTCACATTCGAAATTGAGTCATGTGGGGTCAAAAACTAGGTCAAAAAGTCAAATAATAGCAAAACCTTGTTAACACTCTGGAGGCCACATTTTTGCTTTAACTTTCATCAACTTTTGTCTTTTTTATCTTGATGACCTTAAGGTCAAGTTCAAAGTTTGACCATGTTTAGCAGGTGAGCACCCAAGGATCTATGATCCTCTTGTTGTATATAACCTTAGTATTTTACATTATTCTACCAACTTTGTTGTGTTTTTTACTCCAATCATTTAAATCCAATCACGACATCCTAGATTGACGTACAGTCGTTTATACGCTGTGAGTATAGTATTTGCATTTTACTGGTTTACCGAGAATGATGTTTAGATTTCACAAAGCTCGAGTGAATTCAACGTAAATGTGTGCATTATAGATAGAATGGCTGAAGTTGACCCGCCTGTAGTATTTATTAAAGAGCCTAGTCAGCATCTGAAATGTCCAGTTTGTCAGAGATTATATTCAGAACCTGTGATTAACATTGGATGTGGTCACACATTTTGTAAGGAATGTGCTGAAAGCATATCGAAATGTCCAGTTGATGAAAGCAACTGTGAAGGTGGACAGATGGTCGTCAACAGGTAATTTAGTCTTCAAAATATGACAAGTGGTGTGAAGTAAGACAGTAACTTGCTTAGCGCCATGATCAAGTGAATGACTTTCTCCTGTTTCGTAGCATAGTACCCTAAGGTTGTAGATATGTAAGGTTGCATGGCACAGTAAGTGGATATAACTCCTGACTATGGATCAAGATTCATGAGGTCCCTCGTTCAAATCGCATTTCTGAAACACCATACTAGAGATGAATTGGTTGGTAACCCAAAGGTAATCTCATATATATGTGTATCATCAGTACAGGGCCCTCATTTCACCATTTCAGCTCCTCAATGAATATACTTTTTTTAGTCAATGAAGAGCCTCTACATTTGTAAGAGCTGTTCAGCAGTTGTTGTAGCTTGTAATTGGCTTTTGTACTGTAAATATGTTGGCTGAAATGAGACAAACACTGTAAAATGACCATGAATACTGATATAAATTGGTAAAGTTGTCTACCTATTACAAAATATATCCTTTCTCCGTCACCTGAGTTTCATGAATATTTATTTATTACTTGCAAAGATATCAATGGTTTCGCAACCTTGGGTACAGCGCGCACACAATTGACATCAATGAAGTCATATATGTAAACGGTTAACTATATGAACGTCACATTGCTCCAATAAATCACTCATTTCTCTATACGTATTGAATAAATTTAACATTTATTCAGTATTTAACAAGGACGAAATTTTGTTTTATATAAAAACATTTCAGTTGTTATAATATCAAGAATATGTTAAAGAATTATTCGATCATTCTTAAGGTATCAGAGTATAATTTATTGTGAGGCAGGGCATTTTTTTTTCAAAAGCATTTTATTCTTAAAATTGAAATGTGTTGGGTACAGTAAGCATAGTATTACAATGCACTATATTTACCCTTGAAGTTACACAAAAAATAGATATCAGTAAAGTGAATTTTTTGAAGCATGACAGAGTCAAAGTTTGTTGTTGGCGACATAGTCAATAGTATAAGGAACAAACTCTTACAAAGAAATGATTATAAAACATATTTATGAACCTGTATCATGCAAAACTTCAATGACCTTGCAAACCGAAAGTAGAAATATTGCATTGTTTCTTCAATGAATATCTTTTAAAGTATACATTTTTCAGTAAAAAAACGAAATAAGAGTTTGTTCCCTGGAGTTATAATGTAAGCATGATATGAGTTTTGGCTTGTGACATTTGCCAGTTTGTGTGTTTATGAACGAGTACTGAAAGGCACACACACTCTTTGAAACAAACTATTTTAAAAGGATGGCCCCTTTTTAACGAGTTGTTGTTGTCATGTTACAGTGATAGTATACAGGGTGTCCCAAAAAAACGGGGACCTACCTCAATCCTTTATAACTTTTTAAATTTTTAATGAATTTGCCTGTTGTTTTGTGAGAGTGTATAAAAGTAATTTCTAATTCTAAAATAGGTACTTCCTAATATGTTTTGCTTTAAAACAGGAAGTGACGTTATCATTTTACATTCATTTACGTCATTTCCTGGCTTTTTTTACTGACTTGTCTTGAAAATATCATCATTAGATAAGACATTGTGTTTGAGTTTTAAAGTCACAGAGGTGATAAAAATATTGTGAAAATCAAAGAACTTAGCGATAAAAGAATGAAAGAGGGAAGAAAGAGTCAAGTTTACTAAATAAAAGGGAAGCAGACAACCTTCAAAATATTCATTTACAATCACCAAAGAAAAAAATTATAAAGATTCATTTATAATTATTGAGAACAATCAACAAGAAAGCTTAGTAAGAAACAAAAGGTAATAATGTGAACTTATACCCAAATTAAAAGTTCATAGATGTATATCCGAGTCATTTAGTGTGTCAGCATTTATACGAAAGCAGAAACCACTTATTACAACAAATCAACAGCAAAATCATGATATATTCGCAAGAAAGTACTGACATTTGACCTCATACTTTAGGGCAATTGGCCTAGATATAGCTCAAAGAGGGCATTATAGTGAATCTGTTTGCCATACATGATGAACAAGTGTATGCAGATCCATTACTCTTGACTATGGGACACCTGAGATGACATTTGCCGTCAACATGTAAATCTATTTATGAACACGTTGAAATTCCCTGTTCACTGTATGCTAATATACTGAAACATGTGATTGAAAACAAGGGAGATAATTGGGACTAAATAATCACAATTATGATGTTGGTATTTTGAATGTTTTGTCATATTGACAATGTGTTATTAATAAACGAGAAAAAGTTACGAATGGCTAGCCTAGGTCCCCGTTTTTTTGGGACACCCTGTACATACAATACAAGTCTGTCTGCTTGATCCCTTTTATTTTTTAAATAATTCTGAATTATTGTTTACCACACCCCTCCCACTTTTGTTCTCACTCCACACCCTTAATCTAAATGTTTTTCGAATTTTCCATTCACATTATGCCCTGTCGCTTGATTTTGTGTTTCCTATCGTAAATATTTTTATAAGGTCTCCGTTTTACAAATGGGTAGCTAAAATTGTGATTTATATGTATAAAATTGTAGCAATGACATTCAATCACCAAATATTGGTTAAACATTTCACTCACATACACTTATATTACATATATCAGATTTGTAAATCATTGTTACGTTTGTCCAATTATTTTCCATTTCCTCCGTAACCATCTTTTCATACATAATCAACCGTTGTCGATATAAGTTGGCTTTGGTTCAACATAAACTAGACAGAGTTTAGTCCAAAAAGTATTTTAAACCACACTTTTATTGAAATACTCATTGAATATATCACACACTGAATTAAACATGCAAATTTTACCCTCCATAACTATTTGCTCCGTAACCAAATTAAGTGTTCTTAATATGTAATGTTATATCACATATAAGCCCTCATAAAATATTTTTTAATGTATTGATATCGTCACAATATACTTTTCTGCTTAGCACAAGCCCCTGATCAAGGTCGATTGATGCCTCACAGTTTTAAAAGGAAAAGTTTTAATCGACACACCAACTTCTATTTAAATTCATCATTATTTCAAAACTTTGATTTTGTGTTCAACAAGGAAATTTTTAATTGCAATTACTGTTTAAGAAATAAAAATCTGTTCTTGTCTTTTGTCGGTGAATAAAACATGGGCAGGAGTTCGGATGAGTGTCTGTGTTTTATTCATGACAAAATATAAGAACAGAGGTTTTTTTTCGATTCTAAACACAATAACATCCTGTACTATTTAACTGTTGGCATTCCATTTCACACATTTTACATTGAACATAATTCCACACTGAAATTGAGTGGCTATTAGCTTGTACAATAACCTCCCTTGTTAATGAAAACGAGCATCGTAATTTTCTGAAGGAAAGAATACATTTTAAACATTGAATCAAGTTTAATAACACAAGTATAAGGTATCTATTGCATGAAATGAAAAATATAAATGAATTGATAATCTGAAGTTTTTATGAAACGTAGTGTCAAGAGTATATTGGAGTTTCTAAAAATAGATGCGTCATTGCTGTAACACTTGATACTCGTGCAGCTTGCCTTATTCGCAACTCGTTGAAGTTTTTATGTTCATTCATTCATAAATATGTCACGTGATATGGGGCTTAATTATTACCAGCCAATTTGACAGATATATTTTGTTGCGGTAATAATACATACCCTGGTTTCCTCAATGCGTATATGGATTAATCCGCAGATCGTGTTGGAATTACTGTTAGTGCATAATAAACCAAAGTTATAGCCAATGAATTTTCACTTATGGAACAGTTGTACATGCATTGCACATGTGTATAAAAATCGTATATGGAGGAAAGTTACAGAAGAAAATCAAATTAATGAAATAGTTCAAGGTCATTTTTCGACTTTTTTTCTTCATCTGTCGTGACGGGATCATGTGCGTTTGCACTATCAGAGCTTTCAACTTGAAAGTCAGTACACTTGTGAAATGTGATGACCTACATCTACTGACAAGAGGATAAACTCTATACAGCATTTTATAAGAGTTATTCCCCTTTTCTGACTTTGTATCTTTACACAAAAATGTCAATTACTCAAAGACTATGATAGGTATCAACTTAAAACTTAAGATAGTTATTCAATGCCACAAGGGGAATCCATACTAGCAAGGCTGATAACTCTGTGACCTATATTTGTGGAGTTATCTGCCCTTGTTTGGACTTAGTACATAGAAGTAGTGGCAAATTTTACACATAAACTGAATTTTCTCCAACACTATCAAATCTTTCAACTTGAAAGTCAACACACTTGTGAAATGTGATGACCAACATCTAATGACAAGAGGAAACAACTCTATACAGCATTTTTTATAAGAGTTATTCCCCTTTTCTGACTTTGAATCTTTACACAAAAATGTCAATTACTGAAAGACTATCAAAGGTATCCACTTGAAACTCAACATACTTATTTACTATCACTAGGGGAGTTCATACAGACAAGGCTGGTAACTCTGTGACCTATATTTATGAGTAATCTGCCCTTGTTATTCTTAGAATTTTGACTCACATATGAGCCAGGTTCCTATCAAGTACGAGAAAGACGAGCGTCCAGCACTCGTAGGCGGTGATCTTGTTTCTAGATGGCATAGTTAACACGATGCCTTTAAAAAGATTTTTTAAATTAAATTAAGTTGAAAACACTTTGTCCGCCTATATGCAAACTTAATTGTAAAAGCTATGTTGCTTGATCCTATGGAAGAATAATTGCTTTTTGGTACATGTACTTTAACTTCATCAACTTAATCATTCCATGGTCATCTGTGTTGTAGTTGTAGTAAGGGTTCACTGTTGAAATGCAAGGATGTTATATTTAAACATTCCTGTAGAATAAGTACCTATATACTAGTAATAGATTCATTATTTGATATGTTGCCAGAATTGAGCCATATACAAATGGTTACTGAGGAAATAAATAGTTACAGAGGAGAACTATGAGTGCTGGTTGCAAGCAGTTAACTTGTTGCCCAATATTTAACGTACACTAATCAAAGTTTACTTTAGGGAGATACTGGGGTCACCATGTGCGTATGTTTCCTCCATTCACTTGTTCAGATTATTTGTCTGAGAGGCACTAAGTAAGTGATATGATTTAGATATTTTCAACTATCGTGAGACGGATATTTAATCACAAGGATTTTATTTGTAGTAACAGATTCAACGCAAATTAGAAGAAATGACAAAAAAGGATGTAATATAAAATGCCACGGCCCGGTGTTTTAAGCTTGATGGATAGAAAAACATGTATGATGTTGTAATCAGATTATACAAGACGCTCTGTAGTCTGTTTCATTCGCGAGCTTTTTAAAAAGTTCAAGATAACACATTGACTTCAACATTTATTTATGTCTAATACAAATGAAATTAAACTTGTCAATACAATAACTGTATTTTGAGTTGGTACTAAGTTTTGTTTATTCCTACATGAAAGTCACGCGGGATAAGTTGCTTATGCAAACTCCAGGTAGCATTTTTTAGCTCACCTGTCACATAGTGACAGGGTGAGCTTTTGTGATTACTCTTCGTCCGTCGTCCTTCCGTCGTCTGTCCACAATTTGTTTGTGTAGACACTAGATCACCTCAACAAAATCTAGGTCAATTTCGATATTGGGTCATCGGGGTCAAAAACTAGGTCACAATGTCAAATCATAGAAAAATCTTGTGTAGTCACTAGAGGTCACAATTTTGGCCTAATCTTTATGAAACTTGGTCACAATAATCATCTCAACAAAATCTAGGTCAAGTTCGATATTGGGTCATTCGGGGTCAAAAACTAGGTCACAATGTCAAATCAAAGAAAAATCTTGTGTAGTCACTAGAGGTCACAATTTTGACCTACGCGTTATGAAACTTGGTCACAATGATCATGTCACCAAAATCTAGGTCAATTTCGATATTGGGAAATCCGGCATCAAAAACTAGGTCACAAGGTCAAATCATAGAAAAACCTTGTGTAGTCACTAGAGGTCACAATTTTGGCCTAATCTTTATGAAACTTTGTCACAATAATTACCTCAACAAAATCTAGGTCAAGTTCGATATTGGGTCATCGGGGTCAAAAACTAGGTCACAATGTCAAATCATAGAAAAATCTTGTGTAGTCACTAGAGGTCACAATTTTGGCCTAATCTTTATGAAACTTGGTCACAATAATCATCTCAACAAAATCTAGGTCTAGTTCGATATTGGGTCATTCGGGGTCAAAAACTAGGTCACAAGGTCAAATCATAGAAAAACCTTGTGTAGTCACTAGAGGTCATAATATTGACTTAATCTTAAAGAAACTTGATCACAATGGTCATCTCAACAAAATCTAGGTCAAGTTTGATATTGGGCCATCAGGGGTCAAAATCTAGGTCACATGGTCAAGTCATAAGAAAACTTGTAATAGAGGCTGAATTTTCTTGAAACTTACTCAGTAAATGTAAATGATTACCTAGGTTACCATTGGGGTGTGCATGCGCAACTACATCAGGTGAGCGACCTTTAGTTAAATTAATTGTACTCACTTCAAATTAAGAAAATATATAATTATTTTTGTTTTGCGAAATGCTGTTTTGAGGATATGACGTCATAATTCTAAAACACGTGTTTTGGGCCACGTGGTTATTTTCTTTAATCTGCTGTACATATGAAATTATGAATATTTCAGAATTCGTATTTAGTGGTCCAGCAGAACAATGCAATAACACGTTAATTGCTTATTTCCGGTAACATGGCTATTTTCAAGAGCATTTGGGTCGTGGTCTTTTTCATGTTCATCCTAAGTCATTGGCACTGTCAGAACAATAGTTTTCATTTGGCATAATAGACACATGTATATATTACAAGATATGTGTAAATTCCAAACAAATCTGGTAGAAATTATGGAAATTATTGACAATAATGTTATCCCTTCCAAGGGCCAATATGACTCATTTTGGCGCAATTCAATGGGTCATATACCTACATGTACAAAAGCGTATAGGTGAATTATAAATTCTCTGATTTTAATATGATGATATGTTTTCGGTGGAGGAAGGTTGCATTTTTCAGAAAATATTCACTTTTAAATATTCTGACCAACCAATGAAAAGTTATCACATGGTTATCAGAACTTTCAGAATGCCCCTCGTAAGTCAGCTGTCCATTTTGCTTGAAAAGTTGTTAACTGAATGTTTTCGATAATAGCTCATTATATCAACAAGTTCTCTGAATTATACACCATTCTTTCAACGTTCTTTGCATTCGTTAATTTGGGCAGTACAATGTTTAACAGAATTTCTTTATAAACAATGTATATGAGCTACTTAAAAAGATAAGTGATATTGCACATATTTTAGCTCACCTGTCGCAAAGTGACAGTGAGCTTTTGTGATCACTCTTCGTCCGTCGTCCGTCCGTCGTCCTTCCACAATTTGTCCATTGTAGGTCACAGTTTTGGCCTAATCTTTATGAAACTTGGTCACAATGATCATCTCAACAAAATCTAGGTCAAGTTCAATATTGGGTCATCTGGGATAAAAAACTAGGTCACTAGGTCAAATCATAGAAAAACCTTGTGTAGTCAGTAGAGGCCCCAATTTTGACCTAATCTTTATGAAACTTGGTCACAATGTTCATGACAACAAAATCTAAGTCAAGTTCGATATTGGGTCATCAGGGGTAAAAAACTAGGTCACAAGGTCAAATCATAGAAAAACCTTATGTAGTCACTAGAGGCCTCACTTTTGGAAACAAATCAAACCACAATTTTCAAAAAGGTTTTTATCATGTCATTTTTCAAATCGATTTTGTGCCTAAAGACATACTTTTTGCACAGCCTTAATGTTATGCGTATGCAGAAGTCAGTATGAAGTAAATTAGAGAAAATGCTGTTTGTATTTTACTTCTAGGATATAACAATATGCACAGACCCATGTAGTTTTCTTCTGTAACCACGATTCAACTGCTTAAAATCAAGGGAAGATTGTCGGTTAACCATAAAAATATTGTGAGCCATATTATGTATTATTACTGTCAACATGCTAAAGCTTCCAGATCTTATATTGTTGTGGATAAGTCTTGATGTCATTTTTTCAACTTTTCAATTTCGTAATTGGGTCCATTATTTGAATCTGGCTTTTTTAAAAGCGGATAAAAACACTGTTTACAGCTCAGTTGATGCGACCCGCTAGCCCCTCCTTGAAGGCTTCCAAGGTCTGGGCTGTGGCGATGTGTGCTGGCAGTTGGTTCCACAATCGAACTCGGCAAAGCCTCGTGTCATATCACTTTGTCCACTCGTTCATTAAAACTCGTATGTGTTGAGCACTCGTGCAAGATCCTCTATATCTTATATAGAACTTACAAATGAAACTTTTTTTAAAATCATCTATACTGCTGAGATTTGTTTGTAGAGTAGGTAGATGTATTTCATTTACTTGTGTAAACTGCATACCTGTGCATTCACTAGATGCTAAGCAATCTTCATTTTATACGATTTGTTTAACCACAAACTACCTATAACCATGAAATTTGTGCCTCTGTAAAAACTTGTCTGTATTGGGGTGCCATATGATAACATTTTGGAGTTGTGTTTAAAGGACAAGGTTCATTTATGGCTTAATTTGGCCCTGAGTTTTATCGAAAAATTGAAATGCATCTTCCTATAAATCTGTGCTATGTTTCTAATAGCCTAACATTGTCTTTCAAAAAATTAAGCATACTTTTCCGAATTTCCCTCGTAATAAGTCGACAAATCTACTTGAAATAGGTTAAGTTTACCAAAAAATGTCATTTTTAGCCATTTTCGTGGCTTTTTATGGCCTAAAACCTTACCAAAAACTATGATGGCACTCTTGCGACACTTTGATATTTTGTACATATATAAAGACTTGCAGAACACTGGTTATGTGAAAATATAAAAGTGTCGCAAGAGTGCCATCGTGGTTTTTGGGAAGGATTTACGTCGTTAATAGTCGCGAAAATGGCCAAAAATGACATTTTGGGCTAAAATTCTTGGCAGCTTTGTCAACAAATTACAAGGGAAATTGTGATATGTATGCTTATTTTTTACACAGGAAATGTTAAGTTTTTTTAATTTTAGGACAGATTGATAGGAACATGCATTTTTATTTTTTGAAAAATCACAGGGCCAAATTAAGCCATTAGTGAACCTTGTCCTTTGTACAATGTAGTAGTACTTATTTAAAAGTGATTTCAGTTTAATTGTTATAGACTGTGTCTAGTGGTCATAAATAAATGCATTATGAAAATAATTAACACCAGTTGAAGAATACCAATTTCAATAATTACCCCCTGTATATTGTACCTCTTTGTCAAAGTAAAAACTGCAGTGGCGTCCAAAAGTACTGCCTCAACTGATACAGACTACTTGTGTGATGATTATTTTGGGTAATTTTGCTAAAATATTAATGTAGGTCATATATTTGAGCTGAATTAAACCAACCATGGATTTCATGTATGAGACGGAGGTATTCTCCAGATTGACTTTATACGTTAAAACTCGTTTTTCCGCAGGGGGAGGGGGGGTTGGGGCTGGCCGAACAACAATCAAACATGAAAAATGTATAAATAAATTTATTGTACATTATCATTAAACATCATTGTTTTCAAGCTTTAGCAAAAAATATCCTAAATTATGCTTCATATTTGAAAAATTGTCAAAACTAAGTCACGTCAAAGAAAAACCTTGTTAACATTCTAGATGTCACATTTTCAGAGATGGGTACAATTACAATTATAATATAATTAATAATAATTAATTACAATTTTTCAACTAATTGAAAATAATGATAAATTAAGCCAAAATTCAATTAATTTAATTGTAATTAATTAATTACATGGTCGAATTTGACCTATAATGGTCAATTAAATTAATCTCAATTATTTGCACTTGAGTTTTAACATAACATAACATACAGTTTATTTGCATTAAATATTACATAGTACACATAGCCAAACAAACAAAATTAACATAATAAGTGATAAGTGATGAAAACATACTAGTATCACAGGTAACTGTATCAATGATAAAGAGTAAAACAAGTTTTCTTGTATAAAATTCATGTTATCTTAGAAAGGTGCATTTGTACTAAAGTGGTCAGATTTTCTTGGTACCAAAACAAGAATTGGCTTTCGATATATTCGTAAAGTAATTTTATTCATAGACAACATCGTTAGAACTGTGACCTCCATGCAAAATCCCATCGAAATTTATCGACCAGTTAAAAAGTTATACCATGAAATGTATATCACGGTGTCCAGTCAGTCACTGAGGTGCATTCAATAGAAACGACAATGCTATTGCTGTTCTGAACAAGCAAAAAGAAAGTGGTTCCACGCCCTATGTGTTTTCTTATTTATGGACAGATTTTAAAATATTGATATCAAATTAACGACGAAGCTCTCTAGTTTCTGATTATGTAAATATATTTAATAAAAGCATCAGTAGTTCAAGTTCAAGGTTTATTGTACAAAGGCATCCGGCCCATACACAAAATATATGATAGCATACATGTATACAAATTGACATGACAGTGGAAGTACAAATGCAATACAATACAATAGTAAATGGTTATAGGGATCTACATAATATTACCTATTTTATGAAACATGACATGATAGCACCATTATTATGAAACATGACATAATATCAAGATTTTTATGAAACATGACATTTATGAAATATGACATAATATCAACATTTTTATGAATCATGACATATTATCAACATTTTTTATGCACCGGTATCGGGAGGCATATAGTGATCCACCTGTCCGTCCGTCTGTCCGTCCCTTCGTCCGTCTGATTCTTGTCCGTGCTATTTCTCAAGAACCACTGCTCAGATTTTAACAAAACTTCATGGATAGCTTCACTACCAAGTGGAGATGCGCATATCGTCGGCACGTTCCGGTTCGCTGATTATTCACACAGTAATGCCCCTTGGAAGATCGCACTATAACTATATACTAAATTCTTGTCCGGGCTATTTCTCAAGAGCCACTGCTCAGATTTTAACAAAACTTCATGGATAGCTTCACTACCAAGTGGCGATGGGCATATCGTCGGCACATTCCGGTTCGCTGATTATACACAGTTATGCCCCTTGGAAGATCGCACTATAACTATATACTAAATTCTTGTCCGGGCTATTTCTCAAGAACCACTGCTCAGATTTTAACAAAACTTCATGGATAGCTTCACTACCAAGTGGAGATGCGCATATCATCGGCATGTTCGGGTTCGCTGATTATTCACACGGTTATGCCCCTTTGAAGATCGCACTATAACTATATACTAAATTCTTGTCCGGGCTATTTCTCAAGAACCACTGCTCAGATTTTAACAAAACTACATGGATAGCTTCACTACCAAGTGGAGATGCGCATATCGTCGGCATGTTCCAGTTCGCTGATTATTCACACAGTTATGCCCCTTGGAAGATCGCACTATAACTATATACTAAATTCTTGTCCGGGCTATTTCTCAAGAGCCACTGCTCAGATTTTAACAAAACATCATGGATAGCTTCACTACCAAGTGGCGATGGGCATATCGTCGGCACATTCCGGTTCGCTGATTATACACAGTTATGCCCCTTGGAAGATCGCACTATAACTATATACTAAATTCTTGTCCGGGCTATTTCTCAAGAACCACTGCTCAGATTTTAACAAAACTTCATGGATAGCTTCACTACCAAATGGAGATGCGCATATCATCGGCATGTTCGGGTTCGCTGATTATTCACACGGTTATGCCCCTTGGAAGATCTCACTATAACTATATACTAAATTCTTGTCCGGGCTATTTCTCAAGAACCACTGCTCAGATTTTAACAAAACTTCATGGATAGCTTTACTACCAAGTGGAGATGTGCATATCGTCGGCACGTTCCGGTTCGCTGATTATTCACACAGTTATGCCCCTTGGAAGATCGCACTATAACTATATACTAAATTCTTGTCCGGGCTATTTCTCAAGAACCACCACTCAGATTTTAACAAAACTTCATGGATAGCTTCACTACCAAGTGGCGATGGGCATATCGTCGGCACGTTCCGGTTCGCTGACTATTCACACAGTTCTGCCCCTTGGAAAGTATCTGATATAACTATATACTTTATTCTTGTCCGCAATATTTTCGGCTTTTATGCCCCCGTATCGATAGATAGCATATAGTGATTCACCTGTCCGTTCGTCCGGTTAACCCAAATTGACCGTTTCTTCTAGCATCATTTTTGCTCGCAAGAAAGCTTCCATACTTGCATGAATGTTGTATATGAACACTCTCCACAGGCCTGTATCACCTGACCCAATTTTGACCTTCACCTTGTCCTTATTTTGGACTTAGACTTATTAAAGGGCCAAATTCTTGGTTAACCCAAATTGACCATTTCTTCTAGCAGTGTTATGGCTCGCTACAAAGCTTTCATACTTGCATGGATGTTGTATATGAACACTTTCCACACGCCTGTATCACCTGACCCAATTTTGACCTTCACCTTGACCTAATTTTGGACCTAGACTTATTAAAGGGCCAAATTCTTGGTTAACCCAAATTGACCGTTTCTTCTAGCAACATTATGGCTTGCTACAAAGCTTTCTTACTTGCATGGATGTTGTATATGAACACTCTCCACACGCCTGTATCACCTAACCCCATTTTGACCTAATTTTGGACCTAGACTTATTAAGCGTCCAATTCTTGTTAACCCAAATTTCGTCTTACATTAAGGCGTTTTCTTCAAACTTGACATACTTGTTTACCATCATAATCCCCTTATACTGACAAAGCCATGTAACCCTATTTGATATTTTAACAGAATTATGGCCCCTGATTGGCTTTTTTATGGACTAGGCTAATCCATGGGGGCATAAGCGTTTATTGAACGCAGTCTTGTTTAACTTTCTCATAGATAAACATTACATAGTAAATAAACATAGCAGTATTTCTGATTATTTTAGCATTTCTACTGGATAATAACATATTAAATTTATTCCAAGATGGATGTACAACATACGGGTAATTCTGAGGAAAGAAATACTTTCTTAAATCTGTATAATTAGGGCAAACAAGTAGAAAGTGATATTCGGTCTCTATTAAGTTTTTACAATATGTACAAAATCTCAGATTGCTGTCAACATTATTATAATGCCCCCTTACTATTTGGAGACCATGGGATGATGTTCTAAAACTAACAAAAACATATTTTGCTTATATGAATAATAACAGCTTAGTTTTGGACTTATTGTTGCTTTTGAATGCCGTGATTGTAAATACTGATCTTTGAGTCGTTGTAAGTAATTCCAAATAAATAGGTTTTCATTGTCTACTGACTGATTTTCCCAGACATATCCAAATCCATGCTCATATAAATTTTTATGCACATTACTTACCCAATTTTGGTATCCCAATTCATCATATGATCTTAACATTATATAACATTTTTTGACATAACAATGAGTGGGCATTTTGAGGATACGAAACCAGTTCTTAATGACTCTTTTAGCTGTGTAAATGAAAAGAGGGAATCTGCCACAGTCTCCATATACTGGGATATTACGGGCATGTTTCGGTGCAAACATGAAGCGTTTGCACACATTAAGGTGTACACCCGTCTGTAAATCCTCCCATCCTCCCATCCTCCCTCATTTTCCAGAGTTTTCCCTGTTTTTACAGGGAAATCCCTGTAAAAGACTAGGGAAAAGTATGTAAATATCTGGAAAAAAATGTTTTCCACACTTTTCCCTATTTTCCCTCATGATTAGACAGGGAAAAGTAGTAGTCCGGCAGATAAACGGCAATTTTTGGGGTAACCGTGCAATGTCTTCTATACAAAATGTTTTTGCATTTTCTTGTTCTCTGGACTATACTATAACATAATCCGAATGATGCCACCTTGTCATCATTGAGCAATTCTCACAATGAGGCCCCAAAGGGGTACATGTTTTTTCTCGAATTAATCACTATATATACATAACTATTTAATCAAATGTGAATCAAAACACATTAAATGCAACTTTATTGTGTTTGATAATGCGTTAGATCGATATATACATACTTTGTAATAATAAAATGTGGAAATGAGGCCCCATTTGTGGTTTAAGCCTAACACGAGGCCCGGTATTACACAAAATATTAATTAAATAAATAAATGTAAAGTAAATATGTCTTTATATTGCTAATAAATAGTATATTCGATGGCATTGATAAGTATAAGGAACATGCAATGCATTGCTTTCCCATGTTTTAATGAAAATCGAGGCCCTGGTAAGGGTTAATGCATGAAAAAGGATGTAATCTTTCAAATATGTTTTTATTTCTCTTATTTTTTAAGAACTTTATAATAATCATAACTGGAAGTTATATATAGACTTGGTATATTTAAGTTATAGAAGTACCACGTTCTGAATAAGTAAAATAGGGAAATGAGGTCCTGCTTGTGTGTTGAACTATAAAAAATGAGACTTTTAACAGAAAAAAGTGTTATCATTTTATTACACGTGTATTGACAATCAAAAATGAAGTATCTATGTGTCGTATCAAGCCTATAAGCAAGTGGCTTAGATAAGTATAAACAACTTGAATTGCATGGCATGACATTGAAGCCTGAATAACGGTAAATTCAATTACGGCTTGATGCATGTGGCTGGTATATTCTACCAGTACAATCTCGATGTACTGAAAGTGATCCTCACCATCACCAACTATTGCCATGTGAATACCTTTATGGAATTTAAAAAGGATCATACTAGTCGGAAAGGGTAGACTGCACTCATCAGAAACAACAAAGCATGACATATTTAACAATACAGCTACAAAACACCCCTCCAATTAATTAATTCCAAGCTATATCAGGTTCAAATGACGGCCTAGTGACTACGTACTGTCATTCCGGTCACCATTTCAAACTCAACGCCACCACCAAGTATGACTTTTCCCAATGTCTAGTTCAGCCATTCATGAATAGGTGGGGTACACAACACAGTGTAAAGCTATACAGTATACTAGTATTCAGTTCTGTAAGGCACCTACCATTAGTTCAGTCAAACCGTATATTTAAAGGGAATTGCCACTGTCGGTTACGAACATTCCTGGCTCTACATGTACATACCACTGCAAGCTACATATGCATTGGACTTGAAGTACTAAACATTGACCGACACACCCATCCAAGGTTATGTTGGAACCTCAAAAGACAGCATATTTGTCAGGGAAGGCAGTACTCAACAGTGACATAACCTATTAATCAACGTTAGTTGTGTGGCAGTTTACAATACAATATTGCACTCAGTTGTGCTTGGATTCAATTTAGGATGGAATATGCATGTGATTTATCCTATGGGATTTGAATGAATTTACTTGGTAAGTTGGTTAGTTCGCCATCAATAGAGCTTCGATGTATATATAGGCGATCGATTCCTGGTAATGTACTGGGCTGTCAACAGAGAGGTCGCGGGATCAATTCCCGGCATGGGAACTGTACATTTCAAAAATTCTATTTGTGGTATTTCCCGCTATGTATGACGGTGTGGGATGTAATATAAAGGTGCCGGAAGCTGTGTATAGGTGCTATACACCGGGTATATTATAGAACAGGCTGTCTATTAGAAAAGTAAGACGCACTCCTGCAGCACCAGACATGCCTGTATCTAATTCCGTGGGGCTTTCTCTCCTTCTGTCCCTCTGGTGAGATTATGCTGTATCTGCGCTAATAGAGGATGCACCTGCGCCCCAGTGGCTGCAACACTATGTATTGCGCCTTTGAACGCATGGAAATGGCGCCACATAAATCTGGTATTCATATTCACTTGCAGTAAACGATGGTAGTGACTAGAGAGTACTCAATGGGGCCTTGTGTGGTTGCACTCTGAGATAATGAGTTACACATGGCTTTCAGTGACTGTACTTCGCTTCATGGTCATATGTACACATAAGGGAGTGTACAAAATATAGTAGGTTGTGATGATTTTTACCAAAAACAGCTTGAAATTATTTAACTTAATTGTGATTGGCATCCCAAAAGGATCTTGTACATCCTGATGTTGAAATGGTTGTACTTGATGATGACGAGTACATCAAACAGATGTACATCATTGTTGTGAGAACCCAATATGGCTTGAAATGTCTGTAGTTAATAGCGGCGAGGCATTAGGCATAAAACGGTTGTACTCTGCTGTGGTAAGGATTACATCCGGGTAGGGCATATAATCACTGACCTTGATGATGGTGGTGAGTACATTATAGGGCCTTGTTGCCAGTAGTAATAGTATGGCAGCATCTTGTGTGAAAGGAAAATGCAGATTGAATATCCAAATTGATGATAACTTCACAAGTGAAAATATCCCGATCCTTCTTCAAATATTTTTTAGATTAATCAAGCTTTGTTACCATTTGCATGATACTAGTATGCAAAATGAAAATTATCTTGTACTGTTTCATCAAAGCACTAATGGAATTCTTAAACTTACGTCCACATTTAAATTCATTATAATTATTTAACTACTACATAGTGTGGTGCAATTTTAACGATTTTTCGTTGATGAACTCCTACAAACAAAATTTATCCCCTATTTGTAGTTTGTAGTAAAATCATTATTAGGAATTTTAATTTCAGGGTAAGTTTCAGATATTCGTAAGTGCATTATTAAGACATAACCCCATATTATATCGATCCATTCCGGGCCTCAATTGGTGATTTTATTTCTATATATTATTAAGTTATGTATTCTTAACAATACTACAATTTAATTAAACATTAAGATCTATTGTTTGATATGTTGAAATGGATAATTGAACATTGAAAATTTACCATTTTTGTCTTATTTCTAGTTTAACACTCATGCAGGGCCTCATTGCTAAATTGTACTTTTTCAAAATGTGGCACACGAATATTTAGATCACACGGCCATAACAATATAGGTTACGGTTACAATTGCATTCCTTAAAGTATAACAGAATAAAAAATATCTTGACATCGATTTTATAAAGTTTCACTCATTTTTCTACATTTGGATTTACCCTTGATAGGGCCTCCGTTTAATGAAATAAAATATTTAGTCATGCAATGTAGGTTATTGATAGTTGCCAGTAATACTAAATTCAATAGTAAGTATCAATATAATGAAAAATATGGTACCGTGTATCATTGACTGGTTTAATTCATCTTTGTCTAAAAACGGGCCTCATATAAGACGTAAACAGCCTCCAGGGCCTCATTTCCACATGTAACTATTACAAAGGTTGTTTATAGTGATGCAACGCATTATTTAATACAATATAAATAACATTTAAGGTGTATTGCTTCACGTTTGACTAAACGATAATGTACTTATACTGCCTAATTCATGAAAATTCATGTACCCCTTCGGGGCCTCATTGTGAGAATTGCTCAATGATGACAAGGTGGCATCATCCGGATTATGTTATGGTATTGTCAGGAGAACAAGAAAATGTAAAAACATTTTGTATAGAAGACATTGCACGGTCCAGTGCAAGTTCTGCCGGACTATAGGGAAATCTCTGTAAGTTTATACTTAGACAATTTTTAGGCAGGGAAAAACACTGTAAAACACTTAAAATTATTTTGATGCTTGCATATTGTGGAACATAGAAAATTTTGCAAGGGGAAACCTAGGGAAAACCATGTAAAAGACTTAGACTTTTTTTAAGTCAGAAATTGACCAAAATTTAAAGAATGCAGAAATGAAAAACTGAAGTTATTAATCGGAAACCAATTGTTTGAACTAAAGCCATTTTCAGAATTTTGCTCTTACTAAAAGCCCAATTAATAACTTGCTTTTGATTATTTATAAACAAATTGAAATAATTATTTGGATTAATTATAACCAGTAAAAAACAGTGTTTAAAAATATTTATAATGATTTAATCCATATACATGTATTTATAACTTAAAGCAATAACAACAACTAGTGTTCAATAGACACAAATGATGCATTAATATACAATGTATATTACTTATGGTTGACAAATTACAGTGCTGTGCCAGTCTAATACAAAATACACTCTTACTCAGTGAGAGCTTATAATGACTATTATAATACTGTTTTTCAGCTCTTCCAAGCAGGAATAAATTTTAACTATGCACTTTCATCAAATAAAGATTTACAGTAATAAGGATGCCAAATAATCACTTCACTTAATTAACTATCACAAGCAGTATGTATGGAACTTATGTGTGAAAACTCATAAAACGTATTGTATTACAAAACCAACCAAGATAAACAAGCCACGCTGTGTTTCTGATAAACCTCTGACATTTACTTGTACATAGGGTAAATCTACTTCAGAAACATTGGAGGGAGGTATATTAAGACATTCCTCAGTCCTGCTTTGTGAATAATCAATAGATTTTACTGGATACGACCAAGCATACTCAAGTTAAAATTACTCTTTGAAAACAATTGTGAATCAACAATTAGAAACTTAAGTGTTTTTATTTTTAAAGCATTTAAAATTCAACAAGATGCAATTTAATTTAACAGATATTTTTTTCAAAGGAAGACTGGTTGTTTTGTTGGAAATTATTGTGTCAAAATGCCTATTGATTTTGTTCGTTTACGTACGTTTTTATGATCATGTTCTTCCCAAGCAATGTATATATTTAAGATGGATATTGATTTCTGCATGTGTAAATATGTATTTTTATGTTTCACAATTGTGTTATTATTGTGTAAATTATGTATCCCTTCTCCGCTGTATGATCTAGCTAACTATCTTTCTATGCTTTCATTCCCCCCTACATGTCAATATCCTTTTTTCTTTTCCTGACTGTAACCTGTGGCGTTGCCATCCATATGTAAGATTATTTCTATCATTATGACTGTTATAAACAAATTGTTTTTCACCATTTACCCTTCTCCGCTAAACAACTGCTCTCTCTCCCTCTCTTTATCCACGCATAATTCGCACGTCCGCAGACTGCTTTTCGCCTTGTCTCATTTTGTTTTTGTTGTCGTTTTATTTTCATATGTACATGCACATTTATACTTGCCATTGCCATGTTTGCTATATATGTTTTGTAGTAATGTGTGTATGTCTGACAGGCCTTTGGCCTATATATACTTTGAAAATAAACTTACTTACTTACTTAATAATAAAAAAATCATGTAGCCAGTGACATTCTAACAATGTCAAGTACATAATTATTAATGGTAAAGCCTATGTATACAGTCTTAGTAAATTTATGAAAATTATAACTATTGAACAAATTTGAAAACAATCCACTTATCCAAATGGACTTGTCCAGATAAAACTCACATGCCGTTGCAGACAATGTTTGACCTAGAAATTCAAATATTATTTTCTAAAGGTCTTGCAGAGCTAAGTCTGATTTAACCGATTGTTTGGTAGAGTTTGATTAGGTATATTTAAATGTGTTAAAAGGCTAGAACTTTTTCACTGATAAGTTTAAGTGTTGTTATTATAAAACAAACAAGACAAATTTTTGATGCAATGCATCAAAGTAGCCGCAATTTTGTGGTTTACATGGCATGAATACTGTTATATCAAGCATAAACTATAACCCTGTTATAAATTATTATAAACTACTGAAATCTCTAACGTTTCGTTCAGATAGAATTAAATTGAGCGGGAAATATTCCAATATACACAGGTATTTGACATTATATACTGGGAGTCACTGAAAAGTTACCACTTATATATATCTCACTATTTTGTATACAATATGACCTATCGGTACAAAAGTTTTCTAGTGTGTGCATTTGAATATTGTTAAATAGGATAGCTGTGACTACTCAGTAAGGTCAAAAAACATAGTAGTGTTTGGCTTTTAACACAGTCTAACGTCAATTTTAAATATAAGAGTCAATTGATAGGATGGTACCTAACTTTTCATTGACGCTGAGTATAAGTAATGTGTATAATAGATCTAGATCTTTTAATTTCTACTTATTGTTTAACAGCAATTTCGTTTACAAATGAATTTCTATATGGACGCACAAAACGTTCTAATATACACGTGCTGCACGATATGAAGTAAAAAAACGTATGTACATGTAGCATGCAACCCTCGCATATATACAATTACAAGCACATTATAAATCACTGAAACATTATTATGTGACCATTCTAAATAGCTTACTGGCATTGGAAACTAGTCATCATTCCTTTGACCAATTAAAATGTAGATGTGCAGTGTTGCAATGTCACCAGATTATTAACATAATTCAAAATAAATTTAAAGTACTTGATAGTTCCACATATTTATTGGATTAAAGTACAAGTAGAATACAAGGAATCGGTAAAACCGAATTATGCTTCCCAAAATTGAAAATAAAATACAGACACAGGTAAAAAAAGAAAATAATGGAGAATTATGGTTCTTTGACACTGCACTTCCTCTTGAAGGTCTCTATCATTATGTGAAGTTTCAATCGAATGCCATCAATACTGTTCAAGTTAGGGACCTGCCAAGCATTAATTTGTATGAAAAAGGGAGATAATTATTAAACAATAAAGGTACAGTTATGTTTTTGTGGCAGTCTGCACTTTTCCTCAATGAGATTTATTCACCTATACAGTTTCAAATCAATACCTCCCATAATGAAGGAGTTATGACCTGGACAAGAAGTAAGTATAAAAGTACAAAAGGCCATAACTCCAAAAAAAATTAATAAAAAGTTATGTTTCTTGTGCACCATACTTCCTCTCAATGTGATCTATTCACATATGAAGTTTCAAATTGATATCTCTAATACTGTATGAGTTATGACCCAGACAAGAATTAAGTATGAAAAATTACAAAGGGAAATAACTCAAAAAATATATAATGTAGGGTTATGGTTCTTTCACACTGCACTCCCCATCAATGAGGTCTATTTACCTATGAATTTTCATATTGATATCTCTAATACTGTATGAGTTATGGCCCGGATGAGAATTAAGTATGAACAAATAGAAAGGGGAGTAACTAAAAAATACGCAATCAAGAGTTATGGTTCTTGTGCACTGCACTTCCCCTCAATGAGATCTTAAGTCACCGATGAAGTTTCAAATTGATATCTCTAATACTGTTCAAGTTATGGCCCAGACAAGAATTAAGTATAAAAAATTACAAATGGGAATAACTAAAAAAATATGCAATCAAGAGTTATGGTTCTTGTGCACTGCACTCTCCCTCAATGAGGTCTATTCACCTAAGAAGTTTCAAATTGATATCTCTAATACTCTTCAAGTTATGGCCTGGACAAAAGTGTGACGGACAGACGGACGGACAAAGCGGCGACTATATGCTCACCCTTCGGGGAGCATAAAAAATACACAATTAGGCCCTCCTGCATTTTAAATGAGGACTCGGGATTCGATGACGGTGCAGTTACATTGTACCTAGGGCTTTTTCTACTTCACTCTGGGAGCTGAAAATATTGGCTGTCATTTTGAGGTATTTCAGCTTTACAGAGGTTAAATTTATAGCTATGCTCATTCAGGTTATTGTAAAAAGGTAAACAACAAATAAGGTCCTTTGGCAATCACTTATTAAATATGTTAAAAGCTAAACATGCATTTCTAAATTATTTAGCTCTCAATAAAGCAATTAAAAAAGGTACAAAGGTCTATTTTCATTTTAATATTTTTTTCAAACTGACAAATATTCATTCAGACTGACAAATATTCATTCGGACTGACAACATTTTGACCGTCATGTGGACAAGGAAAATTATTGGCTTGACTGTCGTGCGGATAAGGAAAATAATCGGCACAACCTAGGTGAGGATAAGAAAATTAATCGGTATAATCCTCGTGCAAATAAGGAAAATAATTCAATTATTGGCACAACCGTCTTGCGCATCAGGAAAATAAATTGCACAACCTTCGTGCGGATAATTTGCATGACTGTCATATTGGTAAGACTGTCGTTCGGATAACCAAAGTAATCGGGACGACTGTCAGACGCATAAGGATAATAATAATTGACACAGAAAATAATTGGCACGACTGTCATTTGGGTAAGGAAAAAAATTGGCACGACCGTCATGCAGATAAAGAAGATAATCAACAACATACTGTTAAAAAGAATTTCACAAGCATCTGTCGATTAACGATGCTCATCCAAGACTGCCCAGCTCGACTGAATCAATCTAATGTCATTATAAGTCTGTGATATTTCTTCATTTTGGTTACTAAACTTTTAAAAGATTTCAGATTTATTTAACAGTTTTCAATAGTGTTAAACTCGTACAGTCACAGTGTAGCACACGATGCCTTGTACTGATGTAAACAATAGGCGTGCAAAAACGAAATAGCAAAGCACAATAGATGCATAACATTGTTCAAAAGTTATTTACATTTTTTAACATTTTGGGTCGAATCGGTACGAGTACGACAGTGACTTATTTTCACAAAATTCACATTCAAGGTTTAAACTCTGTATCGCATGTTGATGAAATTGCATTTCTACGTTCGTTGTGAGTATTAAAGAAGATTTTCCTTGTTCAACAAGTACTCGCATCGTTTAATCAGTTATTTGCGACTATTTTTGATAAGATTTTATAAAAACAATGCTATAATCTACTTCCGCCGTCATGTTTAAAACGCGGCGAAACTGCGGGGAAGTGCGGCCAAATCAAGCAACTTTAAAATCATCAATATATTGTTCATAACGTTAGAAAATTACTTATATAACCAAAATAAACAGTACAATATCACAATAATTGCTAAAATACTGTTATGTTACCGTTAAACTTTTGGAAGCAAGTACCCGGGCCAACCCATTAGGTTGCCGCAGATTCGGCCGCACCGTAGTTTGACCGCGTTTTAAACAAGTCTATTGTAGTACAGAATTTATAAATAGACTAACTCCGCGATACAAAATATTTTTAATCAAATTAATGTATAAATTCAACAATTTATTTTCTTTTCATTATCTATAATTGATGAATAAGAAAATTTATATGAAACTCTATATTATTGTTTTCACGCGAAAACATCAGCATCATTGGTAAACGAATAAAATTAGCGATAAAACTAGCGATCAGTTCAGTAGTAAAAAAATAGACACCTCAGCTAGTCTACGCTAAAAGGGATCAGCAATTAAATTATTAAAACTGGAAACATTTTTTATTTTAATTACGAACATTATCCATCCAAAAAATGTCATTTATGGTGGGATCAATAAGAATTTAAATGTGTTTATATAGGTATCAATTAATATCTTCAATATCCACGCAAACAAATTTATTCATTTTATTAACTATCAGTAACTTGTCCTTTCACGTCCAGGGGAGAAATTTGGTTTGTACTACATAAGCAAGGGCGGCTATCAATAACTTGGGGGAACTTTGATGGATTTCAAACAAAAGATAAGATGTAAACAAATTTTACAATGGAGCTATATTTTCAGTGTCATTGGTAAGTTTGTTTGTTTTTCCCTTTTATTTTATATTACAAAAGTTTAACTTTATTAATGTTCAGTTCATCAAACTTTAAAATAAAACTAGATCTTAAAGACATACCTTTAGCCAGAGCATATACTTATAGAATTCTCCAACTCTTCATTAAATTCAAACAATAGATTTGAAAATTATAAACTCTAAATAATAGCAATTTTGGGTTTTGTAAAGCATGAATATCACCAATCAGTTCATATTTAATTAGCCAACGGTGATTATTGTCCAAAATATAGACCCTATGAAAAATGGTTGGAGTTAATTAAAAGTTTTGTACAGTAATTTTACCTGGCTCATTAATTATTACACTCAATTTCTTTTTAACTACCTCATTCTATTTATTGCTATAAATTATTATATAAGTTGTCACTAGTAAGAAAGTAACAATTGTATTAATGTGGATAACATTTACTAATATACAAATGTCAGGTTTATAATTAAGAAACCACCATTTACGTTCATACGTAGTTTTATAGAAACCATTAATTCTAACTAAATTACACGTACTGATTTTCTTGGCAAAGCATAAACAGCTCTTAATATGGGGAGGTTCGAATATGGTTCAAAGGTGCATAATCTTCCACGGCTACCACAGTATTTAGACTTTATCAAGAAGCCACAGCTCGAAGAAAACAAAAACATTTGGTGACAATCGTTAGTCGAAGGTAAGAAAAATATTTTCCAGCTGAGCATGCAATGATTTAATGCATTTTTGCTATGTAATTGTAAGTTTCAATATACTGTAAAATCATTATTTTTCAAGGGAGTTGAATTTTCGTTGATTTCATTGTCACACTCGACCACGAAATTTAAACCCCACGATTAATCGATTTCTCAAAACTCGAACATTGATTTACACTTTCATGTTTTGTAACCCCATGAAAATTGTTAACAAAATCCACGAAATTTAAAACCCACGAAAATATGTGATTTTACAGTAATTAGCTATTTTCGTTTTAGATGACAAAAATAAGGCAATTATTGGTGTTGATTAAATAATACTACTTAGTCCCAGTAAGATACTATGTATTCATGTTAAATATTAGACTGGCATTAGTCCAAGAACTTTTTTTTACTTTTCAGAGTCAAATCATCTTAAAAATCAGATATTTGAAAATATAAAAAGTCCACTAATAAAGCCTTTAATGTGAAGAGACAGGGAAGATCCGTTACTTGCCAGTGATCAAAAACCTGAACTTATAAACCAACCATTAATGACCGAAAGAAGTCGTCTTTTGTTGCAGGTCAGTGGCAAAATTACACTTGAATTAATTTTATTGAGACCAAGTAAAAATATGAGTCATCAAGTTCGCTTTTGACTCACAAGCATGGCTGTGGAGCAACAGGAGTACAGCAACAGTGACTATGTTAAAGTAATCAGAACCAAGAAAACAACTCCTACTTGTCACAGACAAGGAGAAAGCTTAATTCCTGCTGATTGGCAGAAAATGAAAGATACTTAATGTTCAAAATTACTTACATGCTAAAAAAATGAGTAAAAGCATGAAATATAACAGCATAATACAATTGTCATTTAGGTTTGTGGATTTAGTACAATATGAGTTATAAAGTAATTTTAATTTTGCAGAACTTGTTCCAGAGGTTTTTCCTGGGACAGAGAGGTGCCAGATAAATGAGGTGATAAGGCAAACCAAAGATGGAACGGGACAAAACAGAACTTTTATCAGTGACTTGTGCTAAGTACATTTCATAACAATACAAAAGTGTTTTTGTTTGTGTTTTTTTCAAGTTCATCAGAATCAATAATTACTTTTAATAAATTCTCTTTAACAAAACTTGTATTGATTCTTACTGAAATGTCACTAAATGGTCATAATTGATTTTTTTTCACATAAATGCAAAATGCTTGAATATTTTTGATTTGATGCTTGGGAGTACAATATTAATATACATAATTTTCAGCAACATGATTCCTCAATTGCAGGTCAGTGTAGAAAGAGGGAAAACCATTGATTTTTTCCATAGTTTTACAGCAATTTCCCCAGAATGCTGGAAAACTGTGTAAAACAGCGGAAATCAAGGTAGTATTGAACATTTCCATTCTTTTCCACACTTTCTATAAATCCAGGATATAAAGAAAGGAAAAGTAGGGAAAAGCATGGAAAATTTGTTTCAATACTCCACTGTTTTACAGGATATGTGGAAATTGAGGGAAAACAGTGGAAAAAACTTTCCAGGATATAAACTAGGGAAAAGTAGGGAAAAGCATGGAAATCTTGTTTCAATACTTCAGTGTTTTACAGGATCTGTGGAAATTGAGGGAAAACAGTGGAAAAAACTTTCCAGGATATAAACTAAGGAAAAGTAGGGAAAAGCATGGAAATCTTGTTTCAATACTCCAGTCTTTTACAGGATCTGTGGAAATTGAGGGAAAACAAGGGAAAACTGTGGAAAAAATCTTTTTTATCTGTCTCCCTCCTTTTCCCTGTTTCTTTCCAGAGTCTTACATTATTTTACATAAAATTCTCTGTTTCAATACTCCAGTCTTTTACAGGGTTTTTCCCTGTAAAAAGGAGGGAGAATTTACAGACGGGCGTGACGTTCTACAACATCCATATTATATGTTGTAGCCCCCATAGTATAGATCCATAGTATAAAATAGGAGCAATTTTAGTATCAAAAATCTTGAAGTATGTTCGAAAGGCATTAGATTATACATAGATGAAATGTTTATTAAAACCAAACTGCACCTCAGTGACTGTGTGGTCAATTTCCCATGTTATGAACCTTTCTAAGATACTGTAAACCAATTTACTTTCGCGAATACTAATTTTTGCATTTTGCTGATCCTGGACATATTCGCGACTACAAATTTTCGCGTTTTTAAGTTTCCTGTAGTGTCCATATAAATGTTTTTAGCACTTTCGCGGCGACTTAATCTCGCGAAATTCTACCATTCGCGAACTCCGCAAAACTAAATCGCGAGAAATACTTTCTAGGTTTACAGTATTATAAATTTTATAAAACCACTAAAACAGGTTCCCTTTGTCACTCGTTCTCTATACGACCCCTTACTCCAGGAAAATACCAAATAGACGGGAGGGTAGAGGAGAGACTGCCCAGTCGTTTGACCCCATCCGCCTGTCATTCGGTCCACTAACGGGTTCGTAATGTTGGATAAAGTAACAGTCATATTATTTGCCTTTGTGAGAAAAATAATTTTGTTTTTTTAATCTTTATTAATAATACAGTTAGCTCTGACTAGTATATGACATTTGTTTAAACAAGATTACACTATACTGTAAACCTAGAAACTATTTCGCGCGATTTAAGTTTGCGGTGTTCGCGGGTGGTAAAAATTCGCGAAAGTGTCCAGAACATGAAAAACGCGAAAGTTTCTCGTTTTGAATGAAATTTAGTGAGTTTGTGCGCGATGTTTACAAGGCTGTAATAAGTCTGAATTCAAGTTTTACCCAACGGGAATTTCTCATCAAGTAGGAAAGGTTTTTATTTAGTGTAAAACTATATTTTTGAGAAAAAAAATTACTCACATTAATCGTTATTATATGTAATGTTTTACCAATAAGGATGTTGTTTACCAATAATCATGACGACACGCGGTAGTGCCTTATATGTTTTCGTGTCGTTGTCGTCTATGTAGGTATAAGTATATCATCGTTGTCGTCTATAAGAACGATAACTGAGTAGAGTTCTGTGATAAGAATATGTCTGTGTCCTTTCCGTGTAGTTATGTTTTTCATAATATTGTATATAAATCGGAAATAAAATCATTTCCTCCTCTTTTGGTTTTGTTGTGTCGCCTAAAAAAGCCACATATAGGTGTTACTTTGGCGGCGGCGATGGCGGCGGCGTCACAAATTGCTTGTCCGGAGCAAAACTTTGTCACCTTAAGTTCAAATGACTCAAGAATTGGTATGCATGTTTCTTGCAATAAGCCGGAGTGCAGTGCGCAAGAACCATAACTCTACCTGTCATAGTTTTTTAATTATTTCCCTTTGATTGATTTTATTAGAGCATTTCTTGTCCGGAGCATAACTTTGTCACCTAGAACAATACATAGCCAAAAAATTCCTTTTCTACACACAACTTCAATAAGAAATGGAACTGTTACATGGCAGCACTGGAGGGAGACCCTTCATAAATTAATCTCCTCACCACCAACATCACAAAACTGTACTACAATAAGATCGTGTAAAGATTAAATGCAAACATGCTTTTTGTGTTTCCTATTTTAACAGCAATGGAAAGCACAACACCATATTACCTAACCCTTGCCTTTTAATTTTTTTTTCTAGTTTTCTTTTCCTTATTTCAAAAGTTGTCAATTTTTTTCAGAATTTAAAATTACATGACATGTCAACACATTCAGACAAGAGTTAATATACCTTCATTATGCCGTTTTTAGCTGAGTAAATATTCCAACTTATTTTGTAAGCTTTTGTGTTTTGTAGGGCTGTGGATCGTCAGGTAAGTGCCGATCCAATTCTATCCACGAGTCGGGGTGTGCGATTCACAGATATAACCATGAATCAGCAGTTATATAAGTCATGAAGACAAAGACTCCTAAGAGACTTTTTACTTTAATAACATCACATACTTTGTGAAACAAAAGTGTACGTACATGTACAAGGGTGCATAAAGACATACGAATAAACGAATAATATGTTAGCACATAGCGACAAAAGCAAGTTAAGTAACACCAAACAACAACATCTTCTCACTCCATTGACTAGTTAATGATACATTTAGACAGCTTTTGCATACTGCCTTCTTATCATCATCAATGTAAATACCTAAGCCTTTGATGTGAACTTGCCTGGAAGATTTCGGAACGTTCATTCAGCCATTGCAGACCCGTTCGTCATATGGCGTCATCTAATTGACAATGAACTAAATGTACTTGATTATCAAGATATGACGTAAATTATTTAATTGAATTATAAATTAATGTTTCATTTCTAGTTTTTAACTTTAATAAACGAGACTTTGTCCGACCATAAATTATTCGAATGTAATGATATTGCTAGCTTTACTTATAGTACAAGTTTACTTTCGAATTGCTAATAAAGGATGCTCTCTTGTTTACTGTCAGTGTTTTGTCTCAATGTTATCTTGTAAACGATTTGAGGTAATGAATTTAAAATAAATCTGTATAGGGTAGGTATTTATATCAAAGATCGCGATCCAACGATCTCAGAGATGACGAACACTCGTACTCGATTTTCTAGCCCAAATCGAGGATATCCGAGTACCCGAATACTCGCAACAGCCCTAGTGTTTTGTGAACTTAAATTTAAACAGAAATGAAGCTAACTATACTGCACCCAGGATTATGTGATATTAACAAACATGACTCGGTTTGGTCATCTGTTGCAAAATTGGTTTTACAAATTACTAGAGTAAACAGATAAGTTCAGTATTGTACTCAAAACATCACTGATAAACCGTACACAACTGATTAATCCTCCTTTGCGGAATACAACAAATTTCCCGCCTTTCACGTTATCCTGGGCACACTATAAGATCGTATTTATTCTTTGTGTAATTTGTGCTTTGCATCCATATGTATACATGTTATGCCTTGTTTATGTTTACCATGTGTTATATCAGCAACGAAATAAATAATTACAAAAAAAAATCTAGATCAAGGTCGATATTGGGTCATCTGGGTTTAAAAACTAGGTCACAAGATCATATCATAGAAAAACCTTGTGTAGTCTGTAGAGGTCACAATTTTGACTTAATCTTTATTAAGCTAGGTCATAATGATCATCTCAACAAAATCAAGGTCAAGTACAATATTGGGCCATCTGGGGTCAAAAACAAGGTCACAAGGTCAAATCATAGAAAAACCTTCACCGTCACTAGAGGTCACAATTTTAACCCAACCTTAATGAAACTTTGTCACAATGATTATGTCAACAAAATCTAGGTCAAATTCGATATTGGGTCATCCAGGGTCATAAATAAGGTCACAAGGTCAATCATAGAAATACCTTGCGTAGTGACTAGAGGTCACAATTATGACCTAGTATTTATGAAACTTAGTCACAATGATCATCTCAACAAAATCTAGTTCAAGTTCGATATTGGGTCATCTGGTGTCAAAAACTAGGTCACAATTCCAAATCTTAGAAAAACCTTGTGCATTCCCTAGAGGTCTCATTGTTGGCCTTATAATCTTTATGAAAGTTGGTCACAATGATCATCTCAACAAAATCTAGGTCAAGTTCAATAATTGGTCATATAGGATCAAAAACTTGGTCATTAGGTCAAATCATAGATAAAACTTGGCTTAAACTTCAATATGCCATTGGGTCTATGTAATGTAAATTACAAGGTTGCTTTATAAGACAATATGAAAACCTTTGTACATTTAATTGAGGCTACCATTAGGGGTCTGCATGAACTACTAGGACAGGTGAGCGACTTATGGCCCTTTGGGCCCTCTTGTTTCCCTTTTTTTATGTAGAAGACCTAGGTCCCTATCTTAAAGGCCAAGGTCACTTAGAGGTCAAAGGTTATATAGTTATGCATGTCGGATTTCTTGCTGGATTTTAAAAGATAAAAGTAACTATAAATTTAAACAAGAGATGTTTGTAAAACACGCATGCCCCCGTGGCAGCCCAATAGTCAGAAATGGTGAAGGTCGCAGTGACTTTGACCTACTGACCTCAAAATCAATAGGGGTCATCTACTGTTGCTGACCAACCTCCATGTAAAGTTTTAAGATCCTAGGTCAAAGCATTTTTGAGTTATTGAACGGAAACCATTCAAATAGTCAGAAATGGTAAAGGTCACAGTGACCTTGACCTTTGACCTATGACCTCAAAATCAATAGGGGTCATCTACTGTTGCTGACCAACCTCCATGTAAAGTTTGAAGATCCTAGGTCAAAGCATTCTTGAGTTATTGAATGGAAACCATTATATACGACAGACATGTGCAAAGCAATATACCCCCTCATCAAAGATGGGGGGCATAATAATATTCCTGTGTCAAGCAGTGCTGCGGGGGTATGATTCATCACTCCAGTGATAGTTCTAGTTTTCACTGGATCTTGGTGAAAATTAGTCAGTGTGTTTATTAAGAAGTAAGTTGAGTTAGAGGTTGGGTCTTTTGGGATCAATAAGTTATAGCGAGGTCACGAGGTAAAATCATAGAAAACCCTTTTGTATGCTGTAGAAGTTGTAATTCAGATCTCCAAAGGGGTTTGCATGCACTTCTAAGACAGGTGAGCGACGGCCCTTTGGGGCCT
Source organism: Spisula solida (assembly GCA_947247005.1). NCBI lineage: Eukaryota > Metazoa > Mollusca > Bivalvia > Venerida > Mactridae > Spisula > Spisula solida. The sequence goes on from OX365949.1 coordinate 31,795,886, forward strand.
CTTGTTATTTACCATAGCTCAGCGTATTTTGTGACAGTTTGGCACTCTTATTAAAATGATTTTCTTATATTCTACCTGCAGGCTGGTAGTTGGACAAATTGAGGATTTATTGATCTACTGCAAATTTGGTTTAACAAAGGAAGGAGACAGTTATATACCTGATCCATCTGGATGTCAACTATCTATACATCTTGGTAATTACGGGAATGTACAAATGTAATGTCACTAATGCTATTTAATTGTCCACAAAGTAAAACAACCCAGTTTTACTCGAGGTTACATGAATCTACAGAGCTACAGATAAGGTTTTGGTCCATTGGGTATTTTACCCGCTCCTTTCAATTTTGATTGGGTTTTGACAAATTTTAATTGGGTATTTAACAAAACTCATAGGGTAAATGATCTTTATATACTATTTTTCACTAAAAAATCATTTTCTATTTGAGTATTTCAGATTGTCTTTGCTTTTTCTTACTCCCTCCTCTTAAAATCTATTGGTTTTTTATGAAAATTAATTGGGTAATTACCCCAATACGCAGTTTATCTGTAGCTCTGAATCTATTTTGAATATGATGGCCAAATGTCATAAAAATTGCACTGAATAGTAATTGATTTATAGTATATCCTGGTTTATCCGGAACTTGCTTTTACCGACAACCTGTCTTAATCGGCATGGTTTGTCGGTCCCGGCAGAACTCCACTGTATTTCTATTAGATGGACCCTTACTTTAACGGAACCTGCTTTATCCGTTATCCGGCATTGTTTGTCAGTCCCGACAATTGATAAATAGTGTATTTTAGAACAATTAACAACTACTTTATGACTAACACTATTAGTACATGTACAATGACATGAAAAACAAATGCCATTTGGTACCTTTAATATTTGTTCATTTGTTATAATTTTGTCTTTTTATAAGCAATTATACAGGTATATGGATTTCTATAAAACCTGGTTTTACCGGCACACTGCATTGCCCGGCACGCTTATCTGGTCCAATGGGATTCTGGATAAACCAGGTTATACTGTATAAGCATATTCAATCATGATGCATACTAATAGCCATCGCCACAAGCCAGATGTCAACAACGTCAAATTGACGTTACTTCCATGGCACTAACTCCTCCTGAAAATTTAAACCCCGATATTCTTCTTAGACTCCTTAATTCACACAGCCATTTTCTAAGTGTCATCTTGAAAGTTTCACAAGTAAAATCTTACTTTACACTCAACGATCTCATTATTGAAACGTTCCAGCCCTCTGTTGACATTGATTTGATCACCCCAATCCCTTAAAAGCTTATTCCACATATACATGTACAAGAGCCTATGTCATTGCCATTTGTATCATAAAGTTTCTAAGTTAACTTTCTTAACTATGTGCAGCATCTTTTTTCCCACAAATATGCACTGTTCTCGCTTAGTAATCAGTGCGATAATAGTTTATTGCGAGTTTCATAATTGAGTGACACCACTGAAATTTCAGCAGCAGACATTAGACAGTTGTAAGGTTATATCAGATAATTGTCGTCTTATGGAAAACGTACCGTTATTTTCATGTGGGGCAGCATGACGTCATAGGTATATTTTGAATGTTTATATAATTCAATTATTTTAATCAAACAATGCAGCACATTTCATATTAATCCGTTTTGAATTACTGCACATTTTTAGCTCACCTGTCACAAAGTGACAGAGTGAGCTTTTGTGATCACTCTTCGTCCGTCGTCCGTCCGTCGTCCGTCCATAATTACTTGTGTAGACACTAGAGGTCACAGTTTTGGCTTAAACATTATGAAACTTGGTCACAATGATCATCTCAACAAAATCTAGGACAAGTTCGATATTGGGTCATCCGGGGTCAAAAACTAGGTCACAAGGTCAAATCATAGAAAAACCTTGTGTAGTCACTAGAGGTCACAATTTTGGTCTAATCTTTATGAAACTTGGTCACAATGATCATCTCAACAAAATCTAGGTCAAGTTCGATATTGGGTCATCCGGGGTCAAAAACTAGGTCACAAGGTCAAATGATAGAAAAACCTTGTGTAGTCACTAGAGGTCACAATTTTAATTTAATCTTTATGAAACTTGGTCACAATGATCATATTAACAAAATCTAGGTCAAGTTCTATATCAGGTCATCCAGGGTGAAAAACAAGGTCACAAGGTCAAATATTAGAAAAACCTTGTGTAGTCGTTAGGGGTCACAATTTTGGCCTAATCATTATGAAACTTGGTCACAATGATCATCTCAACAAAATCTAGGTCAAGTTCGATATTGGGTCATCCGGGGTCAAAAACTAGGTCACAAGGTCAAATCATAGAAAAACCTTGTGTAGTCACTAGAGGTCACAATTTTGACTTAATATTTATGAAACTTGTACACAATGATCATCTCAACAAAATCTAGGTCAAGTTTGATATTGGGTCATCCGGGGTCAAAAGCAAGGTTACAAGGTCAAATAATAGAAAAACCTTGTGTAGTCACTAGAGGTCACAATGTTTGCCTAATCTTTATGAAACTTACTCACAATAATCATTTCAACAAAATCTAGGTCAAGTTCGATATTGGGTCATCCGGGGTCAAAAACTAGGTCACAAGGTCAAATTATAGAAAAACCTTGTGTAGGCACTAGAGGTCACAGTTTTAGCATAATCTTTACGAAACTCGGTCATGATCAACACAACAAAATCTAGGTCTAGTTCGATATTGGGTCATCTGGGGTAAAAAAGTAGGTTATTAGGTCAAATCATATAAAAACCTTGTGTAGTCACTAAAGGTCACAATATTGGCCTGATCTGTATAAAACTTGGTCACAATGATTATCTCAACAAAATCTAGGTCAAGTTTGTCAGGTGAGCGACCTAGGGCCCTTTGGGCCTTCTTGTTTGAATATATACAAAGGCTTACAGACCAATACATTCAGACATTAAATGCCTGGCTTCAAGTAAATTGTTTCATTATATAAATTATACGAGTACATATGATGTTGCAAGCTATGTAAAATGTGTTGAGATTGGCAAATTTAGAAGGTGTATAGCTAATTTTAGAAGCTCTGCTCATAATCTTATGGTAGAAAAGAGTAGACACTTTATGTATAATACAAGAGTACCGTGGCTGCCCGTACTGTGAAGGATGCATTGAAGACAAACTACACTTTATGTATAATACAAGAGTACCGTGGCTGCCCGTACTGTGAAGGATGCATTGAAGACAAACTACACTTTATGTATAATACAAGAGTACCGTGGCTGCCCGTACTGTGAAGGATGCATTGAAGACAAACTACACTTTATGTATAATACAAGAATACCGTGGCTGCCCGTACTGTGAAGGATGCATTGAAGACAAACTACACTTTATGTATAATACAAGAGTACCGTGGCTGCCCGTACTGTGAAGGATGCATTGAAGACAAACTACACTTTATGTATAATACAAGAGTACCGTGGCTGCCCGTACTGTGAAGGATGCATTGAAGACAAACTACACTTTATGTATAATACAAGAGTACCGTGGCTGCCCGTACTGTGAAGGATGCATTGAAGACAAACTACACTTTATGTATAATACAAGAGTACCGTGGCTGCCCGTACTGTGAAGGATGCATTGAAGACAAACTACACTTTATGTATAATACAAGAGTACCGTGGCTGCCCGTACTGTGAAGGATGCATTGAAGACAAACTACACTTTATGTATAATACAAGAGTACCGTGGCTGCCCGTACTGTGAAGGATGCATTGAAGACAAACTACACTTTATGTATAATACAAGAGTACCGTGGCTGCCCGTACTGTGAAGGATGCATTGAAGACAAACTACACTTTATGTATAATACAAGAGTACCGTGGCTGCCCGTACTGTGAAGGATGCATTGAAGACAAACTACACTTTATGTATAATACAAGAGTACCGTGGCTGCCCGTACTGTGAAGGATGCATTGAAGACAAACTACACTTTATGTATAATACAAGAGTACCGTGGCTGCCCGTACTGTGAAGGATGCATTGAAGACAAACTACACTTTATGTTGGCCTGTCCACTATACAGACCTTTCCGCAATAGGTATCTACCACATGTACATGTACAAGCGAACAATGCCTCAACAAATGTATATTATAGCCTAATGTCCAGGCAGAATATTTACATTGTGCTTAATGTAGCGATGTATATATTTTATGCTACTAAAGAAAGGAAGGAATACCTTTCAATTTATTTAACTGGATTATTATATTGCTTTGTCATCAAATGTATACATGTATTATATCTGCAATTTCACACTTCATTCATTGTTAAATGTCATATGTATGTGCTATTTATGTCTTGTGTATAGGCCGGTGGCCTGTTTTGCGCAAAAAACTTTGAATTTTGATATTTTTAATACAATTATATAGTCCACACAGCTAAAGAAATTGAATAATGATGTTTCCTCAAACCGCTATACCCCTCTCCTACCCCATTTAAAATGATATGTGCTATAATGGGGGCACCCGTGTCTCATGGACACATTTCTAGTTTCAAGTTTGTTTTTCATTCCCTTAAATTTTAAAATCAGATGTGAAATTACTAAAATTGTTCACTACATAATCAGACAACTTAGTCTTATTATACAATTACTAAAACAAATCTACACCCTGATACGCACTTTCCTGGACTTTTACTTTTTCTATCAGAATTGTACTGCTGTATTGTCAGAATACATAGACCATGAAATATAACATATGTGTGTCATTCAATATATAATGCACACTATCAATTATCTCTAAAACCCGTCAAGATAACTAAACAAAATTTTGCATAAAACATATTTAAGTCATTTCGTTTTGTACAGAAAATTTAAGGACCTTTACATTCATGACGTCATCAACATGTGCCTTTCTTCGACGTCACTATAAGTACAACATAGACGCGGTAACGTCACCAGACCAACAGAGTTAACATAACAATTGAGCGCCGTCAGAACAAAAGTTCCACAATTTATTATAACCTTACCAGAAGCGTGTGTTAAAATACCTTCTTTCATATTCAGAAGTGGCGATACTGTCAAATGAAAATACGATTGACAGAATTGAAATCAAAGAGATTACCAGTGTTCACACTCAAAAAAAAAATTACTAAGTAATACTCAAATCAAGTAATTTTTTTACTTGTTTCAAGTAAAATTTCAAGTGAAAGTAGTTGTCAGAAAATCAAGTAATACTTAGTAATTAATTACTTATGAATTACTTATTAATTACTAAGTAAAATAATTACTACCCTAATAATTACTAAGTAAATAATTTACTTAGTAAATGTAAATTACTCAGTAAATTAATTACTAAGTAATTATTTAACTAACCAATTACTTGTTAATTACTAAGTAAATAATTTACTTAGTAAATATAAAATACCAGCATCATAAATAATCAAGATACTGATTGATTTAATGTCTGTTGATAAAAACTTCCTATTATGTACAGATTCATAAAGTAAAAGAAACATTTAAGTTTCTTTTTTACAATAGCAATTTAGGTTTATAGCTATGTTTTATTCTTCTATAGCTTTGGAAAAGATAAATTATTAACTTTTTTGAATGTAGTTTAAGTTTGTTAAAGGCAATTTAATGGTATAATTTTTAAATTACCTCCCTTTAATAATAATAAAATAGTATTAATATAATATCTCAGATATATATTGTCCATCAAAATTTGCTTTATTAAGTTTGGCTGAGAAGTTGTTAACAGACTGCATGTGTGTAGTCACTACGGACAAGCAGTGATCATGGTCTATACTCCTCAAACTGGGTGTGGAGGTTGGTGGTGACCAGTAGATGACCCTATTGATTTGGTGCTGTGTTGATCATTGTTGACCCTGGTCAACAAAATTCTTTACAACTGTCAACCATGGTCAACTATGGTGTCATGATTAAATACAGCTGTTGACCAATCCATGGTCGGACTGGTAACTCTAACTCGACAATGGTGACCCATGGTCGACTAGGCTCTCACCTTGATTTTTTCATGGTATTTGATGGCTGACCACAATAAAACAATATAGTTGACTATAAAAAATCATGGTGGACCATGGTCATCCTTTTGTCTGGGATCGGTCGGATTTCAACGAAACTTTGAATGACTTGTCAGAACCAAGTCTGGTTGTAAATGTCATCCACAAACTTTGATCAGATAAATTTTAAGGAGTTATGGCCCTTTGTTTTTTAGACATATAAATGTTGTCCGCTCTTGCAGACTTCTGAATATTAGCCCTTGCATTTTTCAAGCTTGTTGAAGCATACATTTTGGTTTTGGATTCTTTCCTTTTCTCTTTTGAAATACAATTTTTCTAAGTTATTTTCATGTAAAAATAGACTAAGTTCCCCTAAAAATGGACTCTAAAATTTCCACATTAGTATTTTTCCATGTTTTTCCAGCATCTAAAATTTCTAAGTTCCAATGTCCATGCTGTCTGATAAAAATTCCAGGGTTTTCCAGACTTTTACCAGCCTTGTACAGCCTTTTACCCTACTTTATCCCAGGGGGCATAAGCGTATACTGAACGCAGTCTTGTTTTGTCTGGTATATATAGTACATACATTCAATAACAAAACTCTTGAAGTGATCAAGAATGTGTCAAATATATACAGCCAGCTTTTTAGCTCTACTGTTCCAAGAATAATGAGAACTATATTGCAAGTGTTGTCTGTTCACGTTAAAGTTTATGACAAGTTTGTATTTCAAATACATGTATCTTAACATACTGTTCAAGGTACACCAATAAAAATAAAGTAAATTGGTATACACACGGCTTGTGTAAAGATGCTGTACGTCTGCGATTGAAAGTGGCAGTGATGTAGTCAATTAAGGTTGCTATTACTAAAATGGAAAATCATTTTCCGCTCAACATTTAAATTTTAGTTAGGGGTCTGATATATTGTGATAAAATTGCCCTAACTTATTTTACTGGGCTGTATACTCTGATTGCAAATTCTATACTGTACAACATCATTGTTCATACAAATGTTAAGTAATATAAATACTTAAATGTAGAAGTTCCCCTCAGATTAAATTACTTAAAGAAGCATAATTACTTCAAGTAGTATTATATTACTATAGCTTAAAAAGTAAGTAATACTTAGTAATTAATTACTGTAAGTATTACTGAACATTACTTGAAATAAGTAATAACATTTTACTAAGTAATTTTTTTTTTGAGTGCAGGGCAGGATATTTATGCAAATTCCATACTAAACAGCAAAAATAAAGAGATATTTTGAAAGAAGATAGAATATACACATGCGAAAAGTGAGTCCAGGAAAAGGAGAGTAGTTTTGGCTCGGTTCATTCGATTTTACGGAACTGGTTAAACAAGTGCAAGGATTGCGCAGGGCGGGTGCCTAATCTTATGACGTGAGAACAGACAGAACGTCGCTTCAAACTAGTTAGCAGCTTGCTTTAGCGCTTTATTGTGGAAGGGAAAAAGTTCTATCCATACTTTTAGCTATATAATGAGACGTAAATATGTTTATACTAGTCGGCAATGAGACAACAGTAACCTGGGAATTCGACTTCCTGATTTACATCGGAATGAATGGGTTGCGGCCATGCAGAATAGAGTGTATGTGCGCAGTTGCCTAGCAACGCGAATAGAAGGTCTGTCAAAATGATGGAAGTTGGTTATTGATCACATAGAAGTTTACTTTGAATATTTTATGTCCATATCTGAATGATTTATACTGTATATAAGAATTTATATGTGAGTTCGCATTATATATGAATGACCCTCGTAGTTTAACGTATTATATCTTAAACTGTCCACAGGCTCAGATCCTTTTTAGCTCACCTTTCACAAAACTTTTGTGATCACTCTTCGTCTGTTCGTCTTCTGTCCAAAATTTGCTTGCATTGACACTAGAGGTCACAGTTTTGGGGTCACAGGTTTGGCCTAATCATTATGAAACTTGGTCACAATGATCATCTCAACAAATTCTTGGTCAAGTTCGATATTGGGTCATCCAGGGTCAAAAACTAGGTTACTAGGTCAAATCATTCAAAAACCTTACATAGTCATGCACTTGTCAATGTTTTCCCCGTGGGGAGATTATAAAGGGAATTAGACATTTTTGGAAATTAGTTGTCAAATTTCCCTCCCATGTGCAGATAGTCCTGTCTAACTCATTGGGGGTGTGGTTGTTCTTGTGGTCAAATATCCCTATGGTAGATTTTCATTACAAAATAAGCAACGTCTAATTTCCGTCACCGGTCCATAAAATACGGGCCAAGTCTAATTCTCGCTACATGTGACGACAGGGTTTATCAAATTTCCATACATCAACTTCATGTCTAATTCCCCGTGCAACCCTGCCACTGCTCCTCTGGGAGAAAACATTGATAAGTGGATCAAGAGAGGACACAATTTTGACCTAATCATTATGAAACTCGGTCACATTGATCATCTCAACAAAATCTAGATCCAGAGCAATATTGGGTCGTCCGGGGTAAAAAACTAGGTCACAAGGTCAAATAATAGGAAATCCTTGTGTAGTCACCAGAGGTCACCATTTTAGGCTAATCTTTTTGAAACTTGGTCACAATGATGATCTCAACAAAATATAGGTCAAGTGAGATATTTGGTCAAAAAGTAGGAGTCGCTAGGTCAATTCACAGGGCTTTCATGCGATACTACGACAGGTGAGCAACCAAGGGACCTAAAAAAATTGGGCCCTCTCGTTTGGTTTGTGCCTGTCACAGATACTTTGTGTTATAAATCAACAATTAAATTTTAATTTTGGCACATTTTAAGCATTCACTGTATTTGTGTACTTTAATATGAACAATTATCACATTTGCAAATAAAAAATGTGTTCTGCAATTTTAGGACAACCCTTATACCTAGACCCATCCCTAAAATGAATACATTAACCCTGTTACACTCTCTGATTATTGTTCTAGAATTATATTTTGTTGGAAACATTAATGCTTTTTGGCTCACCTGTCACAAAGTGAAAGAGTTAGCTTTTGTGATCACTCTTCGTCTGCCGTCTGTCTGTACATCCGTCAATAGCTTTTGTAGACACTAGAGGTCACAATTTTGACCTCATCTTTATGAACCTTGGTCACAATGATCATCCCAACAAAATCTAGGTCAATTTGATATTGGGTCATCCGGGGTAAAACACTAGGTCACAAGGTCAAATCATAGAAAAAAATGTGTGTAGTCACTAGAGGTCTCAATGTTGGTCGCAATGATCATCTCTACAAATTCTAGGTTAAGTTCGATATAGGGAAATTTGGGGTCTAAAACTAGGTCACAAGGTCCAATCATAGAAAAACCTTGTATAGTCACTAGAGGTCACAATTTTAACATAATCTTTTTGAAACTTGGTCACATTGATTATCTCATCAAAATCTAGGCCAAATTCAATATTGGGTCATCTTGGGTAAAAAACTAGGTCTCCAGGTCAAATCATAGGAAAACCTTGTGTAGTCACTAGAGGTCACCATTTTAGCCTAATCTTTTTGAAACTCGGTCACTGTGATTAACTTAACACAATCTGGGCCAAGTGGGTCATCTATATTGGGTCATCTGGGGCCAATAACCAGGTCATTAGGTAAAATGACAGGGCTTGCATTCACTACTACGACAGGTAAGTGACCTAGGGCCCTTTGGGCCAGCTTGTATTTTCTAGTTGTTTGAATTATATTGAAAATTGTATATGATTTACTCTGCAGGGACAAGACAGGAACATGAGAACTTTTGTGACTTCAAATCTGTCAAATGTTCCAATAAGAATTGTTTGTCATCTTTAAGGAAGAGTGAATTAGTTGACCACCTGAAAGTCTGTATATACTCCACATGTGTTCATGAAGATAAAGGTAATAATAGCCTTGTCATTGCTTGATTTTGTTTTAGATCAATCACAAGATATGAATAAAAGACCATTGGCAGTGTTGCTTTCGGAATTACATATTGATATCACCATCTTTTAAGAGATGGTATATATGAGGGGGTTATCAAAAATTACATGTACATTAGCTCTAAATAGTTTATTTTAGGTCAGGTGGTTATTAAATTACCGAAAAGCTACATTGATCTACTATTTGCATAAATCTCAAAATATTTTATAAAATACTCATTGCACCAACAGTTACACGCTACCATAGCAACACATAAATTCTTAAACTCTGTTCATACTTAGCTACGCTCTTACTACAATCATGCCTATCTGCTCCAACCTTACTTAAAGTATGAATAGGGCCAAGATCAGTGTTAAAACCAAGAAAATTGATAAAAATCCTCACTGGAACGTCTGATCAATGCTTGTCTATGATTTATCTATGACCACTGCGTTTTCTATGCGATGCTTTTACACTTTCCACCGTGTTAAATGCCGATCATGAACCGTTTCTACTACAATGTCGCAACAATCTGCAAGACCTAACTACCTTGGTAGACAGACCTAAAAGACTGTCGCCCGAGGTTGCGACGCTCATGCAGACAATAATAAGAGCTTGACCCGATTATAGTGCGCTTTTGTATGATGCTTACACTAATTAATGAGTTTGAAGCATTTTCTTCACATCAATCATTGCCTTGAAGAGGCATTGAATCCATTGGATGGTGTATTATGATAAGAATGAACAACTTTTTCTACAAAACTGTTACAGTGTAATGTGAGAAAACTGGAATTTTGTCCAAACCGACCAAATATTTTGGTCCAGAAATTTCTCTTCTTTAATTCTATGTATAAGATGTTGGAAAAACCGGAACCTTGCGAAATCTGAATACGGACGGCTACTTTGTCCCCAACTTGTATCAATACACACTAATCAAAGCTTAAATACCAAACAAACAAATTACTAAACAATCAATTTGTTAAATAACAACAAGGAATGTGTGAAAAATTGTATACAGAATAGTCGTAGGCCTCTGCTATGAAGGTGTAAATTGTCCATTTGAATCTCGTCGATAGTAGTGTAACGTAATAATTATGAAGGCGTGATATTTACTCTAACTCTTTACGCTGTGCTCTCTTTCATGTATCAATGCGTGCTTTTAGTAGAGCGTCTTGAATAAAATATTTTAGCTCGCTTTTATCTTAATTCATGCTATGAAATGTTTGTTCTATAGGTCTATCGTGGTTTATTATGTCACATACATTTTAGCAATTTTCACGATGCTTTAATTTTACGATGACACTTTTTTTGTGATACTTTGGATATGTTATGGTTGACATTATAACGATTGGTGTATATAAATGGTATTTTTGTATTTATATTTGTTATTCGAAGCCCCTCATTAAACATCCAATGCATATTATGCACATGTTGGCGCCTGATACCAAACAACAACGCTCAAGTCCAACTACAATGTGGTTTCACAATACTGAACTTTTGTGAAATCCGAACAAATCAGGCGGTCGGAAAGGTGTTCGGTTTTCTCAGATAACACTGTATATGCATATACGATGGATGTTTCAAATGTTCGTGGACTTTCCAATCATTTTTGGTGATCCATATAATAATTTGCTTTTAATTGATCTATGTCAAGGAAAATTGCCATCCTATATACCGGTATAATAATGCAATTTGTAAAGAAGACACAGGTAATTTTGATGCCGATGTACCACAATGATATTCAATCATGCATATCTTGTCATGATGCTTCCCCGATGTTTCTACAATAACGCCAATCTTAAAACGATCTTACTACTTTCTTACAACGATTCGTTTTAGCCATGATCCCGCTACGCTTGTCTTGAACATGTTGAAAATAATTGTGGTAAGGTCGAGGAGCTTTCCAACCTACGCGATTCCACCACGAATCTTCCACGATCACAAAGATCCACTTCCGATTGACCACGACTCTTCCACAACACAAAGATCCTTTCCCGATTGACCACAACTCTTCCACGATTGTTTTGTCATTTAAAAATGCTGAAATATGTCATCATGTTATCTAATGTTATATCAACATCTGTGTGAAACCTTATGGTCATATCTGGTATATCCGTCATTTTAGTAATACATGAGTTACTGCTGTCACATTATATTAAACGTAAAAATGACATCACAAGATTTCATTTACAGCTACTCCATTACATGTACAGTTAGGGAAATCAAGTATGAAATCCACTGTACTGCAGTTAATTGGTGTTAAATGACTTAAATGTTTTAAAGAAGATCAGGGGGTGGAACGAAGGCCGAGTGGTTAGCGTTCTTGGTTACCAATCCATAGGTCCCTGGTTCAAATCTTGGCTGGGGCACTGGAAATTTCAGTAATGCATTTCAGTGTGTCCCACCCAACTAAAGGTGAACTAGTTGGACACCCAGAGGTATTCTCGCGTGTATCTGTGCTATGCATGCTTGTGTAAGGACGGCACTTATAATTGAAAGTGGGGGCACTGGTTCAACGCCAAGGTCACTGTTACTAAGAAAAAGAAAATCTGTTTCTGCTTATAATTTTAGTATAGATATTGTGATGAAACTTGCTGTATTAGTCGCCTGTGTAAGATAGAAAGTGTCACTGTTACTGAAAATAGAAAATCAGTTTCTGCTCAAAAGACTAGGCTAAAATTGTGACCTAGTCTTTGTGTAGTCACTAGAGGACACAATTTTGATTCAATCTTTATGAAACTCATTCACAATGATTATCTTTACAAAATCTAGTTCAAGTTTTATGTTGTATCATCTGGGGTCAAAAATGAGGTCACTAGGTCAAATCATAGAAAAACCTTGTGTAGTGACTAGAGGTCACAATTTTGACCTAATCTTTATGAAACTTGGTCACAATAATCATCTCAACAAAATCTAAGCCAAGTTCGATATGAGGTCATCTTTGGTAAAAAATAAGTTACAAGGTCAAATCATAGAAAAATCTTGTGTAGTCACTTGAGGTGACAATTTTGACCTAATCTTTATGAAACTTGGTCATAATGATCATCTCAACAAAATCTAAGTCTAAAATTTTCTTTTATGTGGCTAAAATTAAACACATATCTACTCTTCATTCTATATTGTAGCCGCATAAATACGGTTTCGTTAGAACGTCTATCTGTCTGTCCGTCCACATTTTTAGCTCACCTGTCACAAAGTGACTGAGTGAGCTTTTGTGATCACTCTTTGTCCGTCCGTCTGTCGTCCGTCTGTCCATCAACAATTTGTTTGTGTAGACACTAAAGGTCACAATTTTGGCCTAATCTTTATGAAACTTGGTCACAATGATCATCCCAACAAATGTAGGTCAAATTCGATATTGGTTAATTTGGGGTCAAAAACTAGGTCACAAGGTCAAATCATGGAAAAATCTTGTGTAGTCACTAGAGGTCATAATTATGATTCATTTTTATGAAACTTGGTCACAATGATCATCTCAACAAAATCTATGTCAAGTTCAATATTAGGTCATCCGGGGTCAAAAACAAGGTAGCAAGATCCAATCAAAGAAAAACCTTGTGAAGTCACTAGATGTCACAATTTTGACCTAATCTTTATAAAACATGGACACAATGATCATCTCAACAAAATCTAGGTCAAGTTTAATATTGGGTAATTTGGGGTCAAAAACTAGGTCACAAGGTCAAATCATAGAAAATCCTTGTGTAGTCACTATAGGTCACCATTTTGACTTAATCTTTATAAAACTTTGTCACAATGATCATCTCAACAAAATCTAGGTCAAGTTTAATATTGGGTCATCCGGGGTCATAAACAAGGTCACAAGGTCAAATCATAGAAAAACCTTGTGTAGTCACTAGAGGTCACAATTTTGACCTAATCTTTATGAAACTTGGTCATAATGATCATCTCAACAAAATCTAAGTCAAATCGGATATTGGGTCATCAGGGGTCAAAAACTAGGTCACAAGGTCAAATTATAGGAAAACCTTGTGTAGTCACTAGAGGTCACAATTTTGGCCTAATCTTATTGAAACTTTGTCACAATGATTATTTTAATGCAATCTAGGTCTAGTTTGATATGGGTCATCCGGGGTCAAAAACTAGGTCACTAGGTCAGATCATAGGAAATCCTTGTGTAGTCACTAGAGATCACCATATTAGCCTAATCTTTATGAAAATTGGTCACAATGATCATCTCAACAAAATATCTGTCAAGTGTGAGGTCACTAGGTTAAATCACAGGGCTTGCATGCACTACTACGACAGGTGAGCGACCTAGGGCCCTTTGGGCCCTCTTGTTCCTATTTTCTCTAAATAACTTTAAAACCATTATAGTTATCGACTTTAAACTTTAAACATAAGCTCACAACAATAGTACACTATTTTATGGCAAGTAACATTACTCTCACTGCATTATTGGAAGAGTTATGGCCCTTTGTAAAATTCAAATTTTCCTCATTTTTCAGGGGTTTTTCATAATAACTGAAAAATCGTTGAAGATATCAACTTCTAATTTTAAACATAAGCTTACAACAACATAACACTATTTTGTAGCAAGTTTCAGTACTCTAGCTACAATATTAGAAGAATTATGGCCTTTTGTTAAATTCGAATTTCCCCTTTTTAGCTCACCTGTCACAAAGTGACATAGTGAGCTTTTGTGATCACTTTTCGTCCGTCCGTCCGTCCACAATTTGTGTAGACACTGTAGGTCAGTTTTGGCCTTATCTTTATGAATTTTGGTCACAATGATCATCTCAACAAAATCTAGGTCAAGTTCGATATTGGGTCACCCGGGGTCAAAAACTAGGTCACTAGGTCAAATCATAGAAAAACCTTGTGTAGTGACTAGAGGTCACAATTTTGGTCTAATCTTTATGAAACTTGGTCACAATGATCATCTCAACAAAATCTAGGCCAAGTTTGATAATAAGTCATCTGGGGTCAAAAACTAGGTCACTAGGTGAAATCATAGAAAAACCTTGTGTAGTCACTAGAGGTCACAATTTTGGTCTAATCTTTATGAAACTTGGTCACAATGATCATCTCAACAAAATCTAGGTCAAGTTTGATAATGGGTCATCTGGGGTCAAAAACTTGGTCACAAGGTCAAATCATAGAAAAACCTTGTGTAGTCACTAGAGGTCACAATTTTGGTCTAATCTTTATGAAACTTGGTCACAATGATCATCTCAACAAAATCTAGGTCAAGTTTGATAATGGGTCATCTGGGGTCAAAAACTAGGTCACAAGGTCAAATCATAAAAAAACTTGTGAAGTCACTAAAGGTCACAGTTTTGGTCTAATCTTTATGACACTTGGTCAAAATGATCATCTCAACAAAATCTAGGTCATGATCGATAAAAAACTAGGTCAAATCATAATAAAAACTTGTGTAGTCACTAAAGGTCAAAGTTTTGGTCTAATCTTTATGACACTTGGTCAAAATGATGATCTTAACATAATCTAGGTCAAGTTTGATATTGGGTCATCTGGGGTCAATAACTAGGTCACAGGGTCAAATCATAGAAAAACCTTGTGTAAACACTAGAGGTGACAATTTTTGTCTAATCTTTATGAAACTTGGTCAAAATGATCATCTTAACAAAATCTAGGTCAAGTTTGATATTGGGTCATCTGGGGTCAAAACCTAGGTCATTAGGTCAAATCATTGGCAAAACTTGGCTTAAACTTCAATATGCCATTTGGTCTGTGTGATGTAAATTGCAGCGTCGCTTTATAAGACTATATGAAAACCTTGTACATGCAATAGAGGCTACCCTTAAGGTGTCTGCGTGAACTACTAGGACAGGTGAGCGACCTATGGCCCTTTGGGCCCGCTTGTTTCATCTTTTTTAGCTTCACTATTCGTAAAGTAAGGGGAGCTATTGCAGTCACCCGAGCGTCGGCGTCGGTGTCGGCGGTGGCGTCGGCGTAACACGTTTGTTAAAGTTTAGGTACAGGTTTTTTAGCCTCTTATATTCTCTAAGTCCTTTGAGATATTGCTTTCATACTTTGCATACTTGTTTGCCATCATGACCCCAACCCATATGCAGGAGTAGGTAAGTCTATCAGGCATTTTGTTGAAATTATGCCCTTTTTTATACTTAGTGCAAACAGTGCAAATGTTAAAAGTTTAGGTACAGGTTTTTTAGCCTCTAATATCTTCATAGTGCATTGACATATTGCTTTAATACTTTGCATACTTGTTCACCATCATGACCCCCAACCCATACACAGGGGTAGGTAACTCTATCAAGCATTTTGGTGGAATTATGCCCCCTTTTTTCAACTTAGTGCAAATGTTAAAGTTTAGGTATAGGTTTTTTTACCTCAAATATTTTCAAAGTGCATTCACATATTGCTTTGAAAACTTGTTCTCCATCATGACCCCAACCCCTTAACAGGGGTGGGTAACTCTATTGACCATTTTGTTGAAATTATGCCCTCTTTTGGACTTGGAAATGCAAATGTTAAAGTTTAGGTACAGGTTTTTTAACCTCTAATATCTTCAAAGTGCATTGACATATTGCTTTGATACTTTGCATACTTGTTCTCCATCATGAACCCAATCCCTACACAGGGGTAGGTAACTCTATCAAGCATTTTGTTGAAATAATGCCCCCTGTTGGACTTTTTAACCCCTGATAACGGCAAAGTGAATTGATATATTGCTTTGATACTTTGCATACTTTTCACCATCATGACCCCAACCCCTACACAGGAGAAGATAACTACTTAGCATTTTGTTGAAATTATGCCCCCTTTTGGACTATGAAATGCTTATTTGTTTACCTTCATGACCAAGGGGACCTACACATGAGTAGGTAAAGGTCCTGCATAATTTGTCCAAATTATCCCCCCTTTTCGACTTAGAAGCCCCAACCTCTTCAAAGCAGAGGGTAATGCTGCTGTTATGAAGCATTTTGTTTTGAATATATAATAATTGTACTATCCTAGCATGGCACTGCGAATAGTGGAGGGCGCTGTTCGTGGAAAGCTCTTGTTAGCTCACCTGTCACAAAGTGACAGAGTGAGCTTTTGTGATCACTCTTCGTCCGTCCGTCAACAATTGGGTTGTGTCCTCTCTAGAGGTCACCATTTTGGCCTAATCTTTATGAAACTTGGTCACAATGATCATCTCAACAAAATCTAGGTCAAGTTCGATATTGGGTCATCTGAGGTCAAAAACTAGGTCTCTAGGTCTAGTTATAGAAAAACCTTGTGTAGTCACTAGAGGTCATATTTTTTATAAATCTTTAAGAAATTTGGTCACAATGATCATGTCAACAAAATCTAGGTAAAGTTCGATTTTGGGTCATCTAGGATCAAAAACAAGGTCACACTGTCAATTATAAAACTCACAATGTCAATTGACATTTTCCTGAGGGGTGTGGGTTCAAACCCCACTGGAACCATAATTTTTATTTTTTTATTTTTCTTAGTGTTTAGGTATTGTTTTGTCTTTATAGCATTTGTTTAAATTATAGGTCAAATCATAGAAAAACCTTGTGTAGTCACCAGAGGTTACAATTTCAACTTAATCTTTATGAAACTTTGTCACGATGATCATTTCAACAAAATCTAGGTCAAGTTCGATTTTGGGTCATCTGTGGTCAAAAACAAGGTCACAATGTCAATTTACATATTCCTGAGGGATGTGGGTTCAAACCCCACTGGAACCATAATTTTTTTTTTATTTTTTTTTTTTAAGTGTTTAGGTATTGTTTTGTCTTTCCAAAATATTTTGGTTAAATTATAGGTCAGATCATAGAAAAAACCTTTGTAATCACCAGAGGTCACAATTGTAATCACCAGAGGTCACAATTTCGACTTAATCTTTATGAAATTAGGTCCTAATGATCATCTCAGCACAATCTAGGTTAAGTTTGATATTAATTAAGTCATTTGGGGTCAAAAGCTAGGTCACATGGTCAAATCATAAAAAAACTTGCAATTGAGTCTGAATTTTCTTAAATTTTATTCAGAAAATGTGTAGGGTCACCATAGGGTGACAGGTGAGGGACCTAGGGCCCTTTGGGCACTCATGTTTCTTCATAACTTCAAAACCATATAAATAGATATTTAAATGAAACTTGCAAACATATTGCCAGTGGTAATAAGCATATCTGTAGCAAAGGGCAACAACCCTAGCTTTGATATTTTGACTAATGCCCCTTTTTCAGATTTAAAAATTTAACCTTCGGCCATAGTTCAAAAACTGTTCACGATATTCAAATGAACCTTGCTATACTTATTGGTATTGACTACAACTACTAGTATAAGTACATGTATGTGGAGCAAAAAACAATACACACATTTGTAGCAAAGGACCACAACTCTACCTAAATTTTGTGACTGCTTTAATTATACTATAGTTCATTACTTTTCTTTACCCTCCCCCTCTTCTGGCATGCTACGACAGGGTCCTACTCACAACTGTGATAATTCTAGTTTCAATGTTTAACTGCGAACAGAGGGGGTGAGAACGGAGGGGTCAAGGTCATTGTTGCTAAATATAGAAAATCAGTTTTGGCTCAATAACTTTGGTTAGGAATGAGATATTGAATTGAAACTTGCTGTATAGGTAGTTGGTATGAAATGGGCTGTTGAAGTCAAGGTCACTGTTACTAAAATTTGAAAACCTGTTTTCGCTCAATAACTTCAGTGAAAAAACTTTTTGTATAGGCAGCTTAAGATCTTCAGGGTTCATGGCCATTTTTTTCAAGCTCGCTTCACTTGCAAAATAACTTTATCAGTCAATATCATTAGGTATTGAAGGAATTTTGGCATACTGTTCAGATGCATGATGAATTGTATCGAGTGAAGAACAAGTTTTTGTATACAGCTCAGATAAGCAATGCATTTTTTCTGGCATAACTTTATCAGTGAATACAGAGACTACAGATATCTATAGTCTATGGTGAATAGTATCAAGAAGAAAACGCGTTTGTGGCATGCTGTTCAGATAAACAATGCATTTTTTCTGGCTGGGTTTGCTCTTGGAAGAAAATGATTGCTAAACACGATTTGTTGCGACAAATTATTAGTTTGACAGCATGTACGTAATGTCATATTATTGCGCTTGTAAATCCCACCCATTAATAATTCTTGTTATATGTGTTACCATGTTTTATGAATTTCCTAATATAATCTATACCTGCACTTTGTTATTATGTCCAAGGTTTATATGAGAACCATGTGTAGTGGTCAGTATGCAATAACCCATTCTGATTGGATTACAGTGGGTGGAGTTGGCGTCGGGTCAATTGCATTGCTGTTTTGTAGGATGCGAGTTTCAAGGACAAAAAGACGAGGTTGAAAGACATGAAACAACCTGTACCTACAGAGCATTACATAAATCAGCTGTTTGTACTCATGCTGTAGAACAAAAGGTTATGTATAGTGTGTTTTATTAGCTCACCTGTCACAAAGTGACAGAGTGAGCTTTTGTGATCACTCTTCGTCCCTCCATCCGTCAACAATTGGGTTGTGTCCTCTCTAGAGGTCACAATTTTGGCCTAATCTTTACGAAACTTGGTCACAATGAACATTTCAAAAAATCTAGGTCAAGTTCGATATTGGGTCATCTGAGGTCAAAAACTAGGTCACTAGGTCTAGTTATAGAAAAACCTTGTGTAGCCACTGGAGGTCATATTTTTTAGCTCACCTGTCACAAAGTGACAGAGTGAGCTATTGTGATCACTCTTCGTCCGTCGTCCGTCTGTCCGTCCGTCCGTCCGTCGTCCGTCCGTCAACGATTGGCTTGTGTAGACACTAGAGGTCACAATTTTAGCCTAATCTTTATGAAACTTGGTCACAATGATTATCTCAACAAAATCTAGGCCAAGGTCGATATTGGGTCATCTGGGGTCAAAAACTAGGTCACTAGGTCAAATCATAGAAAAACCTTGTGTAGTCACTAGAGGTCACAATTTTGACTTAATCTTTATGAAACTTTATCACAATGATCATCCTAACAAAATCTAGGTCAAGTTTGATATTGGGTCATCCGGGGTCAAAAACTAGGTCACAAGGTCAAATCATAGATAAACCTTGTGTAGTCACTAGAGGTCACAATTTTGGTCTAATCTTTATGAGACTTGGTCACAATGATCATCGCAATAAAATCTAGGTCAAGTTCGATAATGGGTCATCTGGGGTCAAAAACTAGGTCACAAGGTCAAATCATAGAAAAACCTTGTGTAGTCACTAGAGGTCACAATTTTGACCTAATCTTTATGAAACTTGGTCACAATGATCATCCTAACAAAATCTAGGTCAAGTTTGATATTGGGTCATCCGGGGTCAAAAACTAGGTCACAAGGTCAAATCATAGATAAACCTTGTGTAGTCACTAGAGGTCACACTTTTGGTCTAATCTTTATGAGACTTGGTCACAATGATCATCGCAATAAAATCTAGGTCAAGTTCGATAATGGGTCATCTGGGGTCAAAAACTAGGTCACAAGGTCAAATCATAGAAAAACCTTGTGTAGTCACTAGAGGTCACAATTTTGACCTAATCTTTATGAAACTTGGTCACAATGATCATCCCAACAAAATCTAGGTCAAGTTAGATATTGGGTCATCCGGGGTCAAAAACTAGGTCACAAGGTCAAATCATAGAAAAACCTTGTATAGTCACTAGAGGTCACAATTTTAGCCTAATCCTTATGAAACTTGGTCAGAGTGATCATCTCAACAAAATCTAGGTCAAGTGTGATATTGCGTCATATGGGGCCAAGAACTAGGTCACTAGGTCAAATCACAGGTCTCGCATGTACTGCTATAACAGGTGAGCGACCTAGGGCCCTTTGGGCCCTCTTGTTTATAAAACTTTAAGAAACTTGGTCACAATGATCATGTCAACAAAATCTAGGTCAAGTTCGATTTTGGTTCATCTGGGATCAAAAACAAGGTCACACTGTCAATTATAAAACTCACAATGTCAGTTGACATTTTCCTGAGGGCCGTGGGTTCAAACCCCACTGGAACCATAATTTTTTTTTTAAGTGTTTAGGTATTGTTTTGTCTTTATAGCATGTATTTGTACAGTTATATGGCGGAAAATATTTTTTCCAAAATATGTTGTTTAAATTATAGGTCAAATCATAGAAAAACCTTGTGTAGTCACCAGATGTAACAATTTCAACTTAATCTTTATGAAACTTTGTCACGATGATCATGTCATCAAAATCTAGGTCAAGTTCGATTTTTGGTCATCTTGGGTCAAAAACATGGTCACAATGTCAATTGACATATTCCTGAGTGTCATAGGTTCAAACCCCACTGGGAGCATGATCTTTTTTTTTTTTTTAAGTGTTTAGGTAATGTTTTGTCTTTAAAGTCTGTATTTGTACGTACATTTATATGGAGGCAAATATTTTTTCTAAAATATTTTGTTTAAATTATAGGTCAGATCATAGAAAAACCCTGTGTAATCACCAGAGGTCACAATTTCGACTTAATCTTTATGAAACTAGGTTCTAATGATCATCTCAGCACAATCTAGGTTAAGTTTGATATTAAGTCATCTGGGGTCAAAAGCTAGGTTACATGGTCAAATCATTCAAAAACTTGCAATAGAGGCTGAATTTTCTTAAATTTTATTCAGACAATGTGTAGAGTCACCATAGGGTTGTGCATGCACTAGTACGACAGGTGAGCGACCTAGGGCCCTTTGTGCCCTCTTGTATACTTTGTGATTGCTCTTCATTTGTCATCCAACATTGTTTCTGAACACACAATTAGAGGTCAGAATTTTTACCTTCATGAAACTTTGTGTCTTTCTTCTTCTTCTTCTGCGTACCATCTTTTACAGCCATTGATACCCTCAGTTTGGATGTGGTGATGAACTGCACGGTCTTCTGTAGGTTGCTGACATCTCCCCACATCTTGGTCTCTAAGGACCTGTCTGTGGACCAAACTTGATGTTGTGCTACCTCTAGGTTGGGGCAGATTTGCAGTATATGGAATGGTGTCTGCTCCTCTGTTCTGCACTGACATCCTGTCTCTCATATGTTCCTTTAGATTAAAGTGTCCAGTACAAAAACGGAAGGTGATAGTTTGAATATGCCTGTTCAATGTGTGTAGACTGTCTTCACTGCACAAATAGCCTTCGTTCATGGTCTTCAGTCTAATATGTTTCTGTTGTGCAGCAGTGTATTGGCTTCTACATGTGAGATTTGAGGTTAGGGTTGCCTTTTACACTGTGGGGAACCCACGTGACCAGATGCTAATGTTCGGAGCCAATTTTGTGCACAAAATAAACCGCCTGGATTCAGGTAACATTTTTGCATGTAACTTTCTTAATAATTGATCGATCTGGATGAAATATAGACGAGTGCCGTCTCCTTTCAAAAGCAAATCATCGACGCTCTTACCTAAGTGACAATATTGTGTACTTGTTATGCCCCCCATCTTTGATGAGGGGGAATATTGCTTTGCACATGTCTGTCGGTCGGTCTGTCGGTCGGTCGGTCGGTCTGTCTGTCGGTCGTATAAAATGGTTTCCGTTCAATAACTCAAGAATGCTTTGACCTAGGATCTTCAAACTTTACATGGATGTTGATCAGAAACAGTAGATGACCCCTATTGATTTTGATGTCAGTAGGTCAAAGGTCAAGGTCACTGTGATCTTTACCATTTCTGACTATTTGAATGGTTTCCGTTCAATAACTCATGAATGCTTTGACCTAGGATCTGCAAACTTTACATGGGGGTTGTTCAGCAACAGTAGATGATCCCTATAGATTTTGAGGTCAGTAGGTCAAAGGTCATGGTCACTGTGACCTTTACCATTTCTGGCTATTTAAATGGTTTCCGTTCAATAACTCAGCAACCCTTTGACCTAGGATCTTCAAATTTTACATTGAGATTGGTCAGCAACAGTAGATGACCCCTATTGATTTTGAGGTCAGTAGGTCAAAGTCACTGCGATCTTTACCATTTCTGACTATTGGGCTGCCATGGGGGCATACGTGTTTTACAAACATCTCTTGTTGTTACTTGGGCCTTAATTAATTACAGCTTCATTAAAAGTTACAATTTAATATCAATAATGTGGGTCGCAAAATTTAAGACCGACAAGCAAAATATTTCTGATAAATATGAGCAACAGGCAAAATGAGACGACATAAACAAAAATGCTACAGTTTGGAGCTGAAATGAAAATGCTACAGTCTGGAGCTATTTTCAGAAAATGCTACGGTTTGGAGCTAAGTTTCAAAGTATACCATATGTAGGAAAAGAAGCAGGGCTCTATGCAGTCTGATAAGTGTCACATGTTATATAGCGTATAATATGCTGTTATATCATGGTATGGGAATGAATGAGAAGGAATATAACTTGACAGCCGAACACATTTTAACATAACCATGTACACACAAAGACACATCTCCAAGCTTCGTAAACACAACCCGATGTTCATCAGAGCAAGTAGCACGGCATACAGCCAATCTTAGTTTGAACTTGTGTCAGCCAATGAAACAAAATTAATAGAACAACAAAACCCTGCGTCGACTCGTGATCAATACAGCTTTAAGCAAAAAACTATGATTTGGACAAAACGTTTTCTAACATCTCTGATCCAGAGTCGACTGTTAAACCATAGTTTTGCACAAAAGTGCCCAGTGCCAACACAGAGGGGTCCGATATGCATATACACCATGATGTACATGTTAAAGGTTATAAATATTTTCAGAAACATTGAATTGATTATAATTATATTTGAAATATGAAAATAAATATTTTACCAAGACAACTAGCACTGATCGTTTTAAACAGGCTGTGTGTGACCAATAGTATCACACGTTAAAGTTTGTGAATCATGTGACGTGAAACATGTACATACATGACTGTATGCTCCACCAAAAAGTATACTGAGTGCATTTAGAAACGCAACACTGAGTCTACTAACAACTTTAACTTCAAGCAAAAAGATCCTCATTTTTCAGAATGGTCGTTCCAAGTGAATATGCAAAATATCGATTAATGATGGATTGATTACTGTCCCATGAGGACCAACATGTCATCTCGCAATGTCTGAAGCAGTTGTGAACCTGTTTCGGAGGATGTTCACGCGGGGTTACTGGTCCTGTCCGGCAGTTTTTAAACGTGGATGACCTGAACAGGGACGGTCACGAAAGGTGTCAGTGTGCTAGTAGCGTGACTCAAGACGCAACGTTGCCGAACCATGACAATATAGGATATTTTCCCTTTTTTTTCCAAGATTTTTTTAACTCACTTTATGTTATGGGAAATTTTATTTTGAAAACAATAAGCTAAAGAAAAACAGGGGTCACCAAATTTGTTTTCTCAGAAAATGAGATTTTGCAACATCACTTTTCTATAAAAATGACTAAAATAATGAATTTTCAAATATTTATATTTTTTAATAAAAATCCCTATTTTTTCATCAGAATTTTTTTTTTAGTTCAGATGTAAAAAAACATACGAGGGGTGTCCAATATATACGAAGACTTTCCTTCTAACTTTTTAAATATTGATTCTAGAATAATGAAATTACCAGGCAATATAGATCTATCAATTATCTAACGTTTTAATTAATCAAATATATTGAGACGTCACAATGTTCTGGATGACGTCACTTATTGTAACCAAGGTGCAGCGCGCGCCGTCGAGCGTGATGGACAATAAATACTCACAGAGCAACGGCATTTCATTAAGATTTACGCATAACTTGGAAGATCCTTGCGATAGATTGAATGTGACATGACCATCATGTATCGGGATTCTTTGCACTCCAAATCAGTGATCTACACAGGATTTCGTTGTTTGTGTGATTGTAAGGACTCTGTCAAACTGACACCATGGTAAAATATGAAAAAAACGGCAGAATTAAGACAGATTTAGGGATACTCCTCCTTAATTTCTGAGAAATAAGAGGCATATTTCTGAACAATATGTTCCTGGCAAACTCTAAGATCAGTATATATTACAAAACAATAAATATTTCATTCCATTTGAAAGGAGTTCTTTAGAAATTGCGCCCTAAACTTGTTAGGTCGTGATTCCTTCTTCATCGGGATGATGCTACCGTGTAAAGCCAACCCCTTCTTTCAGAGTTTTAAGTCCAGTAACGCACAAGACAATTTCTATTCCGCCCTACATTCCAGAGTTGGCTATTCATGACTTATTTCTGTTTTAAAAGTAAATAAATCGTTTACAGTTGGTCAGATATGAGTCCAGAAAGGAGCTTGGTGCTGCTCAAACGGTGACGCTTGGAATGGCGTCACGTGACGGCCTGCGTCACGCACCCATAACATGAATAAAACTATGTTACAGGTGCATTCGGTCGGAGACATCCTACACCAAATAATGCTAATTTGCTTTTGAGCCTTGCTGACAAAACAAAATAGCTAGATGAAAAGTCCACGAATATATTGATCACCCCTCGTATTCAAATTTTGAATCTTTAATGACATTCACGAATTTTTGACAACATATGAATTTTCAAAATGTGCCCACAATTAAGGCTCGAAAATTAAAGAAAAGATACATTATTGACCAATAAAAAAGTCTGGTCCAATATTTTTTTTTGCAAATGATGTTGATGAAAGTGTGCTCCATCAGAATATTAAGAAAAAACATAGGTCACCGTGCTTCTTTTTGCGCTATTTAACCAGAATTGTCTCCCTTTTCAAAGGAAATGGAATGAAAATGACCCAAAATAGTACTCTAGAGGCCAATAAATAAATCTGGTCCAAGAATTGTTTTATTTTTCCAAATGATGTTGATGAAAGTGTACTTTTTTAGAATATTAAGAAGAAAAAAAATAGGCCACGGTGCTTCTTTGTACAAGCATCCCAATGGTGTGAATATGCACATGTTTGGGCAATCGTGGCATTTTTACTCCGAAAAACTGGATGTACTGAGCATAG
Source organism: Spisula solida (assembly GCA_947247005.1). NCBI lineage: Eukaryota > Metazoa > Mollusca > Bivalvia > Venerida > Mactridae > Spisula > Spisula solida. The sequence continues at coordinate 31,821,675 of OX365949.1, forward strand.
TTCAAACTCCAAGAAACGCGTTGTTAATGTGTGCCTCTACATTTGTCACCACATGACAAAATGGTGCGGAAGATGCCTACACGAATACATTTTATAAGGGCTGTCCAGCATTGACATGTGTGTGTCATTATTTTTGTGTTCCGCGAATCTGTTAAAAAATTGAATGTTCGTACTTGGTTGATGATCATAATAGTATTGATATTCAAAAAGGCATATAACACCTAGTCTTAGCTCTGAGCCGTAGCATTTTATGAAAATAGCTCCGGACTGTAGCATTTTCATTTCAGCTCCGACTTGTAGCATTTTTAGCTCACCCGCCACAAAGTGGCAAGGTGAGCTTTTGTGATTGTTTTTTGTCCATTGTCCGTTGTCCGTCGTCCTCTGTTAGACAATTCACCGTTAACACTCTAGCACTTTCAATTTTGCTTTGATCTTCATCAAACATGGTCAGTAGTTGTATCTCAATGAAATCTAGGTCAAGTTTGAAGTTGGGTCATTTGGGGTCAAAAACTAGGTCAAAAGGTCAAATAATATCAAAACCTTGCTAACACTCTGGTGGCCACATTCTTGCTTTGATCTTCACAAAACTTGGTCAGTAGATGTATCTCAATGAAATCAAGGGCAAGTTTGATGTTGGGTCAAAAACTAGGTCAAAAGGTCAAATAATAGGATAACCTTGTTAACACTCTGGTGGCCACATTTTTGCTTTAATCTTCATGAAGTTTGGTCAAAATGTTTATCTTGGTGACCTTAAGGTCAAGTTGGAAGTTGGGTCATGTGGGGTCAAAAACTAGGTCAAAAGGTCAAATAATAGGAAAACCTTGTTAACGCTCTGGCGGCCACATTTTTGCTTCAATTTTCATGAAACTTGGTTAAAATATTTATCTTGATGACCTTAAGGTCAAGTTGGAAGTTGGTTCATGTGGGGTCAAAAACTAGGGCAAGTTTGATGTTGGGTCAAAAACTAGGTCAAAAGGTCAAATAATAGGAAAACCTTGTTAACACTCTGGTGGCCACATTTGTGCTTTGATCTTCATCAAACTTGGTCAGTAGTTGTATCTCAATGAAATCTAGGTCAAGGTTGAAGTTGGGTCATGTGGGGTCAAAAACTAGGTCAAAAGGTCAAATAATAGAAAAACCTAATTAACACTCTTGAGGCCATATGTTTGCTTTAATCTTGATCAACTTTGGTCTAAATGTCTATCTTGATGAACTTAAGGTCACGTTTGAAGTTGTGTCATGTTGGTAAAGAACTAGGTCAATATGTCAAATAATAGCAAAACCTTTTTAACACTCTGGAGGCCTCAGTTTTGCTTTAACCTTCATCAAGTTTAGTCAATATGTTTATCTTGATGACCTTAAGGTCAAGTTCAAAATTTGGCCATGTTTAGCAGGTGAGCGCCCCAGAATCTATGATCCTCAAGTTGTTTATGTCGTCTCATTTTGCCTGATGCTCATATTTATCAGAAATATTTTGCTCGTCGGTCTTAAATTTTGCGACCCACATTATCGATATTAAATGGTAACTTTTAATGAAGCTGTAATTTATTAAGGACATGTTTTAGTGAATTGCTCCAAACAGTAGCATAGCTTATTGCAGTTTACGAAATGCGCCGTTGCCCAAATATCAAAAAGTACACAATATTGTCACTTAGGTAAGAGCGTCGATGATGTGCTTTTGAAAGGAGACGGCGCTCGTCTATATTTCATCCAGATCGATCAATTATTAAGAAAGTTACAAGCAAAAATGTTACCTGAATCGAGGTGGTTTGTTGACAAAATTGGCTCCGAACATCAGCATCTGGTCACGTGGGTTCCCCACAGTGTTTTTAGCTCCACTATTTGTAGAATAAGGGGAGCTTTTGCAGTCACTCCAGCGTCAGCATCGGAATCAGCGTAATGCTTATGTTTACAGTTAAGTTTAGGTACAAGTTTTTTAACCAAGTATTTTCAAAGTCATTTGAGATATTGCTTTCATACTTTGCGTATGTGTTCTCCGACATGACACCAACTCATATGCTGGAGAAGATAACTCTATTTTGAAGAAATTATGCCCCCTTTTTAGCTCACCTGTCACAAAGTGACAGAGTAAGCTTTTGTGATCACTCTTCGTCCGTCGTCCGTCGTCAGTCCGTCCGTCTGTCCGTCCGTCCGTCCGTCCGTCCGTCAACAATTTGTTTGTGTAGACACTAGAGGTCACAATTTTGACTTAATCTTAATCTATTACCAACATGGTTGTTGAAGGATTGCCTAAAGGAACTTCTACCAATATAAACAAGAATATTCAATGCATTACTTGAAAATGCTTATGTACCAATGGCTTTCAAAAGCTCAAGAATAAGACCACTGCTTAAGAAGCCAAGCCTTGATCAAAATGTACTGAAAAATAATAGACCTGTGTCAAACTTACCTTTCATCTCTAAAGTTCTTGATAAGGTAGTGGATGCGCAACTAGAAGAGCATTTTACACTGAATTATCACCACGAAGAACATCAATCAGCATATAGAAAATTCCACTCAACTGAAACTGCTCTTCTTCGTGTTAAAAATGACATCCTTTGTTCTCTAGACCAGAATAAAGCTACAGTCCTGGTAATGCTTGATTTATCAGGAGCATTTGGCACCATTGATCACACTTCTCTCCTAGGCAGACTTGAAAATCATTTTGGTATAATAGGAAAGCCATTAGAGTGGATGAAATCCTATCTGTGTGAGCGTTACCAGACTGTTTGTATAGATAGTGAACTTTGAAAACCAGTACTGATGAACTATAGTGTACCTCAGGGTTCTGTGCTTGGTCTACATTATGTTCACAAAACCAGTGGGTGCAATCTGCAGAAAGCATCAACTGCAACATCATTTTTACGCTGACAATCACAATTGTATATGGCATTCAACCAAAATATTGTGTCTCGTTTGATGAAACACTGCAACAAATCGAAGCTTGTCTGAAGGATATCTTGCACTGGATGAAAGAAAATTTGCTGAAACTAAACCCTGACTAAACAGAGGTGATCCTGTTTGTACCGAAACGAATACCAGTACAGCTGAGAATCTCACAGTGAAAGTTGGTACGCTGTGATCAGACCAACGTCAATGGTGAGAAACCTTGGTGCCATCTTGGATTCACATTTGGACATGGATACACATGTAAACTCTGTCTCAAGGTTGTGTTTGATGCAGATTAAAAAAAAAGGTCAAATCAGACAATATTTAATGTTGATGCAACGAAATCCCTTATTAATTCTTTAGTTACATCAAGACTGGATTACTGCAATTTGTTACTGTGCGCTCCTTGAAAATCATTTTGAACAAACTACAAAAAATTCAAAATACAGCTGCCTGCCTCATCACAAGGACTGCATTACATTCACATCACCCCTGTGCTGAAGGATCTTTACTGGCTACCTGTACAATACAGAGTGGAGTATAAGGTCTTGACTCATGTTTTCAAAGAACTACATCGAAAATCCCCTGGCAACATCAGAAATATGTTGGAAGTATATACTCCACAAAGACAGTTTAAGTCTCAAAATGACTCTTTTCTTCGAGTTGTGCCGAGGATGAGGACTGTTACTAACAGGGACTGATGTTTCACAGCTGCAGCACCAAAGCTTTAGAATCACTGCCAACAACACTCAGAGACCATCATTCAAGAAAGCGCTGAAAACGCACTATTTTACAAAAGCTTATTCATGCTGATTATGTGTTAAGTTTTTTTCTGCTTGAAGAAAGTACTTTGTATTAGAACTTCCCCAAGAGGAGCGGCAGCAGGCCCGTTTGTATGTGGACATGATCAGTGCTGCCCACTAACTTGATTTCCTTGTTATTGGCACAATGACCCATGTGTTCCTTGGGTTATAAGGTCCCCTGCCTACTGGGTTGAGTAGAGGCCCCCCCGCCTACTAAGTTTGTAGGGCCCGCCTACTGGGTAAAGTAGAGCCCCGCCTACTGGGTTTGTAGGACCTCCGCCAACTTGGTAAAGTAGAGCCCCGCCTACTGGGTTTGTAGGGCCCGCCTACTGGGTAAAGTAGAGCCCCCCCTACTGGGTTTGTAGGGCCCAAGCCAACTGGATAAAGTAGAGCCCCTCGCCTATTGGGTTTAGTCGGGGCCTCCGCCTACTGGGTTATATAGGGCCCTGCCTACTGGGTTAAGTAAGGCCCCCCCCCGCCTACTGGGTTAAGTAGGGCACCCCTACTGGGTTAAGTAGTATTTTACCTGTTTGCATAATTAAATGTGTCGTAGATATGTCTTATATGTGATTTATAAATTTGTCCCTAGTTGTGTAATTTATGTACAAGTATATTGTTTTAACCATGTCTTAGTCCTGATTGTACAGCACTAATATGAACATGTATGTGTATACATGAGAAAAGTGCTATATAAATATGGTATAATAATAATTCTTAGTACTTTTGGGCACTTTTTGTACACTTTGTATGGTATACCACTTGGACATGAGGCTGAGCAGGACTGTGCCTTCCTTACCATGTCAATAACTTCTATCCAGGCTGAAGGGGTATTCCTAACATTTCTTATCTTTGTGGATCAGAGTGTGTATAACGACTTTATTTATTGTAGATTACATATTTGACAACATTATCAATTTTCAACATAGTCCACTAGAATGAAAATAGGCAACAGACAAAATAATAACAATAAAAATGAAAGCGCAATTATATAAAAGACAACGTGCGTAATAAACAACAAATAGTAAACTTCAGTTATAAATGGCATTGGTGAGAAAATGCTTTCCTCTTGGGGAACTGGTCTATCATGTAGAACTACATTGCTTTCCTCTTGGGGAACTGGTCTATCATGTAGAACTACATTGTATTCCTCTCTGGGAACTGGTCTATCATGTAGAACTTCATTGCTTTCCTCTTGTGGAACTGGCTTATCCTGTAGTACTACATTGCTTTCCTCTTGGGGAACTGGCTTATCAGGTAGTACTAAATGCTTTCCTCTTGGGGTCTATCATGTAGAACTACATTGCTTTCCTCTTGGGGAACTGGTCTATCATGTGTACTACATTGCTTGCCTCTTGGGGAACTGGCTTATCCTGTAGTATTACATTGCTTTCCTCTTGTGAAACTGGTCTATCATGTTGAACTACATTGTATTCCTCTCTGGGAACTGGTCTATCATTTAGAACTTCATTGCTTTCCTCTTGGGGAACTGGCTTATCCTGTAGTACTACATTGCTTTCCTCTTGGGGAACTGGCTTATCAGGTAGTACTAAATGCTTTCCTCTTGTGGTTTATCATGTAGAACTACATTGCTTTCCTCTTGGGGAACTGGTCTATCATGTGTACTACATTGCTTGCCTCTTGGGGAACTGGCTTATCCTGTAGTATTACATTGCTTTCCTCTTGTGAAACTGGTCTATCATGTTGAACTACATTGCTTTCCGCTCGGGGAACTGGTCTATCATGTAGAACTACATTGCTTTCCTCTTGGGGAACTGGCTTATCCTGTAGTACTACATGCTTTTCTCTTGGGGAACTGGTCTATCATGTAGTACTACATAGTTTCCTCTTGGGGAACTGGTCTATCATGTAGAACTACATTGCTTTCCTCTTGGGAAACTGGTCTATCATGTAGAACTACATTGCTTTCCTCTTGGGGAACTGGTTTATCATGTTGAACTACATTGTTTTCCTCTTGGGGAACTGGTCTATCATGTAAAACTACATTGCTTTCCTCTTGTGGAACTGGCTTATCCTGTAGTACTACATTGCTTTCCTCTTGGGGAACTGGCTTATCCTGTAGTACTAAATGCTTTCCTCTTGGGGAACTGGTCTATCATGTAGAACTACATTGTTTTCCTCTTGGGGAACTGGTTTATCATGTTGAACTACATTGTTTTCCTCTTGGGGAACTGGTCTATCATGTAGAACTACATTGTTTTCCTCTTGGGGAACTGGTCTATCATGTAGAACTACATTGATTTCCTCTTGGGGAACTGGTCTATCATATAGAACTACATTGTTTTCCTCTTGGGGAACTGGTCTATCATGTAGAACTACATTGCTTTCCTCTTGTGGAACTGGTCTATCATGTAGAACTACATTGCTTTCCTCTTGGGGAACTGGTCTATCATATAGAACTACATTGTTTTCCTCTTGGGGAACTGGTCTATCATGTAGAACTACATTGATTTCCTCTTGGGGAACTGGTCTATCATATAGAACTACATTGTTTTCCTCTTGGGGAACTGGTCTATCATGTAGAACTACATTGTTTTCCTCTTGGGGAACTGGTCTATCATGTAGAACTACATTGATTTCCTCTTGGGGAACTGGCTTATCCTGTAATACTTCATTGCTTACCTCTTGGGGAACTGGTCTATCATGTAGAACTACATTGCTTTCCTCTTTGGGAACTTGTCTATCATGTAGAACTACATTGCTTTCCTCTTGGGGAACTTGCTTATCCTGTAGTACTAAATGCTTTCCTCTTGGGGAACTGGTCTATCATATAGAACTACATTGCTTTCCTCCTGGGGAACTGGTCTATCATGTAGTACTACATTGCTTTCCTCTTTGGGAACTGGCTTATCCTGTAGTACTACATTGCTTTCCTCTTGGGGAACTGGCTTATTATGTAGTACTACATTGCTTTCCTTTTGGGGAACTGGTCTATCATGTAGAACTACATTGTTTTCCTCTTGGGGAACTGGTCTATCATATAGAACTACATTGTTTTCCTCTTGGGGAACTGGTCTATCATGTAGTACTACATTGCTTTCCTCTTGGTGTACTGGTCTATCATGTAGAACTACATTGCTTTCTTCTTGGGGAACTAACTTATCCTGTAGTACTACATTGCTTTCTACTTGGGGAACTGGTCTATCCTGTAAAGCTATATTAATTTCCTCTTGGGGTACTGGCTTATTCTGATGCACTTCATTACATTCCACGTGGGGAACTGGTTTTCCTTAGGTAGTACAGACTGGTGGTTAAAGGTTGGTGATTCTCTCCTTAAATCCTGGCTGGCAGTTGTTACATCTCCTTCACTCAGGTCTGTGACCCTCTTTTGTTCCACCTCCACTCTCCCCAAAGACTCATCTATGGGCTGTTTTTCCACTGTTGAAGGGTGACTCCCTGTCCAAGAGAGTACATGCGCTGAGAGACCTCTTGTGCTGTGGTTGAAAACCTAAATAGATGTCTCCTATGTCTCACCAGACAATCCTGTGCTTTTGTTGGTCCTGTGAATGTAAACCCAACATCATTGAAGGGTTTAAAAAATTTAAGGGACTCAGTTATACCGTAGTCCAGATTTAACACATGCTTGCGTATATAGCCATTATGCACTGTTGAGCAATTTAGGGTCAATTTGGAGTATATCTTGCTTAGGACATATCTTGTATCTTGAGACTAATCTATTGGGTATTGTAGTGAAGGTTTAAACAAGTTTATCACAATATATGAAGTTATGCTCCTGTGCCATGTTTTACCAGATTCTTCAAAAAGTTTGCTATGTTTTCATTGAATTTCTTGTTCAAAATTGGTCTTATATTAAATGTGATATTAACTTAGAAGTACTGTATGTATAGTGAGGTATTTAAAATATATTTCTTCGTTCTTCTCTACTAAGATTCATAATCAGATATTTATTTTACAGACTATGGTATTGGAACAGAATAACAAAGCTTTACAAAAGCAGGTGACATCACTAAACATGCGAGTCGGCCAGTTAGAGGAAGATAATACATCTTTACAAGGTCAACTTACAGAATGCTTGAAGTAATTTGATTGAGATTTGTTAATGTATACACATTGTAAGATTGTCACCAGATGAACACTTGGAATTTATTTTAAAATATTTAAATTTAACAGTGTTCCAACAGACCCGGTTAAAAGTAGGGAAATCAAAACAAATGAAGAACACTTACAGATAAATGCTGTTGTGAAATGTTTTGAATTTAGGTGTCTGCGTCACACATGATTTAAATGCAAAGCATTAACTTTGTTTATATTTCAATATTCAATGCTTAATTATGGAATTGAAACTTTACACTATTTTCCCAGCCATGTAACCAAGTTTGATAACTCTTGGTTGAATTAAATTCAAGTTATGGTCATTTTTAGCTCACCTGTCACAAAGTGACAGAGTGAGCTTTTGTGATCACTCTTCGTCCGTCGTCCGTCGTCCGTCGTCAGTCCGTCCGTCAACAATTTGCTTGTGTAGACACTAGAGGTCACAATTTTGACTTAATCTTTATGAAACTTGGTCACAATGATCATCTCAACAAAATCTAGGTCAAGTTCGATATTGGGTCATTCGGGGTCAAAAACTAGGTCACAAGGTCAAATCATAGAAAAACCTTGTGTAGTCACTAGAGGTCACAATTTTGACCTAATCTTTATAAAACCTGGTCACAATGATTATCACAACAAAATCTAGGTCAAGTTCGATATTGGGTCATCCGGGGTCAAAAACTAGGTCACAAGGTCAAATCATCAAAAAACCTTGTGTAGACACTAGAGGTCACAATTTTGACTTAATCTTTATGAAACTTGGTCACAATGATCATCTCAACAAAATCTAGGTCAAGTTCGATATTGGGTCATCCGGGGTCAAAAACAAGGTCACAAGGTCAAATCATAGAAAAACCTTGTGTAGTCACTAGAGGTCACAATTTTGACCTAATCTTCATGAAACTTGGTCACAATGATCATCACAATAAAATCTAGGTCAAGTTCGATATTGGGTCATCCGGGGTCAAAAACTAGGTCACAATGTTAAATCATAAAAAAACCTTGTGTAGACACTAGAGGTCACAATTTTGACTAATCTTTATGAAACTTGGTCACAATGATCATCTCAACAAAATCTAGGTCAAGTTCGATATTGGGTCATCCGGGGTCAAAAACAAGGTCACAAGGTCAAATCATAGAAAAACCTTGTGTAGTCACTAGAGGTCACAATTTTGACCTAATCTTCATGAAACTTGGTCACAATGATCATCACAATAAAATCTAGGTCAAGTTCGATATTGGGTCATCCGGGGTCAAAAACTAGGTCACAATGTTAAATCATAAAAAAACCTTGTGTAGACACTAGAGGTCACAATTTTGACTTAATCTTTATGAAACTTGGTCACAATGATCATCTCAAGAAAATCTAGGTCAAGTTCGATATTGGGTCATTCGGGGTCAAAAACTAGGTCACAAGGTCAAATCATAGAAAAACCTTGTGTAGTCACTAGAGGTCACAATTTTGACCTAATCTTTATAAAACCTGGTCACAATGATTATCACAACAAAATCTAGGTCAAGTTCGATATTGGGTCATCCGGGGTCAAAAACTAGGTCACAAGGTCAAATCATAGAAAAACCTTGTGTAGACACTTGAGGTCACAATTTTGACTTAATCTTTATGAAACTTGGTCACAATGATCATCACAACCAAATCTAGGTCAAGTTCGATATTGGGTCATACGGGGTCAAAAACTAGGTCACAAGGTCAAATCATAGAAAAACCTTGTGTAGTCACTATAGGTCACAATTTTGACCTAATCTTTATGAAACTTGGTCACAATGATCATCACAACAAAATCTAGGTCAAGTGAGATATTGCGTCATATGGGGCCAAGAACTAGGTCACTAGGTCAAATCACAGGTCTTGCATGTACTGCTATAACAGGTGAGCGACCTAGGGCCCTTTGGGCCCTCTTGTTTACTTAAATTTAGTTAAAGTTTTGCGTGCAAGTTAGTAATTAAAAGCCCATTTCCTTGTATTCAGGTTAGTATAATTAGTATGAATATTAAAAGTGAAGTACGAGGGGGGCTTTTTAAGTCCTAGGAAAAGTTTCATAAATGTTTTAGCTCACCTGTCACAAGTGACAGAGTGAGCTTTTGTGATCAAACTTCGTCCGTCTTCCGTCTGTCTGTCGTCTGCCACAATTTGCTTGTGTAGACACTAGAGGTCACAGTTTTAGCCTTATCATAATGAAACTTAACAAAACCTAGGCCAAGTTTGATATTGGGTCATCCTGAGTAAAAAACTAGGACACTAGTTAAAATCCTTGAACCTTGTGTATTCACTAGAGGTCACAATTTTGGCCTAATCTTTATGAAACTTCGTCCCAATGATCATCTTAACAAAATCTAGGTCAAGTTCGATATTGGGTCATCCGAGAAAAAAAGTAAGTCACAAAATCACGTTATAGATAAACCTTGCGTAGTCACTAGAGGTCACAATTTTTACCTAATCTTTATGAAACTGTGTCACAATGATCATCTCAATAAAATCTAGGTTAAGTTTGATATTGTGTCATCTTGGGTGAAAAACTATGTCACAAGGTCAAATCATAGAAAAACCTTGTGTAGTCAATAGAGGTCACAATTTTTACCTAATCTTTATGAAATTCAGTCACAATGATCATCTCAACAAAATCTAGGTGAAGTTTGATATTGGGTCGTCTGGGGTAAAAAACTAGGTCATTTGGTCAAATCATGGACAAAACTTGGCTTAAACTTAATTAAGAGTAATTGGTGAAAGTTACATAGTCGTTGGTTAAGACCTTATGAAAACCTTGTACATGCAATAGACGCTACAGTTACTTGAGTCTTGGAAGTTGTAAAATGGTTTTAAATGAGGTCACCATTAAAAGGCCTGCATGAACTACTATGACAGGTGAGCGACCTAGGGACCTTTGGGCCCTCTTGTTGTTGTTTGCAAATACTCAATGATATTTTGCAAGTCATAGAAAAACCTTGTGTAGTCACTAGAGGTCACAATTTTTACCTAATTTTTATGAAACTGTGTCACAATGATCAACTCAACAAAATCTAGGTCAAGTTCGATATTGGGTCATTCGGGGTCAAAAACTAGGTCACAAGGTCAAATCATAGAAAAACCTTGTGTAGTCACTAGAGGTCACAATTTTGACCTAATCTTTATAAAACCTGGTCACAATGATTATCACAACAAAATCTAGGTCAAGTTCGATATTGGGTCATCCGGGGTCAAAAACTAGGTCACAAGGTCAAATCATAGAAAAACCTTGTGTAGACACTTGAGGTCACAATTTTGACTTAATCTTTATGAAACTTGGTCACAATGATCATCACAACCAAATCTAGGTCAAGTTCGATATTGGGTCATACGGGGTCAAAAACTAGGTCACAAGGTCAAATCATAGAAAAACCTTGTGTAGTCACTATAGGTCACAATTTTGACCTAATCTTTATGAAACTTGGTCACAATGATCATCACAACAAAATCTAGGTCAAGTGAGATATTGCGTCATATGGGGCCAAGAACTAGGTCACTAGGTCAAATCACAGGTCTTGCATGTACTGCTATAACAGGTGAGCGACCTAGGGCCCTTTGGGCCCTCTTGTTTACTTAAATTTAGTTAAAGTTTTGCGTGCAAGTTAGTAATTAAAAGCCCATTTCCTTGTATTCAGGTTAGTATAATTAGTATGAATATTAAAAGTGAAGTACGAGGGGGGCTTTTTAAGTCCTAGGAAAAGTTTCATAAATGTTTTAGCTCACCTGTCACAAGTGACAGAGTGAGCTTTTGTGATCAAACTTCGTCCGTCTTCCGTCTGTCTGTCGTCTGCCACAATTTGCTTGTGTAGACACTAGAGGTCACAGTTTTAGCCTTATCATAATGAAACTTAACAAAATCTAGGCCAAGTTTGATATTGGGTCATCCTGAGTAAAAAACTAGGACACTAGTTAAAATCCTTGAACCTTGTGTATTCACTAGAGGTCACAATTTTGGCCTAATCTTTATGAAACTTCGTCCCAATGATCATCTTAACAAAATCTAGGTCAAGTTCGATATTGGGTCATCCGAGAAAAAAAGTAAGTCACAAAATCACGTTATAGATAAACCTTGCGTAGTCACTAGAGGTCACAATTTTTACCTAATCTTTATGAAACTGTGTCACAATGATCATCTCAATAAAATCTAGGTTAAGTTTGATATTGTGTCATCTTGGGTGAAAAACTATGTCACAAGGTCAAATCATAGAAAAACCTTGTGTAGTCAATAGAGGTCACAATTTTTACCTAATCTTTATGAAACTCAGTCACAATGATCATCTCAACAAAATCTAGGTGAAGTTTGATATTGGGTCGTCTGGGGTAAAAAACTAGGTCATTTGGTCAAATCATGGACAAAACTTGGCTTAAACTTAATTAAGAGTAATTGGTGAAAGTTACATAGTCGTTGGTTAAGACCTTATGAAAACCTTGTACATGCAATAGACGCTACAGTTACTTGAGTCTTGGAAGTTGTAAAATGGTTTTAAATGAGGTCACCATTAAAAGGCCTGCATGAACTACTATGACAGGTGAGCGACCTAGGGACCTTTGGGCCCTCTTGTTGTTGTTTGCAAATACTCAATGATATTTTGCAAGTCATAGAAAAACCTTGTGTAGTCACTAGAGGTCACAATTTTTACCTAATTTTTATGAAACTGTGTCACAATGATCAACTCAACAAAATCTAGGTCAAGTTCGATATTGGGTCATTTGGGATCAAAAACAAGGTCACAAGTTGAAATCATAGAAAAACTTTGTGTAGTCACTAGAAGTTTCAATTTTAATTTAATCTTCATGAAAGTTGGTCACATTGATCATCTAAAATAAATCTAGGTGAAGTTCGATATTGGGTCCTCCAAAAACTAGGTCACAAGATAAAATCATGGAAAAACCTTGTGTAGTCACTAGAGGTCACAATTAAATTTAATCTGTATGAAACTTAGTCACAATGATCATCTCAATAAAATCTAGGTCAAGTTCAATATTGGGTCATCTGGTGTCCAAAACTATGTCACATCGTAGAATCATAAAAAAAACCTTGCAAATGAGGCTGATTTTACCTGATTCTTTGGCTACCATAGAGGTGTGCATGCACTTCTACGACAGGTGAGCGACCTAGGGTCCCTTGTTCATTCTTAATTCAAGTCCATGCTATAACTCATACAGTATTGGATATATCAATTTGAAACTTCATAGTTAAATAAATCTTATTATGTTTTAATGCTGTGCCTAAGAACCATAACTCTCTTTCGCATAGTTTTAAAGCATTTATTCTGAGACATACACCCCACGGGGAGCATCACCCGTCTCTGACTCGTGTTGTTACATTTTGCAGCATTTTAAAAGATATGCAGCAGAAGTATGATGGTCTTGTATCTTCAATGGAACAACTTTTGACAGTGAAAAATCGTAGATCATTTGGATCACCCAGTAACCATGGTGACAACCGTCCTAGATCTTCCTCATCTTCATCTAGTAAGCCAAATTATAAAATCCTTATTCCTTGTACAAGTCTATTCTCAGATCCCCGAGTGACCCCTTTGCACTTTCTGTAATGTTTATTTCATGTTGACCTAACATATCTACCATTACTCCACACAAAACATGGGACTGTATCTGTCAGATCCTTGTGTATCAGTATGATATTATAACATTGTCAGTCATTACATACTTATTGTCATATGATAGACATGGAGATGGTGTAACACTGGAGATGAATATAGGGTGTATGTGGAGCTAATAGTGTAACACTGGAGATGAATATAGGGTGTATGTGGAGCAAATGGTGTAATACTGGAGATGAATATAGGGTGTATGTGGAGCTAATTGTGTAATACTGGAGATGAATATAGGTTGTATGTGGAGCAAATGGTGTAATACTGGAGATGAATATATAGTGTATGTGGAGCAAATGGTGTAATACTGGAGATGAATATATAGTGTATGTGGAGCTACTGGTGTAATACTGGAGATGAATATAGGGTGTATGTGGAGCAAATGGTTTAATACTGGAGATGAATATAGGGTGTATGTGGAGCAAATGGTGTAATACTGGAGATGAATATAGGTTGTATGTGGAGCAAATGGTGTAATACTGGAGATGAATATAGGGTGTATGTGGAGCAAATGGTGTAATACTGGAGATGAATATAGGGTGTATGTGGAGCAAATGGTGTAATACTGGAGATGAATATAGGTGTATGTGGAGCAAATGGTGTAATACTGGAGATGAATATAGGGTGTATGTGGAGCTACTGGTGTAATACTGGAGATGAATATAGGGTGTATGTAGAGCAAATGGTGTAATACTGGAGATGAATATAGGGTGTATGTGGAGCTACTGGTGTAATACTGGAGATGAATATATAGTGTATGTGGAGCAAATGGTGTAATACTGGAGATGAATATAGGGTGTATGTGGAGCAAATGGTGTAATACTGGAGATGAATATATAGTGTATGTGGAGCAAATGGTGTAATACTGGAGATGAATATAGGGTGTATGTGGAGCTACTGGTGTAATACTGGAGATGAATATAGGGTGTATGTGGAGCTACTGGTGTAATACTGGAGATGAATATAGGGTGTATGTGGAGCAAATGGTGTAATACTGGAGATGAATATAGGGTGTATGTGGAGCTACTGGTGTAATACTGGAGATGAATATATAGTGTATGTGGAGCAAATGGTGTAATACTGGAGATGAATATAGGGTGTATGTGGAGCAAATGGTGTAATACTGGAGATGAATATAGGTTGTCTGTGGAGCAAATACTTGTACGGAGATAAGGTGGTCAAATAGAGTAAATTAAGGGTTGATATTAATGTACTCTGTTATTATAGACAATGTTTGTTGTCATGCTATGTGTGGAAATCTCTATAACTTAATATATTGGCATGTAAACAACTGATCAGGACTTCTCTAACTTGAGATATGGGCATGTAAACAACTGATTAGGATTTCTCTATAACTTAACATAATGGCATGTAAACAACTGATTAGGATTTCTCTATAACTTAACATAATGGCATGTAAACAACTGATTAGGATTTCTCTATAACTTAACATAATGGCATGTAAACAACTGATTAGGATTTCTCTATAACTTGAGATAAAGACATGTTAACAACTTCATTGCCATTCCATATTATTTAAAATGATGATTTTTAGCTTCACTATTCGTAGAATAAGGGGAGCTATTGCAGTCACCCGAGCGTCGGGGTTGGCGTAACACTTTTGTTAAAGTTTAGGTACAGGTTTTTTAACCTCTTATATTCTCTAAGTCCTTTGAGATATTGCTTTCATACTTTGCATACTTGTTTGCCACCATGACCCCAACCCATATGCAGGAGTAGGTAACTCTATCAGGCATTTTGTTGAAATTATGCCCCTTTTTCTACTTAGTGCAAATGTTAAAGTTTAGGTACAGGTTTTTTAACCTCTAATATCTTCATAGTGCATGGACATATTGCTTTGATACTTTGCATACTTGTTCACCATCATGACCCCAACCCATACACAGGGGTAGGTAACTCTATTAAGCATTTTGGTGAAATTATGCCCCCTTTTTTCAACTTAGTGCAAATGTTAAAGTTTAGGTACAGGTTTTTTCACCTCTAATATTTTCAAAGTGTATTCACATATTGCTATGGATACTTGTTCTCCATTATGACCCTAACCTCTGCACAGGGATGGGTAACTCTATCAAGCATTTTGTTGAAATTATGCCCCCATTTGGACTTTAGGTACAGGTTTTTTAACCTCTAATATGTTCAAAGTGCATTGATATGTTGCTTTGATACTTTGCATACTTGTTCACCATCATGACCCCAACCCCTACACAGGAGAAGATAATATTTAGCATTTTGTTGAAATTATGCCCCCTTTTGGACTAAGAAATGCTTATTTGTTTACCTTCATGACCAAGAGGACCTACACATGAGTAGGTAATGGTCCTGCATAATTTTTCCAAATTATCCCCCTTTTTCGACTGAGATTAGCCCCAACCTCTTCACAGCAGAGGGTAATGCTGCTGTTATGAAGCATTTTGTTTTGAATATATAATGATTGTACTATCCCAGCATGGCGCTGTGAATAGTGGAGCGCGCTGTTCGTGGACAGCTCTTGTTTTCTGAATCAGATCGGATTATACTTTTATTATTGAAGCAAGAGTTGTTATGTTTGGCCTTAGTAGACTTTTATTCATTCTGTCATGCAATTTAAAAAAACCAAAAACTTTCAAATGCTTCATCGTATTTTCACTTTGGATACTCCATGTCCATAAACTGAAAATGTTACTGTTACTGTATCTTTATTTCAGGCTCATTTAGGAAATCATTCTCAGGGAGTCCTCCTGCTTCAACTAGAGTTGAGAGATGGCAGATGCCCTTCAGCTTTAAATGTTTGGGGACTCTCAGGTTTGTTTAAAATAAGTTCATGTAAATATTAACACTTCAAAATGGACTTTAACCATTATTTAAGTCAAAACTGACACTTGCAGTTAAGATATGTGTTCAATTTTTTGTGTTGACTGAAGAGGCTACATATAGGGGTTACTTTTGTCGTCGGCAGTGGCAGCCGAATTTGCTTGTCCGGAGCATAACTTTGTCCCCTTAAGTTCAAATGACTCAAGATTTGGTAAGTGCAGTGCGCAAAAACCATAACTCTACCTTGCATAGTTTTTGAATTATTTCCCTTTGATTTATTTTATTAGAGCATTTCTTGTCCGGAGCGTAACTTTGTCACCTTAAGTTTAAATCACTCAAGATTTGGTATGTATGATTCTTGTAAAGAGCCAAAATGCAGTGCACAAAATCCATAACTCTACCTTGCATCCTTTTTGTCGAGCCCGCTTGCAGTGAGCGAGACTTAGTCGCCACTTTTGGTGTGTGTATGTGCGTGCGTGCTTGCGTGCGTCCGATTTTGTCTGGACCATAACTTTGTTATGCTTGGACCAATCTTGCTTATATTTGGCATGAATGTTCACCTCCATGAGGAGGAGTGTCATGCTCAACCCAAAGGTTCCTATCTCAAAGGTCAAGGTCACAGTTGGAGGTCAAAGGTCAAATTGAAGCTTGTTGGGACCATAACTTTGTCATACATTGACCAATCTTTCTATATTTGGCATGAATGTTAACCTCCATGAGGCGTAGTGTCCTGCCCAACCCCTGGTTCCTATCTTAAAGATCAAGGTCACAGTTGGAGGTCAAAGATCAAGTTGAAGTTTGCCCAGACCATAACTTTGTCATGCATTGACCAATATTGCTTATAATTGGTATGAATGTTAACCTCTATTAATCGGAGTGTCATGAGCAACCCCAGGTTCCTCTATCAAAGGTTAAGGTCAGTGTTGAGAGGTCAAAAGTCAAATTGAAGTTTGTACGGATCATTTTTTCTTTATGCTTGGTGGGATAAGATGTAACTTGGCACATTTAAGTGCTTTTTTTCAAAGTGCGCCGAGGCTCGTCATAATTTCTAGTTGAATTATTTCTCTTCGATTGATTTTATTAGAGCATTTCTTGTCCGGAGCATAACTTTGTTACCTTAAGTTCAAATTATTCAAAATTTGGTATTGATGTTTCTTGTAATAAGTTGAAGTGCAGTGTGCAAGAACCCTAACTCTATCTTGTATCTTTTTTTAATTATTACCCGTTGATTTATGTTATTTGAGCATAAGGTTAAATGACTTGTAACATGGTATGCATGTTTTTTACAAAATGTCCTAGTGCAGTGCACAAGAACCATAACTCTGCCTTGTACTTTTTTTGAATGATTTCCTTTTGATTGATTTTATAAGCATTTCTTGTCTGGGGCATAACTTTGTCACTATAAGTATGAATGACTCCAAAATTGGTATGCATGTATCTTGCTGTGACATGAAATGCAGTGCGTAAAAATCATAACTCTACCTTGTGTAGTTTTTGAATGATTCCCCTTTGATTGATTTAATCAAGACCTTATTTTGTCCAGAGCATAACTTTGTCATTTTTAGTTCAGATGACTAGAGAACTCTTTTGAGTCGGATATGTAGCCCAATACTGGATAGTTTTTTACATGAAAAATGTGCATGTCGTCAGGCGACACATGTGACTTGCCGAGCTTTTATTCAGTTTAGGAGTATGTCAATGACTGTGGGTTGAATGTTGTTAAAATTAGCACTTTAGAAACTCAATTATGTCCATTATCTGTTGCTCTAACTTCATGTCAGGCTCATTTCGTTGTCATTCTGTGTTCACCATGTTAAGTACTGTGTTGACCATGCTTAGTACTGTGTTTACCATGTTTAGTACTGTGTTGACCATGTTTAGTACTGTGTTGACCATGGTTAGTACTGTGTTGACTATGTTTAGTACTGTGTTTACGATGTTTAGCACTGTGTTGACCATGTTTAGTACTGTGTTGACCATGTTTAGCACTGTGTTGACCATGTTTAGCACTGTGTTGACCATGTTTAGCACTGTGTTGACCATGTTTAGTACTGTGTTTACCATGTTTAGCACGTAGTTTATCATGTTTAGTACTGTGTTTATCATGTTTAGCACTGTGTTGACTATGTTTAGTACTGTGTTTACCATGTTTAGCACGTAGTTTATCATATTTAGCACTGTGTTGACTATGTTTAGTACTGTGTTTACCATGTTTAGCACATAGTTTATCATGTTTAGCACTGTGTTGACTGTGTTGACCATGTTTAGCACTGTGTTGACTATGTTTAGTACTGTGTTTACCATGTTTAGCACGTAGTTTATCATGTTTAGCACTGTGTTGACTGTGTTGACCATGTTTAGCACTGTGTTGACCATGTTTAGTACTGTGTTTACCATGTTTAGCACGTAGTTTATCATGTTTAGTACTGTGTTTATCATGTTTAGTACTGAGTTGACTATGTTTAGTACTGTGTTTACCATGTTTAGCACGTAGTTTATCATGTTTAGCACTGTGTTGACCATGTTTAGCACTGTGTTTACCATGTTTAGTACTGTGTTTACCATGTTTAGCTGTAGTTTATCGTGTTTAGCACTGTGTTTACCATGTTTAGTACTGTGTTGACCATGTTTAGTACTGTGTTGACCATGTTTAGCACTGTGTTGACCATGTTTAGTACTGTGTTGACCATGTTTAGCACGTAGTTTATCATGTTTAGCACTGTGTTGACCATGTTTAGCACTGTGTTGACCATGTTTAGCACGTAGTTTATCATGTTTAGCACTGTGTTTACCATGTTTAGCACTGCCAAGTTTTGAAGAATAGTTCAAGAAAAGTTCTTTCGCTTTTCAAGAACAAAGGTCAAGAACTGTATCTAAACTGCTCTGAAAAAAGTTCAAAAACTGTTAAAGTCCATTTTAAGAAATGTTAAATTGGGCAAATTTTAAGAACACTGTTCTTGATAATGCTGTGTTTACAGTCAGCCACGGTGCCCACAATGGCTATGATTTGAAAGTATCGTGATGAGCGTGGGGGATTGTCTGAGGTCGTGGAATCAAATTGTGATGATCTTGGGGGAACTTGGTGGAATTGTGAACATTGTGGCAAAAGTTTTGACTGTCAAAAATTTGGGCCTGATTGTCCCAATTCAACTTTGATCTTGAGAGAGCGTGATGGAACGTGCTAATCGTTGTGGAGCACAGTACACCTTATAAGACCTTAACATAGCCTATCAGACCTTGATGCTTCATTGTAGGGGATCTTGATGGACTAGGAAACACGATTTGTTAAGTTGCACTATGATTCTATCACACTTTATCACTATCTCCTACATTTCATCAAGATATACAGAGTAGTATCAGTAATTTAGTCACAATACGATCATCCTGATTTTCTCCCACTGTGTCTCCTAAGTTTGGGTAAGTTCCAATGTGTTTCCAGCATTGTGGCGCCGCGCTGTGTATGATTCATTGCGTTTTTGACTCCCTACATAATACCAGCTAAAAAACGACAGGAAAGTATGTGCTAGGAATGATACCATTGTCTCGCCTTCCTATCAACACCAATAACCAACCAAGTTCACCCAGAAGTTACAAGAGCCAGTGGAAAGACCATCTACCCCACCTCCAGAAAAAAAACTGCCATATCAGACTACCACCCAGAAGAGGTCAGGTGATTGAGGATAGTAACCTCCTTCAGTGATATCCAAGGTCAACCTCGCCATCTATGAAAAGCAGAGTTGACAACAAAAATATCTGGACCAAGGATATTTTGTGGCTGCAACATGCAAACATAATGGATACAGTTTGTTTATCTGACATATGAAAAATGCCACCAGTTCAAGCATCCACAAATGCCAAAGTGCCGTATAGTTCTGGTATAAGCTACCTTAGTGTGCTGGCTGCTGTGTAGTTATTATGTTGACCATCCAAAAACCCTAATAGCATGTTATGACACATTACATCGCTAATTGAATATGTCTGTTATGTTTTAAGAACTGCCTTACAAACTCCTTGAACAATATGAAAGGAACGACTATTTATGAAGGCATAGTATAGTGAAGGGTATTTATCATCAGTGGTCTGTGGATGATTTCAGCTTCAATCCATGTGAAAGGGGCTCTCATATGGTATATTTCCTCTCTATGTTTGGTGCTATTCTTTAGCATCTCATCAAATAGATAAGGGGGCATCCTATAAGTTCACCAAGGAGCTACTATCATCAAGTCTGAATTCTTTGTTGAGAATATTGAACTAGTAGTTTATTATACCCCAAGATACATAGTATTGTTGGTTGGTCTGTGCAAATTTTGTCTGTGCTATTTCTCTGTAACCATTCGTCTGAATTCAACGAAACTTTGTATGAGTTATCAGTACCAAGTCTAGTTGTGCGTATCGTCGGCACGCGCTGGTCGGACAAATTTTAAGGTAGTTATGGCCCTTTATTTTTTTTACACATAAAAATTTTGTCCACGCTATTTCTCTGTAACCATTGGTCTGATTTTAACGAAACTTTGTATAAATGATCAGTACCAAGTTTAGTTGTGCATATCGTCGGCACACATGGTTTGGATAAATTTTAAGGGAGTTGTGGCCCTTTGTTTTTTTACACTTAAATATTTTGTCCGCGCTATTTCTCTGTTACCAATGGTCAGATTTTAACGAAACCTTGTATGAATGATCAGTACCGAGTCTAGTTGTGCGCGGAACGGAACAAGATCTTTTTTTTGGGACTTTTTTTCAACATTGCATATAGAAATATTACTTGTGTCTTTGTATACATAAAATGATTCTTTTAAGATGTGTAAACAAGAAAACGCTAAGACGAGTTTTAGTTTCTATCCATCCTTTAAGAGCGGGCACCTGCGTAGAACTACCAACCTTCTGTAAGCAAGCTAGATGGCTTCCTCATATGAAAGATTTGACGTCCCGAGGGAGGATAATGATGTGATAAGATTTAATCATCAAGATTACAAAATATTGTTCCGTTCCATTCCGCAAAGTATTATTATCCTCTGTGATAATTATACTTTGCGGAACGGAACGGAACAGTCTTTCAATCTTTGTTCACATATTTCTTAAGAAATTAAAATATGTTCTTACGTTTTATCTAGTGAATAAAATATGGGCATGAGTTAGAGTAAAGTTAATCATTCAAATCAAAAGGAATAAAAACATCAACATAAATTATTTATCACATATTATGGAATAAACTGTTATGTCCCCATGTGGGGCCCCAATGTCTGTTCCGTTTTGTTCCATTCCGTTCCGCAAAGTATAATTAGCCCACACATTGGTCAGATCAATTTTAAGTCTAGTTGTGCATAGCTGACTGTGTCAAGCAGTTTTGGGGGTATTCATCACATTCAGTGATATTTCTTGTTTCTATTTACACCCAACCATGGTCTACCCAGTATGTCCTAAGCCATCTATTTGCCCTTCTCCTTTACTTCTCCCATACTAGTAGTCTTCCCCTCTCCACACCTTGTTGAAGATTAACTATATAGTAACACATAACTATTGCGAATTTGAAGTCTTCATATCATGAATACGTAGCTTCTTCCTTTTTAGCTCGCCTGTCACAAAGTGACAGGGTTAGCTTTTGTGATCACTTTTTGTCTGTCGTACCTCCGTTTAAAACTGCTTGTGAACACACTAGATGAAAAACTTATTCAGAATGTTTGTCTCTATAAAATCTAGGTAAAGTTAAAAACTGGGTCATTTGGGGTCAAAAACTAAGTCACTATGTCAAATCTTAGAAAAAGCTTGTGAACACATTAGATGACACAATTATGGCCCAATCTTCATGAAACCTGGTCAGAATGTTTGTTTCTATGAAATTTAGGTAAAGTGTGATACTGGGTCATGTCGGGTAAAAAACTAGGTCACTAGGTCAAATCATACAAAAAGCTTGGGAAAACATTACAGGACACACTTATTGCCCAATCTTCATGTAACTTGGTCATTATGTTTGTCTCTATGAAATCTAAGTCATGTGGTGTCAAAAAATAGGTCGCTATGTCAAATCTCAGTAAGTTATTGTAAGAGCACCAATGAGAACGTAAGATATTGTGATGGAATTCGTGGCAGATCTTGACAACGTCAGTCCGTCCATCTAAAATCTGGATTCTGACATAATTCCAACAGTTTCAAACTAGGTTTATGAAACTTGGTATGTGAATAGGGGACAATAAGGGGATTATGCGCGTCTAAAATATTTTGATTCTGACAAAAATTGTGGTTGCTATTGATATGGAAATATTGAAATACATGTACTTCAAAATTTGGAATCCTGCCATAACTTAACAGTTTCCAAGCTAGGGCTGTAAAACTTGGTATATAAGGAGATTGTGTACACTTAATTTTTTTCTTACAACAGTTGTGGTTGCTATGGATACAGAAATAGTTAAATAACTTCCCTTTAACTGGTTCTTTGTATAACCTGAAAAGTATCAATGCTAGTTTGACAATATTTGGTAGTTTAGTTTACACTAAATTATTTAAGATCGATTGTGCAACAAGTTTTTCCAACTTATATTAATCACTCTCAACACCTCATTCCTGATGCTATCCATCACCACAAGGGTTCAAGAGAAGAGAAGCCAGTTTCCTCTTTTATGCTGAGCATCAAGCAAGTGAATTTCTGGTACCATTTTAGCTCACCTGTCACAAAGTGACAGAGTGAGCTTTTGTGATCACTCTTCGTCTGTCGTCCGTCCACAAACTTGAAATTTGGTCACAATGATCACCTCAACAAAATCTAGATGAAGTACGATATTTGGTCGTCTAGGTTCAAAAACTAGGTCAAATAGGTCAAATCATAGACAAAACTTGGCTTAAACTTCAATATGCCATTGGGTCTATGTGATGTAAATTACAAGGTCGCTTTATAAGACAATATGAAAACCTTGTACATGCAATTGAGGCTACCATTAGGGGG
Source organism: Spisula solida (assembly GCA_947247005.1). NCBI lineage: Eukaryota > Metazoa > Mollusca > Bivalvia > Venerida > Mactridae > Spisula > Spisula solida. The sequence continues at coordinate 31,844,823 of OX365949.1, forward strand.
TCTGCATGAACTACTAGGACAGGTGAGCGACCTATGATCCTTTGGGCGCTCTTGTTATTGTCTTTGGTATGACGCGGCCAGAGATTTATGGTATGTGAATAGAGAACAATGTTTGGATGACACCTATTAATAAATGCTACATTTTGGCAAAAATTATGATTGTAACAGCAACAGAAACATTGAAAATAATTTAAAGGTCATGGCTTCAAACCAGTAGGGGACTTCTGTATTGCTTGAAATTCTTAGTGACTTGTTGATAATAGTTATAGTCATTGAACACTTTCAATATATATATACAAAAACTCAATGCATATATTCTGTTTTTAGCTCACCTGTCACAAAGTGACAGAGTGAGCTTTTGTGATCACTCTTCGTCCGTCGTCAGTCTGTCCGTCCGTTTAAATGCACCGGTAGTTGTGGGGTGTGGAACAATAGGCTATTTTTAGATTCCGTTCATTCCGTCACTTGTGGGGTGCAAAATGCTACTTGTGGGTTGCAACCAAACAAAAGAAAGAACAAAGAAAACCCCACAAATACCGTCTCATGAGTATGTCCCTCCGTCCTTCCGTCCGTCAACAATTGGCTTGTGTAAACACTAGAGGTCACAATTTTAGGCTAATCTTTATGAAACTTAGTCACAATAAGCATGTCCACAAAATCTAGGACAAGTTTGATATGGGTCATCCAGGGTCAAAAACTAAGTCACAAAGTCAAATCATAGAAAAACCTTGTGTAGTCACTAGAGGTCACAATTTTGTCCTAATCTTAATGAAACTAGGTCACAATAATCATGTCAATAAAATCTAGGCCAAGTTGGATATTAGGTATTCCGGGGTCAAAAACTAGGTCACAAGGTCAAATCATAGAAAAACCTTGTGTAGTCACTAGAGGTCACAATTTTGACTTAATCTTTATGAAATTTGGCCACAATGATCATCTCAACAAAATCTAGGTCAAGTTCAATATAAGGTCATCCGGGGTCAAAATCAAGGTCACAAAGTCAAATCATCGAAAAACCTTGTGCAGTCTCTAATGGTCTCAATGTTGGCCATATCTTTATGAAACTTGGTCACAATGATCATGTCAACAAAACCTAGGTGAAGTTAAATATTGGGTAATCTAGGGTAAAAAACATAGTTCATTAGGTCAAATCATTGACAAAACTTTGCTTAAACTTCAATATGCCGTTGGGTCTATGTGATGTAAATTACAAGGCTGCTTTATAAGACGACATGAAAACCTTGTACATGCAATAGAGGCTACCATTAGGGGATCTGCATGAACTACTAGGACAGGTGAGCGACCTATGGCCCTTTGGGCCCTCTTGCTGTTCTAAAATAGAGACCTTACCTTAAACTTTCAAAATTCTTCATTATTTATTAACAAATAATTGAAGTGCCACACACAGGTCTTATTAGCGCAACATTACTGTATTTATTTAAACATATTATAAATTTATCACTTTATATAATCCTGTTTTTAGCTCACCTGTCACAAAGTTCACTCTTCTTCTGTCCGTCCGTCAACAATTTGCTTGTGTAGACACTAGAGGCCATAATTTTGGCCTAATCATTATGAAACTTGGTCACAATGATCATATCTACAAAATCTAGGTCAAGTTTGATAATGGGTCATCTGGGCTCAAAAACTAGGTCACAAGGTAAAATAATAGAAAAACCTTGTGTAGTCACTAAAGGTCACAATTATGACCTAATCTTTATGAAACTTGGTCACAATGATCATTACATCATAATCAAGGTCACGTTCGATATTAGGTCATCCAGGGTCAAAACCTAGGTCACAAGGTCAAATCATAGAAAAACCTTGTGTAGTCACTAGAGGTGAAATTTTGACCTAATCTTTATGAACCTTGGTCACAATGATCATTTCAAAAAAATCTAGGTCAAGTTCGATATTGGGTCATCTCGGTTAAAAAACTAGGTCACAAGGTCAAATCATAGAAAAACCTTGTGTAGTCACTACAGGTCACAATTTTGGCCTAATCTTTATGAAACTTTGTCACAATGATCATCTCAACACAATCTAGGTCTAGTTTGATATTGCGTCATCTGGGGTAAAAAACTAGGTCACAAGGTCAAATCATAGAAAAACCGTGTGTAGTCACTAGAGGTCACAATTTTGACCTTTGACCTTATCTTTATGAAACTTGGTCACAATGATCATCACAACAGAATCTAGGTCATGATCGATATTGGGTCATCTAGGGTCAAAAACTAGGTCACAAGATCGAATCATAGAAAAACCCTTGTGTAGTCACTACAGGTCACAATTTTGACCCAATCTTTACGAAACTTGGTCACAATGATCATATCTCAAAAACATCTAGGTCAAGTTTGATATTGGGTCAACTGGGGTCAAAGACTACTTCACAAGCTCAAATCATAGAAAAACCTTGTGTAGTCACTACAGGTCACAATTTTGACCTGATCTTTATGAAACGTGGTCACAATGATCATCTCAACAAAATCTAGGTCAAGTTTGATATTGGGTCATCCAGGGTCAAAAACAAGGTCAAATCATAGAAAAACCTTGTAAAGTCAATAGAGGTCACAATTTTAGCCTAATCCTAATGAAACTTGGTCAGAGTGATCATCTCGACAAAATCATATGGGGCCGAAAACTAGGTTATTAGGTCAAATCACAGGTCGCGCATGTACTGCTACAACAGGTGAGCGACCTAGGGCCCTTTGGGCCCTCTTGTTTCAACTTAGTGCAAATGTTAAAGTTTAGGTACAGGTTTTTTCACCTCTAATATTTTCAAAGTGCATTCACATATTGCTATGCATACTTGTTCTCCATCATGACCCCAACCCCTACACAGGGGTGGGTAACTCTATCAAGCATTTTGTTGAAATTATGCCCCTTTTGGACTTGGAAAGGCAAATGTTAAAGTTTAGGTACAGGTTTTTAACCTCTAATATCTTCAAAGTGCATTGACATATTGCTTTGTTACGTTGCATACTTGTTCACCATCATGACCCCCAACCTATACACAGGGGTAGGTAACTCTATTTATCATTTTGATGACATTATGTCCCCTTTTTCAACTTAGTGCAAATGTTAAAGTTTAGGTACAGGTTTTTTAACCTCTTATATCTTCAAAGTGCATTGACATATTGCTTTGATACTTTGCAGACTTGATCTCCATCATGACTCCGAACCCCTACACAGGGGTGGGTAACTCTATCAAGCATTTTGTTGAAATTATGCCCCCCCCCCCATTTGGACTTAAAAATGCAAATGTTAAAGTTTAGGTACAGGTTTTTTAACCTCTAATATCTTCAAAGTGCATTGATGTATTGCTTTGATACTTTGCATACTTGTTCACCATCATGACCCAAACTGCTGAACAGGAGAAGATAACTATTTAGCATTTTGTTGAAATTATGCCCCCTTTTGGACTAAGAAATGCTTATTTGTTTACCTTCATGACCAAGAGGACCTACACATGAGTAGTGGTAGGGTGACAATCTCAAGAAAAAAAAGTTGGGGTAGGACCTCTCTGTTAACAAGACATGTCATATACCAAAATGTTCGGGAAAGTCTGTAGTATCTGAGACATAAATTGCCAAAAGTGGTGGCGTTCCGAGAAATCCAAGATGGCGTACAAGATGGCCGCCTTTTTGACAGTATTAGCTTAATACTAATGATATGAAAATATCAGGAATATGATGCAACTTTTTGAAATAACTTTGCTTAATTGTTCTAGACACAGCAAAACTCTTTTAAACTAAAACATTTTTAGAATCTTCAAAGGTCAATGTCAAGGTCATTTACAGGTAAAACCAATGTAAAAATGGCTTAAAACGCGTTTTCACCTGGTATCTTCTTTGTTTGTATAGCATTTATTCACAAAAACTATCCAAATTGATCATTTAAATGAAGGTTTACATTCAACAGTTTAAATAAAACTACTTTGGAATTCAAGTAATGGAGATACACAGTATATCTTGTACTATGTGCTTTTCTTACCCCACCCACCATTTTTATACAAGAAATATGTACTCATGTATTCTGAAAGTTTTACAAAAGATGTCTTTGATAAAAATGTTTATTATTATGATATATCTATAGTGGCATTCAAAAACTATCATTTGAGACTAAAATTTACCAGCAAAATCCAAGATGGTGTCCAAGATGGCTGCCGTAATATATAATGCCCCTTGTATAGCATTAAGCAGGATTAAAACAGTTGTTTTTCAGGTGAGGTGGCCACAAAAGGAGAACAAGAACTGATTCATACCAAAATGTCCTTATGTGACTATAAATTAGTGTATAGACCTGCTGTCATACATTGTAAAAGGATGGTGAGGACCAGGAAATCCAAGATAGCCACCATTAATGGTCAATCCATATAAAGTATGTTCAAATTACTATGAGACAGTATCATACATGGGTGTAAAGATACATGTTAGCATGCAAATTACTTATTTGCTACTGTGCATCAAATAAGCATACTACTTTGACCACTTTGAAGCAAAGTTCAAGGTCATGTCAAGGTCAAAGTAAGAAAAATAAATGAAAAATACTATTTCTGGTGGTGATTAGTACCACATACCAGTAGGTCATTGATAAGGTGTACACGTATAAATTGGTGGTGTTGAATACCTCTTTTAGTCTTGTATAGATGTACTTAGAGGTTGTTTAGAACACCATAATGGCATTGAATTAGTGTAATTGTTGGATGTGGGTACCCCACTACTCCTGAAATGGGTGTATGAGATGGAGGCGAGTACGGCAATGTCATAGGACAGTGGGTTTATTGGGTGATGATGAATACCCCATAGGACATTGAATTTGTGTATTGTTTGGTGATTGGTGCCCTATACAGCCTGAAATGAGTGTATTATGTGGATGAGTGTATTCCATAGAAATTTGAATGAGTGCATTTGGTGGTGGTGAGGAGTACCAAATACTTCTTTAAAGGGTATAATTTATTATGTGGTGGTGATCAGTACCTAATGTGGCATAATGTATGTGTAGGGGGAACTTAGTGACTGAGTGCATTTGGTGCAGGTTGTTATCCCATAGGGCATTGAATTGGTGTATTATATGGTGGTTAGCACTCTATATTGTCTTAAATGGGTAAATATTTGGGTTGTGAGTATGTCATATGGCCTTAAACCAGTGTAATCGGAGAAGAGGTAGAGAGCTCTTAGAGATCTGGATGGGTGTATTTGGTGGTACTGAGATACCCATCCATGCCAAATACATTGTACACTCATTCAATGCCATGTAGGATAGGCATCACCACCTAAAACGCCCTTTTCAGGCCTTTTGGGGGTACCAACCACAAAGAAATACACCTATTCAGTGCCATATGGGATATTCATCGTGATTAAATTAACCAAATTAAGGCCTTTTGCATAATCACCACCACCAAATAAACGCAGTTTATACCTACAACGGGATACTAGTACTCAACACATTCAATATCATATTGGATTTTTTTTACCAATTAATACACCTAATCAATGGTATTTATGGAACTCAGTTCAGGCCATTTGGGTATGTATCATTCCCAAATACACCCATATGACATTCTCATAAGCCATCAAGTCACACTAACCACTAAATAATACACCCATTTCAGGCCATTTGGTGTACCCGCCAACACCAAATAAACACAATCAATGCCCTATTGGGTACTCATAAGCACCTGGTACTCCTATTCAATGTCCTAATTGGTACCTACGTCCACCTTATACACCCATTCAATGCCCTATGGGGTACTCCCCACCACATATTGCACTCATTCAATGCCCTATGGAGTACTTGCCACCACCTATTATACTCATTCAATGCCCTATGGGGTACTGCCCACCACCTAATACACCCATTCAATGCACTATGGGGTACTCCCCACCAACTAATACACTCATTCAATGCCCTATGGGGTACTCGCCACCACCTAATACACTCATTCAATCCCCTATTGGGTACTCGCCACCACCTAATACACACATTCAATGTACTATGGGGTACTTGCTACCACCTTATACACTCATTCAATGTCCTATGGGGTACTCGCCACCACCTTATACACCCATTCAATGTACTATGGGGAACTTGCCATGGTAATAACTTAAACCAATGTACCCAATCAAGGTACTATAGTGAAATTTCCAACACCTAATACACCCATTTCAGGCCATTTTGGCTACCCGCCAACAACAAATACAACAATATACACCCATTCAGTTCCCTTTGGGATACTCACCTCCAACAAAAACACCAATTCAATGCCCTATTGGGTACGCACCACCACAAAATACACCTACTTAATGTCTTGTGTTGTACTCTAAACCACCAAGTACACCCCATGTAACACAGTGTGAAGACATATTGGGTACTCACCACCACCAAATACACCCGTTCAAAGTCTTTTGGGGTACGAACGACCATATAATACACCCATTTCACGCCACATAGGGCTCTAACCTCCAAGCATCCCCCCATTTCAGTGCCATATAGGGTATTTATTACCACCCAATACACCAATTCAATGCCCTATGTGGTACTCGCCACCATCTAGTACACCCATGTCAGACAATGTAGGGTTACACCAAACACCAAACTAATGCCCTATGGAGCACTCACCACAACCAAATACACCCTTCAATGCCCTATGGGGTATTCACCTCCACCTAATACACCAATTCAATGCTCTATGGGGAAATAACCTGAAACAAATACACTCATTCAAGGCCCTATAGTGAACTCAGCACCACCAAATACACAATTTAAGGCCATTTGGGTTACCCACCAACACCAAAATACACACATCCAATGTCCTATGGGGTAATCATCATCACTAAGTAAAGTTGATAAACCCACTCAAGGTCTTTATAGAAACTCTCTCATTCAATGTCATATGGGTTACTCCAAACCTATGGAACGCCATAGCTGCCTTCTGTTGGTACTAATCAGTTTGTTGTGTGCATTTATTAAGTTGTTCTGTGCTACCATCATTATGTTATGAGTATTTGCCAAAGCGTTCGGTACTAAAGACATTTTGTCTTGTACAAACACCAGTTCTTTCTGTGCATTCGTCATTATGTTATGTACATTTACTAACTCGTTCTGTACAAACGACATTTTGTTGTGTGCATGTACTGTTTCTTTCTGTGCAGTTGTCATTGTGTTATGTGTATTTACCAATTCGTGATGTACTAAAACAGTTTGTGATGTGCAAACATCGTTTCGTTATGTGTGTTGGTCATTATGTTGTGTACATTACTCATGTTGTTCTGTGTATACATCATTTCGTTATGTGTGTTGGTCATTATGTTGTGTACATTAATCATGTTGTTCTGTGCATACATCATTTCGTTATGTGTGTTGGTCATTATGTTGTGTACATTACTCATGTTGTTCTGTGCATACATCATTTCGTTATGTGTGTTGGTCATTATGTTGTGTGCATTAATCATGTTGTTATGTACTACCGACAGTTTGTCATGTGCATACATAAGTTCGTTATGTGTGTTTGTCATTATGTTGTGTGCACTAATCATGTTGTTATGCAGTTACAACATATTGTCGTGTGCGTACATCATTACACTTAGCATTTACTAAATTGTTATGTGTTAGCAACATGTTGTCTTGTGCTTACACCTTTTCGTTCTGTGCAAACATCGTTATGTAGAGTGCATACATCGTTATTATGTTCGGATAAATTATCTTGGGCATTAAAACGGGTTGCACCGGTAAAGCGAAAATGTTTCCGCTCAATAACTTGAGTTAGAAATGTACGGAAGCACAGACATGGTCAATATTAAGTTTTGGGAACGACATATTCAAGGGTAGAAAATATGTTTTATCTTGTGGGAACAAATTATTTGAGGGTAGAAAATATTTTTTATTTTGTGGGAACAAATTATTTGAGGGTAGAAAATATTGTTTTATCTTGTGGGAACGACTTAATTGACACTTAGTCCCCTACCATTTTTGTTTTTCACATGGACACTTAGTCCCCTACAATTTAGGTTTTCCCATGGTGTTCTACAGAAACCTTATCCCCTACCATTTTGGTTTTTTCCATGGACACTTATCATTTAGGTTTTTCCAGCAGAAACCTTGTCCCCTACCATTTTGGGTTTTCACTTGGACGCCTAGTCAACTACCATTTAGGTTTTTCCTACAGACACCTGGTCCCCTACTATTTTGGTATACCACAATGACACATAATCCCCTACCATTGGGGTTTTTCACAGGGACACGTACCATTGAGGTTTTTCCTATGGACACCAACCATTTAGGGTTTTCCCATGGACACCTAGTCCCCTATAATGTAGATTTTTCACATGAACATCTACCATTACACCTATTTCCATGCCATTTCCTACAGAAAGCTAGTCCCCTACCATTTTAGTTTTTCACATGGTAACCTAGGTGTCCGTAGGAAAAACCAAAATAGTAGGGAGCTATGTGTCCATGGGAAAACCTAAATGGTAGGTGTCCACGAAAAACCCTAAATAATAGAGTACTATGTGTCCATGGGAAAAATCTAAATGGTAGTGGACTAGGTGTCCATGAGAAAAACCAAAAAGGTAGGTGTCCATGGGAAAAAATCAATGTTAGGGGACTAGGTGTCCGTAGAAAAACCTAAATGGTAGGTCCTTGTGTGAAAAACGTAAATGGTAGGGGACTATGTGTCCATGTGAAAAAACAAAATGGTAGGGGACTAGGTGTCCGAAGGAAAAACCTAAATGGTAGGAGACTAGGTGCCCATGTGAAAAACCCTCAAATAAGTCGTTCCAACCAGATAAAAAATATTTTATACCCTCAAATAATTTGTTCCCAAAAGATAAAACACATTTGCTTCCCTTGGATATGTCGTTCCCACAACTTAATATTGACCATGTCATCTCTGTGTTTCCGTACATTCCTAACTCAAGTTTTGAGCGGAAACATTTTCGCTTTACCGGTGTTACCTGTTTTAATGCCCAAGATAATTTATCCGAACATAATAACGATGTATGCACTCTACATAACGATGTTTGCACAGAACGAAAAGGTGTAAGCACAAGACAACATGTTGCTAACACATAACAATTTAGTAAATGCTAAGTGTAATGATGTACGCACATGACAAACGGTTGTAAGTACATAACAACATGATTAGTGCACACAACTTAATGACAAACACACATAACGAACTTATGTATGCACATGACAAACTGTCGATAGTACATAACAACATGATTAATGCACACAACATAATGACCAACACATAACGAAATGATGTATGCACAGAACAACATGATTAATGCACACAACATAATGACCAACACACATAACGAAATGATGTATGCACAAAACAACATGATTAATGCACACAACATAATGACCAACACACATAACGAAATGATGTATGCACAAAACAACATGAGTAATGTACACAACATAATGATCAACACACATAACAAAATGATGTATGCACATCACAAACTGTTTTAGTACATCACGAATTTGTAAATGCACATAACATATTGACATATGCACAGGACAGCATAGTTTATCTACCGGACAACCTGTTAAATACACATAACATAATGGCAACTGCACAGAAAGAAACTATATATGCACACAACAAAATGCGTTTGTACAGAACGAGTTAGTAAATGTACATAACATAATGACGAATGCACAGCAAGAACTGGTGTTTGAACAAGACAAAATGTCTTAAGTACCGAACGCTTTGGCAAATACTCATAACATAATGATGGTAGCATAGAACAACTTAATAAATGCACACAACAAACAGATTAGTACCAACAGAAGGCAGCTATGGCGTTCCATACAAACCACTAAGTACACCCACACATGTCCAATCGGGTACTCACCACCACCAGACACACCCATTCAAAGTCCTAGGGGGTATGCACCACCACCTTACACGACCTCACAGACCACATGGAGCACTATCTACCAAAAATATACTAATTCAGTGCAGTACAGGGTATTCCTCACGTGACCCAATACACCCATTCAATGCCTTATGTCATACTCACCACCATCGAATACACTAATTTCAATATGGGGTACCCACCACCACCACCAAAAATATGTATAAAGTGTCCTATGTGGTACCACCACCTGATACATTCATTTTAGGCTATATGGGACACAACCACCAAACAATACACAGATTCAGTGTCATAATATTATGAGGTATGCTTTACCATCTAATAATCCCAATGACCAATATGGTACACACCACCATCTAATGCCAAGTTCAAGCCTTAATTGGTACCCACTACTACCAAATACAATGTACACCTATTCAATGTCATATAGGGAACTGCACCAAATCCATCTATTCAATGCCCAATGCATATATTCACCACCACCAAACACGCGTACACCCATTCAATGATCTACTGGTATGTGGTACAAATTACCACCAGGAATCGTATTTTTCATTTATTTTTCATACTTTGACCTTGACATGACCTTGAACTTTTTTCAAAGTGGTCAATGCAGTATGCTTATTTAATGCACAGTATATATGATGTATGATACTGTCTGATATGTATGATACTGTCTCATAGTAATTTGAACATACTTTATATGGATTGACCATTTATGGCGGCCATCTTGGTTTCCTGGTCCTCACCACCCTTTTACAATGTATGACAGCAGGTCTAAACACTAATTTATAGTCACATAAGGACATTTTGGTATGAATCAGTTCTTGATCTACTTTTGTGGCCACCTCACCTGAAAAACAACTGTTTAAATTCTGCTTAATGCTATACAAGGGACATTATATATTACGGCGGCCATCTTGGACGCCATCTTGGATTTATCTGGTGAATTTTAGACATGAATAATATTTTTGAATGCCAATATAGATGTATCATAATAATAAACATTTTTATCATACACAGCTGTTGTAAACATTTCAGAATACATGAGTGCATATTTCTTGTATAAAAATGGTCGATGGGGTAAGAAAAGCACATAGTACAAGATATACTGTATATCTCCATTATTTGAATGCCAATGTGTTCCAAAGTAGTTATTTAAACTGTTGAATGTAAACCTTCATTTAGATGATCAATTTGGATAGTTTTTGTAAATAAATGCTATACAAACAAAGAAGATACCAGGTGAAAATGCGTTTTAAGTCATTTTTACATTGGTTTTACCTATAAATGACCTTGACATTGACCTTTGAAGATTCTAAAAATATTTTAGTTAAAAAGAGTTATGCTGTATCTATAACAATTAAGCAAAGTTATTTCAAAAAGTTGCATCATATTCCTGATATTTTCATAACATTAATATTAAGCTAATACTGTCAAAAAGGCAGCCATCTTGGATGCCATCTTGGATTTCTCGGAACGCCACCACCTTTGGCAATTTATGCCGGCAGTCTCAGATACTATGGACATACGCGAACATTTTGGTATATGACATGTCTTGTTAACAGAGAGGTCATACCTACTCCTTAAATAGAGGACTTTTTTGGCAATAGTCACCCTACCATAGGTAACGGTCCTGCATAATTTGTCCAAATTATCCCCTTTTTCGACTTAGAAGCCCCAACCTCTACACAGCAGAGGGTATTGCTGCTGTTATGAAGCATTTTGTTTTGAATATATTATGATTGTACTATCCTAGCATGGCGCTGCGAATAGTGGAGCGCGCTGTTCGTGGACAGCTCTTGTTGATATAATCTTAATGAAACTTGGTCATAATGTGTATCTCTATGTAATGTAGGTCAAGTTAACAACTGGGTCACCTGGGGTCAAAAGCTAGGTCACCAGGTCACATTGAAGAAAAGCCTTGTTAACACTCTAGAGGTCACATTTTTGACATAATATTAATGAAACTTGGTCACAATGTATGTCTGTCTGAAATCTAGGTCAGGTTCGTAATTGGGTCATCTTGGGTCAAAAACTAGGTCAGTAGGTCATATCAAAGAAAAACCTTAGGGCACACATAATCTTACTGAAACTTGGTCACAATGTATGTCTCTATAAAATCTAGATCTATTTTATAATTTGGTCATCTGGGGTCAAAAACTAGGTCACCAGGTCACATCAAAGAAAAACCTGGTTAACACTCCAGAGGTCACATTTTTGACATCATTTTAATAAACTTGGTCACAATGTTTGTCTCTATGACATCTAGGTCAAGTTTGTAACTGGGTCATCTGGGGTTCAAAAACTAGGCCACTAGGTCACATCAAAGAAAAACATTGTTAACACTCAAAGAGGTCATGTTAATTGCCATATATTTATGAAACTTGGTCACAATGTGTGCATCGGTAAAATGTAGGTCAAGTACGAAATCAGGTCATCTTGGGGCAAAAACTAGGTCACCAGGTCAGATCAAAGAAAAACCTAGTTAACATTCTAGAGGTCACATTCTTGACATAATCTTAATGAAACTTGGTCAAGTTCGAAATCAGGTCATCTTGGGTCAAAACTCTAGAGGTTACAATTTTTACCTAATCTTTATAAAACTTGGTCACAATGTTTGTCTCTGTAAAATCTAAATCAAATATTAATGTCATATCATAACAAATACTGATTCTGCCTAAATTGCTAGTCATCAGGTGAGCGCTTTAGGGCCAATGGCCCTCTTGTTTATTCTTAAAATGTTCCAGAATTGCTCTTGAACTGTGTTCATCCAAATAACAACAAATGTACCTCCTTGTCCAATTTTCTATTATATTTTTAATTATCAACCATTAATTTGCCATTTAGCATAACAAACAGATGACTTCTACACATGGTTGACTTGAACATAAACAATGTCACAGAAGAACATTACCTGCTCTATCCAGTATCAAAGTAGGAACACCTGCTCTATCCAGTATCAAAGTAGGATCACTTTCTCTATCCAGTTTCAAACTAGGATCACCTGCTCTATCAAGTATCAAACTAGGATCATCTGCTCTATCCAGTATCAAACTAGGATCACCTGCTCTATCAAGTATCAAACTAGGATTACCTGCTCGATCCAGTATCAAACTAGGATCACCTGCTCTATTAAGTATCAAACTAGGATCACCTGCTCTATCAAGAATCAAACTATGATTACCTGCTCTATTAAGTATCAAACTAGGATCACCTGCTCTATCAAGTATCAAACTAGGATCACCTGCTCTATCAAGTATCAAACTAGGATCACCTGCTCTATCCAGTATCAAACTAGGATTACCTGCTCTACCGAATATCAAAATAGGATCACCTGCTCTATCAAGTATCAAACTAGGATCACTTAATCTATCAAGTATCAAACTAGGATCACCTGCTCTATCCAGTATCAAACTAGGATCACTTGATCTATCCAGTATCAAACTAGGATCACTTGATCTATCCAGTATCAAACTAGGATCACCTGCTCTATCAAGCATCAAACTAGGATTACCTGCTCTATCAAGTATCAAACTAGGATCACCTGCTCTATCAAGCATCAAACTAGGATCACCTGCTCGATCCAGTATCAAACTAGGACCACCTGCTCTATCAAGCATCAAACTAGGATTACCTGCTCTATCCAGTATCAAACTAGGACCACCTGCTCTATCAAGTATCAAACTAGGATCACCTGCTCGATCCAGTATCAAACTAGGATCACCTGCTCTATCAAGCATCAAACTAGGATTACCTGCTCTATCCAGTATCAAACTAGGACCACCTGCTCTATCAAGTATCAAACTAGGATCACCTGCTCGATCCAGTATCAAACTAGGATCACCTGCTCTATCAAGTATCAAACTGGGATTACCTGCTCTATCCAGTATCAAACTAGGATCACCTGCTCTATTAAGTATCAAACTAGGATCACCTGCTCTATCAAGTATCAAACTATGATCACCTGCTCTGCCTAGTATCAAACTAGGATCACTTGCTCTATCAAGTATCAAACTAGGATCACTTGCTCTATCCAGTATCAAACTAGGATCACTTGCTCTATCCAGTATCAAACTAGGGTCACTTGATCTATCCAGTATCAAACTAGGATCACTTGATCTATCCAGTATCAAACTAGGATCACCTGCTCTATCCAGTATCAAACTAGGATCACCTGCTCTATCAAGCATCAAACTAGGATTACCTGCTCTATCAAGTATCAAACTAGGATCACCTGCTCGATCCAGTATCAAACTAGGACCACCTGCTCTATCAAGCATCAAACTAGGATTACCTGCTCTATCAAGTATCAAAATAGCATTACAGTCTAACTTGTATTAAGCGACCACCCTTGGGAAGGTCTGAAAACGGTAGCTTAAGGTAATTGCTAACTCTTAAATTTTTCTGTACAAGAGGTATCAAACACCTGATTTTTATGAAGAACACACCCATAAGAGTGGCATTTATTTACATGAAACTTGGCCTGCAGGAAATTTTGTATATACGGAATCAAACGATAACGTTTGTTTTAGAATATGCATGTTATATGTATTTTTAAATGATATTTTAAAATATGTGATTTTTAAGTTTTACAAAAAATATTGTTGAACAACTGGCAGTTGCTCGGCTAGAATTTTTTAATTGACACTTTAGTGATTTCGGAAATGTCGAAAACCAGGAGTTTACAAAATACATCAACGTTTTGAATACGTTGTATCTCGTTTTCGCGATAATTTGTTTTTCATTTTTCATTCTTTTGCTTTAACCTGTCTATATTCTTACGAAATAAATGCCAAAGAACCTTTCTCTAAAGTGGTCGGGATGCTTTCTATAAACAAATATTAAAACTTGAGTAAAACTTTGTGTGGGCTCATTATAAAACGTTTCATGTACGTTGTAGCCAGTATTCGCGAGTGTTGGTGTTTCTAATATTTGGAATAAATGGCACGTAAAAGTTCCGCTATAGCTTTATTTTGCAAGTTTATTATAGTATAATATAGTAATAACTATACAGTACATTTGCGATTTTAAGACATGAGAACATGCTGACATATCAATTTTAATTTTTATGCCCCCCTATCGATAGATGGGGAGGCATATAGTGATTCACCTGTCCGTCCGTTCGTCCGTCCCTTCGTCTGTTCGTCCGTCCGTCCTGGTTAACCCAAATTGACCGTTTCTTCTAGCATTAATATGGCTTGCTACAAAGCTTTCATACTTGCATGGATGTTGTGTATGAACACTCTCCACACGCCAGTATCACCTAACCCCATTTTGACCTTCACCTTGACCTAATTTTGGACATAGACTTATTTATGGACAAGGCTTCCACAGGGGGCATAAGCGTTTATTGAATGCAGTCTTGTTTCGTACTATATTTCTTCATGATAGTCAGACGCTTTCAATGCGTCCTATTTACACCGATTTCTAAACTTCCGCTCAACTGAAGAGTACGCAATTACCTTAACGGAATGGTCGTTTAACGCAAATGGTATAAACATTGAGTGTAATTAACGAATTTCCGATTTTAGGCTCTTCTAATACTATTCAACTTCAATTGATAAACATTAGTGTGTAAATAAGTTTTATGACGAGTCTATACTTGTATGCGTCGTCTTCATAAACATTTCAATTTATCAATTTTAATAAACTTACTCATATATTACACAATTCAATTAATGTAAGTCAGTTTTGCTTACACTCGAAGAACTAAAAACAGAATAGACAGGGTTTTAACCCATTTCAAAGTATGGTGACAATAAGCTGATTGAGCAAAAGATACAACAATTAATCCGTAGTAATTTGTGTAATCGGATTAAAAAGCATCTGTATGACATGCTCTGTGGACACAATGGTGATTATCAATGCTGTTAATTGAGGTCCAGTTAACAAAAGACAAACTCTAAAGTGAGAACAAACAATGATTTATGATGAGATATAAAGTAATTAACAACATGTCACTACAGACAACCAGTGGGTTATTTTTTCGGTCGCTAAATGAAATTTGACCACGCATGTTAATTAACATGCTTGATTTGACCAATCAATTATAGTGCATAAATAGTGGTCGTTGGTCGCGTTAGACAAAAGTCGCTTAATACAATGGGAAAATAGAACAAATGCGATCGGGAGGAGTTTAAACCGGTCTTTTAAGACAAAGGTCGCTTAATACCCGTGGTCGCTAGTATCAAAATAGGATCACCTGCTCTATCAAGTATCAAACTAGGATCACCTGCTCTACCTAGTATCAAACTAGGGTCACTTGCTCTATCAAGTATCAAACTAGGATCACTTGCTCTATCAAGTATCAAACTAGGACCACCTGCTCTATCAAGTATCAAACTAGGATTACCTGCTCTATTAAGTATCAAAATAGGATCACCTGCTCTATCAAGCATCAAACTAGGATCACTTGCCCTATCCAGTATCAAACTAGGATCACTTGCTCTATCCAGTATCAAACTAGGACCACCTGCTCTATCAAGTATCAAACTAGGACCACCTGCTCTGTCTAGTATCAAACTAGGATCACCTGCTTGATCCAGTATCAAACTAGGATCACCTGCTCTATCCAGTATCAAACTAGGATCACCTGCTCTATCCAGTATAAAACTAGGATCACCTGCTCTGTCTAGTATCAAACTAGGATCACTTGCTCTATCCAGTATCAAACTAGGATCACCTGCTCTGTCCAGTATCAAACTAGGATCACCTGCTCTATCCAGTATCAAAATAGGATCACCTGCTCGATCCAGTATCAAACTAGGATCACCTGCTCTGTCAAGTATTAAACTAGGACCACCTGCTCTATCAAGTATCAAACTAGGATCACCTGCTCTATCAAGTATCAAACTAGGATTACCTGCTCTATCCAGTATCAAACTAGGATCACCTACTCTGCCTAGTATCAAACTAGGATCATCTGCCCTATCCAGTATTAAACTAAGATCACTTGAGCAAACAGTAGAATGTTGGTTATTTGATTACAGAGGACATCAGGATATTGTATGGTGTATGGCGTGCAAGAAAGAGAAACTCTTCACTGCTGGTGCTGATTGCTCTATCAAAGTCTGGGACTTGGAACAATTACAGAGGGGTTGTATCAAAACTATACAGGGACATTCCAAATCTGTAAGTCAAGTTGGAATTTGTCTCCCACATATAGTGGGGGAAACATATTGATTTTGAGATTGATATCTGTCTGTCTGTCTGTCTGTCTTGATAGATATCACAAAGTTTATACATCACGATTCTGATTTCAATGAAACTTCACATATATGCTGATATATAAATGGTAGCACGCCTAGTTGTGCATCCTATCTGATAATAATTTATAAATACTTGAATTAAGATTCCTATAGAACATTAATTAGGTAAAAAAAAGGGTTTCCTTTAGGCCTTAGTCTGCACGTTTTTACAGCAAGTCGAAAAAACAAAAAAGTGCCAAAGTGTATAGTTCGCCGGGGATAACTCTAGCCTTGTCAATAAACAAACAAAGCAAATTATAAACACAGCACGGTCGACTGGCCTCCAGTTATCAGTGTATATTTAAAAAATATATCATTAAAAGTGTATAAGCACAAGATTGAACAAAAATGAATATCAAAAATGTATTTAATTTTTATTTGTAAACAAAGGCTAGTGTTATCTCCGGCGAACTATAACTGGACATTGTTCATTTTGTAGTCTGAAAACAATCCAGAGAGCACCTACAACAGCATAATTACGAGGGTCATTCAATAAATTCCTAGACTGTGTTAATCATTTTAACATCCGATAACACAGTGAAAAACAAACTACATCACATTAAACTACAGCCTTTTGGACACAAGTGCTGAAAATATTGCGTGACACAATGCATTTTTAAATAAAATATGGCTAAAATATAATAATTATACTGAGGCGTGGGATAAAATAGACTAGGCCTCTTCTTCCCCCATCTCCAAAATAATTATACTGAGATGGGGGTAAAATAGACTAGGCCTCTTCTTCCCCCATCTCAATAATAACTATACTCAGGTGGGGGATAAAATTGACCAGGCCTCTTCTTCCCCCATCTCCATAATAATTATACTCAGGTGGGGGATAAAATAGACCAGTCCTCTTCTTCCCCCATCTCCTTAATAATTATACTCAGGTGGGAAATAAAATGGACCAGGCCTCTTCTTCCCCCATCTTCATAATAATTATACTCAGGTGGGGGATAAAATGGACCAGGCCTCTTCTTCCCCTATCTCCTTAATAATTATACTCAGGTGGGAAATAAAATAGACCAGGCCTCTTCTTCCCCCATCTCCATAATAATTATATTCAGGTGGGAGATAAAATAGACCAGGCCTCTTCTTCCCCCATCTCCTTAATAATTATACTCAGGTGGGAAATAAAATAGACCAGGCCTCTTCTTCCCCCATCTCCATAATAATTATATTCAGGTGGGAGATAAAATAGACCAGGCCTCTTCTTCCCCCATCTCCATAATAATTATACTGAGGTGTGGGATAAAATAGACCAGGCCTCTTCTTCCCCCATCTCCAAAATAATTATACTGAGGTGGGGGATAAAATAGACCAGGCCTTTTCTTCCCCCATCTCCTTAATAATTATACTGAGGTGGGAGATAAAATAGACTAGGCCTCTTCTTCCCCCCAGAGGGATAAACTGGGCGGGGATAAAATTGACCATTACACCTGTACCACCACACACCGTAATTTTTTATCTGACGTCAGTGACGTTATTGGCATTTAGCTGATTCTCAAATGGTTACCCGTAATGAAATTATGTTATTAACATAGAAATAAACATAAACATTCAAATTGTTCATATCATCCACAATATCTTATATAGTCTAAGTTAAGGATTAAGGCTTGGCATAATGGTTGTACAGTCAACTCTCCTTATCTCGAACTCGCTTATATCGAATTTTCTGTTATGTCGAAGTTTTTTTCAAGTCCCGATTTTTTTCCTTCTTTGTCTATATGAAATCTCGAGACCTATCTCGAAGTTTCGGCTCGAATTCGGCTCGAATTTTTTGTTATCTCGAATTATTTTTTGGTCCCGATTAACTCATTCGCACTTAAAATCTATTGTTCATCTCGAAGGCGGGTTGAAGTCTGATCGTATTCGATTAGCGTCGAATGTTTTTCACACCTCGTCTGTAATTTTTCGCGCCTTCCATTGTTGAAAAAATATTTGTACATACATCAATAAACATATCATCTCAAACAATTGTTTGTAAACATAATAATTAAATTATTCTCGAAGAGTAAGACATGCACATAATAAAAATATGAATATAAAATCAAGCAATTCTCACGGATATGTTGTTCTTACGACGTAACAATATGCAGCATAAATTGACAGAAACTAGAAAACTTGTTATGTCGAAGTAATTTCCACGGTCCCGCAAAATTCGAGATATCGAGAGTTGACTGTATATCAATATGAAAACACCTTGTACATTTTGACAGACGTTGCAGGAAATGTCACTACGTTTGCCTATCTGCACATCACTGTATCGTTTTAAATACCGTATAGCTGGTTATTTCTGCGGGTGTAATATTTTGCGTTTTTTGTAAAAAAAATGAGTGTTTATTTTCTGCTGTTTTTAATTTCTGCTGATTGGCAAAATGGCAAGGTTAAATTTCTGCTGTTTTCTTCATGGTAAAAATAATTTTCTGTGGATTACAGAACTCCATCTGTACAAAACCAGGTAAGTGTGTAATTAATCTCAAATTCAATCATCAAAGCCTATACCACCGGCATTTTATAAATTCTCACGGAAAAATATATATAAACATTTATTTAAATGCTTGTGATCAATATCTCCGTAGTTTCACCACGAAGGTTTATCAAATTAACGTGCGTGGTTTCACTCATATATATAGTAGTTTCAAAGTTTATTGTCCGATCCATTACATGTACACAAACCGTTATACAAATAACAATCATATAATTATATAAAACTGAGACGTTTTAACAATTATTTCGTAAACAATATTCTATTGAAAGACGCTCAGATTAGCATACATTTAAATTAATTATGTGTATCACGCCGATGAGATGATTACAGCGATAATTGCCCATAATTATACCTTACCGAGAATCAGTATTCAGTTGACATCGGCGATTTTATTCTGCTTCATTAATTTTTACGGATGATATTATTCTGCGTGGATTTAATTCTGCGATTTAATCTTGGACCGCAGAATGGCAGAAATTTCCACCCCGCAGAAATAATGAGCTATACGTCATCATGCTGCGTTTCAGACATTTGTTTTTTCCACTTAAAAACAAGACCACTGCATGCTGTATGTTCTCCTTTCGCTTTCTGTAGCAGCTCTTGTGTGTATGCTGTGTTTTTCCAAGCCCCCTGCACAATTCAATAGTGGTATAAATTTCTGTGCGTAAAGAAATAGACGTTTTAGAGTTATTGAAAACGCGACTCGCCTTGATAAAACAGGTTTTAATTCACACTCCAACGTCCAATTAACTTCATAATTTCATAAAATCCCATGATAATATTTTGTGATAATCTGGCAGAAACATTGGAATGTATATCAACTTAATCGGAATTTATAACTAGTTGAACTAATGAAAAAGGCACGTTACGTCGGTCGGGGATGGTAGCGCGTTACTATGGTAATAGAGTGGCTGATAACATGCTACTGGTTTGCATTATTGAAGATACATTTGCATTGACCGTTGGTAATATGTTGCTGTTTGTAATGCTAAAAGAAATTATTTTTAAAACGCAATAATAATCAAATGAGAACGATTGTCTACGAACATATTGAATGGCCCTAGTATATTTCAAAAAATCTGGTGAAGCATGCTCCCTCCCTGGAATAAAGGTGTCTGCATAAAAAATTATATTAAGACAGTAGAGCTCCACTTGTGTTATTTGAATGACACGCAATGTTTGGATAAAGTTTCTCTGACCTGTCATCAGAGCAAGTCATACTTGTTAATTGTTTTTAACTCACCTGCCACAATGTGGCAAGGTGAGCTTTTGTGATTGATTTTTGTCCGTCGTCCGTCGGTATGTCCATCAGTTAGACAATTCATCGTTAATACTCTAGCATGCTCAATTTTGTTCAAACTTGGTCAGAAGATGTATATCAATGATACCTAGGTCAAGTTCGAATTTGGGTCATGTGGGGTCGAAAACTAGGTCAAAAGGTCAAATAATAGTAAAACCTTGTTAACACTCTAGAGGCACCATTTTGGCTTCAACCTTCATGAAGTTTTGTCAAAATATTTATCTTAATGACCTTAAGGTCAAGTTCAAAATTGGGTCATTTGGGGTCAAAACCAAGGTCAATAGGTCAAATGATAGTAAAACCTTGTTAACTCTCTAGAGGCCATGCTTCAATCTTCATGAATTAGGTCAAATTCGAAGTTGTGTTACATGGGTTCAAACTCTAGGTCACTATGACAAATAATAGAAAAATTGATAAAACAACATAGAGGCCACATTTCTGCTTTAGTCTTCATGAAATACATAGTTATAGGCCATATTTAGCAGGTGAGCGCCACAGGATCTATGACCCTCTTGTTTATTTAATCTGAAAACTGCTAAGAATGCAAGATTACAAATATCAAATATTTTGAGGGGGCCTGGCCCGTACCATCTTGATATGATAATAATGATTTATTTTATATGGTATCATTAAAACCTAATATTATGTTTGTTTTTAGCTCACCTGTCACACCTGTCACAAAGTGACAGAGTGAGCTTTTGTGATCACTCTTCATCCGTCGTCCGTCCATCTGTCCATCCGTCCACAATTACTTGTGTAGACACTAGAGGTCACAGTTTTAGCCTAATCATTATGAAACTTATTCACAATGATCACCTCAACAAAATCTAGGTCAAGTTTGATATTGGGTCATCCAGGGTCAAAAACTAGGTCACAAGGTCAAATCATAGAAAAACCTTGTGTAGTCACTAGAGGTCACAATTTTGGCCTAATCTTTATGGAACTAGGTCACAATGACCATCTCAACAAAATCTAGGTCAAGTTCAATATTGGGTCATCCGGGTTCAAAAACTAGGTCACAAGATCAAATCATAGAAAAACCTTATGTAGTCACTAGTGTTCACAATTTTGTCTTAATCTTCATGAAACAAGGTCACAATGATCATCTTAACAAAATCTAGGTCAAGTTCGATATTGGGTCATCGGGGGTCAAAAACTAGGTCACTAGGTCAAATCATAGAAAAACCTTGTGTAGTCACTAGAGGTCACAATTTTGGCCTAATCTTTATGAAACTTTGTCACAATGATCATCTCAACAAAATCTAGGTCAAGTTCGATATTGAGTCATCCGGGGTAAAAAACTAGGTCACAAGGTCAAATCATAGAAAAACCTTGTGTAGTCACTAGAGGTCTCAATTTTGGCCTAATCTTTATGAAACTTGGCCACAATGATCATCACAACAAATTCTAGTCAAGTTCGATATTGGGTCATCCGGGGTCAAAAATTAGGTCACAAGGTCAAATCACTTCAATATTTCATTGGGTCTAAATGTGATGTAAATTATAAAGCATAAGACAATGTGAAAACCTTGTACATGCAATAGAGGCTACCATTAGCGTTGCATGAGCTACTAGGACAGGTGAGCGACCTATGGCCCTTTGGGCCCTCTTGTTTAGCTCACCTGTCACTTCACCTGTCACAAAGTGACAGAGTGAGCTTTTGTGATCACTCTTCGTCCGTCGTCCGTCCGTCCACAATTACCTATGTAGACACTTGAGGTCACAGTTTTAGCTTTATCATTGTGAGTCAGAATAATCATCTCAACAAAATTTAGGTCAAGTTCAATATTGGGTCATCCGGGGTCAAAAACTAGGTCACAAGGTCAAATCATAGAAAAACCTTGTGTAGTCATTAGAGGTCATAATTTTGACCTAATCTTTATGAAACTTGGTTACAATGATCATCTTAACAAAATCTAGGTCAAGTCCGATATTGGGTCATCCGGGGTCAAAAACAAGGTTACAAGGTCAAATCATAGAAAAACCTTGTGTAGTCACTAGAGGTCACAATTTTGGCCTAATCTTTATGAAACTTGGTCACAAGGTTCATCTCAACAAAATCTAGGTCAAGTTCGATATTGGGTCATCCGGGGTCAAAAACAAGGTCACAAGGTCAAATCATAGAAAAATATTGTGTAGTCTCTAGAGGTCTCAATTTTGGCCTAATCTTTTTGATATTTGGTCACAATGTTTATCTTTACAAAATCTAGTTCAAGTTCGATATTGGGTCATCCGGGGTCAAAAACAAGGTCATAAGGTCAAATCATAGAAAAACCTTGTGTAGTCACTAGAGGTCACAATTTTGGCCTAATCATTATGAAACTTAGTCACAATGTTCATCTTAACAATATCTAGGTCAAGTTTGATATTGGGTCTTCCAGGGTCAAAAACAAGGTCACAAGGTCAAATCACTTCAATATGTCATTGGGTCTAAATGTGATGTAAATTATAAAGCATAAGACAATATGAAAACCTTGTACATGCAATAGAGGCTACCATTAGGGGTGCATGAACTACTAGGACAGGTGAGTGACCTATGGCCCTTTGGGCCCTCTTGTATTTATCACTTAGAAATCGAATGTATACTAGGTAGCCCATTTCTCCTTATTATGCCCCCATCTTTGATGAGGGGGTATAATGCTTTGTGCATGTCTGTCTGTATGTCCGTAAGTAGACCAAATGATTTCCTTTCAATAACACTTCACTCTGTAGGATCCTCAAACTTGACATAGAGGTTGGTCATCAACAGTAGGTGACCCTTTTGGTTTTAAGTTCAGTAGGTTGCTGTAACTTTAAACATGAATACATAGACCAAATGGTTTCTGATCGATTGGGGAAGAAGAGGCCTGGTCTATTTTATCCCCCACCAGAGTATGAATATTATGGAGATGGGGGAAGAAGAGGCCTAGTCTATTTTATCCCCCACCAGAGTATGATTATTATGGAGATGGGGGAAGAAGAGGACTAGTCTATTTTATCCCCCACCTAAAAATAATTATTATGGAGAAGGGGGAAGAAGAGGCTTAGTCTATTTTATCCCCCACCTGAGTATAATTAATACAGAGATTGGGGAAGAAGAGGCCTAGTCTTTTTTATCCCCCTCCAGAGTATGATTATTATGGAGATGGGGGAAGAAGAGACCCAGTCTATTTTATCCCCAACCTGAGTATGATTATTATGGAGATGCGGGAAGAAGAGGCCTAGTCTATTTTATCCCCACCAGAGTATGATTATTATGGAGATGCGGGAAGAAGAGGCCTAGTCTATTTTATCCCCACCAGAGTATGATTATTATGGAGATGGGGTAAGAAGAGGACAAGTCTATTTTATCACCCACCTGAGTATGATTAATATGGTGATAGGGGTAGAAGAGGCCTAGTCTATTTTATCCCCCACCTGACTATAATTAATACAGAGATGGGGGAAGAAAAGGCGTAGTCCATTTTATCCCCCACCTGACTATAATTAACACAGATATTGGGGAAGAAGAGGCCTAGCCTTTTTTACCTCCCCCCCTGAGTATGATTATTATGGAGAGGAGGGAAGAAGAGGCCTGGTCTATTTTATCCACCACCTGAGTATAATTAATACAATGATGGGGGAAGAAGAGGCCTAGCCTATTTTTATCCCCCACCAGAGTATGATTATTATGGAGATGGGGGAAGAAGAGGACTAGTCTATTTTATCCCCAACCTGACTATAATTAATACAGAGATGGGGGATGAAGAGGCCTAGTCTATTTTATCCCCCACCTGACTACAATTAATACAGAGATGGGGAAAGAAGAGGCCTAGCCTTTTTTATCACCCACCTGAGTATGATTATTATGGAGATAGGGGAAGAAGAGGCCTGGTATATTTTATCCCCAACCTGAGTATAATGATTATGGAGATTGGGGGAAGAAGAGGCCATGTCTACTTTTTCCCCACCTGACTATAATTTATACAGAGATGGGGGAAGAAGAGATCTAGCCTATTTTATCCCCCACCTGAGTATGATTATTATGAAGATGGGGGAAGAAGAGGCCTAGTCTATTTTATCCCCCACCAGAGTATGATTATGATGGAAATGGTGGAAGAAGAGGCCTAGTCTATTTTATCCCCCACCATAGTATGATTATTATGGAGATGGGGGAAGAAGAGGCCTAGTCTATTTTATCCCCCACCAGAGTATGATTATGATGGAAATGATGGAAGAAGAGGCCTAGTCTATTTTATCCCCCACCATAGTATGATTATTATGGAGATGGGGGAAGAAGAGGCCTAGTCTATTTTATCCCCCGCTAGAGTATGATTATTATGGAGATGGGGGAAGAAGAGGCCTTGTCTATTTTATCCCCCACCATAGTATGATTATTATGGAGATGGGGGAAGAAGAGGCCTAGTCTATTTTATCCCCCACCATAGTATGATTATTATGGAGATGGGGGAAGAAGAGGCCTAGTCTATTTTATCCCCCGCTAGAGTATGATTATTATGGAGATGGGGGAAGAAGAGGCCTAGTCTATTTTATCCCCCACCATAGTATGATTATTATGGAGATGGGGGAAGAAGAGGCCTAGTCTATTTTATCCCCCGCTAGAGTATGATTATTATGGAGATGGGGGAAGAAGAGGCCTAGTCTATTTTATCCCCCGCTAGAGTATGATTATTATGGAGATGGGGGAAGAAGAGACCTGGTCTATTTTATCCCCCACCTGAGTATGATTATTATGAAGATGGGGGAAGAAGAGGCCTAGTCTATTTTATCCCCCACCAGAGTATGATTATGATGGAAATGGTGGAAGAAGAGGCCTAGTCTATTTTATCCCCCACCATAGTATGATTATTATGGAGATGGGGGAAGAAGAGGCCTAGTCTATTTTATCCCCCGCTAGAGTATGATTATTATGGAGATGGGGGAAGAAGAGGCCTTGTCTATTTTATCCCCCGATAGAGTATGATTATTATGGAGATAGGGGAAGAAGAGGCCTGGTATATTTTATCCCCAACCTGAGTATGATTATTAAGGGGATGGGGGAAGAAGAGATCTAGCCTATTTTATCCCCCACCTGAGTATGATTATTATGGAGATAGGGGAAGAAGAAACCTTGTCTATTTTATCCCCACCAGAGTATGATTATTATGGAGATTGGGGAAGAAGAGGCCTAGTCTATTTTATCCCCCACCAGAGTATGATTATTATGGAGATAGGGGAAGAAGAAACCTTGTCTATTTTATCCCCACCAGAGTATGATTATTATGGAGATGGGGAAGAAGAGGTCTAGTCTATTTTATACCCCACTAGAGTTTGATTATTATGGAGATGGGGGAAGAAGAGGCCTAGTCTATTTTATCCCCCGCTAGAGTATGATTATTATGGAGATGGGGGAAGAAGAGGCCTTGTCTATTTTATCCCCTGATAGAGTATGATTATTATGGAGATAGGGGAAGAAGAGGCCTGGTATATTTTATCCCCAACCTGAGTATGATTATTAAGGGGATGGGGAAGAAGAGATCTAGCCTATTTTATCCCCCACCTGAGAATGATTATTATGGAGATAGGGGAAGAAGAAACCTTGTCTATTTTATCCCCACCAGAGTATGATTATTATGGAGATTGGGGAAGAAGAGGCCTAGTCTATTTTATCCCCCACCAGAGTATGATTATTATGGAGATAGGGGAAGAAGAAACCTTGTCTATTTTATCCCCACCAGAGTATGATTATTATGGAGATGGGGAAGAAGAGGCCTAGTCTATTTTATACCCCACTAGAGTTTGATTATTATGGAGATGGGGGAAGAAGAGGCCTAGTCTATTTTATACCCCACTGGAGTTTGATTATTATGGAGATGGGGGAAGAAGAGGCCTAGTCTATTTTATCCCCCTCCTGAGTATGATTATTATAGACATAGGGGAAGAAGAGGCCTAGTCTATTTTATCCCCACCAGAGTATGATTATTGTAGAGATGGGGGAAGAAGAGGCCTAGTCTATTTCATCCCCCACCAGAGTATGATTATTATGGAGATAGGGGGAGAAGAGGCTTAGTCTATTTTATCCCCGACCTGAAAATAATTTTTATGGAGATGGGGGAAGAAGAGGTATATTTTATCCCCCACCAGAGTATGATTAGTATGGAGATTGGAGATGTAGAGGCTTAGTCTATTTTATTCCCAACCTGAAAATAATTATTATGGAGATAGGGGAAGAAGAGGCCTGGTCTTTTTTATCCCCCACCTGAGTATGATTATTATGGAGATGGGGGAAGAAGAGGCCTAGTCTATTTTATCCCCCACCTGACTATAATTATTACAGAGATGGGGGAAGCAGAGGCCTAGCCTTTTTTATCCCCCACCTGAGTATGATTATTATGGAGATGGGGGAAGAAGAGGCCTAGTCTATTTTATCCCCCACCAGAGTATGATTATTATGGAGATGGGGGAAGAAGAGGCCTTGTCTATTTTATCCCCCACCTGAAAATAATTATTATGGAGATGGGGGAAGAACAGGACTAGTCTATTTTATCACCCACCTGACTATAATTAATACAGAGATGGGGGAAGAAGTGGCCTAGTCCATTTTATCCCCCACCTGACTATAATTAATACAAATATGGGGGAAGAAGAGGCCAAGCCTTTTTTTATCCCCCACCTGAGTATGATTATTATGGAGAAGGGGGAAGAAGAGGCCTGATCTATTTTATCCCCCATATGACTATAATTAATACAGAGATGAGGGAAGAAGAGGCCTAGTCAATTTTAGGTGGGGGATAAAATAGACTAGGCCTCTTCTTCCCCCATCTCTGTATTTATTATAGTCAGGTGGTGGATAAAATAGACCAGGTCTCTTCTTCCCCATGTTTATATTTATTACACTCAGGTGGGGGATAAAATAGACCAGTCTACTGCTTCCCCATCCTTATATTTATTATACTTAGGTGGGGGATAAAATAGGTCTACTTCTTCCCCCATCTGTGTTTAATTATACCCCCGCAAACAAAGTCACCGTGTCTGTCGGGCGGGCGGTCGGTCGGGCTGGCGGTAGGTCGGTCTGTCTGTTAGGAAAATCGTGTCCGCTCTGTAACTTTGTCGTTTCTTACTGGAATTTACAATCGCTTGGTACAAATGTTCACCACATCAAGACAGTGTGTCATGCGCAAGACCAAGGTCCCTAGTTCAAAGGTCAAGGTCACACTTAGAGGTCAAAGGTTATATAGGCATCCAAGTCGTGTCAGCTCTGTAACTTTGTTGTTTTTTACTGGATTTTAAAATTGTTTTGTAAAAATGTTCACCACATAAAGACGGTGTGTCATGCGCAAGACCCAGGTCCCTACCTCAAAGGTCATGGTCATACTTAGAGGTCAAATATTAAAAGGCTCAAATAGGCATGTGAATCGTGTCCGCTCTGTAACCATGTCATTTTATATTGGATATTTATATTACTTGGTACAAATGTTAACTACATCAAGACGGTGTGTCATGCACAAGACCCAGGTCCCTAGCTCCAAGGTCAAGGTCACACTTGGAGGTCAAAGGGTAAAAGGCACAAAATCGTGTCCGCTCTGTAACTTTGTCATTTTTTATTGGATATTTATAATACTTGGTACAAATGTTCACCACATCGAGAAGGTGTGTCATGCCCTAGACCCAGGTCCCTAGCTCAAGGTCAAGGTCACACTTGAAGGTCAAAGGTTAAAAGGCACAAACAGGCATGTGATTCGTGTCCACTCTGTAACTTTGCCATTTCTTATTGGACATTTATGATACTTAGTACAAATGTTTACCACATCAAGACGATGTGTCATGTGCAAGACCAAGGTCAAGGTCACACTTAAGAGATCAAAGGTTATATAGTCATGCAAGTCGTTTCCGCTCTGTAACTTTGTCGTTTCTTACTTGATTTTAGAAGTGCTTGGTACAAATGTTTACCACATCAATCAAGTTTTTGTTTATTTTTTTGTCCTATTTTTTTTGGAATTTTTTGTTTTTCAAATTCTTTTCGATTATTTTTGGAATTTTTTTTGTTTATTTTCGAAAAAAAATCCATTTCTTTTGCGGAAGACCTAGGTCCCTAGCTCAAAGGTCAAGGTCATTTAGAGGTCAAAGGTTATATAGTTATGCATGTTGTGTTTCTTACTGGATTTTAAAAGATAAAAGTAACTATAAATTTAAATAGAATTCCTGTGTCAAGCAGTGCTGCGGGGGTATGATTCATCACTCCAGTGATAGTTCTAGTTCATAATTGAGTGGGGGATAAATTGACCAGTCTATTTCTTCCCCATCTCCACATCAATAACACTCAGTTGGGGATTAAAAAGACCAGATTATGGCAATAATGAATATTATTTATCGATTAAATCAATTAATTTCTTTCACTTTATTTCACTTCCAAAATAAATTCACAGGCCATATTTATCATTATTTCATGTTTCTCACCAACATTTTTTTATTCACAAATATTATTTTTAGCACATTATCAAAACAAAAATTTTTAGGTGGGGGGAAAAAAGGCCTGGGGTGGGGGAAGAAGAGGCCTAGGGGGGGATAAAACGGGCCGGCCCAGTTTATCCCCCGGGGAATAAAATAGGCCGGCCCATTTTATCCCCGGGGGATAAACTGGGCGGGGGATAAAATTGACCGTTACACCGGGTACTCGGATATCCACAAGTTTGACTAGAGAAACAAGTATGAGTATTCATCATCTCCGCGATCGTTGGTTCGCGATCTTTAATATAGATACCTAAACTATGCAGACATCTTTTAGGTTCGTTACCTCAAGTAGTTTACAAAATAATGTTTAGACAAAACACTGACAGTAAACAAGAAACCATCCTTAATTTGCAATTTGAAAGTAAACTTGTGCATGTACTATAAGTGAAGCTAGCAACATCATAACATTGGAATAAATTAATCTCTTTTATTAAAGTTACAAACTAGAAATGAAGCATTCATGAATTCGTAATTCAATTAAATAATTTATGTTATATCTTGAAAATAAACTGTTCAATTATCATGAAAATAAATATTCTATTGTCAATAAGATGATGCCATACGTCGAACTGTCTGCAATGGCTGAACCAATGTAACGAATGAGCCAGGCAAGTTCACATGGAAGGCATGAAAATACTTTGTTATTTCCATTAACTAAGTAGGCACTATGCAAAAGCTGTCTAAATTAATCATTAATTAGTCAATGGAGTGAGAAGACATTGTTGTTTGGTGTTATTTAACTTTTTTCTGTCCCTATTTGATAACATATTGTTTGTTTTAATTGTCTTCATGTTCCCTTGTACATGTTAATACATTAGTGTTTCACTACGTATGTGATGTTATTAAAGTAAGTAGTCTCTATGGAAGTCTTCGTCTTCATGAAATTTGTAAATGCTGATTCGTGGTTTGATCTGTGAATCGCTCACCCTGACTCATGGATTGAATCGGATCTGCACTTGCCTAACGATCCACAGCCCTAACCAGTCACAAGTTGACCCCTATTGATTTTGAGGTCAGTAGGTCAAAGTTGCCATTCAACCTTCAACTATGACTATTGGGCATAAGTATTTTACAAACTTCTCTTGTTTAAAGTAACAGTTTGAATGGTGTTGACTTTAATAATACCTTGGCCTAAAATTAGACTTGCCGTCCACTAGACCCCGATATTATGCAGGAATGTAGCCGATTACAGTGCGCTAGTTTCAGGAACTTTTCAGGATCATTTATCAATAAAAATGGGCGGAGCTGGGCCATCGGGCTCGTTCTCTGATCGTTATAAGAAATGTTGCAGTACTGTGCCATTGATTATGGGACTGTTTTATGACCTTTTCATTTTATTGTAGATTCAATGTATGTGTATAGGTGGTAGCTTTCTGTATACTGGTGGTAATGACAATGCTATATATTGTTGGAGTTTAGATGATTACAATATTGTGAATAAACTTGAGGTAAGTAGTAATTTCTTACTTTATTAATGACTGGATTCTTGATCTAACAGTGATTGATTTGATTCCCATCTTGGGGAATATCCAATTATCGCCTTCACAACTCTGGTAATAGGCACAAATACTGGTTAGAACACAGGTTGATATAAAGTGTTACATGTTGTGAGTTTATACTTAAGAAATAAAAATCTGTTCGCGTTTATTGTCGGTGAATAAAACACGGGCAGGAGTTTGGATGCGGAAAAATTAAATCACGAGTGCGTAGCACGAGTGATTTAATTTTCCGCATCCGAACGAGTGCCCGTGTTTTATTCACCGACAATATACAAGAACAGAGTTTTTATTTCGATTCTAAATACGATAATATCCCGCACTATTTAACTGTGCGCATTCCATTTTCACCCATTTGACATTGAACATAATTCCACGCTGAAATTGAGTGGCTTATTAGCTGGTACAATTACCTCCCTCGTTAATGAAAACGACCTTCGTAATTTTCTGAAGGAAATACCACATTTTAAACGTTGAAACAATTTTAATAACATGAGTATATGGTATCTATTTCATAAAATGAAAAATATAAATGAATTGATTATCAGAAGCTTTAATAAAACTTGGTTTCTAGAATATATTGGAGTTTCTAAAAATAGATGCGTCATAGCTGTAACACTGGATTCTCGTGCAACTCGCCCTGTCATCGTGACTCGTAGAAAATTTTACTATAAAGTTTACGTTCATTTATTCATAAATATGTCACGTGATACTGGGCGTAAATAGAAACAGCCAATTTGATAGGTATGTTTTATGGGGGTAATAATACATTGTTAGATCCGCTCTATATTTAAACAATTAATCCGCAGATCGTGTTAGAATAGTAAATAGTCCAGCAGATAAATGGCACTTTAAAGGGTAACCGTGCAATGACTTCTATACATTTTTGCATTTTCTTGTTCTTTGGACAATACTATAACAGAATCTAAATAATGCCACCTTATCATCATTGAGCAATTTGCGCAATGAGGCCCCAAAGCGGTACATGTTTTTTCTCGAATTAATTGGTGTATATACATTACTACTCAATAAAATGTGAATCAAAACACCTTAAATGAAATTGTATTGTGTTAGATAATGCCTTACATCAATATATACAGTGCCCACCAAAAATAAGTATACAGTAAATAATTATTGCTAAATTTAACTTGGTTAAATTATTCAATATGCTTTTATCAGACAGTCACAATTGTACTTGTTTCTGAAACTACAGTTACTAAATGAGTAATAACAGAGATAGAAATAAAGATGAATATGTTCTGAATTTAAATACCCATGTGATCTAAAATGCTGAATTTTCCATCTTTTTGTGACTAAGTTACCATTCAATCGGGACAAAGAAACTTTATATTTTGCACCTAGGGTACCAATTAATGTATGGTCATTACATATACTAAACAAAAATATTCCTTTTTCTTAAAAAAAGTGTTGTTTCACTGTTTTCCAAATAGTGTTAATACAGACAACTAAATGGGGAAATAACATTCTGTATACTTATTTTTGGTGGGCACTGAATACAACCTTATATTGAAATAAGAAAACGTGGAAATGAGGCTCCATTTGTAGTTGAAACTTAACACGAGGCCCGGTGTAACGGTCAATTTTATAACCTGCCCAGTTTATCCCCCGGGTATAATTAATACATTGCTTAATATTTATTTAATGAAAATCGAGGCCCTGGTAAGGGTTAATGTATGAAAAAGGATGCAATCTTTCAAATAATTTCTATTTCTCTTATATTTGAAAAAAGAAACATTAACCATAACTGGAAGTTATATAAGTGTAATAAAGGTATAGAAGTACTACGTTCTGAATAAGTAAAATAGGGAAATAAGGCCCTGCTTGTGTGTTGTTCTATAAATTAGGCTTTTATCGAAATAAATTGTTGTCATATTCCATTACAATCACATAAATTATGAAGTGTCTATGTGTCGTTACAGGCAAATAAGTAAGTGACATAGATAAGTATAAACAATCTGAAATGCATTGCTAAATTACATCGCTTGATACTTTATTTCATGACATTGACCTTAATAAGGGTAAATTCAAATGTTAAAATGTATCAAAAATTTCAAATTTTATTATTTAATTAATAATACAGCGAGGACGTGGGTCTCTACTAGTGATTTAAACTATTTTGATTTTGAAGAATTTCACTCATTTAAGATTTTCTACATTTGGATTTACCATTAATAGGGCCTCAATTCAATGAAATAAACTATTTAGCTATGCAATGTAGGTTGTTTGCGTGCCCTATAGTAATCACCCTGCCCGCCGTCCACATTTTTCAAGTTTTTTCTTAATAACTTAAAAACCATTACAGGTATTGACTTCAAACATCAAACATAAGCTCATAACAACAGTGCGCTATTTTATGGCAAGTTATATTACTCTCGCTACAATATTGGAAGAGTTATGGCCCTTTGTAAAATTCAAATTTTCATCAATTTTCAGCTTTTTTTCTTGATAACTTGAAAACCATTGAAGATATCAACTTTAAATTTTAAACATAAGCTCACAACGACATAACACTATTTTATGGCAAGTAACATTACTCTAGCTACAATATTGGAAGAATTATGGCCCTTTGTTAAATTCAAATTTACTTTTTTTATCTTTTTTCTTCGTAACTTCACAACCATAGTAGATATTCAAATGAAACTTGCTATAATTATTGCCAGTGATAAAACACATATCTTTAGCAAAGGGCAACAACTCTAGCTTTGAACATTTTTGACTTATGCCCCTTT
The DNA here is from genome assembly GCA_947247005.1 of Spisula solida. Taxonomy (NCBI): domain Eukaryota; kingdom Metazoa; phylum Mollusca; class Bivalvia; order Venerida; family Mactridae; genus Spisula; species Spisula solida. Next base: position 31,878,472 of record OX365949.1, read on the forward strand.
TCAGCTTCAAAAACTTTAACATTGGTCAAAGTTCAAAAATGGTTAAAGATATTCAAATGAAACTTGCTATACTTACTGATATTGACAGTGACAATAAGTACATGTATGTGGAGCAAAACCAATACACACATTTTTAGCAAAGGCCGACAACTCTTTAAAACTTAAATAATTTTTGACTGATTCCCCTTAAGACACTTGCACACAAAACAAACAGATTAATGTAGTTCTGTTTTGTGTATTTCCATCTTGCAAACAATATTTGCCAATCCGGAACTCAGAGTGAAAGTCAATGAAACCAATGTCATGATTTCATGATTTCCGTGTGCAATTTTAGTCAAAGATAATTCCAAACTTTATAAAAGTCAAAGTTCATCATGGTTTCTATATAGGAAATTAAACCTGCACTTGTCAAACAACTTTTATTGAATTTTAGAAGGGAGTGAATTACTTTATTTCAGGTATCAACACATGAAAGTTTGAGATATGACTTTGTTATTGTGTCTTAGTACAGAAACTGACAGCGCTGATAATTATGGAATGCGGAGTGCACAATAATTCCTTTATCTATGGGTTTAACAGTTAACTACGTAGTTAAGAGACTTTAAACATTGGTTACAAGTGCCGTATCATCGATACTTGCAACTACAGTTCTAAGTCTTTATCTGCGGTTTAAAGAATTAAGGTGCATACGGCACTTGTAACCGCGGTTTAAAGTCTCTTAACTTCATAGTTAACTGTTAAACCCATAGATAATGGAATAATTTTGCATTCCGCATTCCGCATTACATAGATAATTATGCAACCCCACTATACTTCTACACTCCTCCCCTCCCACCTATTACTACATGCTACCACGGGCCCTGTTCACGACAGTGATAATTCTAGTTATTGCCAGTGACACAGAATTCAATGTTAAGTATCAATATTATGAAAAACATGGTATCATGTATCATTTACTGATTTAATTCATATGTTTTTCTCAAACGGGCCTCATATAAGATGCAAACCGCCAGCAGGGCCTCATTTCCACATGTTGATATTACAAAGGTTGTATATATTGATACAACACATTATTCAACACTATATAAATAACATTTGAGGTATCTTGCTTTACGTTCACCTAAACGATAATGTACTAATATAGCTTAATTCATGTACCCCTTCGGGCCTCATTGTGAGAATTGCTCAATGATGACAAGGTGGCATCATCCAGATTATGTTATGGTATGGTCAGGAGAACACGAAAATGCAAAAACATTTTGTATAGAAGACATTGCACGGTACATTGCAAGTTCTGCCGGACTATATAATACTTGTTTCAGTAATTCACAAACAGTCTTCTCATGCACCAATTTGCAAAAAAAAATATTTTTGGGATCACTCTTCATCCGTCGTCCTTCAGTCCGTCCACTATTGCTTGTCAGAGGTCGCAATTTTGGGCTAATCTTTATGAAACTTGGTCACTCTGATGAACTCAACACACTCTAGGTCAAGTTTGATATTTGGTCATCCAGGATAAAAAACTAGGTCAAATAATAGAAAACCTTGTCTAGTCACTAGATATTATTATTATTATTATAGACCACAATTTTGGCCTGATCTTTCTGAAACTTGATCACAATAATCATCTTAACAAAATCTAGGTCAAGTTCAATATTAGGTAATCCAGGGTCAGAAACTAGGTCACAAGGTCAAATAATAAAAATTCCTTGTGTAGTAATTGGAGTTAACAATTTTGGCTAAATCTATATGAAACCTGATCACAAATCTAGGTGAAGTTCTATATTGGGTCATCCAGGGAGAGGGGGGGGGGGGGGGGGTCAAAACTAGGTCAGTAGGTCAGATCATAGAAAAACCTTGTGCTGTGACTTGAGGTCACAATTTTGTCCTAATCTGTCACAATGATCATCTCAACGAAATCTAGGTAAAGATCGATATTATGTATTATCCAGTCACTTCCGGCAAAATCTGCCTATAACGGGTTGCCTGATAAACTTAGCGATAATCGGTCACCTGGTCATGTGACTAGTGATAATCTGTCACCTTACCACGTGATCTGACGGACTTCTTCTTATATGAGAGTCGCTGGTTGTAATTCTGTGCCCGAGGGTGAGGTTTTCCTGTCCTAAATGAGCTGGTGGTTGATCAGTTATTTCTTCGTCTTACCTGCGTCTACATGACGTCTATCAAGATGTCCGACGTTGTTGTTTATCATGACGTCAAAGAACGAACGTGATGTTGCAAGAGTGACAATATAGTCCCGAGTTTGATCCCCTTACTGAGCAGATTAAGCGACTGGATAAATAGAATAATAGGTTAGTGCCGTGAATGAAGTAAAAGTTTATCCGGCTCGGCTACGGAAATTATCGGATTCACCTACGGCTCACCCGATAAATTCCTCCGCCTTGCCAGATAAACTTTTTCATCCACGGCACTAACCTATTATTCTCTATATCTAGGGTGAAAAACTGGGTCACTTGGTCAAATCATTGAAAAACATTGTGCAGTCTCTAGATGTCACAATTTTTGCCTAATCTTCATGAAAATTGGTTGCAATGATTATATTAACGAAATCTAGGTCAAGTTCTATATTAGGTAATTCAGGGTAAAAAACATGGTCAATAGGTCAAATCATAGAAAAACCTTGTGTTTATACTAAAGGTCACAATTTTGTTCTAATTTTTATGAAACTTGTTCATAATGATTATCTCCATAAATAAAAGGTCATGTTCTATTTTAGGTCATCAAGGGTTAAAATTTAGGTCACTAGGTTTAGTCAATAAAAAACATTGTGTAGGATATAAAGGCTGTATTTTTATGCTCCCCGAAAATTTGGGGGAGCATATAGTTGCCGCTTTGTCCGTCCGTCGTTCCGTCCAATATTTTTGTCCAGAGCCTAACTCAAAAAGTATGTGAGGTATCATCATGAAACTTCATAGGTGGATAGATCTCAATGAGTTGAAGTGCAGTGCTCAAGAACCACAACTCTACATAACCTATTTTTGGAGTTATTGCCCTTTGTTATTTTTTATACTTTATTCATACTTAATTCTTGTCCGGACCATAACTCAAACAGTATTTGAGATATCAATTTGAAACTTCATAGGTGAATATATCTCAATGAATGGCAGTGCAGTGCACAAGAACCATGACTCTTGATTGCATATTTTTGGAGTTATTCCCCTTTGTAATTTTTCATACTTAATTCCTGTCTTTGCCATAACGCAAACAGTATTAGAGATATCAATTTGAAACTTCATAGGTAAATAGATCTCATTGAGGGAAAGTGCAGTGCCTAAGAACCATAACTCTTCATAGCATATTTTTGAAGTTATGGCCCTTTGTAATTTTTGATACTTGATTCTTGTCCAGGTCATAACTCATACAGTATTACAGATATCAGTTTGAAACTTCATAGTTGAATAAATCTCATTAAGTTATAGTGCAATGCCAAAGAACCATAACTCTCTTTTGCATATTTCTGTAGTATTTTGTGTGTGACAAACATCCCACGAGGAGCATCACCCGTCTGTGCGTCCGTCCGTGCGTTCCTCAACAATTCATTCAAACGACTTCTCCTCCTAAACCACTCGACCAATTTCAACCGAACTTAACAGGAATGTTCCTTGGGTGGTCCTTTCTATAAAGAGCTAAAAGAATTGTAATCTATAAATAACTCTGGTTGCCATGGCAACCAATAGGAAAATCTTTTAAAAAATCATAAAAAATCAACCGCTGGCCAGATTTCAAAATAATTTTACAGAAATAGTTGTTGGGTGACCCTCTTACAAAATTGACATTTTTGTCTTGATTCGTCAAAAAAATGGCCGCCAGTGGGTGGGGCGCTGTTTTTCCCTATATATCTATAGTAAAATCTTTAAAAATCTTCTTCTCTAAAAGTAGTGGTTGGATTTCATTATAAATTTGTTAAATTGTTCCTTGGGTGGTCCTTTCTTAAAATAGCTAAAAGAATTCCATTCCATCCAGAACTCTGGTTGCCATGGCAACCAATAGGAAAATCTTAAAAAAAATCAACCGCTTGCCAGATTTCAAAATAATTTTATAGAAATTGCTGTTTGGTGACCCTCTTACAAAATTTATATTTTTATCCTGATTCGTCAATAAACATGGCCGCCAGTGGGTGGGGTGCTGTTTTTCCCTATATATCTATAGTAAAATCTTTAAAAATCTTCTCCTCTAAAAGTACTGGTTGAATTTCATATTAAATGGGTAACAATATTCCTGGGGTTATCCTTTCTAAAAATAGCTAAAAGAATTATAATCCATGCAGAACTCTGGTTGCCATGACAACTGATTGGAAAAAACTTTAAAAAAAACAACATGGTTCTACTTGATCAATGTGCACAGGTGAGCGACCTAGGGCCCTGTGGGCCCTCTTGTTTATGAATCATGTAAAAATATCTTTAGTTGTATGCTTGACGTAAACTTTTGAAAATTACATCACATTTGAGAATTATATTCTTATTTAAGAAAAAAATACTACAGTATTACCTCCCGAAACGGCACCTCTGAGAAGCGACAACCTCCGAGAAGCGGCACTTTTATTTCCCCCCGTTCGTTTTCACTCTTGTTTTAACTCCATAGAACGACACCTCCACAGAGTGGCAAACAGCCGTTAAAATTGTTTACCTCTTGTATGGTTTTACCTCTGAGAAGCGACAGGTGTGTTTTTACAACAGCATATTCACGCGTGTTGACATAACTCCATGCGATGTTGTTTTCTATTTTTCACACCTTCGTGGATTATAATAATTATCGCTCATCGAGGTAACTAAACCTGATGGCGCGGGAGCTAGTAAATTAGGGACTGTCTATGGAATCAGTTCGACAATATGACACAGTAGCTCCGTACATACCAAGCACTTGATGAGATGCATAATATTCGATTTTTTTTAATTCAAAGTCGTTATTACAGTGAAGTTCCGCTAATAAGACCAGTCAAAAAGGTGGTCTTAATAGGGAATCGGTCTTATTAGTGGACCTTTTTTGTTCTAAGTTTAATACTTTGGGACCTTAAACTGGCAAAAATCTGCATAATTTCAAAATAATAAAAGTGGTCTTATTAGCGGAACTTTACTGTAATAATTGTAAATGACTTATCAATTAGTACACGTACATGTCGTGTTAATGGTTAATGGTTAATCGCGTCGTCTAAAACTGTTAATTTCAGCATAATTTATGCACTGACCAAGTTACTTGCGAGAGGTAAACCAATTACCGATCTCGTGTACAAATTGCGTAGTGAGCGATATGACGTGATAGAGATTTTAACACTTTGAAGGTAAACAATTCAATTTAATAGGGCAGGTGCGTAAAAGTATGTGCGGTATAATATAACCATAAATAAAGTTAATCAAGACAAACTCCAGGATTGTATAATATAAGAAATTGTTACTTCAGGCTCAGTGACATTATATGGACTGGCTCATATACATCACTAAGGCTGACTAGCTAAATTATAAATAATATAGGGCCCTCAGTAATGTTAAATACAACATTCTTTATTATTTGAAAAATAAAGAGTTCGGTTGGACATTTTGATTAATTATACCCCCCACAAACAAAGTTTGAAGGGGGTATACTGTCGGTCGGTTGGGTGGTCAGTTGGCCAGTCCGTCTGTTGGTTTGTTAGCAAAATCATGTCCACTCTGTAACTTTGTCGTTTCTTGCTGGATTTTGAAATGGCTTGGTACAAATTTCACTACATCAAGACGGTGTGTCATGCGCAAGTCCCAGGTCCCTAACTCAAAGGTCAGACTTAGTGGTCAAAGGTTTTAAAAAGGTTCAAAATAGTCATTCAAATTGTGGCCACTCTGTGACTATGTCATATCTAATTGTATATTTAAATAACAAAGCAGACAAAATTGGTATACTTGTGCCTTTTAACTTTTAATCTCTAAGTATGACCTTGACCTATGAGCTAAGTACTTGGGTTTTGCGCATGACACATTGTCTTAGTGTGGTGAACATTTGTACAGAATTATTTAAATATACAATTAGATATGACATAGTCACAGAGTGGCCACAATTTGAATGTCCCAGTATCAATATGCAAGTCCCAGGTCCCTAACTCAAAGGTCAGACTTAGTGGTCAAAGGTTTTAAAAAGGTTCAAAATAGTCATTCAAATTGTGGCCACTCTGTGACTATGTCATATCTAATTGTATATTTAAATAATTCTGTACAAATGTTCACCACACTAAGACAATGTGTCATGCGCAAAACCCAAGTACTTAGCTCATAGGTCAAGGTCATACTTAGAGATTAAAAGTTAAAAGGCACAAGTATACCAATTTTGTCTGCTTTGTTACTTTGTTATTTAATGACTTGGTAACATTCCCATTCCCACTCCAAGATCCCTAGCTCAAATGTCAAGGTCACTCTTACAGACCCAGCTCTTGTCTTCTGGTCAATGTCACATTTAAGCAATTACAAACTTTATTTCAAATTACTTAGGTGTCTGATGACAGCTTTAAAGTTTTAGCATGGGCATCCATGTTCTGTGGACACATTTCTAGTTGACATAATCTTAAAGCCACAATAAGGTTCTGGAACCACATATTTTCTTCATATAGAAAACACAAATCTGAGTTACTGATTTGATGAGGGACAAATAATGAACCCAATAAGCCATTAAAACACGCACTGACTGTCATATATGTGAAATAATATTTCCTGGAAGATTGGCATAACGAGCCCTGTTTGTTTACAAATATGGCGTTTAACAGCTTCTCCGTCACTTTGCGGATACTACCGAGAATTTTTCGCCAGTTTCTGATAACCAATGGATGGATAGCACACCTATTGCACTATCTTACACTTAAGAACTGGCCCCAATAAGAACTGGCACTGGGGATAAGAACTGACCCTATAATTCAAAAACCAAACACAAATATTATTTGATTGTTAAAACACGAGTTAAAGCCGAGTTAGTCTAATTTTCATATACCCGAGCTAATATTGCCGAGTCTTGACTTTACATGAAGTGACATTCACAATGGTGATAACAACATTTGTCATAAGTTATGTTTTATCATTTCTATTGTCCTGAAATTCACATAATAAGCCCCATATACTATCAGCTTCCATTTTAAACCTTGAAATCATCTTATGTTCGCATTATTATTGAGTTATAGCACCTGTTCTCTTCGTATCTATCGATTGTTATGCACCAGTTCTTATTGAAAGGGAGGTAATTCATGTATGTTATCCCAAAATAGGTCATAAGATTTTTTTATCATTCAAATTGTACTAAAATTCACATATGAAGCCCGAAATTCTATTATACTATCATTTTAAAGCATACAAACTTCATATTTATGGTTGGTTTTTATTTGTTTGGGTTTCCCAAACAAATACAGAAGTCAATCTGAAACGCGAGTCCTTAATATCTGAGCGAAAGTAGTCCAGAAAATTCAATTAAAGACAAAGTAGTTCCATATATGTGCCTTTTGTGTGATCAAAATATATTTTCTCATATGAGTTAACTATGCTGATGATTTGAATCAAGGTTGTTAAATTTCAAAAAAAGTAAATAAATTAAAATTATAATGCGCAGTGATTCTAAGCGTATGAAGCCACGGCGGTTAAAATTTTCCCCGAAGTAATACGTACGTAAAAAGAAGTTCGTTTTTCAATGCGATTTTTTAATTGAAAAAAGTGATGATGAAAAAAACCCATACAATATTCTTAAAATGTTTCAAGTATTTGTGTTATCCAAGTTATCTATAAACTGTATGTCTAATTAAAAATAGCGGTATGAGTATCATCTTCGTTCCTAATCTGAACGGTCCGACCGGCATTTATACATGATAAAAACTGTCGCCATTTTGTTGCTGCGAGAAAAGAAATTTTATAGGAGATTTTTTTCCGATTACACGATGCTAGTACTTGGTAAGCAAGGAAAATCGTCTTTATCACTCACAATTAACGTACTTATACAATAAAATCAACACCCGATGCCGTGTGTGACTGTCAGAGGGGTCGTAAGTACAAATAACATGTCGTACCCACAACTATTCGACCCCAAAAAAATGCAAAATGACTCTTTGACAATGTTATGTCTGTATTGTGCTTTTGATAGTAATCTTTTTGAGATTATAGAAGTACTGTGTATAGGATTTAAGGGAAAAACTTGTGTAGGTGGCTAGCTTGACAAGCTTGCCGTCTCATTCAGTTGTAGCTTTTTTTAACTGTGCCGCAGTAGTGTAAACTTATTTACTTAAACTGTATGCGTCCAATATGTTAAACAAGTGGCTTGATAGCTCAGTCGATACAGTATTCGCTCTGTAAGCAAATTGTCAATGGCCAACATGGCATCTTGCCTAGTCAAACCAACTTGAGGTGTGTAGTCCCAACCAAGACCAAACGTTTCTAAACTAAACGTTTCATTACGTTAGGTGATAATAGGTCCAACAGTTTATACAAGTTAGGTCCCATGGTTTGGACTAGGTGTGTACAGGCTCTTCGCAGGTTGCCGAATATTGGAGCAGCGGGGGAGGGGTATCCCCTCCGTTTTATGAGGAAATTTTATGAAATCAGAGCGTAAATGGGGCTATTTCCAGTTCTTCCAATATGTATTCCTTTGGATGAATTTTTGGATCGTCCGTGTATGTTAGTCATTTTTTGGTATCATTATTACCAAATAGTTATGCCTTATAGGCATATAGTTGCTGAATAACATTCATTTGGTGCTGTTGTAAATACAATTCAAATATAAGATATTTCAAATTCATCCTTCACTTATGTACCGACTGCATTGACGAGTATCGTTATCGAATGCTACCCTTCCATGCATGGCATTGAATGCATGTCTTTAGAAACCACTGACCCTTATTCGTCGTTTTGCCACTCCAATTGGTAGCCAATATTTCAGCTACAAAATTTTAAATTCTCATGCATATTTTTATAAAGTTTTGCCTTTACTCGCGAAATATTGGGCTGCCGCCCAAGTCGCAACGCCTCTGGTGTATCCACTGAATCAAGTGTCTGATCAAGACAGACAAGTATTCACAGACAAGTACAAAACATTTGTGATTTCAAATAAAAAAACCATAATTATAAATGTTTGAAATAATTTGTTACTAGCTTCATTAAGGTGAAATTATAATCCCAAAAAGTTTAGAAATTCCCTGCCTGCCAGTTTAGAATTCAATTATTGATATTGAAGGAAGAAAGCTGTGTCCAGATAGCAGGCTCAATTGAGAATTCGCCTTTTCTAAGCAGATGATTCTGGGTTTGAGCCCTGGTTCAACTACATACTTTTCAAACCATGTTACATTATTAACGTTCCCACAGATTGTATAAGTTTCATTCCATTGTTTGAGTGTTGTATAGTCACAGTGTCAAAATGTCAATAATAATTTAATATTCCACTCGGTATTTGTCACAAATATTGTGACTAAAAACGGTCACTTTCGGGTACATTTGTACCAATATATATAATGTTTTAAGTTGTTCAAGGAACAACTAGTTTTAATACATATCAACAATTGCAACCCATTTTTACTGCCTGAAACTTCTTTTCTATGCCACAAATGGACAGTGCCACATTAAGGAAAGTAAACCTGTCTGCAATTGAAAATTTGCATATCTTTCGCCGATGCAAAGGAAGCATGTAAACCGGCAAAATCATAGGCAGCCTGCACGTACCCTACTACTTCACAAGTCATATCAACCTTCTCATTGTTTACCTATATAAGAAAGGTTACTTTCAATATTTCCGATTATAAAAGTGCCTGTCACATTTGTAGCCGTGTAGGTTTATTATTCATTGAAATGGTATATTACGGGTATCAACGTGTAGCTACTATATTTTACTTTCAGGATATATCAACACTTTAGTCCTTAGATACACACCCGTTTACACACCGAACGTCAGAATCAAGAATACAATTCCTTAATTAGGTCGCTAACTAAGACGTTCAGCAAAACCCAGATTTTCACGCTTGTAAACGTGAATTTTGCCTTGAAACAGAATGTTTGCTTCACAAACGGGCCTAGCTAGTCATCCTTTCAGTTAGTGTAACTAAATAATTTACCTCACATGCCAATTAAACATCGCAATATTTCACTAGATCGATAATTAAAAAAAAATGTACGAACTTCGCCACCGTCAATTTCCAATTTTATTTAGTATTCCGATAACCTTTCGACCTCAACAGATTTCGAAGCGATCGTTTAATTGGCTAGAGTGTTTGTCACGTCATTCATAGTTGTTCAATCGTGTAAGCTCGGCCATTTCCGTTTGTGTCCGGTGTATATACTGAACTTCTTAATTGATGACCAAAAAAAATTCGCGATTTGACTTATATTGTGTTAAGGGTGTGTATTTAAGGACTAAACTGTTTATATATCTGGAAAGTAAAATATCTTGGCTACACGATGATACCTGTAAGATAGCATTTGAGTGAATAAATAAAAGAATACGACAAGTTATGTGACAGGCACTCCATTCTTCGTGATTCACCTTGTCATAACATAGTAAACAGTGGTAAAATCCGATTTGGCCGGGGTAGTATTTGGGTACGTGCTGACTGCCTATGGGCAAAATAGTTCTCTAGTTACTCTACGACATGTTGAAAATCTGTAATATTGAGCACTACTCTTTATGAACTGTTACATAATAGTTTATTAGGTTTGATTAATCAGTCAGTGGCGTAGCCAGCAATATGGATGTATGCACATGAGTAACATTAATTTGTACAGCAGAAATATAATATGGCAAAAATGGCATTAAAGTCCCACAATTTCACAAATACCGTATTTTTGCATGTATAAGACGCACATTTTTCCTCCCAGAATCGAAACCAAAAGTTAGATGCGTCTTTTACAATGATATAGCCATTTTCCAAGTCTCCATCGGTAAAAAAACGAACTTTCATGAAGTCCACCATTTGTAATAAAGGGGAAATAATTCGTACTGGTTTGGTAGTGGCTAAGTGCCGTACCGTTCCGTACATTATGCGGGTTTTAATACCGTTGTATTTACGATCAATATAAAAATTCATAACTAGATAATTTATACATTTTTACTAAAATAATATTAATGAAAGTGTTTAGAAAATAAAATAACGTTTTTTTTAAAAGCAATCAATACTGTTTCACTCTAAATGGCCCTACTTAGCAAGTTTTGCAAACAGTCTAATTACCAATTTGGAGTTGGATGTGTGCCTTGTTTGCTAATTGACATAAATATCCATTGATAAGTTTAAGAAGGTGTTGACATGATGTTGAGAAGGTGTTTGCAAACTTGTGTTGAAAAGTTGTGACCCATTGTGATTATAGAGTGGAGATTTCAATGCTTACTCATACACTTTTGACACATGTCACAAACATGCTTCTCTGTTGTCAATATATAAACAACACTAGTCACCATTCTTGGTTGTCAATAAATAAAAACAATTGCATTGGTCCTATATTTTATTTTGACACCAGTTAACTAGTAATTATCACAATTTGGTAATTTTTACGGCGCGCCGAAAATACGAAAATGGCGGACGAAAATACGTTTTTTTACTGTTTTTACTCTAATTTTCACAAATTATTGCTCGATTTCCTTCAAATTTTTTTTCCTCTGATTCTCCTCTCATTTTTTACCTGCGTGCAATACACGACCGCGACTTTTACATGGGATTTTACGGTAACTCTAATACTATTTGTGATATTGACTTTAAACTTGATATATGAATAGATGGCAACTAGGAGTAGTGCAGTGACCAAGAACCATTACTCTAGAATACCCAGTTTTTAAATTATCTCCTCTTGTTTAATTTTTAATAGTATTTCATCCAGAGCATAACTCTATAAGACTATAACTATTTGAGGTATTAACTTGAAACTTGGTTGGTGAATAGATGGCAACTAGGAGAAGTGCAATGACTAAAAACCATAACTCTATATGGCCCAGTTTTGAAATTATCTCCCTTTGAAGTTTGATTAAACACCCATTAGTAACAGCATTTATGCTGGGTTGGCCATGTGAACGTGGCTCTTGTTAAAGTTTGCAATAACACCTTCTAATGGTCAGAGATTCATGAATATTGCATGGAACCGGTTGTGTCACGTGTGAAGAAAACATACTCTACACTAGTCTATCAGTCTCTAATTACTGTCTATTGCCAATTCTGCGCTTTCACACAAAACCGCACAGTCCAACAGCCAAACTAGAAGAGAGCCACCACTCAACTCACCGAATAACATGGCATTTCAGACTTGATAAAACCTGTACCCAGCTGTACTGTACACAGACTGGAATCCCAGAATCACTACACTCCCTCCGACTTCGTCTGAAAGCACTGGGATTACAACTGAATTAAGAAATTTAGTCCCAAATGTTCAAAAAACACTAAACATAGGCAATTTTAAAACTTTAATTTAGATTGCCCCATTCAAAACTTAAAACTGATTCGTTTTTAGACATTATTGTTATTATTCACTGACGGGATTTTTTCAGTGTCTATCTGTCCGGCACGTTACAAAAGAGAATTGCCATGTTATTGAGGACTGAAGATTTTTTACATTTTCATTATTCAAACCCAAACAAATCTAGTGCCTTCAGCGCTTTGATTGAGTTATGGGGACAGTTCTTAAGTGAAAGATTCCCGTTTGTGCATACTTCCGATCATTGGCGAAGTTTTAGGAATTCTTCGGAAAATTTAAACGTAAACACTATTTAGTATTTTGTACAGAGGACAAAATACTAATTAGCGTTTTCGGTTGATAATTTCTCAAAGAAGGAACAGCAACCTGAGGTCAGATATGGGTTGCTTCTGTACCATTTTTGGTCTAATTTAATATAGTCATTGTAGACAGAAAATACTACCAATTTATACCTTATTGGGACTTTAATGAAACTTGGTCACAATGTGTATCTCTATGAACTCTCGGTTTGCAACTGGGTCATCTGGGGTAAAAAACTAGGTCACCAGGTCTCATAGAAGAAAAACCATGTTAACACTCTAGAGGTCATATTTTTTACCTAATCTTTATGAAACTTGGTCACAATGTATGTCGCTATGAAAGCTATGTCAAGTTACTGGGTCATCTGGGGTCAAAAACTAGATTACATCAAAGAAAATATTGTAAACACTCCAATGGTCGAGCTTTATGTCTAATCTTAATGAAACTTGGTCTATAACATTTAGGTCATGTTTGCAACTGGGTCACCTGGGGTTAAAAACTAGATGAACAGGTCACATTGATAAAAAAAACCTTGTTAACCCTCTAGAGGTCACATTTTTAGCTCACCTGCCGCAAAGTGGCAAGGTGAACTTTTGTGATTGTTTTTTGTCCGTCGTCCGTCTGTCAGTCTGTCCGTCCGTTAGACTTTTGACCGTTAACACTCTAGCACTTTCAATTTTGCTTTGATCTTCATCAAACTTGGTCAGTAGTTGTATCTCAATGAAATCTAGGTCGAGTTTGAAGTTGGGTCATGTGGGGTAAAAAACTAGGTCAAAAGGTCAAATGATAGCAAAACCTTGTTAACACTCTAGAGGCCATATTTTTGCCCCAATCTTCATTAAGTTTGGTCAAAATGTTTATCTTGGTGACCTTAAGGTCAAGTTCGAAGTTGGGTCATGTTGGGTCAAAAACTAGATCAAAAGGTCAAATGATAGCAAAACCTTATTAACACTCTATAGGCCATATTTTTGCTTCAATCTTCATGAAGTTTGGTCAAAATGTTTATCTTGATGACCTTAAGGTCACGTTTAAAGTTGGGTCATGTGGGTAAAAAACTAGGTCAATATGTTAAATAATAGCGAAACCTTGTTAACACTCTTGAGGCCTTGTTTTGCTTTAACCTTCATGAAGTTTAGTCAAACATTATCTTGATGACTTAAGGTCTAGTTCATGTTTGGCCATGTTAAGCAGGTGAGTGCCCCAGGATCTATGATCCTCTTGTTATAGGTTTGCCCTCTGTCCGTCCGTCAAAAAATCGGGATCCTGACATAACTCAAACAGTTTCCAAGCTAGGTTTATGAAACTTGGTATGTGGATAGGGAGCAATAAGGAGATAATGCACATCCAAACATATTTTGATTCTGACCAAAATTTTGGTTGCTATGGCAACAGAAACATTGAAAATGGCTTAAAACCGGTGTAACAGGCCCCGTCTCCCCCCAGTCAGTTTTATCCCCCGGGGATAAACCGGGCCGGCCCAGTTTATACCCCGGGGAAGAAGAGGCCTAGTAGGTTTTATTCCCCGCCAGGCCTCTTTTTCCCCCACCCCAGGCCTATTCTTCCCCCCACCTAAAAATTATGATTTTTTTTAGCATAATTATCATGGAGATGGAGGAAGAATAGGCCTGGTCTATTTTATCCCCCACCTGAGTATAATTAATACAGATGTGGGGGGAGAAGAGGCCTAGTCTATTTTATCCCCCACCTAAGTATAAATAATACAGGGATGGGAGAAGAAGAGGCCTAGTCCGCTTTATCCCCCACCTAACTATTCTTAATACAGAGGTGGAGGAAGAAGAGGCCTAGTCTACTTTATCCCCAACCTAACTATTCTTAATACAGAGATGGGGGAAAAAGAGGCCTAGTCTACTTTATCCCCCAACTCACTATTCTTAATACAGAGATGGGGGAAGTTGAGGCCTAGTCAGCTTTATCCCCCACCTAACTATTCTTAATACAGAGGTTGGGGAAGAAAAGGCCCAGTCTATTTTATCCCCCACCTAAGTATAATTAATACAGGGATGTTGGAAGAAGAGGCCTAGTCTACTTTATCCCCCACCTAACTATTTTTAATACAAAGATGGCGGACGAAGAGGCCTAGTCTACTTTATCCCCCACCTAACTATTCTTAATACAGAGATGGGGAAGAAGATACCTAGTCTACTTTATCCCCCACCTAAATATTCTTAATACTGAGGTGGGGGGAAGAAGAGGCATAGTCTACTTTATCCTCCACCTAACTATTCTTTATACAGAGATAGGGGGGAAAAGAGGACTAGTCTACTATTTCCCCCAACTCACTATCCTTAATACAGAGATGGGGGAAAAAGATACCTAGTCTACTTTATCCCCCACCTAAATATTTTTAATACAGAGGTGGGGGGAAGAAGAGGCCTAGTCTACTTTATCCCCCACCTGACTATAATTAATACAGAGGTGGGGTTAGAAGAGGCCTAGTCTACTTTATCCCCCGCCTAAATATTCTTAATACTGAGTTGGGGGGAAGAAAAGGCCCAGTCTACTTTATCCCCCACCTACCTAGTCCTAATACTGAGGTGGGGGAAGAAGAGGCCTAGTCTACTTTATCCCCTACCTAACTATTCTTTATACAGAGATGGGGGAAGAAGAGGCCTAGTCTACTATTTCCTCCAACTCACTATTCTTAATACAGAGATGGGGGAAGAAGAGGCCTAGTCTACTATTTCCCCCAACTCACTATTCTTAATACAGAGATGGGGGAAGAAGAGGCCTAGTCCGCTTTATCCCCCACCTAATTATTCTTAATACAGAGGTGGGGGAAGAAGAGGCCTAGTCTACTTTATCCCCCACCTAACTATTCTTTATACAGAGATGGGGGGAAAAAGAGGCCAAGTCTACTTTTTCCCCCAACTCACTATTCTTAATACAGAGATGGGGGAAGAAGAGGCCTAGTCAGCTTTATCCCCCACCTAACTATTCTTAATACAGAGATGGGGGAAGAAGAGACCTAGTCTACTTCATCCCCCACCTAAATATTCTTAATACGGAGGTGGGGGAAGAAGAGGCCTAGTCTACTTTATCCCCCACTTGACTATAATTGATACAGAGGCGGGGGAAGAAAAGGCTCAGTCTACTTTATCCCCAACCTACCTAGTCTTATTACTGAGTCTACTTCTGCCCCGGGGGATAAACTGGGCGGGGATAAAATTGACCGTTACACCGGTAGGGGACTTCTGTATTGCTTGCAATTCATAATTACTTGTTTACCTAACCTTTATGAAACTTAGTCACAATGTTTGTCTCTATAAAATCTAGGTCAAGTTTGTGACTGGGTCATCTGAGGTCTAAAACTAGGTCACCAGATAACATCAAAGAAAACATTGTTTATACTCTAAAGGTCACATTTTTTACCTAATCTTAATAAAACCTGGCCATAAAGTGTGTATTGGTTAAATATACATCAAATATTAAGGTCATATCATAACAAATACTGATTCTGCTAGTCATCAGGAGAGCGCTTTAGGGCCAATGGCCCTCTTGTTTGAAATCAGAATTATCTGAATCATTTTTAGCTCACCTGAGCACAAAGTGCTCAAAGTGAGCTATTGTGATCAACCGTTTGTCCGTCGTGGCCGTGCTCCATCCGCCGTCAACAGTTGGACTGTTAACACTCTAGAGGTCATAATTTTCACTTAATATTTTTTAAACTTGGGCACAATGTTTATCTCTATGAAATCTAGGTCAAGTTTGTAACTGGGTCATATGGGGTCAAAAACTAGGTCACCAGATCACATCAAAGAAAAACCTTGTTAACACTCTTGAGGTCACATCTTGGACATAATCTTAATGAAACTTGGTCACAATGTATGTCTCTATGAAATCTAGGTCAAGTTTGTAATTGGGTCATCTGGGGTCAAAAAGTAAGTCACCAGGTCACATTGAAGAAAAACCTTGGTAACACTCAAGTGGTCACAATTTTTACCTAATCTTTATGAAACTTAGTCACAATGTTTGTCTCGATGAAATCTAGGTCAAGTATATAACTGGGTCATCTGGGTCAAAAACTAGGTCACCAGATCACATCAGAGAAAACCTTGTTTATGCTCTAGTGGTCACATTTTTTACCTCATCTTTATAAAACCTAGCCATAAAGTGTGTATTTGTAAAATCTACATTAAATAATAAGGTCAAATTAAGGTCATATCATAACTTATACTGATTCTGTCTTAACTGCTAGTCATCAGGTGAGCGCTTTAGGGCCAATGGCCCTCTTGTTATGTATATTATAGGTAAACCCACCATTTAAATAAACATGGTTACACGTAACCGGGACAGCTAATTTTTTCCACTTTCACTGCTTATAGTATCATTTCAGGTTAAACTTTCTGTTTAAAACTCCACCAATATATCATGCTATGTCAAAACACTGTATACAGACGTTTTGGTGACTTTAAACATTAAATATCATTAGAAATACACAACATGTAAATAGCACAAGTTCTGCAATCCGTAACGTACGTCATGACATTATTTAATATGAACTATGGCATTGCCTAAAATAGGTGATCCATTCATCCAAACATAATAAATTACAGTAGAACTTCGATGCCTCGAACTACCTTCGGACCGTGAACATAGTTCGAGGCATCTAGGGTGTTCGAGGCATCTATGGTATCCAAGAATATGCATGGGTATAAGTTCGAACTGATGTCGGTACGTGTAAATTCACAAATTGTGTGTGTATATTGCATAATTTATGTGTATAACTAATATAGGTCTATCATTTTTTGTAATTTTATTCAATAACAATAATGAAACAATATAATTTGACCATATTGACATGAAATCTGACTTATCTCCTACAAGCTCTTCGAGTGTTCACGCATGTAAGGTTTCTCGTTAAAAAGCATATTTATATACGAGTATAAAAAATTAGGATTCAAGCCACATAATATCATTATGTCCTGGGTCAAGTTCGACTACAAATCAATAAATGGAAATGTAACAGATTCTTTCGACAAACGCTGAAAAATGATTATTTTATTCCGATTTATTTAAAAATAAATAAGTTACAATTTCCTGGACGGCCTTCATTAACCATTTAATGGATGTATAAATGTTTTAAAACGTGTTATACAATGAAGTCGAACACAAACAATTGTTTGGTACAGTAATTATCACAACTTGTCGCTGACTAACCGCGGTCGAACAATAGATTTCAACAGTCAATGAAAGGTGCGAAAACTTGTATTGTTCGACTCATCTACGGGTTAGTCATAGGAAGGGACCGTCCAATCAGTTTGAGTGTTCGACCTAGATACTGTTCGAGTCATCTACTGTTTACCATATGAATAAAGAAGGAATTTTGACCGGACCGAAGAACTAGTTCGAGGCATCCAGGGTGTTCGAGGCAAGTACGGTTCGAGGCATCGAAGTTCTACTGTATTAAAGTTATTAAGTTTGTACTGTAAATGGAGAAAATTAGTTACTTTTCATTTGCTACAACCAAAGCAAATTTGATGAATTGATATCCCCTGCCTTACAGTATATCATTAAATTTACCAATAAAAGACCTTGACAAGCATCATCACAATCCAATTTTACTTTAGTAAATCAAGGGCAATAACTCTAAAACCTTTGATTTACCCATATGTTAATGGGATGAAAACCATATATAAACATAACGATTCACACTCTGTTCACATCCATTTTCATGTATGCACATAATTATAAGGAGCCACAGACCGCAACAAATGAATAACATCGCCATATGAAGTGTAATTCCCATTTCATTTCTAGTTACCTATTAATTTTCTTTAAGATTTAAAATTTTAATGATGAATCAGACCCACATTATCAATGTTTACTTGGTATTTGCCTATCCGAGAAGCCGAGACTTTTAACTAACAAGAGCAAAGCCTACCAGTGCTGGACAGTCGACTTTCTCGTACTTGATAGTATGCTTGCTCATCTGTGAGTGAAAATTTTAAGAGTAACAAGTGCAGATAACTCATAAAATAGGTATAGGTAAAAGGGTTACTAACTTTGTAAGTATGGACTCTCCCTGTAAGGGTGAATAACTATGTTGAGTTTCAAGTGGATACCTTTGATAGTCTTAGAGAAATAGGCATTGCTGTGTAAAAGTTCAAAGTTCTAAGAAAAGGGGATTAACTCTAATAATTTGCTTGATAGATTAGTTTCCTCTTATCAGTAAATGTAGGTCATCACATTCCACAAGTGTATTGACTTTCAAGTTGAAAGATTTGATAGTGTTTGAGAAAATTCAGTTTATGTGTTAAATGTGCCACTATTTCTATATACTTAGTCAAAACGAGGGCAGATATATAGATCACAGAGTTACCAGCCTTGTCGGTATGGACCCACCTTGTGATGGTAAATAACTATGTTGAGTTTCAAGTAGATTAATAAAATGACTCGGACAATAAACTTAACCAACGCACACGCAGACGCACACGCAGACGCACACGATCTCGTCACAATAGCTCTATTTTTTTCTTCGAAAAGTCGAGCTTAAAATGGTATGATGTAAAGCTCGTTTACGTGATTTCGCCGAAAAATCCCGGTCATTAAATTCATGATTATGCAATACAAACGCATAAATTGATATCTCGACGCTATAATAGCGTTTATGCATGTTTTTCATGGGAGCCATGGAGTCTTCGCCCCAACAGGCCTGGGCACCAACCGTCCATTGGTATTCTGCAGATTTTATAACGCAAAAAACTATGCTTTAACTCTACGATAAAAAAAAACATCAGATGTATCTTCACAGTATCGTTGTTCATATTTATTTTAAGTTTCATTAAATTCAGACAGAATGCTTAAAATCTCAAGGGCAATAACTTTAAAATTGACCAATAAAAAACTTTTTGGGCATCATCACAGTATTGGCTTTCATATTCATTTTAAGTTTCATGAAACTTTACCAGCAAGTTACAAAGAAATGAAAGCAAATGGACGGGGAGAGTGAATTCTTCAATAAATCAAGGGCAATAAGTCTTAACGAAAATTGACCAATAAAAAAGGTTGAAGTGCATCATCACAGTTATCAGTATGAGCGTTTATATTCATTTTAAGTTACATGAAATTCTGCCAGCTAGTTAAAAGAAATGATTGCGAATGGACAGGCTAATTGAATTTTTCAATAAATCAAGGAAAATAAATTTGACCAACTTTAAAACCTTGACAGGCATCTTCACTTATTTATTTTAATGGCTGTCGATAGACACTGTATGTTCTATTTAGCTTTGTTTCTTAGTGAGCTTTTGTGATCACTCTTCGTCCGCCGTCCGTCCGTCAACAATTTGTTTGTGTAGGTCACAATTTTGGCCTAATCATTATGAAACTTGGTCATAATCATCATCTCAACAAAATCTGTGTCAAGTTCGATATTGGGTCATCCGGGGTCAAAAACTAGGTCACAAGGTCAAATCATAGAAAAACCTTGTGTAGTCACTAGAGGTCACAAATTTGACCTAATCTTTATGAAACTTGGTCGCAATATTCATCACCACAAAATCTAGGTCAAGTTCGATATTGGGTCATCCGGGGTCAAAAACTAGGTCACAAGGTCAAATCATAGAAAAACCTTGTGTAGTCACTAGAGGTCACAAATTTGACCTAATCTTTATGAAACTTAGTCACAATGATCATTTCAACAAAATCGAGGTCAAGTTTGATATGGGGTCATCGCGGGTCAAAAACTAGGTCACAAGGTCAAATCATAGAAAAACTTTGTGTAGTCACTAGAGGTCACAATTTTGACCTTATCTTTATGAAACTTTGTCACAATAATCATCATAGGTCACAAGGTCAAATAATAAAAAAAAATGTGTGTAGTCACTACAGGTCACAATTTTGACCTAAGCTTTATGAAACTTGGTCACAATGGATATATCAACAAAATCTAGGTCAAGTTTGATATTGGGTGATCCTGGGTCAAAAACTAGGTCACAAGGTCAAATAATAAAAAAACTGTGTGTAGTCACTACAGGTCACAATTTTGACCTAATATTTATGAAACTTGGTCACAATGATCATGTCAACAAAATCTAAGTCAAGTTCGATATTGGGTCATCCGGAGTCAAAAACTAGGTCACAAGGTCAAATCATAGAAAAACCTTGTGTAGTCACTAGAGGTCACAATTTAACATAATCTTTATGAAACTTGGTCACTATGATCATGTCAACAAAATCTAGGTCAAGTTCAATATGGGTTCATCCGGGGTCAAAAACTAGGTCACAAGGTCAAATCATAGAAAAACCTTGTGTAGTCACTAGAGGTCACAATTTTGGCCTAATCTTTATGAAACTTGGTCACAATTATCTTGTCAACAAAATCTAGGTCAAGTTCGATATTGGGTAATCCCGGGTCAAAAACTAGGTCACAAGGTCAAATAATAGAAAAACCTTGTGTAGTCACTAGAGGTCACAATTTTGGCCTAATCTTTATGAAACTGGGTCACAATGATCATCATAACAAAATCTAGGTCAAGTCTGATATTGGGTCATCCGGGGTCAAAAACTAGGTCACAAGGTCAAATCATATAAAAACCTTTTGCAGTCACTAGAGGTCACAATATTTGCCTAATCTGTATAAAACTTGGTCACAATGATCATCTCAACAAAATCTAGGTCAAGTTTGACAGGTGAGCGACCTAGGGCCCTTTGGGCCCTCTTCTTCTACTTAGTGCAAATAGTGCAAATGTTAAAGTTTAGGTACAGGTTTTTAACCTCTAATATCTTCATAATGCATGGACAGATTGCTTTGATACTTTACATACTTGTTCACCATCATGACCCCCAACCCATTCACATATTGCTATGCATACTTGTTCTCCATCATGACCCCAACCTCTGCACTGGGTTGGGTTATGAACTCTATCAAGCATTTTGCTGAAATTATGCCCCCTTTTGGACGTCGAAATGCAAATGTTAATGTTTAGGTACAGGTTTTTTAACCTCTAATATCTTCAAAATGCATTGACATATTGCTTTGATATGCATACTTGTTTTCCATCATGACCCCTACACAGGGGTGGGTAACTCTATCAAGCATTTTGTTGAAATTATGCCCCCTGTTTGACTTGGAAATGCAAATGCTAAAGTTTAGGTACATGTTATTTTAACCTCTAATATCTTCAAAGTGCATTGACATATTGCTTTGATACTCTGCATACTTGTTTACCATCATGACCCATAACCATACACTGGGGTAGGTAACTCTATTAAGCATTTTGGTGAAATTATGCCCCCTTTTTCAACTTAGTGCAAATGTTAAAGTTTGGGTACAGGTTTTTTCACCTTTAATATTTTCAAATTGCATTCACATATTGCTTTACATACTTGTTCACCATCTTAATCCCAAACCATACACAGGGGTGGGTAACTCTATCAAGCATTTTGTTGAAATTATGCCCCCTTTTTTGACTTAGTGCAAATGTTTTAGTGCAAATGTTAAAGTTTAGGTACAGGTTTTTTCACCTCTAATATCTTCAAAATGCATTCACATATTGCTTTACATACTTGTTCACCATCTTGACCCCAACCCATACACAGGGGTAGGTAACTCTATCAAGCATTTTGTTGAAATTATGCCCCCTTTTTCGACTTAGGGCAAATGTTAAAGTTTAGGTACAGGTTTTTTTGGACCTCTAATATCTTCAAAGTGCATTCACATATTGCTTTACATACTTGTTCACCATCTTGACCCCAACCCATACACAGGGGTAGGTAACTCTATAAAGCATTTTGGTGAAATTATGCCCCCTGTTGGACTTGGAAATGCAAATGTTAAAGTTTAGGTACAGGTTTTTTAACCTCTAATATCTTCAAAGTGCATTGACATATTGCTTTAATACTTGTTCACCATCATGATACCAACCCATACACAGGGGTAGGTAACTCTACTAAGCATTTTGGTGAAATTATGCCCCCTTTTTCAACTTGGTGCAAATGTTAAAGTTTAGGTACAGGTTTTTTCACCTCTAATATTTTCAAAGTGCATTCATATATTGCTATGCATACTTGTTTTCCATCATGACCCCTACACAGGGTAGGGTAACTCTATCAAGCATTTTGTTGAAATTATGCCCCCTGTTTGACTTGGAAATGCAAATGCTAAAGTTTAGGTACATGTTTTTTTAACCTCTAATATCTTCAAAGTGCATTGACATATTGCTTTGATACTCTGCATACTTGTTTACCATCATGACCCCAACCCATAAACAGGGGTAGGTAACTCTATTATACATTTTGATGAAATTATGCCCCCTTTTTCAACTTAGTGCAAATTATAAAGTTTAGGTACAGGTTTTTTCACCTCTAGTGCATGCATAATTGTTCACCATCATGACCCCTGACCCCTACACAAAAGAAGATAACTATTTAGCATTTTCTTGAAATTATGCCCCCTTTTGGACTAAGAAATACTTATTTGTTTACCTTCATGACCGGGGAGACCTACACATGAGTAGGTAATGGTCCTGCATAATTTGTCAAAATTATCCCCCTTTTTCGACTTAGAAGCCCCAACCTCTACACAGCAGAGGGTAATGCTGCTGTTATGAAACACTTTGTTTTGAATATATAATAATTGTACTATCCTAGCATGGCGCTGCGAATAGTGGAACGCGCTGTTCATTGACAGCTCTTGTTCAAGTTAAACATATTATTTAGGCAAAAATATTGTCAGCGAGATCGTCAAATAGTGTTATTAATGAGTTCAAGTAAGATTTTTTACAAATTCTTATCATTTGGCTAAAATAATCGCGATTAATGTATTTGGTTGCTCTATACACTATATGCTTTAATCACCCTGACGTATATTCGGAATATCTCGCACATTAATCGCTCAATTAATTCCGTAATCCCGGAAAACGGGTTTTAACAAATAATGTTGATATGGTGAATAGAGGGATATGAAAAACAAAATCTTTTGACTGGGGCTTTACACTGTCACATCAACTTTTATGTAATTATCCAAAATCATTGAATATGACTTGAAATTAAAACCATAATTATAATGATATCGCAGGGCCAATATCCAGAGTTACCAAGGAATTTTTTATTTGTTATAATTTGAGTGTTTTTCTTCCAAAAATAAATAATAATAAAAGATATTTTGACACAATCAGTTTGTTTACCAATTATAGGCTTCTGGCGTTCTGTGCAAGTTTATCTGTGCATTCAAAATGGCGGTCAAAATTTCCTTAGCAACATGGAATTTTTATTTCCCTTTCATTAATGTTTTTTGCGGACTGGGGTGTTTCGTAACCTTACGGAATATTCTTAAAAGTCATTAAATCATAAAAGATAATTTATTAGCAACAAATTTTTTGACATTAGAAAAATCGAAATGATTTTGGCAAATTCCATTCACGTCCTCAGAGTACCAAAACTACTACACATAAATCTCAGTTGAATAGGGCTGACCAAATTTTTGGATGGGCTAAAAACTCGCAAAATATGTACAATGCCGTCTGGATGATCTCATCACCCAGCTGCGATATAAAATATGCGCAGTGATAACTAATAAAGGAATTAGGGGATACTCCCACCGATACCTCCAATATGATCAATAATATGCATAGGAGGAGTTCTGGTAGTCATAACTTGGTCTTAAAATGATATTAAAATGGTATGAAAGAGATGGAGGTCGTATTATAACACCTATAGTCACAGTTTTAACAATTACGTTGCGTGTTTCAGGCATGAAACGTAATGCACAGTCTAGAAAGAAATAGAAGAAATATATACAATATTCCGCACGCTACCACCAACATTATCCCACATTACAATCACAAAAAGTATAAAGACATTTTTGAGATGTGAATTGGGTGTCAATTGTTATATTCGCGACTTAGTAAAGTGATCGTTGAGTTATTTTATCAACACCGACATTGAAACATCACTGACGTCATTTGTGTTGCCCCAGGTGCGTGGTAGTGACTGGTTTTGAGAAGCTATAATTTATGATAGACTTGTTACGTATATACCTAATTTGGTGTACTGATCGCAGAAAGATTCCGAATTATGATGGTGTATTTATCATTTCGTACCACAACGAATGCAAATTCCTGAGTAAAAGTCTACGTTATTTCTAAACATCCCTCGTATATGCTTTTTATTAGCTCACCTGTCACAAAGTGACAGAGTGAGCTTTTGTGATCACTCTTCGTCCGTCCGTCCGTCCGTCCACTAGAGGTCACAATTTTAGCCTAATCTTTATGAAACTAGGTCACAATGATCATCTCAACAAAATCTAGGCCAAGTTCGATATTGGGTCATCCGGGGTCAAAAACTAGGTCACAGGTCAAATCATAGAAAAACCTTGTGTAGTCACTAGAGGTCACAACTTTGACCTAATCTTTATGAAACTTTGTCACAATGATCATCTCAACAAAATCTAGGTCAAGTGCGATATTGCGTCATATGGGGCCAAGAACTAGGTCACTAGGTCAAATCACAGGTCTTGCATGTACTGCTATAACAGGTGAGCGACCTAGGGCCCTTTGGGCCCTCTACTCTAAAGACTTATCACATGTACAACAAACTTGGCCGTTAACAAGTTTGCAAGTGTATTAATATACCCGAAGCACATGTACCATTGTGTGATATGAGGAACGATAGGAAATATGCATATATAAGAACAAAATACTAGGTTGTGCGGTTTAATTAAAGTTTATTTACTGAACGATAATATTGACACATGAATAACTCTAATTTATAGTGTTAAGATAACTGAATGCATACCCTATAGTAAAGGATATATGTTGTATGTCAGGTGAAGAGCGCTTACATATATAATAAGTACTGTACTGGTTAACAGTTAACAGGTGAAATTATGATTTTTCTATCAATATCAAAATATTTACAATTGAAGAGGTATTGTAATGTGTAATGAAATTCATCACCAATTTCATTTATTTCTGTTCTGACGGTCGATATTTGACCAATGGCCTTTTTAGCTCACCTGAGCACTTTCACACCTCTGATTAACGAGTGTCGGGTACAATGAACAAACCACATGATCTGTGAATCAGTACACATGTACTTTCCGGCAAAAAAGTAACACATAGGGAAGCAAGAAGACAAAGACATAATTTAGATATCAAATAATTGAAAGTAACTTTCTAGTTTACTTCAGTAACTGGATAAATATTGTGAGTTAACTATATATGGATAGGAGAAAATATAACTTAAAAAGTCTATGTAATGCTTAAAATGGTATTATTTGTATAGAACTAAATGATACTCGAGAACAAAATTAGTTACTTATT
Source organism: Spisula solida (assembly GCA_947247005.1). Lineage (NCBI taxonomy): Eukaryota > Metazoa > Mollusca > Bivalvia > Venerida > Mactridae > Spisula > Spisula solida. The sequence goes on from OX365949.1 coordinate 31,904,453, forward strand.
CCAAATGCTAAGGGAAGCAAGAAGATCATATTCAATTTTAACAAAAAATATAATATTGAAGTAAAGTGCAAACATTGTAGATTACTTCATTAATTGGATAAATGTTATCAAATGATGCTTTTGAGAACTTTTGAGGAGTTAAATATTTCACCACTCTATATTTCGATAGGCCTAAATTGACTGATAACGGCTAATAGAGTGTCTCGATAAGGTGTTAATAAGGGAGACAATTTTGCCAATAGGCCAGCAAAACGGCTTAGATTTCTGGGTTTGCAGTCCACCAGTAATTATTTGTCCAGGCTATAACTTTGTCAATTATTGCTGGAATTTTAAATGACTTTGAACAGTTGTTGACCGTGAGACAGTGTAAAGTGTGTATTTCATGTATTCTTTATTTCAGAGTGCTCATGATAATATTATTTGTGCCATGGCTGTAGCTGGTGATTATCTATTTACATCTTCCTTCGCTCTTATAAAGGTATTGTCCTTACTATACAATCTGTAAGCCACTAGAACAAATATCTAATGATAATTCTTCAGAATGAGCTCTTGTGATTGCTCTTTATCCGTCATCTGTCCCCCACTATTTGCTTGTGTAGACACTAGAGGTCAAAAATTTAGCATAATCTTGATTGAAATTCGGTCAACACAATCTAGACCATTGGGTCGATATTGGGTCATCTGGGGTCAGAAACTTGATCACAGAAAAATCTTGTGTAGACTCTAGAGGTTACCATTTTGGCCTACTCTTTATGAAACTTGGTCATCTCAACTAGATTTAGGTCAAGTTTAATATGGGGTCATCTGAGGTAAAAAACTAGGTCACTTAGGTCAACGCACATAAAGACCTTGTGAAGACACTGGAGGGTTACAACTTCAACATAATTTTTAGCTCCACTATTCGTAGAATAAGGGGAGCTATTGCAGTCACACGAGCCTCAACGTCGGCGTAACACTTTTGTTAAAGTTTAGGTACAGGTTTTTTAACCTCTTATATTTTCTAAGTTCTTTGAGATATTGCTTTAATACTTTGCATAAGGGGAGCTATTGCAGTCACCAGAGTGTCGGTGTCGGCATAACACTTTTGTTAAAGTTTAGGTACAGATTTTTTAACCTTATATTCTCCAAGTCCTTTGAGATATTGCTTTAATACTTTGCATACTTGTTCACCATCATGACCCCAATCCATATGCAGGAGTAGGTAACTCTATCGGGCATTTTGTTGAAATTTTGTCCCCTTTTTAGCTCACCTGAGCTCAGGGTGAGCTATTGTGATCACACACCATCCGTATGTCCGTCTGTCGTACGTCTGTCGTAAATCCGTCGTCATCTCCTCTGAAACTGTTTGACCAATTTTAATGAAATTTTGCCTGGATGTTCCTAAAATAGGTGGATTTTAAAATTGCTCAAATAAAGTTGATCCATCTAGAACTCTGGCAGGTAACAAAACCTTGTTCTAAGAAACCACAATGCATAGAGCTTAGATATTTAGCATGAAGCATTGCGTAGTGGACCTTTACCAAGATTTCTCAAATCATGACCCCCTGGTCAATATTGGCCCCGTCCCGGGGGTCCCTTAATTTTGTATAAGAGATATATAGAAAAATCTTCTTCTCTGGAACCACAAGGCACAGAGCTTAGATATTTAGCATGTAGCATTGTCTAGTAAACCTCTACTAAGATTGCTCAAATTGTGACCCCCGGGTCAATATTGGCCCCAGCCCAGAAATCTCATAATTTTATATAAGAAATAAATTATATAGAAAAACTTTAAAAAATCTTCTATGAAACCAAAAGGCATAGAGCTTAGATATTTTGCTAGTAGCATTGTCTGGTGAACCTTTACTGAGATTGCTCAATTCATGACCCCTGGGTCAATATTGGCCCCATCCTGAGCCTCCCTTAATTATCCCCCGCCATTGAAATCTGTTGGGGGGGATCGAAATGGTGTTTTCCGTCCGTCATTCAGTCAGTCCGTCCGTACGCGCCCACTTGACGTTGTGGGGTGTGGAACAATAGGCTATATTTAGATTCTATTCATTTCGTTGCTTACGGGGTGCAAAATGTTGCTAATGGGGTTTTACAAGCAAAAAAAAGAACGAAAGAAAACCCCACAACGTCACGTCAGTGAGTCTGTCCGTCCATCCATCTGTCCGTCAACAATTGGGTTGTGTCCTCTCTAGAGGTCACAATTTTGGCCTAATCTTTATGAAACTTGGTCACAATGATCATCTCAAAAATATCCAGGTCAAGTTTGATATTGGGTCATCTGAGGTCAAAAACCAGGTTACAAGGTCAAATCATAGAAAAACCTTGTGTAGTCACTAGAGGTCATAATTTTGACTTACTCTTTATGAAAGTTAATTACAATGATCATCTCAACAAAATCTAGGTCAAGTTCGATATTGGGTCATCTGGGGTCAAAAACCAGGTCACAAGGTCAAATCATAGAAAAACCTTGTGTAGTCACTAGAGGTCATAATTTTGACTTAATCTTTATGATACTTTGTCATAATGATCATCTCAACAAAATCTAGGTCAACTGTGAGGTCACTAAGTCAAATCAAAGGGCTTGCATGCACTACGACAACAGGTGAGCGACCTAGGGCCCTTTGGGACCTCTTGTTTCAACTTAGTGCAAATGTTTAGGTACAGGTTTTTTCACCTCTATATTTTCAAAGTGCATTCACATATTGCTTTGCATACTTGTTCTCCATCATGACCCCAACCCCTACACAAGGGTAGATAACTCTATCAAGCATTTTGTTCAAATTATGCACCCTTTTGGACTTGGAAATGCAAATGTTAAAGTTTAGGTACAGATTTTTTAACCTCTAATATCTTCAAAGTGAATTGACATATTGCTTTGATACTTTGCATACTTGTTCACCATCATGAACCCAACTCCTACACAGGAGAAGATAACTATTTAGCATTTTGTTGAAATTATTTCCCCTTTTGGGCTTATAAATGCTTATTTGTTAACCTTCATGACCCAGTCGACCTACATATAAGTAGGTAACGGTCCTGCATTTTGTCCAAATTATCTCCCTATTTCGACTTAGAAGCCCTAACCTCTACACAGCAGAGGCAAATGCTGCTGTTATGAAGCATTTTGTTTTGAATATATAATTATTGTACTATCCTAGCATGGTACTGCGAATAGTGGAGCGCACTGTTCGTGGACAGCTCTTGTTATTAAACTTTGGTCACAATGCTCGCTTTAACAAAAACTAGGCCAAGTTTGATTTGGGGTCATCTGGAGTAAAAAAACAGGTCACTGTGAAATCGTAGAAAAGGCTGTGTATGCTCATAATAGAGGCTGTATTTCTTTTACTGGAACATCATGAAAGTTGATCTGTCCAGATGGAATTTAGGCAACCTATCTTAACCAGCATAATTTGTCGGTCCCAGCAGAACTCCACTGTATTTTATTAATTATTTTTATAAGAAAATCATAAGTTATATTACGGTCGCAATTAGTTTATAATATGTTTTTACTTTGTCTATGATTATACTGTCTTTCTTATCTGTGATTATTATATTTCTTTACACCATTTATGGATATAATATTAGTAAATCTATTACTGCAGCTCAATAATGTACATGTAACCACATTAGCTGTGTTAAACAAAACAAACATTTAATTAAGCAGATAGTTTTTTAGGTTACCTGAGCACGAAGTGATCAAGGTGAGCTATTGTGATCACCCTTTTGTCTGTCGTCCACCCTCCACTGTCCACCGTGCGCCGTCAACAATTGGACTGTTAACCCTTTAGAGGACATAATTTTCACTTAATCTTTTTTAATCTGGGGTCAAACACTAGGTCACCAGGTCACATGAAAAAACAATGTTTGTCACCATAACATCTAGATCAAGATCGTAACTGGGTCATCTGAGGTCTAAAACTAGGTCACTAGGTCACATCAAAGAAAAACCTTGTTAACATTCTAGAGGTCACATTTTTTACATAATCTTAATGAAACTTGGTCACAATGTTTGTGTCTATGAAAGCTAGGTCAAGTTCGTAACTGGGTCATCTAGGGTCAAAAACTAGGACACTAGGTCACATGAAAGAAAAACATTGTTAACACTCTAGAGGTCTCGTTTCTTGCCTAATATTTATTAAACTTGGTTACAATGTTTGTCTCTATGAAATCTAGGTCATGATCGAAACTGGGTCATCTGGGGTCAAAAACTAGGTCACCAGGTCACATCAAAGAAAAACCTTGTTAACACTGTAGATGTCACATTTTTGACATAATCTTAATGAAACTTGGTCAAAATGTTTGTCCCTATAAAATCTAGGTCAAGTTCGCAACTTAGTCATCTGGGGTCAAAAACTAGGTCACCGGGTCACATTGAAGATAAACCTTGTTAACTCTCTATAGGTCATAATTTTTACCTAATCTTTATAAAGCTTAGTCAAAATGTTTGTCTCAGTAGAATCTTGGTCAAGTTCGAAATTAGGTCATCTGGAGTAAAGAACTAGGTCACCAGGTCACATCAAAGAAAAACCTTGTTTATACATGTTTAACCTCATCTTTATTTAACCTTGCCACAAAGTTGTGTCACAGTAAAATCAAAATAAAATATTAAGGTCATATATCATAATACATACTGATTCTGCCTCAAATGCTAGTCATCAGGTGAGCGCTTTAGGGCCAATGGCCCTCTTGTTCTTTGTATTTGAACTTTGGTTAGTTTGACATATGAACAACAATTACGAGTCGCTGTTCTCGTAAATGCCCTTTCTAATGATTTGCAATAACTTGCAGTCTTTGCCACGAGCTTGTTCCCATAGAAAAAATTATGAACATCGGGGTACGACATTACGGCTTTTCAACACGTTTCTTCGCGATTTCGCCCGTTTACTCTTGTCCTGGCTTGTGAATTGATAGAAGGGTCCCTGAAAATAAAATAAAAATAGTATTTATCAACAGGTCGTTTGAAAACTATGGTATGCTGAAATAGAGCTGAATGACGAACTTGCTGTACATCAGAAAACAAGTTTACAAGGGTGTAAATAGAAAAATAAGTTTTGCTTCGAGAAAACATGTCTTGGCTAGAGAATTATATGCAATAATTGGAGATGCATTAAAGTATTTAGCGTATGTTACCAATTAAAATACTGAGAAGTATAGAAGAAAAATATGTTCCTCTACATATTATTTCTGAAACTGCTCACCTACAAAGCATTTCTGAAATAGCTCACTCACACAGCATTTTTGATACCAATAGATGCTAATTTACACGCTTTTATTAATTTTGATAACTGAATAATAAAAACACTTCATTTGAAAGCATACGTTACATTCATTTAGTTCTTGGTAACTGCATGTTGTTAGCAGTGCAATGAAGAATTTCTATCCATTAATCGGAAGAAGATTCTCATACATTATAAGAACACAAATCAAAGCAATCTAAGGAATATAGTAAACTCAGTACAAAAAGAAACTTAATTAAGTTGTAATGTAATGGGGGTTTTCTACATACAATCGGGATATAGATAACAAAACAGATACCCATCTAAACGTTTATTATTCCATAATCACACATCACAAGTGAGTTCTTGGAACGAATTAATATCCATGAAAAAAATGTGATTTTAATGAAACATGTACACAAATGGTCAATAGTGTGTAATGTCAAAACATCAGAATGAAAAAATGGTGGATTTTTGTTAAAAAATGAAATTTTCAAAATAAACGGATTGTTCACATACCCATTGTTCCAAATGTTGAGTCTAGCTCATTTGGTCGCCAACTGGAAGCGATTCCTCAGGTGTGCAACCCTGATATAGGCATCCTGTCTTTGCGTAGTAACACGCAGACTATCGGGTATTGGTCTTTCTTTTACACTAACCGTTGCATTTTAACGTTGCAGTAGACAGGATATTGTGTCAAAACTATGGTTAAACTGTCATGTGACGTCAGTTTTATTGCCAACACTAAGGAGACAAATAACCCAGTTACAGACATCATCAGACAGGCGTCCCATAGTTCCAAGTGACTCTATTTGAAAGATTAACCTTTATGTAACTGTGGCCGTCCACTATCTACAGGGATATAATGATTTCTGCAAGGAAATTATTCATGCAGACTCGTAGCACGTGAATCTCGTGTTTTTACACGTAAGGGTAATACCGGGCCATCAAATGCAAAAACAACAAGTTTTTGTATTGACAACGTGTAGAAACAACTTTTGATCAGTTGTGCAAAATATTATGTCGATAGGTACTGTACTTTTCCCACAACATCAAAAATACTACCCTAAAACCACTTGCGTTTCTTTTTGTACTGAGTTTACAATATATTAAGAAATATATAATACCAGTACGAGTTTACTCAGGTACGAGTTTACTCAGGTACGAGCTAACCAAATTCACAGCTGACTGGAAAGCTTTAATTTTACTCAATACCTATGATCATATGTCTGATGCTTAAACCACTCAACCACACTGCCATCACATCACCTTGATACTTATAGTGATCACCATGTCACATAAGTGTAAAAACTTTCAATCGTCTATTAGATACATGTAGGCAATTAAAACATAGAAGTGTATTTCAAAGTTTGGTCAAGTTTAGCAGGTGAGCGCCACAGGATCTATGATCCTCTTGTTACTTATCCGTTGACACCTGGAATTCAGCATGTGTAATGTTGTCTCCTTGCTAGGGATCATAAGCTTGGGCTGGTTTGATCGTGGTCATTCTTTGACCGTGTCATTCGCTAAGAATCGATGTTCTGGGCACACAATCATCGTGAAGTGGTAGCTGAACCGCCTTGTACAATCATCTGGCTCATTTCAGCATGAAGCGAACCCAAAATCATTCGAACAAATATTTCAAACTAAACGCCGCATAAAAATACCAATGGAATATAGTTTTTAGCTCATCTGATTTTTGAAAAAAAGATGAGTTATTGTCATCAAGGTAAACTTTTTTCATAACCTATCAAAGCTGTTGCTTTGAAACTTGCAACACTTGTTCACCATCAATACCTGAGCCTGTAAAGCAAGACCCATAACTCTGATCTGCATTTTGCATGAGTTATTGCCCCTTGTTGGACTCAGAAAATTCCTTGGTTAAGTTTTGTGTTTAGGTTCACTTTTCTCATACACTATGTGGGCTATTGCTTTTAAACATTCAACACTTGTTCACCTTCAACAACTGACCATGTCAAGCAAGAAACATAACTCTGATCTGCATTTTGTGTGAGTTATTGCCCCTTTTTGGACTCTGAAAATTCCATGGTTAAGTTTTGTGTTTAGGTCCACTTTCCTCCTAAACTATCTGAGTTATTGCTTTTAAACTTAAAACACTAATTATTCCCCATCAATACCTGACCATTGTCAAGCATGACCCATAACTCAGCATTTTGCAAGAGTTATTGCCCCTTTTTTTCACCATCAATACCTCATTTTTTTAAGCAATACTCATAACACTGTCCTACTTTATGCAAGGGTAATGGGCCTTTTTTACAGTGACATTGATCAGATGATCGTCTTCAACCGCAAGGCGGTGCTCTTGTTATGTTTTTTATGGCACAATCTAAAGTAAATATTAATCCATTGGGTTGACATGATTGAGCTGCACATGCAAAACATGAAAAAACAAAAAAGTTTTGCCGGTGGGGTATTCTGATTTATAAATTTTCCATTTTCTGTGCCTTAGTTGAAGATTATAAACTTGAGATATACTGTAAACAATAATTAATTGAATGTTGACAAAATTGGATGAATTTTTATGCTGGTGCGTTTTTAAATCTGTTGAGTGCATGTCTGTAGCAATATGTTATAGACAAGTTCTTCTGCATTTCTTCATGTCATGAAGATATTGAATGTCATGTTATGATTCAGGTTTGGGAAGCTAAATCATTGACACAGAAGCACACGATACCTGGTTTACACCATTGGGTGCGGGCATTGGCTTTCAATCCTGAAAGGGTAAGTCCATAGTAGCTATTCCTTGCCTTTATCTACAATTAATGTAAAATCCCATTTTATAACCACAATATACTGTAAACTGCTTTACTTTTGCGGATACTAACTTTCAAGTTTTGCCGATCGTCGGCATATTCGCGGCTACAAACTTTCACGTATTTTAGTCTCCCACGAACTCCGCGAAAACTAAGTCGCGTAGTGACAAATACACTTTTGATACAATCTATCACATACATACTTTCACATATTGTACAGCACCTTCGGTTAATCCTTTGTCCCTTTGTTAATCCCTGTCAAACATAGATGAAATCCTTTACTGGCTCCAGGCATCCTACAGACAGACACTTTTAGCATATTTTTCAGGGAAATTCTTAATTCTTAACTCTCATTTGAATGAAGCTAGTAACAAATAGTTTCAAACATTTTAAAAGTCAGAGTTAAACCCCTTTCACAATTGTCATGCGACGGGTCTACGATGTAAATTTGAGGACTATCATTAGATCTGCAGATTTTCAGAAAACCTAAAAAATATAGAAGTACAGCTACGAATTGTCAGTATTCAACTAATTTGAGATTACAAGAAATTAACTTGGTAATAGTAAAAATACAATTAAGTCAAAATCCGTATTTCTGTTCATCATTTATAAGTTCAGGTAATTATATTTTACCTTATTACATTAGTTCATGTTGTTTTACAGACTTATATCTGTGTTTAAAATAAGTTTTATTGTTTCTGTTAGGTAATTGATTTCTGTTCGCAAGTTCACGAACAGAGTTTCTGTTGGGTATTTAGCTATACCCCAAAAAGATCATGTTTAAACTGTGTCCTATTTGCGGGTCTATATACCTCTGTCTCATAATTTTGTGCCTTCTCCTGAAATTCGTGCCTGGTTTATTTCAGCTCTAATATATGCACTACGTTGTATTTTTACTAAAATAACCCCAAATAATATTCACACAAATGGCCTGTATCAATTTGGGCAGTCATTTTGGACTATAGTTCGATTTCGAGCATTGAGCCGTGACTGCACTTTTAAAGTTTTAACTATTAATCGATATAGGTTGGTATAGGTTTAATGAAAAATATAAGTAATATAATTAAGGCCAACTATTCCGTATGTCTGAATGGTCGTGACGGTATAGCGCTTGATACATTGTGAAACAACTTTTGTCTGACCAGGGCTAGTTCGAATCTCACCCCAAAAAAATATTTTTCTTTTTTTAATTCATATTTACACATTTATAAATGCACATAACTTGCAATATCCGTGTTATAACAGTATGTGGCAAGCAATATTTGTTACATGCTTCAAAATATTTTTAGATCTTGCATGTGTATTGTAGAATGTTATGACGGCTAATCAACGTAATACAGGTTGTCAGTAAACTCGGAATATGGAAACGATCGCTATAAGTGAAAATGAAAAATAAATTGAATCAACACATTTCATGGATTAATTAAAAAAAAGAAACTTTAGTTTATATACTCTTTAAATAACATAAAATAATGAATTAAAAATATTAGCGAATTGGGAATTTGAACCACGAAACTTCGGGTTAGAAATCTGCACTAAAATGTAATTCAATAACAAACAGATAAATGTAAGAATCACATCATTAAATAATGACATGCGAACGTAAGATACAATGGTCTACCCGCCAAAATGGACTAGTCCGATAGGTCATGGCTCAGAGTTCAAAATTGAACTATACTCGTCATTGTTGTCACCTTGAGGACGAGGAACATTACGGGTATTATTTATTCCAATTGGGATTCTTCAACTGGTGTTAATTGTTTTGCATACCATTTTTATTACGCAATTTATTTAGCGCCACAGCTTATTACACTCAAAATGAAAACAGATTATGATGAGGACTACTCCAAATTTATTTAATTTAAAAACAAACACAAAAATTTACTCCATGGGGCCCCAGTACAGACAAGTTTTTAAGGCGGCACGGATTTCATGGTTACCAGTCAACAGGATTCAGAGCACCAACCTAGACATACAAAAGCAATAATTTTATGTATTTTCATAATCATTTTGTCATTGTGACAGGGTGAGCTTTTGTGATCACTCTTCGTCCGTCGTACATCCGTCCGTCCGTCCGCGCCCACAAACGGGTACTTAGGTGGCTACTTTCTATGGACAAACCAGTTGAAAATAGTGAAAACGAAAGTAGAATTGTCTCTTACGTGGCTAAAATTTTCTTTTATGTGGCTACAATTAGACACATGCTACCCTTCATTCCGTATTGTAGCCACATAAATACCGTTTCGTTAGAATGTCCGTCCGTCCACAATTACTTGTGTAGACACTAGAGGTCACAGTTTTAGCTTTATCATTATGAAACTTGGTCACAATGATCATCTCAACAAAATCTAGGACAAGTTCGATATTGGGTCATCCGGGGTCAAAAACTAGGTCACAAGGTCAAATAATAGAAAAACCTTGTGTAGTCATTAGAGGTCACGATTTTAGCCTAATCTTTATGAAACTTGGTCACAATGATCATCTCAACAAAATCGAGGTCAAGTTCGATATTGGGTCATCCGGGGTCAAAAACTAGGTCACAAGGTCAAATCATAAAAAAACCTTGTATAGTCACTAGAGGTCACAATTTTGCCCTAATCTTTATGAAAATTGGTCACAATCATCATCTCAACCAAATCTAGGTCACATTCCATATTGGGTCATCCGATGTCTAAAACTAGGTCACAAGGTCAAATCATAGAAAAACCTTGTGTAGTCACTAGAGGTCACAATTTTGGCCTAATCTTTATGAAACTTGGTCATAATCATCCTCTCAACTAAATCTAGGCCAAGATCGATATGGGGTCAAAAACTAGGTCACAAGGTCAAATCATAGAAAAACCTTGTGTAGTCACTAGAGGTCACAATTTTGGCATAATCTTTATGAAACTTTATCACAATAATCATCTCAATAAAATCTAGGTCAAGTTCAATATTGGGTCATCCGGGGTCAAAAACTGGGTCACAAAGTCAAATTACTTCAATATGTCATTGGGTCTAAATGTGATGTGAATTATAAAGCATAAGACAATATGAAAACCTTGTACATGGAATAGAGGCTACCATTAGGGGTACATGAACTACTAGGACAGGTGAGCGACCTATGGCCCTTTGGGCCCTCTTGTTTGTTAAGTTAACAATTTTTTTCCGAGATTGGTGAAGATAATTTTTGAACTTATATGCGCGAGTGCGCATGCGCCGATGAAACTGTTAAGAGGCAAGGATATATACGAGGCAGCAGCATATAATATATAGACCCTTAAATAGGCCTGCAGAGGTCCGCAGTTTAAACATGATCTTTTTGGGGTATAGTAAATTGTATTCAATGCTGTTTTAACATTCGTTAATCATTTGTTTAATCATCGAAATAGGTTATTAAATTTGTTGATGATTGTAAATAATTAATAAACAGGGCTCTACGATAGTACTGTGTCCGGGACAACTCTAAATTGATTTCGGACAACTGATTATGTGCAAGAATTTAGTCCTGTCAACTCTAAATTTCAATTGACAGCAAAATCGGACATTTGACTAAAAAGTTTGTATAAGCAACTTCTACATCTGAGATTTGACTCTGTATACCGAAATTTATGACCCCAAGTGTATATTTGCCTTTCGGATATCCAAGTGAACTATATGCACGTGTCAATTAGCAGTAATCATGTGTCACGGGAGGTCCACGCTCGTATAAACAAACTGCAGACTATCGGCTAAGCTTCGCCTCTTTAATTTGATTGTATCAAACTCGGTACTGAAACATGCAACCGCGCATGTGGACTGTATTGGCTAGTAGTTTTTAAATTAAAATCAGTCACACATCATGTAAACAGGCACAGAATAGAAACCATTGAATACCTTGTAATTACACATAGATCTATATTCCACATACTTATATACTATTAGGTAATTTCACAATAAAATATATCACAGTTAACCAACAAACTAAGTTTGCATCCTCGTAATGCAGACGATCTATATTTAGCACGCGAAAATCTCGGCCCAGTTCTTAGATCTCAAGCTCACAACTTCCAAAGCGGGACGCAGTGACTCCAAACTAGCGCAGCGACTTTGATATGCCAGATGCAGGGTAAAGTATTCGATATATGCTTGTATTAAATTCAAGTATTAAAATTGATACAATATGATTTATGCATTTCAGGCGTTGCAGATAAAATTTTGCTAAGGTATTTTAAATGTCAAACTAGCGGACATCGCTGAATATTAGAAATCTTAAAGGGCATGCCCTGGAACTGAGTGTTTTGAATAGCAATCAAATTGGTATCATTTTAATACCTTAGTCAAATAATGAAAACCCTGTAAAAATGTAACGAAATGTCCCACTAGTTTTAAAAAAAAAATTTTGAGAATAACTTAACCTGCCTATTTCGGCCTCAGAAAAACGGAAAGTATTCGTCTTTTTCACAACTCAACCCTTTCTGGCTGCGTGCGCAAGCATTGATCAAAACCGAAAAAAATTGCGGGAAAGAATGTTTGTTGCTTTGAAAGTCAGCACGCATGCTCAGTACAAATTATCAGATGAGTCGAAAATATTGTTGGCGTTGTCGTCAATAAAAGGCTGATAGCCTTTTATTCAAATCGATATACAAAATATCGAAGCGCACGTTATAGAGTCAATTTTTAAGTCAAATTCTGCTTTGACTTTTCAGTAATAGTTGGTTTATAAGTGATAAATGCAATTTTGTTGTATGTAAACCGACACTTCAGATTCTTGGCATGCCCCTTTAATTAAGGACGTATGATAGTGTAACATTTTTTTAAGATGGTAGCAAAAAATCAGTACCGATAGTAGGCCTAGAAAAAGAGGCTAGATCTATATCAAAATCCTTTGATCTCGTTGGAAAATAAGATAATGTATTTATTGTATTATGTTAGTCTGAAATCCACACTAATTATGACAGGCTATAAAATTTATTATAACAATCATCCAGTGCTGACAAGCAAACTATTACTATATAACTTTTTAACCCATTTATTTGGTCTTAACTTCTTCTCCTTCTTCTATATTAATGGCGAGCGTTTAAAACTTTGAACATAATTGCCATGTGTGGGGGTTAAAAAGAAATAGGTTTCCCAATTACTCAATCCACCTGGTACCTTCTAACAGTAAGTGATAATAATATGTGCATAATATACACCTTAGATAAATCTATCCCTAAACTGCAAAAACGTACATACAGTATAACTCGGTGTGCAGAAAAGAGAATATTAGTAGAATAGGGTTAAAAACAGGATAAAAACAAGTACGGTCATAACTATGGTATGAACATCTGTCTAGCCAACGCTGACTTGAATCAGGAGATTGATTCAGTGCTGACTACACGTGATGGTAGAGTATATCACTGGACAACAGTCTGAGGGAAAAATGAATATTTATAGTAATCCACAGGAGTTAAAGGTTTATAAAAGGCCAGATGATGATAGTGGCGTGATTGCCTTGTACCGTATATGGAGTAAGATACTGCCTTGGATCAACTTCAACATGGTTATAAACCATTTTATGAAATAAAGTGAGCCTACTGTATAGTCTCCTTTCTTTTAGGGAGTTCCATTTTAAGTCACCTATTATATTTCGGACTGTTCCAGGCATTTTATTAGCTCACCTGTCACAAAGTGACAGAGTGAGCTTTTGTGATCACACTTCGTCCGTCGTCCGTCCGTCTGTCCGTCCGTCTGTCCGTCAACAATTGGGTTGTGTCCTCTCTAGAGGTCACAATTTTGGCCTAATCTTTATGAAACTTGGTCACAATGATCATCTCAACAAAATCTAGGTCAAGTTCGATATTGGGTCATCTGAGGTCAAAAACTAGCTCACTAGGTCAAATTATAGAAAAACCTTGTTTTAAACCTTTCAACATGTAGTCTTCATGGTCACTAAACTCTCTGCTGTAACTCTCTACACTCTATACATACAAGTAAACTTTCATCAACCAATGAAAATGTGTATCAGGGTTCACAGCAGTTTTGTAAAGGTCAAATATCAAAATATTCTAGAGGGTGTGAATTGTAATGGTTAAGTGGAAATCAAAGCGCTGTAGGGAGCATAGACATTTTCCTGAGGGTCGTGGGTACAAACCCCACTGGAATCATAATTTTTATTTTTTTATTTTTATTTTTTTGAGTGTTTAGGTATTGTTTTGTCTGTAAAGCATTTATTTGTACATTTTCCTGATGGTCGTGGGTTCAACCCCCACTGGAACCATAATTTTTTTTTTTTTTTGAGTGTTTAGGTATTGTTTTGTCTTTATAGCATGTATTTGTACATTTTCCTGATGGTCGTGGGTTCAACCCCCACTGGAACCATAATTTTTATTTTTATTTTTTTAAATGTTTAGGTATTGTTTTGTCTTTATAGCATGTATTTGTACTTTTTGATGATCGTGGGTTCAACCCCCACTGGAACCATAATTTTTATTTTTTTATTTTTATTTTTTTAAGTGTTTAGGTATTGTTTTGTCTTTATAGCATGTATTTGTACATTTTCCTGATGGTCGTGGGTTCAACCCCCACTGGAACCATAATTTTTATTTTTTTAAGTGTTTAGGTATTGTTTTTTAATTTTTATTTTTTTAAGTGTTTAGGTATTGTTTTGTCTTTATAGCATGTATTTGTACAGTTATATGGAGGAAAAATATTCCAAAATATTTTGTTTAAAATATAGGTCAAATCATAGAAAAACCTTGTGTAGTCAGTCACCAGAGGTTACAATTTCAACTTAATCTTTATGAAACTTTGTCACAATGATCCTGTCAACAAAATCTAGGCCAAGTTCGATTTTGGGTCATCTGGCGTCAAAAACAAGGTCACAATGTCAATTGACATTTTCCTGAGGGTCATGGGTTCAAACCCCACTGGAACCATAATTTTTTTTTAAGTGTTTAGGTATTGTTCTGTCTTTATAGCATGTTTTTGTACAGTTATATGGAGGAAATATTTTGTTTAAATTATAGGTCAGATCATAGAAAAACCCTGTGTAGTCGCCATGACTATGAAATTTGGTCCTAATAATCATCTCAACACAATCTAGGTTAAGTTTGATATTAATTAAGTCATCTGGGGTCAAATGCTAGGTCACATGGTCAAATCATACAAAAACTTGCAATAGAGGCTGAATTTCCTTAAATTTTATTCAGAAAATGTGTAGGATCACCATAGGGGTGTGCATGCACTAGTACGACAGGTGAGCGACCTAGGGCCCTTTGGGCCCTCTTGTTATACCATATTACCTAGGGCATGTTCGTAGCATCTGTTCCGAACATGTGCGGGATGTTCTACTCCAAACAACTTACGAACAAAACGGAACAGAAAGTAAAATGTTAAAGATGACCAAAATTGTAGTTGCAGCCGTATTATTGGAGGAAGAAATATGCATGTGGATATATTTAAGTGTGACTGTTTGCCCGCAATGGTCCATAATTGGAAAATATATTTATTATATTATATTTTATTACACAAGCGGCCATTATTCTTGCTGTAATCACGTGACTGTTCTGGCTGCACCACCTCTGTGGCGGGCACAGAAAGAACATGTTCCGAACAGTGTTCCGGTTTGTTCGTAAGTGTGTTCCACTGTCCGGGATGTGTGGAACATGTGCGGAACATGTGCGGAACAGCGTTCCGAACGCGCCCCTAGTATAATCGCCCCCAGGGGCGATGCATTTTGCGAAAAAAAAAATCCAGAGACAGTCAGAACTGGTATATAAATGCCCCCCTAACGATCTGAACTACACAACCTCACAGTTAGACTAACATAACCTAAACGTGTGTAAGTAACGCTTTGAGTGACGTCATCCGCTTTAAATTTACTCAATACTGCAGCGTTAGGCCAGTAGAAAAAATAAAACGGTTTTCGCAGCATGGAGTCACAAGTGTCACGTGACTATCGGTCTTACACAACGTCTTTTAAACGCACAACCATCTCGCCAGTAAGAAACAAACAAACCAATTGGCATGCGCCAAGTTGGTCTAATTACTGCAAAACACCGCAAAATACCACAATAAATAATAATAAACAGAAAATTTGTTGATTTTTGGTGTCAAATCAATTTTATTTCACTCGTGATCGCAGAAAATCAACAAATATAAATAGGCAGATAAAACTGTAATAAGTAGCAAGGTTTGCCTATATATATTATCTGTATATATCTCAGATAAAACAGTAGCAAAGTTTGCTTTTTGTCCATATATTATCTGTATATAACTCAGCAGGCTATTGTTTGCATTTGATCAGGACAAGTTATACAGTGGCTCGCACAACACAATCGATGTATGGAGTGTTACTGAACCATTTGGATTAAAAGGCAAAGTGGATCATCAGTACGGGTCGGTGTATTCCTTGGTGGTCACATCCAAGTTTATAATAGCAGGTATAATATATAACTATGTATATTTCAAACTTACTGTAATAAACAAAACGGAATAACAGTGACCCTTGTTTATACCGGGTAAACACTCAAACACAAATCAATCTACAGTGGAAACTCGTTGTGTCCTAATTGGTTGTATCGACACTTCGGTTATGTCGACATATTTTTAAACCCCGATTTGGTTGCTCTATATTCCATCTTAAATATGATGGTTTAGTCGACATGCCTGTGTCGACATTCCGCTTATATCGACCTGCCCACGTCTGGCCCAAATGATATTTTCGCACCTTATTGTCATTCTTTATGTCAACATCGTTTCGACGCTATTGAAATCAAAAAGTTGTTAATTGACCATGAAAATACTTCTGTTTCGAACCATTGTTTGTTAAAAATTAATGTGTCCACAGTTTGCAAATGTAATTGAACGATGTTAAATTAAAGTTTGCAAACAAATTGTAACCTATTTCAGTATATGAAATTAAAACATGTGCTGAGCTAGCGTGGTTCTGGGAAGGTGAAAAAAAATACATTTTTGTATGCTTTCACAATTTATTTCAACATGCTTGTTATTTTTCCTACAGTAAACAAAGATATGGAGTGTCATCGTTGCTTTCAGATGTCTAGCATGTTGATTAAATCTTTTGTATACAATTAAAATGGTGCATAAGTGAACAATTAAAATGGTGCATAAGTGAAACCAGCAAGGGCTAAAAGCCATACTTGCGGTGCTGATCCCGAACTGTACTTGTTTCAAAACGAAGCTATAAACTTGACCCTCGCGTAAACATTGGTGATAACTGTAAGTGTGATAGACTTGATCTTTCACCATTTTATTTGCATATATGTATTAGTTCATGTTCAAACTGATGTAACAACGGCACTGACAGAAAAGTCGAGGACTTCGTAATAATAAATTTCAAAGGGTAAGGAAATTTGTCAGAATTGTTGGCTCCTGTTGTGTCAACATTCCGATATGTCGACATATTTTTGACAGTCCCAAAAATGTCAACATAACGAGTGTCGACTGTTTAACAGTAAAAGAGGAAACAGATTAGCGCCATATAACAGTTAAAAAATATATTTAATACACCTCATGCATAAAACAAGTGACTGTAGTGTAGTGGTTAATACATTTGAATTGCAACCTTCTCATGCCACTGGTCCAAACTAACAACATGCAACATTTATATGCCCTTATACAAATCGTGTCTACATGCTTTCCAACTTTCACAGATCGTCAGTGAAATTCCCTAATAAAGTGTCAAACCCAAGAAATCTGTAAATTCTATTGTGTATAACTGCACATCTATTGTGTCAAATCATCCGGAAATTAACAAGCACCCAACTGCGTACAGACATAACAGACATGTGTCATAGTTAGTTTGGCAGTATATTACCACATGTGTGTAGTCCATTCACTGATAGCATGATATGCAAATGACACATTCTGATTGGCTAATAGCAACACTGGACGTGTCATTTAATCCGAGCAAAGATCTAAAAATACAGTTTAGATCTTTGATCTAAGCGACCTTAAAATTGTTTACATTTAATCGGAACAACTTGGCATTTATCGCTACGTATTATCATCAACATATTTATATGGAATTACATGGTTTTTAACACTACGCTAATGTATAACGAGTTTGACATTAACACGGGTGGTTCTTCGTGTAATTCATATTTTAATATGTCGAAATGGCGACATGATTGTAATGGACCTGAAACACCACCAAAGAAATATTTCAAGCATCGTGGACCTTACAATGCAAATACATTACAGCGACAGTGTGATAAGGGGAAACATATGTATTTTGTTCAGCTTGTCAGTCGCATTATGGATTAAGTCACGGCGGATAAAACAATGTTGAAAGACACTGTTCGTCACCTTCAGAAAACCGTTGGTAACACTAGTTCTGTCAGCACGATGTTCTAGACAGTGACAGATCCTGTACAGGAAGGAACAAACAGTTTGTCAGTTTTTAGCTCACCTGTCACAAGTGACAGAGTGAGCTTTTGTGATCACCCATCCTCCGTCTGTCAGTCCGCAATTTACTTGTGTAGACACTATAGGTCACAGTTTAAGCCTAATCAGTAAGAAACTTGGTCACATTGATCATCTCAACAAAATCTAGGTCAAGTTTGATATTGGGTCATCCGGGGTCAAAACTAGGTTACAAAGTCAAATCATAGAAAAACCTTGTGTAGTCACTAGAGGTCACAATTTTGGCCTTATCTTTATGAACCTAGGTCGCAATAATCATCTCAACAAAATCTAGGTCAAGTTTGATATTGGGTCATCTGGGGTCAATAACTAGGTCACAAGGTCAAATCATAGAAAAACCTTGTGTAGTCTGTAGAGGTCACAATTTCGAATTAATCTTTATGAAACTTGGGCACAATGATCATGTCAACAATTCTAGATCAAGTTCGATATTGGGTCATCAGGGGTCAAAAACTAGGTCACTAAGTCAAATTATAGAAAACCCTTGTGTAGTCTGGAGAGGTCAAAATTTTGGTCTTATCTTTATGAAACAAGGTCACAATGATCATCTCAAGAAAATCTAGGTCAAGTTAGATAATGGGTCATCTGGGGTCAAAAACTAGGTTACAATTTCAAATCTTTGAAAAACCTTGTGAAGTCCTTAGAGGTATCATTGTTGGCCTTATCTGTATGAAAGTTGGTCATAATGATCATGTCAACAAAATCTAGGTGAAGTTCTATATTGGGTCATCTAAGGTCGAAAACTAGGTCATTAGGTCAAATCATAGACAAAACTTGGCATAAACTTCTATATGCCATTGGGTCTACGTGATGTAAATTACAAGGTCACTTTATAAAACAATATGAAAACCTTGTACATGCAATAGATGCTACCATTAGGGGGTCTGCATGAACTACTAGGACAGGTGAGCGACCTAAGGCCCTTTCGGCCCTCTTGTCTTGTGTTTATATTGTTGTAAAGGAGCACAGGTAACTGTATCATTAATAAAGAGTAAACAAAAAAAATTTTTTTATAAAATCTAGACTAGATATATTAGATAGGGATGGGATTTTGCATGGAGGTAGTTCTAACAATGTTGTCTATGAATGTAATTACATTATGAAGATATCAAAAGCTAATTCTTGTTTTTAATACCATGAAAATCTGACCACTTTAGTACAAATGCACCTTTATAAGATAGCATAAATTTTATAAAAGAAATTTGTTTTTACTCTTTATCAATTATACAGTTGCCTGAGTACTAAAAATAATGAAATAAATAATAAAATTGTTACATTTTTTCTGTTATTAGCAGACAAAAACTATAGAGCAATATTTGTATCCGTGGAAAATCGCACACTCTGTAGTCCCTAGCTCAAAGGTCACACTTAAAAACCCAGCTCTTGTCTTCCAATCATTGGCGCATTATCTAGTATTTGTGACTTTATACTATCAATATGTCTGATAACAGCACCTAGTAGTGGGGGCATCCTAGTCCTGTGGACACATTTCTAGTTTTAAATTTCACAGCAAAATATGTTTTCAACTTATTGAGGTGCAATATACTCAAAGAGAAAATAAAAGTACAGTAAACTCCCTCAAAATTGGACTCCCTCAAAACCGGAATCCCCATAAAATCGGACGATTTCCTAGGTCCCGTATTTTCTTCTTATAAAGTTAACTTAAAAAGCTCCCGCAATACAGGACTCTCATAATTCCGGATTCCGGACGGCATTTTCGGTCCGCTGGCAAGATTTTCAACGATAGTTACCTGCGGAATACCGGACGGGTATATTTGTCTCATCGGACGGAAAACTTAACGCGTACATTTTTCTTGTCTAATATGTCACTTTGTTAATTGTTAGTTAAAGAACGTGTCATATAAAAAGTGCGATTAACAAGTCATGTTTTTAATGTTTACTCTTAAACGGTCTCGCGTGTAATTTGCACAGGCGTGAAAAATACTTTGTGAAATTCGCCGCAATGAAATTAAATAATTGCCTAATTACGAACGTAATAAGAAAACGGTCCTTCCATTTGATGTTTTGTTCTTGAGGTAGGTATTGCAACAAACATATACTGGAACAAAGGATCATTTAGCCCATCAAAATGGTGTAATTACGACAAACACTGCACTAAATCGTATTAAATTAATATGCCTCCAATTAGCTCACACTTGCATTTCGGGATTAGGGATTTTGTAAGGTTGCACTGGCTATGTCATTGGATAGTTTTGATGACCAATGAAAAAATTAGCAATTTCAGTACTCATCGATGTTGGAATTGAAATATTTCTAGCTCTCTTAATGGTGATGCTCTTCAAAGGCTGCAATATACATGTAACGTAAACATGTATCATGAAAAACACAGTATATTTCCTATGATAACATATCAAAGTGTACATGATACAGAACTCCCTCAAAATTGGACTCCCTCAAAACCGGAATCCCCATAAAATCGGACGATTTCCTACGTCCCGTATTTTCTTCTTATAAAGTTAACTTAAAAAGCTCCCGCAATACAGGACTCTCATAATTCCGGATTCCGGACGGCATTTTCGGTCCGCTGGCAAGACCGGTCCGGACAGGGTCCGGTTTTGAGGGAGTTTTCTGTATCCATCTAATATATCTATCTATTTGGAATTAAAGGTGCTGCCTCACAGATTTGGCTAAAATTTTTGTATATCGTGATTTTCCAACCTTACCAAGTATTGATGTAACAGAAAGCCACTGACAGTTGCCTAATGAAAGATTTGGTGCAAATAAACAATTTTAACCACTCTCGATATCGCCCACTGAGTATTTTTTTCTTGAAAAAAAACTGCTAAGTTTCCTTCCAACATGCTTTGTGAATTATGTAATTCACACGTGATTGCATTGTAACATCAGCAAACCACAGGTTACCACCAATGAGGTACTTGGTTCGTTTTTCCATTCGTTTCCATCAAATGCGAACAAATTTCAGGCAATTTAAGTAATAGTAGTGTTAATTCTATAGGGTATTAATACCCTATAGAATTTTTGATGTAAAAATACTGAATAACTACAAAATGCCGATGTTTCGCAAGTTATTTTAGATGTCAGTGTGGTTGTTTATGGCATATACAGGCAACTATACCAAAATAGCGCGAATATATGACAATTTATTTTTATTTTTACAATACACAAAAACGTGAGGCAGTCCCTTTAAAAACAAAGTATTAACTTACTATGACTGAAGGATGCATGGGCGTAGGAGAAGGGGGGGGGGGGGCAGGCCCCCTCCAATGTTAGGACAAGGGGGGCCAACATATCATTTGGCCCCCCCACTAATTCAGACCATATTAATAATTTTCCACCAAAAATAGTCTTGTAATAGGTAATTTGCCATTTATTCTTGGTTAAAAAGTGTAAAATGCAAAATTTTCGTGCTCGCTACTCTCGCAAAAGGATTTTTATCTATAAAATATGTTATCAAGTGGCTGTTGAAAGAGCTACAAGAACTATAGAGACATTGTAAGATAAAGATTGCCCTAGCTGCTATAT
This sequence comes from Spisula solida, assembly GCA_947247005.1. NCBI lineage: Eukaryota > Metazoa > Mollusca > Bivalvia > Venerida > Mactridae > Spisula > Spisula solida. Next base: position 31,926,327 of record OX365949.1, read on the forward strand.
ATATTGCTTTTAAACTTTGTCATTTCTATGTTAAACTATTCCTTACTAAACCCCTTAACTCTCTGAATTCGGGCATCTGAGCAATAATTACTAAAATATTTACAAAATATGGACTTTATTTTGCTTGATCTTGTAACAAAACATGTCTTGTAAAATACCAAATAATTATCTCAGAACGCACCAGATAGATCCATTGTTTTAAAAATTTCCCGGGGGATCATGCCCCATTTGACTTAAGCTATAAACGCTAAATGTGACCCCCCATATCTCATAAAATACTCACCCCCCCCTACCAAAATGTTTGGCCCCCCCCCCCCAATGTTGAAGATGCCCCTACGCCCATGGGATGTGGCCCTGAAATTAGTATTAGTTAAATATCAAAATTAATAAGGTAAGACCAAATCAATTTGAAGACGATAACACAAAAATACGAATGATAAAAAATATACCAAGGATATGATTTGAACCTTCCCGTATTTACATAAAAAATATTTCATGTCCAATAACCCTATCCACTAGGCCATGAATGTGTTCTGAATTAAGACATTCAATCAACATTGAACAAAAGATTCACCAATTATCTGAGAAAATAGAAGAAGATAATAGATAACCTGACAGGGAAGGCAGCACTCAACTTAAACAGCCAAGTACAGAAAACATAAAAACATCACATACCACAATTACATGGCTCAATGCTCAACACATAACTAAACGAGAAAATGAACTACACTGCCGAAAGGCCAAGTCCCAGCAGTCTAAAGGCTGAAGGACCTAGTTTTCGTTACAAAAATCTGAATTACCTACTTTAAGCTATAAAAAAGCTAATTGACCGAGTTTCAGCTATAACAAATCTATATGCTCGCCCTTATGGTGGGGCATAAAAATCGGATGACCTAGTTTCAGCTATAACAAATCTATATGACCACCCTTAAGGTGGTGGCATAAAAGGCGGAATGACCTAGTTTCAGCTATAACAAATAATTATATATGCTCGCCCTATGGTGGGGCATAAAAATCGGATGACCTAGTTTCAGCTATAACAAATCTATATGACCACCCTTAAGGTGGTGGCATAAAAGGCAGAATGACCTAGTTTCAGCTATAACAAATATATATGACCACCCTTAAGGTGGTGGCATAAAAGGCGGAATGACCTAGTTTCAGCTATAACAAATATATATGCTCGCCCTATGGTGGAGGCATAAAAAGCGGAATGACCTAGTTTCAACTACAGCAGATCTATATGCCCTGGTTTACCTGTATTTGGTTTGTGCAAGGTACTGTTAGGATATATTTAATCCTAATAATTTACCTCCACAAACAAAGTTTGTAGGAGGTATACTGGAGTCACCGTGTTGGTCGGTTGGTTGGTCAGGTGGTGGTTGGTCGGTCTGTTGGTCTGTTAGCAAAATTGTGTCCGCTCCGTAACTTTGTCATTTCTTACTGGATTTTAAAATCGCTTGATACAAATTTTCACCACATTAAGATGGTGTGTCATGCCCATAACCCAGGTCCCTAGCTCAAAGGTCACACTTAGAGGTCAAAGGTTATATAGGCATCCAAATCTTGTCCGCTCTGTAACTTTGTTTTTTTACTTGATTTTAAAATTGTTTGGTGAAAAGGTTTACCACATCAAGATGGTGTGTCTAGACCCAGGTCCCTACCTCAAAAGTCAAAGTGATACTTAGAGATCAAATGTTAAAAGGCTCATATAGGCATGTGAATCGTGTCCACTTTTTGTAACTATGTCATTTCATATTGGATATTTATATTACTTGATACAAACGTTAACCACGTCAAAACTGTTTCATGTGCAAAACCCAGCCTTGCGTTCAAGGAAACAATACGTGACGTACGTTTGGCGCCTGGTACGCACCTGTTATTCATTGAACGGTATGTTTAAAAACCTGTTTGACACGTACGCCAAGTTTGGCTACCCATATCTGGAGGTGGTGTGCGAGTATTTGTGTTATTAAACAAAATGGCTGACAGAGGCAAACAAAAGAATGTGAATAGTAAAACTGTGTATCCATTCATATTTCGAACTGAGAATGGAAAAAACAGGAATTAGTACTTTCAAATTGTATGCCGCAAACGAAGCGTACAATGAAGGATTATGTCGACAAAAACCCGTGATTGTTAAACATGTTTGCAGATTACTTTCCTCGAACGTAGGGCAGGTCCCTAGCTCAAAGGTCGAAGTAACATCTAGAGGTAAAAGGTTATATAGTCATGCAAGTCTTGCTGTTCTGTAATTTTGTCCTTTCTTACCTCGATTTTAAAATTGCTTGATACAAATGTTCACAACATCTAGACAGTGTGCCATGCGCAAGACCCAGGTCTCTAGCACAAAGGTCAAGGTCACATTAAATTTCAAAGTCTCGTACGAAAGACTGGAGAACTGCTTGTCTTTGTAAACAGATTGGAGTACTGCTTTTCTTTGTATACAGGTTAGAGTACTGCTTGTCTTTGTATACAGATTGATGTACTGCTTGTCTTTGTATACAGATTGGGAGTACTACTTGTCTTTGTATACAGATTGGAGTACTACTTGTCTTTGTATACAGATTGGAGTACTACTTGTCTTTGTATACAGATTGGAGTACTACTTGTCTTTGTATACAGATTGGAGTACTACTTGTCTTTGTATACAGATTGGAGTACTACTTGTCTTTGTATACAGATTGGAGTACTACTTGTCTTTGTATACAGATTGGAGTACTACTTGTCTTTGTATACAGATTGATGTACTACTTGTCTTTGTATACATATTGGAGTACTACTTGTCTTTGTATACAGATTGGAGTACTACTTGTCTTTGTATACAGATTGGAGTACTGCTTGTCTTTGTATACAGATTGGAGTACTACTTGTCTTTGTATACAGATTGGAGTACTACTTGTCTTTGTATACAGACTGATGTACTGCTTGTCTTTGTATACAGATTGATGTACTGCTTGTCTTTGTATACAGATTGGAGTACTGCTTGTCTTTGTATACAGATTGATGTACTGCTTGTCTTTGTATACAGATTGGAGTACTACTTGTCTTTGTATACAGACTGATGTACTGCTTGTCTTTGTATACAGATTGATGTACTGCTTGTCTTTGTATACAGATTGATGTACTGCTTGTCTTTGTATACAGATTGGAGTACTGCTTGTCTTTGTATACAGATTGGTGTAGTGCTTTTTTTTGTATACAGATTGATGTACTGCTTGTCTTTGTATACAGATTGGGAGTACTACTTGTCTTTGTATACAGATTGGAGTACTACTTGTCTTTGTATACAGATTGGAGTACTACTTGTCTTTGTATACAGACTGATGTACTGCTTGTCTTTGTATACAGATTGATGTACTGCTTGTCTTTGTATACAGATTGATGTACTGCTTGTCTTTGTATACAGATTGGAGTACTGCTTGTCTTTGTATACAGATTGGTGTAGTGCTTTTTTTTGTATACAGATTGATGTACTGCTTGTCTTTGTATACAGATTGATGTAGTGCTTGTCTTTGTATACAGATTGATGTAGTGCTTGTCTTTGTATACAGATTGATGTACTGCTTGTCTTTGTATACAGATTGGAGTACTGCTTGTCTTTGTATACAGATTGGTGTAGTGCTTTTTTTTGTATACAGATTGATGTACTGCTTGTCTTTGTATACAGATTGATGTACTGCTTGTCTTTGTATACAGATTGATGTAGTGCTTGTCTTTGTATACATATTAGAGTACTACTTGTCTTTGTATACAGATTGGAGTACTACTTGTCTTTGTATACAGATTGGAGTACCACTTGTCTTTGATTATAGATTGATGTAGTGCTTGTCTTTGTATACAGATTGGAGTACTACTTGTCTTTGTATTTTTATCACACATATTTCTCTCAGGAACATACAACAGAAATATTCATTTGTACAATGTCAACACGTATGAGACTATGAATGCCCTAAAAGGTCATATAGGGGTCATCACGAATGTTGCTGTGTCACCGTGTGAGGGGTATGGCTTCTCGTGTTCCTCAGATGGAACAATCAAGGTGATTATTGGACCACAGGAATCTGATTTCAAAGAAAGCATCAGTTTATTTATTTCCATTTGTATTAGTCAATCAATTTTATATTACAATTCTTACATGTATTCAATAATTAAACTGTAAGGTTTGTAGTCAACAAAAAAGATTCATTACAATGAAATGGATGGCACAGTGGTCGAGTGGGTAGTTTTCTTGACTACAGAATGAGAGGTCCCTGATTCAAACCTCTGCCAGGGCACTTGGTCATTTCAGAAACACTTTTCAGTGTTGCCCACCCGTCTTGACATGTATAGGATAGAACATGAGTAGGTGTTGTATATGGGATTTATAACCCCGAGTGAAACGAGGATTATAATCCCATATCAACACGTACGAGCCGTTCTATCTGACTTAGACTATAGATAAATAATCTTTGTTTATCAGGTACACTTTGCCTATAAATCGACCAGTACACAGTACATAGGTATGATAAACCATTTAAGTGCTGGTGTAATATGTTAAGTGTTGCATGATGCATATATAGATCTAAGTGGCAAAATTAAGCTATTTACAGTAAAACCTCAATAATGAAACTCCTTCTTGGGACTGTAAAAAACTTATCTCAATAATGTTGAGTGATTGCATCATTCTATCAAAGAGCAAACAGATGAAAATGGAACGAAAAATGGTTAATTCTGAGCCAATCTTGTTAAAGAGGTGGTCTTCATATAGGTGCAATTTCACTGTGAATTTGAGGTTGAATAATGTGCAAGTCAGTGGACAGAAAGTAGTGGTCTTTACTTTAAGGTGGTCTTGAAGGTGAGGTCTTCATTTGTAAATTATGAGTTGTGATAGTATGAAAGTCATTTACTTCAATCACCAGACACCATTGGAACCCCTACAATTTGTTTTAATCGTTTGGTTGGTTTTAAGTTCTACTCTGTGAAAACGATGTCTTAGAAGAGAGGGCCACGTAATTATTGAAGACACAATAGTACAGAACAACCTCTGTAGAGTGAGACCCTTTGTGGGATGCAAATAATGGTCATTGTTCAGAAGTTGTTGCCCTACAGAATTTACAAAAGTATATACATGTAATAACTTCAAGTTACTTTGAAGGTTTTGTTATACAGAGGTTGTTGCACTACATATGTCCCCTAGAGAGGTCGTACTGTAGTCATAGAAGCTACCACGGCATTCACCCTCTACTGATAATGTTGTCAGCACTCAGCAGAGATGTTGGCAATACCTTAATTGGTTAATTATCTAAATTGTTGTCTCAGATTATGACAGTAATAATGAACAAATGTAGAAAGGTTTGATATACATGTACATGTATTCTAATAAGTCCAATTAGTTACTTGTTTAAAATATAGTATTGCTATAATATAGACTAAACTTAGCTTGGTATCAAAAATGTTTGGCATCCATATTTTCTGTGCTAAATGCATGTATACATTATTATAGCTATGCTCAATTATTTTGCTTGGCCTACTATAGTATATAGCAATCTATTGTTATATATACCACAGCAAAGTGTTGTATACGGGATTTATTCAACTCTTTTTCTCCACGCTGATTGGCTAGCTACTGAGATCTATAGTCTAAGAACTTGTTGAGGTAGCCTCGTATGTATACAATGGGCACATTAAACAACCAACTGGTCTATTCAGAAAGAGCTAGGGTAGCACACCCAAATTCCATGTATCAGCCAAAGTTTCTCTCTCATCTCCCCAAGCTAGAGGTCATTTGCCAATTATAAAACAGCTAAAAAAACAAATGACCACACACTTATAACCTAATCTGATAATTGTGGATGCAAATATTTCAGCATTATAACTATCATGCACAACTAACAAAACAGGGATAAAAGTCAAGTAATCTGCATGATAGATTTATAGATTAGTCAATCACATTGTTACTTCATCCTGACTCTATGACATTCCCACCAGTAACAGGAATACAACCATTCAAACAATCCTGTCTCATCCTTGCCCTGGGCAAGATAAAGAAAGGAGGTATATTAAGTCCTATAGCATCACCAAAACCTTTTACAGTGGCAAGTGATCTATAAAAATTATGATGATATGACAGCTGAGGGTTTGAGGTCACTACCTGCTGTGATCTATGTGATGATATGACAGCTGAGGGTTTGATGTCACTACCTGTTGTGATCTAGATGATGATATGACAGCTGAGGGTTTGATGTCACTACCTGCTGTGATCTATGTGATGATATGACAGCTGAGGGTTTGAGGTCACTACCTGCTGTGATCTAGATGATATGACAGCTGAGGGTTTGATGTCACTACCTGCTGTGATCTATATGATGATATGACAGCTGAGGGTTTGAGGTCACTACCTGCTGTGTTCTAGATGATGATATGACTGCTGAGGGTTTGATGTCACTACCTGCTGTGATCTATGTGATGATATGACAGCTGAGGGTTTGATGTCACTACCTGCTGTGATCTAGATGATATGACAGCTGAGGGTTTAAGGTCACTACCTGCTGGATCAATATGATGATATGACAGCTGAGGGTTTGATGTCACTACCTGCTGTGATCTAGATGATATGACAGCTGAGGGTTTGATGTCACTACCTGCTGTGATCTATATGATGATATGACTGCTGAGGGTTTGATGTTACTACCTGCTGTGATATATGTGATGATATGACAGCTGAGGGTTTGATGTCACTACCTGCTGTGTTCAAGATGATGATATGACTGCTGAGGGTTTGATGTCACTACCTGCTGTGATCTATATGATGATATGACAGCTGAGGGTTTGAGGTCACTACCTGCTGTGATCTAGATGATCACACCATACTATAACTGCTTATGGTTTATGTGTAATGGGTAGTCTTGGTAGACCTTTTTCATCAACATTGTAGATGCATTCAAGTCTTTGTTGAGGATATACTTATCCAAGATGTAACCAAGCTCATCATTATACTTGGCTACACAGTGCACAGTTGTTGTTGCCTTAGTCAGATTTCAAGGCCATGAGGTTTGATGATTTTCAATTCAGGTCAAAGAGCCTTGAAACAATGAAACCACTTCAATGACAAAGGATGTTGAGCAATCCTTTTCTGTACACAAATGGCATACTCAGTAACTAAGTCTACAGTTTCAGACCTGCTACAACCATAACCACAGACTGACATGAACTCCATATGTTCCACAAAATGTGCTTCTTCTTCTTGGCTAAATAGAGGTTGAGCCCCAGTCAATGTAGCTTCATGGTCAACTCTGCCAGATACTGTATGTCTCAGGTAGACCAAACTCCCTTAACAGTTGCCCCTACACCTTCAAATACATAAACAATACTATAATTATTAATTATTTTATAACCACTGCACACTAAAATCTCTTATAAACAACCATTTCAATTGGTGTCATGATGTGCATTTCTCATATATCACATACACCATTAAGGTGTAAAGTTATGACTTACTCAACAACCTAGTCACATGACTGTCACATGACCTTAGAAAATGATAATTAGCTTAGAAGACTCAACCCAATAATTGTTCCCATGCTCATATTTGCCAAAACCAAGGCCTGATAAGTTGATATATTTTTAGCTCACAAAGTGACAGAGTGAGCTTTTGTGATCACTCTTCGTCTGTCGTCAGTCAGTCAACAATTTGCTTGTGTAGACACTAGAGGTCACAATTTTGACCTCATCTTTATTAAACTTGGTCACAATGATCATCTCAACAAAATCTAGGTCAAGATTGATATTGGGTCATCTGGGGTCAAAAACTAGGTCACAAGGTCAAATCATAGAAAAACCTTGTGTAGTCACTATAGGTCACAATTTTGACCTTATCTTTATGAAACTTGGTCACAATGATCATCTCAACAAAATCTAGGTCAAGTTCGATATTGGGTTATCCGGGGTCAAAAACTAGGTCACAAGGTCAAATCATAGAAAAACCTTGTGTAGTCACTAGAGGTCACAATTTTGACTGAATATTTATGTAACTTGGTCACAATGATCATCTCAACAAAATCTAGGTCAAGTTCGATAATGGGTCATCCGGGGTAAAAAACTAGGTCACAAGGTCAAATAATAGAAAAACTTTGTGTAGTCACTAGAGGTCACAATTTTGACTGAATCTTTATGTAACTTGGTCACAATGATCATCTCAACAAAATCTAGGTCAAGTTCGATATTGGATCATCTGGGGTCAAAAACTAGGTCACAAGGTCAAATCATAAAAAAAACTTGTGTAGTCACTAGAGGTCACAGTTTTGGCCTGATCTTTACGAAACTTAGTCACAATGATCATAACAACAAAATCTAGGTCAAGTTCAATATTGGGTCATCCGGGGTCAAAAACTAGGTCACAAGGTCAAATCATAGAAAAACCTTGCGTAGTCACTAGAGGTCACACTTTTGGCCTAATCTTAATGAAACTCGGTCACAATGATCATCTCAACAGAATCTTGATCAAGTTCGATATGACTTCATCCGGGGTCAAAAACTAGGTCACAAGGTCAAATAATAGAAAAACCTTGTGTAGTCATTATAGGTCACAGTTTTGGTCTGATCTTTACGAAACTTGGTCACTATTATCATCTCAACAAAACCTAGGTGAAGTTGGATATTGGTTTATCTGGGGTCAAAAACTAGGTTACAAGGTCAAATCATATAAAAACTTTGTGAAGTCACTAGAGGTCACAATATTGACCTAATCTATAAAAAACTTGGTCACGATGATCATCTCAACAAAATCTAGGTCAAGTTCGACAGGTGAGCGTCCTAGGGCCCTTTGGGCCCTCTTGTTAATTTGGCCCTGTTGACACCCCTGATATTTTGACTTAAGTTAAAAAAAGAATTGCACATAGTTCCCAAGAAACAAAAAATAACCCATGTTTTTAGCTCACCTGTCACAAGTGACAGAGTGAGCTTTTGTGATCACTCTTCGTCCGTCGTCCGTCGTACGTCGTCCGTCAACAATTGGCTTGTGTAGACACTAGAGGTCACAATTTTAGCTTTATCTTTATGAAACTTGGTCACAATGATCATCTTAACAAAATCTAGGCCAAGTTTGATATTGGGTCATTTGGGGTCAAAAACTAGGTCACATCATAGAAAAACCATGTGTAGTCACTATAGGTCACAATTTTGACTAAATCTTTATGACACTTGGTCACAATGATCATCTCAACAAAATCTAGGTCAAGTTCGATAATGGGTCATCCTGGGTCAAAAACTAGGTCATTAGGTCAAATCATAGAAAAACCTTGTATAGTCACTAAAGGTCACAATTTTGACTTAGTCTTTATGAAATTTAGTCACAATGATCATCTCAACAAAATCTAGGTTAGTTTCGATATTGGGTTATCCGGGGTCAAAAACTAGGTCACAAGGTCAAATCATAGAAAAACCTTGTGTAGTCACTAGAGGTCACAATTTTGACTTAATCTTTATGAAACTTGGTCACAATGATCATCTGTACAAAATCTAGGTCAAGTTTGATATTGGGTCATCCGGGGTCAAAAAGTAGGTCACAAGGTCAAATCATAGAAAAACCTTGTGTAGTCACTAGAGGTCACGTTTTTGACTCAATCTTTATGAAACTCAGTCACAATGATCATCTCGATAAAATCTAGGTCAAGTTGGATATTGGGTCATCCGGGGTCAAAATCTAGGTCACAAGGTAAAATCATAGAAAAATCTTATGTAGTCACTAGAGGTCACAATTTTGGTCTAATCTTTATGAAACTCAGTCACAATGATCATCTCAACAAAATGTAGGTCAAGATCGATATTGGGTCATCCGGGGTCAAAAACTTGGTCACATGGTCAAATAATAGAAAAACCTTGTGAAGTCACTAGAGGTCACGATTTTGACTAAATCTTTATGAAACATGGTCACAATGATCATCTCGATAAAATCTAGGTCAAGTTGGATATTGGGTCATCCGGGGTCAAAATCTAGGTCACAAGGTAAAATCATAGAAAAACATTGTGTAGTCACTAGAGGTCACAATATTGGCCTAATCTGTATGAAACTTGGTCACAATGATCATCTCAACAAAATCTAGGCTAAGTTCGATATTGAGTCATCCGGGGTCAAGAACTAGGTCACATGGTCAAATCATAGAAAAACCTTTTGTAGTCACTAGAGGTCACAATTTCAACCTTATCTTTATGAAACTTGGTCACAATGATCATCTCAACAAAATCTAGGTCAAGTTTGATATTGGTTTATTTGGGGTCAAAAACTAGGTCATTAGGTCAAATCATATAAAAACCTTATAGTGTAGTCACTAGAGGTCACGATATTGGCCTAATCTGTATGAAACTTGGTCACAATGATCATCTGAACAAAATCTAGGTCAAGTTCAACAGGTTAGCAACCTAGGGCCCTTTGGGCCCTCTTGTTTGGTAAAATGATATATTGAGCTACTTGCCTTATTGTCAATCTTCCACCAGTATCCAAAAATTATTTGATTTTTGCAACCCTTTTCTAGTATGTCAAGTGTTAATTGACCAATTGAACAGATTTTTAACAGTGGAGTGTCAATTGATAGCTAATATAATGATCTTTGATATACTGTTCACTATTTTAAAAATTCATCGGAAAATACGTAGCATCACTTGCATTCCAATTTGTCATAGTGTGAAATTTACCATATATTTGGTAAAAAATAATTTCATAGATAAAACATAAATTAAACATCAAGTAGACTCATAAATACATATTATGATTTATCTATTTATAGGAACATACAATCACAATATACAGATTTATGATGTATCCAGTTGTCAGCATGTACAGGAATTGATGGGTCATGTTGGTGTTGTACATTGTGTTGTCACCTCTAATTGTGGACAATTTCTCTGCTCGGCCTCCATCGATAAAAACATATTTGTTAGTGTTACATTTTGTATTCTTCCTTTAAATTAAATGGCAATAAATTTCAATTCCTTTTTGTTAATGTAGTATACTACAAAGTATTTAAATTTGGCTTTAATTCTCAAAATGATGATAACTTGGAGATGTTTTTGATTGTTTATTTCATTAGGTGCTGATCAGGAATGTTTATTTCATTAGGTGCTGATCAGGAATGTTTATTTCATTAGGTGCTGATCAGGAATGTTTATTTTGTTAGGACTGCTAAAAAAATGTTGGGAATACTAAGTGATGCTTTCTTTGAAATCCAGATTGCTGCAAAACTGTATATAAATATATACCAAAAATAAAAAATGACGATATATTGTATATATATATATATATCAAAGGCTCAGTGCAAAACTATTGTACATCCCTATATAAATTGATGTAGTTATATAATATACATGTATACAATACACTCAAACGATTTAAAAACGCACCACTTACGTAATATAAATTTTGTTGATAAAAACGTAAATCTATGTTTATTTAACTTTGGGTGAATAAACTTGAGTCTATACGCAACAAGTTATGTCAAGTTCATGTAATTATCGCAAGTTTGAAATAAATCGGGATATGGTTACCAGAGGGACCCATGAAAATGAAAGTCGCAATTTCACTAGTGAGTATATGAACCTGCTGCATTGATGCATGCACATGAACCCTCCTCCTCAAGGATAACATACATTACATAATAGGATAGAAATTATGTACTGTGTGATGTTTTCCCACTCTTCAAGCAGCATGTAATTTAAGTTATAATGATATGTGGCTGCGGCTGCCTGGCTCAAATCGTATATCCGGTTCAGATTCTAGATGTGCTCAGTGTGTGAACCTGAGATGGTTTCAAGTCAAATTCAGCATAGCAGTTTTGGTGATTGTCATCAATCTGTTAGGATATTTCCTGTGTTGCGTCTACGACACCTCAAACCAATGCCACAAAGACGGATGAAGACAATACATTATGAAAGGAATAATTATGAAAGGAATAATGCAAAAATGTACTTCGGAATAATCCACTGACATCCGGCATTCGTCTGACACTGCGTGCAGTCATGCAGAACCATTTCCAGTGGCGCAGCCTTTGTAATGTTGCCTCCAGACTCGGGGTCATAACCTTCGGCTGATCCGATCGTGGTCGGTCTGTGACTTTGCCATTCGCCAAGAATCGATGTTCTAAGCACACACTCAATGTGTGGTGGCAGCTGGACCGCCATGTTATGACACCATGACTCAGTTTAGGTTGTAGCAAACCTCAAACCATCCAAACAAATAGTTCGAGCTAGTCGCAGCAGAAATAGACCATTAGAAAATATTGTTTTTTCAACGTGTAAACCTACAGTGTACAATTGAAAGTCAATATTGATACGTTACATTGGTGCGTTTAAGCTGCACATGCAAAATATGCAAAATCAGAGAAGAGTTGCTGGCAGGGTATTCCGAATAAAAAAAATCCAATTTCTTTGCCTTAGTTAAAGATTATGAACTGGAGAGAAACTGTCATCTATTAATTTCAGCCTAAAATGAATTTTGACAAAAATGGTGCGTTTTTAAATCTGTTGAGTGTATATCAGACAGACATGTGCAAAGCAATATAATTATGTACTATATATGTTACATAATTATATTGCTTTGCACCTGTCTTTCTGTCGGTCGGTAGGCCAACTTGGTTTCCGTTCAATAACTTAAGAAAGCTTTGCCCTAGGATCTTTACATGGAGGTTCGGCATCAACAGTAGATGACACCTATTAATGTTGAGGAGGTTGGGCATCAACAGTAGATGACACCTATTAATGTTGAGGTCAAAGGTCAAGGTCACCGTGACCTTCACCATTTCTGACTATTTAAATGGTTTCTGTTCAATAACTCTAGAATGCTTTACCCTAGGATCTTCAAACTTTACATGGAGGTTGGTCATCAACAGTAGATGACCCCTATTGATTTTAATGTCAAAGGTCACTGTGACCTTCACTATTCTGACTATTTAAATCGTTTCGTTTAAATTACTCAAGAATGCTTTGCCCTAGGATCTCAAACTTTACATGGAGTTTGTCATCAACAGTAGATGACCCCTATTGATTTTGAGGTCAGTAGGTTAAAGGTAAAATATTTAGGTTATATCATATAACAAATAACTGATTTTGCCTAAACTGCGAGTCTTCAGGTAAGCTCTAAAGGGTCAATAGCCCTCTTGTTGTTGGGTTGGAATAGATAGATTACAGTCTGTATAGTCAAGACTTGGCTATATTATAATGGAATTTGCATCTTTCAACGTATGAAGGGGGGAATATATGGTAAACAATCCCCGGATTCTTATAAACTCAGCAAGAGGTACAAACAATATTGAAAAGATATCCATGTTTGTGATACAGATAGATTTATGATAATTAGAAATAGCAACATCGTAAATGCGTAGGATGTGGTGGAGAGTATTTGAAAATAATGATATGCTAGTTTGACGTTATTATTTGGAGTGCTCCGTAACAGTGATAATGTATAATTCAAACTATTGTAGAATTGTCAATTATAAATATTTTTGCACAATATTTTGTTTGTAAATCACGAAAAATATAGAAGTTTAAGTAAATGTTATGTTTATGTTTTAACGATATATTCGCAATGATACTTGTCCACAAACTTTACAGATGACCCTCGTATAAGGGGAAAAATTCCATAATTAAATAGTCTAACTTGTAAGGATTATTCATGAGAGCAACCTAGTGCCATCTTGGCTCTTTTGCTGTATGTATGTATTATAATATGCTATACCATTTTTACAGATTTGGAACCTAGAAAATATGTTGCCTATACAGTCGTTACAAAGACATGAAGGTAGTGTGAATGCTCTAGTTGTACATGGAGACTTTCTCTTCTCCGGATCAGAGGATCATGAAATTAAGGTAAAGTTAGAACACCTTACAAATCATATACTATGGAACATACACTAGCTGCAACCTATCTTCATAATTCAAAATGATAATAACGAATCAGACATGGAACGTAACACTCAACAGAATCGGCAGAGAATGAAAGGCACAGAAAAGAAGAGCTCTGCATGAAAGTGACCATGGTCAAAATGACGCAAATAAGATTTGATGACTTCTGAACTCACCTTTGCTAAATGTCAGCTATTGTAATTGCTTTATGTCTGTCATGTGTAGTCAACCATTTCATTGTAAACAGCTAACTTCTCCCGATGTAAACAGTTAACTTCTCCCGATGTAAACAGCTAACTTCTCCCGATGTAAACAGCTAACTTCTCCCGATGTAAACAGCTAACTTCTCCCGATGTAAACAGCTAACTTCTCCCAATGTAAACAGCTAACTTCTCCCAATGTAAACAGCTAACTTCTCCCGATGCCTACCTGTATAACCCTGATACATCATGATTCCTACCAATGTCACAAATTGTCTATGCCCTCCCCTAGACTCTGAGGAACCACAGGTGCCCAACACCTCCCGAAGCTAATAAATTTCCATAAGGTGTACACACACCATACAACCTGTTGCGTGTAACGCAGTTCTGCTTGTAAAAGGCAGAGACACGCGCGTTTTGCGCTACTTGAGTAGGGTAAGTACGAGGGGTGTTCCAGAAATAATAGAACTTTTCTCATAACTTCGTACTCAACACTTTCATTTTAATTGAAATTTATCTAATATGTAGCATTTTATGCTCTATATACTGGCAGCAACAGATTTTCATTGTTGCTGATGTTCTTACAAAGCGGTGTCATAGAAACCATGTAACGCACAGGTGGGTCACACTGTAAATGTTCATTACTAACCATACTAAACACGTGAATATCTTAGTAACCACTGGATAAATAATATTGGCAAATTATGTGGCATTACCTTGATGTCACTCAAGTGTGCATGCAAACTTACGAAGCAATTGCTGTTTGTTTATGATCACAACTTAGTCAATGAGTGTATACATCCAGGAACGTCATGGACGAAACGATTTTAACGTCAAAAACTAGAAACCGCGCGATTGTTAAATTGTGTTATAAATTTGAAAAACCAACAATGCAAAGCATTGAAATAATTAAATAAGCAGAATGTAATGGTATCCAGCATCCTTTCGTGTTCTGTTTGCACAAAGATGGTGGAGGTATGAACTAACAAGTGAACACATGTCAAGTCACGGAAAAAGTAGTTTGACGTTGATAGACACCATTTGTACACTGATAAGGTTAAAGCAATTTCTAACATCACTGTAACCCATTTTGTGAAACAGTGGTACAGAGACACATTTAACCAGTGTGGGCAGTAACATCAGATCTGTCAGGGTGACTTTATATAAAATTATGTAATGTATCTTTCCGTTAAAATATTGTGTTTGAAAGGCGACGTCATCATAACGTCACGGCGCGACCCACCTCCATGTACATAGTATATTTAATGTTTAATATATTTTTTATTGTTCAACCAAGCGCTTTGATATTTCGCATATTTGTCAGTGATAGATAAAATTTTATTTACAGCAAATTAGTTTTCTAAATTTCTGATTTACCGTGCTGCTTTTAAAAAAGTCCTATTATTTCTGGAACACCCCACGTATTACCTATTTTATTAGCTCACCTGCCACAAAGTGGCAAGGTGAGCTTTGTGATTGTTTGTCGTCCGTCGTCCGCCGTCCGTCTGTCAGTCTGTCCGTTAGCTTTTTCACCGTTAACACTCTAGCACTCTCAATTTTTTATCTTCATCAAACTTGGTCAGTAGTTGTATCTCAATGAAATATAGGTCAAGTTCGAATATGGGTCATGTGGGGTCAAAAACTAGGTCAAGAGGTCAAATAATAGGAAAACCATGTTAACACTCTGGAGGCCACATTTTTGCTTTGATCTTCATCAAACTTGGTTAGTAGTTGTATCTCAATGAAATCTAGGTCAAGTTTGAAGTTGGGTCATATGGGGTCAAAAACTAGGTCAATAGGTCAAATAATAGGAAAACCTTGTTAACACTCTGGAGGTCACATTTTTGCTTTAATCTTCATGAAGTTTTGTCAAAATGTTTATCTTGGTGACTTGAAGGTCAAGTTCGAAGTTGGGTCATGTGGGGTCAAAAACTAGGTCAAAAGGTCAAATAATAGGAAAACCTTGTTAACACTCTAGAGGCCACATTTTTGCTTTGATCTTCATGAAACTTGGTTAGTAGTTGTATCTCAATGAAATCTAGGTCAAGTTTGAAGTTGGGTCATGTGGGGTCAAAAACTAGGTCAAAATGTCAAATAGTAGGAAAACCTTGTTAACACTCTGGCGGTCACATATTTGCTTTGATCTTCACCAAACTTGGTCAGTAGTTGTATTTATATGACATCTAGGCCAAATGCGAAGTTGGGTCATGTTGGGTCAAAAACTAGATCAAAAGGTCATATAATAGCAAGACCTTGTTAACACTCTAGAGGTCACATTTTTGCTTTGATCTTCACCAAACTTGGTCAGTAGTTGTATCTCAATGAAATCTAGGTCAAGTTAGAAGTTGGGTCATGTGGGGTCAACAACTAGGTCAAAAGGTCAAATAATAGAAAAACTTTATTAACACTCTGGCAGCCATATTTTTGCTTTAATCTTGATCAACTTTGGTCAAAATGTCTATCTTTATGACCATAAGGTCAAGTTTGAAGTTGGGTTATGTGGGTAAAAAACTAAGTCAATTTGTCAAATAATAGCAAAACCTTTTTAACACTCTGGAGGCCTCAGTTTTGCTTTAACCTTCATCAAGTAAAGTCAATATGTTTATCTTGATGACCTTAATGTCAAGTTCAAAGGCCATGTGAGCGCCCAAGGATCTATGATCCTCTTGTATGTGTTTTGCATTGCCTTTCAGAGTGATCACTTACTTATATCGTTGACGCGATGAATGAACAATAAGTCTATACAATTTATGTGCCCACAAATGCCATATTATTCGAGTAAACATGTTTTAGGTATGCGATGTTTGCCAAAAGTTCGAAACTGTCGCCTTTGACATTGAATTATCAACACAATTCTAAAACATTGAATACAACCTTCAATCCTTCCTCAATATATCTGTTGTTTCCGTTTTGGAAAATGTACATGTACATGTTAAGCGCTCCATTAATTATCATAAAGTTAAGAATGGAATAGTTTTCATAGCATTCTATAGAATATGTAAGTTCGAAATGCAGCAATTGAAATTACTTGACAGGGAACTTAATTCACTATTTTGTTTGTACAAAAAATGTATGTTATTTGTATGTCACAAATTTTATTTGACTATTTTTCGTTAAAAACTCACACGAAGAACATAAGACATAATGGCGTAAAACATCATAATACCCAATACATTGCTATACATGTGCAGTCAAACATATGATCTTGGTATTAAATCTTCTAAGCAATCAATGTTGATTAAAATCACCTGTATTTCATAAATAAAACAGTCATATTATTTAAGCAGTCATAGAGTATACGGTATTACATCTATTTATGGGCTGACTGCTTAAAACAGTTGGCCATTCTGATCACCTCGGCCTGTATGCATTGAAATATTTACCGGAGAAAAACGGAAATGTCCAAGCTTTCACGATTGGAATGAATGCATGCAGTAAGTACAAGTCAAATAGTTTATTGCCGCCAGATAATTTCTAGTGTTTTTCAGCAGTTTGGATGCTGATCAAAATTTATTCCGGAGCATGTTTAAATGTATAAGTCCAAATAATCCAGATACGTGTAACATCGGATACTACCGTTTCATTAATCTATCCTAAGCAACTACGTGTGCATGAACAGGGGGGACAATGTGAAACATATGGGGTGGATGACAGAGGGCAGTGTGAAACATAGGGAGTGGACAGGGTGCAGTGTGAAACATAGGGAGTGGATGACAGAGGGCAGTGTGAAACATAGGGAGTGGACAGGGTGCAGTGTGAAACATATGGGGTGGACAGGGTGCAGTGTGAAACATAGGGGGTGGATGACAGGGGGCAGCATGAAACATAGGGAGTGGACAGGGTGCAGTGTGAAACATAGGGGGTGGATGACAGGGGGCAGCATGAAACATAGGGAGTGGACAGGGTGCAGTGTGAAACATAGGGGGTGGATGACAGGGGGCAGCATGAAACATAGGGAGTGGACAGGGTGCAGTGTGAAACATAGGGGGTGGATGACAGAGGGCAGTGGGAAACATAGGGAGTGGATGACAGAGGGCAGTGGGAAACATAGGGGGTGGATGACAGAGGGCAGTGGGAAACATAGGGAGTGGACAGGGTGCAGTGTGAAACATAGGGGGTGGATGACAGAGGGCAGTGGGAAACATAGGGAGTGGACAGGGGGCAGTGTGAAACATAGGGGGTGGATGACAGAGGGCAGTGGGAAACATAGGGAGTGGACAGGGGGCAGTGTGAAACATAGGGGGTGGATGACAGAGGGCAGTGTGAAACATAGGGAGTGGACAGGGGGCAGTGTGAAACATAGGGAGTGGACAGGGGGCAGTGTGAAACATAGGGAGTGGACAGGGGGCAGTGTGAAACATAGGGAGTGGACAGGGGGCAGTGTGAAACATAGGGAGTGGACAGAGGGCAGTGTGAAACATAGGGAGTGGACAGGGGGCAGTGTGAAACATAGGGGGTGGACAGGGTGCAGTGTGAAACATATGGGGTGGATGACAGGGGGCAGCATGACACATAGGGAGTGGACAGGGTGCAGTGTGAAACATATGGGGTGGATGACAGGGGGCAGCATGAAACATAGGGAGTGGACAGGGTGCAGTGTGAAACATAGGGGGTGGATGACAGAGGGCAGTGGGAAACATAGGGGGTGGATGACAGAGGGCAGTGGGAAACATAGGGAGTGGACAGGGTGCAGTGTGAAACATAGGGGGTGGATGACAGAGGGCAGTGGGAAACATAGGGAGTGGACAGGGGGCAGTGTGAAACATAGGGGGTGGATGACAGAGGGCAGTGGGAAACATAGGGAGTGGACAGGGGGCAGTGTGAAACATAGGGGGTGGATGACAGAGGGCAGTGTGAAACATAGGGAGTGGACAGGGGGCAGTGTGAAACATAGGGAGTGGACAGGGGGCAGTGTGAAACATAGGGAGTGGACAGGGGGCAGTGTGAAACATAGGGAGTGGACAGGGGGCAGTGTGAAACATAGGGAGTGGACAGAGGGCAGTGTGAAACATAGGGAGTGGACAGGGGGCAGTGTGAAACATAGGGGGTGGACAGGGTGCAGTGTGAAACATATGGGGTGGATGACAGAGGGCAGTGTGAAACATAGGGAGTGGACAGGGGGCAGTGTGAAACATAGGGAGTGGACAGGGGGCAGTGTGAAACATAGGGAGTGGACAGAGGGCAGTGTGAAACATAGGGAGTGGACAGGGGGCAGTGTGAAACATAGGGAGTGGACAGGGGGCAGTGTGAAACATAGGGAGTGGACAGGGGGCAGTGTGAAACATAGGGAGTGGACAGGGGGCAGTGTGAAACATAGGGAGTGGACAGAGGGCAGTGTGAAACATAGGGAGTGGACAGGGGGCAGTGTGAAACATAGGGGGTGGACAGGGTGCAGTGTGAAACATATGGGGTGGATGACAGGGGGCAGCATGACACATAGGGAGTGGACAGGGTGCAGTGTGAAACATATGGGGTGGATGACAGGGGGCAGCATGAAACATAGGGAGTGGACAGGGGGCAGTGTGAAACATAGGGGGTGGACAGGGTGCAGTGTGAAACATAGGGGGTGGATGACAGAGGGCAGTGGGAAACATAGGGAGTGGACAGGGGGCAGCATGAAACATAGGGGGTGGATGACAGAGGGCAGTGGGAAACATAGGGAGTGGACAGGGGGCAGCATGAAACATAGGGAGTGGATGACAGGGGGCAGCATGAAACATAGGGGGTGGACAGGGGTCAGTGTGAAACATAGGGAGTGGACAGGGGGCAGCATGAAACATAGAGAGTGGATGACAGGGGGCAGCATGAAACATAGGGAGTGGATGACAGGGGGGCAGCATGAAACATAGGGAGTGGATGACAGGGGGCAGTGTGAAACGTAGAGAGTGGATGACAGGGGTCAGCATGAAACATAGGGGGTGGATGACAGAGGGCAGTGTGAAACATAGGGAGTGGATGACAGGGGGCAGCATGAAACATAGGGAGTGGATGACAGGGGGGCAGCATGAAACATAGGGAGTGGATGACAGGGGGCAGTGTGAAACATAGGGGGTGGATGACAGAGGGCAGTGTGAAACATAGGGAGTGGATGACAGGGGCAACATGAAACATAGGGAGTGGATGACAGGGGGCAGTGTGAAACATAGGGGGTGGATGACAGAGGGCAGTGTGAAACATAGGGAGTGGACAGGGTGCAGTGTGAAACATAGGGAGTTGATGACAGGGGGCAGCATGAAACATAGAGAGTGGATGACAGGGGGCAGCATGAAACATAGGGGGTGGATGACAGAGGGCAGTGTGAAACATAGGGAGTGGACAGGGTGCAGTGTGAAACATAGTGGGTGGATGACAGAGGGCAGCATGAAACATAGGGAGTGGATGACAGGGGGCAGCATGAAACATAGGGAGTGGATGACAGGGGGGCAGCATGAAACATAGGGAGTGGATGACAGGGGGCAGTGTGAAACATAGGGGGTGGATGACAGAGGGCAGTGTGAAACATAGGGAGTGGATGACAGAGGGCAGTGTGAAACATAGGGGGTGGATGACAGGGGGCAGTGTGAAACATAGGGAGTGGATGACAGGGGGGCAGCATGAAACATAGGGAGTGGATGACAGGGGGCAGTGTGAAACATAGGGGGTGGATGACAGAGGGCAGTGTGAAACATAGGGAGTGGACAGGGTGCAGTGTGAAACATAGGGAGTTGATGACAGGGGGCAGCATGAAACATAGGGGGTGGATGACAGAGGGCAGTGTGAAACATAGTGAGTGGACAGGGGGGGGCAGCATGAAACATAGGAAATGGACAGTGATGAAAATTTTATGATATGTTTTGTTTTTGCTTTCAAATCATTTTTTTTTCAGGTATTCAGATATTTTCAGATGCAGATGGGCTTTGGTGTGAATACCTGATGATACTTTTCCATGACACTACTATTATGGAAATGTTGTTTTCCTGAAAATTGATCAGCACTAGAACATATTTCTAAAACCTGTTGAATAAATAACAATCCAGATCATCTAATGTTTTGCATACAGTTTCGAATCCATGTTTTGCTCAAAAATATTGTTTCTGGCCTTTAAATTGTCATTTAGATGTTTATTATCAATAGTTCATACAGTGAGTGTTTGCCGTAATTCATACATTGAGTATTTGCTGTAATTCATAGTCATTGAGTGTTTGCTGTACTTCATACAGTGAGTGTTTGCTATAATTCATATGTAGTGAGTGTTTTCTGTAATCATCCTCCCCACCCATAGGCGAAGGGGATGTGGTACTGCGCATGGTAGGCATCAGCCCGTTCGACTGTTTGTAGTCATTTCTCTGTAACTAGTTGGTAGAATTGCATGAAACTTGAAATAAATGTCAACTACCATGCTGGGATGATGCCCGTCAAGTTTTTTTGCTGATCTTTAAATAATTCTGGTTGCCATGGCAACTGATTGAAAAAATTAAACAAGAGAGCCCAAAGGGCCCTAGGTCGCTCACCTGTCGAACTTGACCTAGATTTTGGTGAGATGATCATTTTGACCAAGTTTCATACAGATTGGGAGGTCAAGGTCATACTGGTGTGACAATACACATTCTTTTCGGTCTACAATAAAAACTCAAGTTTATCAGTTTTAAAGGTTTTTCAAACATCAACAATACGTGTAAAATCAGAAACAACGTTGGGATTATGGACTAGTGATGTTAAAATTGTGAAAAATTCTTTATAGAAGCTGTGTTATGGATAGTTCGTATTCAAATAATTGTATACACACGCACAGGATTATCATGGCGGACCTGAGTGGACAGTATATCATGTAAGCTTGAGGTTTGTGTCACTCTTGACTCTTTGACTTTAGTGTACAGATATAAATAAAACAGTATGTCTAGTGTTCGTCGGAGCAGTGTCAGAGGAGATACCACAGTACGTGATGCAGGAATAAACTTAAAAACTGTCATGGATAGCATAGAACGTTTAGAGAAACGGGTTGATGAGCTAGCTTCCAAAGATTTCATAGATGAGGCATTGAACATGCGCCTGGCTGATCTAGTGTCCCAGGACGGACTACACTCCTCTTTACAGTCACTAAAAATGGACTTAAGTGATATGATGAGATCTGAAATTGATCAAGTTTACACCAAGCTGGATAATGTTAAATCTGTTGTAAAGGAATCACAACAAGAAATTGAGAATCTAAAAAATAGGGAGAGTGATAGAATAGTAGCTTTACAGAAAGTTGTCGAAGAGAATGATAGACTTAAACATAGAAATAAAGAACTTAATAGAAAATCGCTTTCAACATCAACAGAATAAGATGTAAGGAAGTTGTCACAAATGATCTGGAACAATACACAAGGAGAAACAGTATCAGAATTTACGGATTAGACGATCCAGATAAAGTCGAAGACAGTTGTACAACAAAGGCGAAAGTCGTGAAATTGATAAAGGATACCTTGAATATCTCGACCATAAATACAGAAGATATTGATATAGCCCATAGGATGGGCCAATTCCTAACCGATGGTCATAGACCAGTTATATGCAAGTTCGTACATAGAACAAACAAACATAAAGTAATTCGGGCAAGGAAGCTGCTGAGGGGTTCGGGCAAAGTCATCAGGGAAGATATAACTTTAAAAAACCAGAAGTTACTAGAAAAACTATCTACCAAAGAGGTGGTAAAAAACTGCTGGTCTGACGAAGGTAAAATTATCGCGCTGCTTAGTGATGACAAAAAGGTCAAAGTGGACTTGTACACTGACCTATCTTAAGTATCTATTACAGTAAAAACTTATCGCGCTGCTTAGTGATGACAAAAAGGTCAAAGTGGACTTGTACACTGACCTATCTAAGTCTCTATTACAGTAAAAACTATCATTTAATACATTGTATCGACATCGGAGATCCAGGGATTCATACTGACAATGATTGTATACTCACCTGTGTTTAAAATTCCCGTATTTATATCAAATGTTTCCTTCCTGCAATTTGCTGATTGAATAACCAGATCTGTATATTATCATGAACACGTGTTAATGTTTATTTTTTTATGCAAATATGTACACAAGTCTATACCTTTTACACATGTATATAGTTCGTGCTAGATAATGTGGCAGTCGAGTCTATTTCACGACAGGTAATACATGGTATCGATTATAGATAACTTTAAAAGAATGTAATTGTTTGTTGTTTGTGCGTTTCATTAAAAACTATGTAAGCAGTAACTGTTGAAATACAGACTAAATATGGACTAGTGTATGTTCACCTTTCAGACCAGTATGACTGCCTTGTGAAGCAAATCCTGTACCAGCCATTCAACGACGAAATTTAACATTTAACATAGACAGTTATCCAGGCAGTTAAATTGCTTGGCCTTATCGTAATGCTTGATAAATTGCAATATAATGTAAGCACGTAATAATTGCAAGTGATTATGTATGCTGTAATAGCTCAGATGGTAAAGCCCAGGAATTGTAACTGAGCGATTCAAGTTCAACTCACCAAAGAAGTCTTTAGTAATGTTTTGAATTCATGTTATTTTCATTTTCTTTTTGAGAGAATTTATAATTCGTTAATTACATATTTTTCTTTGTTTTATTATGGCCATGATAAATTATTTTTAATTAATACAACTTTTATTACAAGAACACAATAATCATTACAATAAAAAAGAATTTTACATCACTTCATCTGCTGTATTATGGTCTGAGTCACAGTCACACTCAGATAATGTACCTGATACTTCGTGTTGGTAGTTACAATAATAGCAATCGAAATTCTTGTGCTTCAATTATAATACATGTACACACCACGTTGATTGTGTACATGTATATTTAGGCTATACACTCTTTAATAATAGCCTTAATAGCTTTAATTACAGGTTTGTATCCATATTGGATAGAATTGATTATTTAAGCAATTTTTCTTAGCTCTTAGCTTTTAAATTTATAAAGATGAGAAAAAGAAATAAAAAAAATACATACAACTGGACAAGGTTTCGAACTTGCGGCCCAAAATATCGATATCGTTAGGAAGTATCTACGCACTAAACCACTCGGCTATGAAGTATGTTTTAATTGGTGGATGGTAAAAATGATTTATAATCACAAACCTTAACCATGGTTTACCTAATTCAATCAACTGACATTGTCCAAAGCAGAAAACATTGTGTCAAGTGACTGCCACATTATCCTGCACGGACTATAGTGGTTCATTGAACGGCTGGGTGTACCCAAACAAATATAACCACGTGTATATATCGCTATGTTTATGTTATTATGCTAATTTGTTCACATGACCATTAATCCAAATCATCTAATTGGACAAAACACTGACGTAAAATGGGCGCGAGACAATCATGTCATATTATCGGCTAATCCACGGTTTAATGTGTACGATTCATGTAGATTTCTCCCACATGGTTTTTAGACAGTGGACTTTTCACGCTCTGTATACATGTACTACCAGTGTACACCAAGGAACAAACCCGTGTACTGGTCAATCAAGTTTCACATTATTACACGTGTACATAACAACTACAAAATGTTTCAATATTGTTATCTAAACTGATGCTTTTTGTAATATAATTGTTTTGTCACCGGGTTGTCACAAATAAGCCATAAAAATTAATCACCCTGCATCAGAAATTACTGGTAACCATTATAAAATAAAATACACCAGCAACAACTTACATTGAAATTATTTTCTTTAATTAACACTCACATACATGTTTCGACCAACATGGCCTTCATGGTAACCATTATGTAATTGACCTATAAGAGGTTTACATACACATTTGAGTAATTAACTGGTAAAATAAGGTGATGTATGTACAAATGTATAACATATGGCATAAAGTGGCACACATCATGTAAATTAAGTATAAGTATACATGTGTCATAAAGTGGTACAAATCAGGTGCTTTCGGTCTATGTGGTATACATGTCGAATTAAGGGGTACACATCATGTGATGTACTATGTTGTTTACATGTGTTACAATGTGGTACACATCATGTAATTGATGTCTAAATAAGTGGTATACATGTTTCATAAAGTGGTACACATCATGTAATGTATATATAAGTGGCTTACATGTGTTATTATGAGGTACAACTCATGTAATTTTTGTATAAGTGGTATACTTTGGTCATTAAGTGCTGCAACTCATGTACCTTATGTTTAAGTGGTACGCCTGTTTCATAAAGTGGTACACATCATGTAATTTATAAATAAGTGGTATACATGTGTCATAAATAGGTACAACTCATGTAATTTTGGTATAAGTGATATGCATTTGTCATAAAGTGGTACACATCATGTAATTTTTGTATAAGTATTTTACATGTTTCATTAAGTGGTACACATTGTGAACTTAATGTATAAGTGCTTACACATTTTATAATGTGGTACACATCATGCAATTTTGGTCATAAAATGGTACACAGAATGTAATTTTTGTATAAGTGTTTCCATATATCATACTGTGGTACTCATGTTTCATTAAGTGGAACACATCATGTATTTTGTGTAAGTGGTTTACATGTTTCATAATGTGGTATTTCATGTTTCATTAAGTGGTATGCCTGTTTCATAAAGTGGTACACATCATGTAATTTATGAATAAGTGGTATACATGTGTCATAAATAGGTACAACTCATGTAATTTTGATATAAGTGATATGCATTTGTCATAAAGTGGTACACATCATGCTATTGATGCTATCTCAACAAAATCAAGGTCAAGTTTGATATTGGGTCATCCCGGGTCAAAAACTAGGTCACAAGGTCAAATCATAGAAAAAGTTTGTGTAGTCACTAGAGGTCACAATTTTGGCCTAATCTTTATGAAACTAGGTTACAATGATCATCTTAACAAAATCTAGGCCAAGTTCTATATTGGGTCATCCGGGTTCAAAAACAAGGTCACAAGGTCTCATCCTAGAATAACCTTGTGTAGTCACTAGAGGTCACATTTTCACCTCATCTTTATTAAACCTGGCACACAGTGTGTTACTGTAAAATCTACATAAAATATTAAGGTAATATCATAACAAATACTGATTCTGCCTAAATTGCTAGTCATCAGGTGAGCGCTTTAGGGCCAATGGCCCTCTTGTTTATCTGCAGACTGGATTTCATTACAAATTGGTAACAATATTCCTTGAGTAGTCCATTCTAAAAATAGCTAAAGAATTGAATTCATGTATAACCATATCAACCGAAATCAAGGTCCTATTTGAATATCTTTTGTGTAGTTCAATATGCACAGGTGAGCGATAGAGGGCCATCTTGGTTCATTTGTTTATTGGTCAAATTTTCTTAGAGTTACTGCCCTTTACTAATTGAATAATTCCCTCCACTAACTAGCAGGTAGAACTTCATGAAACTTAAAAATAAATATGAACAACCATACTGTGATGATGCCTGTCAAGTAATTTTCTTTGGGTAATTTTATTGAGTTATTGCCCTTGATTTATTGAGCAATTGTTATCAAATGGAAGCTTACATTCCAAACTGTGCAATTATACTGAGCTTACATTCCAAACTTTGCAATAATACTGATAACCTGTAGGCGGGGGACATCAATTCAACAAATTTGCTTGTTTTGACAGAATTATGTCCCTTTGTTTATTTTGTACATGTGTAACCTATAGCCTGCTTTCCTGTGGTTTCGGGAACGTAAGGCTTATTTTTAAGGCAAGTCCAGTTATTTGCTGTCAAGAAAATGTATTTTTATGATGAAACAATCACCTGAGCCCTTCTTTTCATATTTAATGCAAAACATGAGTAATCATCGAATTTCCAAGTAAGTGACCTTCACCTCTATGATGAGGTGAAATGTTTCCTATTGTTTCGGGAATTTGATTGGCTGTTCTATAAATAGCATTTTGGGTATCCCTGTTTCTATTGGTTCACAGTGGTATTCCATTCACTATCGTGTGTATTAAATGGTGAAAGCTGATGCATTCTGATGCACATAAATAACAAAAATATAGACCCAAGTTTCATCAACTTTCAGTCAAGTTGGATTATATGTGTATTAACTCAATTTTACATTAAGATTGTTTTGAAGTGACATATGCTAAAAAAATTGACGGTAAATATTTTTTTTTACTTTTTCAATCAGTTTTCATAAATTTTGGACCAACACATTTAGTGGAACTAAGTCTTAAGACTGTTCCCGAAACCATAGGAATTCCCGAATTCATAGGAAAGAAGGATATATGAAAACAATTTGTTTTTGGTGGATAACTATAAGTTTTGAATGAGATATCACAATGAGCTTGTCACTTTGTGCTTTGAATGATTGTGATAAAATATATAAGTAGAATTTTCTATTTGCTCATGTTGTAATTTTATCTTCAATTCTATTGTTATCTTTATCTACTTCATTTTTATTGTCTTTACAATTTGTATGCTTGCATATTATGTCATACAAAATGGATTTGTGCGGTGTATGTAAAGTGTCATGTTTAGTGAGTTATTGCCAATGACATACATGTATAACACTATATAATTAATTTTATGTACTGTTGTATCTTGTATCGTTGATTACTAATTTGTTACTGTTCATTTTTGGGTCTTATATTTATACCCCCACTACTAAAGTAGGGGGGGCTATATAGGAGTCACTTTGTTGGTCTGCCAGTCAGTCGGTCTGTCCCAAAGTTTGTCCAAACTGTATCTTCTGTATGCATTGAAGGATTTTTTAATAGCTTGGTATATTTGTTCACCTTGATGAGACGGTGTGACGCTCGGACGACTGCAATAGCTCCCCTTATTCTATGAATAGTGGATCTAAAAATGTGACCTCTAGAGTGTTAACAAGGTTTTTAGCTCACCTGTCACAAAGTGAGCTTTTGTGACTACTCTTCGTCCGTTTCCGTCAACAATTTGCTTGTGTAGACACTAGAGGTCACAATTTTGGCCTAATCATTATGAAACTTGGTCACAATGATCATATCAACAAAATCCAGGTCAAGTTTAATATTAAGTCATCTGGTGTCAAAAACTAGGTCACAAGGTCAAATCATAGAAAAACCTTGTGTAGTCACTAGAAGTCACAATTTTGACCTAATCTTTATGAAACTTGGTCACAATGATCATCTTAACCAAATATAAGTCTAGTTCGATATTGGGTCATCCGAGGTTAAAAACTAGGTCACAAGGTCGAATCATAGAAAAACCTTGTGTAGTCACTAGAGGTCACAATTTTTACCTAATCTTTATGAAACTTGGTCACAATGATCATTTTAACAAAATCTAGGTGATGTTCGATATTGGGTCATCCGGGGTCAAAAACTAGGTCACAGGGTCAAATCATAGAAAAACCTTGTATAGTCACTAGAGGTCACAATTTTGACCTAATCTTTGTGAAACTTAGTCACAATGATCATCACAACAAAATCTAGGTTATGTGCGATATTGGGTCATCTAGGGTCAAAAACTAGGTCACACGTTCAAATCATAGAAAAACCCTTGTGTTGTCACTACAGGTAACACTTTTAGCCTAATCCTTATGAAACTTGGTCAGAGTGATGATCCCAACAAACTCTAGGTCAAGTGCGATATTGCGTCATATGTGGCCAAGAACTAGGTCACTAGGTCAAATCACAGGTCTTACAAGTACTGCTACAACAGGTGAGCGACATAGGGCCCAAAGGGCCCTCTCGTTCTTTGAAATGACCTAGTTATTAACCCCAGATGACCCAATTACGAACTTGGACTAGATTTCATAGAGACAAACATTGTGACCGAGTTTCGTAAATATTAGGTAAACAAGAGGGCCCAAAGGGCCATAGGTCGCTCACCTGTCCTTGTAGTTCATGCAGATGTCTTAATGGTAGCCTCTATTGCATGTACAATGTTACCATATTGTCTATGATTTGACTTAATGGCCTAGTTTTTTACCCTAGATGACCCAATATCAAACTTCACCTAGATTTTGTTTAGATGATCATTGTGACCAAGTTCCATAAAGATAAGGCCAACATTGAGACTGCACAAGATTTTTTTGAGATTAAGAATTGTGACCTAGGTTTTGACCCCAGATGACCCAATATCGATCTTTACCTAGATTTTGTTAAGATGATCAGTTTGACCAAGTTTTATAAAGATTAGGCCAAAACTGTAATCTACAGTGTCTACACAAATTGTGGACGGACAGACAACAGACGAAGAGTGATCACAAAAGCTCAGTGACAGGTGAGCTAAAAATGTGACCTCTAGAGTGTTAAGGTTTTTCTTTGATTTGACCTAGTAACCTAGTTTTTGACCCTAGATGACCCAGTTACGAACTTGATATAGATTTCATAGCGACAAACATTGTAACGAGTTTCATAAAGATTAAGTGAAATCTAGAGTGTTAACAGTCCAATTGTTGACGACGGACGGTGGACACCGGACATAGGGTGATCACAATAGCTCACCTTGAGCTAAAAAAAGATTATTCTCCCAGTGGGGTTTGAACCCATGACCCTCAGGAATATGTCAATTGACATTGTGACCTTGTTTTTGACCCCAGATGACCAAAATCGATCTTGACCTAGATTTTGTTGACCTGATTATTGTGACCAAGTTTCATAAAGTTTTGGTTAATTAAAATTATGACCTCTAGTGACTACACAAGGTTTTTCTACGATTTGAACTAGTGACCTAGTTTTTACCTCAGATGACCTAATATTGAACTGTTACTTAACTTTTAGACTGTAGGCTGCTAAAACTATGTAGTTCAGCAGTTTTACTGTTGTTACTAGGTCATTCAGCGTGGGCTTTCTGCCTTTTGTTTGCTGAATCTTTTTTATTCAGTTTTTAACAATGAGACTAGGGGCGTTTAATTTTCTTGGTCGGTAGTGTGTTGGGCACTTCTTCGTTTTAAGATTTCTTACAGCTAAAGCGGGGTAATATAGTCCTTTTGCTGTGGAAACTGGGTCATTCAGCTTGTTAGTAGGTCATCCCACTATACGGGCCTTTCAACGTTTTAATACTGTTATTTACTTTGAGACTAAAGGCTGCTATAACTATGTAGTTCAGCAGTTTTACTGTTGTTACTAGGTCATTCAGCGTAGGCATTCCGCCTTTTGGTTGCTGTATCTTTTCTACTGGGTCATTCAGCTAGTTATAATTTATTATACTTTTCGACAGCTTGGACTTGGGCGGATCTGCGCTTGTTTAGTTGGGCATTGTGCTTTGTGTGTTTTTAATGTTTTCTGTGCTCGGCTGGTTAAGTTGAGTGCTGCCTTCCCTGTCTGACTTAATATACTCTTTTGGCCTAGATTTTGTTAAGATGATCATTGTGACCAAGTTTCATAAAGATAAGGCCAAAATTGGGAGCTCTAGAGAGGACACAAGTCAATTGTTGACGAACGGACGACGGACAAAGAGTGATCACAAAAGGTCACTTTGTGACAGGTGAGCTAATAAATAAAGAAGTGATTTTCGTTTGTGTTGCATTTTCAAACCTGATCACAGAGCTATCTCCTCCTGAACGTATGAATTGATTTTGACCAAATTGCACAGAAATGATCCATTCTCGTCAGCTGCATATGTAGGTCATGGGTGAAAAACTAGGTTTTTTAGTGAAAACTTTAATACAACATCTCCTCCTAAACTACTGAATGGATTTTGACTGAAATGCACATGAATGGTCCTTAGGTTGTCCTCCAAACTGTTCCGGTATGCTGCATATGTAAGTCATATGGTGTCTTTGGTCTCAGGTAAGCGATCAGGGTCCTCTTGTTTGTGTTCCCACAACATAATTTCTTGTCGGTGGTCGATAGAGTCGGATCTGCGGAAAACCATTTATCATTAAGGTAAATAAAAAATTACATATTGAATACTTCTTGTATAGTTTGTTCAAGAAAAGCATGGAACTTCTTGTATAGTTGGTTCAAGAAAAGCATGGAGCTCTATTGGTATTACAACTTATGAGCAAGATATGAAAATAGTTAACGGTTGCTCACTTGCACGGTATGATGACAGAGGAGGAGGATCACAAACTCACCTTCTCACTTTGTTACAAGTGAGCTAAAATAACAAAAGCATAATAAAGAATTTGTAATCATTTATTTACAATAATCAGCCCAAATGTTCTGGGTCAGGAATATGTAGCGTTCGCCGGGGATAACTCTAGCCTTATCAACAAACAAAACAAAGCAAATTATAAACACTGCCAGGTTGACTGGCCGCCAAGTATCAGTGTACATTTAAAAAGGTATATATGCAGAAGACTGAACAAATATTAATATCGAAAATGTATTTAATTTTTATTTGTAAATAAAGGCTAGTGTTATCTCCGACGAACTATAGATGTTATCATTGTGTTTATAAATACAGAAAAATATTAAATATTTTCAATCCTTTAAAGCATTAAGTTCAATTGAGACAAAAAAACCACCACAAAATACAGGCATATACTCGGTCCATTCATGCTTGATTCTGTGGTGCATGAAACTAAGTCGCTCACCTGTCTTAGTTGTTCAACAAATTCATGAAGATTGGGCTATAATTGTGTCCTCTAATGGGTTCACAAGTTTTCTATGATTTGACCTAGTGACCTAGTTTTCCACCCCACATGAACCAGTTTCAAACAACCTAGATTTCATAAAGACAAACATTCTGACAAAGTTTCATCAAGATTGGGCAATACTTGTGTCATCTGATGTGTTCACAAGCTTTTTCTAAGATTTGACCTTGTGACCTAGTTTTTTACCCCAGATTACCCAGTTCTAAACTTGACCTAGATTTTATACAGACAAACATTCTGACCAAGTTTCATCAAGTTTGGGTCATAATTGTGTCCTCTAATGTGTTCACTGGGTTTTTCTAAGATTTGAGCTTGTGACCTATTTCTTGACCCCACATGACCCAGTTTTAAACCTAACCTAGATTTCATATAGACTAACATTCTGACCAGGTGTCCTCTAATGTGTTCACAAGCAGTGTTCACAAGCAATTGTAGACAGACGGACATATGGACATTCTTCTTTTTCTTTTGTTCATACTTTTGTTTCTAAAACCCCATAAGCAACATTTTGCACCCTGCAAGCAACAGAATGAATAGAATCTAAATTTAGTCTATTGTGCCACCCCCACACAACAACAAGTGTGCGAGTACGGACAGACGGGCGACGGATTAAGAGTGATCACAAAAGCTAACCCTGTCACTTTTTGACAGATGAGCTTTAAAGGTTTATCCATGTATTTATGCCCAAAACACAAATATCATTTCAAGCAGTGCAGACAAAGCAGAAGTGTTAGTATTTGGGTATACAGCATGATTCATGTATGGTCAATGAGAAGTATTTATCAAGAAAGTACAAGAAGCTTCCTTTACAAGGATAGTATACACTAATCTGCTATATGTCACTTACAAACTTTCTTAATTACCAACAATTTCAATAACTGAGGTCTAAACTACTGAATAATATAATTTATACACACAGCGTGTACTATTTACTATACATCTTAAATTTCACCAAATTGGCTAATAAGCAGGCCCAAAGTCGCTCACCTGTCATAGACCAGAGTAATATTTTACAAGTGCAAAGATTCAAGAAAACGCAGCCTCAATTACATGTACCTTTTTTCATTGTCTTCACCAACAACCGTTATTTACATCTGATGACCCATACTGAATTTGACTTAACTTCAAACTATAGACAAACAGTCTCGCCAAGTTTTTATTCATAAAGATCAAGAGAAAAATACATCATCTATAGCAATCACAAGGTTTTTTCTAGGATTTGACAAAGTGACCTAGTTATTGACTCCAGATGACCCATGTTCAAACTTAACTTGATTAAATCTAAACATACATTTTGACTAAATTTCACAAAGATCCTGTGAAAAATACAGCCTTTAAAGCATATACTAGTATTATTATTCTAAAATTTGACATAGTGATCTAGTTTTTGACCTGAGATTATCCAAAATCCAACTTGACCAAGATTAGGTTGAGGTGATCATGTGACCAAGTTCCATAAAGATTAGACCAAAATTGTGACCTCAAGTGTCTACACAAGTTTTTCTATGATTTAACATTGTGACCTAGTTGTTTACCCCCAGATGACCCAATATTGAACATGGTCTAGATTTGTTCAGACAATCATTGTGACCAAGTTTCATAAAGATTAGGCCAAACTTGTGATTACACAAGCAAATTGTGGATGGACGATGGACCAGACGGATGCTGGGTGATCCCTTTGACAGACGAGCTAAAAATGTAAAATATTTAGTAACTATGGGATGTTTTTTAACCAACAATTTTGCATTGAATACAATCTGCAGTATATGAAGAGAGAACATACAGGGTTTTCATTGATATGTCTCAAACTATGTGTGTATATTGTTTGACAAGCATATCATTGAAGTTATTCTTTCCTAAACTTTTAAGCAAGTGTTAACCCTTTTCTCTATGGAACCCTAATGCATTGACATACAGTAAAGAGTGCACCATATCCGTCCAGGTAATTGGTAAATAATTGATGATCAACTTCTCCTGTAAACAGCATGATAATGTGAGACCACTATATACTGACCCAGCAGGGACAAGGTGCAAGCATGGAGACTAGGGTTAAACAAATATCTTCCAAGCATTTAAAGAACAATTGCCACAACTATACCAGAAATAAGACAAGGACAGGCATATAAGATGAAGATATATATTTTATACACATAGCATTGCACATGTTTTGTTGGAGATACAACCCTCTCCATACAATTTGTTTACTGTAAACATTAAAACATACAAGAGGGTCATGATGGCCCTATATTGCTCACCTGAGTACAATGTTCCTATGTAAGCATGTACAACATGTAAATATAAACATTGGACTGAATAGCTTCTTGAGAGTTCCTGAAAAATGCTATAAAGCATCAATAAAGTTGGCCAAGCAGTTTTCCCAATGTGACAAACCCCCGGCCCTGATGGCCATGTTTGTTTGTCAAATCATGAAAGAATTGTCACTTTTGTAAGAGGGTCATCCAACAAGTATTTCTGCAAAATTATTGGAAATTTGACCAGTGGTTTCAGGTTATATTATATAGCTAGGACAAAAGCCCACCCCATGGCGGCAATTTTTTTTTGACGAATCAGAAGTATTTCACGGAATTCTGTACAGGGTCACCCAAGTAACATGTGTAGAATTTATTTGAAATAGGACCAGTACGTGGTTCGGAGAAGATTTTCAAAACTTTACTATATAGCTATACATTGGAAAAAACCCCACCCCCTGGCGGCCATGTTTTTTGACGAATCGAAATTATTTCCAGGAATTCTGTAGAGGGTCACACAAGGAACATGTGTGTAGAATTATTTTGAAATCGAACGAGTGGTTTGGAGAAGATTTTCAAAACTTGACTATATAGCTTTATAGCACAGGGTATTGACACATATGTATGATTATCTGCAAGCAACACCAAACAATATGATCGTCAGATCGAAATTAAGCCAGAAATCCACATCAAGTCATTTTTCGCCGATGTCAATTTGGCCGGCCACCCTCGTATGAAAAAAACAACACTCCCTCGCCGTTTTTCCTCTAATTTCAACTTGTGTTCACAAGTTTGTTTGTGAAATGTTAGTCAAATGGCATATCTATCGTTAACATAGAAACTCTTTGTATTAATTCTCATTTGTGTAGCACAATTTATGAAAGTTGTGTACAGTAAAGTTCCACCTAACGACCGGTCCGATAATGCGACCGATTTTTCAAAGAACCAAATAATTTTGTTCTATATTCAATTGAATTAAGGTCCTATAATGCGACGGGTCCGCTATTCCGTATTACGACCAATTTAACCAGTCCCATTGAGTCAAATCCCACTGTGTTTGGTCTCGCTAATACAACCAATTATGTGTCATGTATAATTTTGTGTAAACAACTTTATTCACACCTACGCGTATCTCCGGGGCGCTTGAAAATCATCTTGCACCTTGATCAAGGTCGCGGGGCGCTTGAATTACAGTCAGGAGGGTAACATACCAGCTCAGCAAGAGATCGAAGACGCCGTATTGAAACTTGTGTGTCCATTTATGACAGCCAATTAAATGTCAATTAGATTATATAAACAATCGATAATTGCCTGGGGCAGCATGCATGACTGGCAAACAAGCAGATTAACCAATTTAAGACTGATTAGCATCAATTAAATGTCACTAAAGTTGTGAAAAACGTGTTGAATTTGCCGACGATAAAAATACATTGTCTTCCATTACCGTACGGTTTAAAGTCAGGTGCGATATGGCATCACGGAATTTCGTTAACAACGTAGATCGTTCAGAAATTTGTTAATAATGAAGAGCATTAATGTAGTTTATATTAATCAATAAATCATTCCTTAAATATATTTTGGGTCAAATCATAACAAAGAAGTCACCATTTTATTCTCAAGAACGATTTAAATCACGGTCTGTTATTGTAACTTGCATAGTATTCAGACAACTTTGAAATTCAGATAAATTGTGCTTCAGAGAATATAAACATTATTGCTGCCTAATTATGCAGTTTTAATTAATATATATATTTGATATTGTATTAATTAAATGTGTATGCTGTACATTGTTTTTATTATATTTATATATGTATACTAGCTTCAGAACTAATGTTCACCAGTATATAACAACCAGTACTAGCTTCTTCAAGATACATACACACAGACTCGCTATTAAGACCACTTTTTGTCAGAACGGTCACCACGGTGGTCTTAATAGCGGAACTTTACTGTACAAATTAACACAATACCAAAAGCCTACTTCCAATATACGACAGACTACTTGGTGCAAGTTCACTTGCTGTCACATTTGCAAAACACAAAATACTATTAAGTTGTTGGCTTTTAAAACTAACTATACCATCGTACTTACGTTTCACAATTTAATTATGAGTAAATAGTGGAGAAACGGCAAGGATGTGTCGTTCTTCATGTGGCTGGCCAATTTGACATCAGCAAAAATTGACATGATTTTGGGACATTTTTGGGAATTTCGGACATATTTTAGACCCCATGATCATTTGGATTTGTGTTGCATGCAGATAAATCATATTTCTATCGAACAGCAAGAGAGTTTTCTCGATATCTTTGTTGATGTTAATATACCAAGTTGAAATCAAAGACCACTATCAAGGTAGCGTAATTTCCCTTTATATGTATATGAGATATAAGGCGGTCGCATAATATATGCCAAAACCATGTGCTTTATAGGAAAGAGCACCACCCCCTGGTGGCCATGTTTTTTGAAGAATCAAAATTATTTCTAAGAATTCTGTAGAGTCACCCAAGGAACATGTGTGTAAAATTATTTTGAAATTGGCCAAGTGGTTTCAGAGGAGATGTTGTTTGAATGAATTGTTGACAAGACGCACGGTTGACAGACAAAAGAGAAATCACAAAAGCTCACCTTATCACTATGTGACAGGCGAGCTAACAAACAAGACGTGCATAAAAACTTGAAAATCAAATAAGTATGATAGCAATGAGACGAACACCATACAACAGCGTAACCGACCCCCTCCTTCCATTATACACCATTTAATATACACATACAACCAGCACTTCCATTCCATGTCTGTGAAACCAACATTTCCAGTTAATTTATATGTTGGCTACAAACAGCTTTTGTTTATACATGTAAACTAAAAACAATTATTGACTTGGTGAAAAAGCCCAAAAATGTGTCTTTGGAACCAAGATTTGAATGAAACATGTATTGTTTATAAAAGAGGGGCCCTAGGTCGCTCACCTGTGCACATTGATTCAGTAGAACCATATTATTCATGTTTTTTTAGCTCACCTTGCCACTTTGTGATTGTTTTTTGTCCGTCGTCTGTCCGTTAATTTTTTCACCGTTAACACTCTAGCACTCTCAATTGTATAATGTACACTTTGATATATTTTCATAGGGACACGGAATTAGATACATGGGAACTATGTTATGTGACATTGTTTCAAATTTGCAATATGAGTTGTTGACGTTATAAATGTAAACTCAATTTTTCATTGATCAATCATCATTTCATTTTTTTCAATGACATAGACTGTGCAAGCCTACAAACCCTGAAATATAATTCTGTAAGTTTCACAATGATATCTCATTCCTAACAAAAGTTATTGAGTGAAAAGTTTTTTCTATTTTTAGTAATGGTGACCTTGACCCCCACTTGCAATCCCATGTGACTCTTCACCCAAGCTACCTTCAAAGCTAGCAAGTTTCACCATGTTATCTCAATTCTCACAAAAAATGATTTTTTTCTACTTTTAGTAACGATGACCTTGACCCCCACCGGCCCCACTTTCCATTTAAAGTGCTGTCTGCAGACAAACTACCTACACAGCAAGTTTCATTATGATATCTCATCCCAAACTTAAGTTATCCATCAGAAACAAAAATATGAGCATTAATGATTTTTTCTATTTTTAGTAAAATGGCTAAAATTAAAAACCATGACAATATGCGCCATTGCATCTCATGTGGGTACATCTGTGAAGGTTTCATCAAAATTCCATAAGAAATGGAAGAGGAGTTGCACATAAAAGAGTTAATCATTTTTCTATATCCCACAAAGGTACAAAACAAACAAAGGGCCATAATTCTGTCAAAAATGGCCGAAATGAAAATCCCTGATGATATACGCTAGGGCACATAATAACTGTACTTCTGTAAAAGTTTTGACAAAATTCCTTGAGAAATGCAGGAAAAGTTGCACACAGAAGAGTTTGAATGTAAAAAATCAACAAAGGGCAATAACTCTGTCAAAAATAGTCGAATAAAAAAATCCTGACAAGATGCGCTGGGGGACATCATAGCACTTATTCTGTAAAAGTGTCGTCAAATTCCCTTAAGAAATGTAGGTGGAGTTGCACACAGAAGAATTTATAAGTCAAACTCAACAAAGGGCAATAACTCTGCAAAAAATGGTCGAATTAAAAAATCCTGACAATATGCGCTGGGGGACATCATATCAGTTATTCTGTGAAAGTTTCGTCAAATTCCCTGAAGAAATGTAGAAGGAGTTGCACACAGAAGAATTTATATGTAAAAAACAACAATGGGCAATAACTCTGTCAAAAATGGTCGAATAAAAAATCCTGACATTACGCGCTGGGGGACATCATAGCAATTATTCTGTGAAAGTTTCGTCAAAATCCCTTTAGAAATGTAGGAGGAGTTGCACACAGAAGTTCGGACGGACGGACAGATGGACGGACGGACAGACGGACGGAATGACGCCTACCATTACCATATCCCCTTCGGCGGGTGATAATTAAATAGGCAGAATGAAATGGCATCCATATGTGTTCTGTTTGCACAAATTGTTCACAGATGGCTGGTTTATTAACTAACAAGTGAACACAAGTCAAGTCACAGAAAAAGAAGTTTGATGTTGATAGCCACCGTTTGTACACGGATAGCCGCTTCTATGTTAAACCAATTTCTAACATCACTGTAACACATTTTTGGGAACAGTGGTACAGAAACACATTTAAACAATGGGGACAGTAACATCAGATTTGTTTTGTAAGTCAGGGTGACTATAATTTATATAATAATTATCAAGGGTATCTTTTGGTCAAAAAATTATGTGCTTGAAAGGCGACGTCATCATGATGTCACGGCCCGACCCACCTCCGTGGCACATGGTATATTTAATATGTAATATATGTTTTATTGTTCAACAAATTGCTTTGATATTTTGCATATTTGTCAGTGATAGATGAAACGTTATTTACAGCAAACTAGTTTTCTAAATTTCTGATTTACTGCGCTGCTATGAAAAAAGTCCTATTATTTCTGGAACACCCTACGTATTTAAATAATTTTTACTATTTTTTGTTCACATAGTATTTCTCATGCCTGTGCTAAGACATGTTACACCTTTAAAATAGTAAACAATAGAACTCAAAACTTGTTGATATAGTGCGCCCAGGATAACGTGATGTTTACAAACATGAAGCGGTTTTGTCAACTATTGGAAAGTTGGTTTGCCACATTACTGAAGAAAACTGATAAGGTCAGTATTGTTCTAAAACATAACGGATAAATCATTCACACCTGATTAATCCACCTAAATGGATTATACCAAAATTTCCCGCCTTTCATGTTATCATGGGCACACTATAACACCTTTTATAATGAATCCATCTTTTAACTAACAATGCACAATGTGACAAATGTCACTTTCACTATTTTAAATGTACATGTCCAGTATTTCGAAGGTTATTTAAGTTAAATATTTTGTCAGCGGACCCAAAATGCCGTCCGGTATCCGGAATTCTGGGAGTCCGGTATTGTGGAAGCTTTTTTAATTGACTTAATGAGAAGAAATTTGGGACCTAAGAAATCGTCCGCTTTTATGAGGATTCCGGTTTTCAGGGAGTTTTCAGGAAAAAACAGCGCCCAACCCTGTGAAGGCCATGTTTTTTGACGAATCAATACAAAAATGTCAATTTTACAAGAGGGTCACCCAACAACTATTTCTGTAAAATTATTTTGAAATCTGGCCAGCGGTTGCTTTTTTAAAAGATTTTCCTATTGGAGTTATTTATAGATTACAATTCTTTTAGCTATTTTTAGAAAGGACCACCCAAGGAACATTCCTGTGAAGTTTGGGTGAGAAGTCGTTTGAATGAATTGTTGACGCACGCACGGACTGACGACGAACGAAGAGTGATCACAATAGCTCACCTTGTCACTATGTGACAGGTGAGCTAAAAATAGGCGAGGGGGCTCGTTACGTTGCTGTCCTATAGCAAACACAAAGAAACATACATTCAAGTGCTTTAACACATATGTTTAATGTATTAAGGCCGCATTGATTTAACTTAAAGCTAGCTACAAATCTCTCTCATACTAATAACTGATAACACAGTGATCTTTATATATGCTTAAACTTATTCTCACTGGTATTCTAAACCCTATCTCTTCTGTCTAAGATATAAGCAAAATTATCAAAATACATTACTAAATATCAAAGTAAATAACTAACACCCCAAAACAAGAGAACCTGTTTTTGCACCAACAGTGGCCTTGACATTTGAGACAAAGAACTGCCACTTACACCAAATTACGAGGTAATTAAGCACCTACTTTTTGCACCAATATTCTAATTATGCTTAATGTTTGTGTAACGTTTTATTGCAATCACACAGAAAATGGTTAACAAATTTAGACTCCAGTTGTCAGAGAAACATAAAAAAAATAAACAAAAAATTGCATAAACCATTCAAGCATGGGCATTATTTTGTACATTTTAGAAGAAATATATTCTCAAATTCAAATGGCATACCAAATGTGAACAAGCACAAAAGGTGTCCCCCACTGACAAAGAATTAACTGAATAAATAATCAATATCAATACATTGTATCATAAATTGAGTTCTGGGTTAAAAAGTTCACTTTAATAATGGAATATTGAATACATGATGATCACCACCCTGTCAAATATTTAAGAAGTTTGAGTATTCAAGAAAGACAAATTCTGAACCAAAACAGAAGACTGATCTCAAATGGTTTTAAAAGTTCTGCAACAACAGGGCCCAAAGGGCCCTAGGTGGCTCACCTGTCGTAGGAGTTCATGCTGGCCCTTTAACGAAAATCAAGTAAATGCAGCCTCTAATGCATGACATTGTACAAGGTTTTCATATTAACAACTGACCTTACATCACATAAACCTATATTGAAGTTTCGACATAATGACCTAGTTTTGACCCCAGATGACCCAATATTAAACTTGACCTATATTTTGTTGAGATGATCATTGTGACAGAGTTTCATAAAGATTAGGTAAAAATTATGACCTCTAGTGACTTTGCAAGGTTTTTCTATGCTTTGACCTTGTGACCTAGTTTTTTACCCCAGATGACCCAATATCAATCTTGACCAAGATTTTGTTG
The DNA here is from genome assembly GCA_947247005.1 of Spisula solida. Taxonomy (NCBI): domain Eukaryota; kingdom Metazoa; phylum Mollusca; class Bivalvia; order Venerida; family Mactridae; genus Spisula; species Spisula solida. Next base: position 31,967,283 of record OX365949.1, read on the forward strand.
AGATGATCATTATGACCGAGTTTCATGAACATTAGGTCAAAATTGTGATCTCTAGTGACCACACAAGGTTTTTCTATGATTTGACCTTGTGGCCTAGTTTTTTACCTTGGATATCAAGCTTGACCTAGATTTTGTTGAGATGATCATTGTGACCAAGTTTTCATAATGATTAGGCTAAAACTGTGGCCTCTAGTGTCTACGCAAACAAATTGTGGACGGACGGACAAACAGATGAAGAGTGAACACAAAAGCTCACTCTTGTCACTTTGTGACAGGTGAGCTAAAAACAGAATTGAATGATAATGACTAGTCAACCAAGACCTGTATTTTATAACTATTGTTATGCTGTTAATGCTTTCACAAGTTATTGTCTGGCAACAAGTTTGGTAAAAATGCTGAATCGTAGCCACTTGACATGTACTTATTTTTTTGTACACCTAGGTACCAAAAAATATTTAAATCTTGCAAGCCTTTCACGAGTTATTGCCAGGAAACCTCATAATGGACGACAGACGGACAGACAATTTCACTCCTATCTCCTCCCCACCTCATTGCGTTATCTTGGTGTTTAAATATGACACAAACTCTTAATGAGGTTATTGAATAATTGGTTAGTCACAGGCTGAAAATTTGGCATAATCACTCAACAGTAAATTGGTGAAATCTGAATATTTCATTTAAATATAAATGCAAAGACTGAATGACAAAAATGTACTATAATTTGGACATTATCAGAAAAAGGAGAATTAAAAACTCAAACTAAAACTTTTGGTCCACTAGAAGTAAAAGTGTATGAAGTAAAAAAACAACAAAAACAAAATAATGAAAAAATACTGTATGGATAAAAGAGCAGTAAGAAGTTGATATAAGCATGCATGTTAATTAAATGTATATGACACTCTATATTAACGTACGTAAAAGGGGTAATATGCTGTCGCTCACACATATCGATAGGCCGATTAACAATGTTACCGCGTTAAGCGTAAAACGCACTAGTAAAATTCTACCCTGCTTTATGTAAGACCTCATAATTTTCCTATCTATTATCCGATTTTAAATATTTAAAGCTTGTAATGAAGCAGAGATATATGCCTGTCTATTAATACAACATTCATTAGGATGCCCTAGTTATTAAATCCACGGCGACGAGTAAGAATCAGTTCCGGGTAAAAGTAAGTTTAAAATATCCCGTTTTTTACCAAATAAAAATTCAATCAACGGTCGAAAATCATCAAACATGAATTTAATTTTCAATCTATTTTGTTCATTAAAGCTTGTTTTAAAAGCTTATACTGTAAGGTTTTATAAAATGTAAAACTTATTTTTAAAGCATTTGCGAGTTGTCGACCGCCAACGAAATAAAACAGAACGAACGTATTCATAATGATGTTTGATGTAAACTACGCCGACCATTGATCATCTTTTGTGGCGATTTTTTCAAAAGCTAGCATCATGGTTCGAAATTTAATGCAACCAATACCTCTCAAAATGCATTTAATAGCAGGTTATATTGTAAATAATCGCCATTTTATAATTGACATTCGGCAATAAGTCCGCAAGTTCAATACAGCTACCGAAAAAAATAGTCCCGCATCGTGACAAAAATCACTATTTTTGACTCCATTTTGTAAAGACAGAACCAATAGAAACCAGAAAAAAGTACAACCAGTACCTCAAAACGTATTTAATCTCACACTTTAAACAAGTTTCAATCAAAATTATGTTTTCAATTAGCGCATGGAAGGTGTGCAGGTGCCCGTTTCACACGCGTTTCGACGTGATTCCGCCATTTTGAAAATTTATTTGCAATAATTAGTACATAAATGCACGAAGTTTAATCAAATCGTTGGCGGTCGACAACTCACAAATGCTTTACAAATAAGTTTTACATTTTATAAAACCTTAAAGTACTAGCTTTTAAAACAAGTTTTAATGAACAAAATCGATCGAAAATTAAATTCATATTTGATGATTTTCGACCGTTGGTTGTATTTTTATTTGGTAAAAAAAGGGGTATTTTAAACTTACTTTTACGCGGAACGGATTCTTACTCGTCGCCATGGATTTAATAACTAGGGTATCGTGATGAATGTTGTATTAATAGACAGGCATATATCTCTGCTTCATTACAAGCTTTAAATATTTAAAATCGGATAATAAGATACGAAAATTATGAGGTCTTACATAAAGCATGGTAGAATTTGACTAGTGCGTTTTACGCTTAACGCGGTAACATTGTTAATCGGCCGATCGATATGTGTAAGCGACAGCATATTTACGTTAATATAGAGTGTCATATACATTTAATTAACATGCGTGATATAAGTCAGGATGGATGTTGCTAACTATATACTGGTATATTCACTAGATGGATGTTGCTAACAGTATACAGATGCATTCAATGGGTGGATGTTGCTAACAGTATACTGATGCATTCATTAGGTGGATGTTGCTAACAGTATACTGATGCATTCACTGGGTGGATGTTGCTAACAGTATACGGATTGGTGGATGTTGCTAACATTATACTGATGCATTCACTGGGTGGATGTTGCTAACAGTATACTGATGCAATCACTGGGTGGATGTTGCTAACAGTATATTGGTTTATTCACTGGATGGATGTTACTAACAGTATACTGGTTTATTCACTAGATGGATGTTGCTAACAGTATACTGATGTATTCACTAGGTGGATGTTGCTACCAGTATACTGGTTTATTCACTGGGTGGATGTTGCTAACATTATACTGATGCATTCACTGGGTGGATGTTGCTAACAGTATACGGATTGGTGGATGTTGCTAACATTATACTGATGCATTCACTGGGTGGATGTTGCTAACAGTATACTGATGCAATCACTGGGTGGATGTTGCTAACAGTATACTGATGCATTCACTGGGTGGATGTTGCTAACAGTATACTGGTTTGTTCACTAGATGGATATTGCTAACAATATATTGTTTTTTTTCACTAGATGGATGCTGCTAACAGTATACTGGTGCATTCACTAGATCGATGTTGCTAACAGTATACTAATGCATTCACTGGGTGGATATTGCTAACAGTATATAGATGCATTCACTGGGTGGATGTTGCTAACAGTATACTGGTTTATTCACTGGATGGATGTTACTAACAGTATACTGGTTTATTCACTAGATGGATGTTGCTAACAGTAAACTGATGTATTCACTAGGTGGATGTTGCTACCAGTATACTGGTTTATTCACTGGGTGGATGTTGCTAACAGTATACAGATGCATTCACTGGGTGGATGTTGCTAACATTATACTGATGCATTCATTGGATGGATGTTGCTACCAGTATACTGGTTTATTCACTGGGTGGATATTGCTAACAGTATACTGATGCATTCACTGGGTGGATGTTGCTAACAGTATACAGATGCATTCACTGGGTGGATGTTGCTAACATTATACTGATGCATTCACTGGGTGGATATTGCTAACAGTATACTGATGCATTCACTGGGTGGATATTGCTAACAGTATACAGATGCATTCACTGGGTGGATGTTGCTAACAGTATACAGATGCATTCACTGGGTGGATGTTGCTAACAGTATACTGATGCATTCACTAGATGAATGTTGCTAACAGGTTACAAATAAAGACATGTTTGTTGTTTTGAGAGTTGATATGAATAATGTTTGAAGTTAGAGGCATCCGAATACTATTCAACTTGATTTGATAAAAAGTTCTTCTAAAAATGACTTTATGAGTTGTTTACCCTAACTTGTTTCAAGCAGTTATAATTGAACAACTTATCAATCAAATCACCTAATATTAGAGAGGTCATATTTGTATATAAAGCCATTCATATGCAAATGTGCTCACCAGCTAGCTATTGGCAAATGACAGATTTCTATTGTTCATTTGTCAATTTTACTGGCGGTATGCACTGGAGGGCACTTGGCATATAAATAGGTGATCTTCTCTAGTAACCCTCAAATGCGCTGAACTATGTTTCATTAATTTTGTTTACATCGTTGTTGTTGTTGTTCAATCTCTGGGCTCATGGTTTAGTCTGTGCCAATGGCTGACATAAATAAACAACTAAGCTGTATTATGGCTATGAAAAGATTATCACAAAAGTTTATAGACCAGTAATTATCCCTCTAATTGGATTAACATTGCCCTACAGTATGGACAAGGCGGTGATAATAAAATGGGTGTTATTATTGGGGCCTATACAGGTGTTCACAGTTATGCCCTGAAACAATTATGTAAACAATGGTAGGTGTTTGCTGAAGTGTGATCAAAGCTGGTCGTAATTTCATGGTTAAAATCTACCATTTACAAGTACATCATTGGGTCATACAAAAGGGCCCCTTTGGGCCCTAGGTCGCTCACCTGTCGCCACACTTTGGTGACCTAGGTTATAATTAACATTTTCTGAATAAGATTTAAGGAAATTCACCCTCTATTGCAGGTTTTTTTATGATTTGACCATGTGACCTAGTTTTTGACACCAGATGACTTAATTTATATCAAACTTAACCTAGATTGTGTTGACATGATCATTGTGACCAATATTCATAAAGATTAAGTCAAAATTGTAACCTCTGGTGACTACACAAGGTTTTTCTATGATTTGACCTATAATTTAATATTTTCCTCCATATAACTGTACAAACTGTTCAAATAAATGCTTTAAAGAAAAAACATTACCTAAACACTTAAAAAAAGATTATGCTCCCAGTGGGGTTAACCCACGACCCTCAGGAATATGTCAATTGACATTGTAACCATGTTTTTGACCCAAGATGACCCAAAATCGAACTTGACCTAGATTTTGTTGACCTGATCATTGTGATTAAGTTTCATAAAGATTAAGTCAAAATTATGACCTCTAGTGACTACACAAGGTTTTTCTATAATTTGAACTAGTGACCTGGTTTTTGTCGTCAGATGACACAATATCGAACTTGACCTAGATTTTGTTAAGATGATCATTGTGACCAAGTTTCATAAAGATTAGGCCAAAATTGTGACTTCTAGAGAGGACACAAGCCAATTGTTGACTGACGGACGACGGACGAAGAGTGATCACAAAAGCTCACCCTGTCACTTTGTGAGAGGTGAGCTAAAAAAGGCAAGATGATGGAATACAGGGAAAACAATGTAAAACAAGTAATTCAGAATTGCAAGCAATACAGAAGTCCCCTACCTGTTTGAAGCCATTTTCAATGTTTCTGTTGCCATAGCAACCACTATTTTTGTCAGAATCAAAATATTGTTAGATATGCCTATTCCCCTTATTGCCCTCAATCCACATACCAAGTTTCATAAAGCTAGCTTGGAAACTGTTTGAGTTATAGGATCCAGATTTTTTGACGGACTGACTGACTGACGGAGGGCAAACCTATAGTCCCCTCCGGTCAAAAACAGGTAGAGGACTAAAAAACAACATTTACATGAGTTGAAATGATCCGCTACAATATTCTGAATAAAATGTTAGCATTCTGAGATTCCGTATATATACCATTGATGAACATTCATGTACAAGAATGTTATTTGAACTGAAGAAAATTTATATAAGAATATGCCACATCTTGATTTTGTCTTAGGTTGTAAATCTTAGAGATGTAACTAAAATGATTTCACATGAAGATCAAACATGCATTGTTGTCAAGAACAAATGCCCAAAGTCATTGACAAACAAAATAAATCAGAATAGGTGACCTTATGCCAGTAAATATTCAATTAACAATATTACTCAGTGAAGTTTCTGCAATCAACAAAGTTAGCTTGCTGTAGGATGTCACTTAAATTACATCTCATATTGCTTAAGAATTGAAAATATTTTCCACTAAGTTGTATCAGTAAGATCACTCAGCAAAATTAAAAAAATCTAGAACCAGTCAGTAAAAAATAACAAGAGGGCCCAAAGGGCCATAGGTCGCTCACCTGTCCTAGTAGTTCATGCACCCCTTATGGTAGCCTCTATTCTATGTACAAGGTTTTCATATTGTCTTATGCTTTATAATTTACATCACATTTAGACCCAATGACAAATTGAAGTGATTTGACATTGTGATCCAGTTTTTGACCCCAGATGACCCAATATCAAACTTGACCTAGATTTTGTTGAGATGATCATTGTGACCAAGTTTCATAAACATTAGGCTCAAATTGTGACCTGTAGTGACTACACAAGTTTTTCTATGATTTGACCTTGTGACCTAGTTTTTGACCCCGGATGACCCAATATCGCACTTGACCTAGATTTTGTTGAGATGATCATTGTGACGAAGTTTCATAAAGATTAGGCCAAAATTGTGACCTCTAGTGACTACACAAGGATTTTCTATGATTTGACCTTGTGACCTAGCTTTTGACCCCGGATGACCCAATATCAAACTTGACCTAGATTTTGTTGAGATGATCATTGTGACCAAGTTTCATAAAGATTAGGCCAAAATTGTGACCTCTAGTGACTACACAAGGTTTTTCTATGATTTGACCTTGTGACCTAGTTTTTGACCCCGGATGACCCAATATCGAACTTGACCTAGATTTTGTTGAGATGATCATTGTAACCAAGTTTCATAAAGATTAGGCCAAAATTGTGACCTCTAGTGACTACACAAGGTTTTTCTATGATTTGACCTTGTGACCTAGTTTTTGACCCAGGATGACCCAATATCGAACTTGACCTAGATTTTGTTGAGATGATCATTGTGACCAAGTTTCATAATGATTAAGCTAAAACTGTGACCTCTAGTGTCTACACAAGTAATTGTGGACGGACGACGGATGGACGGACGACGGACGAAGAGTGATCACAAAAGCTCACTCTGTCACTTTGTGACAGGTGAGCTAAAAAATATGCTACTGCATAATTGTATACATGAAAATATATCTGTTAAAAAAGTTGTTAATTAAAACTCTGTGGATTTCCTCTATTAAGATCGTGATCAATGTATGTACACCAGTAAAATAATCAATTATAATATGTTTAGTATAAATAAACCAATGTGCTGTCAAAATACACATAATTTAAAATCAATAAATCATTGTGTAAAAAATACTCTATCAAAAGTCAAATATTAAGGGTTGACCAAAAACTATTGTAATGTATATATATTATGTATGCAGGAATATGGTAGTCCTACTTGAAATCAATGATTTTTCAACATTAAACTAGATAGAGAATGGTTTGAATATAATCACATTGAAATCAAAAGTTTTCTTACATGACTTGATAAATGTTCACATTGAAATCAAGTTTTCCTAAAAATGAGAATAGTTTCATCCATATATTTAACAAACAATAATTATAGATGAGACAATGAATGGAATTATATCAATGAGAGTGATATACTATATAGTAGGATTTCCTACATAGCTGTGTGGATGGTATATGTAAACAAATATCTTCAATTACAGATAAAATTATGGACTTATTTTGTGAGTAGAATGACAAGATCTAAACAAGAGTAACTTAAGCTTTTGGCGAAAAGTAAAATTCAAAAGCTTGACATCATGGTTTTTGACTCATGATTGTTATATCAGCCTAATGTTTCATTTATAAATTGTGATATTTGTGCATTAATTCTGTAACTTTCAAAATAACAAGTGATTTTTGTAAATGGGGAGCTTGAAAATAATGCATTATTATGATGATAGTACTTCTACAATATTGATATATGCTTTTACTATGGCATTCCATTTAAATATTGTGATCAAGCTTTCAACTGCAACTACATTTTTTTATATATAATAAGATATACAGTTTAACATGTATCTATATTATATTGGGGACCATTTTTGTAACATATTATATCGGGGGCCAAGCACAGGTTTACAGCTCTGAATGTATAAATTATGTATTTCATAAGGCATAAAGCATTTTATGAGGAAGCCATTTTCTGCGATATTAATGTTACATATTTTAATCTAAATGCCAAAAATAGACTTAACTTGTACCTTTTATTGAAATATTTTATCGTAAGGATTCATATCATACATTTCAACAGTAGAAACTCCCTAATCCGGACACCCTTCAGACTGAAAATTTTGGATAAGAGAAGTTTTCTGATGAGAGCGGTTTTGTGTGTTTAGTTCTGGTATATGATGACCATGCATGCTCAGATTTCTTATTGTTGTTCTATATACCATACCAGTGTGTGGTATGTCCCTGAATATACATAACAAGCTTAAAAAATATATTCACATGTTATAACAAGAGGGCCCAAAGGTCGCTCACCTGTTGTAGTAGTGCATGCAAGCCCCTATGGTGACCTAAGTAACCATTTACATTTTCTGAATAAGATTCAAGAAAATTCAGCCTCTATTATAAGATTTTCCTATGATTTGACCTAGTGACCTAGTTTTTGACCCAAGATGACCCAATATCGAACTTGACATAGATTTATTGAGATGATCATTGTGACCAAGTTTCATAAAGATAAGGTCAAAATTGTGGCCTCTATTGACTACACAAGGTTTTTCTATGATTTGACCTTGTGACCTAGTTTTTGACCCCGGATGAACCAATATCATACTTTACCTAGATTTAGTTGAGAAGGTCATTGTGACCAAGTTTCATAAAGATTAGGCCAAAATTGTGACCTTTAATACCTACTCAAGCAAATTGTTGACCGACAGACAACGGACGAAGAGTGATCACAAAAGCTCACTCTGTCACTTTGTGACAGGTGAGCCAAAATAAGTGCATTTTTACTTTTAGAATGCGGAATACTTTGAACAATGTCAAAAATGTGAAAACTGGGACCAAGAGAATATTTCGGTTTGTGGAGGATTTCGAATTATATAGAGAGGTTTCGGATAAGGGAGTTTGTACAGTATATGTAAACTTTTATTGCTTGAATTTTATAACACCATGTCAATGTAGAACTTACTGATGCATAAGTGAAATTATAACCAATTAGGAATGATATTAATATCAGCATCTAATTTAGATGTTTTAAAACTAATTATCTTAACAATACTATCATAGCATTCATCGAATACTTTTACAATTTAATTAAAAACTGCAATACTTTCAGATTTCAAGCAGATTTAGTTTACACATTTTCCAATGAATGTGTGCAGGCTTTATTAAGAGTTTATTTAAGAGGAATGAAAGATATACTGGGTAAACTTATCTCATAATGTCAGAAACAAAATGTTCAACACAAACTACTAATCACAATTACTGACATACAAAAAGCATGATACAACGTATATATAGTCAACAAACGAGTAACTGAGAAAACCCAATTTTCACATTCATTAAACATACAAGCCCATTCATAAAACCACAACTAATATATACGAAGAAAACAGATATTATTTTGCATTAAATAAGATGGCATGATTATGAGTAGTCAATATTCTACTCCGTCATCTAACACTCAGCATTGAGAATCTTCCTCACTTGTTGACATTTTACGAAATTTATTTCCAGACTTCATTTCTGAAATTAAAGACTGACGCATATCAACACCGCCTACTGGATTAATGTTTGGAGTCTGTTTTCTTATCTCAACGTTTTGTTGATGTGTTTGTTGCACATTGTACAATTGTGTACGTTGAATATTTTGGTTTGGCACACTGTAAACTGATTCCATCTCATGAAGTTCTGCCTCTGATGGAGGCGGAGGCAAGTCTGGGAAATCACTACCACTACAGTTTGAGTGATTACCAGCACTACGTTGTGACATCACTTGACTATTCTGTGATTGTTGACTGTTCATGTTATTAAATTGTGAATTTAAACTATTAACTACACTGCTATTCACCATTTGATAGTTTGGTATGGTGACTGGCTGAGCATATTGAGGGGTTGCAGGGGCCGACATCACACCATGGCTGTACCCTGGTGCCATTCCTTGTTGATACCCTTGCTGTTGACGAGCCTGTATACTCTGTTGAATTTCACTAAGTTCAGCATATGCATGTTCTGTGTTCGATGACCCACTTGCACTCATACTCCGTCTATGATTGTTTGAAGGATCCTGGGTATTTTTCATGGGTTTAGCGCTAACTTGTGGAGGTTGTGTATTTAAGTGTCTAGGAGGAGAATTTCGATATTTCTGTAATACTGCTGAATTGGGAGCACTGGTGATAGAAGAAGAGCGGCGAACTGGTGGTGGAGGTTTGGGCGTGTTGAGAGAACTTCGACGTGACAACTGACCACCACCCTGTGCTGATACAGGTATACCTGAAAACAGGTAAAATAGAAATTTATAATGACCTCAAAAATAAATATACACTGTAACATATACATCAACACAATACATGACAGAAGATGGATCAATACAGGTCAAGATTTGTACATAGACAGTAGCTGGATCCCGTCAAGGCAATATTTGTACATTGACAGTAGCTGGATCAATACAGGGCAATATTTGTACATTGACAGTAGCTGGATCAATACAGGGCAAGATTTGTACATTGACAGTAGCTGGATCAATACAGGGCAAGATTTGTATATTGACAGTAGCTGGATCAATACAGGGCAAGATTTGTACATTGACAGAAGCTGGATCAATACAGGGCAAGATTTGAACATTGACAGAACAAGAACAAGAGGTCTATTGGCCCTGAAGTGCTCACCTGATGACAAGCAGTTAAGGCAGAATCAGTGTTTGTTATGATATGACCTTAATATTTGATGCAGATTTTACAAATACACACTTTATGGCCAGGTTTTATAAAGATGAGGTAAAATATGTGACCTCAAGAGTATTAACAAGGTTTTTCTATGAAGTGATCTGGTGACCTAGTTTTTGATTCCAGATGCCCCAGTTACGCACTTGGCCTAGATTTCATAGTGACAAACATTGCGGCATAAAGATTAGGTAATAAAAGTGATCTCTAGAGTGTTAAAAAGGTTTTTCTTCAATGTGACTTGTTGACCTAGTTTTTGACCCAAGTTGCGAACTTGACCTAGATTTTATAGAAGTACTCATTGTGACCAAGTTTCATTAAGATTATGTCAAAAATGTGACCTCTAGAGTGTAAACAAGGTTTTTGTTTGATTTGACCTAGTGACCTAGTTTTTGACCCCAAATGACCCAGTTACAAGTTGACCTAGACTTCATAGAGACAAATATTGTGACCAAGTTTCATAAAGATTAAGTGAAAACTGTGACCTCTAGAGTATTAACAGTCAAATTGTTGACGGTGGATGACAGACTGTGGACGAGGGACATAGGGCAATCACAATAGCTCACCATGAGCACTTTGTGCTCAGGTGAGCTAAAAACGGTTCCTATATTTGTGTACCACATTCAAAATATGCAGTAACATGGCAAGATTTGTATAAATTTGAAAAACAGTTACAATGCCACATTCAAAATATGAAGTAACAGTATTCACAACAATTTAGAGACTAGATTTACTTTCCAATCCTGCAATACTGGGGCTGCCAATAAAGCCTTGATTTATATAGGGAAATGTGTAGGCATGATATTAAGTTGATGAGGGTTCCTGAAGTAGTCAGTTTTCTTGGAATTCTTGGAATGCCATTTTGTTTGCCAAATCCACTTGATTGACAAAGACAGACTTGAACTAGAGCTGTCGCCATTTGGCAGACTAATATACCCCAGCCTGAAAAGGGCCATAATTCTGCCAAAATTCATTGCAGCACAAATTCCTTTCTTCATGCACATCTATATGTTCAGGTTGTTCATCTGTGAAAGTTTGAGCAAAATCCTGCCAAAACTGTAGGAGTTGCGTCCACAAGAATGCATCTATGGACAGACAGACAGCCAGTATACCCCCTTACAACTTGTTGTGCGGGGGTATAAATATCAGTAACGATTGAACTACGTCATAGGGGAAATCCCTTGGTGGTTGTTTATGGTAAATCAAGTCTGACCATTGCCACAATAAGTTGCAAACATAAACAAGAGGGCCAAAAGGGCCCTAGGTCGCTCACCTGTCGAACTTGACCTACAATTTTTTGAGATGATCATTGTGACCAAGTTTTATACAGATTAGACCAATATTGTGACCTCTTGTGACTACACAAGGTTTTTATATGATTGACCTAATGACCTACTTTTTTACCCCTGATGACCAAATATCAAACTTGACCTAGATTTTGTTGAGATGATCATTGTGATCGAGTTTCATAAAGATTAGGCCAAAATTGTGACCTAGTGACTATGCAAGGTTTTTCTATGATTTGACCTGGTGACCTAGTTTTTGACCCAAGATGACCCAATATCAAACTTGACCTAGATTTTGTTGTGTTGATCATTGTGACCAAGTTTCATAAAAATTATGCTAAAACTGTGACCTCTAGTGACTACACAAGGTTTTTCTATGATTTGACCTTGTGACCTAGTTTTTGACCCCGGATGACCCAATATCGAACTTGACCTAGATTTTGTTGAGATGATCATTGTGACCAAGTTCCATAAAGATTAAGTCAAAATTGTGACCTCTAGTGACTACACAAGGTTTTTCTATGATTTGACCTTGTGACCTAGTTTTTGACCCCGGATGACCCAATATCGAACTTGACCTAGATTTTGTTAGGATGATCATTGTGACTAAGTTTTATAAATAATAAGTCAAAATTGTGACCTCTAGTGACTACACAAGGTTTTTCTATAATTTGACCTAGTGACCTAGTTTTTGACCCCAAGATGACCCAATATCGAACTTGGTCTAGATTTTGGTTGAGATGATCATTGTGACCAAGTTTCATAAAGATTAGGCTTAAATTGTGACCTCTAGTGTCTACACAAGCCTATTGTTGACGGACGGACGACGGACGACCGACGGACGGACGGACGGACGTACTCATGAGACGGTATTTGTGGGGTTTTCTTTTGTTCTTTCTTTTGTTTGGTTGCAACCCACAAGTAGCATTTTGCACCCCACAAGTGACGGAATGAATGGAATCTAAAAATAGCCTTTTGTTCCACACCCCACAACTACTGGTGCATTCGTACGGACGGACAGACGGACGGACGACGGACGAAGAGTGATCACAAAAGCTCACTCTGTCACTTTGTGACAGGTGAGCTAACAAAAGCACACAAAAACATGCAAAAGAACATACAATAAACAGAAAGCAGCAAAAAGGAACATAAAAAGACAAGTGAAACATGCCTGCTGTAGATGCTGGACGTTTAAACTGGAATGCAGCCTTTATCATCGGGCTATTGCGAGGGATGGTAAAATATTTCTCCTTTTCCTCTCTATCAGACTGACCAGTATCTAAGTAATCTGTAAATTTAATGGTTGTACAATATTACCATGGTAACAGAATATTCTATTATTCTCTATTCTCATGTCCTTAAATGTGTTCCAAACCACTGATTTTTAATGACCCCTTTTCTCCAAAGATACATGAATTCATGCCCTATCACACATGTCCTATTACACATGTCCTATTACAAAATTAATGATGATAGATTAGAGATAAAGAGATTATGGGCGAATGGAGTAAATTACGAACAGTTTAATTCCAATTAAAATTGTTACACAATTAACCACAAAGTACTTTTTTTAAAAGAAGGAAATTTCAGTTGCTTTCTTTTCCACCATCATTTCAAAGATTCTAGAAATATACACAACACCTACCCTGATGTTTAGCCGAAAGAACATGAAGATTATTATATGTATTGTAGGATATTATTGTTTGCATTCACTCAACCATGCAAAAAAACATAAAACATTAAATACACAGCAAACTATTACACAAAAAATGAACTTGAATATCCCACAGGAATGCATGCATTTCTATCTAGTAATAAAATCCAACAAGAGCTGTCCACGAACAGCGCGCTCCACTATTCGCAGTGCCATGCTAGGATAGTATAATCATTCTATATTCAAACAAAATGCTTCATAGCAGCAGCATTACTCTTTACTGTGTAGAAGTTGGGGCTTCTAAGTCTAACAAGAGGGCCCAAAGGTCCCTAGGTCACTCACCTGACTTTATAGTTCATGAAGGCCCACATGGCAACAATTTAGGTAATCATTTACAACTTCAAAGAATCAAGTTAATGCAGCCTCAGTTGCATGTACAAGGTTATCATATGGTCATACCTGCCAAGTACTCCTATTTAGGTGGAGTTAATCTCCGATTTTTTATGAAAAATGATAAAATATCTGATAATATGATTTGTCGACATTCAACTCTGCTTTCGAATCTTTTATCAGATAAGAGGCCCCACAGGGCCCTAGGTCGCTCACCTGTGCACATTAATAAAGTAGAACCATGTTTTTTTAAAAAAGTTTTTTCCAATCAGTTGTCATGGCAACAAGAGTTCTGCATAGATTATAATTCTTTAAGCTATTTTTAGAAAGGATAACCTAAGGAATATTGTTACCCATTTAACATGAAATCCAACCAGTACTTTTACAGGAGTAGATTTTTAAAGATCTTACTATATATATATAGATATATAGGGAAAAACAGCACCCCCACCCACTGGTGGTCATGTTTTTGACGAATCAGGACAAAAATGTCAATTTTGTAAGAGGGTCATCCAACAACTATTTCTGTAAAATTATTTTGAAATTTATTGTTTGATTTTTTATGATTTTTTAAAAGATTTTCCTATCAGTTGCCATGGCAACCAGAGTTATTATTAGATTTCATTTATTTTAGCTATTTTTAGAAAGGACCACCCAAGGAACAATTCAACCATTTTATAATGAAATCCAACCAGTACTTTTAGGAGAAGAATTTTAAAGATTTTACTATAGATATATAGAGAAAAACACCCTACCCACTGGCGGCCATGTTTTTTGACAAATCAAGACAAAAATGTCAATTTTGTAAGAGGGTCACCCAACATCTATTTCTGTAAAATTATTTCGAAATCTGGCCAGCGGTTGATTTTTTATGATTTTTTTAAAGATTTTCCTATCAGTTGCCATGGCAACCAGAGTTATTAAAATATTTCAATTCTTTTAGCTTTTTTTAGGAAGGACCTCCCAAGGAACAATGTTACTAATTGATAATGAAATCCAACCAGTCCTTTTAGGAGAAGATTTTTAAAGATTTTACTATAAATACCGTATATCGGGTAATTTTCGTGTACTGCAAATTTCGCGATTTTCGGCAAAATCAAATTTTAGCAAAGCTAATTTTAGCGATTTCCGACCTCTGTTTTTTTCGCGTTTTCCATCTTGTAAGGGGAGATTACTCCAACAAGATTGTTTTAGCGCAGCTAAAACCAGTATGCACCGGTTGGTACGGGCGTGTGTATTTTTTTATCTGAGTGAATGAACTATTTTGTTGTCAACAGCGGGATAGCATATTATTAAAAACCAGTATGTACTGCGCATATTATATTTTGGACTGACTTAATGTAGTCACTCGTTGTCATGCGGATCAAAGATATACATGTACACCTATTTAAACACAAACTTTGCACGATTTTTGTTGTCATATGTATAAAATATATTTCCACAGGTAAAATACAGAGATATGTATTTCACACCTCGTCATTTATTTTCAATTGTTTCATACAATAGACGGGAAAGTTCTTTTGTTAAATTGGCCCCAGTTTGTTTACATTCAAGACTGATGAATAAGTGATAATACGCTTGTTGGTGTAATAGCATCTTAATTAAACAACATTATTGTTTAAATTTTTAAACTTGGAACTTTAGTCATTTTAGGCGTTTTAGTTAAATTAGTTTTACTAAAAGCTTATGTGAGTCAATTTCAAAATTCGCAGGTTTTTGCCTCCCCAATTTGTTAAATATTTTTTGTCAAATTTCATGGTTTTAATTGTACAATATTATTGTCCAAACTCTTCTTTGACATTTATGTATAGTTTCGACCCTTAATTAAGACACTATTTATGTTTTTCAACTTCAAACTTAAAGTCACTTAAGTAAATTGTCTTTGGTGTAACGATCAGGAAATTTAATAATAAATTCTTTAAACAAACTAAATTCAGCTGGTTTTCAAGTACATAGTAACTAAAATACTCATATATAAATTAATTTTACTGAAATTGTAAATTGAATGAGTCACATGAAATTGTATAGCAATACAGTTCACCAATATCAAATCTGAACATTTTCTACTACTTTGTACATCTATTGTAAAGACTGTTTTCATTTCAATTACATCATAAAACCTGATTTACATTGTTACACCACGGACATTGTTACACCATGGACAGATATGTTACACCACAGACAGATATGTTACACCATGGACAAACACTTTAATATACCTAATTGATCAAATTTAGGAATAAACTTAAGATAAAAGGTATTGCAGACTTGTGTGGTGTATTCAGTGCTACCTAATATCTCTATGCAAAAACCGAAAAGATGTCATGTGTTAACAGTCAGGTGGATTTCCTTAAAGAAATTGTCCATGGTGTAACAGCCATATTACATATATTAGTTTTATTTTGAAATATAAGGACAGTATTATGCTTTTTGCAAAACATATCTGCTTTAACAATATGTGCCAATGAAATGCAATTGTAAGCAATTAAAAATGTCAATATATTTCTGAACTTCATATTTAATTTACTGATTTTGTCCGTGGTGTAACAAATTTAAATTGTTACACCATGGACAGTTACACCATGGACATTTTTGAGATGTTATCATCATAACATACACATCGTTTATAGCACTTCAATATTGACATTACAAAACTTCTGTATACATATATCTTAAACCAAAAGTGGAACTATTTTGAAAAATATGCTTTCGGATGTATAAAAAACAGCGTTACACCAGAGACAAAGAAATAAAAGTACGGCAAGGGATACAAACATTGAATTGTCTATAGATGCCCAATTATATATTAAATTAAAAACCATTCATCGCTATTGTGTAAAGGATGAGGAACTCTTTCGAAATAAGGAAGTTATTTTGGTATTTTAGGGGATCATGGTATAATGATGGCACTGCGGTACTGGGACATTCATTTGTTCCCTGTTTTAGGCAGTAAAAGCACAAATACAAACATTTACTGATGACAAATCATTTAGTTTTGCAGTGTTACTATAAATACAGTATATATAGCTTTATATAAGAAATGTTTTACTTTATTTATCATATTTATGTGTAAGTTATTCAATCAGGACAAGAAAACCTGCGAATTTTGAAAACGACTCATGTGTGATTTATACGGATTATGTTATCGTATAGCACTAGTAATAAGTATAAACTATCGATTTTCATCACACGTTAATATTACGATGCCGGTAGACGAAAACAAAAGTAGAAGCATTCATCTTAGGACAATCGCAAAATTCTGGTATGCATTTTTCGCTGTTTCAATTTTAGCGAATTGGTTTGGACGCGAATAAAGCGAAAATTAGGTACGCGCGAAAATTACCCTATATACGGTATATAGGGAAAAACAGCACCCCACCCACTGGCTGCCATGTTTTTTGATGAATCAAGACAAAAATGTCAATTTTATAAGAGGGTCACCCAACAACTATTTCTGTAAATTATTTTGAAATCTGGCCAGCGGTTGACTTTTATGATTTTTTAAATATTTTCCTATCAGTTGCCATGGCAACCAGAGTTATTAATAGATTTCAATTATTTTAGCTATTTTTAGCAAGGACCACCAAATGAACAATGTTACTAATTTATAATGAAATCCAACTAGTACTTTTAGGAGAAGATTTTTAAAGATTTTACTATAGATATATAGGGAAAAACAGCACCCCACCCACTGGCGGCCATGTTTTTTGACGAATCAAGACAAAAATGTAAATTTTGTAAGAGGGTCACCCAACCACTATTTCTGTAAATTATTTTGAAATCTGGCCAGCGGTTGATATTTTATGATTTTTTTAATATTTTCCTATCGGTTGCCATGGCAACCAGAGTTATCAATAAATTTCAATTCTTTTAGCTATTTTTAGGAAGGACCACACAAGGAACAATGTTGCCAATTTATAATGAAATCCAACCAGTACTTTCACACAAGAAGATTTTTAAAGATTTTACCATAGACATTAAAGGAAAAATGAGCCCCACCCACTGGCGGCCATGTTTTTTGATGAATCACGAGAAAAATGTCAATTTTGTAAGAGGTCCACCCAAGGATTATTTCTGTAAAATTATTTTGAAATCTGGCCAGTGGTTGATTTTTAATGATTTTTTAAAAGTTTTCCTAACTGTTGCCATGGCAACAAGAGTTATTTATAGATTACAATTCTTTTAGCCATTTTTAGAAAGGACCATCCAAGGAACATTCCTGTGAAGTTTGGTTGAAATTGGCCTAGTGGTTTAGGAGGAGAAGTCGTTTGAATGAAATGTTGATGCACGCACTGACGACGGACGAAGAGCGATCACAATAGCTCACCTTGTCACTATGTGACAGGTGAGCTGAAAATATATTTTACTCGTAAATTTTCAGTGATGAATTAACAATTAATGAGCATGTAATTGCATAACTTTTATAACACCGCTGGAGAATTGTCACTTCGATAATTGCCTCTGATAGGTGTTAACAAGACTGCGTTCAAGTAACACCTAAGCCCCCTGAATAAGTAAGTAAAATGAATAAGTCCAAAATAAGGTCAAGGTGAAGGTCAAAATGGGATTAAGTGATACAGGCATGTGGAGAGTGTTCATATACAACATCCATGCAAGTATGAAAGCTTTGAAGCAAGCCATATTAGTGCTAGAAGAAACGGTCAATTTGTGTTACCTTCAATAAGTCTAAGTAAACAAGAGGATCATAGATCCTGGGGCGCTCACCTGCTTAACATGGCCAAACTTTGAACTTGACCTTAAGGTCATCAAGATGAACATATTGACTAAATTTGATGAAGGTTAAAGCAGAACTGAGGCCTCCAGAGTGTTAAAAAGGTTTTGCTATTATTTGACAAATTGACCTAGTTTTTTACCCACATGACACAACTTCAAATGTGACCTTAAGGTCATCAAGATAAATATTTTGACCAAAGTTGATCAAAATTAAAGCAAAAATATGGCCTCAAGAGTGTTAATTGGATTTTTCTATTATTTTGACCCCACATGAACCAACTTCGCCGTTGACCTTAAGGTCATCAAGATAAACATTTTGACCAAGTTTCATGAAAATTGAAGCAAAAATGTGGCCGCCAGAATGTTAACAAGGTTTTCCTATTATTTGACCTTTTGACCTAGTTTTTGACCCCACATGACCCAACTTCCAACTTGACCTTAAGGTCACCAAGATAAACATTTTGACCAAACTTCATGAAGATTAAAGCAAAAATGTGGCCACCAGAGTGTTAACAAGGTTATCCTAATATTTGACCTTTTGACCTAGTTTTTGACCCCACGTGACCCAACTTCAAACTTGACCTTAAGATCACCAAGATAAACATTTTGACCACATTTCATGAAGATTAAAGCAAAAATGTGGCCACCAGAGTGTTAACAAGGTTATCCTATTATTTGACCTTTTGACCTAGTTTTTGACCCCACATGACCCAACTTCAAACTTGGCACCAAGATAAACATTTTGACCAAACGTAATGAAGATTAAGGCAAAAATGTGGCGTCTAGAGTGTTAACAAGGTTTTGCTATTATTTGACCTTTTGACCTAGTTTTTGACCCCAAATGACCCAACTTCTAACTTGACCTAGATTTCATAGAGATACAACTACTGACCAAGTTTGGTGAAGATCAAAGCAAAATTGAAAGTGCTAGAGTGTTACGGTGAATTGTCTAACAGACGGACGGACGACGGACAACAGACAAAAAACAATCACAAAAGCGTAGTGAGCTAAAAATTAGGTCAAGGTGAAGGTCAAAATGGGGTTAGGTGATACAGGCATGTGGAGAGTGTTCATATACAACATCCATGCAAGTATGGAAGCTCTGTGGCAAGCCATAATGATGCTAGAAGAAACGGTCAATTTGGGTTAACCGGAGGGACGGACAATCTATCGTTACTGGGGCATAAAAAGTGTTAAAAACATCATAAAATTTCATCAACATTGTTTGTGTTTAAAGGTTAGACCGGACACTACAGAACTCCTAACAGCAGTTACTTCCCTTTGCAGCCAGTCAGTCACTGATGTAGGGCCCTATTTTAAGATCAATTGATTTTTGGTTTCTTATTTTGAAACTTGCATGGTATTCAGAAAACATGTTTTGGAAACTTTTATATAATCTCAGTCTTTGACCTTAACGGGTTGCCCCAAGTCTGTGACAAGTAAAATTCGGACAAGTGAAAACTCGGCCTGTGGTGGGCGTAACAGTAGTTAGCTATTCCGATTTTCATGACTGGCCTGCCTTTTCACGATCAGGATCCCAGTAGACGCTTAAGATTTATAGCGTGCTCCATAAAGACAAGCGTTAACTGATTGGAAACCAGTCTTATTACATATTTTTGCAGTGTACGATGTGATTTCTAAAGTACTGGTGCTCGCCCTGATAAGCGGCCGAGTTCTGCACCAGGAAAGAGTTGATAATAAAAAGAAATTCGAAACCAAACAGTGGTATGGAAACCATGAAAACAGTTTTCAAAAACTGAAAAAGGGCACAAACTTATTCAGACTGCGTGGTATTCAGTGCCATGATATGGCCCTATTCCACATAAAAGCAAACTGTATTGTATTTGATGTGAAGTCAGCATTTAGTCAGGTAACTTACAAATAGTTTGAACTGTGAGTCAGTAAGACTTAAACATACTGGAACCTGACATTTGTTAATTCCATTATGAAAATGATCACATAGGCCAATATTTTAAATTGAATAATTGGATGATTATTATCAAACATAATGAATCATACAATTAGGTTATCACCCTCTTATATAATTATAATTCAACAGAACACTAATCGAGACACGGCTCGCGTTACCACTCCACTTTTGGATTTTGGAAATTTGGCAGGTATGATATAGTCCTAATCAGCGACCTGGTTATTTATATCAGATAACTTATATTGATTACACCAAAATTGTGACCTCTAGTGCCTATACAAAGTTTTTCTTTGATTTGACCTAGTGACTTACTTTGACCTCAGTTGACCCAATATCAAACTTGACCTAGATTTCATAGAGACAAACATTCTGACCAAGTTTCATGAAGATTGGGCCATAACTGTTGCCTCTAGTGTGTTCACAAGCTCTTTCTAAGATTTGACCTATTGACCTAGTTTTTGACCCCACACATGACCGGGTTTCGAACTTGACCTAAATCTCATAGAGGCAAACATTCTGACCAAGTTTCATGAAGATTGGGTCATAACTGTGACCTCTAGTTTGTTCACAAGGAATTAAGGACGGACAGAGAACGGACGACATACGACGGATGAAGAGTGATCTCAAAAGCTCACCATGTCACTATGTGACAGGTGAGCTAAAAAGGCAAATAATAAGGACAAAAATAAAGGACAGAGTTACCTACTCTTGAGTAGCTCTTGGGTTTATGATGGTGAACAATTAAGCAAAGTATCAAAGGAACATGACAATGCACTTTGAAGTTGAACACTTGTACCTAAACTTTAACATTTGCATGTCAAAGTATATAAAGGGACATAATTTCACCAAAATGCTTGATAGAGTTACCTACCCCTGTGCAAGGGTTGGGAATCATGATAATGAACAAGGCAGTCCAAAAGACAGCTATAATCCCCCGCCGCATTAATGAACAGTGGAATTGTCCAATAAGTTATACATTTGCTATGAGTTCATGCAATTTGGCCCTGATGTTAGAAAAATAAGGAGCGGATTGGAAATGTAAGGTTGAAACCTTTGACCTTTAAACTGTGACATTGCCCTTGAACCAGCATGGTTGGAATGTTGGTTCTGTAAGTCATCTTTATTCGTTACACATTTGGTATGAGTTTCATGCAATTCGTCCCAGGCATTAAAAAGTTATGGAAAGGACACAAAATGTAAGATTCAAACCTTTGACCTCGAATTGTGACCTTGACCCGTCATGGTTGGAATGTGGGTTCTGCAAGTCGTCATCATTAGTTACATATTTGGTATCAGTTTCATGCAATTCGGCCCAGGCATTAGAAGGTTATGGAGTGGACACGAAATGTAAGATTCAAACTTTTGACCTTAAATTGTGACCTTGACCTTGAACCCGCATTGTTTGGATATTGGTTCTGCACATCGTCTTTATTAGTTACACATTTGGTATGAGTTTCATGCAATTCGGCCCAGGCATTAAAAAGTAATGGAACGGACACGAAATGTAAGATTCAAACCTTTGACCTTGAATTGTGACCTTGATCTTGAACTGGCATGGTTGGAATGTGGGTTCTGCCAGTCATCTTTATTAGTTATACATTTGGTATGAGTTTCATGCAATTCGGCCAAGGCATTAAAAAGTTAGAGAGCAGACACGATTTTGTTACGGACTGACCGACGTTCTCCCTGACTTGACGTTGTGGGGTTTTCTTTTGTTCATTCTTTTGTTTGTAAAACCCCATAAGCAACATTTTGCATCCGCTAAGCAACGGAATGAATAGAATCTAAATATAGCCTATTGTTCTGCACCCCACATCTACAAGTGGGTGCGTACGGATGGACACACAGACGGACGAACGGACACACGGATAGAGACCATTCCTATAATCCCCTCCCACTTCGTGGCAGGGGATTAACAAGTATGCAAAGTATCAAAGCAATATTTCATTGCACTTTGAAGATATTAGAGTTTAAAAAACTTGTTACTTAATGTTTAAAATTTGCATGTCTAAGTCCGAAAGGGGGGCATAATTTCCACAAAATATGCAAAAGAGTTACCTTCCGCTGTGTAGAGGCTGGGGTCATGATGGTGAACAAGTATGCAAAGTATCAAAGCTTTATGTCAATGAATTTTGAAGATATTAGAGGTTAAAAATCGTGTACTTAAACTTTGCCGACGCTCAGGTGACTGCAATAGCTCCCCTTATTCTAAGAATAGTGGATCTAAAAATAGTTACTATGACAACACCAAAGAAATTTCATACACATTCACAAAACAAGATCTGCTGATTACATGCAAACATATTTACAACATTTTTAAACAAGAGCACCCACCGCCAGGTGGGGGGGCAGAACACTCATCTAATTGTCCCAGAAAAAAAAGTATTGTTTTAACCTTACTTAACCTAAACACAAAACATAACTATCAAATCTCATTTAAGTAAACAAGAGGGCCCAAAGGGCCCTAGGTCACTCACCTGTTATAGCAGTACATGCAAGACCTGTGATTTGACCTAGTGACCTAGTTCTTGGCCCCATATGACGCAATATCGCACTTGACCTAGATTTTGTTGAGATGATCACTCTGACCAAGTTTCATAAGGATTAGGCCAAAATTGTGACCTCTAGTGACTATACAAGGTTTTTCTATGATTTGACCTTGTGACCTAGTTTTTGACCCCGTATGACCCAATACCAAACTTGACCTAGATTTTGTTGTGATGATCATTGTCACCAAGTTTCATAAAGATTAAGTCAAAATTGTGACCTCTAGTGTCTACACAAGGTTTTTCTATGATTTGACCTTGTGACCTAGTTTTTGACCCCGTATGACCCAATATCGAACTTGACCTAGATTTTGTTGTGATGATCATTGTCATTTTGACCCCGTATGACCCAATATCGAACTTGACCTAGATTTTGTTGTGATGATCATTGTCACCAAGTTTCATAAAGATTAGGTCAAAATTGTGACCTCTAGTGACTACACAAGGTTTTTCTATGATTTGACCTTGTGACCTAGTTTTTGACCCCGGATGACCCAATATCGAACTTGATCTAGATTTTGTTGAGATGATCATTGTGACCAAGTTTCATAAAGATTTAGTCAAAATTGTGACCTTTAGTGTCTACACAAGGTTTTTCTATGATTTGACCCTGTGACCTAGTTTTTGACCCCGGTTGACCCAATATCGAAATTGACCTAGATTTTGTTGAGATGATCATTGTGACCAAGTTTCATAAAGATTAAGTCAAAATTGTGACCTCTAGTGTCTACACAAGCAAATTGTTGACGGAGGGACGGACGGACGGACGACAGACGGACGAAGAGTGATCACAAAAAGGTCATCAAGATAAACATTTTGACTAAACTTGATGAAGGTTAAAGCAAAAATGTGGCCTCAAAAGTGATAACAAGGTTTTCTTATTATTTGACCTTATGGCCTAGTTTTTGACCCCACATGACCCATCTTTGAACATGACCTTAAGGTCACCAAGATAAACATTTTGACTAAACTTCATGAAGATTAAAGCAAAAATGTGGCCTCCAGAGTGTTAACAAGGTTTTGCTATTATTTGACCTATTGACCTAGTTTTTGACCCCACATGACCCAATTTCGAACTGACCTAGATTTCATTGAGGCACAACTACCGACCAAGTTTGATGAAGATCAAAGCAAAATTGAAAGTGCTAGAGTGTTAACGGTGAAAAGTCTAACGGAGGGACTGACAGACGGACGACGGACGACAAACAATCACAAAAGCTCACCTTGCCACTTTGTGGCAGGTGAGCTAAAAATGTGACCTGAGTGTTAACAAGGTTTTTCTTTGATGTGACCTAGTTATTGACACCAGATGACCCAGTTACGAACTAGACCTAGATTTCATAGAGACAAACATTGAGACTAAGTTTCATAAAGATTAAGTGAAAACTGTGACTTATAGAGTGCTAACAGTCCAATTTTTTTGTTGACAACGCACGCCGGACATAGGGTGATCACAATAGCTCACCTTGAGAACTTTATGCTCAGGTGAGCTAACAAATCAGATAAAAATGTGTTTGATAAAATCAGAATCAATATGTTTCACATTGTTAGTTCCTACATGAAGAATAGTTCCTACATGAAGAAATCTTGATATAAGGTTAAATGTTAACTGCAAAGTCATTTTGTAGTCATTATTATTTTAATTTTTAATCAACATAACAGGGATTGATTGCTAATTTATTACATTTTATGCCAACTCAAATGTTAGAGTTTGCTGCAGTTTGAAGATTGTAAGGTTTTTTATAGACAGTGTTTTGGTGAAGCAATGATTTGGATGTGTTCGCTGCTGTATAAATGTATGATCTTACCTCCACTAGCTATTGTATCCTCGGAGCCTGCCGGTGTACTGTTCATTGTACCATAACCACTGGACACACTCAGAGATGACTGACTGGCTTGCGTGTTATCAGAGTATGAACTCTCTAATGCTGCTGTACTTGCCTCCAACTCCTTAATGGCAGCTGCTAACTCCATAGTGTTCTGTTGTATCTAAATAAACAATATTAGAACAATTAGCAACAACAGACACTGTGGTAATTGTTCAATTATACTCAACTCTTTATTCCCTACTCCTTCATTCATTGACCAACTTTATTCTGATATAAGTTGGACTGTATACATATACTATCACTAAACACTATATAGGAACATATCAGTAACAACAACTAGACTGTCTATGTAGTAAAAATCTGGGATAAAGTCGTCAATGAATGAGTCAACAGTATGGGATAAAGTCAATGAATGAGTTAACAATCTGGGATAAAGTCAATGAATGAGTTAACAATCTGGGATAAAGTCAATGAATGAGTTGACAATCTGGGATAAAGTCAATGAATGAGTTAACAATCTGGGATAAAGTCAATGAATGAGTTAACAATCTGGGATAAAGTCAATGAATGAGTTAACAATCTAGGATAAAGTCAATGGATGAGATAACAATCTGGGATAAAGTCAATGAATGAGTTAACAATCTGGGGTAAAGTCAATGAATGAGTTAACAATATGGGATAAAGTCAATGGATGAGTTAATAATCTGGGATAAAGTCAATGAATGAGTTAATAATCTGGGATAAAGTCAATGAATGAGTTAACAATATGGAATAAAGTCAACGAATGAGTTAACAATATGGGATAATGTCAATGAATAAGTTAACAGTATGATAAAAAGCCAATAAATGAGTTAGCAATATGGAATAAAGTCAATGAATGAGTTAACAATATGATAAAAAGCCAATAAATGAGTTAACAATATGGGATAAAGTCAATGAATGAGTTAACAGTATGATATACAGTCAATGAATGAGTTAACAATCTGGGATAGTCAATGAATGAGTTAACAATCTGGGATAAAGTCAACGAATGAGTTAACAATATAGAATAAAGTCAATGAATGAGTTAACAATCTGGGATAACAGTCAATGAATGAGTTAACAATATGGAATAAAGTCAATGAATGAGTTAACAGTATGATATAAAGTCAATGAATGAGTTAACAGTATGTGATAAAGTCAATGAATGAGTCAACAGTATGGGATAAAGTCAATGAATGAGTTAACAATATAGAATAAAGTCAATGAATGAGTTAACAATCTGGGATAAAGTCAATGAATGAGTTAACAATATGGAATAAAGTCAATGAATGAGTTAACAGTATGATATAAAGTCAATGAATGAGTTAACAGTATGGGATAAAGTCAATGAATGAGTTAACAGTATGATATAAAGTCAATGAATGAGTTAACAGTATGGGATAAAGTCAATGAATCAGTCAACAGTATGGGATAAAGTCAATGGATGAGTTAACAATCTGGGATAAAGGCAACGAATGAGTTAACAATATAGAATAAAGTCAATGAATGAGTTAACAATATGGAATAAAGTCAATGAATGAGTTAACAGTATGATATAAAGTCAATGAATGAGTTAACAGTATGGGATAAAGTCAATGAATGAGTCAACAGTATGGGATAAAGTCAATGGATGAGTTAACAATCTGGGATAAAGTCAATGAATGAGTTAACAATATGATATAAAGTCAATCAACTGCTTTTTGACGACCTACTTGATCGTACGTCAGCCCACACTTTGAAAATGATGTCACGTAATCATGCTGAGGCACGGTACAGGACAATAAAATTCAATCTGTTACTAATTGGTTAAGAAATATCAAAATAAAGCTTGAAATAAATAGAATATTTGTGTTTTTTGGTGTAAGAGCAAATGTTATTTCACCTCGTGAGCTTCTGTCAGTGAGCTACGCCACTCGTGAAAATATTGCATTAGCTGCTCACTCAGTAAAATAATATTCGATCTTACACCGAAAAACACAAAAATCCTCTATTTCATGAAAATTATAAGAACAAATATCTTAGTTTTTCTAAATAGTTATACAGCAAACAAGCGACCACTGGGGTGGGGCAAAAATATCAAAGCTGTAGGATTAATATGTAGACTTTGTTACCCCCACCATGGCATGGTAGAGTCATTTTTGATCCTGGTGCAAATTTTTAACAATTTTGGTAGAGGACCTCAAGAGTATGCAAAATGTTAAAGCTGTTACTAAGGCGTTGAGGCTTAGTTTAAACAATATTTATTTCTTTATAAACATATAATAACATTCATTTACACATATAAAGGATTGAGTAGAAAGCTTAACTTATTTATAAACTCGTTCCTTAACGGCGTTGAGGCTTCAAAGAAGAAAATGTTCAAAGTTTTCTTAATATAACTATATAGCAAACAAAAAACCATGTAGCAGGTAAAATTTAGACCTCTGAAGGGCAAAATTTCATCAATCTTGGTAGAGGACCGCGACCGCATGATGATGCTACATGCAAAATATCAAAGCTGCAGGCTTTATTGTTTCATCCTTTCCTCTATATAACTTTATAGCAAACCAGTACCCCCTGGACAGGGCCAGTTTTTACTTCAAGGACAAAGTAGGTAGAGAACCTGTGCAAAATATCAAAGCTGTAGACTTTGTGGTTTGAGAGGAGATTTTTAACTTATCACTAATAATATATACTTTTACCTCCTGTGACTGAATTAAGTAATTACCCCGAAGCATGTGACCAACTTCGGATCATTCATGGAATGTTTGGTTAAATTCCATCCTTTAATGGAGGAGAAGAAGTCATTTAACACCAGAGAGCACTTTGTGCTCAGGTGAGCAAATAAACATCAATACTACTCTTGGATATTGATTTGTGCCAGCAAACAAAAACCAAATAGAAACACAACAAGAGGGCCCAAAGGGCCCTAGGTCGCTTACCTGTCGTACTAGTGCATGCACACCCCTATGGTGACCCTACACATTTTCTGAATAAAATTTAAGAAAATTCAGCCTCTATTGCAAGTTTTTTAATGATTTGACCATGTGACCTAGCTTTTGACCCCAGATGACATAATTAATATCAAACTTAACCTTAATTGTGCTAAGATGATCATTAGGACCAAATTTCATAAAGATTAAGTCGAAATTGTTACCTCTGGTGATTACACAGGGTTCTTCTATGATTTGACCTATTATTTAAACAAAATATTTTGGAAACAAGAGGGCCCTTGGGCCCTAGGTCGCTCACCTGTTATAGCAGTACATGCAAGACCTGTGATTTGACCTAGTTACCTAGTTCTTGGCCCCATATGACGCAATATCGCACTTGACCTAGATTTTGTTGAGATGATCACTCTGACCAAGTTTCATAAGGATTAGGCTAAAATTGTGACCTCTAGTGACTATACAAGGTTTTTCTATGATTTGACCTTGTGACCTAGTTTTTGACCCCGGATGACCCAATATCTATCTTGGCCTAGATTTTGTTGTGATGATCATTGTGACCAAGTTTCATAAAGATTAGGTCAAAATTGTGACCTCTAGTGACTACACAAGGTTTTTCTATGATTAGACCTTGTGACCTAATTTTTGACCCCGGATGACATAATAACGAATTTGACCTAGATTTTGTTGTGATGATCGTTGTGACCAAGTTTCATAAAGATTAGGTCAAAATTGTGACCTCTAGTGACTACACAAGGTTTTTCTATGATTTGACCTTGTGACCTAGTTTTTGACCCCGGATGACCCAATATCCAACTTGACCTAGATTTTGTTGACATGATCATTGTGACCAAGTTTCATAAGATTAAGTCAAAATTGTGACCTCTATAGTCTACACAAGGTTTTTTTATGATTTGACCTTGTGACCTAGTTTTTGACCCCGGATGACCCAATATCGAACTTGACCTAGATTTTGTTGTGATAATCATTGTGACCAAGTTTCATAAAGATTAGGTCAAAATTGTTACCTCTAGTGACTACACAAGGTTTTTCTATGATTTGACCTTGTGACCTAGTTTTTGACCCCAAATGACCCAATATCGAACTTGACCTAGATTTTGTTGAGATGATCATTGTGACCAAGTTTCATAAAGATTAAGTCAAAATTGTGACCTCTAGTGTCTACACAAGCAAATTGTTGACGGACGGACGGACGACGGACGAAGAGTGATCACAAAAGCTCACTCTGTCACTTTGTGACAGGTGAGCTAAAAATATATTCCGCCATATAACTGTACAAATACATGCTATAAAGACAAAACAATACCTAACCACTTAAACAAGAGGGCCCAAAGGGCCCTAGGTCGCTCACCTGTCGAACTTGACCTAGATTTTGTTGAGATGGTCATTGTGACCAAGTTTTATACAGATTAGGCCAATATTGTGACCTCTAGTGACTACACAAGGTTTTTATATGATTGACCTAATGACCTACTTTTTTACCCCAGATGACCCAATATCGAACTTGACCTAGATTTTATTGAGATGATCATTGTGACCAAGTTTCTTAAAGATCAAGCCAAAACTGTGACCTCTAGTGACACCACAAAGTTTTTCTATTATTTGACCTTGTGACCTAGTTTTTTACCCCTGATCACCCAATATCAAACTTGATCTAGATTTTGTTGTTATGATCATTGTAAACAAGTTTCGTAACGATCAGGTCAAAACTGTGACCTCTAGTGACTACACAAGATTTTTCTATGATTTGACAATGTGACCTAGTTTTTGACCCAAGATGACCCAATATCGAACTTGACCTAGATTTTGTTGTGATGATCATTGTAAACAAGTTTCGTAACGATCAGGTCAAAACTGTGACCTCTAGTGACTACGCAAGGTTTTTCTATGATTTGACCTTGTGACCTAGTTTTTGACCCCAGAAGACCCAATATCGAACTTGACCTAGATTTTGTTAAGATGATAATTGTGACCAAGTTTCATAAAGATTAATTCAAAATTTTGACGTCTAGTGACTACACAAGGTTTTTCTATGATTTGACCTTGTGACCTAGTTTTTGACCCCGGATGACCCAATATCGAACTTCACCTAGATTTTGTTAGGATGATCATTGTGACCAAGTTTCATAAAGATTAAGTCAAAATTGTGACCTCTAGTGACTACACAAGGTTTTTCTATGATTTGACCTAGAGACCTAGTTTTTGACCCCAGATGATCCAATATCGAACTTGCCCTAGATTTTGTTGAGATGATCGTTGTGACTAAGTTTCATAAGGATTAGGCTAAAATTGTGACCTCTAGTGTCTACACAAGCCAATTGTTGACGGACGGACGTCTGACGACGGACGAAGAGTGATCACAAAAGCTCACTCTGTCACTCGAACTTGTCCTAGATTTTGTTGAGATGATCATTGTGACCAAGTTTCGTAACGATCAGGTCAAAACTGTGACCTCTAGTGACTACGCAAGGTTTTTCTATGATTTGACCTTGTGACCTAGTTTTTGACCCCAGATGACCTAATATCGAACTTGACCTACATTTTGTTGTGTTGATCATTGTGACCAAGTTTCGTAAAGATCATGCTAAAACTGTGACCTCTAGTAACTACACAAGGTTTTTCTATGATTTGACCTTGTGACCTAGTTTTTTACCCCTGATGACCCAATATCGAACTTGACCTAGATTTTGTTAGGATGATCATTGTGACCAAGTTTCATAAAGATTAAGTCAAAATTGTGACCTCTAGAGACTACACAAGGTTTTTCTATGATTTGACCTAGTGACCTAGTTTTTGACCCCAGATGATCCAATATCGAACTTGGCCTAGATTTTGTTAAGATGATCGTTGTGACCAAGTTTCATAAGCATTAGGCTAAAATTGTGACCTCTAGTGTCTACACAAGCCAATTGTTGACGGACGGACGACTGACGACGGACAAAGAGTGATCATTGAAGCTCACTTTGTCACTTTGTGACAGGTGAGCTTAAAAAAATTTAAAAAAATAAAAATTATGGTTCCAGTGGGGTTTGAACCCACGACCCTCAGGAAAATGTCAATTGACATTGTGAGTTTTATAATTGACAGTGTGACCTTGTTTTTGATCCCAGATGACCCAAAATCGAACTTTACCTAGAGTTTGTTGACATGATCATTGTGACCAAGTTTCTTAAATATTTATAAAAAAATATGACCTCCAGTGACTACACAAGGTTTTTCTATAACTTGACCTAGTGACCTAGTTTTTAACCTCAGATGACCCAATATCGAATTTTACCTAGATTTCGTTGAGATGATTATTGTGACCAAGTTTCGTAAAGATTAGGCCAAAATTGTGACCTCTAGAGAGGACACAACCCAATTGTTGACGGACGGACGACGGACAAAGAGTGATCACAAAAGCTCAGGTGAGCTAAAAACATAATCAAAATAAGAAATTATACATCACATTAATATGTACGTCTCCCATAAAGGGCTATAACTCCAGCAATAATCATTTTGCTATTTAGTATGGGCCGTTGCATAGATATCCAGCCCTGAACACTGGTATTATTTGATTGCAATTCTGCTGATCGTATTTTCATTTGATTGTCTCATTACTTAGGAATATGAAAGAGGACATTTTAACACAAGCCTCTGGTAAGGCAATAATAAATTGTGGAACTTTTGTTTCGACGGCGCTTATAATTGATTGTTGTGTTAACTACCTTAGTCTTATGACGTTACTGCGTCCATGTTGTGTTAAGTGACGTCGATGGAAGGCGCGTGCTGACGACGTCATCAAGGTAAAGCTCCTTAAAATTTCTGAACAAAACGAAAATAACTTAAATATTTATTATGCGAAATTTCAATTACTTATCTTGATGGGTTTTAGAGATAACTCATAGTTTGCATTATATATTGAATGACCCTCGTATCTAGGAACCCAGCATAGAAACAATATGTTTCCCTCACAATAAATATGTGGCAGACATTAATATGAGTAAGACATACCCCCCCACATTACCAACATAATCTATGAAAGTAAAACAATGAGATGAAACAAATGACATACTGTATATTCAGCTATTTTTGTGCAGTCACAAGCATGTACATGGAACGAAATAGTATTGAGCCAAAACGTGGAAATGAAATAAGGCGCTAGGGGTAGGAGGGGTGATCATTGTCGCTGTAAAAAAGGCCCATTGCCCTGGCATAAAGAAGGGCAGTGTTATGAGTCCTGCTTAAAAAGTGAGGTATTGATGGTGAAAAAAGGGGCAATAACTCTTGCAAAATGCTGATCAGAGTTATGGGTCATATTGACATGGTTAGGTATTGATAGTGAATAAGTGTTGAAAGTTTCAAAGCAATAGCCCACAATAGTGTATGAGAAAAGTGGACATAAACACAAAACCTAATCAAGGAATGTTCTAAGTTCAAAAAGGGGCAATAACTCTTGCCAAATGCAGATCAGAGTTATGGGCCTTGCTTGACATGGTCAGGTATTGATGGTGAACAAGTGTTGAACGTTTCAAAGCAATAGCCCACATAGTGTATGAGAAAAGTGGACCTAAACACAAAACTTAACCAAGGAATTTTCTGAGTTCAAAAAGAGGCAATAACTCAAGCAAAATGCTGATCAGAGTTATGTTTCTTACTTGACATGGTCAGGTATTGATGATGAACAAGCGTTGAAAGTTTCAAAGCAACAGCCCACATAGTGTATGAGAAAAGTGGACCTAAACACAAAACTTAATCAAGGAATTTTCAGAGTCCAAAAAGGGGCAATAACTCATGCAAAATGCAGATCAGAGTTATGGTTCTTGCTTGAATGATGATGATGGTCAGGTATTGATTGTGAATAAGTGTTGAAAGGTAGTGTTTGAGAAAAATTGACCTAAGCACAAAACTTAACCAAGGAATTTTCTAAGTCAAATAAGGAGCAATTAAAGCACTGAACAGATACAGCAATATAGCCCCTTAGAAAAAATACAGTTACTCCCCTTCAAGACAATATAACTTAATCCTCTTACAAACATATTGAGTTACTTCTCGTAGAGACAGATATTTATAGCATGTATATTGTACTACTCGCCCAGCGTCCATATATATTAAGGTGCCCATAGGAACAAACTAAGTAATTCCCCATAGAGACAAATTGAATGACATCCATGGATACAAGAAATGTAGACATTTATAGGTTACAACATAAGAACAACAGTGAGTGCTCACTACTCGATATCCTTGGTATGGTTTCTGTTGATAAATTAATAAATAACAATAGAAGATGAGATGGGGTAACCATGAGGTGAAACATACACAACATGCTGTAACACAATATCAAACAACATACCAATACATCAAACCATTCACATTTCACAATTGTATTAAACTGTTCTTTGACATTCATATTAAATCAATTGTCACATATCCCTACATTTTGTAAACAAGAACGCCGCATGGCGACAAAGACCAGGTTTTCAAAGGTTAGGTAAATTTGCAGAAGTTTGAAATGGTGCTGTTAAATCAGGGGCAATAACTCAAAAGTGAATTGACCAATCAAAAAAATCTTGACGGGCATCATCGCAGTCTCTTTGTTGATCTTCGTTTAAAATTTCATGAAATTCTAACTGGTAGGTACTGAATATTGGCTGTGAGAGTTATTGAGCTGAAACTGTTTTTCCTATTTTAGTAACAGTGACCATGACCCCACTGACTGGCCCCACCTTCAATCCCAAGCTGCATCTTCACAAAAGCTACCTATAAAGCAAGTTTCATTAAGATAAAAATAACTGTTTTCTATTTTTAGTATCAGTGACCTTGACCCCACTGACTGATCCCATGTGACATGACCTTGACCCCACTGACTTGTCCCACTTTCAATTTCAAGCTGCATCTTCACAAAAGCTATCTATACAGCAAGTAAGATATCTCATTCCTAACCTAAGTTATTGAGCAGAAAATAACTGTAGTAATGGTGACCTTGACCCCATTGGCCCCACTTTCAATCCGAAGTGAGGGGTCTTCACACAAGCTTCCTATACCGCAAGTTTCAATATGATATCTCATCCTTAACTTAAGTTATTAAGGGAAAATTGATATCTCATCCTTAACTTAAGTTATTAGGGGAATTTTTTTTTTCTATTTTTAGTAACGGTGACCTTGACCCCACAAGCCCAACTTTCAATCCTAAGCGGGGTCTACACAAAAGGTACGTACACAGCAACTTTCATTATGATATCTCATTCCTAACTAAAGTTATTGAGCAGAAACCGTTTATCTATATTTAGTAACAGTGACCTTGACCCCACCAGCCCCACTTTCAATCGCAAGCAGTGTCTTCACACAAACTAACTACACAGCATGTTCAATTATGATATCTCATTCCTAACTTAAGTTATTGAGCGGAAACCATTTTTCTATTTTACGTAACAGTGACCTTGACCCCACCAGCCCCGCTTTTCAATCCTAAGCTTTTCACACAAGCTACATACACAGCAAGTTTCATTATGATATCTCATTCCTAACTTAAGTTATTGAGCAGAAACTGTTTTCTATTTTTAGTAACGGTGACCTTGACCCAACCAGCCCCACTTTCAATCCCAAGTAGGGTCTTCACACAAGCTACGTACACAGCAAGTTTCATTATGCTATCTCATTCATAACTTAAGTTATTGAGCAGAAAGCGGTGACCTTGACCCCACCAGCCCCACTTTCAATCCCAAGCGGGGTCTTTACACAAGCTACCTACACAGCAAGTTTTATTATGATATCTCATTCCTAACTGAAGTTATCTAACGGAAACCAATTGTTGACGCCCACCCGCCCGTCCGTCCGCCCGCCCGCTGGCCGCCCGCCGAAATCGCCAATCTAATAACCAGGATTTTTTTTTAAAAAACCTGGTTAATAAATTGATTTTTTTAAAAACACACTGTATACGAATTATTATCACTTTTCAGACAATTACTGTTAATACAGTCAACTTTCGTTATCTCGAACTCGCTTGTATCGAATTTTCATTATGTCTAAGTTTTTTCAAGTCCCAATTTTTGTCCTTCTTTGTCTATATGAAATCTCGAAGTTTCAGCTCAAATTCTGCTCAAATTTTTCGTTATCTCGAATTATTTTTTTGTCCTGATTAACTAATTTGCACTTTAAATCTATTGTTCATCTCGAAGACAGGTTGAAGAATTCGATTAGCGTCAAATGTTTTTCACACCTTGCCAGTATGAAATCTTGAATTTACCTGTAATTTTCACACCTTCAATTGTTGAACAAATAATTGTTTGCAACAATTTGGGCAAACATGTCATAATGATTCAAGTTTGGTCCAAACAACAACAAACATGTCATATCGAACAATTGTTTGTAAAAATAATAATTAGATTATTCTGGAAGAGTAATACATGCACATAAATATCAAATCAAGCAATTCTCACAGATATGTTGTTCTTACGACATAACAATAAGGCGGCGTAAAATGACAGAAACTAGAAAACTTGCAACTTTGATGCCGAAAATTATATCTCAAATTTTCATTACGTCGAAGTAATTTAGATGGTCCGGTAAAATTCGAGATAACGAGAGTTGACTTAACATTCATTACATTTACAGGAATCAACTTATTATGAATTAACAAGAATATTTCAATGTAATCAGATAATGGAAAGTTTGTCCAAAACTGACACTACTTAGAAGGAAACTAAGTTACTTCCCTTTCACATAAGTTGATGAGACAAGTTCAGTTTGTGTAACATTGTACAGTACGAGGGTCAGTCAAAAATAACTGTGAGTTGCTAAATAATGCTAAGAAACATAAGTGTTTGTATGTTTTCTATGCATTATCGTGAAATATGGTATCGCACTGATGAAAACGAACGTTTGCGTTGCTATGGAAACATAAATATATATCTAACATTTTTAAACATATTATTTATTTTGTTATACATTAATCTATCAAATAAACTTAATTCATTTTTTCCACAAATATAGAAAATTTACTTGACCAAAATGTAAATTATCATTTAATTTAGTGGTATTCAAATCACAAGTTTACCCACCCCAAAATTACGATTTTTTTTTCCAAAACAAAGTTATACATTTTATTTCTATTACGGTTACTGGACTCTGAGATATATTCATAATCTTATTGAAAAGAAATAGTGAAATCAGAAATTAGTTTTAGAACACCATGGCAATGAAAAGAACACATGCCGAGAAAATCGATAAAATGTGGATAAAATTGTTGCTAGGCAACACAATAACACAGCATCAGTGACTATTCTGAAATAATTGCTCATTAATATTTGAGATATGCTATTCTACAATATACACATGTTAGTTGTAATAAATTACAGTATATAAGATTAAACTAAACCATTGAATTTACCACAGATTCTTTCTTCATGTCGCTGTCGCGAACACATATCCCTATGTTTATAAGCCTATTTCTGATGACGGAATTCATTAGAAGATCCTCATGGGTTAATATTTGACGATAAATAGTAGAAAGTAGACACATTTTAAAGGCTTAAATTACTAGCTCTCAGTTATTTTTGACTGACCCTCTTATACACATATAAAAGAATACTTGTAAGTAAAGCATGTACTACAAAGTGTAATAAAACTGTCACAATGGATACACCAACAATACACAACTTTACACAATATATTTAAATGCATCTGCATGATCTCCATGCAGACATATTGATAGGCATTTAAATCAATAGCACATGAATTAATAATAATTGAATATGTTCACATATGAAAACTGTGTAACTATAACAAAATGCATCTATCTATCTATGTGACCATGCAACAATAGTTTGACATGACTGCAAGGAATGACTAGAACCATCTGACATAGACTGTCATTCCACCACCAGGAATGACTAGAACCATCTGACATAAACTGTCATTCCACCACCAGGAATGACTAGAACCAATTGACATAGACTGTCATTCCACCACAAGGAATGACTAGAACCGTCTGACATATGCTGTCATTCAAACACAAGGAATAACTAGAACCATCTGACATAGACTGTCATTCAAACACAAGGTATAACTAGAACCGTCTGACTGTCATTCCACTACAAGGAATAACTAGAACCGTCTGACATAGACTGTCATTCCACCACCAGGAATGACTAGATCCATCTGACATATGCTGTCATTCAAACACAAGGAATAACTAGAACCATCTGACATAGACTGTCATTCAAACACAAGGAATAACTAGAACCATCTGACATAGACTGTCATTCCACCACCAGGAATGACTAGAACCATCTGACATAGACTGTCATTCCACCACCAGGAATAACTAGAACCGTCTGACATATGCTGTCATTCAAACACAAGGAATAACTAGAACCATCTGACATATGCTGTCATTCAAACACAAGGAATAACTAGAACCATCTGACATAGACTGTCATTCAAACACAAGGAATAACTAGAACCATCTGACATAGACTGTCATTCAAACACAAGGAATAACTAGAACCATCTGACATAGACTGTCATTCCACCACCAGGAATGACTAGAACCGTCTGACATATGCTGTCATTCAAACAGAAGGAATAACTAGAACCATCTGACATAGACTGTCATTCAAACACAAGGAATAACTAGAACCATCGACCACCAGGTATGACTAGAACCATCTGACATATGCTGTCATTCCAAGGCAATTGAAGGCAAGATCGTCATAGTTTAATCATGCCAATGGTATGATATAAGGCAATATTGTCATAGTTTGATCATGTCAATGGTATGAGTTAAGGCAATATTGTCATAGTTTAATCATGTCAATGGTATGATATAAGGCAATATTGTCATAGTTTGATCATGCCAATGGTATAAGTTAAGGCAATATTGGTATAGTTTAATTATGTCAATGGTATGATATAAGGCAATATTGGTATAGTTTAATGATGTCATTGGTATGATTGAAGACAATATTGTCATAGTTT
The DNA here is from genome assembly GCA_947247005.1 of Spisula solida. Lineage (NCBI taxonomy): Eukaryota > Metazoa > Mollusca > Bivalvia > Venerida > Mactridae > Spisula > Spisula solida. Next base: position 32,005,224 of record OX365949.1, read on the forward strand.
AATGAGGTCAATGGTATGATTTATGGCAATATTGTCATAGTCTAAAAATGCCAATGGTATGATTTATGGCAATATTGTCACAGTTTAATGACGTCAATGGTATGATTTATGGCAATATTGTCATAGTTTAATGACGTCAATGGTATGATTTATGGCAATATTGTCATAATTTCAAAAATGCCAATGGTATGATTGAAGGCAATATTGTCATAGTTTAATGACGTCAATGGTATGATTTATGGCAATATTGTCATAGTTTAATGACGTCAATGGTATGATTTATGGCAATATTGTCATAATTTCAAAAATGCCAATGGTATGATTGAAGGCAATATTGTCATAGTTTAATGACGTGAATGGTTGAATTAAAGAAATTAAAGGGTCACACTCAAAGAAAGTAATTAAAGGGTCACACTCAAAGAAGGCCCAGGGGCCTATAACCAAGCTTGGCCTAAATATTATGCCCATAAACATTGTTACCAAGTTTGAAGACGATTTAACGAAAAACTGTTTGAATTGAAGTACTGACAAACAACTGGGCACCGCCCCACATGTCCACCCGCAGGCCAAGGATGTTCACATAATACGTCCCGTTTTCAACTGCCATATAAAAAATTAACACTTATGAAACTTAAAAACAAGTACTTATATGCTGACATTACATAAAATGTATATACAAGCACAGGAGGACTAGTGCAGGTATGAGTCAAATCAACCTATGTAGACCAATGTAAGTCAACACAAAATGCACAAGTTTGGTTTAATTAATTGTTGCATGAAGCCACGGATTTGTGCCAGCTGACTCTTTCTTATTTAACAAAGCTTCTTGTGATAGTCTGAATGTAATTGTAATGAAAGTAGACTTTATATGTAACTGAATATCAAGAAATGGTGTTTAGGTACATGTCCAAGTTGGTACAAGGTTAAGATTGAGTCCCAGCTATTCTATAATACTAGTATTGACTGTAACACCATCAATAGATTTAGCAAATAAGGTGTTTATAAAACAAGAGCACCAAACTTGGCAATTCCTGAATCCAAAATACATTTGTGATTTTTGCACACTACTGGCAGGCAGCTAGCAAGTTTAATGGCCCAGTATACATAATGCCTTTTAGCAAGAAAGCATAAACAAAGATCAGATGGGTTTGTGCTAACGACATTTGGTCTACACTGGTCATGAAAAATCAGGAGTGCTTGAAATTATAAGAAATCTGAGTATCTTGCCTTTGATTTGCGATCTCCGGGAGTGAAATCACCATGCAGAGCAGCAGTGTAATTATCAAGGTCGCGAATAGCTTCATTCAAGTCCATTCCATCAAACTGCATATTTAAAGGGTGTAAAAAAGCAAACAACATTAGGTAAGACATAAGATCAGATCATAAACAGTAGGAAAGACAAAACATGTTGTATACACTGGGAGGTTGGCATGCAAAATTAATATACACTGTAATAATCAGCTGAACTATTATACATCCCTACCCGAGATACATCTACTCAATCTGGGACCAACATTTACATTTTTCATTTGCCAATACACAGAAAGCCTTGAAACCCATGCACATATGTCTGCCATGTTGAAGCAAACACCAGTAGGTCACTCACTTGAGCAATCTTTACAAAGTGGATCATTAGATTGTGGAATTTATTCCTTATAATAGTTTTATGTATGGAGTAATTTTATGATAACACTAACATATCATTTAGATTGTTTAAGCTTGCTTTATTTGGCCTGGTGACCTAGCTTTGGACCCCATACCATCTGGTATCAAACTTGGCCTGGTGACCTAGCTTTGGACCCCATACCATCTGGTATCAAACTTGGCCTGGTGACCTAGCTTTGGACCCCATACCATCTGGTATCAAACTTGGCCTGGTGACCTAGCTTTGGACCCCATACCATCTGGTATCAAACTTGGCCTGGTGACCTAGCTTTGGACCCCATACCATCTGGTATCAAACTTGGCCTGGTGATGTAGCTTTCGACCCCAAACAATCTGATTCATAACACGGGAAATTGGCCACACAGTCACTGAGGTGCCGTTTGTTTTTAATAAACACTTCATTAATTCTGTGGTTATTTTGTTTATATTAACAAAAAATCGGAAACTAGAGAGCTTTGTCTTGAATTTGATATCATTTTTTTTTAAATCTGTCCATAAACTAGAAAATAAACCCACTAAGGACGTGAAATCACTTTCTGTCTTCTTGTTTATCTTGTATAGAATAGCATTGACTTTTTCAGTGATTCACTGGACACTGTGGTATACAATTCAGGGTATAACTTTTTAACTTGTTGAAACTTTGATTGATTTTGCATGGAGGTAGTTCTGACGATGTGGTCTATGAATGTAACTACTATATGAAGATATCGAAAGCCAATTCTTGTTTTTGGTACCATGAAAATCTGACCACAGTACAAATGCACCTTTCTAAGATGACATAAAACATTTTTTTTTAATTTTTTTTACTCTGTTTCAAAGATTAAGTTACCTGTGATAGCAACCACAGTTTTTGTCAGAATCCAAATAGTTTTATATGTGCATAATCCCCTTTTTGCCCCCTATCCAAGTTTCATAAACCTAGCTTGAAAACTGTTTGAGTTATGTCAGGATCCAGATTTTTGACTGACAGACAGACGGAGGGCGAACCTATAGTCCCCACCAGTTGAAAAACCGGTAGGGGCTAATGAGGCTTTTCTTTGATTTGACTTGGTGACCTAGTTTTGGAACCCACATGATCCAGATTCAAAACTGTCCGAGATTTCATAGACAGTCATTCTGATCAAGTTTAAGAAGTAGATTGCAGCTTTGATCAAGTTGTAAACTTTACCTTTACAGACACACATTGTGTTCAGATTTCATAAAGATTAGGTAAAACCTGCAAGTTAATAAAGTTTTTCTTTGATTTGGCCTGGTGACCTAGTTTTTAACCCCTAAAGCCCCAATTTAACTGATTAACTGTTAACTGATTCGGATCAGATTTGATCCCAAAAATAATTTTTGGAAGCGATACTTTTCATAGCCATGTACAGAATACCTAAACTACTTAAGGTAACATGTTCAAAATATTCAGAACATCATTTTTCTGTTGCAAAAGTGAATAATTGTACTTGAGACTGAAACTGATCCTGAAAAACCAGGATCAATTTTTAAAACCAGGATTCAATCTAATAATCTTAACCTGTTTATAACTGAGTGTAAAAACTTATTTCAAAGTCTTTTAAATTGAAGGATATATCATTACCTATAGCCCTTTCCGAAACTAGGTTACCTCCCTTGGTAAATCCTCGATAACGTCCCCTGTTTTCAATAATTCCACTTCCGGGGTGTCCTGATAAGATCGGTATATAGTAACATAGAACAAATTGCAGTTATTTTAAGTTTTTAGCTTACAAAAGTGTTCTTTTTTGTTATGTTTTTTGGTATTATCTGTTAGAAAAAATAATTTTGTATCCCATACTGCTGTATTACATCAGAATACTGCGAAATTAATTAAATCTATACGGAACAAAGTATAGAATCTACGGCGGTAAACAAAAAATATATTTGAAATTAAAGAACACATACGAAGGATATTGTTTGTTCGCTTCTCACGATAATAATCTTTGAAAGTATCTGGTAAAATTAAGCAAACTGTTTAATGTTTCGTGTGCTCCATAGTTTTTTTTAATTATTAAAAGTGAAGTAATTAAATTATTCAACGTCAATCTCTCCAGCGTACTTCTACTTTGATATTTGTTAAGTTTTATATTATGGTATTTGTGAAATTGTACAATATACATTGTCAATGTGGTTGTAAGATGTTGGCATATTTGTATAAGATACTCGCGAATTTGTAAAAACAATAGTGTGATAGGGTGTTGACATAGTAACCCCAATCCCGCGAATGAGTCACACAATGCATGTATTAATTTATGCGCGGCTCAAGAGGGTTGTTCAGACCCACTTGAATTTGGTTGTCCAGTAAATATAAATACATGAGTTGAGTAAGGCTTGGAATTTGATCGGGATATCCCACTGAGATCACAAAACTGGTTTGATCCGTCTGAGCAAATGGTGGCCCAACTCCAAGTGGTGGCCCGACTCCCTTTCTTGAGAATAAATTATTAGGATGCCCCCCCCCCCTCCCTTCCCCTGAGAAAATGCGCTGCGACTGCGCATATTAAAAGTTAATTTAATTTCACTCAACGAAAAAGTCAACCGTCGATACTTCAAAACAAACGGGAAATACAAAGCATGAATTTAAATGAACGCAAAGGACCAGGAACAATACATGTACATGTATACAAGTGTATGCACGGACGTATATATTCATCCAAAGAATACTTGGATTTTATAAGATCTTTGCTCCCTCATTTTAAATTACAGTCATCGGGATAAGAGCTGTTTTATTACCCTAATATTAATCTCCCGCTGATATTATACAGATCTTACATCAGAAGGGATGCATCTATATGTCCAATTAAATAGCCACCACGGTGACATATGTTGCATTATACAATGTGTCAGCCACGTAGTTGACCAATTACATAGCAGGGGGTCTTTTCCACTGATTACTAATTCAGATTATGGGTTTTATGACACTTAATTGGTTTTGATAATATGTTTTAATATCAATTATGGGTATTTATAGGGGTACTTTAAACGAATACCGGACTGTCAGTTAATTTTCTCTATATACATGAATTAGGCATTTGATATTTTCAGAACGCAAACACCAGTGCGTTCATTTTCGCTACAATTTTCCCTCATTATAGCCTTTTAATTAAAATACTTATTGTTTAAATGTAACATAATTAGTGTAATATTAATTTTTGTATTTAATACCACGTACACTATTGTGAATAAGCATGCCATGATATGTCTGCGTGGTGATGGATTTATTTAGCAATTATAAGTGCAAGTTTATGTCTACGTGTGTTATGGATGATTGTCAAAATAATTTATTTGGTGAGTATCTTTATAAAATATTGTAGATTAATTCGTATTTTATAATGTTACCGAAAATAATATTTGAACGAATATTTAATAATGTTGCTGTATAATCATAATTATTATTGAATAGTCTTCTCAACTTATAAATATTGAAAGCGCACGAGAATAAGTATTTTTACCTAGAAATATATTTAAATTTTAATGAAATTTCATTATCCCAATAAGAATTTTAGGTAATGTTCGCTACATGTTCGTTCAACTGACGACAAAAGAAAAGCAAAACCATCGTCAACAAAGTACTTTTATCTAAAGTATAACGGATCGCTAATGCTAGGAGTAAGTAAGTAAGTAAGTAAGTAACGACTTTATTTATAGTGGATAACATATTTGGCAGAGCCAATTTACAATATGGTCCACTTGATACATATGTACAATAAACAATAATAATGGCTGAATAACGATTAAATCGATAACGGACACCCCGGAAGTTGAGATATTAATCTGGCGCATGCGCATATGCGTCAAGGAAAGACAATTTCAAAGGGAGGTTACCTAGTTTCGGGAAGGGCCTATTGACCTGTACAAAAATATCAAGCTTAACATTAACAAAAGTCCTGAATTTTATAGGACATATATTTGAGCCTGATCCTGAAAACTAATCCTTTGTGAACACGGGGCCTGAGGATTCAGTTGCACACTCAACCTAGATTTTACAAAGACACCAATAGTGACCAGGGGTGGTATTCAATATTGATCTTACTTGACTTAAGGATAAGGACAATCAATCAGATTACACCATATCAAACTCTTGGTCAGTAACAGGCGATATATCCTTAGTCTCCAATTAAATAAGATCAATATTGAATACCACCCCAGGCCTCATCAAAACGTATTCAAAAGCATATTCTTGAATTGACCTAGTGACTCTTGTTTTTCAACCCAAATGACCAACTTTCTGTAAGCATATAACCCCACCTAATGTAAGTATATAACCCCATCCACTGTAAGAGTATAAGCCAGCCCACTGTAAGTATATAGCCCTACCTACTGTAAGCATATAACCTGGCCCACTGTAAGCATATAACCTAACCTACTGTAAGTATATAACCCGCCTACTGTAAGCATATAACCCCATCCACTGTAAGGGTATAAGCCAGCCCACTGTAAGCATATAACCCCACCTACTGTAAGTATATAACCCCACCTACTGTAAGCATATAACCCCACCTACTGTAAGTATATAACCCAACCTACTGTAAGTATATAACCCAACCTACTGTAAGTATATAACCCAACCTACTGTAAGCATATAACCCCATCCACTGTAAGCATATAACCCCACCTACTGTAAGCATATAACCCCACCTACTGTAAGTATATAACCCCATCCACTGTAAGCATATAACCCCACCTACTGTAAGTATATAACCCCACCTACTGTAAGCATATAACCCCACCTACTGTAAGCATATAACCCGGCCCACTGTAAGCATATAACCCCACCTACTGTAAGCATATAACCCAACCTACTGTAAGCATATAACCCCACCTACTGTAAGTATATAACCCCATCCACTGTAAGCATATAACCCCACCTACTGTAAGCATATAACCCCACCTACTGTAAGTATATAACCCCATCCACTGTAAAGGTATAAGCCAGCCCACTGTAAGCATATAACCCCACCTACTGTAAGCATATAACCCAACCTACTGTAAGCATATAACCCCACCTACTGTAAGTATATAACCCCACCTACTGTAAGCATATAACCCAACCTACTGTAAGCATATAACCCCACCTACTGTAAGCATATAACCCGGCCCACTGTAAGCATATAACCCCACCTACTGTAAGCATATAACCCAACCTACTGTAAGCATATAACCCCACCTACTGTAAGTATATAACCCAACCTACTGTAAGGGTATAACCCGCCTACTGTAAGCATATAACCCCACCTACTGTAAGCATATAACCCAACCTACTGTAAGCATATAACCCCACCTACTGTAAGCATATAACCCAACCTACTGTAAGCATATAACCCAACCTACTGTAAGCATATAACCCCACCTACTGTAAGCATATAACCCCACCTACTGTAAGTATATAAGCCCACCTACTGTAAGTATATAACCCAACCTACTGTAAGTATATAACCCAACCCACTGTAAGTATATAACCCAACCTACTGTAAGTATATAACCCCACCTACTGTAAGTATATAACCCCACCTACTGTAAGTATATAACCCCACCTACTGTAAGCATATAACCCCACCTACTGTAAGTATATAACCCCACCTACTGTAAGTATATAACCCCACCTACTGTAAGTATATAACCCAACCTACTGTAAGTATATAACCCCACCTACTGTAAGTATATAACCCCACCTACTGTAAGCATATAACCCCACCTACTGTAAGCATATAACCCCACCTACTGTAAGCATATAACCCAACCTACTGTAAGCATATAACCCCACCTACTGTAAGCATATAACCCAACCTACTGTAAGTATATAACCCAACCTACTGTAAGTATATAACCCAACCTACTGTAAGCATATAACCCAACCAACTGTAAGGGTATAACCCGCCTACTGTAAGCATATAACCCAACCTACTGTAAGTATATAACCCGGCCCACTGTAAGTATATAACCCGGCCCACTGTAAGGGTATAACCCGCCTACTATAAGCATATAACCCAACCTACTGTAAGTATATAACCCGGCCCACTGTAAGCATATAACCCCACCTACTGTAAGTATATAACCCCTACTACTGTAAGTATATAACCCAACCTACTGTAAGTATATAACCCCACCTACTGTAAGTATATAACCCCAACAACTGTAACTATATAACCCAACCTACTGTAAGTATATAACCCAAGCTACTGTAAGCATATAACCCAAGCTACTGTAAGTATATAACCCAACCTACTGTAAGTATATAATCCAAGCTACTGTAAGTATATAACCCAACCCACTGTAAGTATATAACCCCACCTACTGTAAGTATATAACCCAACCTACTGTAAGTATATAACCCAACCCACTGTAAGTATATAACCCAACCCACTGTAAGTATATAACCCAACCCACTGTAAGTATATAACCCAACCTACTGTAAGTATATAACCCAACCCACTGTAAGTATATAACCCAACCTACTGTAAGTATATAACCCGGCCCACTGTAAGCATATAACCCGGCCCACTGTAAGTATATAACCCGGCCCACTGTAAGCATATAACCCGGCCCACTGTAAGTATATAACCCGGCCCACTGTAAGCATATAACCCAACCTACTGTAAGTATATAACCCAACCCACTGTAAGTATATAACCCAACCTACTGTAAGTATATAACCCGGCCCACTGTAAGCATATAACCCGGCCCACTGTAAGTATATAACCCGGCCCACTGTAAGCATATAACCCGGCCCACTGTAAGTATATAACCCGGCCCACTGTAAGCATATAACCCAACCTACTATAAGTATATAACCCAACCTACTGTAAGTATATAACCCGGCCCACTGTAAGTATATAACCCTGCCCACTGTAAGTATATAACCCGGCCCACTGTAAGCATATAACCCCACCTACTGCAAGTATATAACCCCACCTACTGTAAGTATATAACCCCTACTAATGTAAGTATATAACCCAACCTACTGTAAGTATATAACCCCACCTACTGTAAGTATATAACCCAACCTACTGTAAGTATATAACCCGGCCCACTGTAAGCATATAACCCGGCCCACTGTAAGTATATAACCCGGCCCACTGTAAGTATATAACCCAGCCCACTGTAAGTATATAACCCAGCCCACTGTAAGTATATAACCCAACCTACTGTAAGTATATAACCCCACCTACTGTAAGTATATAACCCCACCTACTGTAAGCATATAACCCCACCTACTGTAAGTATATAACCCCACCTACTGTAAGTATATAACCCCACCTACTGTAAGTATATAACCCCACCTACTGTAAGTATATAACCCCACCTACTGTAAGTATATAACCCAACCTACTGTAAGTATATAACCCGGCCCACTGTAAGCATATAACCCTGCCCACTATAAGTATATAACCACGCCCACTGTAAGTATATAACTTCGCCCACTGTAAGCATATAACTCCGCCCACTGTAGGTATATAACCCCGCCCACTGTAAGCAAATAACCCCGCCCACTGTAAGTATATAACCCGGCCCACTGTAAGCATATAACCCCGCCACTGTAAGTATATAACCCGCCCACTGTAAGCAAATAACCCAACCTACTGTAAGTATATAACCCAACCTACTGTAAGTATATAACCCCACCTACTGTAAGTATATAACCCCTACTACTGTAAGTATATAACCCAACCTACTGTTAGTATATAACCCGCCCACTGTAAGCATATAACCCTGCCCACTGTAGGTATATAACCCCGCAACTGTAAGTATATAACCCTGCCCACTGTAAGCAAATAACCCCGCCCACTGTAAGTATATAACCCGGCCCAATGTAAGTATATAACCCTGCCCACTGTAAGCAAATAACCCCGCCCACTGTAAGTATATAACCCGGCCCACTGTAAGCATATAACCCCGCCACTGTAAGTATATAACCCGGCCCACTGTAAGCAAATAACCCCGCCCACTGTAAGCAAATAACCCCGCCCACTGTAAGCAAACAACCCAACCTACTGTAAGTATATAACCCCACCTACTGTAAGTATATAACCCAACCCACTGTAAGTATATAACCCAACCTACTGTAAGTATATAACCCCACCTACTGTAAGTATATAACCCAACCCACTGTAAGTATATAACCCAACCTACTGTAAGCATATAACCCCACCTACTGTAAGTATATAACCCAACCCACTGTAAGCATATAACCCCACCTACTGTAAGTATATAACCCAACCCACTGTAAGTATATAACCCCACCTACTGTAAGTATATAACCCCACCTACTGTAAGTATATAAGCCTGCCTTCTGAAGACAAGCAAGGGCCATACTTTTAAATATTTATAATAATTCTGCTGACTATTACAGTACAATAGTTAAACATTCACAATATACAAATAGTTATTGAGAACACAGACTAAACTTGATTTTTTTAATTGGTTTCATGCCAAAAACAGAAAGATGCTTTATAGTAAGTCTGTTATAGTTACAAACATAAGGAGAGATGTTTGTTAAACATGTATGCCCTCATAGCAACCTTGACCTGTAGAAATTGAAGATCATAGGCCAAACAGCTCTGGAGTTATTTATAGGCAACACTTAGTCTAGTCTCTCATGTTAAAGGTTTTGCGTCAAGATCTTTGACCACAAAATAAACAGGGGTCATCTTTTGATGATGACCGTCATGCCTATGAAGTCTGAAGATCCTAGACCCAACCGTTCCTGGGTTATAAATCCTTGACCATTTGGTAACTTGACCTACAGGCAGACCAACGTGTACAAAGCAGTATACCGCCTCATCTATAATCAGTGGAGGAAATTGCCTGATCAGGGATTCCCCTAACTACTTGTCCGTTCAGAAAATTTTGCTTCACTTTTGAAAAACTAAAACTAGTGCATAAAAGGATATCTGATATAGAGATGATCTAATTGCACATTTCGAATCACAAAATGTTTATCAAAAATCCTATTCAGAATTATTTTTAATTATCGAAGATCTGAGATATTTGGTGTTTTTTGTTCACTTGCCCTTTTTGGCAACTTAAATTTCAGATCAGGCAAGTTAATATATTTTGAATTAAAAAGTTGCCAAAACGGGCAAGTGAACACAATGGAATTAAGACTGGCTAAATTGGTACTTTTAAAGGCTAGATATCTCAGAATCTAGACAATTTAAAGAAAATTTGAACAATAGGATCTTAGATATACCCTTTGTGATATGAAACATGTGTTCAGATCCTCACTAGGTCAAATTTCTTCATGCAGAGGTCAGTTCTTTTAAGGTATGTATAAATTGACAATTTTATTGCCCGAATATTTGGAGCATAATTTCCGGATTGGGCAAGTACATGTAGTTGGGGGCATCCCCGGATCATGCAATTTCCTCCACTGATAATGGGGGCATAATTAGTTCTAATGAATACAAACTTCCTAAAATATGAATTTTATAACAATGAAAGTATTAATATGATACAGATGTATTTCTACTACTTAACATAAATGAGGTGCAAGTTAACTAAATCTACTGATTGAGGCATGATTGTAACAGAACTGCTAACAGTAACCATGATGATCTTGTTTCCATAGTAACCACACTGCTCGTAAATAAAAGCTTCATTGCATTGTACATATAGCAATGATTATTCTAGAACATAGGTTTTGCAGCTTGTGTATGCCTTGTATATAGCAGCAGGCAAGACAGACATATCTTCAGCAATCTTATGCAGACTAGCCAACAACGTGAGGTCACACAAATCATACCTTGGGTCCTTTGGGTCCATTTGCCACCATTTCTGTTGATGGAGGTTCTCTAGCAGTTGGGGTTTTATCTAAATCTGCTTCCTGCCCTTGACCTTGAACCACAATGTTCAGGTCACTCAAATTTGCATACACTGGTTGTTCCCCTAAAGATGTGAGAAAAAGGACTACGTTTCAAATTAGTGAAAGATGGTATGCTCTTCTTATATACTATATACAATATTTTATAATTTTACAACTTGGGCATTTTCAATGCTGTAAACTTAGTTGTCATGACATAAAATTCATTCTAAAACTGTCATTAAACAACTGGTATATCACGGTCGACTTTCGGCTGTTCAATTTACCTCCGGCGTATATTTAGCAATTTTTATCAATGAAATTTACTCCTTGTTTATTTCTTGGCGTCATAAATTGTGATGTTGTCGTAGAGCTCGAGAATTTGCGTACTTTTCTATTTATAGCGTTCCTGTTTATTTATTCTATTTAGTTTATATTCTAGCCACAGGGGATTGCATGTATCAATTCATATGCGTAAACGTGAAGTAGGTAATTGGAATTGGGCATTAAATAAGCATCAGTTTGACGACAAATAAACAAAATAGTAAAGCTAAGGGGTGGACGTTTGTATACTATGAACAGCGGAAGTTGTCTATTGCAACATGAACACGAAATATCACTGAATGTGATGAATACCCCCCGAAACTGCTTGACACAGTCAGATATGCACAACTAGACTTCGTACTGATCGGTCATGCAAAGTTTCATTGAAAGCCAACAATTGGTTGCTGAGAAATAGCACAGACATAATTTTTAGTGTAAAAAAACAAAGGGCCATAACTACCTTAAAATTGATCCGACTAACATGTGCCGACCATATGCACAACTAGATTTGTTACTAATCATTCAAACTTTCTTTGAAATCCGACCATTGGTTACAGAGAAATAACGCGGACAAAATTTATAAGAGCGCGGACAAAATTTATAAGTGTAAAACACAAAGGGCCATAACTACCTTAAAATTGATCCAACCAACATGTGCCGACAATTTGCACAACTAGACTTGTTACTGATCATTCATGCAAAGTTTCATTAAAATCCAACCAATGGTTACAGAGAAATAGCTTGGACAAAATGTATTAGTGTAAAAAAACAAAGGGCCATAACTACCTTGAAATTGATCCAACCAACGTGTGCTGACATATACGCAACTAGACTTGGTACTGATCATTCATGCAAAGTTTCGTTGAAATCTGACCATTGGTTACAGAGAAATAGCGCGGACAAAATTATACGGACCAACAGACCAACCTCAAGCATGACTCCAATATAGCCCCCATATACTATATATCTGGGGGTATAACAAGAGGGCCATAATGGCCCTAGATCGCTCACCTGAGTACCATGTCTACCGAGGAAAACATGAACAAGACCCGCATTATTTCATAACAAATCAACAAAGAAATGAGGAATTTGGTAGAGGGTCAGCCAAATAAAATAACTGGGGAATTATATTAAAATCAGGTCAGCTGTTTCTGAGAAGATTTTCAAAGCCATATTGTAGAAATTAGCCCAGCCCCTGACAACCATGTTTTTTAAGCAATCAACATTAAAACTAGGAATTTGATAGAATATATGCGAAAAAACATTCCTCAGGAATAATATTCAAATCGGGCAAGCAGCTTCTGAAAAATTTTGTTTTTGAAGATTTCTATATAGCTATATAGTGTGGAAACTAGCCCCACCCCTAGCGACCATGTTTTTTTAACAGTCAACATACAAGAGGGCCCAAAGGGCCCTAGGTCGCTCGCCTGTTATAGCAGTACATGCAAGACTTGTGATTTGACCTAGTGACCTAGTTCTTGGCCCCATATGACGCAATATCGCACTTGACCTAGATTTTGTTGAGATGATCACTCTGACCAAGTTTCATAAGGATTAGGCTAAAATTGTGACCTCTAGTGACTATACAAGGTTTTTCTATGATTTGACCTTGTGACCTAGTTTTTGACCCCGGATGACCCAATATCGAACTTGACCTAGATTTTGTTGTGATGATCGTTGTGACCAAGTTTCATAAAGATTAAGTCAAAATTGTGACCTCTAGTGACTACACAAGGTTTTTCTATGATTTGACCTTGTGACCTAGTTTTTGACCCCGGATGACCCAATATCGAACTTGATCTAGATTTTGTAGTGATGATCATTGTGACCAAGTTTCATAAAGAGTAAGTCAAAATTGTGACCTCTAGTTTCTACACAAGGTTTTTTTATGATTTGACCTTGTGACCTAGTTTTTGACCCCGGATGACCCAATATCGAACTTGACCTAGATTTTGTTGTTATGATCATTGTGACCAAGTTTCATAAAGATTAAGTCAAAATTGTGACCTCTAGTGTCTACACAAGGTTTTTCTATGATTTGACCTTGTGACCAAGTTTTTGACCCCGAATGACCCAATATCGAACTTGACCTAGATTTTGTTGAGATGATCATTGTGACCCAAGTTTCATAAAGATTGAGTCAAAATTGTGACCTCTAGTGTCTACACAAGCAAATTGTTGACAGACGGACGGACGGACTGACGAAGGACGACGGACGAAGAGTGATCACAAAAAACTAGGAATTTGTTAGAGGGTCAGCCAAGGAACATTTCTCAGGAATTATATTCAAGTCGGCAAGCAGTTTCTGAGAAGAAGATTTTTGAAGTTTTCTATATAGCCATATAATGGAAATTAGCCCTGCTTCTGGTGGCCATTTTTTTTTCCAAATCAACATTAAAATTGGGAATTTAGTACAGGGCACACAAGGAAGATTTCTGTCAAATTATATTGAAATCAAGCCATAAGTTACTAAGAGAAGAAGATTTTCAAAGTTTTTTATACAGTGGAAATTAGCCCCGCCCCTGGCAGCCATGTTTTTAAGGGAATCAATATGAAAATTAGGAATTTGGTAGAGGGTCACCCAATTAACATATCTGTGAAATCATTTTGAAATCAAGACAGTAATTTCTGAGAAGAAGATTTTCGAAGTTCTAATAGTAGAGAAAACAAGCCCGCCCCCTGGCGGCCATGTTTTTTTTACCAAATCATGATAAAAAGTAGAAATCTGAAAGAGGACCATCCTCGCATCATTCTAGTATAGTTTCATAAAAATTGGCCAAGTAGTTTATGAGGAGAAGATGTTTGAATGAATTGTTGACGACTGACGGACACAGATCACAATAGCTCACACGAGCATGTCGTACTCAGGTAAGTTAACAAGAGAGCCAAAAGGGCCCTAGGTCGCTCACCTGTCGTACTAGTGCATGCACACCCCTATGTTGACCCTACACATTTTCTGAATAGAATTTAAGGAAATTCAGCCTCTATTGCAAGTTTTTGTATGATTTGACCATATGACCTAGCTTTTGACCCCAGATGACTTAATTACTATCAAACTTAACCTAGATTGTGTTGAGATGATCATTAGGACCAAATTTCATTAAGATTAAGTGGAAATTGAGACCTCAGGTGACAACACAGGGTTTTTCTATGATCTGACCTATAATTTAAACAAAATGTATTGGACCAAAATATTTTCCTCCATATAACTGTACAAAGACATGCTATAAAGACAGAAGAAAACCTAAAAACTTAAACAAGAGGGCCCAAAGGGCCCTAGGTCGCTCACCTGTCGTACTAGTGCATGCACACCCCTATGGTGATCCTACACATTTTCTGAATAAAATTTAAGGAAATTCAGCCTCTATTGCAAGTTTGTGTATGATTTGACCATGTGACCTAGCGTTTGACCCCAGATGACTTAATTAATATCAAACTTAACCTAGATTGTGTTGAGATGATTATTAGGACCAAATTTTATAAAGATTAAGTCGAAATTGTAACCTCTGGTGACTACACAGGGTTTTTCTATGATCTGACCTATAATTTAAACAAAATATTTCCTCCATATAACTGTACAAATACATGCTATAAAGACAGAACAATACCTAAACACTTAAAAAAATAATTATGGTTCCAGTGGGGTTTAAACCCACGACCCTCAGGAAAATGTCAATTGACATTGTGACCTTGTTTTTGACACCAGATGACCCAAAATCGAACTTGGCCTAGATTTTGTTGACAGGATCATTGTGACAAAGTTTCATAAAGATTAAGTTGAAATTGTAACCTCTGGTGACTGACTACACAAGGTTTTTCTATGATTTGACCTTTATTTTAAACAAAATATTTTGGTATTTTTCCTCCATATAACTGTACAAATACATGCTATAAAGACAAAACAATACCTAAACACTTAAAAAAATAAAAAATAAAAATTATGGTTCCAGTGGGGGTTGAACCCACGACCCTCAGGAAAATGTCTACGCTCCCTACAGCGCTTTGATTTCCACTTAACCAGTACAATTCACACCCTGGTTAAAATATTAGAATATTTTGATATTTGACCTTTACAAAACTGCTGTGAACCCTGATACACATTTTCATTGGTTGATGAAAGTTTATTGTATGTATAGAGAGTAGAGAGTTACAGCAGAGAGTTTAGTGACCATGAAGACTACATGTTGAAAGGTTTAAAACAAGGTTTTTTCTATAATTTGACCTAGTGAGCTAGTTTTTGACCTCAGATGACCCAATATCGCACTTGGCCTAGATTTTGTTGAGATGATCATTGTGACCAAGTTTCATAAAGATTAGGCCAAAATTGTGACCTCTAGAGAGGACACAACCCAATTGTTGACTGACGGACGGACGGACGGACGACGGACGAAGTGTGATCACAAAAGCTCACTCTGTCACTTTGTGACAGGTGAGCTAAAAAAAAATTAAAAAAAAAAAAATTATGGTTCCAGTGGGGTTTGAACCCACGACCCTCAGGAAAATATCAATTGACAGTGTGACCTTGTTTTTTTACCCCAGATGACCCAAAATCGAACTTGGCCTAGATTTTGTTGACAGGATCATTGTGACAAAGTTTCATAAATATTCAGTTGAAATTGTAACCTCTGGTGACTACACAAGGTTTTCCTATGATTTGACCAATAATTTAAAGAACTTTTTTTTGAAATTTTTTTTCCTCCATATAACTGTACAAATACATGCTATAAAGACAAAACAGTACCTTAACACTTAAAAAAATTAAAATAAACAAGAGGGCCCAAAGGGCCATAGGTCGCTCACCTGTCCTAGTAGTTCATGCACCTCTAATGGTAGCCTCATAATTGCATGTACAAGGTTTTCATATTGTCTTATGCTTTATAATTCACATCACATTTAGACCCAATGACATATTGATGTGATTTGACCTTGTGACCTGGTTTTTGACCCCGGATGACCCAATATTGAACTTGAACTGGAATTTTTTGAGATGATCATTGTGACCAAGTTTCATAAATATTCGGCCAAATTTGTGACCTCTAGTGACTCCACAAGGTTTTTCTATGATTTCACCTTGTGACCTAGTTTTTGATCCCGGATGACCCAATATCAAACTTGATCTAGATTTTGTTAATATGATAATTGTGACCAAGTTTCATAAAGATTAAATTAAAATTGTGACCTCTAGTGACTACACAAGGTTTTTCTATGATTTGACCTTGTGACCAAGTTTTTGACCCCGGATGACCCAATATCGAACTTGACCTAGATTTTGTTAATATGATAATTGTGACCAAGTTTCATAAAGATTAAATTAAAATTGTAACCTCTAGTGACAACACAAGGTTTTTCTATGATTTGACCTTGTGACCAAGTTTTTGACCCCGGATGACCCAATATCGAACTTGACCTAGATTTTGTTAATATGATAATTGTGACCAAGTTTCATAAAGATTATACCAAAATTGTGACCTCTAGTGACTACACAAGGTTTTTCTATGATTTGACCTTGTGACCAAGATTTTGACCCAAGATGACCTAGATTTTGTTGAGATGATCATTGTGACCAAGTTTCATAAAGATTAGGCCAAAATTGTGACCTCTACTGACTACAAAAAGTTTTTCTATGATTTGACCTTGTGACCTAGTTTTTGACCCTGGATGACCCAATATCGTACTTGACGTAGATTTGGTTGAGATGATCATTGTGACCAAGTTTCATAAATATTAGGCCAAAATTGTGACCTCTAGCGACTACACAAGGTTTTTCTATTATCTGACCTTGTGACCTAGTTTTTGACCCCGGATGACCCAATATCGAACCTGACCTAGATTTTGTTGAGATGATCAATTTGACCAAGTTTCATAAAGATTAGGCCAAAATTGTGACCTCTAGCGACTACACAAGGTTTTTCTATTATCTGACCTTGTGACCTAGTTTTTGACCCCGGATGACCCAATAACGAACTTGACCTAGATTTTGTTGATATGATCATTGTGACCAAGTTTCATAAAGATTAAGTTAAAATTGTGACCTCCAGTGACTACACAAGTTTTTCTATGATTTGACCTTGTGAACTATTTTTTGACCCCGGATGACTCAATATATAACTTGACCTAGATTTTGTTATGATGATCATTGTGACCAAGTTTGATAAGATTAGGTCAAAATTGTGACCTCTAATGACTACACAAGGTGTTTCTATGATTTGACCTTGTCACCTAGTTTTTTACCCCTGGTGATCCAATATTAAACTTGATCTAGATTTTGATGAGATGATCATTTTGGCCTAGTTTCATAAAGATTAGGCCAACATTGTGACCTCTAGTGACTACACAAGATTTTCTATGATTTGACCTTGTGACCTAGGTTTTGACCCCGGATGACCCAAAATCGAACTTGACCTAGATTTTGTTGGGATGATCATTTTAACCAATTTTCATGAAGATTATACCAAAATTGTGACCTCTAGTGGCTACACAAACTGTGGACGGACGACGGACGAAGAGTGATCACAAAAGCTAACAAGAGGGCCCAAAGGGCCCTAGGTCGCTCACCTGTTATAGCAGTACATGCAAGACCTGTGATTTGTGACCCTGATGCAATATCGCACTTGACCTAGATTTTGTTGAGATGATCACTCTGACCACGTTTCATAAGGATTAGGCCAAAATTGTGACCTCTAGTGACTATACAAGGTTTTTCTATGATTTGACCTTGTGACCTAGTTTTTGACCCCGGATGACCCAATATCGAACTTGACCTAGATTTTGTTGAGATGATCATTGTGACCAAGTTTCATAAAGATTAGGTCAAAATTGTGACCTCTAGTGACTACACAAGGTTTTTCTATGATTTGACCTTGTGACCTAGTTTTTGACCCCGGATGACCCAATATCGAACTTGACCTAGATTTTGTTGAGATGATCATTGTGACCAAGTTTCATAAAGATTAAGTCAAAATTGTGACCTCTAGTGACTACACAAGGTTTTTCTATAATTTGACCTTGTGACCTAGTTTTTGACCCAGGATGACCCAATATCGAACTTGACCTAGATTTTGTTGAGATGATCATTGTGACCAAGTTTCATAAAGATTAAGTCAAAATTGTGACCTCTAGTGACTACACAAGGTTTTTCTATAATTTGACCTTGTGACCTAGTTTTTGACCCCGGATGACCCAATATCGAACTTGACCTAGATTTTGTTGAGATGATCATTGTGACCAAGTTTCATAAAGATTAAGTCAAAATTGTGACCTCTAGTGTCTACACAAGCAAATTGTTGACGGACGGACGGACGACGGACGGACGACGGACGGACGACGGACGGACGACGGACGAAGAGTGATCACAAAAGCTCACTCTGTCACTTTGTGACAGGTGAGCTAAAAATGAGGTAAAAATGTGACCTCTAGAGTATAAACAAGGTTTTCTTTGATGTGATATAGTGACCTAGTTTTTGAACCCAGATGACCCAGTTACGAATATGCCTAGATTTTATAGAGACAAACATTGTGACCAAGTTTCATAAAGGTTCGGTAAAGCATGTAACCTCGAGAGTGTTAACAAGGTATTTTATCAATGTGACCTGGTGACCTAGTTTTTAACCCAATGAGACCCAGATGGAAACATGACCTACATTATATAGAAAAACACATTGTGGCCAAGTTTCATAAAGATTAGGCAGAAAGCGTGACCATTGGAGTGTTAACAATAATTTTCTTTGATATGACCTTGTGACCTAGTTTTTGACCCCAGATGACCCAGTTACGACCTTAACATATATTTCATAGAGACAAACATTGTGACCAAGTTTTATAAAGATTAGGTAAAAAATGTGACCTCTTGAGTGTTTACATGGGTTTTCTTCAATGTGACCTGGTGACCTAGTTTTTGACCACAGATGACCCAGTTGCGAACTTGACCTATAGTTCATAGAGATACACATTGTGCTCAAGTTTCATTAAGATTATATCAACAATGTGACCTCAGAGTGTTAACAAGGTTTTTCTTTGATTTTACCTAGTGACCTAGTTTTTGACCCCAGATGACCCAATTACAAACTTGACCTAGATTTCATAGAGACAAACATTGTGACCAAGTTTCATAAAGATTAAGTGAAAACTGTGACCTCTAGAGTGTTAACAGTCCAATTGTTGACGACGGACGGTGGACAACGGACGACAAACAACGG
This sequence comes from Spisula solida, assembly GCA_947247005.1. Lineage (NCBI taxonomy): Eukaryota > Metazoa > Mollusca > Bivalvia > Venerida > Mactridae > Spisula > Spisula solida. Next base: position 32,025,207 of record OX365949.1, read on the forward strand.
ACATAGGGTGGTCACAAAAGCTCACCTTGAGCACTTCGTGCTAAAAATTATTACCCCAAACCATGGATTGTTGACCAATCAACATGTACAAAGGTCACTTATCTAATTGATAAATTAAAGTTTGTAATCAATCAATATGAAACATAAAAGTCCAGAAAGCTGAAATCAGCTTAAAGGTTGAAAAGCACATACATGTCTGCATAAAAATATCATGTGTTTAACATTTAGTATATTTGTCAGCACTAACCTATTGAAGGAGGAACCTTTGGTGGGGCAACAGCCCTAGATTTTGGCTTTGGACCCAATGGTGGAAGAACAGGTTGCATCTTGTTGATACTGGCTGACTGTCGGGAATATGGCACGGACATTGAACTGTGCGGACGCTCTCGTTTAATCACAGTCGCATCGTGTTTACCATCATCAGATCTTGAGTCATCAGCAACAAATTTTCCTGGTGGCTCAAACAGCTGTGAGGAAAGTGCAGGTCTTGAATGATGGGATTTCTCATAAGCAGAAGATATCGTATGAGGTCGTCCTTGTTCAGACTTGACACCCTGGGTATTCGGTGAGTTGGGCCAGTTAGTCCAAGTGGATGTGGCTGATGGGGTGTTAGGATAACTTTCAGACGGCGTAGAAGGGGTTGAGTCAACCTCTGGCGTATCTGTATCTTGACTATTGTAGTCAGTAGTCTAAAAATAGACATGAAATCTTTTTAAAGTGAAAAAATCAAATTATAGTTTAAACGGACATCTTACTCTATTTATAGAACATCATTTACTTTCCATAGAAATTAGGTTTAGCGCTAAACTATTGAAAGGTTACTTTAGGCTAAACACTGTGGATAAAAGGTTATAATTCAAGCATATTGTGTATCTAGATTACATAAGAGATGTAGTAGCAGCCATGCAATTATATGTATGAATGAAACCCCACATTCCAGCATTAAATCCATCAATATTTCAACAATTAATTAACAAAATAAATTCACATTTAAATCATGCTTATATTATAATGCAATACAAATCAACATTCAAAAGAACAACAAGAGGGCCCAAAGGGCACAAGGTTGCTCACCTGTCGTAGTAGTTTATGCAGGCCCCTTCATGGTGACCTCATTTAAAACCATTTACAACTTCTAAGACTTAAATAAATGCAGCCTCTATAGCATGTTCAAGGTTGTCATATTGTCTTAACCAACAACTTTGTAATTTTCACCAGATATCGATAATAAAGTTTAAGCCAAATGTTGTCTATGATTTGACCTAATGACATACAGTAAAACCTCGTTATCTCGAGGAACCATCAGGACAAGCCAAATGCTTGAGTTAAGCCAGGTGCTTGAAATATCCAAAGTCTATGATGAATTGTTGTTATGACTAAGTGTAACTGTGTTTATAATGAAAACACTTTGATACATGTATTTGGTTGTAACTACAAATATTGTCATTGTTTATCAAGTCTATACGCAATTTGAATCGTGTGGGCACTTGCCAAATTCAACAAATTGCATGTGAATCAAACTCCATTGAACGGTTGTAATAAAAGTTTGCATCGGCAAAAATATAAAATTAGCCAAGCGCACGTGTGTGAACAAACACCTACGCACAAAAACGCACATGATAAAATAAAACCGGGATGCCAATTCGATCCAGTTTCCAGCACAGGGATACGGCTCATTAAGTTAAGATACATGGACTATATTATCTATGATAATTAATTAGGGCATGTTGTTTAGCTGAATGAGTTATTTTCCTGTGGTTTCCAGTTGAAACACGTGTGAGAAATTGGCGGCATCAAACGCGGTGCACATCAAAGAAATTGCCAGTACAGTTGGGAGTAGTGTTACGTCAGATTTCCATACCGCGGTATGAATTCGCAAATCAGCGCATATTGTTGATTTAATTGATATTTAATTTTCTACTTTATAAAGTCGACGAATTATTCTTCAGGGTTGTTTGATAAGACTTGGATTTAATCGCGGACTTGATTTACTTCGCTTATTCAGTATTGGCATGTGAAATTGTACTGTACGTAAGCCTACATACAATACGGAATAGGAAATGCTTTTGAAATGATTTTTACTTGCAGTTTTATAACAAACGGCGCCTAAATATTTAAGATTCTACATGTACGTCGGTTTATCTTAGTGTCTTTACAAGTCAGTATGTTCGAAGCAACGATGGTGCATTTAATAATTCTAGTAGTATGTGATACAGTTCCCAATTGTTGACTATTGAACTTGTTCTGAAACGTATGTGTTGTTTTAATCAGGCTCATTAATTAAATATCTTCTACTTGGTGTTTAATGTCTCGAATCGAAAATACGGAAATCAGTTTAAGTGTTAGGGATTACGCTATTGTCATAAAATGTGATTATCACTATGTGTGAAAAATACGGACCATAACAAAATTAAGTATGACATTTTTGGGAGGTGTGAAATTAGCACGGATGATTGCCTCGAGATAAAGTAACTAATTATCGTTGAAAATTGTTGAAAGGACCAACACCTGTGCTCGAATTAGACAGGATGCTTGTAATAACTTTACTCTAATAAGAGGGATAAATTAATGTACAATATAGAGCAAATTCACCAGGACTTAGCTGAAATTTGCTCAATTAGGCTGGTTGCTTGAATAATCACTGCACGTATTACCAAGGTTTTACTGTAGTTTTGACCCCGGATGACCCAATATCAAACTTAACCTAGATTTTGTTGAGATGATCATTGTGACCAAGTTTCATGATGATTAGGTCAAAAGTATGACCTCTAGTGACTACACAAGGTTTTACTATAATTTAACCTTGTGACCTAGTTTTGACCCCGGATGACCCAATATCGAACTTGACCTAGATTTTGTTTAGATGATCATTGTGACCAAGTTTCATAAAGATTAGGAAAAAATTGTGACCTCTAGTGACTACACAAGGTTTTCCTATGATTTGACCTTGTGACCTAGTTTGGACCCCGGATGACTCAATATCGAACTTGATCTAGATTTTGTTCAGATGATCATTGTGACCAAGTTTCATAAAGATCAGGTAAAAATTGGGACATCTAGTGACTACACAAGGGTTTTCTATGATTTGACCTTGTGACCTTTTGACCCTAAATCGAACTTGACCTAGATTTTGTTGAGACGATCATTGTGACCAAGTTTCATAATGATTAGGCTAAAACTGTGACCTCAGCAAACTGAGGACGGACGGATGGAAGACGGACAAAGTGTGATCACAAATTCTGTCACTTTTGACAGGTGAGCTAAAAACAGATTTACCATAATTACAGACTCCCAATTTCAATAAAAATTTGATATCATTATAATAAATTATCGAGGGCTCGGTGCAAAACTATGGAAACTACATCAATTTATAGAGGCATGTACAATAGTTTTGCACCGAGCCATCGTATTGCATTATTTCACTATTGCACATACACTTTGTGATGATATCATGCTTATGAGGGTGATCAATATATTTGGAAACTTTCCTTCTAACATTTGAAATATTGGTTCTAGAACAATAAAACTAATGTAGAACAATCACTCATCATGTGTTTTAATTAACAAGAGGGCAATGATCGAGAGCCCTTCGAAGATCGCTCACCTGAGTACCACGTCTACCTATGTAAACATGTACAAGCCCCGCCCCTGGCAACCATATTTTCCACGGATAAAGAGAGACAGGAACCGTAGAAAATTACAAGAAGATCAGTAGTAACCATTAGTACGGATGGAGGGAATACAGGAAGACTGAAGAAAGAAAATGGTGGAGAAAATCAAGGGTGTCATTGTTGAAGACTTTGAACTGTTTGTGAATTGGTGGAAAATGTTGCAACAAGCCAGTAACAGCTTCAGAAAATGATGCTACAATTTCATTGTGTCATTAGATAAATACTGATTTATAGGTGCTAGTTTTTTTACAAGAGGGCCATTGGCCCTAAAGCACTCACCTAATGACTAGCAATTTAGGCAGAATCAGTATTTGTTATAATATGACCTTAATATTTAATGTAGATTTTACAAATAAACACTTTGTGGCCAGGTTTTATAAAGATGAGGTAAAAAATGTGACCTCTATGTCTTAACAAGGTTTTTCTTCAATATGACCTGGTGACCTAGCTTTTAATCCCAGGTGACCCAGTAGCGAACATGACCTAAATTTTATAGATACAAACATTGTGACCAAGTTTCATAAAGATCATATCAAAGTGTGACCTCTAAAGTGTTAACAAGCTTTTTCTTTGATTTGACCTAGTGACCCAGTTTTTGATTCCAGATGACCCAGTTACAAACTTGACCTATATATCATAAGAGATACACACTGTGGCCAAGTAAGATCATATCAAAAATGTTAACAATGTTTTTCTTCTTTTTATTTCCATTTAAACCCTCATAAAATGTAGGCAGGATGTGGTAGATTCTTGCTGGGACAACTCTCATAACATGTAGAGCAGGAGGTGGTAGATTCTTCTAGAGACAACCCTCATAACTATAGAGCAGGAGGTGGTAGATTCTTCCTGGGACAACCTTCATAACATGTAGAGCAGGAGGTGGTAGATTCTTCCAACCAAAGAGTATGATATCCAGAGTTATGACTGCTGTCTCTCACCCTTAATGTAGACCATGCTTCGATGACAACATATAACCCAGTCTTACTGAAAGTTGCAGGTACATGAAAATGCACATGTTCGTGTTCTCAACTCAAACTACACTCATTTGAATGATTTACCCTACTGAAGTAACTGATTTATTGCGAAACGCACTGATACAAATGTACCTTGAAGAATAACAAACAAATTAATAAATAACTGATGTATGTTGCAGCAGAGAAGTGAAGCTGCAGACAGTATGAGACAGCCAGTCCGATCACAACCTACAGCTATATCAGACAGTATGAGACAGCCAGTCCGATCACAACCTACAGCTATATCAGACAGTATGAGACAGCCAGTCCGATCACAACCTACAGCTATATCAGACAGTATGAGACAGCCAGTCCGATCACAACCTACAGCTATATCAGACAGTATGAGACTGCCAGTCCGATCACAACCTACAGCTATATCAGACAGTATGAGACGGCCAGTCCGATCACAACCTACAGCTATATCAGACAGTATGAGACAGCCAGTCCAATCACAACCTACAGCTATATCAGACAGTATGAGACAGCCAGTCCGATCACAACCTACAGCTATATCAGACAGTATGAGACAGCCAGTCCGATCACAACCTACAGCTATATCAGACAGTATGAGACAGCCAGTCCGATCACAACCTACAGCTATATCAGACAGTATGAGACAGCCATTCCGATCACAACCTACAGCTATATCAGACAGTATGAGACAGCCAGTCCGATCACAACCTACAGCTATATCAGACAGTATGAGACAGCCAGTCCGATCACAACCTACAGCTATATCAGACAGTATGAGACAGCCAGTCCGATCACAACCTACAGCTATATCAGACAGTATGAGACAGCCAGTCCAATCACAACCTACAGCTATATCAGACAGTACGAGACAGCCAGTCCGATCACAACCTACAGCTATATCAGACAGTATGAGACAGCCAGTCCGATCACAACCTACAGCTATATCAGACAGTACGAGACAGCAAGTCCGATCACAACCTACAGCTATATCAGATGGTATGAGACAGCCAGTCCGATCACAACCTACAGCTATATCAGACAGTATGAGACAGCCAGTCCAATCACAACCTACAGCCATATCAGATGGTAGGAGACAGCCAGTCCGATCACAACCTACAGCTATATCAGACAGAATGAGACAGCCAGTCCGATCACAACCTACAGCTATATCAGATGGTATAAGACAGCCAGTCCGATCACAACCTACAGCTATATCAGATGGTAGGAGACAGCCAGTCCGATCACAACCTACAGCTATATCAGACAAAATGAGACAGCCAGTCCGATCACAACCTACAGCTATATAGACAGTATGAGCAGGCTTATAGAATTTGCTTGTAGAAGTAGAAAAATTAACCAGTCTGAAGACATAAACCAACAAGAGCACCACCATGCAGGTGTAGACGCTCATCTGATCATTGTCACTGTAAAAAAGGTCCATTACTCTTGTATAAAGTAGGGCATTTATGAGCCTTGCTTAAACAAGAGGGCCATCATGGCCCTGAATCGCTCACACGAATCACCTTGCTCATGATATTTTTATATATGAAACTGTAGCCTCTTAAAGAAGACAAGTGCCCTAAATTTTAAAAAGGACCTTATTAGGATACTACAGACCAAATTTTATGAAGATCCATCAAGCGGTTCAAGAGAAGTCTTTTAAAAAAATTCTATATACATCTCTACTGTTAAATTAAGGGAGGCACGGGGTGGCGCCAGTATTGACCCAGGGGTCATAATTTGAGAAATCTCGGTAAAGGTCCACCAGACAATGCTACTAGCAAAATATCTAAGCTCTATGCCTTGTGGTTCCAAAGAAGATTTTTTAAAGTTTTTCTTTATATTTCTTATATAAAATTATGAGATGTCTGGGTTGGGGCCAATATTGACCCGGGGGTTACAATTTGAGCAATCATGGTAAAGGTCCACTAAGCAATGCTTCATGCTAAATATCTAAGCTCTATGCCTTGTGGTATCTTAGAAGAAGATTTTTAAAGGTTTGTCAACCAGAGTTCTAGATGGATCACCTTTATTTGAGCAATTTTTAAATCCCCCTATGTCAGGAACATCCAGACAAAATTTCATCAATATTGGTCAAACGGTTTCATAGGAAATGTCATTTGAAAGTGTGGATGGACGGAAGGACGTTCTCACTGACTTGGCGTTTTGGGGTTTTCTTTTGTTCATCCTTTTGTTTGTAAAACCCCACAAGCAACATTTTGCACCCTGTAAGCAACGGCATGAATAGAATCCGAATATAGCCTATTGTTCCACACCCCACAACGCAAGTGGGTGCATACGGACAGACGGACGACAGACGGTGAGTGATCACAATAGCTCACCTTAAGCACTTCGTGCTCAGGAGAGCTAAAAAGTGAGGTAATGATGTTGAAAATGTGTAGCAAGTTTTGACAAATATAGGATCCGTCATGAGTTTTCTTTGGAGATCAACATTTCTTAAATGAGTCTAGAAAAAGGTTATTAAGCAAGCCTTTGGCGAGCTAAATAATTTGTTTTCGTGACGAGTTTAAGAAATTTTGATCCCAAAGACAACGAGTGGTGGATTCTTTTTATCACATCACCATCGTTAAGACATGAAAACAACGTCAAAAATAACAAATTTAAGCCAACGACATTACTTTTCGCGCCAAAAACCCAGTGATATCATGCATTTGTTATCACACGTGTTGGAGAACATTGTTCTGTCATTCTATTCTCAAATGGAAAATCACGGTACTGATGTGATAAAGCAATAGCTCAATATTTTATAGGAAAGTTCACCTAAACATAAAACTTCACAAAGGAATTTACTAATTTAAAAAGGGGCAATAGTTATTGCAAAATACAGATCAGAGTAATGGGTCTTGCTTGACATGGTCGGGTGTTGATGGCAAACAAGTGTTGAAAGTTTCAAAGCAATAGCCCACATTGTGTATGAGACAAGTGGACCTAAACACAAAACTTAACCAAGGAATTTACTAAGTTCAAAAAGGGGCAATAACTCTTGCAACATGCAGATCAGAGTTACGTGTTTTGCTTGACATGGTTCAGGTATGGATGGTAAACAAGTTTTGCAAGTTTTAAAGCATTATTGGTGAATAATAATTGTTGAGTTTCAAAGCAATACCCATCATAGTGTATGAAAAAGTTGACCTAAACATAAAACTTAACCAAGGAATTTCAAATTCAACAAGAGGGCCCAAAGGGCCCTAGGTCGCTCACCTGTCGTACTAGTGCATGCACACTCCTATGGTGATCCTACACATTTTCTGAATAAAATTTAAGGAAATTCAGCCTCTATTGCAAGTTTTTGTATGATTTGACCATGTGACCTAGCGTTTGACCCCAGATGACTTTACTAATATCAAACTTAACCTAGATTGTGTTGAGATGATTATTAGGACCAAATTTCATAAAGATTAAGTCGAAATTGTAACCTCTGGTGACTACACAGGGTTTTTCTATGATCTGACCTATAATTTAAACAAAATATTTCCTCCATATAACTGTACAAATACATGCTATAAAGACAGAACAATACCTAAACACTTAAAAAAATAATTATGGTTCCAGTGGGGTTTGAACCCACGACCCTCAGGAAAATGTCAATTGACATTGTGACCTTGTTTTTGACGCCAGATGTCCCAAAATCGAACTTGGCCTAGATTTTGTTGACAGGATCATTGTGACATAAGTTTCATAAAGATTAAGTTGAAATTGTAACCTCTGGTGACTGACTACACAAGGTTTTTCTATGATTTGACCTATATTTTAAACAAAATATTTTGGAATATTTTTCCTCCATATAACTGTACAAATACATGCTATAAAGACAAAACAATACCTAAACATTTAAAAAAAAAACAAAAACAAAAAACACACTAACCTAACCTTAGTGACAGGTGAGCTAAAAATGTGACCTCTAGAGTGAATAACAAGGTTTTTCTTTGACTTTACCTAGTGACCTAGTTTTTTTAACCCCAGATGACCCAGTTACGAACTTGACCTAGATTTCATAGAGACAAACATTGTGACCAAGTCTAAAAAAGATTAAGTGAAAATTATAACCTCTAAAGTGTTAACAGTTCAATTATTGATGGTGCACGGTGGACTACAGACAAAAGGGTGATCACAATAGCTCACCTTGAGCACTTAAAAACATGAACAAGAGGGCCCATAGGGCCCTAGGTCGCTCACCTGTGCACATTGATCCAAAAGAACCATATTGTTTTTTTTTAAGTTTTTCTTATCGGTTCCCATGGCAACCAGAGATCTGCATGGATTATAATTCTTTTAGCTATTTTTATAAAGGATAACCCAAGGAATATTGTTACACATTTAACATGAAATCCAACCAGTACTTTAAGAGAAGAAGATTTTAACAATTTTATAGGATATATAGATATATAGGGAAAACAAGGCCCGACCCACTGGCGGCCTGCTTTTTGACTAATCAAGATTAAAATGTCAATTCAGTAAGGGTCACTCAACAACTATTTTTGTAAAATCGTTTTGAAATCTGGCCAGCAGTCAGAACTTGACCTAGATTTTTTTAGATGATCATTGTGACCAAGTGTCATAAAGATTAGGCCGAAATTGTTACCTCTAGTGAATATGCAATGTTTTTCTATGATTACACCTGGTGACCGGAGTATCAAACTTGACCTAGATTTTGTTGAGATGATCATTGTGACCAAGCTTCATAATGATTAAGCCTAAACTGTGACCTCTAGGATGACGATGACGGATGAAGAGTGACCACAAAAGCTCACTTGGTCATAAAAGTGACAGGTGAGCTAAAAAGGGGTGGAAACTAAAAACTAAGGGGTGCCTGGCTTAGTAACCCACTCTGACAGAAACTGTGATTTAGATTACTATACTTTGAATAGGGTATATGTACGAGCCGTACATACCAGTATGAGGCCCTAATAACAACATATGATCAAGATTTTTTGTGACTTTTTGTTTGAAACTTAAGTTTTCCCTGTATCACAAATTAATGTCCAGGATATAATTTACAGAAATATCTAGCATTAAGTTTCAAATATCAGTTTCATATTATATAATATATAATAATTATGGACAGGAGTTTTATTCTCAGAAAGAATGTCAGCAGAGTATTGTATAGGAAGTAGAGTTTTACCTGTGACTTTAAGTTGAGAGACGAGGGTGTGGTTGGTCGCAAGAAGAGAGTATCTTGTGATGTAAATCCTGAATCCTGTGAGGAGACGCTAGTTAAGCGTACACCTGAACCCAATAATTGTGCTTGTTGCTGTGGAAATAGGATCATGAAGATTAGGATATAACCAAACAATTGAGTTACACAGGCAGAGCTAACACCAACAACGTCCATAGGTAGAAAATATACTGAGGGTTCTGCTGCAGCTAGTACATGTATGTGGCACAGAGAACCATGATGACCATCATCAGGCTCAACTCAACATTTTCGTAGTTGTACACATTTTATGTAAAACAACAAAATGTCAACTGTGGTTGCTTAAAGAAGGTGGCTTTATAGTAAGTGTAGATAATATAAAATGTACAGGAAGGATTGGTTGTTCTAGCCAAGTGACAGTTTCATTTGAAAAATACTGTAGCTTTCATTTACTGTATAGGAAAAACATTCATGGAACTTGCATGATAGTAACTGTTATCAGTAGAAAAATCAGGAAAAATACAGCAATTTTATTTAATCAATTAAATCAAAGTAAAATTGAAAATCAGTCAATTGAAAACCAGAATATAGCAGGAAGCATTATGTCTGGAAATGAAATGACTTGCCGAATGATATGAGTTCAGTGAGACAATGATTCTATTCAAGTTGCTGTACATCATGTACCTATTCTTATAACATATGTATTCCTCCATACTGCTGGGAACATTACAGATAGCTCTAACCTCTACCTCTGACCTGTTAACCTTCAAAGAAACACGTTGCATTTAAAAGTCATGACCTTAACCCTAAATCCTTCTAGGTTTGAGCATTGTAATTTCAAGTGTTCTTTATATATCAATTAGACACTAGACATTAGACAAGAAAGGAATGATGTCCGTCCCCAGAACGTATATATCAAAAACAAGAGGGCCCAAAGGGCCCTAGGTCGCTCACCTGTCGAACTTAACCTAGATTTTGTTAAGATGATCATTGTGACCAAGTTTTATACAGATTAGGCAAATATTGTGACCTCTAGTGACTACAAAAGGTTTTTATATGATTTGACCTAATGACCTAGTTTTTGACCCCAGATAAACCAATATCGGACTTGACCTAGATTTTGTTGAGATGATCATTGTGACCAAGTTTCGTAAAGATCAGGCCAAAACTGTGACCTCTAGTGACTACACAAGGTTTTTCTATTATTTGACCTTGTGACCTAGTTTTTGATCCCAGATGACCCAATATCGAACTTGATCTAGATTTTTTTGAGATGATCATTGTGACCGAGTTTCATAAAGATTAGACCAAAATTGTGACCTCTAGTGACTACGCAAGGTATTTCTATGATTTGACCTTGTGACCTAGTTTTTGACCCCAGATGACCCATTATCGAACTCGACCTAGATTTTGTTGTTATGATCATTGTGACTAAGTTTCGTAAAGATCAGGCCAAAACTGGGACCTCTGGTGACTACACAAGGTTTTTCTATGATTTGATCTTGTGACCTAGTTTTGACCCCGGATGACCCAACATCAAACTTGACCTAGATTTGGTTGTGTAGATCATTGTGACCAAGTTTCGTAAAGATTATGCTAAAACTGTGACCTCTAGTGACTACACAAGGTTTTTCTATGATTTGACCTTGTGACCTAGTTTTTGACCCCAGATGACCCAATATCGAACTTGACCTAGATTTTGTTGAGATAATCATTGTAACCAAGTTTCATAAAGACTAGGTCAAAATTGTGACCTCTAGTGACTACACAAGGTTTTTCTATGATTTGACCTTGTGACCTAGTTTTTGACCCCTGATGACCCAATATCGAACTTGACCTAGATTCTGTTGAGATGATCATTGTGACTAAGTTTCATAAATATTAGACCAAAATTGTGACCTCTAGTGACTACACAAGGTTTATCTATGATTTGACCTTGTGACCTAGTTTTTTACCCCGGGTGACCCAATATCGAACTTGACCTAGATTTTGTTAGGATGATCATTGTGATAAAGTTTCATAAAGATTAAGTCAAAATTGTGACCTCTAGTGACTACACAAGGTTTTTCTATGATTTGACCTAGTGACCTAGTTTTTGATCCCAGATGACCCAATATCGAACTTGGCCTAGATTTTGTTGAGATAATCATTGAGACCAAGTTTCATAAAGATTAGGCTAAAATTGTGACCTCTAGTGTCTACACAAGCCAATTGTTGACGGACGGACGACGGACGGACGGACGGACGGACAGACGGACGGACGACGGACGAAGAGTGATCACAAAAGCTCACTCTGTCACTTTGTGACAGGTGAGCTACTAAAAAGTGACGAAATGAGTAATTAAAACTCCATAAGTTTTTAATTAAATTATGGAGTTTTAATTACTCATTTCGTCACTTTTTATTTTTGATATATATATATATATTATATATACTATATATATAAGGGAAGTATCATGTAGCGAAACAACATGCAAACATGAGAAACATGAGCAAAGCTAGGAAAATGATAATCAATGATAACGATATTATAATACTCATTCAACAAACCTGTCAGCTCTATACGCGAAATTCATTGTGTGACTTTCACCTTTAATTGTAAAGGATTCTTATAACTATGATTTAGAGGTAGAGATTATTTTCAGAAAGTTCAAGCTGTATACGCGTGTGGATATAATAATGTAAAGTTCAGCAAAATTTCATCCAAACAAATGAAACAAGAGGACCCAAAGAACCCTAGGTGGTTCACCTGTTGTAGTAGTTCATGCAAGCCCCTTAATGGTCATCAAGTAAATGCCGCCTCTATTGCATGTACCAGCTTTTCATAATGTCTTATCAAGCCAAATTGTAGTTTACATCGCATAAACCTATATTGAAGTTTAAGCCAATCTTTTTCTATGATTGGAACTTATGACCTAGTTTTTAACCCCGGATGACCCAATATCAAACTTGGTCTAGATCTTGTTTAGATGATCATTGTGACCAAGTTTCATAAAGATTAGGTCAAAATGTGACCTCAAGTGACTACACAAGATTTTTCGATGATTTGATTTGACCTTGTAACCTAGTTTTTGACTGAGGAAAACCCAATATCAAACTTGACCTAGATCTTGTTTAGATGATCATTATGACCGAGTTTCATAACAATAAGGTCTTCACAAGCTACTGAAACATCAAGTTTCATCATGATATCTCAAAGCTAGTGAAAACTAATTTTCTTTTTAGTAACAGTGACATTGACCCTATAGCTAGACCCTATCTTCAATCCAAGCTTTCACTTGAACAGATGTCAACATCGGGGATAGTACAAATAGAGCCTTTATTATTTTTCAAATGGTTGAGCTAAATATAATCTATTTATCCTATTTGCAAACAAGAGGGCCATTGGCCCTAAAGCGCTCACCTGATGCAGTTTATGCAGGATCAGTATTTGTTATGATATGACCTTAATAATTTATTTAGATTTTACAGTGACAAATATTGTGACCAAGTTTCATAAAGAGTAGGTAAAAATTGTGACCTCTAGAGTGTAAACATGGTTTTTCTTCAATTTGACCCGGTGACCTCGTTTTTAACCCCAGATGACCCAGTTACGAACTTGACCTAGATTTCATAGATAAGAACATTGTGATCAAGTTATAAAGATTAGGTAAAAATTGTTACCTCTAGAGTGTGAACAAGGTTTTTCTTCAATGTGACCTGGTGACCTAGTTTGTGACCCCAGATGACCCAGATGCCTTTACCTAGATTTTATATAGGCATACATTGTGACCAAGTTTCATTAAGATTATGCCAAAAATCTGATCTCTAGAGTGTTAACAAGGTTTTCCTTTGATGTGACATGGTGACCTTGTTTTTGACCCAAGATTTCAAACATAGTGACCAAGTTTCATAAAGATTAAGTAAGAATTATGACATCTAGAGTGTTAACAATTTTTTTTCAGTTTTTAGTTTTTTACCCCAGATGACCTTATTACAACCTTGACCAAGATTTCATAGAGACATACATTGCAACCAAGTTTCATTAAAATTATGTCAAAATGTGACCTCTAGAGTGTTAATTAAAAACTTGACCTAGATTTTGTTGAGATGATCATTGTGACCAAGTTTCATAAAGGTCGAAATTGTGACCTCTAGTGTCTACACAAGCCAATTGTTGAGGGACGGACGAGGGACGACGGACGAGGGACGAAGAGTAATCATAAAAGCTCACTCTGTCACTTGGTGCTAAACACGTGACCTCTAGAGTGTTAATAATGTTTTTCTTTGATGTGACCTAGTGTTTGACCCCAGATGACACAGTTACAAAGATTAGGTAAAAATATGACGTCTAGAGTGTTATCAAGGGTTTTCTTTGATTTGACCTAGTGACCGATTTTTTTACCACAGTTGACCCAGATATGAACTTGGCCTAGATTTCATAGAGACAAACAGTGTGACCAAGTTTCATAAAAATTAAGTGAAAACTGTTACCTTTAGAGTGTTAACACGATGGACAGTGGAAAACGGACATAAGGCGATCACAATAGCTCACGTGCTCAGGTGAGCTAAAAATTTGTGTGTTAAAATAAAATTCAGAGTACCCAAATATTTATTTTCGATTGTATTATGGTCTGACAGTTTAGTTTTTGGTACGGCAGTTTGTAAGCCCATCCGGATTGAAAGTTTGACCAATCTTGCCAACTTTGAGATGTCTGATTACTATCTGTACAGTATAACCACCGTAGAGCGACATCCGGCGGAGACAGAAAAAACTGCCGCTCTGCGGAGGTGTCGCTCTGCGGAGGTGTCGCTCTGTAGAGGTTGATTGTTTCAGAATGTCGTTCATAGACTATTGAGTGTACATAATCACGGTAATTTTAAATTGACGTCGTTTGTTAGTGATTTAATGCATGAAACTAGATCTACTCGTAGCCGCGCGTTTTGCGATATAATTCTGAGGATTATTTAATTAAGATCATTGATTAGATACAAAAATGCGTACAATTCACGGGTCTAGTATTTATTGCTATTAAACGCAACTCTCAACAGTATAAACCAAATCCATATTATTTTACGCACATGCAATTGAATTGTTTACCTTCAAAGTGTTAAAATCTCTATTACGTCATATCGCTCAGTACACAATTTGCACACGTGATCGGTAATTTGTTTACCTCTCGCATGTAACTTGGTCAGTGCATATGCTGAAATTGACAGTTTTAGACGACGTGATTAACCATTAACACGTGTACGTGAATTTCCTTTCTTGTACTGATTGATAAGCGCGTATTGATAATTCATTTAAAATTATTAATAACGACTTTGATTTAAAAAAAAATGGAGTTTAACCTTTAGCATGCTGCCGTCGCATCTATGCACCAAAACGGTGTTACGTCGAACCGCTGCCGTTGCTCTGATGCGACACAATAATTTTATTCCGTGCCGCTCGGGTCGCATTTATGCGACAAGACGACTGACTTTCCGTTCTCGCGTGTAGTCGTCAATGTTTTTACCTTCCCCAATTCTTTTGAGGTCATGTACGACAGACAATCGTAAATCTCGATTGTGAAATGAAAATATAAAAGTTTAGCGGCTTTTACAGTTAAATTAACAGCGATATGACATGGATGAATGCATGCGATACGCAAATGGAAATATTTGCTAATGGCGAAAGCGATCGTAAATGTTTTGTTATGAGTTTTCACGAGGAATAAGTGAATTTACGAAATGAAAACATTATTTTCATAGTTCCTAATTTAACTTTTGAGAAACGAAATAGATTTTGGAAATTGATGTACCATATTAGTGCAATAGTTTATGTTGGTATAAAACATGAAAGTGTTCGCATCGCATATATATGACTGCAGTTTTCACAGTACTGTAGGCCTCGTTCTCAACGGTAGTTCTACATGTTTACACGGTTCATAAATCTACCGCTCTTACACATTGTTTCCTTGTGTTAAAAATAAGGTACTATGTTAAATATTTACATAGTTCTTGGTTATGGTAAATTATTGAATGTTCTGAGATTTTTTTTTGTATTTTCAGAACGGCCGGTCGACTAATATGAGATGATACCGTGCTGATGCTGCTTACTGAGGCTGTACAATTCGAATTTGGTTGTTGAGGCAACTGGACATACACATACTAAATTAATGCCTGGACCAAGCATTTCACAGATGAACCACTTGACAATGGCATGAATGGTGGAGTTTGACAGAAATCATGCATTTCCATGTAAAAATAAGAAATATGAATAAATATATCATAAACTTCCACCTTGTTTCATTATTTATATGCTTACATGTGGGACAGGCTTGTGTAAGCAGAAAAAGTGTGTTTCCATCCACAAGCTATTATACGATGTAGATCAAGGCCCTACTGCTCTTCGAAAATGAGCATGAGTCACAGTTAAAAACACCAAAATTAATTCAGTTGCAGCAATGACGTCATGACGTTAGGTAGGCAGTTTACTAGGCTATTGAACCTATTATTTAGGCAGCATGCTAAAGGTTAATGCATCTCAGCAAGTGCATATAGTACGAGGGGCATTCTGAAAGTTCTGATAACCAAGTGATAACTTTACGTCGGTTGGTCAGAATTTTTAAAAGTGAACATTTTCTGAAAGATCAATCTTTTAGCGAGACATTCATCGCAAATTTATAATTTTATCTATGAGAATGTATATTGTTTCGGTATTCAAACAATACATGGTTTGGGGTATTGACTGAAATATCTCTTGAATACGTGAGGGAAATGCGTTGTATTGGCCCCATGTATATTTCAGAGCGCACTGCGGAAGTATCGTTGAGGCTGAATGAAATAAATTTTATATTGTTTGAAATATGCATAACAGTACTTTCGAATAAAATTAAGATATTGAAAAAAAAATTGAGTTATTAATAAAATAACAGCGATATATACAACCCATATAGGAGCCCATTTTACCACATATAGTCCATACTTAATTCTAGACTTATAATACCTTTATAGGCTATCATCTACTCTAAACAAGTCATATTGTCTAGATTTGAATGTCTATCTTCATTCGGGGGACGTTATTAATGTATTGTTCGTAAAGTTTGATTTTGGAAGCAAAATCTTGTGCCCTACCCTTGGTTTTAGAAAGTGGGTGGGGTAACAGAATACCCTAATACATGTAATAAAAAGGGCATAAGTTATTGTTATCATAGTTAAATTACTTGTAGCAACTCAAAATGAAGGAAATATATAACTATTTTTGTTTTGCGAAATGCTATTTCGAGGATTTGACGTCATAAATATAAAACACGTGTTTTTGGCCACATGATCATATTCTTAAAACTCATGTACACTTGAAATTAAGACTATTTAAGAATTCGTATTTTATGGGAATAAAAAAAGCATATGTATGCACAAAAAGGCCACAATTTTTATATTCTCATGTAACACTTCTCGCAGTACAATGCAATAACACAAAAATTGTGTATTTCCGGTAAAATGGCTATTTTCAAGAGCAATTGGGACGTGGTCTTTTTCATGTACATCCTAAGTCATTTATACTCTCATAACAATAATTTCCATTTGTCATTAGATGCACAGATATATAATACACTATATGTGTAAATTACAAACAAATTGAATTGATATTATAGAAATTATTAACAAGAATGGTATCCCTTCCAAGTGCTAATATGACTCATTTTGGCGAAAATTCATTGGGTGATATACCTACAGGTAAAAGGGCATATAGGTGAATATTAAATTCTCTGATATTAATATCATAATATGTTTTCGGGGGCGGAAGGTTGTATCATTCAGAAAATGTTCACTTTAAAAAATTCTGATCATCCAATGTAAAGTTATCACTCAGTTATCAGAACTTTCAGAATGCCCCTCGTATGTCAGGTGTTACTGTGTCATATTGTCAAACTGATCCCAAAGACATTCGCTAATTTACTAGCGCCCGTGGCTATCGTTGATGAGCGATAATTATTATAATCCACGAAGGTGCGAAAAATAGAAAACAACATCGTATGGAGTTATGTAAACACGTGTGAATATGCCGTTGTAAAAAAACACCTGTCACTTCTCAGAGGTAAACCATACAAAAGGTAAACAATTTTAATGGCTGTTTGCTGCTATGTGGAGGTATCGTTCTACGGTGGTTAAAATAAGAGTGAAAACGAACGGGGGGAAATAAAAGTGCCGCTTCTCGGAGGTTGCCGTTTCTCAGAGGTGCCGTTTCGGGAGGTTATACTGTACTTGTTACAAATACCTAGAGTATTTTTAGATATTGTTCAACAATAATTTAGCGTTTTGTTAAATCATAAAGCCTGTCTGCATTCATCCATATCACATTATGTATTTCTAAAATTAAGCAATCAAAACGTATATTCTTTCAGTTCTCTCAGGAGAATACAGGAAGAGTACACATTTCTTAGACAAATAAGAAACCATAAATAGATCATTACTATGACATTTAACAAGACACTATCATGACCTTAACAACAATATGACCTATAGAAAGAAAAGTAGGCTAAAATAAAATAAATAGCAGCTTAAATAACTTGAAAAACTTAATTAAGATGAAATAGCAAACTACTGGAAAGGTTTGGAACAAGAGCTGTCCACGAACAGCGCGCTCCCACTATTCGCAGCGCCATGCTAGGATAGTACAATTATTATATATTAAAACAAAATGCTTCATAACAGCAGCATTACCCTCTGCTGTGTAGAAGTTGGGGCTTCTAAGTCGAAAAAGGGGGATAATTTGGACAAATTATGCAGGACCGTAACCTACTCATGTGTAGGTCCTCTGGGTCATGAAGGTAAAAGGGGGCATATTTTCAACAAAATGTTTGATAGAGTTACCCATCCCTGTGTAGGGGTTGGGGTCATGATGAAGAACAAGTATGCATAGCATTATGTGAATGCACTGTGGAAATATCAAAGGTGACAAAACCTGTACCTAAACTTTAACATTTGCACTAAGTTGAAAAAGGGGGCATAATTTCACCAAAATGCTTGAACAAGTTACCTACTCCTGTATATAAGTTGGGGTCATGATGGTAAACAAGTATGTAAAGCAATATTTGAATGCACTTTGAAAATATTAGAGGTCGAAAAGCCTGTACCTAAACTTTAACATTTTGCACTAAGTTGAAAAAAGGGGGCATAAATTCACCAAAATGCTTAATAGAGTTACCTACTCCCGTGTATGGGTTAGGGTCATGATGGTGAACAAGTGTGCAAAGTATCAAAGCAACATGTCAATGCACTTTGAAGATATTAGAGGTTAAAAAACCTGTACTCAAACTTTAACATTTGCATTTCCAAGTCCACCAGGGGGAATAATTTCAACAAAATGCTTGATAGAGTTACCTACCCCTGTGTATGGGTTGGGGTCATAATGGTGAACAAGTATGTAAAGCAATATGTAAATGCACTTTGAAAATATTAGAGGTGAAAAAACCTGTACCTAAATATTATTTAAATTTAAAGTTACTTTTATCTTTTAAAATCCAGTAAGAAACACAACATGCATAACTATATAACCTTTGACCTCTAAATGACCTTGACCTTTGAGCTAGGGACCTAGGTCTTCCGCAAAAAAAAATCCAAAAATAATCGAAAAAGAATTTGAAAAACAAAAAAATATACAAAAACTTGATTGATGTGGTAAACATTTGTACCAAGCACTTCTAAAATCAAGTAAGAAATGACAAAGTTACAGAGCGGACATGACTTGCATGACTATATAACCTTTGATCTCTAAGTGTGACCTTGACCTTGGTCTTGCACATGACACATCGTCTTGATGTGGTAAACATTTGTACTAAGTATCATAAATGTCCAATAAGAAATGGCAAAGTTACAGAGCGGACACGAATCACATGCCTGTTTGTGCCTTTTAACCTTTGACCTCCAAGTGTGACCTTGACCTTTGAGCTAGGGACCTGGGTCTTGGGCATGACACACCTTCTTGATGTGGTGAACATTTGTACCAAGTATTATAAATATCCAATAAAAAATGACAAAGTTACAGAGCGGACACGATTTTGTGCCTTTTAACCTTTGACCTCAAAGTGTGACCTTGACCTTTGAGCTAGGGACCTGGGTCTTGGGCATGACACACCGTCTTGATGTAGTTAACATTTGTACCAAGTAATATAAATATCCAATATAAAATGACATAGTTACAGAGCGGACACGATTCACATGCCTATTTGAGCCTTTTAATATTTGACCTCTAAGTATGACCTTGACCTTTGAGGTAGGGACCTGGGTCTTGCGCATGACACACCGTCTTTATGTGGTGAACATTTTTACAAAACAATTTTAAAATCCAGTAAAAAACAACAAAGTTACAGAGCGGACACGACTTGGATGCCTATATAACCTTTGACCTCTAAGTGTGAGCTTGACCTTTGAACTAGGGACCTGGGTCTTGCGCATGACACACCGTCTTGATGTGGTGAACATTTGTACCAAGCGATTTTAAATTCCAGTAAGAAACGACAAAGTTACAGAGGGGACACGATTTTGCTAAGACAGACCGACTGACCGACAGACACGGTGACTCCAGTATACCCCCTTCAACCTTTGTTTGCGGGGGTATAAAAAGGGGGCATAATTTCACCAAAATGCTTAATAGAGTTACCTACCCCTGTGTATGGGTTGGGTCATGATGGTGAACAAGTATGCAAAGTATCAAAGCAATATGTCAATGCACTATGAATATATTAGAGGTTAAAAAACCTGTACCTAAACTTTAACATTTGCACTATTTGCACTAAGTAGAAAAAGGGGGAATAATTTCACCAAAATGCCTGATAGAGTTACCTACTCCTGCATATGGGTTGGGGTCATGATGGCAAACAAGTATGCAAAGTATGAAAGCAACATCTCAAAGGACTTAGAGAATATAAGAGGTTAAAAAACCTGTACCTAAACTTTAACAAAAGTGTTACGCCAACCTCAACGCCGACGCTCGGGTGACTGCAATAGCTCCCCTTATTCTATGAATAGTGGAGCTAAAAAATGAGATGGTGTAGACAGATCATTGAACATGTTTGAAAAAGAAGACAAAGAGAGCTTTGATAAATGTAAATAATGACAACTTGTACTAAACAAGAGGGCCCATAGGGCCCTAGGTCGCTTACCTGTGCACATAGATCAAGTAGAACCATATTTAAACTGTACCTCAATTTCTATTGCCATGGAAACCAGAGTTATGCATGGATTACAATTATTTAGCTATTTTAAGAATGGACCAATAATGGAGCATTGTTACCTATTTGTGACTAAAAATAGCTATAACTATAGTTATATAGGAAAAAAGGAGCCGCTCTCACTGGTGGCCATGTTTTTTGACGAATTATGACAAAAATGTCAATTTTGTAACAGGGTCACTCAACAACTATCTCTGTAAAATTATTTAGAACTCAGGCCTGTGGTTGATTTTTTTTTTTTAAGTTTTTCCTATCGGTTGCCATGGCAACCAGAGTTCTGCATGGATTATTATTCTTTTAGCTGGTTTAAGAAAGGACCACCCAAGGAACAATTTTACCTATTTATAGTGAAATCCAACCAGTACTTTTAGGAGAAGCTTGAAGCTTGACTATAGACATATAGAGAAAAACAGCGACCCACCCACTGGCGGCCATGTTTTTTGATGAATCACAACAAAAATGTCAATTTTGGTAGAGGGTACTATTTCTGTAAAACTATTTTGAAATCTGGCCAGAGGTTGATTTTTGATGATTTTTTTAAAGATTTTCCTATCAGTTGCCATGGCAACCAGTTATTTATAGATTACAATTCTTTTAGCTAGTTTTAGAAAGGACCACCCTTGGAACATTCCTGTGAAGTTTGGTTGATATTGGCCTAGTGGTTTAAGAGGATAAGTCGTTTTAATGAACTGTTGACGCATGGCCTGACTACGGATGAAGAGCGATCACAAAAGCTCACCTTGTCACTATGTGACAGGTGAGCTAAAAACTATGTGTCTCAGACCTGTTGTAGAGTTTTATTATGGCAAGGACTGTGTGACTGTGCTGAGCCGCTGCTGGAACTGGCAATACTGTTGATACTGCACATACTCGACTTCCGTGAACCAAGAGAACTTGGTGAGCTTGGCGGGGTCTGAAAAATGTGAGAAATGAACAATAAGACATGGAAAAAATGTTGGTACATCTAAGGCCCTAAATAGTGTTTGCTTCAATACCCACAGGACCCCTAATGAAGGATTTAAGGAATCTGATATATTAATAAATACAGCCTGTACAAATAGGTCAACCAAGTTTGGAGGGGAGGCAATAGTTGGAAATAAATATACAACTTATTCTTGAAAATTTAAGCCGTAAAAATAAGAAAACTACCACAATATAAGTGAAAACTAATCTATACAACAAACTGTAAGGACAGGATGTAGAGTCACATTTTATGATGTAGTCACATTTTATGATGTAGAGTCACATTACATGTACCAAATATAGACAAATAAAATTATCCCAATTAATGCAGCAACACAAAACACTTACAAATACAGTCAACACTTGTTATCTCGAATTTCACGGGACCGTGGAAATTACTTCGAGATAGAATTTTCAGCATTGAAGTTGCAAGTTTTCTAGTTTCTGTCATTTTACGCCACTATATTGTTAAGGTCGTAAAAACGGCATATTCCTGAGAATTGCTTGTTATGATATTTATGTACGTGTCTTCCTCCTCGAGAAAATGCATTAAAATTTTATTTAATTCTTAAATTATCATTTTTACCAGCAATTGTTCGAGATGACATGTTTGATAGAGTTACCTACCCCTGTTTATGGGGTTGGGTCATGATGGTGAACAAGTATGCAAAGTATCAAAGCAATATGTCAATGCACTTTGAAGATATTAGAGGTTAAAAACCCGGTACCTAAACTTTATCATTTGCACTAAGTAGAAAAAGGGGGCATTATTTCAACAAAATGCCTGATAGAGTTACCTACTCCTGCATATGGTTTGGGGTCATGATGGCAAATAAGTATGGAAAGTATGAAAGCAACATCTGGAAGGACTTAGAGAATACTAGAATTATCACTGTCGTGACCAGGGCTCCGTGGTAGCATGTCGGAAGAGGGGGAGGGAAGGAAATTGTAGAAGTATCATAGGGTTGCGTAATATAGTGACCTTAGTTGCAATTTTCTGAACTATTAGACACAATTAATATAAATTCGTATCTCACAATTTCATTTATTTTGAAGCCTGAAATAAATAAAGTAATGCACATCCTTCTAAACAACTTTCAAATTTGATTCATATTTGAAATTATTTTTACAGATAAAGTTTACTTATTCAGTTTAATAATGACATTGGTGTCATTGAAATGAAATACACAAACGGAACTACATTTGTTTTGTGTGCGAGTGTCTAAAGGAATCGGCCAAAATTTACTAAAGCTAGAGTTGTTGCCCTTTGCTACAAATGTGAGTATTGTTTTTTGCTCTACAAATATGTACTTATTGTCGTAGTCAATACCAGTAAGTTTCGTTTGAATATCTTGTACGGTTTTTGAACTATGGCTAATGTTAAAAGTTTTTGAAGCTGAAAAAGAGGTGTAAGTAAAAATTTATCAAAGCTAGAGTTGTTGCCTTTTACTTCAGATATGTGTATTATCACTGACAGTAAGTACAGCAAGTTTCATATGAATATCTATTATGGTTTTGAAGTTATGAAGAAAAGAACATGAAAAACAAGTAATTAAGAATTGCAAGCAATACAGAAGTCCCCTACCAATTTGAGGCCATTTTCAATGTTTCTGTTGCCATAGCAACCACAATTTTTATCAGAATCCAAATATCTTTAGACATGCATAATCCCCTTATTGCCCCCTATACACATATCAAGTTTCATAAACTTAGCTTGGCAACTGTTTGAGTTATGGCAGGATCCAGATTTGGGCATATTTTCACTCTTTCTGTTGCCATAGCAACCACAATTTTTGTCAGAATCAATATATTGTTAGACGTGCACAATCCCCTTATTGCCCCCTATTCACATACTAAGTTTCATAAACCTAGCTTGGAAACTATTTGAGTTATGTCAGGATCCAGATTGTTTGACGGACAGACTGACGGACGGACGGAGGGCAAACCTATAGTCCCCTCCGGTCAAAAACCGGTAGGGGACTAATTAGGAAAATTGGAATTGAACAAAGGGCCATTATTTTTCTAATAATGTAGCTAGAGTTATGTAACTTGTCATAAATTAGCGTACTGTTGTTGTGAGCTTATGTTTAAAGTTTGAAGTTAATATCTTTAATGGTTTGCAATTTATTAAGAAAAAAAGCTGAAAAATGAGGAAAATTTGAATTTTACAAAGGGCCATAATTCTTCCAATATTGTAGCTAGAGTTATATATATTATAGTGTACTGTTGATGTGAGCTTATGTTTAAAGTTTGAAGTAGATAACAATAATAGTTTTCAAGTTATTTAGAAACAAGAGTATCATAGATCCTTGGGCGCTCACCTGCTAAACATGGCCAAACTTTGAACTTGACCTACATGACCAAACTTCGAACTCGGCCTAGATTGCATTAAGATACAACTACTGACCAAGTTTAGTGAAGATCAAAGCAAAAATGTGGCCTCCAAAGTGTTAATAAGGTTTTCCTAATATTTGACCTTATGACCTAGTTTTTGAGCCCACATGAACCAATTTCCAACTTCACCTTCGAGTTACCAAGATAAACATTTTGACCAAACCTAATGAAGATTAAAGCAAAACTGAGGCCTCCAGAGTGTTAACAAATTTTCCTGTTATTTGACCTTTTGACCTAGTTTTTGACCCCACATGACCCAACTTCGAACTTGACCTTAAGGTCATCAAGATAAACATTTTGACAAATCTTCATGAAGATTAAAGCAAAAATGTGGCCACCAGAGTGTTAACAATGTTTTCCTATTATTTGACCTTTTGACCTAGTTTTTGACGCCACATGACCCAACTTCGAACTTGACCACAAAAATGTGGCCACCAGAGTGTTAACAAGGTTTTCCTATTATTTGACCTTTTGACCTAGTTTTTGACCCCACATGACCCAACTTCAAACTTGACCTAGATTTCATTGAGATACAACTACTGACCAAGTTTGATTAAGATCAAAGCAAAATTGAAAGTGCTAGAGTGTTAACGGTGAAATGTCTAACGGACGGACGAACGTCCTTACGATTGACCACTTATTGGGTATTTCTTTTGTTAAAAAGTACCCAATAAGAGAAAAAATACCCAATAAGAGACTTACAGAATGAATAGAATGTTCTTTTGTTCTCTCCTACCCAACAAGTGGCCATTCGTGTGCCTGGACAGACGGATGACGGACAAAAAACAATCACAAAAGCTCACCTTGCCACTTTGTGGCAGGTGAGCTAAAAAAACAAGAAAAATGTGGATGGACAGACAGACAGACGGACAGGGTGATTACTATAGGGCACGCAAAAATCCCTAATAAGAGGTTAGAAAACCTGTACCTAAACGTAACAAAAGTGTAACGCCGACTCTGACACTGAGGCCGACGCTCGGGTGACTGCAAAAGCTCCCCTTATTCTACGAATAGTGGAGCTAAAAATGTAGCCTCAGAGTGTTAATACGGTTTTTTCTATTATTTGACCTATCAACCTAGTTTTTGACCACACATAACCCAACTTCAAACTTGACCATAAGGTCATCAAGATACACATTTTGACCAAACTTCACGAAGATTTAAGCAAAAATGTGGCCTTCAGAGTGTTAACAAGGTTTTCCTATTCTTTGACCTATTGACCTAGTTTTTGACCCTGCATGACCAAACTTGAAACTTGACATTAAGGTCACCAAGATAAACATTTTGACCAAACTTCATGAAGATTGAAGCAAAAATGAGGCCACCAGAGTGTTAACAAGGTTTTCCTATTATTTGACCCTTTGACCTAGTTTTTACCCCACATGACCCAACTTTGAACTTGACCAAGATTTCATTGAGATATAACTACTGACCAAGTTTGGTGAAGATCAAAGCAAAATTGAAAGTGCTAGAGTGTTAACGGTGAATTGTCTAACAGACGGACGGATGACGGACAACGGACAAAAAACAATCACAAAAGCTCACCTTGCCACTTTGTGGCAGGTGAGCTTAAAAGCATATAATAATTTGCTAAAGTTGTACAAGTGTTTTGCCTTCATAAATTAAATTTGCTTTTTTATGTACATGTATAAGTTAAAACCCTGAAGCAGCCACCAATGTGTAAGTCCAAAGGGGGCATACTTTAAACGAAAAGCTGGATACTGGGTTATAGATTAGGCCAAAATTGTCACCTCAATTGTCTACACAAAGTTTTTCCATGAATTGACCAAGTGACATAGTTTTTACCCCAGTTGATCCAATATCTCATTTGGAATATATTTTGTTGTGATAATCATTGTGACCAAGTTTCATTAAGATTAGACCAACATTGTGACCTATAATTTCTTCACTAGTAAATCGTGGAAAGACAGATGACAGACGAATAGTTAACTTTTTGTTTTGTCGATAATTACAAGCTAAGTCAATCAGGGGCTATAATTCTGTTGACATCCCTGACTGGGTTGCATACACATGCCTTATTACAAGGAGTCATAGTGTTGAACAAGTGTGCAAAGAATGAAAGTCCTTGATTGACATTGAAAATACTTGAGTTAGAAAAACTTGAAAGTTTTGGTTAACATTGTCAATAAAACAAGTCGGCCATTGGCCCCAAAGCGCTCACCTGATGACTAGCATTTTAGGCCGAATCTGTATTTGTTATGATATGACCTTAATATTTTATGTAGATTTCACAAATACACACTTTGTGGCCAGGATTTATAAAGACGAGGTAAAAAATGTGACCTCTAGAGTCTTAACAAGGTTTTTCTTCAATATGACCTGGTGACCTAGCTTTTAACCCCAGGTGACCCATTTGCGAACATGACCTAAATTTTACAGAGACAAAAATTGTGACCAAGTTTCATAAAGATTAGGCAAAATGCAGAACCATTGGAGTGTTCACAATATTTTTATTTGATGTGACCTAGTTCTTGAGCCTAGATGACCCAGTTACGAACTTGGCTTAGATTTTATAGAGCCTAACATTGTGACAAAGTTTCATAAAGATTAGGTAAAAAATGAGACCTCTAGAGTGTTGACAAGGTTTTTCTTCAATGTAACCTTATTACCTAGTTTTTGACCCCAGGTGACCCAATTGCGAACTTGACATAGATTTTATAGAGGTTCACATTGTGACCAAGTTTCATAAAGATTAGGTAAAAAATGTGACCTCTGGAGTGTTAACAAGGTTTTTCTTTGATTTGACCTATTGACCTAGTTTTTGACCCCATATATCCCAGTTAAAAACTTGGCCTAGATTTGATAGAGACAAATATTGTGACCAAGTTTCATGAAGATTAAGTGAAAACTGTGACCTCTATAGTGTTAACAGTCCAATTGTTGACGACGGACGGTCAACACAAGACATAGGGCAATCACAATAGCTCACTTTGAGCACTTTGTGCTCAGGTGAGCTAAAAATCACTTTATTATACCAGTATGTGTGACGCTAAAATATATAAAGTAAGCTCTTTCTCTCAGATGTTACATCTAAGACTAAAGTTCAAAATTGAAAATAACAAATTTTACTATTTTTTTTAAATTCCATAACAACATGCATAGTAAAAGCGAACAAATATTTATAACTGATAAATTTCTAAATTCAACAATGAAATGTAGTGGCATACTCTCGAATTATTATAAGAGAGCCATTGGCTCTTCAGCACTCACCTGAACAATTGCAGTACAGACAATATCAGCAATGTTTATGATATGACGGAGGGTAGTATTTGACCCTAGATGAACCAAACTTGACCTGGATTTTACAGTGTCAAACAATGTGTCCACATAAGATGAAAATTGTGATGTCAATAGCGTTAACAAGGGTATTCTTTGAATTGGTCTCACTGGTGACCTTGTTAATGACCAACTACTTGACTCCCAGATGTGCCTTTTATCACTTACATTTAATTAAGACATATATTGATATTAAGTTTTAGAAACAAGAGGGCCCAAAGGGCCCTAGGTCGCTCACCTGTCGTACTAGTGAATGCACACCCCTATGGTGACCCTACACATTTTCTGAATAAAATTTAAGGAAATTCAGCCTCTATTGCAAATTTTTTAATGATTTGACCATGTGACCTTGTTTTTGACCCCAGATGACCCAAAATCGAATTTGGCCTAGATTTTGTTGACATGATCATTGTGACAAAGTTTCATAAAGATTAAGTTGAAATTGTAACCTCTGGTGACTACACAAGGTTTTTCTATGATTTGACTTATAATTTAAACAAAATATTTTGGGAAAAATATTTTCCTCCATATAACTGTACAAATACATGCCATGAAAACAAAACAATACCTAAATACTTAAAAAAATAAAAATTATGGTTCCAGTGGGGTTTGAACCCACGACCCTCAGGAAAATGTCTACGCTCCCTACAGCGCTTTGATTTCCTCTTAACCATTACAATTCGCACCCTGCTTAAAATACTAGAATATTTTGATATTTGACCTTTACAAAACTGCTGTGAACCCTGATACACATTTTCATTGGTTGATGAAAGTTTACTTGTATATATACACTATACAGAGAGAGTTACAGCAGAGAGTTTAGTGACCATGAAGACTACATGTTGAAAGGTTTAAATGAGTACACACACTGCCTGAGGTTTAAATATTTCATGGTTCTACACACTGGTCATTATTAATTTGTTACAATCAGTATGATAAACTGATAGTGCGAGAGTATTAATATATAATACAAGTCATTCTTTTAACACACGCGTTTTATATACAATGCAGAGCCTAGACACGATGTAGTTTCGGGCGAGGCAATTGAAGAGTAGAAAATGTCAATTGACAGTGTGACCTTGTTTTTGACCCCAGATGACCCAAAATCGAACTTGACCTAGATTTTGTTGACAGGATCATTGTGACAAAGTTCCAAAAAGATTAAGTTGAAATTGTAACCTCTGGTGACTACACAAGGTTTTTCTATGATTTGACCTATAATTTAAACAAAATATTTTCCTCCATATAACTGTACAAATACATGTTATAAAGACAAAACAATACCTAAACACTTAAAAAAAAAAAAAAAAAAAAAAAAAAAAAAAAAAAGCATGGCTCCAGTGGGGTTTGAACCCACGACCCTCAGGAAAATATCAATTGACATTGTGATTTTTGTAATTGACATTGTGACATTGATTTTGACCCCAGATGACCCAAAATCGATCTTGACCTAGATTTTGTTGACATGATCATTGTGACAAAGTTTCATAAAGATTAAGTTGAAATTGTAACCTCTGGTGACTACACAAGGTTTTTCTATAATTTGACCTAGTGAGCTAGTTTTTGACCTCAGATGACCCAATATCGAACTTGACCTAGATTTTGTTGAGATGATCATTGTGACCAAGTTTCATAAAGATTAGGCCAAAAGTGTGACCTCTAGAGAGGACACAACCCAATTGTTGACGGACGGACGGACGGACGACGGACGAAGTGTGATCACAAAAGCTCACTCTGTCACTTTGTGACAGGTGAGCTAAAAATGAGTAAAATTTTAACAAGGTAGTTCCTTGATTTTGCAGGTGAACTTTTTTATCCTAAGGCAGAATCAGTATTTGTTAATATAGGACCTTGATATTTGATGCAGATTTTACAAATACACACTTTGTGGCAAGGTTTTATAAAAATGAGAAAGTGACATCAAGAGTATAAACAAGATTTTTCTTTATGTGATCTGGTGACCTAGTTTTTGACCCCAGATGACCAAGTTAGGATCCTGACATAGATTTCATAGAGACACACATTATGACCAAGTTTCATAAAGGTAAGTATAAATATGACCCCTAAAGTGTTAACAAGGTTTTTTTGTTCAATGTGACATGGTGACCTAGTTTTTTACACCAGGTGACCTGGTTGCAAACATGACCTAGATTTATAGAGACAAACACTATGACCAAGTTTCATAAAGATTAGGCAAAAAGCCTGAGCATTGGAGTGTTAACAATATTTTCTTTGATGTGACCTTGTGACCTAGTTTTTGACACAAGCTGACCAACTTATGAACTCGACGTAGATTTCATTGAGACAAACATTGTGACCAAGTTTCATAAAGAATAGGCTAAAATGGTGACCTCTAGTGACTATGCAAGGGTTTCCTATGATTTCACCTAGTGACCTTATTTTTGACCCCAGTTGATCCAATATCAATCTTGACCTAGATTTTCTTGAATGATCAGTGTAACCAAGTTTCATAAAGATTAGTTCAAAATTGTGACCTCTAGTGACTACACAATGTTATTCTATGTATTGACCTTGCCACATAGTTTTTTACCCCGGATGACCCATATCGATATTGACCTAGATCTTGCTGAGATAATCATTCTGACCAGGTTTCATAAAGATTTGGTCAAAATTGTGACCTCTGGTAGCTACACAAGCAAATTGATGACGGACAGACACCGACGGACAAGGAGTGATCACAAAAGCTCACTCTGTTACTTTGTGACAGGTGAGCTAAAATGTGACGAGTATTAACTGTTGAACAAGATGATCATAGATCCTGGGGCGCTCACCTGCTAAGCATGGCCAAAATTTGAACTTGACCTTAAGGTCATCAAGATAAACATTTTGACTAAACTTGATGAAGGTTCAAGCAAAACTGAGGCATCCATTGTTAAAAAGGTTTTGCTATTATTTGACATATTGACCTAGTTTTTTAGCCACATGAACCAACTTCAAACGTGACCTTAAGGTCATCAAGATAAACAATTTGACCAAAGATGATGAAGATTAAAGCAAAAACATGGCCTCAAGAGTGTTAATAAAGTGTTTCTATTATTTTCCCTATTGACCTAGTTTTTGACCCCACATGAACCAACTTCAAACTTGACCTTAAGGTCATCAAGATACACATTTTGACAAAACTTCATGAAGATTGAAGCAAAAATGTGGCCTCCAGAGTGTAAACATGGTTTTCCAATTATTTGACCTTTTGACCTAGTTTTTGACCCCACATGACCTAACCTCAAACTTGGCCTAGATTTCAATAAGATACAACTACTGACCAAGTTTGGTAAAGATCAAAGCAAAAATGTGGCCTCAAAAGTGTTAACAAGGTTTTCCGATTATTTGACCTTATGACCTAGTTTTTGACCCCACATGACCCAACTTCCAACTTGACCTTAGGTCACCAAGATAAACATTTTGATCAAACTTCATGAAGATTATAGCAAAAGTGTGGCCGTCAGAGTGTTAACAAGGTTTTCCTATTACTTGACCTTTTGACCTAGTTTTTCATCCCACATGACCCAACTTCAAACTTGACCTAGATTTCATTGAGGTACAACTACTGACCAAGTTTGATGAAGATCAAAGCAAAATTGAAAGTGCCAGAGTGTTAACGGTGAAAAGTTAACGGACGGCGGACAGACAACGGACAAAAAACAATCACAAAAGCTCACCTTGCCACTTTGTGGCAGGTGAGCTAAAAAAGCACTTAATATCTTCAAATTAGTTAAATAACAAATCTAAGGCAGGTGAAAAAACTGTTGCAGTACATGTGCATTTTGCAAAAAAATAATAACAAAAGGGCCCTAGGTCGCTCACCTGTCGTAGTAGTTCATGCAGGCCCCTTAATGGTGACCTCATTTAAAACCATTTACAACTTCTAAGACTAAAGTAAATACAGCCTCCATTGAATGTACAATGTTGTCATATTGTCTTAACCAACAACCTTGTAATTTTCACCAGATACCCATAATAAAGTTTAAGCCAAATTTTGTCTATGATTTGACCTAATGACCTTGTTTTTGACGATCCAATATCAAACTTGACCTAGATTTTGTTGAGGTGATCGTTGTGACCAAGTTTCATGAAGACTAGGTCAAAATTGTTACCTGTAGTGACTACACAATGTTTTTCTATGATTTGACATTTGTGACCTACTTTTTGACCCAAGATGATCCATTATCAAACGTAACCTAGATTTTGTTGAGATGATCACTGTGATCAATTTTTATAAAGATTAGGCCAAAATTGTAACCTCTAGTGACTACACAAGGTTTTTCTATGATTGGACCTTGTGACCTCGTTTTTGACCCTGGATGACCCAATATCAAACTTGACCTAGATTTGTTTAGATGTTTCATAATGATTAGGCTAAAAGTGTGACCTTGAGTGTCTACACAAGCAAATTGCGGACGGACGGACAATGGACGGACAACAGACGAAAAGTGATCACAAAGGCTCACTCGGTCACTTTATGACAGGTGAGCTAAAAAGCATGCTTATTATGAATAAGATAATTTTGATATATTTTCCTACTTAAATTGTACTGTCAAGTTTATTTATATCAAATCCGTCATCGGACAGTTTATTCTTTCCAATATTATGAAAAAAATTATATATTTTTACAATGATCAAAACATTATACAGCCAAGAAGCAGACAGTACTTAATTTACAGAAAACATTCTTGTTTTAATATAAAGCTTTGACGGTAAGATTAAAATATCCGTGTACAATTTCTTCCAACCTTTAAATATGCATTACATAATATTAACTTTTAATATTTTCTGAGCATTTTTAATTTTCTTACTTTATGCACAAGGCTTCTCTTACAAAATGACAAAAACAGCATCGCAATAGAACATAAATTCACAGGGTGCTTTGGAAAATTTCCAAATATATGGGGATGCAACTTGCTTGCATTATAAATAAACTCATTCAAACACATGTTTGTCCATCCAACGCCCTCAGAAGAAATGAAATTTACCACAAAACATTCTAAAGTTATTCATTTATGACAAAACGATATTTTCATATAATAACATAGAATTAAATTTTATCACAATTTTATAACTGTATGCCAGTGATTTCATGCATTAGTAAGTTGAATAACATTATAAATGATTTCTATCAAACCATCTTATTTGTACAGGTATAGAAAATAGAAATATACAAAATGCTGACAAAATTGGTCACAGAGGACGAATCACAATTTACGACTCTTTAATAATATGAACTTACACACAACTCCTTAAATGGTAACAGGTCTCATTTATAGTCATTCATTTATGAAGTCAATATACTGCGGTACAGCATATATTTGGACACATGTATATATAAACCCTCTACTTCCTAGATACTCATATATTTATCTACAGCACACTGACACTGTGCACAGCATATCCATACTGCTATTGAAAAATAATTGTATTAATTGATTATTTATTAGTAAGACTTCATGAAAACTTTCCCTTAAACTCCCAAAATACATTAATAAACAAGAGAGCCCAATGGGCCCTAGGTCCCTCACCTGTCATAGTAGTTCATGCAGGACCCTTAATGGTAACCAAGTAAATTCAGGCTCTATTGCATGTACAAGGTTTTCATATTGTCTTAACAAGCAACCTTATAATTTACATCACAGAGACCTCTAGAGACTATGCAAGGTTTTCAATGATTTAACCTTGTGACCCAGTTTTCGACCCTGGATGACCAAATATCGAACTAGACCAAGATTTTGTAGAGATAATCATTGTGACCAAGTTTCATAATTATTAGGTCAAAATCATAACCTCGAGTGATTACACAAGGTTTTTCTATGGTTTAACCTATTGCCCTAGTATTTGACCAAGGATGACCCAATATTGAACTCGACCTAGATTTTGTAGAGATGATCATTGTGACCGAGTTTCATAATTATTAGGTTAAAATTGTAACCTCTAGTGACTACACAATGTTTTTCTATCACCTTGTGACCTAATTTTTGGCCTTGGATGACCCAATATCTAACATGACCTAGATTTTGTTGAGATGATCATTGAGACTGAGTTTCGTATTATTAGGTCAAAATCATAACCTCTACACAAGGTTCCTCTATGATTTGGCCTTGTGATCTAGTTTTTGCCTCGGGTGACCTAATATCTAACTTAATCTAAATTTTGTTGAGATGATCATTGTGACTAAGTTTCATAAAGTTTAGGCAAAAAATGTGACCTCAGTGACTACACAAGGTTTTCTATGATTTGACCTTGTGACCTAGTGATTGACCGGGATGGCTCAATATCGAACCTGACCTAGATTTTGTTGAGATGATCACTGTGACCAAGTTTCATAATGATTAAGCCAAAACACCTCTAGTGTCTACAGAAGCTAATTGTGGACAGAAGACGACGGACGAAGAGTTATCACAAAAGCTCACTTTACGACAGGTGAGCTAAAAATGATAAATATTAAATGGAACATGCATTTAAAAACCAAAACAATCTGCTGATGTTTGATTGGTCAAAAATGCAAGCAAGTTTTCATGTGCATCAGTTTATTGAACTGGGTACTACTACCTTGAACATAATGCGTATCTTTGGTATAGACAGATATCTCTGCAAAAATATACAATCAAATCAGGTCAAAAGAAATCAACGAAAACCTCAACTAAAGATATATTATAATCAAAATATTGTTCTAAACAACTAAACTTGTATATTTGCAAACCATACTACATGTTCTTAACAATAAACTTTGCTATCAATAATGACCTTGAAACTTGAAATTATTAACAGCCAAGACCCATACTTTTGCATTTCAAATCATACTTCAACATTCATAGCTTTTGAAAATAAGATTTTATTATTTGATTGCTTGTATACAAGATAATACTACTTGATTTTCAGTCAAGGTCAAATGTTCACCTTGACCTTTCACAAACATCTCAATTCAAGGAGCAACGTGTTGATTGTTACACATTATCAACACATAACACAACTAAAATTGTATGGGTGCCCCCATTATAGCACATACAATTTTAAATGGGGAAAGAGAGGGGGTAAGCAGGTTGAGGCAACATCACTATTTATGATTCTATTTACTAGAAATTGTGTCCATGGGACACGGTGCCCCCATTATAGCACATATCATTTTAAATGGGGAAGGAGAGGGGAAAAGCAGGTTGAGGTAACATCACTATTTATGATTATATTGAAAATGACAAAGGTCCATCATTCAGTAAAAAAAGACACAGCGGAAATTCCATCCTTTGTGGTCACCTATACATTGAGGTTGTTAATCTGTGGAAGTTTGAAGAAATTCCACCAAATAGTTTATGAGGAGTTCAACACACAAGATTTTTCACTATGGGGTATATAATAAAAGAAACAAAAGGCCATAACTCTGGTAAAATTTGACGGAGCAAAAAATCTATCATTTATGTTTATCTATCCATTGAGGTTGTTATTCATAATCAGTGAAAGTTTGAAGAAATTCCACCCAACAGTTAATGAGGAGTTCTACACACAAGATTTGTGTTACGTATGGACGGACGTAGGTATGCACGTACGCTTGTACGTACGGACGGACAGCACCAATGCTTTATGCCCCCCACTTATAAATAAGTGCGGGGCACATTAACTCAAAGTGTGTGACCTTCTCATAAGTCTCTGACAGTGACCTTTATAAGTTAAAGGTGAAATGCTCACCTGGAATTTAAATGATCCAGAATCTGCACTGCTGAGATCATTGATGACTTGTTCACTGGAGGCTGGAAGTGTGTGTGGACTGTCAGCTTGTAAACATAGAAGGTCCATAATCTCCTGTAGATGTGTCACCTCTGTTAACAAACCCACTTCTTCATCCTGAAAGTACATATATCATAGTGAATAAATACAGCATGCTCAGTTCCACTGTTCACAGGGCATCACCCATTGTGGTCACAAACCACTAAATAAAATTGTTCTTTAGCTCAATGTAAAGTGACAATTGTCAGCCCCAGATTATATCATGTTAAAGTCTATGGCCAGTTGACAGACCTATATCATTGAAAAGCAGTATGTTTCAGCTACAAAATAAGACCAAAACGAGGGGGCCCAAAGGGCCATAGGTCGCTCACCTGTCCTAGTGGTTCATGCACCCCTAATGGTAGCCTCTATTGCATGTACAAGGTTTTCATATTGCCTTATGCTTTATAATTTACATCACATTTAGACCCAATGACATATTGAAGTTTAAGCCAAGTTTTGTCTATGATTTGACCTAATGACTTAGTTTTTTACCCTAGATGACCCATACTTATGAGACGGTATTTGTGGGGTTTTCTTTTGTTCTTTCTTTTGTTGGGTTGCAACCCACAAGTAGCATTTTGCATCCCACAAGTGACGGAATGAATGGAATCTAAAAATAGCCTATTGTTCCACACCCCACAACTACCGGTGCATTCGTACGGACGGACGACGGACAAAGAGTGATCACAAAAGCTCAATCTGTCACTTTGTGACAGGTGAGCTAAAAACAGGGGGTCATGTTTAATATAAGAAAGATTTTGTTCGTCAAAGGCAGTCGACAAATTTTTACTGACGCGCAGACTGATCCAATGTGGGTTTTACCCTAGTCTACTTTCGCTTTGTCAAATATGCCAAAATATTAAAATATGCAAGATGAAACACATTCACTCATTCAACTCCATGAATACAATACCTTTAAACTCAATAAGATGATTCTAGTTCCATTTTGTCAAGGCATATCACCATTTCCAGGCAAACAGAAGTTTCTGTAAGGACTATTTGAGTGTATCCGATTTTGGTCCGCGTATGCATTTAGTGGTTTATGACCTTGTGCAAAATGGTTAAGTATGAATAATTACCTTATCTCAAAAACATAAATAAGACACAGCAATGATATTGCTGCCAGATTCCCACATTCACTGAGAAACATGGCAGTCGAGAAGACAGCAGTAATCCCTGCCACATTAATGAATAGTTAACTGTGACCTTGACAGTATGCCAGTCAACTTCTCCACAAGGTAGAAACATTGGGTTCTGCACATCACCTTCATTAGTAAGACATTTGCAAGTTTCATGCAATTTTGCCCAGGCGTCAAAAAGTTATGGAGTGGACACGAAATGCAAGGTTCAAACTGTTGACCTTGAACTGTGTTCTTGACTGGAACAGTTGGAATGAGGGTTCTGCACGTTGTCACACATTTGCTATGAGTTTCATTGAATTAGGCTCATGTGTTAAAAGCTATGGAGTGGACACGAAATGCAAGTTTCAAACATTTGGTCTTAAACTAGCATGCGAGGTAATATGACTCAGTTTCAAACTTGATTTTATACAGACAAACATTCTGCAGAAGTTTCATGATAAGTCAAGCAATAATTGTGTCCTCTAATGTGTTCACAAGCTTTTTCTAAGATTTGACCTAGTGACCTAGTTTTTGACCCCATATGACCCAGTTTGGAACTTGACCTAGATTTCATAGAGACAAACATTCTGACAAAGTTTCATGAAGATTGCGCCATATAAATGTGGCCTCTAGTGTGTTCACAAGCAATTGTGAACAGACGGACCACAGACGGAGGGACAACAGACGAATGATGGACGTGATCACAAAAGCTCACCCTGTCACTATGTGACAGATGAGCTAAAAAGTCATTGCTCCCTCGACCTATTAACCTTCTACTGTTGATGGGAAACCTCCATGTTAAATTTGAAGATCCTGTGCCCAACAGTGTACTGTTCTTGAGTATATATATATTCTTATATTTAGTCATGTTAAAGGTCACAGTGACCTTGACATTTGATCTAACAAGAGCACCGCTGGACGCTCTACTTTCTCTTACTTGATAGTAACCTTGCTCATCTGTGAGTCAAAATTCTAAGAGTAACAGAGCAGATAACTCATAAATATAAGGAACAGGGTTACCAGTCTTGTATTGTGATGGTGAATAACTATGTTTAGTTTCAAGTGTATAACTTTGATAGTATTTCAGTAATTGACATTTTTGTGTAAAGATTCAAAATCAGATGACGGGAATAACTCTTGCTGGATAGATATGTTTCCTCTTGTCAATAGATGTAGGTCATCTCATTCCGCAAGTGTATCAACTATGTCAAGTTTCAAGTAGATACCTATGATAGTCTTTGAGAAAATGACTCTGACAATAACCTTAACTAACCCACACGCAGACGCACACGATCCTGTCACATTGAGAAAAAAAGTCGAGCTAAAAATCAATAGGGGCCGTATACAGTTCAAGACAAACTTAATGTAACATTTGAAGATCCTGGGTCCAACCGTTCGTGAGTTATTGATCAGAAACCATTTGGTCTACTTCAACTTCTACTTCGACCGTGACCTACTGACCTCAAAATCAATTGGGGCTATCTACTGTTGATGACAAACCTCCATGTAAAGTTTGAAAATCAAAGGCTAAACCATTCGCGAGTTTCTGATTTGAAATCATTTAGTCTACTTATATGTGTTAAAGATCACAGTGACCTTGACCTTTGACATCAAAATCATTATTGATTGGAAACCATTTCGTCTACAGACGCACAGACCTACTGACCAACAACCCAACCAACATTAGCCAAACAATACACCCTCTCTTCTTCCAAATAGGGCTTAAGATAATAACAAGTTGATGATTTATTCTGTGACACTCATACAATGCATGGTTGGTTAGTTACTGGTTCTGTACAACTTTATGATGCATCAATGCATGTTAGGTAATCCTGTTATATAATAATCATGTATACAGCAGAAATATTGATTAACAAAGAGCTATCACTGAAGGAGATATATACCCCCAGATATATTGACTGACACAGTCAGGCCCATGTGAAATTTCATTGAAATCCTACCAATGTCACATAAGAGAGCCAGTTGGGCCCACCTGTTGTATCAGTGCATGAAAGCAATGTGATTTGACTTAGTGACCCAGTTTTTTAAATGACCTAATATTAAACTTGACCTAGATTTTGTTAAGATGATCACTGTGACGAAGTTTCCAAAAGATTTGGCCTAAATTGTCACCTCTAGTGTTTTTCTATGATTTGACCTAGTAACCAAGTTTTTGACCCCAGATGACCCAATATCGAACTTGACTTAGATTTTGTTGAGATGATCATTGTGACCCAAGTTTCATAAAGATTAGGTCAAAATTGTGATCTCTAGTGACTACACAAGGTTTTCTATGATTTGACCTTGTGACCTAGTTTTGGACCCAGTTGACCCAATATCGAACATGGCCTAGATTTTGTTTGAGATGATCATTTTGGCCAAGTTTCATAAAGATTAGGTAAAATTTGTTACCTCTAGCAGGGTTCCCACAAATATTCTAAGACAAAATTCCATGACTTTTCCCTGATTTTTTCCTGACGACACAGCAGTTTTCCCTGACTTTTTAGAGTGATCGGGCATTTCTGTTAGAGCAAAATATTGCAATACAAATAGAGAAAAGGAGGCGATATTCCCTTTCAATGGAACCCAAAAGTTTAAGGTAGCAGTTGATTGACTTTAAGTCAATATAATTAAAAGTTATATCGAGCGAGCATAGCAAGCAAGGATTTTTTTCAGTCATTGGTATTTTTTTAATGGTTAATGACACTTATCAACAACTTGAATGAAGAATTCCCTGACTTTTCCCTGACTTTTGCTCAATGAACAGATTTCCTGGACTAATTCCAAAATTCCCTGACCTTGAAAACTATGTTATTCCCTGACTTTTCCCTGACCTTGGGAACCCTGTCTAGTGTCTACACAAGGTCTTTCTATGATTTGACCTTGTGACATAGTTTTTGACCCCGGATGACCCATTATCGAACTTGACCTAGATTTTGTTAAGATGATCATTGTGACCAAGTTACATAAAGATTAGGTAAAATTTTGACCTCTAGTGTCTACACAAGCAAACTGTTGACGGACGATGGGGATGGATGAAGGAGTGATCACAAAAGCTCAGTCTGATCGTTTGTGACAGGTAAGTTAAAAACAGTTACTGCAAATCAATATTTATATCTGAAGTTGAACAGAATCAAATGAAAAATCTTACAACAAATGGTTTAAGACAGGAAACAAATTGACAGTATCGTGACCTCTCCTCAATCATCACCGTGCGCACAGCGTTCTTTTCTTGCTCCTCAAGAAGTATGTATTTATCGTTCACTTCCTGCATGGCATTGTCAAGTCGATTCTGCATATCCTGCTTGCCTAAAAATAGAAAAACAAACTGGACATTCAACTTTTGTTGCAATGAACTTGACCTATAGAATATCATCAAAGACCACGACTTTGATATATGATAGATGAGAAAAAGTAAATTATTTGAGTGATATAAACAGAAAATTGTTAAATAACATGCTTTGAAATAAACAGAACTATATAGCAGCCTCTTTAAAGCAGAATCAGTTGAATTCATTAGAATTGCTGATAGAAAAACTAGTTTTAATTCATGTTTAGTCTAAGCTTAGATTATAACATAACAGTATAAGGATACAAGAAGGCCCAAAGGGCCCTAGGTCGCTCACCTGTCATAGTAGTGCATGCAAGCCCTGCAATTTAATCTAGTGACCTTGCACTTGACCTAGATTTTGTTGAGATGATCATTGTGACCAAGTTTCATAAAGATTAGGCTGAAAATAGTGACCTCTAGTCTACACAAAGACTTCCTATGATTTGATCTAGTGACC
The DNA here is from genome assembly GCA_947247005.1 of Spisula solida. NCBI lineage: Eukaryota > Metazoa > Mollusca > Bivalvia > Venerida > Mactridae > Spisula > Spisula solida. The sequence goes on from OX365949.1 coordinate 32,065,553, forward strand.
TAGTTTTTGACCCCAGATGACCCATATCAAACTAGACCTAGATTGCGTTAAAAAATCATTGTGACAAAGTTTCAAAAAGAATATGGCTAATATTGTGACCTCTAGTGACTATACAAGGTTTTTCTATGATTTGACCTTGTGACATGGTTTTTGACCCTGGATGACCCAATATTGAACTTGACCTAGATTTTGTTGAGATGATCATTGTGACCCAAGTTTCATAAAGATTAGGTCAAAATTATGACCAAATATTAAACTTGACCTAGATTTTGTTGAGATAATCTTTGTAACCAAGTTTCATAAAGATTATGTCAAAATTATGACCTCAAGTGACTTCACAAGGTTTTGACCTAATGACCCTTAATGACCCAATACCAAACTTGACCTAGATTTTGTTGAGATGATCATTGTAAGTTTTCAAAATTGTGACCTCTAGAGTCTACACAAGCAAATTGTTGACAGACGTTGTATGACATAAGACGGACGAAGAGTGATCACAAAAGCTGGTGAGCTAAAAAAGAGCTCATTTGCAGTGTTTAGAATGCATGTTTAGCATTAATAGTGATCCTATATCTGAATGATTATTGTGGTTAGGCCAAACTAATAATGTTGTAGTTTAATGTAGATATATACATACTTTTTATTGAAGTTATGTTTTTAATAAACCTGTTGCAAAAATGCCAGATGAAGATTTTTTTTAAATATTTCTTTAACAAAAACAAAATAATAAATTTGGAGAGAAAAATATTTCAGAAAAAAAACCTATAAAATTTAAAACAAAATCAGAAATACAACATTATTTTGTCTGGCCAATAAAACAGAAAACAGTATAAAGTTCTACAACACAAGTACAACACATTTTTGTTTTCAATTACGCAGAAAAAAATGCAACAACAAACAAATAAAACCAAGAAGAAAATAATTAAGGTCAGGCAAAATGAAAACAAAGGGAAAACATCATTGTAACACATACATGTAAAAGTAGTTAAATATTGGTATAAAAAGTACAGGTGATTTATATCCCTATTATCATTCATAAAGCTGCTATATAAGACAACACTGACAATCTACATTGAACATAATATGGATGGGCATTGCAAACTAAAGTTCTCCCACATTTTAAGCAAAGAAATTTTATCAAGCAATCTAGAACAACTATCACCAAACAAGGGAGCCTTATCAGTAGCACTTTCAGGCGTGTGATTGTACCCTATCAGTAGCACTTTCAGGGCTGTGATTGTACCCTATCAGTAGCACTTTCAGGCGTGTGATTGTACCCTATCAGTAGCACTTTCAGGCGTGTGATTGTACCCTATCAGTAGCACTTTCAGGCATGTGATTGTACCCTATCAGTAGCACTTTCAGGGCTGTGATTGTACCCTATCAGTAGTAGCACTTTCAGGCATGTGATTGTACCCTATTAGTAGCACTTTCAGGGCTGTGATTGTACCATATCAGTAGCACTTTCAGGCGTGTGATTGTACCCTATTACCATATCAGTAGCACTTTCAGGGGTGTGATTGCACGCTATAAGTAGCACTTTCAGGCGTGTGATTGCACCCTATCAGTAGCACTTGCAGGGGTGTGATTGTACGCTATCTCCCTATCAGTAGCCAGTTCAGGGCGTGATTGCACCCTATCAGTAGCACTTTAAGAGGTTTGATTGCACCCTATCAGTAGCACTTTTAGGGGTGTGATTGTACACTATCACCCTATCAGTAGCACTTACAGGGGCGTGAATGTACCCTATTAGTAGCACTTTCAGGGGTGTGATTACACCCTATCGGTACCACTTTTAGGGGTGTGATTGCATCCTATCAGTAGCACTTTCAGGGGTGTGATTGTTACCTATTACCATATCAGTAGCACTTTCAGGGGTGTGATTGCACGCTATCAGTAGCACTTTCAGGGGTGTGATTGCATCCTATCAGTAGCACTTTCAGGGGTGTGATTGTTACCTATTACCATATCAGTAGCACTTTCAGGGGTGTGATTGCATCCTATCAGTAGCACTTTCAGGGGTGTGATTGTTACCTATTACCATATCAGTAGCACTTTCAGGGTTGTGATTGCACCCTATCAGTAGATTTTTCAGGGGTGTGCTTGTACCCTATCAGTAGCACTTTCATGGGTGTGATTGCACGCTATCAGTAGCACTTTCAGGGGTGTGATTGCACCCTAATAGTAGCACTTTCAGGGGTGTGATTGCACCCTATCAGTGGCACATTCAGAGATATGATTGCAACCTATCAGTAGCACTTTCAGCAGTGTGATTGCAGTAAATCAGTAGCACTTTCAGCAGTGTGATTGCAGTAAATCAGTAGCACTTTCAGCAGTGTGATTGCAGTAAATCAGTAGCACTTTCAGCAGTGTGATTGCAGTAAATCAGTAGCACTTTCAGCAGTGTGATTGCACCAAATCAGTAGCACTTTCAGCAGTGTGATTGCACCAAATCAGTAGCACTTTCAGCAGTGTGATTGCAGTAAATCAGTAGCACTTTCAGCAGTGTGATTGCACCAAATCAGTAGCACTTTAAGCAGTGCAGATGCCAAAATTGACCTTTCTGCAGACGCATCGTAGCCACGCCCCCCCCCCCCCTCCCCATAGTTACAGGAATTTGTTGTAAGACAAGCTTTCATCAAAGTGGCGTCTAACACGGAGATGCATAATTATGTGCATACTTAAAACTTGCAAATAGACAGGTTTTAATCATCGAAATTATGAAAACAGTTACTAAAACAGTCTTTGAATAAATAGACATTCACATAGGTAATTTTGTCGCTCTAACAGAATGTTTCTTTTTATTTAAATCACTATTTTATGTATACTGTTTGTGCAAATCGGGGAAAATTAATAACCTGTCTTGAGGGAAGCATCCATTATTGTCACAAATAATTCATTTTATGGGCTATTGCATATACAGTAAAACCTCGGTAATACGAGCAGCGATTATTCGAGCAACCGGCCTAATTCGAGCAAATTTCAAAGTCCCGACGAATTTGCTCTATATTGTACATTAATTTATCCCTCTAACTCGAGTAAAGTTATTACGAGCATCCGGTCTAATTCGAGCGCAGGTGTCGGTCCAATCAACAATTTTCAACGATAATTAATTACCTTATCTCGAGGCAATCATCCGAGCGAAATTTCACACCTCCGAAAAATGTCATACTAAATTTTGTTACGGTCCGTATTTTTCACACATCGTGATAATCACAGTTTATGACAATAGCGTAATCCCTAACACTTAAATTGATGTCCGTATTTTGGATCCGTTACATTAAACACGAAGTAGAAGATATTTAATTAATGAGCGTGATTTAAACTACGCATACGTTTCAGAAGTTCAATAGGCAACAATTGGGAACATTAACTTATACGAGAACTAGAATTATTATTTGCAACATCGTTGCTTCGAACGTACTGACTCGCACATACTTTTAAATTATCGTAAGATAAACCGACGTCCATGTAGAATCTTAAATATTTAGGCTCCGTTCGTTATAAAACTGCAAGTAAAAATCATTTCCAAAATTTTTCATTTCCCGTATTTCATGAAAACCTGCGAATGTAAGCTTACGTACAGTACACTTTCACGTGTCTGATACTGAATAAGTGAAGTAGATCAAGTCCGCGATTAAATCCAATTCTTATCAAACAACCCTGAAGAATACAAAATTCGTCGACTTTGTACGGTAGAAAATTAAATGTCAATTGAATCTACACTATGCGCTGATTGGCGAATTCATACCGCGGTATGGAACTCTGACTAAACACTACTCCCAACTGTACCGGCAATTTCTTTGATGTGCGGCGCGTTTGAAGTCAGTCGAAAGAACGCCGCGTTTGATGTCTCCAAATTGTCGCGCGCGTTTCAATTGGAAACCACAGGGATAACGTGTTATAACTCATTCAGCTAAACATCATGTCCTAAATAAATTATCATAGATAATATAGTGCATGTTTTTTACTCAATGAGCCGTATCCCTGTGCTGGAAACTGGATCGACTTTGCATCCGGGTTTTATTTTATCATGTGCGATTTTTGTGCGTGGGTGTTTGTTCAAACATGTAGGAGCTATCGTGCGCTTTGGGTAATGTTATCTTTTTGCCGATGCGAACTTTATTACAATTTTACCGTTAAACGGAGTTTGATATTTAATGTAAAAAGATTCATTACGACTTTCATATGCAATTTGTTCAATTCGGCAAATGTCCACAAGATTCAAATTGCGTATAGACTTGATAAACAATGACAGTATTCGTAGTTACAACCAAATACATGTATCATACGTGTTTTCATTATAAACACAGTTACACTTAGTCATAACAACAATTCATCATAGACTTCGGATATTTCGAGCACCTGGCTTAACTCGAGCATTTGGCTTGTCCCCATGGGTCCTCGAGATAACGAGGTTTTACTGTATTTACATATACATTGTGTAATGGAATTTTCCATAAGCTAGCCTTTCATCTTCTGCTAACGGTTGTAATATCATAATAAGTATGTTAGTGCGCTAATTAATAATCAAATTCCAATAATAATAAAGATTTTACTTAAATATAGTAGACCTATCTCCTGATTTTCTGCGTCAGGTTTTTTTTATTTGTGTCATCCCCATAGTGGGGACATACTTTTTGTTGATTGCTGACAGCAGAGGTTGTATTTGATTTCAACTTCCTTAAATAGAAAATCTGCTGCTTTAACATGGATGAGAATGTGAATCTTTCAAATCACACATCACTATGTGTATGTATACGTAATATGTGTACAAGGTTTGTCATTGACAGTCAGCAAATTAACAAATGTCTAATTAACAATCACATGTTATCAAGTGAACAATATCGTTTTCCTAACATAGTGTTAAAATGTCGTGTAGTGTAATGATTTGGGCCACACGTATTTTATATGTACATGTACTATTATACCAAAACTAAATGGGTCCTAGATTAAAAGTTAGTTAACATTCCGATGTGTAATATACTTTGATGATCCCGTTTAAATTTGTATCTCAGAAATCAGTCGGGGTCTTGTGATCTATACCGCTTAGTGTTTATTGTCAATATACAATGTGACACCAGTAACTTTGATTTTGCAGTTTTCGCGTGAACGAGGGAACAGTATGAGTTAATGTTTGCAAAGTATGTTTTGTAGTAATGTGTATATATCTGACAGGTCTCTGACCTATGGATACTTTTAAATAAACTTAATTATTACCTGCGAGCTTGAGCGAGCAGGTATATTGGATAGCCTTGAGTAACAAGAGGGCCCAAAGGGCCCTAGGTCGCTCACCTGTCGAACTTGACCTAGATTTTGTTGAGATGATCATTGTGACCAAGTTTTTTACAGATTAGGTCAATATTGTGACCTCTAGTGACTTCACAAAGTTTTTATATGATTTGACCTTGTAACCTAGTTTTTGACCCCAGATAAACCATATCGAACTTGACCTAGATTTTGTTGAGATGATCATTGTGACCAAGTTTCGTAAAGATCAGACCAAAACTGTGACCTATAATGACTACACAAGGTCTTTCTATTATTTGACCTTGTGACCTAGTTTTTGACCCCGGATGACCCAATATCGAACTTGATCTAGATTTTGTTAAGATGATCATTGTGACCGAGTTTCATAAAGATTAGACCAAAATTGTGACCTCTATTGACCTAGTTTTTGACCCCAGATGATCCAATATCGAACTGGACCTAGATTTTGTTGAGATGATTATTGTGACCAAGTTACATAAAGATTAAGTCAAAATTGTGACCTCTAGTGACTACACAAAGTTTTTCTATTATTTGACCTTGTGACCTAGTTTTTGACCCCGGATGACCCATTATCGAACTTGACCTAGATTTTGTTGGGATGATCATTGTGACCAAGTTACTAGGTTACTAGGTCATTCAGCGTAGGCATTCCGCCTTTTAGTTGCTGTATCTTTTCTACTGGGTCATTCAGCTAGTTATAATCTATTATACTTTTCGACAGCTTGGACTTGGGCGGATCTGCGCTTGTTTAGTTGGGCATTGTGCTTTGTGTGTTTTTAATGTTTTCTGTGCTCGGCTGGTTAAGTTGAGTGCTGCCTTCCCTGTCTGACTTAATATACTCTTTTTACATAAATATTCAGTAAAAATCGTGACCTCTAGTGACTACACAAGGTTTTTCTATTATTTGACCTTGTGACATAGTTTTTGACCCAAGATAACCCAATATCGAACTTGACCTAGATTTTGTTAAGATGATCATTGTGACCAAGTTTCCAAAAGATTAAGTCAAAATTGTGACCTCTAGTGTCTACACAAAGTTTTTCTATGATTTGACCGTGTGACCTAGTTTTTGACCCCGGATGACCCAATATCGAACTAGACCTAGATTTTGTTGTGATAATCATTGTGACCAAGTTTTATAAAGATTAGGTCAAAATTGTGACCTCAAGTGACTACACAAGGTCTTTCTATGATTTGACCTTGTGACCTAGTTTTTGACCCCGGACGACCCAATATCGAACTTGACCTAGATTTTGTTGAGATGATCATTGTGACCAAGTCTAATAAAGATTAGGCTAAAATTGTGACCTCTAGTGTCTACCCAAGCCAATTGTTGACGGACGGACGACTGACGACGGACGACGGATAAAGAGTGATCACAAAAGCTCACTCTGTCACTTTGTGACAGGTGAGCTAAAAAGTCCATGGAGGGGCACATGACCTGTTCTCGATGGTTTACGATTTCAAAAAAAAAATAAAAAAAAAATATGCATTTTGTAAGAATGTCGTGAACCTGACTAATCAAACCGGTCGTTACAAGATTTCAAATTTTTCTTGAACGAAAATAGGTTATCTTACGCAAAAAGATGGCTGACGTGTGTCGGCCCGGGCAAGTCGAAATTGTTAGAAAGAACTACAGAATTATCCTTAAAATCCGTCCCTACGATAAAAATATACACGCCACTCGATTTAAAAGAGTATAAAACACGAGTTTAGATTGTTTAATCGTTGGATAAATTCTTTGCTAACATTTCATTACTTTCGTACCACTTCCCAACGTGTCGTCCTGAATATTTGTTTTCGTACTCAACACAATTCGTACCCGGCACTTCACTCCATAAACTATTGTTCGGATTTTTTTAGGATCAGCGGGTAAAATAAGTGCTGATTGTTTCCCTTGATAAAATTAACAACATATACAGTTTCTTTTGGTCTCCAGAGTCATATAAGGAGAATTACCATTCAGTGTTAATGTCTATTCAGAGACTTAAAATTCTAAATGTCTATTGTCATGGAATTATCGGAATTGGTTTATGATCTTTGATATTGTTGAACACTGAAAACATGTCTTATGATAATACCTTTAATGGACTGATACGAGGTTTTATTTATAAGAATATTAATATTATATGAAACAAGGGAGTCATAATATGCAATTATGTGTCTTGAAAATTGGTTTGTTATACATGAAATTATTTAACAATTTGTTGATAAATTTCGTATGTCAAATTACTGTGCATATAGTTTTCCCAATTTGAAAGCTACCGGCCTATCGCGCTTACTTTTTTCTCACAATTTTGAGATTTTCATGCTTAATTTTATACACATCAGCTGTTGAATTATGCAGATAGAAGGTCCAGGATCCTGTCAAATGAAGTCGGTACATCATTTGCTCGCAGTAACTATTTGACTTGTATATATCATGATTTACAATAGATGTCTCGAACAATACATACACTTTAAATCATTTTTATAAGTTTTTGAGAATGGATGCATTTAGCATCACAAGGATATTGACTGAAAAGCGGTTTTAATAACTATTACATAGACAAAAACAACATAATGTTTGTTTAATATTATTATAATATAACTCTAGCGTGATAAATTGCAATACAAAAACAAACACAAAATCAGCTATATTTATCGTTTCTGAATATTTAGAATATAACCTACATTATGAGCCAATGAAAACGCCGAATTTTGGCAGTTAAAAGAAAATTTAATCATTAAAATTTTCTCTTCACAGACTTGACGTCATGCGTTGGCGCTACTTTCTATCGGCCAATCAGAATGTAGAATGTTATATTCTAAGTTAGTTAGAACATATTAAGTAAATTTTAATGACTAAAAAGGACTCGCTTCACTTCGTTCGCTCCGCCCTTTTTAATCATTAAAATTTACTTAATATGTTCTAACTATAACTTAGGAGCATGAAAACTTTATATGTTGTGCCAAATGTTTGAATGCTTTCATTGGTAAGTGTTACGGTCCTTGATTTTAATCCATAACAAAAATATAGGCAATATTATGTTTGTTTTTGTACTGCAGTTTATCGCGTTGGAGTTATACTCCACTTGTTGGGAAATACACATGTTCTTTATTTGGGATTTATGTGTCATTATCCTGTAACAAACAATCAAATCATTTCACAAGTCAAGGGCTTTAAAGAATATATTTTTAAAACAGTCATATCTAATTAAAGACGAAGCTTACTAGTTTCTCAACATGTAATTATTTCGAAATATGTTGATGTAAATATCAATGATATGCTACAAAATCAGACTATATTTCAGAAAAAAATATACAGATGTAGCTAATACTTCAGAGGCCGTAGGGGTTTAATCAATTAATACACGTTCATGACATTGCTAACAAATCAAAGTTGACATTCTCTAGTTTCTAAACACACCAATATATTGAAAATATGTTCATTATTAATGAAATAATGCTTAATTGAATTATGCACAATTTCCATTGATTTAAGCTTGTCTAATGTCCAGCTTGTCCTACAATATGGCTGCGATAAACTGTTATTGCAATGCTGCAATGCAATTCGCTAATCAAAGTCGGCAGAAAGGTCAATTCATGTGACCACTCTACAAAAGCTATATGTGACCTGTTGGTAAAATCATGTGACTGATTGACAAATGTCATGTGACTGGTTGATAAATACCATCACATTCATGCAGCTTGACACAGGAAAAGGTGATACTTTGGAGAGATCACAGACCAAACAATGGATATATGTCCAACATCCCTGCAGCAGACAGCAAGCAAATAAATACATTTATCTTTGACAAGGATTCATTTTGTTAACTGACAGAATAGTTCCTGCATCTGCTACTGACAGGCAAAACATGCCCAGAATGCAACACATTAGTAAACAAAAACATGTGACCTTGACAAACAGCTGACAGCACAGTTATTTCACAATCTACTCAAAGAGGCAATTTTCTGTCACCCGCAAGACAGTAAAACAAAATCCAGATGCACGTATAACGTGATTGCTACGCGCCATGCAGTAGTTTTATTGATTGAATCTCTTAACAGAAAACTACAACAAAATAAACAGCCCAGCATTGAGCCATAAACAAGTAAAAATCAGCCCAGACAGCAGGCAAATATGGCATGCAGCAACATCTAGCCACCACATGTAATCATCAAACTAGGTATGCTAGTAAATATGAGAAACTCTCCACCCACATAAAGCAAAATAAAATTATATCAAGCATTTGTTGACATTCAACATGAGATTTTCAATATTATTTGCTAGTGTATGAAATGTGGTAAGATGTCAGCTGAAAATGTCAAAGATACGATGGGACAATAATTGTAGGTGATCAAGTAGGTTTACAACATGAAGCTACAGCAAATTGTATCCCATTCTATCTATAAATCCACAATGATAATGTGATTCCTACACAAAGCGTTCTTGAGTTATTGAACGGAAACCATTTGAATAGTTAGGACTGGTAAAGGTCACAGTGACCTTGACCTTTGACATACTGAACTCATAGTTTGTCATTAAAAAGAAACAATTCGGTCTACCGACGGACCTACCGACAGAATGTGCAAAGCAATATACCCCTTATCAAAGATGGGGGCATAAATATGAGTAAATGCCACGTGTCTTACCACTGAGCCAGCAAAGAAGCATACGTTGTTGATGTAGATATAATGTCTTATTCATTTTTGATTTGTTTCAAGTTTTGATTTGGAATAATCTTTTGCTATTATAACACGTTATTGTTCCTAGATTATATCACAGGTAACTGTATCATTAATAAACAGTAACTAAAAAAAAATTAAAAAAGATTTTTTTTTGTTAAATTTAGAATTCTTATACAAGGTGTATTTCCCGAAGAAGTGATCGTACAGTCACTGGGTGTATTTTGTTTTTTTCATAATTTAAAGCATTTACGGCATTAATCATCTATTTAAAGCAGTGGGTGATCAAAAACATCTTTGTGAATCGAAAGCATTCGAAAACATGCTTAAATTTACCTTCGTACGATATAATTCATTGTTTAAACTTTTATTTTTCGAGGGCGTAAACACTGTTGGGATGGCTGTAGTGGTTTTTAGTGTGTCTGACGGGTATTTGGAACGTATTTTATAACGGTCGTTTTCATTGGCATAGTATACATCGTTTGTACGCTGGTAACCAAGCCCTGGGAAACCCCAATGAAATCAACCAATGAAAATCGTTGTTACAAAAAGGAAATCACGCGCATCATTCGGAACAACATGAAGTCATTTTGACATTTAAATATGCCAACGATTCGTTTTTCGGCTTACACGTATACATTCACTGAAGTGAACATGTGTCAACCAGGTAAATCTGTTCCAACTTTTTCGTTCTTTAATTTTACCGCATTATTATGTTTCTACACAACGGTAAATTCGACATATGTTGGTGATTTCCTCAATATTTCCGGTTTTTTTGTTTTTATTGAGTCCACCCCAGTGACCGGGTGGACACCGTGATACGTATTTATGGCATAACTGTTTAACTACTTGACCAATTTCGATGGGATTTCGCATGAAAGAAGTTATAGTCATGTTTTTAGGAATACAATTACTTTATGAAGATATCAAAAGCCAATTCTTGTTTTTGATACCTGGTCAATTCATGGAAATACACCTTGTATAAGAATTCTAAATTTAACAAAAACAAATTTTTTTTTAGGTACTGTTTATTAATGATACAGTTACCTGTGGATTATATGTGTATAATAAAAAATACAATAAATCAATTTCTATAACATGGATTTCTTGGTTCAGTGCATTCAAAGTGTTTAGGGAAACATGTATTGTTATGGGATTAGAGCAAATTTGCATCAATTTACAGGATTGAATCAGTAAAGCAACGTATTATATTCAGTAGCCTCTGTGGCTAAGTGGATATGTCCGTGGTCATATTCTACGTTTGAAATATTTTGTTTTTGAGTTCAAGCCCTGCAGAAGTTGTCTTTTTTGAATTAATATCAATAGCATTGTATTTTATTTTCATTCAATATAGATATTGATCAATATTCAATACATAAACTGGTTCTTCTAGTACAATGCTTAAACATTTAGCTAATTAATGTGTCTTTTATTTGTATGTAATTTTCTTAGTGGCATTTTTTTATTTCCAGAGTTATCTTTCTTCTTATCATCAATTTAATTTCGTACCTTTTATCAGCCTGAGAGCATAAAACAAAACAGCACTTAGCAAGCGTTGATTTATAAGCGTATTTTAAGAACAAGAGGGCCCAAAGGGCCATAGGTCGCTCACCTGTCCTAGTAGTTCATGCAGACCCCTTGATGGTAGCTTCTATTGCATGTACAAGGTTTTCATATTGTCTTATAAAGCGACGTTGCAATTAACATCACATGGACTTAATGGCATATTGAAGTTCAAGCCAAGTTTTGTCAATGATTAGACCTAATGACCAAGTTTTTTACCCTAAATGACCCAATATCAAACTTGACCTAGACTTTGTTGAGATGATCATTTTGACTGAGTCTCATAAAGATAAGACCAAAATTGTGACCTCTAGTGACTACACAAGGTTTTTCTATGATTTGACCTTGTGACCTAGTTTTTGACCCCAGATGACCCATTATCGAACTTGACCTAGATTTTATTGCGATGATCATTGTGACCAAGTCTCATAAAGATTAGACCAAAATTGTGACCTCTAGTGACTACACAAGGTTTATCTATGATTTGACCTTGTGACCTAGTTTTTGACCCCGGATGACCCAATATCAAACTTGACCTAGATTTTGTTAGGATGATCATTGTGATAAAGTTTCATAAAGATTAAGTCAAAATTGTGACTTCTAGAGAGGACACAAGGTTTTTTTATAATTTGACCTAGTGACCTACTTTTTGACCTCAGATGACCCAATATCGAACTTGACTTAGATTTTATGAAGATGATCATTGTGACCAAGTTTCATAAAGATTTAGTCAAAATTGTGACCTCTAGTGACTACACAAGATTTTTCTATGATTTGACCTTGTGACCTAGTTTTTGACCCTGAATGACCTAATATCGAACTTGACCTAGATTTTGTTGAAGTGATCATTGTGACTAAGTTTCATAAAGATTAGGCCAAAATTGTGACCTCTAGTGTCTACACAAACAAATTGTGGATGGACGACGGACGGACGGACGACGACGGACAAAGAGTGATCACAAAAGCTCACCCTGTCACTTTGTGACAGGTGAGCTAAAAACGGGGCATAATTTCATCAAAATGCTAAATAAAGTTACCTACCCCTGTGTATCGGTTGGGGTTATGATGGTGAACAAGTATGTAAAGCAATATGTGAAAGCACTTTGAAAATATTAGAGGTGAAAAAACATGTACCTAAACTTTAACATTTGCACTAAGTTGGACAAGAGGGCCCAAAGGGCCCTAGGTCGCTTACCTGTTATAAATAGCAGTACATGTCAAAGCGCAATATCGCACTGAGATTTTGTTGAGATGATCACTCAGACCAAGTTTCATAAGGATTAGGCTAAAACTGTGACCTCTAGTGACTACACAAAGTTTTTCTATGATGTGACCTAGTTTTTGACCCCGGATGACCCAATATCGAACTTGACCTAGATTTTGTTGTGATAATCATTGTGACCAAGTTTTATAAAGATTAGGTCAAAATTGTGACCTCTAGTGACTACACAAGGTTTTTCTATAATTTGACCTTGTGACCTAGTTTCTGACCCCAGATGACCTAATATCGAACTTTACCTAGATTTTGTTGTGATGATCATTGTGACTAAATTTCATAAATATTACGTCAAAATTGTGACCTCTAGTGTCTACCCAAGGTTTTTCTATGATTTGACCTTGTGACCTAGTTTTTGACCCCGGATGAACCAATATCGAACTTGACCTAGATTTTGTTGTGATGATCATTGTGACCAAGTTTCATAAAGATTAGGCCAAAATTGTGACCTCTAGTGACTACACAAGGTTTTTCTATGATTTGACCTTGTGACCTAGTTTTTGACCCCGGATGACCCAATATAGAACTAGACCTAGATTTTGTTGTGATGATCATTGTGACCAAGTTTCCAAAAGATTAAGTCAAAATTGTGACCTCTAGTGTCTACACAAAGTTTTTCTATGATTTGACCGTGTGACCTAGTTTTTGACCCCGGATGACCCAATATCGAACTAGACCTAGATTTTGTTGTGATAATCATTGTGACCAAGTTTTATAAAGATTAGGTCAAAATTGTGACCTCTAGTGACTAGACAAGATTTTTCTATAATTTGACCTTGTGACCTAGTTTTTGACCCCAGATGACCTAATATCGAACTTGACCTAGATTTTGTTGAGATGATCATTGTGACCAAGTTTCATAAAGATTAAGTCAAAATTGTGACCTCTAGTGTCTACACAAGCAAATTGTTAACAGACGGACGGACGGACGACGGACGAAGAGTGATCACAAAAGCTCACTCTGTCACTTGGTGACAGGTGAGCTAAAAAAGGGGGCATAATTTCACCAAAATGCTTAATAGAGTTACCTACCCCTGTGTATGGGTTGGGGTCATGATGGTGATCAAGTATGCAAAGTATCAAAGCAATATGTCCATGTACTATGAAGATATTAGAGGTTAAAAAACCTGTACCTAACACTACTTGCACTTAGTAGAACAAGAGGATCATAGATCCTTGGGCGCTCACCTGCTAAACATGGTCAAACTTTGAACTTGACCTTAAGGTCATCAAGATAAACATTTTGACTAAACTTGATGAAAGTTAAAGCAAAATAGATTGTGGCCTCCAGAGTGTTAACAAGGTTTTGCTATTATTTGACAAATTGACCTAGTTTTTGACCCCATATGACCCAATTTCGAACGTGATCAAAACAAGACAAACATTTTGACCAAAGTTGATGAAGAATAAAGCAAAAATGTGGCCTCAAGAGTGTTAACCAGGTTTTCCTATTATTTGACTTTTTGACATAGTTTTTGGCCCCACATGACCCAACTTCAAACTTGACATTAAGGTTACCAAGATAAACAGTTTGACCAAACTTCATGAAGATCAAAGCAAAATGTGACCTCCAGAGTGTTTACAAGGTTTTCCTATTATTTTACCTATTGACCTAGTTTTTGACCCCACATGACCCAACTTCGAACTTGACCTAGGTTTTATTAAGGTACTACTGACCAAGTTTGATGAAGATCAGAGCAAAAATGAAAGTGCTAGAGTGTTAACGGTGAAAAGTTTAATGGACAGACAGACGGACGAACAGATGGACGACGGACAAAAAACAATCACAAAAGCTCATCTTGCCACTTTGTGGCAGAAGTGGCAGGTGAGCTAAAAAGGGGGCATAATTTCAACAAAATGCCTGATAAGAGTAACTTACTCCTGCATATGGGTTGGGGTCATGATGGCAAACAAGTATTCAAAGTATGAAAGCAACATCTCAAAGGACTTAGAGAATATAAGAGGTTAAAAAACCTGTACTAAACTTTAACAAAAGTGTTACGCCGACACCGACGCTCGGGTGACTGCAATAGCTCCCTTTATTCTACAAATAGTGGAGCTAAAAATGAATATGTCTCCCCCACTGTATGTAAATACTACCAGGTACATTCAGAGAGTGAAGTTTCACTGAAATGGTATAAGCATTAATGATAATGGCATGTTACATGTTTACTCCATGGTTTGACCATATCATGGCCCACCAGTATGTCTACCAGTATATATGTGATGTGTTGACTATCATTTATTGTCTATTAATATAACGTGCATGGAGATGCTATACACTCATCTCTCATCCAGATAATAGTGAAGATACTGCAGGTATATGGAGTATTGGGTGAAGTTAACCACTCTTTGTACACATGTTTAACTTATAGTATGCTTGTCAACAGTTAACCACTCTTTGTACACATGTTTAACTTATACAGTCAACTCTCGTTATCTCGAACTCGCTTATATCAAATTTTCCGTTATGTCGAAGTTTTTTTCAAGTCCCGATTTTTCTCCTTCTTTGTCAATATGAAATCTCGAGACCCATCTCGAAGTTTCGGCTCGAATTCGGCTCGAATTTTTCGTTATGTCGAATTATTTTTTGGTCCCGATTAACCAATTTGCACTTTAAATCTATTGTTCATCTCGAAGTCGGGTCGAAGTCTGATCGTATTCGACTAGCGTCGAATGTTTTTCACACTTCGCCAGTCTGAGATCTTCGATTTACCTGTAATTTTCGCGCCTTCCATTGTTGAACAAATATTTGTTTGCAACGATTTGCGCAAACATGTCATAAAACTTCGTGTTACGTACTAACATCAATAAACATGTCATCTCGAACAATTGTTTGTAAAAATAGTAATTAAAATAAAATGCATTTTCTCGAGGAGGAATACATGTACATAAATATCACAACAAGCAATTCTCACGAATATGTCATTCTTACGACCGTAACAATATGGCGGCGTAAAATTACAGAAACTGGAAAACTTGCAACTTCGATGCCGAAAATTCTATCTCGAATTTTCGTTATGTCGAAGTAATTTTCACGGTCCCGTGAAATTCGAGATAACGAGAGTTGACTGTAGTATGCTTACCAAACAATATATTCAATAGTTTATATATTCCAGTAAATGGTTAATCATGAAAAGTATATCTCTCACAATAGCAGGAAATCATAGAAGATTACAGAAAGATTAAAGGCAAGCTTTAAATTCACAGTCTATAACAAGTTCTATATTTATATATAGACACCCCACTCACACTTAAATATGAGTCAATCTCTAAGAAAACCTGCTGTTTTGACAAAAATAATAACTTCAAGATTTTCCACAGTTTTTAAGAAAATTTTTAAAGAAGCAAAATGCAGAAGACATTTTGTTAAAATCTTAAGTTTTAAGGAAGATACATATGTTTTTGTAAAGTCCATATTCAGAGTTTTTAGTATGACGTCGCAAACGTTATTCTACATAACTGTAACAAGTGTTTCATAATTACACCATTTAATCAATTCTTGACATAAAACTGTTCAAAATAGTACCACGGGTTAGAATGTGTTAATTTTCAACATATGTATCAACAGCAAAAGCGTGCGCATTTAGAGAAAGGCTATCACTGTTTTAAATAGCTTATTCCTCGTTTTTCTCAATCGGGAGTACTTTTCCGAAATTGGTAACAATAGCAATGCAGTATGGGATTGCGACATAATTCATGAGAATATTTAAAGCTCAGATAAAGTACTTAATGTGTAAATTACTTAAAATAGAATCAATAGATATGCATTTTATTCTTATTTTAAAACTTTTTCAAATCATTCTCAAATCAAATCATTCTCATATAGTAATTACATAATGTCAAAATAGCAGATTTCCTGGAGACTGGCTCATATATACATGATTATCCATTAACATGTAATAAAATCAGACTGAAGCAAATAAGAACCAATGTAAAACCATAAAAAATAATAATATTGCCACAGAAGAGAGATAAATAGCCAGCAACTACAGTACCTGCATCTCTAGAACATTGTCCCATCATGCATCACTGACTCCATACTAAATGTGCAACAATGTCTTATTGACAGTAGCCACTATCATGTTTGATATGTTTATCTGTAGCAATATCCATTTAAGGTCATGTAATAAATGATGGATGATCTATGAAGTATATCTGTTTATTCATCATTTAATAATTGATGGATGATCTATGAAGTATATCTGTTTATTCATCATGTAATAATTGATGGATGATCTATGAAGTATATCTGTTTATTCATCATTTAATAATTGATGGATGATCTATGAAGTATATCTGTTTATTCATCATTTAATAATTGATGGATGATCTATGAAGTATATCTGTTTATTCATCATGTAATAATTGATGGATGATCTATGAAGTATATCTGTTTATTCATCATTTAATAATTGATGGATGATCTATGGAGTATATCTGTTTATTCAATATGTAATAATTGATGGATGATCTATGAAGTATATCTGTTTATTCATCATTTAATAATTGATGGATGATCTATGGAGTATATCTGTTTATTCAATATGTAATAATTGATGGATGATCTATGAAGTATATCTGTTTATTCATCATGTAATAATTGATGGATGATCTATGAAGTATATCTGTTTATTCATCATGTAATAATTGATGGATGATCTATGAAGTATATCTGTTTATTCATCATTTAATAATTGATGAATGATCTATGAAGTATATCTGTTTATTTATCATGTAATAATTGATAGATGATCTATGAAGTTATAATGTAACACTATTGGATGATAATGATTACCATTATATGCCCATTATGTGACTGAGGACTGATTACATTACATCTATGAAACAACAGCTGTCCATGAACAGCATGCTCCACTATTCACAGTGCAATGCTAGGATAGTATAATCATTAAATATTCAAAACAAAATGCTTCATAGCTGCAACATTACCCTCTTCTGTGTAGAGGTTGGGGCTTCTAAGTTGATAAGGAGATAATTTGAACAAAATGCAGGACAGAGTTACCTATTCATGTGTAGGTCTTGGAGTAACGATGGTAAACACAAGTATGCAAAGTATCATAGGAATATGACAATGCACTTTGAAAATATAAGAGGTTAAAAAACTTGTACCTAAACTTTAACATTTGCAAGTCCAAAAGGGGCATAATTTCAGCAAAATTACCTACTCCTGTGTAGGGGTTGGGGTCATGGTCTCTAACAAGTATGCAAAGTATCAAAGCAATATGTTAATGCCCTTTGAAGATATTAGAGGTTAAAAAACCGGTACCTAAACTTTAACATTTGCACTATTTGCACCAAGTAGAACAAGACTGCGTTCAATAAACGCTTATGCCCCCATTGAAGCCTTGCCCATAAAAAGCTAAGTCAATTAGGGGCCATAGTTCTATAATAATGTTGGATAGTGTTACATGGCCTTGATAATGTAAGGGGCTTATGATGGTAAACAAGTATGCCAAGTTTTAAGGCAATGCCATGATGAACATGATGTTAAACGAAACTGTCAATTTGGTTTAACCAAGAATTAGACACTTAAGTCTAAGTCCAAATTAGGTCAAGGTGAAGGACGAAATGGTGTCAAATGAAACAGGTGTGTGGAGAGTGTTCATATACAACATCAATGCAAGTATGGAAGCTTTGTAGCAAGCCATAACAAGAGGGCCCAAAGGGCCCTAGGTCGCTCACCTGTCGTACTAGTGCATGCACACCCCTATGGTGATCCTACACATTTTCTGAATAAAATTTAAGGAAATTCAGCCTCTATTGCAAGTTTTTGTATGATTTGACCATGTGACCTAGCGTTTAACCCCAGATGACTTAATTAATATCAAACTTAACCTAGATTGTGTTGAGATGATTATTAGGACCAAATTTCATAAAGATTAAGTCGAAATTGTAACCTCTGGCGACTACACAGGGTTTTTCTATGATCTGACCTATAATTTAAACAAAATATTTCCTCCATATAACTGTACAAAAACATGCTATAAAGACAGAACAATACCTAAACACTTAAAGTGGGGTTTGAACCCATGACCCTCAGGAAAATGTCAATTGACATTCTGACCTTGTTTTTGACGCCAGATGACCCAAAATCGAACTTGGCCTAGATTTTGTTGACAGGATCATTGTGACAAAGTTTCATAAAGATTAAGTTGAAATTGTAACCTCTGGTGACTGACTACACAAGGTTTTTCTATGATTTGACCTATATTTTAAACAAAATATTTTGGAATATTTTTCCTCCATATAACTGTACAAATACATGCTATAAAGACAAAACAATACCTAAACACTCAAAAAAAATAAAAATAAAAAAATAAAAATTATGGTTCCAGTGGGGGTTGAACCCACGACCATCAGGAAAATGTACAAATAAATGCTTTACAGACAAAACAATACCTAAACACTCAAAAAAAATAAAAATAAAAATTATGGTTCTAGTGGGGTTTGAACCCACGACCCTCAGGAAAATGTCTATGCTCCCTACAGCGCTTTGATTTCCACTTAACCATTACAATTCACACCCTCTAGAATATTTTGATATTTGACCTTTACAAAACTGCTGTGAACCCTGATACACATTTTCATTGGTTGATGAAAGTTTACTTGTGTGTATAGAGTGTAGAGAGTTACAGCAGAGAGTTTAGTGACCATGAAGACTACATGTTGAAAGGTTTAAAACAAGGTTTTTTCTATAATTTGACCTAGTGAGCTAGTTTTTGACCTCAGATGACCCAATATCGAACTTGACCTAGATTTTGTTGAGATGATCATTGTGACCAAGTTTCATAAAGATTAGGCCAAAATTGTGACCTCTAGAGAGGACACAACCCAATTGTTGACGGACGGACGGACGGACGGACGACGGACGAAGTGTGATCACAAAAGCTCACTCTGTCACTTTGTGACAGGTGAGCTAAAAATGCTAGAAGAAACGGTCAATTTGGGTTAACCAGGAATTTGACCCTTGAATAAGTCTAAGTCAAAATTTAGGTCAAGGTGAAGGTCAAAATGGGGTCAGGTGATACAGGCGTGTGGAGAGCGTTCATATACAACATCCATGCAAGTATGGAAGCTTTGTAGCAAGCCATAATAATGCTAGAAGAAACTGTCAATTTGGGTTAACCAGGACGGACGGACGGACAGGTGAATCACTATATGCCTCCCCATCTATCGATAGGAGGGGAATAAAAAGGGGGATATTTTAAAAACAAAATGCCTGATAGAGTTACCTACTCCTGCATATGGGTTGGGGTCATGATGGCGAACAAGTATGCTAAGTATGAAAGCAATATCTCAAAGGACTTTGGAAATATGAGAGGTTAAAAAACCTGTACCTAAACTTTAACATAAGCATTACACCAACGCCGATGCCGACACTCGGGTGACAGCAATAGCTCTACGAATAGTGGAGCTAAAAATAACAAGAGGGCCATTGGCCCTATAGCGCTCATCTGATTACTAGCAGTTTAGGCAGAATCAGTGACCTGGTGACCTAGTTTTTGACCCCAAATGACCCAGTTGTGAACTTGACCTAGATTTCATAAAGCCACACATTGTGGCTAAGTGTCATTAATATAACATCAAAAATGTGACATCTAGAGAGTAAAGAAGGTTTTTCTTTGATGTGACCTTATTACCTAGGTTTTGACTCCGGAAGACCCAGTTACAACTTGACCTAGATTTTATACAGACAATCGTTGTGACCAAGTTTCATATAGATTAGGTAAAGCATGTGACCTCTAGAGTGTTAACAAGGTTTTTATTCTATGTGACCTGGTGACCCAGTTTTTGACCCCAGATGACCCAGTTACGAACCAGACCTAGATTTTTTACAGACAAACATTGTGACCAAGTTTCATATAGATCAAGTAAAGAATGTGACCTCTACAGTGTTAACATGGTTTTTCTATGATGTGACCTTGTGACCTAGTTTTTCACCCCAGATGACCCAGTAACGAACTTGACCTAGATTTTATACAGACAAACATTGTGATCAAGTTTTATATAGATTTGGAAAGCATGTGACCTCTAGAGTGTTAACAAGGTTTTTCTTCTATGTGGCCTGGTGACCTAGTTTTTAACCCCAGATGACCCAGTTGCGAACTTATCACATATCAGGAACAAGTTTCATTATGATTACATAAAATATGTGACCCAGTTACGAACTTCACCTAGATTTCATAGTGACAAACATTGTAACCAAGTTTCATATAGATTAGGTAACAAATGTGACCTCTAGAGTGTTAACAAGGTTTTTCTTTAATGTGACCTGGTGACCTAGTCTTTGACCAAAATGACCCATTTACAAACTTGACCTAGATTTACAACATTGTAACCAAGTTTCATAAAGATTAAATGAAAACTGTGACCTCTAGAGTGTTAACAGTCACATTGTTGACGGTGGACGACGGACCAAAGGGTGATCACAATAGCTCAACTTCCTTGAGCACTTCGTGCTCAGGTAACCTAAAAAGCTTTAGCTCTCTGAAAACTGTTGTTTATACAGTATATATGCAGTAACATGTTACAATATACCTACCACTAGTGATTGAATCATCTGCAAGTGCCACTATCCAACTTGTATTTGTTCTCAAAATATTAAGGTTAATCAACTTAGACACAAAGTCAATACCTCTGATACCAGTCCTATCAGTCTTTATCTTTTTTATTCTAAATAAAGTATTTTCAGAAAATGAAACCAACGAAGCTTTTTGTACGAGTATCATTTATATACTTAAATAATTTAATTATATAAACACTGAAAATCTGAGTTTATATTTTCATATTTTTAATGAAGAGATTAGATGAGTATTGAATAGAACAGTCAATGAACCTGATAAATGGTTGATTATATATATATATGTGTGACTATTTACTGATGTTATAATTGTGACATACTAGAGACCGTCAACATGAGCGAGCGCTACATATTGCTTTCCACGGGAGGTTATTTAAATCCATGCCTTCTATATATAATTGAATGGGAGGTAACTGAATAAAGGCGCTTGGTAGCACTTTGCTTAGGCAACAGACCCCTGTGTTCTCATTTTCTACTTCCACAAAATCTGGTTCTATAAACCTACACCATTAACTCAATTTGTGATTGTTCTGTGATCACTCATTGTTAACAAAAACACATGCAGTGAGAAAAATTAATGTTTTTCCTGGTTAGCAGTAAAGAAATTCCTGTACTTTAAATGACATCCTTATACTTCAAGGCATAATTTGCACATCACACTTTCCAGAATTATACGCATTCTGACTGGATCTGCACTGGCAGAAAGGCCTAAGTCAAAGACATCATGAAATGTTAAATCAGAACATAATCAAAGACTTTCAGTTTCTATGCTGTATTTATTCGGCCACACCTATCTATAGTAAAAAGCAACAAGAGGGCCCAAAGGGCCATACGTCGCTCACCTGTCCTTGTAGTAGATGCAGACCCCTTGATGCTCTACTGCATGTACATATTGTCTTATAAAGCGACCTTGCAATTTACTTCACATAGACAAAATGGCATATTGAAGTTTAAGCAAAGTTTTGTCTATGATTTGACCTTGTGACCTAGTTCTTGACCACTGATAACCGAATATCGAACTTGACCTAGATTTTGTTGCAATGATCATTTTAACCAAGTTTCATAAAGATTAGACCAAAATTGTGACCTCAAGTGACTACACAAGGTTTTTCTATGATTAGACCTTGTGACCTTGTTTTTGACCCTGGATGACACAATATCGAACTTGACCTAAATTTTGTTGAGTTGATCATTGTTACCAAGTTTCATCAAGATTAGATCAAAATTGTGACCTCTAGTGACTACACAAGGTTTTTTTTTTATTTGACATTGTGACCTAGTTTTTGACCCCGGATGACCCAATATCGAACTTGACCTACATTTTGTTGAGATGAACAATTTGACCAAGTTTCATAAAGATTAGGCCTAAATTGTGACCTCTAGTGACTACACAAGGTTTTTCTATGATTTGACCTTGCGACCTAGTTTTTGACCCACGATGATCCAATATCGAACTTGATCTAGATTTTGTTGAGATGATCATTGTGACCAAGTTTCATAAAGATAATATTGAAATTGTGACCTCTAGTGACTACACAGGGTTTTTCTATGATTTGACCTTGTGACCTAGTTTTTGACCCCGGATGACCCAATATTAAACTTAACCTAGATTGTGTTGAGATGAACAATTTGACCAAGTTTCATAAAGATTAGGCCTAAATTGGGACCTCTAGTGACTACACAAGGTTTTTCTATGATTTGACCTTGTGACCTAGTTTTTGACCCTGGATGACCCAATATCGAACTTGACCTAGATTTTGTTGAGATGATCATTTTACCAAAGTTTCACAAAGATTAGACAAAATTTGTAACCTCTAGTGACTACACAAATTGTGGATGGACGACGGACGATGGACGAAGAGTGATCACAAAAGCTCACTCAGGTAAGCTAAAAAATACCCATTAAAAATCAACAGATGTTGAATAGTCAATTAAAGCAAGAAATTACACTAAGAATTATTTCATACCAAATATATACAAAGGGAATAATTCATTAATATTCATTCCATTGTGCACCCATACATGACTAAATTTGTCATTGCATTTAGATGATTTTACATTACATTGCCATTCCAGTTATTTCAAACCCCAATTAAGTAATGTGTATGAATTAAGTATATTTAATCAAATTTAAGTGCATCTCAAAGGTATGTACCATCAAACAACATATTTAGCCAATGGCATTCTGTAAGTTCACACCAATCTACTTTTTGAGTGTCAAAGTCAATGGAGCAAATTATGCCTTAAAGCCTTTACTGACAATTCACATTTACAATACAATTGTCACAGAGTATACTTGCATATTAATATTTTTTAAAAGACGTAATATATATATATTATATATAATCAAGACATGCCTTCGTCAAACCATAGTGGCGAGGTAGGTGTGGTTCCATTGGCTGTAGCTGGAAATGAATTAGATATATCATAACATAGCACATACATAGTATTTCAAGAAATAAAATACCATAGGAATGCAAATAAGCACCCCACATTGAAACTCTATGAATATGCTTATTAATGATTTGATCGCATGTACGAGGGGTGTCCCAGTAAATCTCGTACTTTGTGAATAATTTTCTTTTGTGGTGTCGATGATCATGATGTTTTGAGGTTATCTTCATGTGTTCTATTTTATAGAAATCAGGGATGGAAAGTATACTGATATACATATGACGCATTATATCCGTGAATCCAACCCGATGTACGCGCATGCTGCTTTACCCATATAAAGCGTTGTGATTCGGTCAATTTATGTCTGATAAACTTGTAATTATCAAGCTTTCAATCAATGGTGACTCATAATTTTTGCATCCGCATTTACTAATGTTTGTATGCTGTCATCAAAGTAAATTTCAAAAGAAACAAGAGATGCTTGTAAAACACGTATGCCCCCATGGCAGTTCAACAGTCAACAAGAGCTGTCCACGAACAGCGCGCTCCACTATTCGCAGCGCCATGCTAGGATAGTACAATCATTATATATTCAAAACAAAATGCTTCATAACAGCTGCTTTATCCTATGCTGTGTAGAGATGGGGCTTCTAAGTCTAACAAGAGGGCCCAAAGGGCCATAGGTCGCTCACCTGTCCTAGTAGTTCACGCACCCCTAATGGTAGCCTCTATTGCATGAACAAGGTTTTCATATTGTCTTATGCTTTATAATTATTATCACATTTAGACCCAATGAAATATTGAAGTGATTTGACCTTGTGACCTAGTTTTTGACCCCAGATGACCCAATATCAAAATTGACCTAGATTTTATTGAGATGATCATTGTGACCAAGTTTCATAAAGATTAGGCCAAAATTGTGACCTCTAGTGACTACTCAAGGTTTTTCTATGATTTGACCTTGTGACCTAGTTTTTGACCCCGGATGACCCAATATCGAACCAGACCTAGATTTTGTTGAGATGATCATTGTGACCAAGTTTCATTAAGATTAGGCCAAAATTGTGACCTCTAGTGGCTACACGAGGTTTTTCTATGATTTGACATTGTAACCTAGTTTTTGACCCTGGATGACCCAATATCGAACTTGACCTAGATTATGTTGAGATGATCATTGTGACCAAGTTTAATAAAGATTATGCCAAAATTGTGTCCTCCAGTGGCTACACAAGGTTTTTCTATGATTTGACCTTGTGACCTAGTTTTTTACCCGGATGACCCAATATCGAACTTGACCTAGATTTTGTTGAGATGATCATTGTGACCAAGTTTCATAATGATTAAGCTAAAACTGTGACCTCTAGTGTCTACACAAGTAATTGTGGACGGACGGACGTACTCATGAGACGGTACTTGTGGGGTTTTCTTTTGTTCTTTCTTTTGTTTGGTTGCAACCCACAAGTAGCATTTTGCACCCCACAAGTGACGGAATGAATGGAATCTAAAAACAGCCTATTGTTCCACACCCCAAAACTACCGGTGCATTCGTACGGATGTACGGAAGGACGGACGGACGACGGACAAAGAGTGATCACAAAAGCTCACTCTGTCACTTTGTGACAGGTGAGCTAAAAACCTGTACCTAAACTTTAACATTTGCACTATTTGCACTAAGTAGACAAGAAGATCATAGATCCTGGGGCGCTCACCTGCTTAGCATGGCCAAACTTTGAACTTGACATTAAGGT
Organism: Spisula solida; assembly: GCA_947247005.1. Taxonomy (NCBI): domain Eukaryota; kingdom Metazoa; phylum Mollusca; class Bivalvia; order Venerida; family Mactridae; genus Spisula; species Spisula solida. The sequence goes on from OX365949.1 coordinate 32,091,078, forward strand.
CATCAAGATAAACATTTTGACCAAAGTTGATGAAAATTAAAGCAAAAATAAGGCCTCATGAATGTTAATAAGGTTTTTCTATTATTTAACCTATTGACCTAGTTTTTGACCCCATATGAACCAACTTCAAACTTGACATTAAGGTCATCAAGATACACATTTTGACCAAACTTCTTGAAGATTAAAGCAAAAATAAGGCCTCAAGAGTGTTAATAAGGTTTTTCTATTATTTGACCTATTGACCTAGTTTTTGACCCCCGGAATGAACCAACTTCAAACTTGACCTTAAGGTCATCCAGATACACATTTTGACCATACTTCTTGAAGATTAAAGCAAAAATAAGGCCTCAAGAGTGTTTACAAGGTTTTCCTATTATTTGACCTTTTGACCTAGTTTTTGACCCCACATGACCCACTTCGAACTTGACCTAGATTTCATTGAGATACAACTACTGATGAAGATCAAAGCAAAATTGAAAGTGCTAGAGTGTTAACGGTGAAAAGTCTAACGGACTGTCATACGGACGGACGACGGACAAAAAACAATCACAAAAGCTCATCTTGCCAGGTGAGCTAAAAAAGGGGGCATAATTTCAACAAAATGCCTGATATAGTTACCTACTCCTGCATATGGGTTGGGGTCATGGTGGCAAACAAGTATGCAAAGTATGAAAGCAATATCTCAAAGGACGTATAGAATGTAAGAGGTTAAAAAACCTGTACCTAAACTTTACTCCAACGCCGACACGGACGCCAACGCCGACGCTCGCTTGACTGCAATTGCTCCCCTCATTCTACGAATAGTGGAGCTAAAAACTGGTGAAGGTCACAGTGACCTTGACATTTGACATCAAAATCAATACTGGTCATATACTGCTGTTGACCAACTTCCATGTAATGTTTGAAGATCCTAGAAGACATTTTATACTCGCACTGGACGCGAATAGCGAGAAGCAAATAGCGAGGAATAATCGTGGGGTCTTCAACATTGCTGTGATCGATTAACAATTAACGTCGTCTGCCAAGCACAGAGCACAATAGAATGACAGTTAGGGGTGACTATTGAGTCCATTTTTTACTATTGCTATTGCTGAAAGTACTATTGTGATACTATTGTATTGCTTGAAACTATTGTAAATAGTTATTGTAAAGATTTGAAAACCAGAAATTAACATTAAATGCAATTTTGCACTGTGTAAGATATTACTTTGTAGTACAACATACAAATTAAGCTACTATTTGTGGAATGATTTTAAAGGAAAAGGACAGAAATAGATTGCAATATTGGTCCTTCGCCACAGTTTTGACGTGTGGGATTATTTAAAATTAACGAAAACGGAAGTTGTTTTTAATTCATAATAAACTTCATCTATAAAAAGGAAACTATCTATAGTTTATCTAACTATCGTCGATGGTTATTGGATCGAGACTTTTACTATCGATCCATACTATCGGGACACTAGGATCGCAATGCATCGATATTTCCGATGCATCCGCCATCCCCTAATGTCAGTGGTACATAACCCCCTGTAGTTTCTCAAGGACAAGTTGTAAGGGGTATAATGGAATCTGACCGTCCTTCAGTCTGTTCTGTTCTGTCCGTCTGATTGTCTGTTTGAGTGGCGTACAAATATGTACAGTTGTAAGGGTTTATTATAGTTATACTGCTTCAAGTCTATCTTGTCCGTCTGTCTGTTTGTTCGTCTGTCCGGTGGTTTGTTCGTTGTGAATGCAACAGTACTGCTCTTAAATGTTTGGCACAGATGACCAGCTTGACAAGTAGAATTGGTGGAGTTACTTACAATTTTCACAGATAAAACAACCTCATTATACAGATGTACACTGCGACGATTTTGACTACAATTATGCACTTATCAATGTTTCCCCAAAAGGGTGGTTGGTTGGCGGGGATGCACGGGGAATAAGACTTAAAGACTTTCCTGATGTACGGTAATTTGATAAACCCTGTCGTTACATGTAGCGGGAATTAGACTTGGCTCGTATTTTATGGACTGGGGACTGGAATTAAACAGTCTCTATTTTCACATTGTGTGATTATTACTAATATATCTACCATAGGGATATTTGACATCTACAACAATCACACCACCAAGGAATTAGACAGCACTATAGGCACATGGAAGGGATATTTGACATCTACAACAACCACACCCCCAAGGAATTAGACAGCACTATCAGCACATGGGACGGATATTTGACATCTACAACAACCACACCCCCAAGGAATTAGACAGGACTATCTGCACATGGGAGGGATATTTGACATCTACAGCAACCACAACCCCAAGGAATTAGACAGGACTATCTGCACATGGGAGGGATATTTGACATCTACAGCAACCACACCCCCAAGGAATTAGACAGCACTATCTGCACATGGGAGGGATATTTGACATCTACAGCAACCACACCCCCAAGGAATTAGACAGGACTATCTGCACATGGGAGGGATATTTGACATCTACAGCAACCACAACCCCAAGGAATTAGACAGGACTATCTGCACATGGGAGGGATATTTGACATCTACAGCAACCACAACTCCAAGGAATTAGACAGCACTATCTGCACATGGGAGGGATATTTGACATCTACAGCAACCACACCCCCAAGGAATTAGACAGGACTATCTGCACATGGGAGGGATATTTGACGTCTACAGCAACCACAACCCCAAGGAATTAGACAGGACTATCTGCACATGGGAGGGATATTTGACATCTACAGCAACCACACCCCCAAGGAATTAGACAGCACTATCTGCACATGGGAGGGATATTTGACATCTACAGCAACCACACCCCAAGGAATTAGACAGGACTATCTGCACATGGGAGGGATATTTGACATCTACAACAACCACACCCCCAAGGAATTAGACAGGACTATCTGCACATGGGAGGGATATTTGACATCTACAGCAACCACAACCCCAAGGAATTAGACAGGACTATCTGCACATGGGAGGGATATTTGACATCTACAACAACCACACCCCCAAGGAATTAGACAGGACTATCTGCACATGGGAGGGATATTTGACATCTACAACAACCACACCCCCAAGGAATTAGACAGGACTATCTGCACATGGGAGGGATATTTGACATCTACAACAACCACACCCCCAAGGAATTAGACAGGACTATCTGCACATGGGAGGGATATTTGACATCTACAACAACCACACCCCCAAGGAATTAGACAGCACTATCTGCACATGGGAGGGAACTTTGACATCTACAACAACCACACCCCCAAGGAATTAGACAGGACTATCTGCACATGGGAGGGAAATTTGACAACCAATTTCCGAAAATGTCTTATTCCCCTGTATACCCCCCTCCCCCTCTGGGAAAACATTGACAAGTGCATTCAATAATGACTATTGTTCTTTTATACACTACAAATGAGTATATAATTGATAGTGAAAGATCTTCGGACAGCAACTCGTACAATTTTAGCGACAGGATGTCTTTCAAATTTCCATATATGAACAACATAGATACGTAGATTTGCATGTAGGAAAGAATATCACTCTGCCGAATGGCGACAACTTTAGACTTATACTTAAATGTATACCAAGATGTTTATTGTAGCGCTATGGTTCAAGTTGCAATATTATGGAAGTTTTTACTTTTATGTTACATGCATTAATATCTAAGAATAATTTTAACTCAGAAATGAATATATCCTTTTTCCTATTCAAATACATTGAATTTCATAATGCTCTCTGCAACCTGATGTAAGTCATACAAACCGCAAACTCTCTGTGGCCACATTTCCAGCCTCTTCTAGTATGCATAATCATATTATTGCTAGACATGTATGTTGACCTAATGAATTGAATTATTAAAATGTTTGGTTTGTATTTTATTCTGTCGTTAAAAGCTTGTAAACACGCATTAGTTGTTGATCATGTCACATGCAACCTTCTGCCAGTCATTGTATTGTTTATTCAAATGATATTCTAAATTCCACACTTGCACTTATTTACAAATGGGAATTTTCCAAACATCAAACATTTAGATAGGATGTTAGAGAAACCTGAAGTTGTAATTGAAACATGATTTTGTTGATCGATTTTTATAACATAAACAATCTACATGATCATCCTAAATTCACGTTTTATATACACGTTAATAAGTACTGCTATTGTACAACCTCTCCAGATCGGCCTTCTGTTATAAGAGCAACAATTAACCACTGTATAACATCACCTTCAAAATTCCAAAGTTACTATTTATTATAAATTTAACCTCTGTAGAGCAATAACCTCTAAACAATGACCAATATTTGCGGCTCCTGAATGATGTTGCTCTACAGAGGTTGTACTGTACATCAAGAAGGCACCAAACATTTTGAACTCGGTGTAGTAGATAACTCTAGTTTGGAAATGACTGCCTGACTAAGTGACTGAGAAGTTTTTGCAAATGATCATTTCTACGCTACACATTGTGCGGCAATATTTTGATAAGATCCCTGGATAATGAGTTCGCTATCCGCATCTCGCTATTCGCTTCAAGCGCGAGTATAAAATGTCTAGTATAGCAAAGCGTTCTCGAATTGTTAAGGTCACAGTGAAGATCCTAGGACAGAGCGTTCTTGGGTAATTGAACGGAAACCATTTGCACCGATGACCGACCGATAATAGTAATATTATTGCATTCCAAATTTCAGTGTATATTGACAAACACCATTTAACTGAGACCCATTAATCTTTGGCAGCACATTCATTTATCCCTGAACGCCAGATGACCCAGTTATAAACTAATCTAGATTTGATAGCGATAAACATTGTAACTAACTTCCATAAAGAATGTGTTAAATTATGAAATTGTTGACAACAGACAGATTTATAAGTCAATAACTCACTTTGAACACTTTGTTATCAGCTGAGCAAATACACTGCTACTATCAATCAATTAAAATACTAAGACCATTATTGCAAAAACATTACTGTAAATATTGTTGCATAAAATGCCTGGAACAATTAGATTGTACACTACTTATTATTGCAGTACATTTAATTAACTTGTATTAATAAATGCTCTTTCAATCATAGGAAATGAGCCATTTTGTTGAATATTATATTTCAATTAGTAATTGATGTAAACAGATCAATAAATGTAACAGCAGGGGTGCTTATTAGCCATTATATGGTAGACATAAAATCATGTCTATATAAGGTTATTTCAAGTATCAAGTTAGTTAGTTATAATCTACATTAAGCCTGTAAGAGAAGACAGAACATTAAGAAAATACATATGCATATGTTCAGCATGCATCTATTATAAGGGAAGTTTATCCAGAATACTTCCTACATAATCACTCATTCAAACATACTTGTCTATTATGTATGACCGTGTTTATTTTGTTTGGGACGTATAGTTATTGCTCGTGTTATGGATGAAGTATGTGAATCATATTTCCCCTCTTGCAGCAACCACCTTGGACTAACAGACAACCAGCAGGCTCTTGTACATAAAATTCTCTATCAAAATGTCTTCAACTGGTGAATGAGGGTATAACAAATCATACATTAGATTTCTCTGTATATTTCGACCCCCCCCCCCCCCCCTCTTATCCACAGAAGGATATTTTCAGATAGAAAATGAGTTTAAAATATTTAAAATAATATAATCATGATATTCAGATTATCGACTGTCAAATGAACGTGGTTCAACTATATAAGCACTTAAATATTATGAAATAGTTCATGAATAGACATAGCATTGGGCAGGCATGTACACATAACAGGATTATAAATGCTTGTATTGCTTGTGGACAATAGCATTTTATAATGTAACACAGATTGAATATTTTATCACAAGTAATCAGTTGGACTACGGCCATATATATCATACACGGATTAACATACGACCATATTTCATACACAGAATAAAAACTCACATTTCTACAGTAATAGTACATTGCAATGATGATAAATTTTAACAGTCACATGACTCAGAACAATAAATAAGGGGTCAGTGAGCGTAACAGCCACATGGTGACATTTTGACACGGATGCAAGAAAAGGACTACAATCTTGAGAAAGATGACAAAACTAACAAAGACATCAACTGATTGGCCAAACTGAGCCACTAGTAAGTTAAACACAGTCATACTGATGGGCCAGACTGAGCCACTAGTAAGTTAAAAAAAGACATACTGATGGGCAAAACTGAGCCACTAGTAAGTTAAACAAAGACATCTACTGATTGGCCAAACTGAGCCACTAGTAAGTTAAACAAAGACATCTACTGATTGGCCAAACTGAGCTACTAGTAAGTTAAACAAAGACATACTGATGGGCCAGACTGAGCCGCTAGTAAGTTAAAAAAAGACATACTGATGGGCAAAACTAAGCTATAAGTAAGTTAAACACAGTCATACTGATGGGCCAAACTGAGCTACTAGTAAGTTAAACAAAGACATACTGATGGGCCAGACTTAGCCACTATTAAGTTAAAAAAAGACATACTGATGGGCAAAACTAAGCTATAAGTAAGTTAAACACAGTCATACTGATGGGCCAAACTGGGCTGCTAGTAAGTTAAACATAGACATCTACTGATGGGCCAAACTGAGCTATGAGTAAGTTAAACATAGACATCTACTGATGGGCCAAACTGAGCTACTAGTAAGTTAAACATAGACATCTACTGATGGGCCAAACTGAGCTATGAGTAAGTTAAACATAGACATCTACTGATGGGCCAAACTGAGCTATGAGTAAGTTAAACACAGTCATACTGATGGGCCAAACTGAGCTACTAGTAAGTTAAACATAGACATCTACTGATGGGCCAAACTGAGCTATGAGTAAGTTAAACATAGACATCTACTGATGGGCCAAACTGAGCTACTAGTAAGTTAAACATAGACATCTACTGATGGGCCAAACTGAGCTATGAGTAAGTTAAACATAGACATCTACTGATTGGCCAAACAGAGCTACTAGTAAGTTAAACATAGACATCTACTGATGGGCCAAACTGAGCTATGAGTAAGTTAAACAAAAATTAGACATCTACTGATGGGCCAAACTGAGCCACTAGTAAGTTAAACACAGTCATACTGATGGGCCAAACTGAGCTTCTAGTAAGTTAAACATAGACATCTACTGATGGGCCAAACTGAGCTACTAGTAAGTTAAACAAAGGGAAATAACTCCAATAAGAGAGAAAGTAGAGTAATGTCTTTGAGGGTACAATGGTGACAGCTAAGTTTGTTACGTTGTTTCTATATACATGTGTATAATATTATATATAGTACAACCTTTCCAGAGCAGCCCTCTGTAGAGCAACAACCTCTCTAAAACAACACATTCAAAATTTCCATAAGCTGATATTTACTATAAATTTATCCTCTGTAGAGCAACAACCTATGCACTAAGGCCAATATTTGCACATCCTAAAAGGTTTTTTTAATAGCTCTACATACTGAAAGTGTTCTAAATGTGCCGACTGACTGTGCCGACTGACTGGAATTTAGCCCTGGATTCTGGAAGGGGGTTTTCGGTGTTGAAGTTAAAGTAGAATCCTCCCCTGTTTCTGGTTCTGTGAGACTGTCAGAAAAGAATCTAATCGTAAAAAGTATCTTAATCATCAGCACTTGTAATTCAGCTGCAGGGAACACACAGTTTTAAAGGTAAGTTCCACTACTTTACCTACAAGACCTAATTTACAATAAGTTAAAATATTCCTCGGGTAACTCATTTGTTTTTGTTGGATCATAGACTTGTTAAAAAAATGATAATAATATTACAGGGGTTCTACTGAAGCATAATGCCCAATCCTGAAAAAAGACGCCAGTCTGTTTGAGTGCCATTAGGACACATCTCTACACCCAAACTGTGCTTCAAATACTGTACAATTGTTAAAATTCAGCTATGAAATTTCAAATGACCATAATTCTGTCAATACTTGATATTTCTTCATCAAATAATTTTCATTTTCTGCAGAAAAGTTCATTCTTTCTAGTGCAGCAAATCAGGATTTCCGGATTATTCCGGAATTGTAGAACCCCTGTTTAATAATTATAACACATGTTCATGAACATACCGGGGCTGTCCTAAGAGCAAGACAGGAATCTGTGACAATCATACAGACTGACCAATGTTAGTTGAGAGACCTGTCCTCCTGTGGAAACATTATTACCACAGGGCTCTCACATCCCTGTTGAACAAGAAAACACTAGGAACTAGCTGCCATTACAAATCCCGTTATATCAAACATAAATAAATTAGGCCACAATAGAACATCTACACTACGCACCCTATCAAACTATATTTAGAAAGAAGTCCAAATAAGTTACTTAATAAGTTGTATCTATACATTATCATAAAATCTCTGACATCCGGAGACAGGAAGTATCCTATTACCATGGTAACCAGGATACACATCACTGTTCTCTTCACTTCCTGTATTTAACATCATTTATTATTCCAACATCCATATAACCCTTTCTCGACAATAATATATTACACAACATAATCAGACTAATAAAATGATAATATTAGGGTTACTACATGATGAGTCAGAGAAAGTCAAGCTAACTTTTATAAAACATTTTGAAAGTTTCTGTAATTGACAAGACTGACAAAGTATAAAGTATGAGACTGATGGAAAGTCAGGGTAAGTGGACAGGAAACATATCCTATGAAATGATATACCAGTAGAATGGTAGCAATATTCTCATGGTACAGTATCATTAATGATCCCCTTACAATGTACACAATGTAATTAATCACTAACCTTGATCCATTCACGGGGATATATTAATCTGATTGGACAGCAAGTAAATAAAGCTTGAATTTATGCAATACAGTTTCATAACGATTTGTGGTAAAAGTCTACAAAGAAACTAAGAAAGCAGTAAAAACAGTGACAGAGAAATGGTATAGCTCACAGTATAAGAACTCAAGTATGGCTCAGAACAAGAACTCAGGTAAAGCTCAATACGAGAACTGGTATAGCTCAGTAAGAGAACTGGTATAGCTCAATACGAGAACTAGTTAGTACAGCTCAGTAAGAGAACTGGTATAGCTAAGTAAGAGCACTGGTATAGCTCAATACGAGAACTGGTATAGGTCAGTAAGAGAACTGGTATAGCTCAATACGAGAACTGGTACAGCTCAGTAAGAGAACTGGTATAGTTCAGTAAGAGCACTGGTATAGCTCAGTAAGAGCACTGGTATAGCTAAGTAAGAGCACTGGTATAGCTAAGTAAGAGAACTGGTATAGCTAAGTAAGAGCACTGGTATAGTTCAGTAAGAGAACAGTACTGGTATAGTTCAGTAAGAGAACTGGTATAGCTATGTAAGAGAACTGGTATAGCTAAGTACGAGCACTGGTATAGCTAAGTAAGAGCACTGGTATAGCTAAGTAAGAGAACTGGTATAGCTCAGTAAGAGAACTGGTATAGTTCAGTAAGAGAACTGGTATAGCTAAGTAAGAGCACTGGTATAGCTCAGTAAGAGAACTGGTATAGTTCAGTAAGAGAACTGGTATAGCTAAGTAAGAGAACTGGTATAGCTCAGGAAGAGAGAACTGGTATAGTTCAGTAAGAGAACTGGTATAGCTAAGTAAGAGAACTGGTATAGCTAAGTAAGAGAACTGGTATAGCTAAGTAAGAGCACTGGTATAGCTAAGTAAGAGCACTGGTATAGCTCAGTAAGAGAACTGGTATAGCTAAGTAAGAGCACTGGTATAGCTCAGTAAGAGAACTGGTATAGGAGAACTGGTATAGCTAAGTAAGAGAACTGGTATAGCTAAGTAAGAGAACTGGTATAGCTAAGTAAGAGCACTGGTATAGCAAAGTACAAGATCTGGGTACAAGAACTGGTATAGCTAAGTACAAGATCTGGGTACAAGAACTGGTATAGCTCAGTAAGAGAACTGGTAAAGCTCAGTACAAAAACAGGTATAGCTAAGTAAGAGAACTGGTATACCTTAGTAAGAGAACTGGTATTGCTCAGTACGAGAACTGGTATTGCTCAGCATTTCTTGACGAATGGAGGATTTCAATAATTATGACATTATTTTGTGGTTTGTTCACTAGTACACTCAAACAATTTAAAAACGCACCACTTATAAAATATAAATTTTATGGATGAAAACGTAAATCTATGGTTATTTAATTTTGGGTGTATAAACTTCAGTCTATACGCAACGAGTTATGTCAAGTTCATGTAATCATCGCGAGATTGAAATAAATCATGATATGTTTACCAGAGGGACCCATGAAAATGAAAGTCGCAATTTAAATAGCGTGTATATGAACCTGCTGCATTGATGCATACACGTGACCCCTCCTCCTCAAGGATAACATACAATACATAATAGGATAGAAATTATGTTCAGTGTGATGTTTTCCCACTCTTCAAGCAGCACTTAACTTAAATTATAATAGTATGTGGCTGGAGCTGCCTGGCTCAAACCGTATGACCGAGTTCAGATTATAGATTTGCTCAGTGTGTGAACTTGAGATGGTTTCAAGTGAAATTTAGCATAGCAGTTTTGATGATTGTTGTCAATCGGTTGGGACATTCCCGCGTTGCGTCTACGACACCTCAAACTAATGCAACAAAGACGGTTGAAGACAAAACATTTGCGAATAAAGCTCAAAACGGACAAAAATCGTTCCAAATTGTACTTAAAAGATTTTCCTTTTTATTGATAATTATTAAAGGGATAATGCAATAATGTACTTTGGACTAATCTACTGACTCCCAGCATTCATTTGACACTGTGTGCATGCATGCGGAACCATTCGAGTGACGCTGCCTGTGTAATGTTGCCTCCTGACTAGGGGTAATAACCTTCGGCTGGATAGATCTTGGTCGATCTTTGACTTTGATATTCTCTAATAGCCTTCAAAAGGTCATACCTTTCATGGTTCTACTCTGATGGACAAACCTAATTTAAATATATTCTGAGATTTTGTGAACATTATATCTATGTATCTTATTATATTTTGATTCTATCATACCCATTGTAATTCCAATGTATAGTCAGGTTTTTTCTGACCTGTCACAGGTTATCTTCTTGACCATTAGTGGTGAGAACAGCCTATTTCACTTACAGGTATATGCCTGATGCTGCGTTTACAGTCAACCACGATTAATTGCATCAAATTTAATTTTACTACACTGTCCTACGCTTTGTTACGTTGTGTTACTACTGGTTGCGCTTCCTACGATACCAACACGATTCATGTCAAGATCTGTCACGAATTACATCACGTTCTCTTACGTTCTCTTACGACAACCACGATATGCTATCACGTTTTATTACGTCTTATTACGTTCTCGTACGCTCTTCAAGTTATGCTGAGCTCTCCTACGATTAATGTCCACGACTTGACAAGCTGGTCGCGTTTTGAGTACGATTGAATGTATACATAGGATGAGAGATGGACCCATTCTCTAAATATTCCACAAAGGAACAAGCTTTGCATTCAAGAGATGACGATGTCGAATTCGCAATAGTTATGTGTTCCTGCATGGCTAATATTCAACAGTGGCAACAAGGTATGGAGCCGGGAAGACTTTAGCACCTTCGTCAACTTATACGTATATTTGATGATAATCTAAAAAGAATAGCAACAAACATAGAGAAAAAATGTACTAAATGCGAACCCCTATCACATGGACTGGAGCTGACACTTATCCTCAAACATCTTATCACTTACGATAAATTACTTTTACTATAAGTTATGCCTTCATATACATGTGCATAGTCGTTTCTTCTATATTTTTCAAGGTGATATATTCTCTTGTCTTCTCTTGAAGAATGAAAACTAATTGCAGACGAATTTAAAAAGCGATGCAATGTATCACATGCTATAGGGTTTTTTGAATGGCCAACATAATAACTCCCCAAAAGCCAGCACACACAGGTAGCTCGAGGGATTGTACGTGTCCCACTCCGGTGGTATTGGTAGATGCTTGAACTTGGTGGCATATGTCATTTGAACGAACTGTATCCATTATGTTTGCATGGTACAACCGCAAAATATCATTGGTCCGGATGGTCATGATTGTTGTCGACTCTGTGCTATACAAAGATTAAGAGGTTGGCTTTCAGGGACTCTGTGATATTCTCTGCTTGGATGTCACTGAAGAAGGTTGCTATCCCGACTTTTTCCGAGCGGTAGTCTGATATGGCAATTCCTCTTGTGAAGGTGGGGTAGATAGTCTTTCCATTGGCTGTGTGAACTTATGGTTATTGGTGTTGGTTGGACGGTTTGACAATCTGATAATTTCTAGCAGATTATTTCCTTCGTTGTTTGGCTGCGACAATGCGATGAATCGTCCCACCGCGGCCCAACAATGCTTGAAACGCATCGGAACTTACCCGACTTAGGAGAGCACCAAAACGCGTGGGAGCAAATAAGGATGATCATACCAGACCTTGTCGCATCGTGATTAAATTACTGATAGTATCCTACATATCTTGACGAAACGTAACAGATAGTGAGGTGGAATCGTAATCATGTTTCAAAGTCCACCAAGATCCCCTACGATGAAGCATCAAGGTCCGACACGCTACGTTAAGGCCTGATAAGTTTTAATGCGCTCCGCTACGATTAGCACGTTTCATCACGCTCTCTCAAGATCAAAGTTGAATCGGGACTGTCAAAAATTTTGACACGATGCTCACGATCCAACCAAGTTCCCCCACGATCATTACGATTCAATTCCACGACCTCCGCCGATCCCCCACGCTCACCACGATACTTTCCAATCGTGGTAATCGTGGCTATCGAGGCTGACTGTAAACGCAGCATGAACACAAACTGTTAAATTGTATACTACTCGTACAAACTTAAATGTTAAACATTAAACGACTATACATGTATTTATTAGAGTTGTCAACCGGAGTCCGGACATCCGAACGTTCGGATCCCGTTCCGAAGTTCGGATCCAATTTTCGTATTCAGACGTTCGTATAAAAATATGATTTTTTTTTGCTGAAATCGATAATCATAAAATATTATCTAAGTGTCAACATACGGGGCTCAATATAGACTACGTCAAGGTGATGACACGTTATAGAGTTACTATGCTTACAATATACTAGTACAAAGTGTCACTGCATACGACTTACATAGTGTATGTATAATGGGATTAAATCATTAAAAGTCAAAGCTGAATAGATCACTTGATCATGGATTATAATAATTATCGCTCATCGATGTAACTAAACCCAATGCCGCGGGCGCTAGTAAATTAGCGACTGTCTATGGGATCAGTTCGACACAGTATCTCAGTACTTACCGTGCACTTGATGAGATGCATAAAATTCGATTTTTTTTAATTCAAAGTCGTTATTAATAGTTTTAAATGACATAAATACACTTATCAATCAGTACACGTAAAGGTCGTGTTAATGGTTAATCAAGTCATCTAAAACTGTCAATTTCAGCATAATTTATGCACTTACCGATCACGTGTACAAATTGTGTAGTGAGCGATATGACGTAATAGAGATTTAACACTTTGAAGGTAAACAATTCAATTTAATACGGCATGTGTGTAAAATAATGTGGATTCGGTTAGAGAATCGTGTTTAATAGCAATAAATACTAGACTCGTGGATTGTACCCATTTTTGTATATCTAATCAATAATTGTAAGTATTATATCGAAGAAAACGCGCGGCTACGAGTAGATCTAATTTTATGCGACAAACGACATCAATTTAAGATTACTGTGATTATGTACACTCAAAAGTCTATGAACGACATTCTAAAACAATCGACCTCCACAGTCAGAGCGGCAGTTTTTTCTGTCTCCGCCGGATGCATGTCGCTCTACGGAGGATATACTAAAGTCGCGAAAACTGGTTATGATGGAAAAGTAATTATCAAAAAGCAATGTTACGATTGATCCGAACGTTCGGATCTATCCGGATGTCTGATTTGGACATCCGGATGCTTGATTCGGTCGATTTTGACAACCCTAGTATTTATCTCATCGACTCATCCAGTTTAAATTCAATGGCACAATGCATACGACAGGTTGAAAAAATCTACTTATAATATTGTTATGTTTTGTTGTTATTCCTCTGACTGTTTATTGTTAATGTCATATTATTTCTGTACACATGTTTTGCCATAGAGGCTCACAGACTGGGCTTGCCCAAAAGTGTTGCCTCTTAAAATAAAGTCGTTATTTTTATTATTATTATTATATTCGCCAAGAATCGATGTTCTTAGCACACACTCGATACGTGGTGGCAGCTTGACCGCCAAGCTACGACACCATGGCCCATTTTAGCTTGCAGCTAACCCAAAGGAATCGGAACAAATATTTCTAGCTAATCAAAGCAGAAAAAGACCATTAGAAAATATTTTTATGTTGTTTTTTCAATGTGTAAACATACAGTGTACAATTGAAAGTCAATATCGATCCGTTATGTTGACGCGATCGAGCTGCACATGCAAAACATGCACAATCAGAGAAGTGTAGCTGGCGGGGTATTCCGAATTTAAAATTTCCATTTTATTTGCCTTAGTTAAAGATTGAGAACTGGAGAGAAACTGTCAACTATTATTTTCAGCCTAAAATGAGTTTTGACAAAATTCAGTAATTTTTTATACTGGTGCGTTTTTAAATCTGTTCAGTGTAGAAGTATTAACCGTACCCTCAACATTATTCCCTTAAAACAATCCAGTGGCTCAAGTATGGCGAGTGATGGGTTGGTGGTATACAGTGAAATAAGCCGATCTTCAAATATTTGCTTAATATATCAGTAATATTCTTATGGAGCAGCCTCATCCAGTCAAACCAACATTTGTCAATGAATTCCATCTTTTTGACATATATTTGTAACTTTCCCCATAACAATTCATCATGTCTACATGTGTTTTTCCTCTACATGTAATTTATTCATTTTATTTTTTATATTTTTCTATCTGTACGGACATTATTTCACATTATTTCGGGTAAAAGGTCTAAATACTCCCGCAGGATTCACATTTGAAACGGTAATCTTCTGATTTGCTTAGTAGAAGGTATATCAGCATCTGGATACATTTTGATAACCTTCTTCTTATCAATGAGAGGAAATTTCTGAACTAAATAGTACAGCTTGATCATTTTTGACGCGTCGGCCATGATGTCACTAATGACACCATGAATGTAACCATGTCATCACATGGAGACATTCACTAATAGAGTACAAATTTTCTATTGTCTATCTTTTAAATAAGACCAAAAGCAGCTCTATAAGGCAAACATGGACAAAGTTATTAAATTTTGTTATCCGGACATATATTAATTGTCACCCTGTACTTTATGCATATGCAGCAAATTTTATAGTATGACTTAAGTTTTTGGCTCAAACTTGGCCTTAGGCTTAATTGTGCAGACAAAGACTAGATTAAGTTAAAGCTGGGCCCTATAATGTGCTAATAGGTTTTTTTTAGATTTGGCATAGTGACATAAGCGTTTGACCCAAGATGCTGCGGTTGCATGTTTGGCCTGGATCTTACAAAGAAACACATTGTGACCACATTTCATAGGATAACATCACAAACTGCAACCTCTTTGAGTGTAAACAAGGGAGTAGTCTCAAGTAGTTCTCACCTGATAGCAATACTTAATGCACTATTGAGCTAGCTCAGGTATGCAAAGCTATTTACAACCTATTAAACAAAGCCAAAGAATGACCTAAATACTGGACAATATAACTGATTAACTCATACATGTCTGACTCCACATTAATGATTACAGTAAAAATGCATAAAAACGAATAATTATTCAAATGAAAAGTTATTCTCATCATATTCTTCCCTCATTTCCTTTATTGATGTTACCACAGAGAGATGAAAACTAGGAAATTCCATCTCCGGAGTCACAAAAAAATAAGATGATCGAGAACTGTTTTCATGCCTCAATGAAGTTTCTGATTTCATAACAAAGTAAATATTTCATGTTTCCTTTAAGCAGAGTATTGTGTGGGCTTGTTTGAACTTTTTTGTGATTGAGAAATTGATATAATATTATATTGACAACCAATACTAATTTCAGGACAGCAGTTAATGTGCTGTAAGATATCATTTTCACACTATTTAACAAGAAAAGAAAACCTATGAATATACAGAGGATGAATAAGTTTTGTGTAACTATCTTTGATCAATCTGCTGCCATATTTGCCATCCTGTGGAGTGACATCTCATTGCATTATATTATAAAAGTTAATTCCCAACTCTATTCTACCAGACACTGAGAAATCCCGGGATTGCCAAGCATACATGTCAACATTCTGTCATACTAGTAGATGCCTTCAAATCACAAGGAAACAAGAGGACCCAAATGGCCCTAGGTCGCTCACCTGTCATAAAAGTTCACGAAGGCCCTCAAGGTGATCTTAGAAGCCATTTAAAACTTCAAAGAATCAAAGAAATACAGCCTCGGTTGCATGTACAAGGTTATCATAATGTTCTTACCAGCAACCTTGTTATTTACATCAGATAACCAATATTGACAGATTAAACCAAAACTAGAATCATTAAGTAACCATGACCTGAGGGCCCCGTGGTAGCATGTCAGAAGAGTGGGGGATGGGAGTGTAGAAGTATAGTGGGGTTGCAGAATTATCAATGCTTAGATTAGCTGTCACTTTTTGTACTAAGCCACAATAATAAAGTAATATCTCACAATTTCATGTATGTTGAAGCCTGAAATAAAGTTATCCACTTGCTTCTAAAATAACACCTAATTTGTTTGAAAAGCACAGGTTTAATTTCCAATAAAGAAACCATTTTATAATGTTTGAAATAATTTTTACTCATTAAATTTGCATACTTAATTCAATCAAATAATGACATTGGTTTCATTGACATTGCCCCTTACACCATCCTGATTGGTCAACAATCAGTGCAAGATGGAAATAAACAAAACAGAACCACATTAATATGTTTGTTTTGTGCTAATTTGTTTGTTTTGTGCGTAAGTGTTTAGGAATCAATCAAACTTTATTAAAGCTAGATTGTTGCCATTTGCTACAAATGTGTGTAACGTTTTTTGCTCCACATCATGTACTTACTGTCATAGTCAATAACGGTAAGTATAGCAAGTTTCATTTCAATACAAGGAACTGTTTTTGAACTATGGCCAATGTTTTTGAAGCTGATAAAGGGACATAAGTCAAAATTTATTCAAGCTAGAGTTGTTGCCCTTTGCTACAGATATGTGTATAATCACTGTCAATAAGTATAGCAAGTTTCATTTTATATACCTATAATGGTTTTGAAGTAATGTCAAAAAAATATGAAAATTGACAAAAATTATAAATTTTACAAAGGGCCATAATTCTACCAATATTTGAGGTAGAGTTATGTAACTTGCCATAGAACGGTTTACAAGTTATCAAGAAAAAAAGAAATTTGTGGAAGGACGGACAAGGTGATTACTATAGGGCACGGTAAAAAACTTTGCGGGGCCTTAATATTACCTCTAGTACCTACACAAGGGTTTTCTTTGATTTGATCTAGTGACCTAGTTTTTTACTCCGGAAACCCATTAACAAACTTCACATAGATTTTGTTGAGATGATCATTGTGACCAAGTTTCATAAATATTAGGACAAAATTGTGAACTCTAGTGACTACACAAGGTTTTTTTATGATTTGACCTAGTGACCTAGGTTTTGACCCTGGATGACCCAATATCAAACTTGACCTATATTGTGTTGAGATGATCATTGTGGCCAAGTTTCATAAAGATTAAAAGTTTCATAAAGATTTGACTAACATTGTGATCTCTAGTGTCTACACAAGCAAATTGTGGATGAACACCAAACGAAGAGCGATCACAAAAGCTCACACTGTCACTTTGTGACAGGTGAGCTAAAAATAACTAGGAGACTGGACAAAAATCTCTAACAGTATTTATAGGAAAACCCTTTTTATTAGCCCTAGAATTAGCAAGGGAAAAAACAGCAATAAAATTAAATTGCGAACTTGACCTAGATTTCATAGAGGTACACACTGTGACCAAGTTTCATTAAGATTATGTCAAAAATGTGACCTCTAGAGTGTTAACAAGGTTTTTCTTTGATTTGACCTAGTGACCTAGTTTTTGACCCCAAATGACCCAGTTACAAACTCGGCCTATATTTTATAGAGACAAACATTGTGACCAAGTTTCATAAAGATTAAGTGAAAACTGTGACCTCTAGGGTGTTAACAGTCAAATTGTTGACGGTGGACTCCGGACATATAGCACTCACAATAGCTCACCTCGAGCACTTCATGCTCAGGTGAGCTAACAAAAGGGCCCAAAGGGCCCTAGGTCGCTCACCTGTCGAATTTAACCTAGATTTTGTTAAGATGATCATTGTGACCAAGTTTTATACAGATTAGGCAAATATTGTGACCTCTAGTGACTACAAAAGGTTTTTATATGATTTGACCTAATGACCTAGTTTTTGACCCCAGATAAACCAATATCGGACTTGACCTAGATTTTGTTGAGATAATCATTGTGACCAAGTTTCGTAAAGATCAGGCCAAAACTGTGACCTCTAGTGACTACACAAGGTTTTTCTATTATTTGACCTTGTGACCTAGTTTTTGACCCCAGATGACCCAATATCAAACTTGATCTAGATTATTTTGAGATGATCATTGTGACCGAGTTTCATAAAGATTAGACCAAAATTGGACCTCTAGTGACTACGCAAGGCATTTCTATGATTTGACCTTGTGACCTAGTTTTTAACCCCAGATGACCCATTATCGAACACCACCTAGATTTTGTTGTTATGATCATTGTGACTAAGTTTTGTAAAGATCAGGTCAAAACTGGGACCTCTAGTGACTACACAAGGTTTTTCTATGATTCGACCTTGTGACCTAGTTTTTGACCCCAGATGACCCATTATCGAACTTGACCTAGATTTTATTGCGATGATCATTGTGACCAAGTCTCATAAAGATTAGACCAAAATTGTGACCTCTAGTGACTACAAAAGGTTTATCTATGATTTGACCTTGTGACCTTGTTTTTGACCCCGGATGACCCAATATCGAACTTGACCTAGATTTTGTTGAGATGATCATTGTGACCAAGTTTCATAAAGACTAGGTCAAAATTGTGACCTCTAGTGACTACAAAAGGTTTATCTATGATTTGACCTTGTGACCTTGTTTTTGACCCCGGATGACCCAATATCGAACTTGACCTAGATTTTGTTGAGATGATCATTGTGACCAAGTTTCATAAAGACTTGGTCAAAATTGTGACCTCTAGTGACTACACAAGGTTTTTCTATGATTTGACCTTGTGACCTAGTTTTTGACCCCTGATGACCCAATATCGAACTTGACCTAGATTCTGTTGAGATGATCATTGTGACCAAGTTTCTTAAATATTAGACCAAAATTGTGACCTCTAGTGACTACACAAGGTATATCTATGATTTGACCTTGTGACCTAGTTTTTAACCCCGGATGACCCAATATCAAACTTGACCTAGATTTGGTTGTGTAGATCATTGTGACCAAGTTTCGTAAAGATTATGCTAAAACTGTGACCTCTAGTGACTACACAAGGTTTTTCTATGATTTGACCTTGTGACCTAGTTTTTGACCCCAGATGACCCATTATCGAACTTGACCTAGATTTTATTGCGATGATCATTGTGACCAAGTCTCATAAAGATTAGACCAAAATTGTGACCTCTAGTGACTACAAAAGGTTTATCTATGATTTGACCTTGTGACCTTGTTTTTGACCCCGGATGACCCAATATCGAACTTGACCTAGATTTTGTTGAGATGATCATTGTGACCAAGTTTCATAAAGACTAGGTCAAATTTGTGACCTCTAGTGACTACAAAAGGTTTATCTATGATTTGACCTTGTGACCTTGTTTTTGACCCCGGATGACCCAATATCGAACTTGACCTAGATTTTGTTGAGATGATCATTGTGACCAAGTTTCATAAAGACTAGGTCAAAATTGTGACCTCTAGTGACTACACAAGGTTTTTCTATGATTTGACCTTGTGACCTAGTTTTTGACCCCTGATGACCCAATATCGAACTTGACCTAGATTCTGTTGAGATGATCATTGTGACCAAGTTTCATAAATATTAGACCAAAATTGTGACCTCTAGTGACTACACAAGGTATATCTATGATTTGACCTTGTGACCTAGTTTTTAACCCCGGATGACCCAATATCGAACTTGACCTAGATTTTGTTAAGATGATCATTGTGATAAAGTTTCATAAAGATTAAGTCAAAATTGTGACCTCTAGTGACTACACAAGGTTTTTTTATGATTTGACCTAGTGACCTAGTTTTTGACCCCAGATGACCCAATATCGAACTTGGCCTAGATTTTGTTGAGATAATCATTGTGACCAAGTTTCATAAAGATTAGGCTAAAATTGTGACCTCTAGTGTCTACACAAGCCAATTGTTGACGGACGGACGACGGACGGACGGACGGACAGACGGACGGACGACGGACGAAGAGTGATCACAAAAGCTCACTCTGTCACATAAAACCAGAAATTCTTAAAGATGAGGTTTATGGGACTTTTTCAGCCATATAAAGTGGATTTGTGAGGGCGGACGAACGGATGGACAGGTGAATCACTATATGCCTCCCGATCTATCGATACGGGGGCAGAAAAATAACCTGAAATATTATAAAATTGCAGAAAATTGTAACAATTTTCAAAATGTGCACTAAGCCCCACAAGTAGATGGCCCCTATGATAAGTGTTATAAGACAGAGTTATATAAGATGTAAAATGCTGAATAATGAGTGAGATATTTATCTACTGATGAATATTGAAAGTTATATATTTAACCATCATAATATAATAGTGAACACTATTGCATTGAAAGCATTTTCTTTATATTCACAACCATAATATTATTGTATTGAAATGAGAATTTCATTTATTACATGTCAAAGTATTAATGCTGCCTGATATAGCACACACATAACCGAATTCAAAGTATTATAACAGTGTGAACAAATAAAAGCAAATTAATTTTCCATCAAAAATTTAGATTTCACAGAAATTCACTTTAGTTTTACAGTTAATTTTAGGCTAGGGAACATAAAATATCATTGTAACACTAGAAGTCAATGCATAAGTTGTATGATGATCACAGGTTGTTTAACACACTGCTAAAATAATGTCTGATTTAATATATATTTATGTATACTTAAAGACAAAGATAGAACAAGAAATATCCCTGAATGTGATGAATACCCCCCATATACTGCTTGACACAGTCACTCCAATGTTCTCTGACAATATACACAACAAGACTTTGTAATGATAAGTAATGCAAACTTTCATTGTAATCAAACCAATGGTTACAGAGGAAAAGTGCAGACAAAACATATATGTGTAACAAAACAAAGGGCCATAACTCCCTTAAAATTGATCAAAGCATCTTGCGCCAACGATATGCACAACTAGACTTGGTCCAGATCAGTTATGCAAAGTTTTGTTGAATCTGATCATCGGCAACAGAGAAATAGGCCAAACAAAATTTATCAGTGTAAAAAAACCAAAGGCCATAACTACCTTAAAATTGATCCAACCAATGTGTGCTGACCATATGCACAACTAGACTTGGTACTGATCATTCATGCAATGTTTGGTTGAAATCCAAATAATGGTAACAGAGAAATAGCGCGGACAGATTTTGCATGGACCAACCAACAGACCAACCTCAAGCATGACTCCAATATAGCCCCCATATCCTTTGTATATGGGGATATAATAACATAGCACATGTAGTGCTGAAATCTAATACTTTAAAGACTGACATTAATTTTTTTTACTCACAGTCCACTGATACCCATTACCCCACAGACACATCTTGTTAAAGTATGGATGTGCCAATATAACCAGAATCTTATCATACCTCTTAAAATAAAGTCTTTATTATTATTGTTATTATTACTATACCCCACACAGAGTATGGATGTACCAATATAACTAGAATCTTATCATACCCCACACAGAGTATGGATGTACCAATATAACTAGAATCTTATCATACCCCACACAGAGTATGGATGTACCAATATAACTAGAATCTTATCATACCCCACACAGAGTATGGATGTACCAATATAACTAGAATCTTATCATACCCCACACAGAGTATGGATGTACCAATATAACTAGAATCTTATCATACCCCACACAGAGTATGGATGTACCAATATAACTAGAATCTTATCATACCCCACACAGAGTATGGATGCACTAATATAACTAGAATCTTATCATACCCCACACAGAGTATGGATGTACCAATATAACTAGAATCTTATTATACCCCACACAGAGTATGGATGTACCAATATAACTAGAATCTTATCATACCCCACACAGAGTATGGATGTACCAATATAACTAGAATCTTATCATACCCCACACAGAGTATGGATGTACCAATATAACTAGAATCGTATCATACCCCACACAGAGTATGGATGTACCAATATAACTAGAATCTTATCATACCCCACACAGAGTATGGATGTACCAATATAACTAGAATCGTATCTTACCCCACACAGACATATCTTGAATCTAACAAGAATCTTTTCAGATCACAATATATAGATTTGGGACGTCTGTGGAGTAAAGGTTTAAACACTATTGGATGTGTTATATACAGTTATAAAGGGGCAAACAAGCTTTGTTCATTTAAGTTATTTAGAACCGTGGATTTCTAATGACTCTCAAAAACTGTGCTATTTACACTCGGCATATTTAGAGTACACCCTGAAAAGATTATTGTAACTTGAGCTATTTTAAACACCCCAATCCCTAAAAGTTCTCCTCAGAAACAAAAGGACATAATAGTTCCAATATTTTTTTCAATCATATAATCAGACTGTGCTTTAGCACTGGGCACCCAGAGAAAACCAAAGTAATCACAACTTTATCCCCAGAGTGTTTAAAGTCCAGGGCAAATTTCACAGAATTTTTTTTATCTAAAATTGATTCAGCAATCCTGTTGAAATACAGAGATCATCAATTATCACCAGGAACCATAATAACATTGTGGGACTACTAATCAATATAACCACATACAACTGTAAGCAATGAGCAGGAAAATAATATCCAACAATTACATTGGTTAAAAGTAACAAACCTGGACACAATCGGTAGGTTTAAGGCAATTTGGAACACAACAAGAAATGAAAGACGCCCTAGTAGTCCAATATTACTTACCTGAACATCAGGAAAGAGTGACCAATGGGGAACATGAATGAAAACAGCACTTTGTGGCAACCGCAAAAATGCAAAAAAATGCATCCAACACATCAGTCACTCTTCTAGCTATGTGCTCAGGTAAGCAAAAAGATGCAACAAGTATCGGATTATCTGATAAACATTATTAAATACATTAAAGAACTAGATACAAAGAATTCAACTTAAAGAAATATATAATTTGTGACATCTAAATTACCTTTTTTGACCTTCTTTTGAAGACGGACTGTATCTGAAGCACATTTCTTTATATCTTGTTTTGCTTTCTTGTACTCTGAAAAAGTATACCATCCCATGAATTGAACTGACATGATTTCTAATGATTAGAAAAACATCATTAAAGATGTGGAATATTGGCTATCAATATCACTTTTGAGCGTGTTAATAACAAGTATTAAATAACTCTTTATAATAGTTTTGTCCTGCCTCAATTCAGTTAATTGGAGCCCACAATTCAGTTCTTTAAATTTCCTCAAAAGCTTCAACAAAGTTCCGATACCAATTTGATGTTCCAGGATAGTATTTAGACCTTCCTCCCAGAAAGTCAAACCATAGTTGAACACAGATTGATTACTAATTAAAATACGGAAAGGTATCCCCGAATATCTAGGCAACTGTGGCAACATCAGCACCTGAAAAAAATCCAGTCAGACTAAGTCCATAAAAACATACTTCTAATAATATCTGTATGTAAACAAAGGCTAATTAACTGTTTTAGCACCAGAAGAATGGAATTTCACACATGGGAAGATCATTTACTGACAACTATTGGCATTTTCCAGTCTTCCTGATTGTTCTAACACACAATATGCAAGCTCCATGTAATAATCAACATGTACACAAATATACTTTCCAAGAAAAGCATCATCACTTATAGTTATGTAGTAGCCAAATAGTTCTAGGCTAATGTGTACCAAGGTATGACACAGTCTTGATGACACAGTCTGCCAAAAGGTTTTAAAAGGCATGTACTCATAAATGCTTAAGTTGATTTGTACAATTAAAAAAATGGTTTAAGGGTTTTGGCTATGCATGAAAAAAATACAAGAGCTTAGAAAAAAGTTTAAAGGCTGAGCTTAAAACAAAGGCTGGGAAGTTTCAAAGTATAGTCAGATTTCTTAAAATTGCAAAACGATACGGACTGAACAAAGAAATCTTCATGCAGAAAACACACTTGTCAGACCAAAACAGAAAAAATATAATTATACACTCAACAAATGTTTTAAGTACACACACTTTCTGAGTTTGAATTAATCAAAGAAAAATTTAAAATCAAACTAATTTGTACAGAGATGTGTTCCTTAGACATGACTTTTTCGCAGTCAAAGAAAACATGACCTCAATGTCAAAATCATTCATGCATGACAAAAATTTGAAAATTTCAATGGTCTTGCACACTAGTCAGAGACGTGCAAATACCACATTATATCTTCAATTCATTTTGTTCATTCATTACTCAAATGCGCGTGTTGATGAATATTCCTACTTGTAAAGTTTGATGACTGTAGCACAAACACTTAAAGAGTTATGAGAAACAAAAGCAAAATCTTATCATTTCAAGGGCCACAACGCTGCTAATAAAAGTTGGATTCGATATTTATGTGGGCAACTATATATACTGACAAATATTCGTACAAAATTTGAAGGCTGTAGCTTAAATACTTTTCGAGCTATGAGGGACACAAGCAAAATTTCATGATTTCAATTAAACATACATAGGTGCACAACAACACATGCTGAATAACATTCCTATGAAGTTTGGTGACTACATGTAGCACGATGACTTTTCTAGTTATAAACAACACAAGCAAAATTTCATAAAATTCCATCATTTCAAAAGCAATAACTAAATACTGATTCAAATAACAAGAGGGCCAAGTGGTCCTTTGTCGCTCACCTGAGAACTTGTACCTGCTTTGATATTTAATATTAGTACTTCAGGACCAAGTATTCACATGATAGCACACAAGCTATATCTGTTGAGCCATATATGGGAAAATTTGAAGAACCTTTCTCGCAAACTCAAATCTTTTCTAAGATTTGACCATGCCATCTAGTTTTAGTCACCAAATGACCCATGACCAAATATTACTAAAATCTGATGAAAAATACAGCCTCCATGGCACACACAAGGTTTTTATAATACTGATCTTGTGAACATAATTTTCGACCCTAGATGACCCATATAAAATTCCAACCTAGATTTCATCGTAACAAACAACCCAAATACAGTCAGGTCTCGTTACAACGACACCTGATATACTGACATCATATTGTGGGGACTAATTATATACAACGTTAACTGTATCTGTTACATCGGAATATTCACTGACCGGGTGCAAAAAATTGGGAACGAATCGAGAGTTACTAAGTAATTAATACTTGATATACTGACACTGTCAAGGGACTATTATTCACAACTGAACTATTTATCGGCTTTACACAAAGTCACCGTCTAAACATGGAGGCTTATTATGTAATTATATTTGTGAAAATCATCTTAAGTGCTCTCATACCAAGTTGCAGAGCCCTAGCTTGGAAACTGTTTGAGTTATGGCAGGATCCACATTTTGAAGTATTTCCGTATCCATAGCAACCAAAATTTTCGCCAGAATAAAACAAGACTGCGTTCAATAAACGCTTATGCCCCCTGTGGAAGCCTTGTCCATAAATAAGTCTAAGTCCCAAATTAGGTCAAGGTGAAGGTCAAAATGGGGTCAGGTGATACAGGCGTGTGGAGAGTGTTCATATACAACATCCATGCAAGTATGAAAGCTTTGAAGCCATCCATATTAATGCTAGAAGAAACGGTCAATTTGGGTTAACCAGGACGGACTAACGGACAAACGGACAGGTGAATCACTATATGCCTCCCGATCTATCGATACGGGGGCATAAAAATATTAAGATATGCATAATTTTCTTATTGGAACCTTATAGACAAGAAAACATAACATATGCATATTTTTCAATGTTTCTGTTGCCATAGCAACCACAATTTTTGTCAGAATCAAAATATTTTTGAACGTGCATAATCTCCTTATTGCCCCCTATCTACATACCAAATTTCATAAACCAAGCTTGGAAACTGTTTGAGATATGTCAGGATCCAGATTTTTGACAGACAGACGGACGGCAAACCTCATAATAGTCCCCTCCAGATGAAAACCGGTAGGAGCCTAACAAGACCTGTCACAGTAAGGGGCATATGCCCCTAAAAAGCAATGCTGGTAGTTTTAGTTTTTAGTTGGGACCCCTGTTCCCGGTGTACGCTGCTGTTCTGGTGTTTTCCTGGTGAATCAATCGTGTGCAGTGCTGGACGTTAAACTGTACGTCCGCAGTTGCAAGTACAACAAGACTGTCACAGACGGGTGATGATCCCCATGGGTGTTTGTCACAGAAAAAATACTGCAGCTTATTTTCACTTAGTACACTTCTGACGACATGTATTGCACTGGAATCACAGATACTAATCCTTCATTTCCAACAGTAGAAAATGGCATTTCGGAACAGATGTAATTTCTATCATCAGTGATTTCAGTTAATTCACACACAGATTTTATTCTAGTTGAAATGTTGTCACACCTTGGAACTTTGACAAAATAGATCTTGTTGACGAGCCTACAGAAATCAGCGTAGTGTCCATAACGCCTACACTTACAATTCATTGCCTTACAACAATAATGATGGGAAAAACACTCAACAAACTGTCCACACAATAATGATGGTTAAAATCTCTGCCATTCTGGTTCATACAGCATATCGTGACTGACTGCAGACTGATGTTCACCAAACGAGCATCGCAGAATGTGATGTGTTGACATTCTCTGTCTCGACTCCACAGGCATCCTTCTGAAATTGGGTTGACCGTTGAGCTGTGTCTTGTCACAAGTATGGGGATACTCGCTTGAAGTTTTCCAGAAGTACTGAGATCTTGGCCGCTGTTCTGACCACCAACTTTTATGAAAATAGTTGGGCCCCCTGTTCGGTGTCCACTACTTTCACAAATTCTAGTGAACAGTGTAGCGGTGTACGCTGCTGTTTCGGTAAACTTCAATTTTCAAATTTGAAATCAGCATTTCAATATCATCATTTTGATACTAAATCTGATATGATCATCTTTTCAATAAACAAATGAGTTTGATAATTATGCAATAATACTGCTAATTATGTAACTAACAAGAGCTGTCTAACAGAGCGCTCCACTATTCACAGTATAATAATTATATATTCCAAACAAAATGCTTCATATCAGCATTAATTACCCTGTGCTATGTAGAGGTTGGGGCTTCTAAGTCGAAAAAGGGGCATAATAGGATGACCCATATCAAACTTGACCTAGATTGCATTAAGATAATCATTGTGACAAAGTTTCAAATAGATTAGGCCAAAATAGTGACTGTTTAAAGTTTTTCTATGATTTGACCTTGTGACCTAGTTTTTGACCCTGGATGACCCAATATAAATCTTGACCTAGATCTTGCTGAGATGATCAATGTGACCAAATTTTATAAAGGCTATGTCAAAATTGTGACCTCCAGTGACTACACAAGGTTTTCCTATAGTTTGACCTTGTGATCTAGTTTTTGACCCCAGATGACTAAATATCGAATTTGACATATAATTTGTTGAGATGATCATTTATATGACCAAGTTTCATAAAGATTAGGTCAAAATTGTGACCTTGTGACTACACAAGGTTTTCCTATAATTGGACCTTGTGACCTTGTTTTTGACCCCGGATGACCCAATATTGAACTTGACCTAGATTTTGTTGAGATGATCATTGTGACCAAGTTTCATAAAGATTAAATGAAAATTATGACCTTTAGTGACTACAAATGGTTTTTTTATGATTTGACCTTGTGACCTAGTTTTTGACTCCAAATTACCTAATATCAAACTTGACCTAGATTTTGTGGAGATGATCATTGTGACCAAGTTTCATAAAGATTAGGTCAAAATTGTGACCTCTAGTGACTACACAAGGGTTTTCTATGATTTGACCTTGGGACCTAGCTTTTGACCCCGGATGACCCAATATCAAACTTGACCTAGATTTTATTGAGACTTACATAGTGACCAAGTTTCATTAATTTTTTTTCAAAAATGTGACCTCTAGAGTGTTAACAAGGTTTTTCTTTGATGTGACCTGGAGACCTAGTTTTTGATCCCAGATGACCCAATTACGAACTTGACCTAGATTTTATAGAGACAAACATTGTGACCAAGTTCAAAAAAGATTAAGAGTAAACTATGACCTCTAGAGTGTCCAATTGTTGAAGGTGGACGGTGGAAGGCGCACGACGGACAAAAGGGTGATCACAATAGCTCACCTTGAGCACTTTGTGCTCAGGTGAGCTAAAAAATCAGATGAGCTAAAATTGGGCAAGAATTTAATAGCATTTAGCCCGACAGTCACCTACAAATGATTCAAAGAGTGCAGAAGATTAATTGAAGACAACAAAAGAGAAGACTGGTCGTCAGGGCCAACTGTGCAATGGGGTCGGTACAAAAGAGCTAAGTATGTCGAAAGTCAGAAATTTGTTGCCTTGTGTGGTGACTATGTAGGGAAATTGCACCGTACATTGGACCTCAATTGCGTTTGACATTATGTGACGTCATGTTCTTGTGTGCAACGAACTATGCATAGTCATGGTTAATGAATGTTTAATTTTTTTATCATTTTTAAGGGGAGTATTGTAATGTATTGTAGATGGTGATGGTATTATTTATTATTCCTTATGAGCAACTAACAAGAGGGCCCAAAGGGCCCTAGGTCGCTCACCTGTCAAACTTGACCTAGATTTTGTTGAGATGATCATTGTGACCAAGTTTCATACAGATTAGGCTATTATTGTGACCTCTAGTGACTACAAAAGGTTTTTATATGATTTCACCTAATGACCTAGTTTTTGATCTGGATGACCCAATATCAAACTTGACCTAGATTTTGTTGTGATGATCGTTGTGACTTAGTTTCGTAAAGATCAGGCCAAAACTGTGACCTCTAGTGACTACACAAGGTTTTTTCTATTATTTTCCCTTGTGACCTAGTTTTTGACCACAGATGACCCAATATCGAACTTGAGCTAGATTTCGTTGAAATGATCATTGTGACCGAGTTTCATAAAGATTAGACCAAAATTGTGACCTCTAGTGACTACACAAGGTTTTTCTATGATCTGACCTAGTGACCTAGTTTTTGACCCCGGGTGACCCAATATCGAACATGCCCTAGATTTTGTTGAGATGATCATTGTGAGCAAGTTTCATAAATATTAAGTCAAAATTGTGACCTCTAATGACTACACAAGGTTTTTCTATGATTTGACCTTATGACCTAGTTTTTTACCACGGATGACCCAATATCGAACTTGACCTAGATTTCGTTGAAATGATCATTGTTACCGAGTTTCATAAAGATTAGACCAAAATTGTGACCTCTAGTGACTACACAAGGTTTTTCTATGATTTGACCTTGTGACCTAGTTTTTCACCCCGGATGACCCAATATCAAACTTGACCTAGATTTTGTTGAGATGATCATTGTGACTGAGTTTCATAAAGATTAAGTCAAAATTGTGACCTCTAGTGACTACACATGGTTTTTCTATGATTTGACCTTGTGACCTAGTTTTTTACCCTGGATGACCCAATATCGAACTTGGCCTAGAGTTTGTTGAGATGATCATTGTGACCAAGTTTCATGAAGATTAGGCTAAAATTGTGACCTCTGGTGTCTACACAAGCCAATTGTTGACGGACGGACACAAGGTTATTCTATGATTTGACCTTGTGACCTAGTTTTTGACCCTGGATGACCCAATATCGAACTTGACCTAGATTTCGTTGGGATGATCGTTGTGACTTAGTTTCGTAAAGATCAGGCCAAAACTGTGACCTCTAGTGACTACACAAGGTTTTTTCTATTATTTTCCCTTGTGACCTAGTTTTTGACCACAGATGACCCAATATCGAATTTGAGCTAGATTTCGTTGAAATGATCATTGTGACCGAGTTTCATAAAGATTAGACCAAAATTGTGACCTCTAGTGACTACACAAAGTTTTTCTATGATTTGACCTTGTGACCTAGTTTTTGACCCTGGATGACCCAATATCGAACTTGACCTAGATTTCGTTCAGATGATCATTGTGACTGAGTTTCATAAAGATTAAGTCAAAATTGTGACCTCTAGTGACTACACATGGTTTTTCTATGATTTGACCTTGTGACCTAGTTTTTTACCCTGGATGACCCAATATCGAACTTGGCCTAGAGTTTGTTGAGATGATCATTGTGACCAAGTTTCATGAAGATTAGGCTAAAATTGTGACCTCTGGTGTCTACACAAGCCAATTGTTGACGGACGGACACAAGGTTATTCTATGATTTGACCTTGTGACCTAGTTTTTGACCCTGGATGACCCAATATCGAACTTGACCTAGATTTCGTTGGGATGATCGTTGTGACTTAGTTTCGTAAAGATCAGGCCAAAACTGTGACCTCTAGTGACTACACAAGGTTTTTTCTATTATTTTCCCTTGTGACCTAGTTTTTGACCACAGATGACCCAATATCGAATTTGAGCTAGATTTCGTTGAAATGATCATTGTGACCGAGTTTCATTAAGATTAGACCAAAATTGTGACCTCTAGTGACTACACAAAGTTTTTCTATGATTTGACCTTGTGACCTAGTTTTTGACCCTGGATGACCCAATATCGAACTTGACCTAGATTTCGTTCAGATGATCATTGTGACTGAGTTTCATAAAGATTAAGTCAAAATTGTGACCTCTAGTGACTACACATGGTTTTTCTATGATTTGACCTTGTGACCTAGTTTTTTACCCTGGATGACCCAATATCGAACTTGGCCTAGAGTTTGTTGAGATG
The DNA here is from genome assembly GCA_947247005.1 of Spisula solida. Classification (NCBI taxonomy): domain Eukaryota; kingdom Metazoa; phylum Mollusca; class Bivalvia; order Venerida; family Mactridae; genus Spisula; species Spisula solida. The sequence goes on from OX365949.1 coordinate 32,122,282, forward strand.
ATCATTGTGACCAAGTTTCATGAAGATTAGGCTAAAATTGTGACCTCTGGTGTCTACACAAGCCAATTGTTGACGGACGGACACAAGGTTATTCTATGATTTGACCTTGTGACCTAGTTTTTGACCCTGGATGACCCAATATCGAACTTGACCTAGATTTCGTTGGGATGATCGTTGTGACTTAGTTTCGTAAAGATCAGGCCAAAACTGTGACCTCTAGTGACTACACAAGGTTTTTTCTATTATTTTCCCTTGTGACCTAGTTTTTGACCACAGATGACCCAATATCGAATTTGAGCTAGATTTCGTTGAAATGATCATTGTGACCGAGTTTCATAAAGATTAGACCAAAATTGTGACCTCTAGTGACTACACAAAGTTTTTCTATGATTTGACCTTGTGACCTAGTTTTTGACCCTGGATGACCCAATATCGAACTTGACCTAGATTTCGTTGGGATGATAATTGTGACCAAGTTTCATAAAGATTGAGTCAAAATTGTGACCTCTAGTGACTACACAAGGTTTATCTATGATTTGACCTAGTGACCTAGTTTTTGACCCCAGACGACCCAATATCGAACTTGGCCTAGATTTTGTTGAGATAATCATTGTGACCAAGTTTCATGAAGATTAGGTTAAAATTGTGACCTCTAGTGTCTACACAAGCCAATTGTTGACGGATGGACGACGGACGGACGACGGACGAAGAGTGATCACAAAAGCTCACTCTGTCACTTTGTGACAGGTGAGCTAAAAACGATTCACAGCATATTTATACGAACTTCCCGATCAACCCTGGTATATGTATGATGTACAACTGAATTCTGTGTACCTTTAGCATGTTCCTTATCTAACTGTACCACAGTTTTCTTCCATTCTTCTGTACACTCTTGGAGTGGATTGACTAGTTTTTCGAGAATTGTTCTGAAATGTATAACAATCAATATTATGTTTGTACAGCCTAACAAAATATACTTTTTGCAAGCATTTGGGAACATATTTTTGGGAGGCGTTTAAAAAAACAGCCTCTCATTACTATCATTGCCCATTTCTTAATACAAAATTAACCGCCTTTAGGCTGCTATGTGAATCCGCATTCAAGTAGTCCCAGAAGCTGTCAACATTCCCAATACTGCTACATATGTTTCTCCAATTTTTTTAACTGATTTAAGCCAATCAGCAACATTTGTTTATTCTAAGATAAAAAATTACTGTGAAACTGTTCCTTAAATCGATATTTTTGCAAAAAAAATCACTACACCGGCCGATACCGAACTTGTTTCATAATACGAAAATGACGTGTTCATCAAATGTCCCGGCTGTAAAGCTATTTTTAGAAACTTCAGACTACGGTCAAGTGATGGTTTTATCAATGAATCGTGTACGGTCTGCAAAGTACTGTTATGCAATCATATGGTGTCGCTGTACTAGCTAGCCGCCTTCTATAGACTGTCTCACGCTGTGAGGGAAGTGATTACCAGACGGTACTGTAAAATCTGATAAATAGGCGCATAGTATTATTTTAAAGCCACTTTTGATATACGCATTCAATACATGTATTACATATAAATCAATATGCACCTTTTAACAATTATTTAGATACCCAACATGCCTATATGGTCACATATGCCTATTTTGACATTCAAGACAAGATCGGCAGTAAGAAAACGAACATTAAACATGTAAAGTGGGTTTAAGCTTTAGTAGCAGCAACCAGATCGCCTCCCGACGGTACTCTCAGTGCTTTGATTTAATAATCAGGAGAAACTAAATTGAATTCAGCTGTTATATCCTCATTTAGGCTATAAAAACTGATAAAATGATCAAATACAGAGACACTGAATTATAAGGCTTGGCAATTGTATCATGAATTTGGCAAAAAAACACATATTGCACAAAACAGTCTCTTTAATCAGTTTACTAGAGGAGTTCAATATATAATGTCCATGTCATTTGCATTTTGCTATGACAGTATTTAGAAGAATTCTACGATTACTGTCTAAAAGGTGTATGTTTCTATTCTATATCTTAAAAATTACATAGCCTTTCGTCAAAAATTAAGTAATTTATTTAACTGAAACTAGTATACTCGAGTATACTAGTCTTATTGTCATTTTAAGCAAAATATTGTCATCTTTGCAGTAGTGGTTTAGAAAAGTTTATGTCAGTATTCATTTAATTGCAACATAATCCTTATGGTCCACCAGAAGAAAAAATCAACATGAAAGTATGTTCTGTTTACGAATTAATAGGTCAAATACAAGGGAAACTACTCTAATTTATATCAAATGATGCTTAATGTTGGTTCAGGCACCAATAACTTCATATCATATCTCTTTTGTTCGCAAATTCTTCCAAGAAATTAATTTTGATGGTCTACGGCATACGTCCATGTATAATGTGCAAAATTCCAACCAATAAAACTAATTAAAAATTGAATTGAAAAATAGCATGCTTTCTTAACTTATTTTGACACCTATTTTCGCGACTTTCAATTAATCTTATTTTGTATAACAAGAGGGCCCAAAGGGCCATAGGTCGCTCACCTGTCCTAGTCATTCATGCACCCCTAATGGTAGCCTCTATTGCATGTACAAGGTTTTCATATTGTCTTATGCTTATCACATTTAGACCCAATGACTTATTAAAGTGATTTGACCTGTGACCTAGTTTTTGACCTCGGATGACCCAATATCGAACTTGACCTAGATTTAGTTAAGATGATTATTGTGACCAACTTTCATAAAAATTAGGCCGAAAATGTGACCTCTAGTGACTACATTAAGGTTTTTCTATAATTTGACCTTGTGACCTAGTTTTTGACGCCGGATGACCCAATATCGAACTTGACCTAGATTTTGTTGAGATAATCATTGTGACCAACTTTCATAAAGATTAGGCCAAAATTGTGACCTCTAGTGACTACACAAGGTTTTTCTATTATTTGACCTTGTGACCTAGTTTTTGACCCCGGATGACTCAATATCGAACTTGACCTAGATTTTGTTGACAAAATAATTGTGACCAAGTTTCATAAAGATTAGGCCAAAATTGTGACCTCTAGTGAATACACAAGGTTTTTCTATGATTGGTCATTGTGACCTAGTTTTTGACCCCTTGTGACCCAATATCGAACTTGACCTTGATTTTGTTGAGGTGATCATAGTGACCAAGTTTCATAAGGATTAGGCTAAAATTGTGACCTCTAGTGACTACACAAGGTTTTTCTATGATTTGACCTTGTGACCTAGTTTTTGACCCCGGATGACCCAATATCGAACTTGACCTAGATTTTGTTGAGATGATCATTGTAACCAAGTTTCATAAAGATTAAGCCAAAATTGTGACCTCTAGTGACTACCAAAGCTTTTTCTTTGATTTGACCTTGTGACCTAGTTTTTGACCCCGGATGACCCGATATTGAACTTGACCTAGATTTTGTTGACATGCTCATTGTGACCAAGTTTTATAAAGATTAAGTTAAAATTGTGACCTCTAGTGACTACACAGGGTTTTTCTATGATTTGACCTTGTGACCTAGTTTTTTACCCCGGATGACCCGATATTGAACTTGACCTAGATTTTGTTGACATGCTCATTGTGACCAAGTTTTATAAAGATTAAGTTAAAATTGTGACCTCTAGTGACTACACAGGGTTTTTCTATGATTTGACCTTGTGACCTAGTTTTTTACCCCGGATGACCCGATATTGAACTTGACCTAGATTTTGTTGACATGATCATTGTCACCAAGTTTCATAAAGATTAGGCCAAAATTGTGACCTCTAGTGACTACACAAGGTTTTTCTATGATTTGACCTAGTGACCTAGATTTTGACCCCGAATGACCCAATATCGAACTTGACCTAGATTTTGTTGAGATGATCATTGTGACCAAGTTTCATAATGATTAAGCTAAAACTGTGACCTCTAGTGTCTACACAAGTAATTGTGGACGGACGGACGACAGACGACGGACGAAGAGTGATCACAAAAGCTCACTCTGTCACTTTGTGACAGGTGAGCTAAAAATGGCAATCAAGAACAGAAAATCATGTTTTATGCAAGGTATTTACATTATTTACGGTATAATATTTGTGGAATAAGATTAATTCCTGAATTGAAATTTTAATGGACAATTGTTCTCAAAAAGAGGCATTGTCTACTACTAACCCTTGAAAAAGACACCAGAAACAACAGTCCAGGAATTTAATTTTATTGAAATTTTCACAAAATATTGCGGAATGGTTGATGGTTTCAGAAATGTGAAAATATTTCCAGATATCAATTAATGTTCAAATTTGTGACTAAAAAGACATTATATATTAAACACCCCTCATACTCTAAAATTTCAGAACAAAAAATTTGCAAGAGTTTTGTAGATCAAGCAAACTATATATTTAAAGTAAATATTCAGTAACAATTTCTGACATTCATTATATTACATATTACGTTTAATTATTATAAAAAATTACCATTCCAGTCACGTATACGACCTAGTATAATAATGTGACGGTACATAATATGTGTGGTACATCTGTTGTGTACATTTGTATTTAGGTATTACAATGCCAGCCAATAATGAAACAAGTCAAATAGTTTTCTGTGGGCAGATGGTTTAGTTGTATTGTTTATGATGTGTTTTTTGCAGTTTGGATGCTGATCAAATTCATTCCGGTGTATGTTTAAATATATCTGTCCAAATAATTCAAATATATGACTATTCCGATTAATCTAACTTAACCAACTATAATATGTAACAGTAATTTTGAACTTTATCACAACATTACAACAAATATCATGATGAGATATAAATCGTATTCAGTTCAAACAAACATTTATCCTCTAATTATTTGGTTTTGTTATGTGCCGAACAAAGAATTTGAAAAACATTTATCATGTATCAATATACCATGCTTCTGTTAATCTAACAATGAGTTCTCTACAGGGTGTACTTGCCCACTATATTTATCATTGACCGGGAAGCGCTAAGCTTGCTTGTACGGCTGCAGACACCTGCTGTTAAGATACACTAGCGCTCATAGTAAAATTTCGGACAGTTCTGATTTCTTCGGTATATAAACTATTGCAATGCGACAAAGACCGATGTTATCCGCATGGAATAAGTCTGGTTCACGACATTCTTACAAAATACTTCTTTTTTCTTTTTTTTTTTTGAAATGGAATAAGTCTGGTTCACGACATTCTTACAAAATGCTTCTTTTTGTTTCTTCTTTTTTTGAAATCGTAAACCATCAAGAACAGGTCATGTGCCCCTCCATGCATGCAACAGTAAGACTGATAATTGATGTCACACCATGTCTCACACCTATGATCTATGCAGTTCATGTTTACATTTAAAGTACATGACATTGCAGTCAAACTTAAGTTTGAATTATGTAAACAAGACCATAGCATTTCAAATTGGCAGATTAATGCAAACATGGATGTGTTTATTGTTGAAAATATGAAGTTTACATTCTTTCTTTCTTGTTTTCTGATGGGAGTTTTATGTCCTTCAAATATGATCATGTTCTTATATCAGCATAATTTATGTGTTTGTGATTATTTCCCAGTCTCCATATATATATACATAAAGTATAAAGTCGAACCTAACTTAAGAAACCACTCAGGGAATACTAATAATAGGTGGTTGTTTAATACAGATGAGCCAGTCTCCAGGAAAACCTGCTATAATGACATTATGTAATTATATTATGTAACAACGTTTGTAAAAGCTCTAAAATCAGAAAAATACATATCAATTGATTACCCATATAGTACTATATCTTAGCTTCAAAATTTTGCATGGATTATATTAAAATCACATACTTCATTGCTATGGTGACCAATGCCAGAAATGTGCTCCGATTGAAAAAAACGAGGAGTTAGTTGTTTAAAACAGTAGTAGCCTTTCTCTGAATGCAAACTTTTATTTTGATATATATTTTAACATAATTCTACCACATGATATTACTTTGAACAATTTATATCAAGAATTAATCATATGGTGTAATTATGAAATTCTTGTTACAGTTACGTCGAATAACGTTCTAATGACGTTTGCGACGTCACACAAAAAGCACCAAATAGGAACTCTACAAACAAGAGGGCCCAAAGGGCCCTATGTCGCTCACCTGTCGAACTTGACCTAGATTTTGTTGAGATGATCATTGTGACCAAGTTTCATACAGATTAGGCTAATATTGTGACCTCTTGTGACTACACAAGGTTTGTATAAAGATAAGGTTGAAATTGTGACCTCTAGTGACTATACAAGGTTTTTCTATGATTTGACCTTGTGACCTAGTTTTTGACACCGAATGACCCAATATTGGACTTGACCTAGATTTTGTTGACATGATCATTGTGACCAAGTTTCATAAAGATTAGGCCAAAATTGTGACCTCTAATGACTACACAAGGTTTTCCGATGATTTGACCTTATGACCTAGTTTTTGACCCCACATGACCCAATATCGAACTTGACCTAGATTTTGTTAATATGATTATTGTGACCAAGTTTCATAATGATTAGGCCAAAATTGTGACTTCTAGTGTCTACACAAGCAAATTGTTGACGGACGGACGGACGAAGAGTGATCACAAAAGCTCACTCTGTCACTTTGTGACAGGTGAGCTAAAAAGGAGAGGTTTATTAAATAATGTTGACAAAATTGAAAATTCATAATTTCAACATTACATTAACTAAGCCACAGTATTAATATTATAAACTTAACTCATTATTTAAAACAAACTGAATGATTTTTCAGTAACTTGCATGTAAGCAGCACTTACAGTTGAGTACTTGTCTTTTTTTTCTTACAATGTCATGTTGTCTGACCATGAGACTATAGCGTTTAAAGTGAAATGAATGATAAATTAATTTAAAAAGATTTGTCTGGGTATAAGTGAAATTTTCCTCAAACCTCTGGAATTCTGGTGACTTCAATAGACGCAATATTAAAGTCATACCTCTTAACTTGATGCACATTTTTCTTTCAATTACTACCCCCCCCCCCCCTCCCCCTTGAACACACTATCCCAGGGCCTTGATCATGACAGTGAATGTTCTAGTTTTCATTTTTTTGTGTATTAAACCGAGTCACCTGCTGGTGTATCCTTTGACTGAGTAATAAACAATGAGGTCACACATTAGCAAGTCATGTGACTACTTTTAATGAAATTAAAACCAAATTTTTTACCCATTCACTTTCTTCAGTTTGTTTTCTATGGATTTGTGTCGCATGCACAGGCGTGTAAGGGCTGACCCCATTTCTTTGGTAGCTCCTGAAGATAAAAAAGGAACAAAATATTAGTTATACTAACAACAGTTCGGCAAAAAACCCTCTATTATAATGATGTGTGATGAACAAAACTGCGTCTGATATAGAAAATGATATGTAGTGACGTGGATGTTTATCGGGCAAGGCGACGGAATTTATCGGGTCAGGCGAATCTGATCATTTACGCAGTCGAGCCAGATAAACTCTTACTCCATCCACAACATTGACCTAATATTCTTTTTATCCAGTAACTTAATCTGCTTAATAAGGGGATCAAACTAAGGACTCTACAATGAATGGCCAGGGGAGGTTTTACATTTTATTAGACCATCATCAACAAGAGAGGAAGTCCCCTTTCCAATAAAAGCTCCGTGAGCCGGACGTGTTGCCTTACGAAGTGCACATTTTTCATGAAAAACTATCCAGTATTAAGCAACACATCCGACTCACAAGCGTTCTCCAGTCATCTGAACTAAAAATGACAAAGTTATGCTCTGGACAAAAAAAGCACCAATAAATTGACCCCCAACAACTGACCTTGATCTTTGAGAGAGGAACCTGGTGTTGCTCATGTCACTCCGATTAATAGAGGTTAGCTTCAATTTGACCTTTGACCTACAACTATGACCTTGACCTTTGAGCTAGGAACCTGGGGGTTGGGCATGACACTCTGCCCCATGGAGGTTAACATTCATGCCAAATATAAGCAAGATAGGTCAAAATATAACAAAGTTTTTGTCCGGACAAAATTGGACGGACTCAAGCACGCACAAACGCACGTACACTATAAAAGTGGTGTCTAAGTCTGCTTGCCGCAAGGGGGCTCAACAATAAACTACTTACTTACACAAGTGTTTATTTGCGCCATAATAAATAAAGCAAACAAAATTGTTTAATTCAGCAAATTTATGCATTACATTGTATAACACGTAGATAATCTATCAAATGGTACCATCTTTATGTAATTGGGACAAGGCACCATTTAAACATGTATGACAGGCACTCTAACATAATACTGAATAGTGTCAAACAAGCACTTCAACATTTTTAAACATTCAAAGATCAAAAGATTACAGGAATTTCGACTTGTATCTATGTATTTATGGACAACAATACACTAAATTTTGTCCGATAAACATCTTAGATAAAAGTTATTTTCTCAATTGGGAAATCACATTTTCAATATGAAAGCACTTGATCAGTCAGGTATACTGTAAGAAGTTTTGGACTACTGGAAGAGTTTTGTGCAAAAACTCAAGCTTGAAATGTTAAACATTACTGATAAGGCAATTACAAAACCATTACTGGATTTTCATCTAAATGGTTACAAACACTCGGGGACGGGAAGGATTTTGTCTATGATTTTTATATTTATCTAAAACTTAACAATTATTTATTATGTGAAACTTATGACAAGAAAACATATACATAGAGCCATGTATTCAACATTTCACAAAGCTGGACCAAATAAGACAAATAATCGTCATATCAGAACAGAAATGACAACAGATTGTATCATGATACAGTCAGAACTCGATATAACGACACCCGATATACTGACAAATTCATTATAATGACACCATATTTGGGGACAAAAGTATTTAAACGCTCTTTGTATCAATTCAGTATACTGACATATTCGTTACAACGACATTTTTCTTGGAAACGAACAGCGTCATTGTATCGAGTTCTGACTGTACCACACTTAGAGGTATACTCATTTAGTATTTGTTTATTTTGATAGGAAACAGTTAATCAAACATTTCAGCTGAATATCCTGAGCGATGGACCACAAGGGAGAAAGGATATCAAATAGTCTAATTCTACTTAAATTCTAGTATGCTGCCTTTATATCACTATCAATGTTTATATTTTTGGTCTGAATTATTGTATTTACATGATTTGATGGCCTGTATTGGTTTCCATCATGTATCTAGCGGTGCTTAAATTAATATCTAAGCCTTTAGATTATGGATAGTCAAGTCAATTTAATATAGCAGACCACAAATATAAACACACATAGTGATATAAGGCAACATTACTAGGACCAGATTGAAGAACATACCCAGTGAAATACACATCTATATAGTTGTAATAAATCATTGAGCATTAATCAGTCATTCAAAATGACCAATAATAAACCAATTCTTAAAATTATGATTGGGAAGTGTTAAAATGACCATCTATATATATACCATATATATCTAAGAGAACTCTGTCACAATATGATAGACTAGGTGTTAGTTATGATATATCAGGCATCGCGAAAACCGTCGGTCCGTCGGTCCTGACCGACAAAAAATGCTTTGGTCCGGCAAAATTTGACTGAATGTCGGACCGTTGGTCCGACGGAGATTTTAAGTCTGGACGGCGATATTCCCACATCGTAGTTGAAGATTATTGGAAAGAATGTAACACGAATGTATTTTCGTAAATTCTCGTCGAGATTCAATAAGATATCCCTCCGAAATCGTCAAAAATGTAAAATAATTCAGCGAAATGAAGGTCGCGAAAACTGATTATTTTTTGGATGCGGATAAAACCCGTAGTACACTGTACGGATTCCGGAATGTTCGCGATTTTTTTTCTGAATATATTTTCATTTTGACGATTTCCGAGGGGGGCTTTTTAACACGAAAAAACGTGATTTAGTTTAAAGATGTTTGATATTAAATGGTAAAATGAAAATAACATTTCTCTTGACAGAAAGTCCTGTCTGATATATGCTCATTGAATGGGCTGAATGAGCCCATTGTGAAAAGGCAAACTATCTAATTAGGCCTATTTGAAAACACTTGTTAACTGTGTGTTAAAGCTAACAATGCATTTCTAAATAATTTACCACTGAATAATTTAAGAAGAACATGCATTATATATACATCTCTCTTCATTTTTTCGGACTGACAAATGTTCGTTCGGACTGACAATTTTTTTGTTTCTGTCAGTCCGAATGACTGACAGGTTTTTAAAGTTTTCGCGAAGCCTGATATATCTGTAAGCTATTCCCAGAAGGAAATATATCATATCCACTTAAGTCATCTAATACATTCACCATGACATACAAGCAATTGAGCAATGTCTTAAGGGGGGTGCAAACACGTACAAGCACCAAACGTGTCTCTGATGGTTCTTGTAGAAAGCATCAAACGTTGTTGTCTAAGATGGCCAAAATTCAACATGCCCAAATAAATTTGGGCCCGAATATTCTACGAGTCAAACTAAAAGTTATTCCATGAGTTAAGCCAAAATATGGATGGGGAATAAACAATGATGAAAACTAAATATTATTCTCTCAATCGTTTGTTTCCGACAGAAAACAAGAGGGCCCGAAGGACCATAGGTCGCTCACCTGTCCTAGTAGTTCACGCACCCCAAATGATAGCCTCTATTGCATGTAAAAGGTTTTCATATTGTCTTAAGCTTTATAATTTACATAACATTTAGACCCAATCACAAATTGAAGTGATTTGACCTAGTGACCTAGTTGTTGACCCCGGATGACCCAATATCGAACTTGACCTAGATTTTGTTGAGATGATCATTGTGACCAAATTTCATAAAGATTAGACCAAAATTGTGATCTCTAGTGACTACACAAGGTTTTTCTATGATTTGACCTTGTGACCTAGTTTTTGACCCCGGATGACCCAAAATCGACCTTGACCTAGATTTTTTAAAGATGATCATTGTGACCAAGTTTCATAAAGATAAGACCAAAATTGTGATCTATAGTGACTACACAAGGTTTTTCTAGGATTTGACCTAGTGACCTAGTTTTTGACCCCGGATGACCCAAAATCTTACTTGACCAAGATTTTGTTGAGATGATCAATTTGACCAAATTTCATAACAAGAGGGCCCAAAGGGCCATAGGTCGCTCACCTGTCCTAGTAGTTCATGCACCTCTAATGGTAGCCTCTATTGCATGTACAAGGTTTTCATATTGTCTTATGCTTTATAATTTACATCACACTTAGACCCAATGACATATTGAAGTGTTTTGATCTTGTGACCTAGTTTTAGACCCCGGATGACCCAATATCGAACTTGACCTATATTTTGTTGACATGATCATTGTGACCAAGTTTCATAAAGATTAAGTTAAAATTGTGACCTCTAGTGACTACACAAGGTTTTTCTATGATTTGACCTTGTGACCTAGTTTTTGACCCAGGATGACCCAATATCGAACTTGACCTAGATTTTGTTGAGATGATCATTGTGACCAAGTTTCATAAAGATTAGGCCAAAATTGTGACCTCTAGTGACTACACAAGTTTTTTCTATGATTTGACCTAGTGACCTAGATTTTAACCCCGAATGACCCAATATCGAACTTGACCTAGATTTTGTTGAGATGATCATTGTGACCAAGTTTCATAATGATTAAGCTAAAACTGTGACCTCTAGTGACTACACAAGTTTTTTCTATGATTTGACCTAGTGACCTAGATTTTAACCCCGAATGACCCAATATCGAACTTGACCTAGATTTTGTTGAGATGATCATTGTGACCAAGTTTCATAATGATTAGCTAAAACTGTGACCTCTAGTGTCTACACAAGTAATTGTGGACGGACGGACGGACGAAGGACGAAAAGTGATCACAAAAGCTCACTCTGTCACTTTGTGACAGGTGAGCTAAAAACTAGTGGTCAACAATATATTCTGACAGTTAAGTCCTAGTATACATTACAAGAATTATATATATACATACACTCATTAAAAGTTATAAGTACACCAACACAGTAAATAGCAATATATACAAAGAGTGTACATCATTTTGCTTCTAGCTTGAAATGTTGATCAGATATAGGCTCAATGGTTGGACTGTTGCTGGCAATGTGTAGTAGAATTGTTGATCAGATATAGGCTCAATGGTTGGACTGTTGCTGGCAATGTGTAGTAGAATTGTTGATCAGATATAGGCTCAATGGTTGGACTGTTGCTGGCAATGTGTAGTAGAATTGTTGATCAGATATAGGCTCAATGGTTGGACTGTTGCTGGCAATGTGTAGTAGAATTGTTGATCAGATATAGGCTCAATGGGCTCAATGGTTGCACAGTTGCTGGCAATGTGTAGTAGAATTGTTGATCAGATATAGGCTCAATGGTTGGACTGTTGCTGGCAATGTGTAGTAGAAATGTTGATCAGATATAGGCTCAATGGTTGCACTGTTGCTGGCAATGTGTAGTAGAATTGTGGATCAGATATAGGCTCAATGGATGGACTGTTGCTGGCAATGTGTAGTAGAATTGTGGATCAGATATAGGCTCAATGGTTGCACTGTTGCTGGCAATGTGTAGTAGAATTGTTGATCAGATATAGGCTCAATGGTTGGACTGTTGCTGGCAATGTGTAGTAGAAATGTTGATCAGATATAGGCTCAATGGTTGCACTGTTGCTGGCAATGTGTAGTAGAATTGTGGATCAGATATAGGCTCAATGGTTGGACTGTTGCTGGCAATGTGTAGTAGAATTGTTGATCAGATATAGGCTCAATGGATGGACTGTTGCTGGCAATGTGTAGTAGAATTGTTGATCAGATATAGGCTCAATGGTTTGACTGTTGCTGGCAATGTGTAGTAGAATTGTTGATCAGGTATAGGCTCAATGGTTGGACTGTTGCTGGCAATGTGTAGTAGAATTGTTGACCAGATATAGGCTCAATGGTTTGACAGTTGCTGGCAATGTGTAGTAGAATTGTTGATCAGATATAGGCTCAATGGTTGCACTGTTGCTGGCAATGTGTAGTAGAATTGTTGATCAGATATAGGCTCAATGGTTTGACTGTTGCTGGCAATGTGTAGTAGAATTGTTGATCAGATATAGGCTCAATGGTTGCACTGTTGCTGGCAATGTGTAGTAGAATTGTTGATCAGATATAGGCTCAATGGTTGCACTGTTGCTCAGCAAAACCTATATCAGATCAACAATTTGCATGACAACGAGCTTCCCCTCAATTACTTTTAATGACATTAAACTTAGTAACTGCCTCCCAGTCTATACCAAAACGTTTTTACACTTGTTACTATATATAGTAACAAAAAGCCTATTTACAGCTGATTATGGCCATCACTTTATTGATTAACGCCTATCGGCCTTGTCCACAATCTCATAATCATAATCGGATTGGTTGAAAGGGCGCACGTTACGTTATCCATGTAAACATGACGTCACATTGGAGCTAAAACGACGTTACTTTGGTCATATGCAAGTTTTCTTAGCCAATACAGTTAAAACTCGTTGTGTCGACATCAGTTGTATAGACACTACGGTTGTGTCGACATACTTTCAAATTCCCAATTTGGGTTGCTCTAAATTTTATCTTAAATATGATGGTTTAGTTGACATGCCTGTGTCGACACTCCGCTTATATCGACACGATTTTTCTGGCACAAATGGTATTTTCGCACCTTATTGTTATTGTTTGTGTCGACATCGTGTCGACGTTATTGAAATTGAATAGTTGTTAATTGACCGTGAAAATACTTCTGTTTCGAACCATTGTTTGTTAAAAATTAATAAGTTCACAATTTGCAAATGTAATTGAATGATGTTAAATTGAAGTTTGTAAACAAATCTTGGCCTATTTCAGCTTATGAAATTAAACAAGAGGGCCATTGGCCCTATAGCGCTCACCTGATGACTAGCAGTTTAGGCAGAATCAGTGACCTGGTGACCTAGTTTTCTACCCCCAGATGACCCAATTTGCGAACTGGACCTAGATTTCATAAAGCCACACATTGTGGCCAAGTGTCTTTAATATCACATAAAAAAGGTGACTTCAGTCGAGTGTAAACAAGGTTTTTCTTTGATGTGACCTTGTGACCTAGTTTTTGACCACAGATGACCCATTTATGAACTTGACCTAGATTTTATACAGACAAACATTGTGACCAAGTTTCATATAGATTCGGTAAAGCAGGTGACCTCTCGAGTGTTAACAAGGTTTTTCTTCAATGTGACCTTGTGACCTAGTTTTTGACCCCAGATGACCCAGTTGCAAACTTGACCTCGGTTTCATAAAAACACATATTGTGACCAAGTTTCATATAGATTAGGTAAACAAGAGGATCATAGACCCTAGGGCGCTCACCTGCTAAACATGGGCAAACTTTGAACTTGACCTTAAGGTCATCAAGATGAACATTTTGACTAAACTTGGTGAAGGTTAAAGCAACACGGAGGCCTCCAGAGTGTTAAAAAGGTTGTGCTATTATTTGACATATTGACCTAGTTTTTTAGCCACATGACCCAACTTCAAACGTGACCTTAAGGTCATCAAGATAAACATTTGACCAAAGATGATGAAGATTAAAGCAAAGATATTGCCTCAAAAGTGTTAATTAATAAGGTTTTCCTTATTTGACCTTTTGACCTAGTTTTTGACCCCACATGACCTAACTTCGAACTTGACCTTAGGGTCACCAAGATAAACATTTTTACCAAACTTCATGAAGATTAAAGCAAAAATGTGGCCGCCAGAGTGTTAACAAGGTTTTCCTATTATTTGACCTTTTGACCTAGTTTTTGACCCCACATGACCCAACTTCGAACTTTACCTTGAGGTCATCAAGATAAACATTTTGACTAAACTTCATGAAGATTAAAGCAAAAATGTGGCCCGAGAGTGTTTACAAGGTTTTCCTATTATTTGACCTATTGACCTAGTTTTTGACCCCACATGACCCAACTTCAAACTTGACCTATATTTCATTGAGGTACAACTACTGACCAAGTTTGATGAAGATCAAAGCAAAAATGTGACCTCCAGAGTGTTAACAAGGTTTTCCTATTATTTGACCTATTGACCTAGTTTTTGACCCCACATGACCCAACTTCGAACTTGACCTATATTTCATTGAGATACAACTACTAACCACGTTTGATGAAGATCAAAGCAAAAAAGTGACCTCCAGAGTGTTAACAAGGTTTTCCTATTATTTGACCTATTGACCTAGTTTTTGACCCCACATGACCCAACTTCGAACTTGACCTATATTTCATTGAGGTCCAACTACTGACCAAGTTTGATGAAGATCAAAGCAAAAATGAAAGTGCTAGAGTGTTAACGGTAAAAAGTTTAACGGACAGACGGACGACGGACAAAAAACAATCACAAAAGCTCACCTTGCCACTTATTGGCAGGTGAGCTAAAAATGTGACCTCTAGAGTGTTAACAAGTATTCTCCATAGATAAAATGAAATCAAACAGTTCTATTAAAGACTTTAATACACTTCAGTGCCGGGCCGGAAGTTGATAAACCGCCCGGAATGAATAATCACCCTTAGCCCCAGGCGGAATGAGACCATGTTTAACCATGGTTCATCATAGCCATTCCAGGTTGACATGGTTGCCCCAGAAATGTTGACATTTTGATATAATTGACCATGGTCAAACCATGGTTGAACAAGAGCTGTCCACGAACAGCGCGCTCCACTATTCACAGCGCCATGCTAGGATAGTACAATCATTATATATTCAAAACAAAATGCTTCATAACAGCAGCATTACCCTCTGCTGTGTAGAGGTTGGGGATTCTAAGTTGAAAAAGGGGGATAATTTGGACAAATTATGCAGGACCATTACCTACTCATGTGTAGGTCCTATTGGTCATAGAAGGTAAACAAATAAGCATTTCTTAGTCCAAAAGGGGGCATAATTTCAACAAAATGCTAAATAGTTATCTTCTCCTGTGTATGGGATGGGGTCATGATGGTGAACAAGTATGCAAAGTATCAAAGCAATATATCAATTCACTTTGAAGATGTAAGGGGTTAAAAATTTTAGCCTGTACCTAAAATTTAACATTTGCATTTCCAAGTCCAAAAGGGGGCATAATTTCAACAAAATGCTTGATAGAATTACCAACCACTGTGTAGGGGTTATGGTCATGATGGAGAACAAGTATGCATAGCATTATGTGAATGCACTTGAAAATATTAGAAGTGAAAAAATCTGTACCTAAACTTTAACATTTGCACTAAGTCGAAAAAGGTGGCATAATTTCACCAAAACGCTTGATAGAATTACCTACCCCTGTTTATGGGTTGGGGTCATGATGGTGAACAAGTATGCAAAGTATCAAAACAATATGTTATTGCACTTTGAAGATATAAGGGGTTAAAAAACCTGTACCTAAACTTTAACATTTGCATTTCCAAGTCCTACAGGGGGCATAATTTCAACAAAATGCTTGATAGAGTTACCCACCCCTGTGTAGGGGTTATGGTCATGATGGAGAACAAGTATGCAAAGCAATATGTGAATGCGCTTTGAAAATATTAGAGGTGAAAAAACCTGTACCTAAACTTTAACATTTGCACCAAGTTGAAAAAGGGGGCATAACTTCACCAAAATGCCTAATAGAGTTACCTACCCCTGTGTATGAGTTAGGGTCATGATGGTGAACAAGTATGCAACGTATCAAAGCAATATGTCAATGCACTTTGAAGATATAAGAGGTTAAAAAACATGTACCTAAACTTTAACATTTGCATTTCCAAGTTCAACAGGGGGCATTATTTCAACAAAATACTTGATAGAGTTACCTACCCCTGTGTATGGGCTGGGGTCATGACGGTGAACAAGTATGTAAACCAATATATGAATGCACTTTGAAAATATGAGGTGAAAAAACCTGTACCTAAACTTTAACATTTGCACTAAGTTGAAAAAAGGGGGCATAATTTCACCAAAATGCTTAAGTTAATAGAGTTACCCACCCCTGTGTATGGGTTGGGGTCATGATGGTGAACAAGTATGTCAATGCACTATGAAGATATTAGAGGTTAAAAACCCTGTACCTAAACTAACATTTGCACAATTTGCACTCAGTAGAAAAAGGGGGGCATAATTTCAACAAAATGCCTGATAGAGTTAATTACTCCTGCATATGGGTTGGGGTCATGATGTATGACATGACAAGTATGCAAAGTATGAAAGAAACATCTCAAAGGACTTAGAGAATATAAGAGGTTAAAAAACCTGTACCTTAACTTTAACAAAAGTGTTACGCCAATGCTGACGCTCAGGTGACTGCAATAGCTCCCCTTATTCTACGAATAGTGGAGCTAAAAAACCCACCATGGTCAACTGATGTAGACCATGGTTGAGATATAACTGACAGTGTAGACCATGGTTGAGATATATGGTACCTGGTTAAAACAATTTAACCATGGTTAACCATGTTTTACATTCAAACTGACCATGGTTGACTATAGTAAAATATTGCATCTAAGTCAACCATGGTCAACCATTGTCTAGCTCGCAGGCAACCAATGATAACCATGGTTGCCTACACATGTTACCATGGTTGACCATGATACAATGTTTACCAGAGTCAACCATGGTCAAGCATGGATTATCGCCTCCCTGCCCGGCTGTGTCGTGTATTAACCTCTAATTAATACATCCAGAGAATTTAACCAAACTGCCTACAAATAGCAGAAAACATTTACAGAAAATGCACAGAGGACATCAGCGACAACCTGAAATGTAGTACGAGGGGTGTTCGATATGTATTGTCACTGACCTTTGCATTTTTCTATGACAATATTTAAAAGGATTCTACGATTACTGTCTAAAATTGTATTTTGATCGGAAATTCTTCCCAGAAATCATTGCTGATGGTCAATGGCTTACATACATGTATGATATGTCAAATTCCAATCAATTAAACTAACCGAAAATTTTCATTAAAAAACAGCATACTTTTTTTACTAATTTTGACACCTATTTTCGCGACTTTGAAATGCTCTTATTTTGTTCAAAAATGGCAATCAAGTACAGCAAGTCATGTTTTTATCGAAGGAATTTACATTATTTACGGTATGATAGTTATCAAATAAGATTATTTCCCGAAATGAAGTTTTAATCGACAGTTATTCGCAAAAAGTCGCATAGCCCTTCGAGAAGACAACAGAAACAACAGTCCGGTAATTAAATTTTATTGATTTTTTCACGAAATATGGCGCAAATCTTGATGGTTCCAGAAATGTATAAAGATTTAAAGATATCAACGAATTTTCTTATTTGTGACCCAAGTGACAATACATATGGAACACCCCTCAATTAAATAACTTGGTGACCCTGACTTGACCCTGCAGCCTATCACTATGGATCTCATCTACCAGAAAATTGCTTCAGTAAATACAGAGTGTTAATTGCATTTTTCTAATAGCATCCTGAACTAAACAGAGGCATAATAATTGCAGAGATAGGAGCACTATTCAATCACATGGCCAAATGGTTAGAACCTTGTCACTATGGTGACCAAATAACCTGTAAAGCTTAGCTCAACTTGTCAGGCTCAAAATGACAAATTTGGCTCATTTTGCTTCCATGTACTTATTTGCCATAATAGAAAACATGTCTATACATGACACTGTAATATCTCTGTCACTTAGCTAGCCAAAATGTGAGTAATCCTGTATAAAGTAATCCACATAGTGCTTGTAATGTATCATCTAACAAGAAGATATTATACCAGAGACAAATGGTAAAAGTGTATAATAGTGGCACTAACATCATCCCTTCAATAGGCACTATTAAATGTCATAATACTGAATGTAAGAATAAGACAAATGTTGATTACATAAGATACAAGAGATACTGGAGTGTATAGAGCAGCATACTGCAAACTACTGCAGTATTCTAGGATAACAAAACAATGTAACAGACTGCCAGGGAACCAAACAATTAATGTCAAACTTGAAAATATAACAAAATGAAATCAAAGTAGAATGAAAGTCTCAGATGCAGGCAACATGGCATAAACATGAAATGAGCCATCAGCCTTCCTCCTAGATTATCTATGATGTACTGACAGTAGCAGCACCCAATGGTAACCATAGATTCACAGCAATAGACAATGGGTAGAATAGCAGCACTCAATGGTAACCATAGATTTACAACAATAGACAATGGGTAGAACAGCAGCACTCAATGGTAACCATAGATCCACAACAATAGACAATGGGTAGAACAGCAGCACTCAATGGTAACCATAGATTCACAGCAATAGACAATGGGTAGAACAGCAGCACTCAATGGTAACCATAGATTTACAACAATAGACAATGGGTAGAACAGCAGCACTCAATGGTAACCATAGATTCACAACAATAGACAATGGGTAGAACAGCAGCACTCAATGGTAACAATAGATTCACAGCAATAGACAATGGGTAGAACAGCAGCACTCAATGGTAACCATAGATTTACAACAATAGACAATGGGTAGAACAGCAGCACTCAATGGTAACCATAGATTCACAACAATAGACAATGGGTAGAACAGCAGCACTCAATGGTAACCATAGATTCACAACAATAGACAATGGGTAGAATAGCAGCACTCAATGGTAACCATAGATTCACAACAATAGACAATGGGTAGCAGTGTGTTATCTCCAGCTTTAAATAACATTATGAATGTTTCCATTCTAACATCTTGTTTTTTCCAAGGTAGACAGAAGCAATGGTGTATTTCTTATAATCTCCTGCCTACAGCAGTGAAATATATAATTATAATCGTGGCTATTACTTCAAGATCTGTCTTGATGATGGCAGTGATTTAGAAAGATAAACAGGTATTAATTACAGGTATGAACAAGAGGTGTTTGTAAAACATGTATGCCCCAAGGCAGCCCAATAGTCAGAAAAGGTCATGGTGACCTTGACCTTTGACCTACTGACCTCAAAGTCAATAGGGGTCATCAACTGTTGGAAATCCTATGGCAAAGCGTTCTTGAGTTATTGAACGGAAACAATGTGAATAGTCAGAAATGGCAATGACTAGTGACCTTGACTTTTGACCTACTGACCTCAAAATCAATAGGGGCCATCTACTGTTGATAACAAACCTCAATGTAAAGTTTGATGATCAAAGGATTTTAAAGCATTCATGAGTTATTGAACTGAAACCATTTGGTCTACCGACCGACAGACAGACTGACTGACCGACCAACCTACATGTGCAAAGCAAATTATACCCCCTGATGTGTTAGAAGGTATAGAATCAAGGAGTGTAGAGGGTGATGATGGTCATCATCATGTATGAACACAATCTTTTTGTTTTACTTACTTTTAAAAACAACAACAGCAACATTTTGTGGAAGAACCTTAGTAACAGAAACAACACAAAATCTTACAACAGAAGACTGCAAAATGAATCAATAGAAAATTACGACTGCATAATCTGTCAAAAACTGTATGCCAAACTAGACAGAAAATGATCTGGAAATACTTAGTCACTACATACTCATCTTTCATCATAAGAGACAAAAACGTGTTCTATAGACGTTCCTCTGCAAACAATATTCTCCTGCATGTGCCAAGTCAAAACAGGATTGAATGTTATTCTCATTAATTTTGTCTAACAGAGTCATTCATACCAGTCCTTGAAAAACACTCAAATCAAAGTTTATGTATATAATTTTATAATAAAGCAATGATATTATTACTAGAGCTCTTTTTTGGTATATGGTATCTGAAAAGGCATTTTGTTTTCGCCAGCTGTCCGGGAGAAAAAATCAACAAGTTTCACAGACACAAATAATGTCACCCCCCCCCCCCCCCCAATCAGATACAGGTTTCTTGCATCTTGACATGATAGTCTGGTAAAAGATCGCACCTGGGACAGTACACATGACTGAGTCCAGCAGCAACATGTTTGCTTCTTTTCCTGATTAAGTTAAACTCCCAAAATCCTGAGTCTACAATGCCCCCCAATATAGGTGGTTTTCTAGGATCTGTCCAATATTAAAGCAACATCTTGGCAATTTTACTGCAGTAAGAACCGACCTTGAAACAAGACTGCGTTCACTAAACGCTTATGCCCCCTGTGGAAGCCTTGTCCATAAATAAGTCTAAGTCCAAAATTAGGTCAAGGTGAAGGTCAAAATGGGGTTAGGTGGTACAGGCGTGTGGAGAGTGTTCATACACAACATCCATGCAAGTATGAAAGCTTTGTAGCAAGCCATATTAATGCTAGAAGAAACGGTCAATTTGGGTTAACCACGGACGAACAGACGAACGGACGAACGGACGAACGGACAGGTGAATCACTATATGCCTCCCCATCTATCGATAGGGGGGCATAAAAACATCTCTGATCATTGCTTGCCAGTAATCCTCAAAACATACCCCACAATAACACCAAATCATCAGCCTCCAAAAACACAGTCATCAGAAATGATACATGACACTTTTTTGTCGAAAAACAGATTTGCAACAGTTAGTAGATAGAAAACAGTGTTCACTTTTGTCATATTGACAATAATTTAGAGTTGAGTATTTCGGTATTTACAAACACAATGTAGTGCCTTGACAAACACAATGTTGTGCCATGAAGGGTCATGATCACATCAAGCTAAACAAACACCAACTTATCCCTATCCCATGACTTTTTCTAACAAAGCAGACCCTGGTTTAACAAAACTGTCTCTAAGATACAACATTGCCTTGTCAGACGTGAAGAAGATTTTATGTCGGATTTAAGCACCCCAAGACCTTTGGCTGCGATGCATGTTTTTCTTAGATCCTGGTATAAGCTTAGCTAACTACAGGATCCAGGTGTAAGGTTAGCTAACAGCAGGATCATGGTATAAGGTTAGCTAACAACAGGATCCTGGTATAAGGTTAGCTAACAGTAGGGTTAGCTCACAGCAGGATCCTAGTATAAGGTTAGCTAACTACAGGATCCTGGTGTAAGGTTAGCTAACTACAGGATCCAGGTGTAAGGTTAGCTAACAGCAGGAATCAGGATCCTGGTATAAGGTTAGCTAACAACAGGATCCTGGTATAAGGTTAGAATTCTACAGGATCCTGGTATAAGGTTAGCTAACAGCAGAAGAACCTTGTATAAGGTTAGCTAACAACTGGATCCTGGTATAAGGTTAGCTAACAGCGGGATCATGGTATAAGGTTAGCTAACAACAGGATCCTGGTATAAGGTTAGAATTCTACAGGATCCTGGTATAAGGTTAGCTAACAGCAGAAGAACCTTGTATAAGGTTAGCTAACAACTGGATCCTGGTATAAGGTTAGCTAACAGCGGGATCATGGTATAAGATTAGCTAACAGCAGGATCCTGGTATAAGGTAAAGCTAACAGCAGGATCCTGGTATAAGGCTAGCTAACAACTGGATCCTGGTATAAGGTTAGCTAACAGCGGGATCATGGTATAAGATTAGCTAACAGCAGGATCCTGGTATAAGGTAAAGCTAACAGCAGGATCCTGGTATAAGGTTAGCTAACAACTGGATTCTGGTATTCTTGGAAGTCAAATAAGTGAAATAACCACGGAAAACAAGAGTGTGTTCAATAAACGCTTATGCCCCCATGGAAGCCTTATCCATAAACAAGAGCTGTCCACGAACAGCGCACTCCACTATTCGCAGCACCATGTTGGGAAAGTACAATCATTATATATTCAAAACAAAATGCTTCATAACAGCAGCATTTACCTCTGCTGTGTAGAGGTTGGGGCTTCTAAGTCGAAAAAGGGGGATAATTTGGACAAATTATGCAGGACAATTACCTACTCACGTGTAGGTCCTCTTGGTCATGAAGGTAAACAAATAAGCATTTCTTAGTCCAAAAGGGGGCATAATTTCAACAAAATTCTAAATAGTTATCTTCTCCTGTGTAGGGGTTGGGGTCATGATGGTGAACAAGTATGCAAAGTATCAAAGCAACATATCAATGCACTTTGAACATATTAGAGGTGAAAAACCTGTACCTAAACTTTAACATTTGCACTAAGTAGAAAAAGGGGGCATAAATTCAACAAAATGCCTGATAGAGTTACCTACCCCTGTGTATGGGTTGGGGTAATGGTGGCAAACAAGTATGCAAAGTATGAAAGCAATATCTCAAAGGACTAAGAGAATATAAGAGGTTAAAAAAACCTGTACCTAAACTTTAACAAAAGTGTTACGCCTACGCCGACGCTC
Source organism: Spisula solida (assembly GCA_947247005.1). Lineage (NCBI taxonomy): Eukaryota > Metazoa > Mollusca > Bivalvia > Venerida > Mactridae > Spisula > Spisula solida. Next base: position 32,145,535 of record OX365949.1, read on the forward strand.
GGGTGACTGCAATAGCTCCCCTTATTCTACCAATAGTGGAGCTAAAAAGCTAAGTCAATCAGGGGCCATAATTCTGTTAAAATGTTGAGTAGTGTTACATGGCTTGCATAATATAAGGGGCTTATGATAGTAAACAAGTAAGCTAAGTTTGAAGCCCACACCATGATGGACATGATGTAAGACGAAACAGTCAATTTGGTTTAACCAAGAATTAGACGCCTAATAAGTCTAAGTCCAAAATTAGGTCAAGGTGAATGTAAAAATGAGGTAACAGGTGATACAGGTGTGTGGAGAGTGTTCATATACAACATCCATGCAAGTATGAGAGCTTTGTAATGCCAGAAGAAATGGTCAATATGGGTTAACCAGGACGGACGGATAAACGGACAGGTGAATCACTATATGCCTACTGATCTATCGATACGGAACATAAAAATGTTTTCAACATTAAAATTGACATTTCAAAAGTGGTGCATTTTTAAATTGTGTACATGTGTACCAGGTTTGTTAAACATTGACTTGTATGGAGTAAAGGGTTATGTGACCGTGACCATATTGTACAGCTAGGCTATACTATACCACTGGTGAGGTGATACATGAAAAAATAGAATACCAACTGTTGGTGGAGATTATCACATACCTTGAAAGGTGGGAAACAACATGAAGCTGGTCTGTTTAAACAATCACTAATTACCAGCAATCCCATGTGGTAGATTATCCCAACAGTGTGATAAAAAACATGAGGAAAACTGCTATTTAATGCCCATGTTAATGTTTTTTCTCCTACTATAAAACAGTACATGAAGGTTCAAGTGAAGGTCAGATGATTGCTAACACTGGCTGGCTAACACTAGCTGTCTTGTAGTAAGTCATGGGTGAAGATAATCCTAACATACTTACCTGCCTCATACTGCCTTCCAAGAAAACAGTTGTCTTAAATATTCTTAATATTCAGAAGTGCTTTTCACAAACTTACAGACCTGCTGTACAGGTAATTTAAAGTCAACCTTAAATTATCTCAAGCCAGTTAGTACTTAAGCCTGGGTGATAAAATTGATTGATCTCAAAAAGTCAAACAAAATCTAATATTATTGTAACACACATCAACTCCAGCACACAGTACTGGAATAAGTCACAAGCTAAATAATGCAACAATAATTAAGAGTCTTACCAAAACCTCTAAAGGAATTACAAAGTAATTAACTGCCAAGAGACAATCAATTAAGTAGATGGATGACATTCATCATGTATACCATAAGGAGTCACATATGTTACAAACCTAGAGTACCATGGACAGAATGATGTTCTCCAATATATTTAATACTGACAACTGAGAAGTCGCATCCAAAGGAAGCTAAGCATCTATGGAACAATGAATTATCTGATGAATGCATGGACAACACCCAGCAACTGATGGTAAAAAGTCCTAATTTCTCAATTTTAGTATGAAATAAAATTGAAAATAAAGTAATTAAGAATTGCAAGCAATACAGAAGTCCCCTACAACAATTTTTGTCAGAATCAAACTATTTTTAGACGTGCATAATCCCCTCATTGCCCCCTATCCACATATGATATCAAGTTTCGTAAACCTAGCTTGGAAACTGTTTGAGTTATGTCAGGATCCAGATTTTTTGACGGACGGACTGACGGACGGAGGGCAAACCTATAGTCCCCTCCAGTGAAAAATCGGTAGGGGACTAATTAGCAACAAATCTATCAACATAATAGTTGGTGGGGGCATAAAAATTAAAACATCATACAGATTTCCAAATAAACATGAGAATGTCTTGACAGTGTCACAGTGTGAAGGAGTACTATAATATGAACAAATGCACTGCATCCAGCGGGGATTTCCCATCAGGTTTTTGAATAATCTGATCGAGGAAAAACAATGACTAAGGAATTTGTAAATGCTCGACAGAGACTATAGATCCAGCCTCTGGCTGCTAGGCAACACCACATAGGAGAGCAGGCGAACAAATACTTAGAAAAGAGTGTTTTCCGATCTAGGAGACTGGTTGCACAGATATGCCCTATAAATAGTTATTATAGTTTTCACTCGTCTTTTATTTGCCATTTATATTTCAATTCAACATATTAACAAGTTGGCGCGCTATGCCGTGCGATGACATCGCGTTAAAGTGCGATGACGTCGCATTAAATGATGCGACGTCGTTTCGTGTCATTTCCAACGTCGCCGTATTGTTTTTTACGTTGGGATTGAATAAGAAATGTATTTTTTTTCAATAATGTTCATGGTTTGATTCAGGCTAATATGCCGATACAATTTTAAAAGAGTGGAACTGTATTTATATTTCATATTGGAAAAAAATTTGTGTGGCCGGGGATAAATCCCTTAATAATGATGCAACAATACAAAGCCTTGTTAATACGTGGAAAATATATGAGACATATAGTGGTTGAATCAATATTTTGGACAAACTGCAATGCAAGGCAACCCAGCGATATTAGAATTAAAGGTCGGTCAGTCTAAATATGTCATATTTCCTGATATATTTCACTATATATCTTATTAAAGATGATCACACCAAACAACTGACAATGGTAACAACAAATACTCAACAAGAGCTGTCCACGAACAGCGCACTCCACTATTCGCAGCGCCATGCTAGGATAGTATAACTATTATATATTCAAAACAAGATGCTTTATAACAGCAGCATTACCCTATGCTGTATAGAGGTTGGGGCTTCTAAGTCGAAAAAGTGGGATAATTTGGACAAATTATGCAGGACCGTTACCTACTCATGTGTAGGTCCTCTCGGTCATGACGGTAAACAAATAAGCATTTCTTAGTCCAAAAGGTGGCATAATTTCAACAAAATGCTAATTGGTTATCTTCTCCTGTGTAGGGGTTGGGGCTAAGATGGTGAACAAGTATGCAAAGTATCAAAACAATATATCAATGCACTTTGAAGATATAAGGGGTTAAAACACCTGTACCTAAACTTTAACATTTGCATTTCGAAGTCAAAAAGGGGGCATAATTTCAACAAAATGCTTGATAGAGTTACCCACCCCTGTGAAGGGGTTGGGGTCATGATGAAGAACAAGTATGCATAGCATTATGTGAATGCACTTTGAAAATATCAGAGGTGAAAAAACCTGTACCTAAACTTTTACATTTGCACTAAGTTGAACAAGAACACCGCCTTGCGGGTGCAGACGCTCATCTGATCATTGTCACTGTAAAAAAGGCCCATTACCCTTGCATAAAGTAGGGCAGTGTTATTGGTCTTGCTTAAAACAGTGAGGTATTGATGGTGAAAAAAGGGGCAATAAATCTTGCAAAATGCTAATCAGAGTTGTGGGTCTTGCTTGACATGGTCAGGTATTGATCATGAACAAGTGTTGAAAGTTTCAAAGCAATAGCCCACATAATGTATGAGTTCGAACAGTGGACCTAAACGCAAAACTTAATCAAGGAATTTCTAAGTCCAATAAGGGGCAATAACTCAGGCAAAATGCAGATCAGAGTTATGAGACTTGCTTGACATGGTCAGGTGTTGATGGTGAACAAGTGTTGACAGTTTCAAAGCAATAGCCCACATAGTGTATGAGAAAAGTGGACCTAAACACAAAACTTAACCAAATAATTTTGGTTATAAAAGTCCAAAAAGGGGCAATAACTCACGTAAAATGCAGATCAGAGTTATGGGTCTTGCTTGACATGGTCAGGTATTGATGGTGAACAAGTGCTAAAAGTTTTAATGCTATAGCCCACACAGTGTATGAGAAAAGTGGACCTAAACACAAAACTTAACCAAGGAATTTTCTAAGTCCAATAAGGGGCAATAAATCATGCAAAATGCGGATCAGAGTTATGAGTCTTGCTTGACATGGACAGGTATTGATGGTGAACAAGTGTTGAAAGTTTCAAGCAGTAACTCTGATAGTTTAGGAGAAAAATGGACCTAAACGCAAAACTTAACCAAGGCATTTTATTTTCTAAGTCCAAAAAGGGGCAATTATTCTTACAAAATGCAAATCAGAGTTATGGGTCTTGCTTTCCAGGCTCAGGTATTGATAGTGAACAAGTGTTGCAAGTTTCAAAGCAATAGCTTTGATAGTTTATGAAAAAAGTTTACCTAAACACAAAACCATGCAACTCCGACGCCGACAACGATCAGTGATGACAATAACTCATCTTTTTTTCAAAAATCAGATGAGCTAAAATGGGGGCCCAATTGCACCAAAATGCTTAATAGAGTTACCTACCCCTGTTAATAGGTTGGGGTATTATAAGCCTAATTTTGTTTGCTAAATTGTTTGCAATACGGTTCTATATATTTGTCTATATAATATTGTTAATATGTATACACTTTGTGTATGGGCTGGAGGCCTTTTGTACATTAAATATTTGAATTTGAATTTGTCATGATGGTGAACAAGTATGCAAAGTATCAAGCAATATGTCAATGCACTTTGAAGATATAAGGGGTTAAAAAACCTGTACCTAAACTTTAACATTTGCATTTCCAAGTCCCACAGGGGGGGGATAATTTCAACAAAATGCTTGATAGAGTTACCTACCTCTATGTAGGGGTTGGGGTCATAATCGAGAACACATATGCATAGCAATATATGAATGCACTTTGAAAATATGAGAGGTAAAAAAACCTGTACCTAAACTTTTACATTTGCACTAAGTTGAAAAAGGGGGCATAATTTCAACAAAATGCCTGATAGAGTTACCTACTCCTGCATATGGGTTGGGGTCATGATGGCAAACAAGTATGCAAAGTATGAAAGCAACATCTCAAAGGTCTTAGAGAATATAAGGTTAAAAAATCTGTACCTCAACTTTAACAAAAGTGTTACGCCGACACCGACGCTCGGGTGACTGCAATAGCTCCCCTTATTCTACGAATAGTGGAGCTAAAAAATGCTCTGAAATATTGCTGAAACTTAAGTCAGATTGGCCTTTTACAGATAGAAAACTTTAAGAACATAAATTTCCAGTGAATATTTGGTGCAACATAGAAACCAAACCTTAATAAATCTTCCACATGAGCTCATTGAAATTACAGTATTTTTTACTTTGTATAGAGCAGTCTGAACATGGAATTTAAAGATGTGTTACGAAATATACTTACACAAAATTTCACATTTTATCACCAAGCAATCATAATTACCATAGAAACCAAGTTATAGGCATGAATTATGATGAAAATGACAGCAAATCAATGTTCATGCCAAGTTACCTATCACTTGTGCCAAAGTATATCAATAACTATGTATAGCTGAACCCCCAACGATAATATCACCATTCCTGTTACAGTAAACCAGATACAATCAAACATACAAATAAGTGGTCATCTAAATTAAGCAACCACCTGTCTACATCAGCCAATATAAGTTAATAATAGGTCATAATACAGTAAACCACATCTATAACAGCCACTTGCTTCATACAGCTACATAGCCAAATTCGTTATGCTGTATATCAAAATTCAAGGCAAGCAATATGGCAAAACCTGGGGAGTGGTGGCCTAGAGTATGTAGGGCGTGCCCGTTGGGATTGAGAGGATCCCCGTCTGCGCCACTGTTTAAAATAAATTCTCTGATCAAGAAAACTCCACAATGCTCCACTCAACCTAGATGAATTGGTACCTGTAAGGGCAGTGTCTGTACATGTTAGATATTCCTGGGTGCTGTATCTTGATGTTAGCTGCACACAGACCAGGAGAGAAAGAGACTCGAACACTGGTTGCTTCAGGTAGCCAAATGACCAGGGGTTAAAATGTCAAAGGGTGGTTGAACGATTGAATTGATGAAAGCGGCCCTCTTCAACTGGTATTTTAACTTTTAATTATTCACTTTCGACTGATATTACAAGATATATTCCTTATTTCCTTTACGAAACACAAACTCTGCAAGAGGACCATACACATAGAACAGCACCTGGGGGTCACCAACACAAAAATTGCAAGAGGACCATACATATAGAACAGCACCTGGGGGTCACCAACACAAAAACTGCAAGAGGACCATACACATAGAACAGCACCTGGGGGTCACCAACACAAAAACTGCAAGAGGGCCATACATATAGAACAGCACCTGGGGGTCACCAACACAAAAACTGCAAGAGGACCATACACCTAGAACAGCACCTGGGGGTCACCAACACAAAAACTGCAAGAGGACCACACATATAGAACAGCACCTGGGGGTCACAAACACAAACTCTGCAAGAGGACCATACACATAGAACAACACCTGGGGGTCACCAACACAAAAACTGCAAGAGGATCATACATATAGAACAGCACCTGGGGTCACCAACACAAAAACTGCAAGAGGACCATACCTATAGAACAGCACCTGGGGGTCACCAACACAAACTCTGCAAGAGGACCATACACATAGTCAGCACCTGAGATAACCAACACAAGAAAAGTAAGAGGACCATACATATAGAACAGCACCTGGGGGTCACCAACACAAAAACTGCAAGAGGACCATACACATAGAACAGCACCTGGGGGTCACCAACACAAAAACTGCAAGAGGACCATACATATTGAGCAGCACCTGGGGGTCACCAACACAAAAACTGCAAGAAGACCATACATATACAACAGCACCTGGGGGTTACCAACACAACAAGAGGGCCCAAAGGGCCCTAGGTCGCTCACTGTAATAGCAGTACATGCAAGACATGTGATTTGACCTAGTGACCTAGTTCTTGGCCCCATTTTGTTGAGATGATCACTCTGACCAAGTTTCATAAGGATGAGGCTAAAATTGTGACCTCTAGTGACTACACAAGGTTTTTCTATGATTTGACCTTGTGACCTAGTTTTTGATCCCAGATGACCTAATATCGAACTTGACCTAGATTTTGTGGTGATGATCATTGTGACCAAGTTTCATAAAGATTAGGTCAAAATTGTGACCTCTAGTGACTACACAAGGTTTTTCTATGATTTGACCTTGTGACCTAGTTTTTGACCCCAGATGACCCAATATTGAACTTGACCTTGCTTTTGTTGTGATGATCATTGTGACCAAGTTTCATAAAGATTAGGTCAAAATTGTGACCTCTAGTGACTACACAAGGTTTTTCTATGATTTGACCTTGTTACTTAGTTTTTGACCCGGATGACCCAATATCGAACTTGACCTAGATTTTGTTGAGATGATCATTGTGACCAAGTTTCATAAAGACGACAGACGAAGAGTGATCACAAAAGCTCACTCTGTCACTTTGTGACAGGTGAGCTAAAAACTGCAAGAGGACCATACATATAGAACAGCACCTGGGTGTCACCGACACAAAAACTGCAAGAGGACCATACAGGATCAGTAACACAAGACAAGAGGACCATACATATAGAACAGCATTTAGGGTCACCAACACAAGACAAGAGGGCCATACATATAGAACAGCATTTAGGGTCACCAACACAAGACAAGAGGACCATACATATAGAACAGCATTTAGGGTCACCAACACAAGAAAAGCAAGAGGAGCAAGAGACCATACATATAGAACAGCACTTGAGGTAACCAACACAAGAAAAGCAAGAGGACCATACATATAGAACAGCATTTAGGGTCACCAGCACAAGAGAAGCAAGAGGACGATACATATAGAACAGCATTTAAGGTCATCAACACAAGAAAAGCAAGAGGACCATACATAAAGAACAGCATTTAGGGTCACCAGCACAAGAAAAGCAAAAGGACCATTCATATAGAACAGTATGTAGGGTCACCAACACAAGACAAGCTAGAGGACCATACCTATAGAACAGCATTTAGGGTCACCAGCACAAGAGAAGCAAGAGGACCATACATATAGAACAGCATTTAAGGTCACCAACACAAGACAAGCTAGAGGACCATACCTATAGAACAGCATTTAGGGTCACCAGTACTCAGGTCACCAGAACAACAGGAGTACTTGGATGCATCAACATACATCTCTTTGTTATGGTCTAAATATAAACTGACATAATATTTCAATGATTTACTGCATATACCAACACTTGAAATCAGAAAGAGAGAAAAGTAATCAAGTCCTTGTAGCCGACAGCTGGTATTTCCTTTCTACAAGTACATTGTAAGTGGTCTCAACCATATAAATTGTGCTCATGTATATTATAATGTCAACTGAACGACAATATCTGTGAGAATATATATTAGGCACATATAAGAACAATTATAGAACTAATCATACATATGTTACTTATATGATAAACACCAGCTGGGAGTACAGATATTTAGCCATTGTCAGGATGCCTATCATGGTTTATTTACATACTTGTATAAATTCTCTTCAAGTTTCTTTATAAAATTCCATGTGTATCTTACTAATAGAGGAAGTAATGTTCATAAAACTACTGCAAGCCATTACAACATCTTCCATTCTTACATACTTACATCAAGTTGAACCAAACTTTGGTGGTGAGATTTGGTTCAACAAGGGAAACTATTGAGAACACATTAGCAGCCATCTTGTATATAACAGGAGACATTACACCCATCTGTAACCATTAAATGTGTTCAAAGTACAAATAGTTTCATAGTTTATTACAAATTCTAAACTATTACATAGACCTATGAGGACAACATACATAATTAGATCATGCCTGATATATATCACAAAAGTGATTAAGTAAAGTGATTAAATATGTTCACTACTTCACAGTATATATGCAATAACACATACTCAACATTCTCTGCTGAGACTCAAACCTCTGTGTCAGTGGTCACCTGAATTAAGTACCCAAAAATCATTTTTAAATTATTAAATATACACCTGCATTAAGCAGCCATCTACATTCAACAGTCATATTTACATATCCCTTCATTGGAAGCTTAAAAATATAGCCCCACCTTATGGTTTATATTCAGTAAAGTTGTATTTAGTTCCAACTATAGTACAGGGAAAACTCAGTTACAGTTCCAAAACAGTTACATATTTAAACTACATAATGATTTGATATCCTCCTTTGAGAGAATACAAAAAAGTACATTAGTCTGGCCAACCCACATTATACAGATCTATGAGGTTTCCAATACTGATAGTGGAAAGGTTTATTTGATCAATATAGTTTTCATTACAAACAGAGCAATGTGAAAGAAAAACAAATAATATAGTTAACTGGCCTTCAACTTTGATGGAACCAAACAATATGACACAAGCAGTCTCAAACATTAATCGTTATAAGCTACAACATGTGAAACACAGCTGACCTTCAATATCGTATAGCAACATTATGCTGGGACACGTGATACCATATATGTCATTAAGTCGTTCTACCAATGGTCACATGAAACAAACAAACCACATAGTCAGCCTCAGAGAGTTGACAGTAATCAAGTTGTCAGCATGAACTGAGACATGACCACACAGCCAGTAGGCCCAGTACACAACACAACTATTGGGTATCACAGTCAGAAAGCTATCAATCAAGCTATCAATCAGTTACATTGGGTATCACTGTCAGAAATCTATCAATCAAGCTATCAATCAGTTACATCGGGTATCATTGTCAGAAATCTATCAATCAGTTACATTGGGTATCACAGTCAGAAATCTATCAATTAGTTACATTGGGTATCACAGTCAGAAATCTATCAATCAGTTACATTGGGTATCACAGTCAGAAATCTATCAATCAGTTACATTGGGTATCACAGTCAGAAATCTATCAATCAGTTACATTGGGTATCACAGTCAGAAATCTATCAATCAGTTACATTGGGTATCACAGCCAGAAATCTATCAATCAGTTACATTGGGTATCACAGTCAGAAAGCTATCAATCAGTTACATTGGGTATCATTGTCAGAAATCTATCAATTAGTTACATTGGGTATCACAGTCAGAAATCTATAAATCAGTTACATTGGGTATCACAGCCAGAAATCTATCAATCAGTCACATTGGGTATCACAGTCAGAAAGCTATCAATCAGTTACATTTGGTATCACAGTCAGAAATCTATCAATCAGTTACATTGGGTAGCACAGTCAGAAATATATCAATCAGTTATATTGGGTATCACAGTCAGAAAGCTATCAATCAGTTACATTGGGTATCATGTGATAAGTCAGAAATCTATCAATCAGTTACATTGGGAATCACAGTCGTAAATCTATCAATAAGTTACATTGGGTATCACAGTCGGAAATCTACCAATCAAGCTATCAATCAGTGACATTGGGAATCATTGTCAGAAATCTATCAATCAGTTACATTGGGTATCACAGTCAGAAATCTATCAATCAATTACATCAGGTATCACAGTCAGAAAGCTATCAATCAGTTACATTGGGTATCACAGTCAGAAATCTATCAATCAGTTACATTGGGTATCACAGTCAGAAATCTATCAATCAGTTACATTTGGTATCACAGTCAGAAATCTATCAATCAGTTACATTGGGTATCACAGTCAGAAGTATATCAATCAGTTACATTGGGTATCACAGTCAGAAATCTATCAATCAGTTACATTGGGTATCATGTGATAAGTCAGAAATCTATCAATCAGTTACATTGGGTATCACAGTCATAAATCTATCAATCAGTTACATTGGGTATCACAGTAAGAAATATATCAATCACTTACATTGGGTATCATTGTCAGAAATCTATCAATCAGTTACATTGGGTATCACTGTCAGAAATCTATCAATCAGTTACATTGAGTATCACAGTCAGAAATCTATCAATCAGTTACATTGGGTATCACAGCCAGAAATCTATCAATCAGTTACATTTGGTATCACAGTCAGAAAGCTATCAATCAGTTACATTGGGTATCACAGTCAGAAATCTATCAATCAGTTACATTGGGTATCACAGTCAGAAATATATCAATCATTTACATTAGTCAGAAATCTATCAATCAGTTACATTGGATAGCACAGTCGGAAATCTATCAATCAGTTTCATTGGGTAGCACAGAACAACTATTTCTGTAAAATTGTGTTGAAATCTTGTCAGTGGTTGATTTTTTATAATTTCTTTAAAGTGTTTCCTACCGGTTGCCATGGATACCAGAGTTATTTATAGATTTTAATTATTTTAGCAATTTTCAGAAAGGACCACCCAAGGAACATTGTTACCAATTTATAATGACATCCAACCAGTACTTTTAGAGAAGAAGATTCTTAATGATTTTACATTATATGTATAGTGAAAAAACGCGCCCCACCAACCTACGGTCATGTTTATTGACGAATCACAACAAAAATGTCAATTTGGTAAGAGGGTCACTCAAAAACTATTTCTGTAAAATTATTTTGAAATCTGACAATAAGTTGATTTGTTATGAGTTATTTATAGATTTCAATTCTTTCAGCTATTTTAAGAAAGGACCATCCAAGGAACATTGTTACCAATTTATACTTAAATCCATCAAGTACTTTCAGACAAGAATCACAACAAAAATGTCAATTCTGTAAGAGGGCAACCCAAGAACTATTTCTGTAAAATTATTTTGAAATCTGGCAAAAAGTTGATTTTTAATGATTTTTTTAAAGATTTTCCTATTGCAATGTTAACCAGTGTTATTTATAGATTACAATTCTATTAGCTATTTGTAGAAAAGACTTCCCAAGGAACATTCCTGTAAAGTTTGATTGAAATTGGCCAAGTAGTTTAGTTTGATGTTGTTTGAATGAATTGTTGACGCATGCATGCATGCACGGACGACGGACGAAGAGCGATCAAAATAGCTCACCTTGACACTATGTGACAGGTGAGCTAAAAACATAGCGGCTGTAGCCTCCGGAAAAGTCAAAAGCATGCACATTGGGTTCTAGAAGCCAATTATTAAGCTAACATTAAAGGTCAATGAGATATTTAAGTTGATGAACAGGATAAAGACTAAAGAATTAGAGGATCAAGACTTCAAGTCTCCAGTTCCCAATCAGACATGGAACTGTACTGACTTAGTAATAGTTATTGTATTTATAGCATTCAATTACAGCATAGAATAATATTACCCAACATGTATTTAAAGCTAAAATGATATTTTGATTAGTAAGGACATTATACTTTTCATTATTTTCATCATACATTGAGACAAAGTCATGGAACCTTAAAAATAAGTCAAACACAACTTCTGAACCTATTGTTCTATTTTTAGAACAGAACTGGAACTGTGCCAAAATCCAACAAATAGTAACAAAAATCTGGGCTATATGCCAAGAACATTCTATATATAGTTACATCACATGACTTTTATGTGAATTAGTTACATTATAAGTATGCCATTGGTTATTATTTTATCATTGGTTACAGACCCCTGTTAAACAGTTTGGTCTACCAACAGACTCCCCCACTTCTTCAAAGAGAGTCTTCCCCGCCCAGAACATACTCAGGCCACTAAAAGTATCATTGTCCATTAAAGTACAAGTATGTCTCGGCACCTGACAATACTTCAATAATGCTTATTAATGTTGCTTATTGTTCTTCCAAGTATTTAAGTGAGGCAACATTTTCTCAGTAGACAATAACACTAGCTCATGTAACAATTAAATCATCTCAAGGATATGTTCTATATACTATCTTCAAAAGCCAAAAAAATAAAAACAGTTTTTACTGGGGGATTCACTAAGATTTCAACCAAACCCAATTCATCTGAGCAAGAAGTCAGTGCCAGCAAATCTTTTCAAAGCTTAGTGTTGCATACAAATTCACGTCGAAAGTCAAGACTAAGTTGGTTATTTGTGTTTCGTCCTCTTTCTGATTCATTCTCGCTATTCGTTCCCTATCTGGTTTGTTTGTTTCTAGAGTTATGGAATTTGGACATTTTGTAGTTTTTAGTTGCTAGTTTTTTTTCCATTTTCTAGCGCCTATGTTAATGATATTTTTATGATCTTAAAAAATATTTTTCTATTGGTTGCCATGGCATCCTGAATTATTTATAGAATACAATTCTTTTAACTATTTTTAGAAAGGACCATCAAAGGAACATTCCTGTGAAGTTTGGTTGAAAGTGGCCTAGTGGTTTAGGAGGAGAAGTCATTTGAATGAATTGTTGACGGACACACGGATTAACAACAGATAAAGAGCGATCACAATAGCTCACCTTGTCACTATGTGACAGGTGAGCTAAAAATTACCACAGATCGTGAGCTAAATATTTTGAATCTATCGTTAAAACAACACTTTTCTGCACAACTTTCCCGCCGAGAGTTTTTTTAATCTTGTTTTGTTTCATCCCCTATCTGATCTGTTCGGGCTATTCGTAGAGTAACTGTAGAGTTATGGAATTAGGACTTTGAGTAGTTTTTGTTGCCTGTTTATTTCCTTTTTTGCGCCCATTTATCCCCAATCCGATTGCCTATAATATTTATGTTTTCTCATGTCCACAATTATTTGTGCAACTGCCAATGTATGATCTGGCAACCTGTCTCAGTTTTTCTTTCAAATTATTGTTACCTGACATACTTCACCAACCCTTTAAACGGACAAAGTCTGGCAGTCAGAATGTTAGCTCAACTTCTCTATAGGAAACACACAGAATTATTTAAGGCACAGAGCTGGGGGACATACAACTAATACGGGGAATTATTTAAGACACAGAGATGGGGGTCATACAACTAATACAGGGATTTATTTAAGGCACAGAGCTTGGGTTCATAGAACTATCAGCATGACTGTACAGTGGTCAAACCAAGATGAAGGTCATGAGAAACAATTACTGCAGATCTATTTGATCTCCCTTATTGGGTGTTCCCTGATTGTGCATATTTGTCCATTTGGGCTTGATTTGGAGTTTGATGTCCCCTTATGTGTGCATATATCTTGGTCCATTTGGGCTTGATTTGGAGTATGATGTCCCCTAATGTGTGCATATATCTTGGTCCATTTGGGCTTGATTTGGAGTTTGATGTCCCCTTATGTGTGCATATATCTTGGTCCATTTGGGCTTGATTTGGAGTTTGATGTCCCCTCATGTAGGTACATCTTTTGCTCACAAACAGTCTTATCTAGGAGTTCCGGTGTATTTTTAAAGGTGACTTTCACATACTATCTGCATTTATTCTTAACCTAAGTAGTAAAATAATAACATTAAAGAAACTGTTCTAGTGTTAAATAAAATCATAGAAGTATTATATTACCAAACACAGTATTTCATGCAGACGGTAAGCGCAGTTAGACACTGAAACACCAGAAACCTAACCAGGCTTTTGATATTTCTGTCATTTTCAGTCATGTTAAAGTATTGTGTATGAGACACTGTCAGTATACATACTCAGTGTGAAACTTGGCAAACTAATCCCTCATAATACATATATACAATATTCATGCATAAATTATTCATATATCCTCAACTACATAAAATTCGATCTTTAAGGAAACAAATTGCACTACATAATCATAACATGATGTCCTATACCAGGCGTTCCACAAGCTTCTCAATTGATACTTTTGACTAAATTTTACCGTTTAATCCACAAAAGATCATACAAAATGGATAGGCAAGTCTAAACCCCTGCGAGAATTTTAAGAACTGTTCTAGAACAGTTCGTTAACATTAAATGGCCGTTCTAGAACCTGAAAATTCTTGAACATTAGCACAGAAGTTCTTGAACTGGATAAGAACTGATTCAAGAACTTGTTCTAGAACAGAAAGTTCAAAAATTTATTTTGGCACCCGTTCTTGAAAATGTTCCAGAAAAGTTTTAGAACATTAGATGGCAATTCTAGAAATTATCATTCCTGAACTTTGTTTGAATAGAAATCAAAAGACCTGAACGAGTTAAAATTTCTTAAACAAAAATGACATCCAGTGATTATGTTCAAGTCACTGAGAATCATTCAGCGTGTTTAAATAATGACAGAATCAAGTTTATAATACTTATACTGTGGCTAAGTTAATGTTACGTTGAAATTATGAGTTTTGAATTTTGTCAAATTAATTTAATAAACCTCTCCATTTTCATGATAATATGGATATATTAATATGCTGAGTTTTTTTAAAAAAGAATTTTGAAAATTTTGATAAATATGTGTAATATTTAATAAAGGGAGTTAATAAACCATGATTATTACAGTTCTAGAACTAATAGCAGTTCTTGAACTACATTCTTACAACAAGAATGAACAGTTAAAGCTCTAATCTTAGTTCTTGAACAGTTCAAGAACTATATCAGTTCTTAAATTACTGTTCAAGAACTAATATCAGTTCATGAATGGTTCAAGAACATGTATTCTTGTTCAAGAACAGTATTGTTAGTTCAAGAACTATATTAGTTCTTAAATTACTGTTCAAGAACTAATATCAGTTTATGAACCGTGTTCAAGAACATGAATCCTTGTTCAAGAATAGTGTTGTTAATTCTAGAACTGTTCTAGAACTAACTGTTTGTTCTTGAACTGTTCTAGAACTATCTGTTTGTTCTTGAACATTTTTCGCAGGGGAAACGAGCCGAATTATGACTCGAAGACCCATAATGCATTGCACGCGCTAACTATTGGCCTAGTTAGTTTTATCAAAGGTTTTATCGCGTTCCGTTAACTCCATTTCTTTCTGTCATTATAGTTTACCGTAGTAGTGTACCCAAAAGAAATCGTTTTTTGTGGTAAAACCAAACAAGAAGGCCCATAGGGCCCAAGGTTGCTCACCTGTGTACACTGATCAAGTAGAACCATATTTAAACTGAACCACTATTTCGGTTGCCATGGAAACCAGAGTTCTGCATTGATTTCAATTATTGAGTTACTGATAATGGAGCATTGTTACCTATTATAGCATAAAAACAGTGAATTTGCCCATACTTTAACAGGACGAAAACCATTCGTAAACAAAGATTCATGCGCTGTTAACGTCCAGTTTTACGTATGCTCATTTCAGGGCCGCGCCGGCAACTACAAACGTTATACAGCGTCATATGAACAGTAATACTCATTTCATTTCTTACTACATATTAGATTTCTATAATATTTAAATTATGAATTTAAGCAAACCCACAGTATCCATGTTTTCTTGGTTTTTGACGATTCCGAAAGTCGACGTGCATAACAATAACTGCTATGACGTTTCGCGACATTGCCACAAAATCTCCTGCCAATATCTCATTATTTTCACAGAAATACATTAGACGGAAAAGCAACTCATTCGACTCCCACTATATTTCATATATAGGCCGCCATATTGGAATGAAATATCGCGATCGGCTTACTTGTACGAGACTTGACGAGATTCTCAAGTTGGCGCTTTTTTCCTGATAGCCGCCGCCATCTTGGATTATTTCACCAATTCAGTCTGATTTGAGATATTTGTTTTCATTTAAAGCAATTCTTCGTCAAAATAAGCAAAGATGGGAATTTATTTGTTCCGTTATGTGTTAGGAAAGTTTTAGTATAGATAGTTTGGACGATTCATCTGTCAAATGTGACATAGACCACATTTTATGTGACCTATCCTGATCGATAAATTTTCAATCGACGGGTTTTGGATTGCTTCCGATATTTACTTTTTTTTAAATCCCTAAGGAAACTTATTTACGACTGTTTTTCTTATAAATCAATATTTTTTGGGATCTTTGGGGTGTCCTCTATTTGTTGAAAATGATCAAACCACTTAGGCCTAAAAAGAAAGAGGTTCGTTTCCGGTTACCCGACCGACCGTGTATTTTAACCCCGACTCAAAAGTTTTTATGTACGAAAATCGGCAACGCGTAATTAAGCGTATTTTGATGCTTACTTTTTTAATTAGACGCGTAAAATTACCGATCTACGACTTTTCAGGACGCGCCGTTTTTCTATCGCACCCGTTATTCTATCCAACATCAGTTGTTTCGAGTAATTGACAGACGCGTGAGCGGCGATAATCTCTACGCTAAGGACCTTTGATGTAACCGACGCGCGGTTTACTTCAAAGACTTGGTGGTCTTTGATCGTGCGGCATGCGAATTTTGTCCTGTAAATTGGGTTCAATATACGTGATAAATTTAAGAAATTGTTACCGATCGGAGTGATGCAGCGGACATTTTTTCTGCATATTACAGAGAATGATTTGGTCACTCGCGAACATTAAAATCGTGTAATTGGTGAAATGTTCGTAAGCATTAAACGGCGCTGATATTATTCGAGTTTTTCACAAATTTAATGCCATTCAATTATTAGCATACGCGTAGACGGTGCACTATTGTTTTTACCATGTAAACAAACGATGAAACATGGCAAATTCATTGATTGCCGTTAGATTGAACAAATGTCGATACATGTGTATACATTTCACACTATTAACACCCAACAAATAATAACATTTAAAAGCATGGTGCGGGAACAGGAGTATACAAATTCTTTGATTCTGATGGTCAATATCAATACTGCCAGTAGTGTTGACTAAAAAAAAAAAAGAAACAAACCTCTTTATTTTTTAGGCCTTAGTTTTGTGGTTTTGACACGAAAAAAAGATTTCTTTTGGATAAATCATGTTCACAATTATCGGCTTACCGAAGCGCGCAATGCATTATGGGTAGTCAGGTCATAACTAGGCTATTTTTAGACCTGCTTATCCGTTCTGTGTATATCCATGTTATTTTGAAATACAAACGCATTAATTGGATGTTTTGTATGCTATAATAGCGTTTACGCATGTTTTTCGCGTTATAACATCTGCAGAGTCCCTCGGGGGGTTGGGCACCAACCGTCCCTCGGGACTCTGCATATGTTATAGCCCGAAAAAGTATGCGTTAACCCTACATTTGTGATGAAATCCAGCTTGAACTTATGATAAACAAGTAATTATCCTCTTTTCCTATGGTTTCAGCCACTTAAGAATCAACATTCTATATTTGCTAAAAAATATTGTTGCAAGCTTAGTTGGTCTTTAAGCTACACAAATTGACCAAAGTTTTTTGTGTTTGAAGTCTATTTGTAAAAATACAGCTATTTGTATGACCCGGGGTGTGTAAGTCTTAATTTTATAGTGTTTCCTATGGTTTCAGCCACCCAAGTTGAATGTCCAAGAAATTATATTTTTTGAAAGATTCAGAGCGAAAAATTTGTAAGTTATTTAAATCAACATTTTAACTAATAGTATAAGAAAAATTATTTATATCAAATGCCTTCAGAGAGCAAAGCGCCCTGTTTTGGCTACAAAATCACTTAAAATGGCTTAATTTTGTAAAAATAAATCCAAAATATTTTTAATAAGCATATCCTAGTTTTTTCATGCAATGCACATAATGGAATATTATTTTCCACACTTTGTTCTATATTTTTCAAAATAAGGGGGTGGCTGAAACCATAGGGAAGGATGAAACCATAGGAAAGAAGGATAAGAATTGCAAGAAGTCAGAATACAGAAATCCCCTATGGTTTGAAGCCATTTTCAATGTTTCTGTTGCCATAGCAACCACAATTATTTCAGAATCAAACTATTTTTAGACGTGCATAGAATCCCCTTATTGCCCCCTTCCACATACCAAGTTTCATAAACCTAGCTTGGAAAATGGTGGAGTTATGAAGTTTGAGGATCCAGATATATTTTCACTCTTTCTGTTGCCACTAAGCAACCACAATTTCTGTCAGAATCAAAATATTTTTAGATGTGCATAATCCCCTATTTCCCCCTATCCACATACCAAGTTTCATAAACCTAGCTTAAAAACTGTTTCAGTTAACATACTTATGTCAGGATCCAGATTTTTTGACGGACGGACGGACGGACTGACAGACGGAGGGCATACCTATAGTCCTCTCTGGTCATAAACTGGTAGGGGACTAAAAAGATTATACTGTAGTTATAAAAGGAAAAAGGAGCCACACTCACTGGTGGCCAGTTTTTTTACGAATTATGACAAATAAGGTCAATTTTGTTACACTGGTCCCCAAGGTTTTCTTATAAAATCAGTTGCCATTGCAACCAGACAAGGAACTTTGTTACCAATTCATCATGAAATCCTGAGGTAGCCAGCCATTCAACCGATGAACCAACAAACCCAACCCTATCCAACCTAACCCAACCCAACCGACCATTCAACCAACCAACCAACAAGCAAATATGTCTTTCAGAAGAAGAATAGAATAGAAGATAAACCATTGCAATAAATGAATGAAAGCCACATAAAAGACACCATTAACCCCAAAGTCTATGGACAGCTTCATTCCTATAAATTCCCCCCACTAATTGACACATGTTGCATTGTGGGATATCATCACTGATGCATTATAGGTTTTGGTCAGTATTAACCCATCAATACCAGAAACAAACTATACAAACAGATGAATCACACTGAACATGGTCAATAAAGTACTCCTGGAAGGTTATATTAAGCAAGAAGGTCAAATGAAAGGAGCAGACAGGGAAACATTCAACATAAGAGATCAGAGGCATTCTTTAAGGTCATAAACAACATAAACATCTTGAGTTTTCTGCTTAGATTGCTATAGACAATGAAAGTTGTAACAAAGAACCAGAGGAGAGACATAAGACATTGTGGAGTTGTTTAGAAATACACAATAAACCAGTACAAGAGGGCCCAAAGGACCATAGGTCGCTCACCTGTCCTAGTAGTTCATGCACCCCAAATGATAGCCTCTATTGCATGTACAAGGTTTTCATGTTGTCTTATGCTTTATAATTTACATCACATTTAGACCCAATGGCATATTGAAGTGGTTTGACCATGTGACCTAGTTTTTGACCCTGGATGACCCAATATCGAACTTGACCTAGATTTTGTTGAAATGATCATTGTGGCCAAGTTTCATAAAGATTTGGCCAAAATTGTGACCTCTAGTGACTACACAAGGTTTTTCTATGATTTGACCTCTTGACCTACTTTTTGACCCCGGATGACCCAATATCGACCTTGACCTAGATTTTGTTGTGATGATCATTGTGACCAAGTTTCATAAAGATTAGGTTAAAATTGTGACCTCTAATGACTACACAAGGTTTTTCTATGATTTGACCTTGTGACCTAGTTTTTGACCCCGGATGACCTAATATCGAAGTTGACCTAGATTTTGTTAAAATGATCATTGTGACAAAGTTTTATAAAGATTTGGTCAAAATTGTGACCTCTAGTGACAACACAAGGCTTTTCTATTATTTGACCTTGTGACCTAGTTTTTGACCCTAGATGACCCAATATCGAACTTGACCTAGATTTTGTTGATGTGATCATTGTGACCAAGATTCATAATGATTAGGCCAAAATTGTGACCTCTAGTGTCTACACAAGCAAATTGTTGATGGACGGACGACGGACGGACAGCGGACAAAGAGTGATCACAAAAGCTCACTCTAAGTGACAGGTGAGCTAAAAAAATATATGTTTAGTCATTAAATTCTTATATAACCTCTCTTTAATCATAATTAATGATACAAGCAATTATATTTCACATTATGAGCATTAATTATAGTAGAACTTCGATGCCTCAAACAGTACTTTCCTCGAACACCCTAGATGCCTCAAACTGGTTCTTCGGTCCCGACAAATCCCTTCTATATTCATATTGTAAAACTGTTAAACAGTAGATGACTCGAACAGTATCTAGGTCGATCACTCGAACTAATTGGACGGTTCCTTGCTATGATTTACCAGTAGATAGGTCAAACAATACAGTTTTTCGCACCTTTCATTGATCGTTGAAATCTATTGATCGTCCGAGGGTAGTCGACAATAGGTGTTATTAACACGACTTCGCAATTTATGTACGTTTGTATACAAGGAAATTATCACTTAAATATTGTTAGTAAATAAAATTCAGAAACAACAAAATCTCATTTATTAAAATGCTTGCATTCGATTGAACAAACTTAATTTGAGAATCGATATTGGTATAACATTCGATTACAAAACAAAATGTATATGAAAGAAATTGGTAAAACAAATAAATTAAGGTTGTACTGAGCAACTCAGTGAAGAACCCGGTATCATGTTGATAACTGGGTCAGGATCCAATTGCCATGCTTAGCGACTTAATGAAGGACCCAGTAATGGGGGATAATTAAGTCAGCTTTCAGGCAGAAAGGGGGAAAAGACGGCACTTTCTTCAGGTCAATTTTGACAAAAATATTATGTTTTATTATTATTATGAATTGTATTTTATCAATAGATACAAATCCATTAATTATTCATTACACACACAAAAATATGATAAATACACAAAATTCTTATGGGGAAACATATCGACGTGAGTTCGAACTGAAACACATACAGTACGCATGGCTCAAACTATATTCCCGGTGTTATCATTAGATGAACAATATTTTTAAGCAGACCAAAGACAAAGGACGGCACCAAAAAGACCAAGATATGGATGCTTAATTAAGAATGATACCACTGTGGAAGATCGCTAAACCATCCCAGTCAAGGCACAGATGACTTACAGTTCCTGACCTTAGGAAATTAAAATCAGTCTTTATACTTTAAATGGACAGATAAAGGACAACAGAATAAAGCAATTCTCAAAGGAACAGAATAAAGCATCTTGACAGGACCAAGGACCACATAACAGGAAAACTAAGAATATGACGTATTTACAACTGGAGCAACAAGAAATATCACTGAATGTGATGAATACCCCCAGCAACTGCTTAACACAGTCAGATATGCACAACTAGACTTGGTACTGATCAACGGTTACAGAGAAATAGCCCAGACAGAATGTATAAGTGTAAAAAAATAAAGGGCCATATAACTCCCTTAAAATTAATTTGATGGACGTCCGACGACAATATGCACAACTAGACTTGGTACTGATCAGTCATGCAAAGCTTCAATGAAATACGACCAACGGTTACGGAGAAATAGCGCGGACAAAATTTGTACGGACCAACCAACAGACCAACCAACCTCAAGCATGACTCCAATATAGCCCCCAGATATCTGGTGGTATAACAATGTTAGACTCAGTGTAAATGACATCATAAGTGAGTACTAGGGTTAAACCAGACTGAAATTATATACAAACAAACTCATGTTTTGCTGTCAGTCACCAGCTTAAGTGACATTTATAATATTGTCTGACCAGATTAAACTGAGACTCCTTGCATAATTCGTTCAAGTCCGGAAATTTCCGAAGTTATAAAAACATACAAATACATTTATTGCTATATGTGGCTTTATTGAGTTGCTACTAGATAACAATGTGTGATGGCTCAGTTGGTAAGTGTGCGGTTTGTAGACCACAAGGTATCGGGTTCGAAGCAAACTCAATATTTTTTATTTAACTTATTTTCTTTATATGCAAGTATGCTATTCGTGAATTATAATCATCCCTATGTTCAAATATCCATAACACAATTCAGGCATACATTAAATCTATAATGGCCAATTCGTTATAACATTGTTCATGTACTTGAAATAAAGAAATATGCAAATGGAAATATTACAAAAACTGAAATTAAAGACCAAACAATATAAGACCGTACGGGAAAAAGTTTTAAACATAAACCCCTTCATTCAAGGATAGAATGTTGAAGAAAAAATATTAATGTCAAAAGGTTACAGTAAGTTTTGAACCTGCGACCACTGACGTTAAAGGCGCAAACGTTTCCAGTGCTACTATTCATACTTGACTTTTCTTTTGAATTTCGTTATAAATGCAGAGATTACTGCACATGTAGTAAATAAACATACAAATCGAAAACAGCCGAGTACAGCCGGGCATATACAGATTTTGATAAGAGTGTCAGTTTAATCTGGTCAGACAATACAATTCTATTTCTGCATTAAAGCGAGTAATTCCGCCACAACGGAAGGACGTACTTCAGCATGAATAAAAGGATTTATGATTGTTGAACTCTGATTTCAATTGAAATTTAATCACCTTTTAAGTGGCCAATCACTGAGTAATGTGTGTCGGACATATAACCACAGGATTATAGTGACACATTACTACCACACACTTTCATATCAAGAGTCAGTTTAATATTTGTATATCTAGCTCTTACAATATAATGTAAACCAATTAATTTATGGCATACTCAAAGACAATATGTTTACATTTCTGAAGAAAAACGGTACAAGCACAAACACTTAACAAACAACAGAGGTGACAATTACATGTTAAACTTGTTAATTGAACAGAAATGCTACAACAAATGGAGCAATATTCAAACCACCCAATAACTGCTTCCTGTGTGTGAGCTAGGCAGGTAACTCGAATTAAGGTCTTATTAAGACCAGAATTGAGTTCACGCCTTATTAAGATCAGAATTGAATTCACAATCCCACTAACCATTGACCACAAATTGCCTGCCTTTGAACCAGGGAGCTCCATCTGTTGACCACAAATTGCCTGCCTTTGAATCAGGAAGCTCTATCTGTTGACCATAAAAATTGCCTGCCTTTGAATCAGGGAGCTCTATCTGTTGACCACAAATTGCCTGCCTTTGCAACAGGAAGCTCTATCTGTTGACCACAAATTGCCTGCCTTTGAATCAGGGAGCTCTGTTGACCACAAATTGCCTGCCTTTGAATCAGGAAGCTCTATCTTTGCCTGCCTTTGAATCAGGAAGCTCTATCTGTTGACCACAAATTGCCTGCCTTTGAATCAGGGAGCTCTGTTGACCACAAATTGCCTGCCTTTGAATCAGGGAGCTCTATCTGTTGACCACAAATTGCCTGCCTTTGAACCAGGGAGCTCTATCTGTTGACCACAAATTGCCTGCCTTTGAACCAGGGAGCTCTATCTGTTGACCACAAATTGCCTGCCTTTGAATCAGGAAGCTCTATCTGTTGACAACAAATTGCCTGCCTTTGAACCAGGGAGCTCTATCTGTTGACAACAAATTGCCTGCCTTTGAATCAGGAAGCTCTATCTGTTGACCACAAATTGGCTGCCTTTGAATCAGGGAGCTCTATCTGCTGACCACAAATTGCCTGCCTTTGAATCAGGGAGCTCTATCTGTTGATCACAAATTGGTTGCCTTTGCAACAGGAAGCTCTATCTGTTGACCACAAATTGCCTGCCTTTGAATCAGGGAGCTCTATCTGTTGACCACAAATTGCCTGCCTTTGAATCAGGGAGCTCTATCTGTTGACCACAAATTGTCTGCCTTTGAATCAGGAAGCTCTATCTGTTGACCACAAATTGCCTGCCTTTGAATCAGGGAGCTCTATCTGTTGACCACAAATTGCCTGCCTTTGAATCAGGGAGCTCTATTTGTTGACCACAGATTTCCTTCTTTGAATCAGGAAGCTCTATCTGTTGACTACTATACTGTCTGTCTTTGAATCAGGGTGCTCTATCCATTGACTACTGTTGATTTAAAGTTATCTGTCACAACCGCGTAAACAAACATTCAACACGATCGATTATTACAGGTATGTCAGGACTAAATCCTAACATCACTTGTATATTTAAATGATCAAAACTTCCAACTGAACTATAGCCGAGTGGTTAACACCTATGGTTGTGTGAGTCTTTTTTTGAAAATGTATACAATTTGCTGCAAGTTCAATCCCAACAATGCCTAGATTTTTTTTTAATTTTGCTTAAACTATGTACATTAATGCTTTTTCTCATTCCGGTGTCAGATTATGTACAATGAACGACTAGATCCATTCGCATTTGTATTCCAGCACACCAGGATTGAGTTCATACTACGAAGCTGAACATTTCTACAATGTTTGCTAGTAAATATCAACAAA
Organism: Spisula solida; assembly: GCA_947247005.1. Taxonomy (NCBI): domain Eukaryota; kingdom Metazoa; phylum Mollusca; class Bivalvia; order Venerida; family Mactridae; genus Spisula; species Spisula solida. Next base: position 32,170,153 of record OX365949.1, read on the forward strand.
AAACATAGCGTGTCTATATCAAGCCTGCTACTTTTATCGCAAAGAAAAGTATGATAAAATTAATTTGTCGGTATAAAAATGTCCGACAAAACTATCATAAATAGTATAAAAAAGGCTTCAGGCTTGATTCGAACCCTTACTTGGATTTCACTAATGATTTATGCCGATACCACGCATTGAACGCACTACGCTAAGAACGCTAATGGAATATACTTCGCTTATTTTAATACATAAAGCTAAGGTTAAAGATGGTATGAGTAAAATAAGAGCGCTGATTGGTCAATACATACATTTACCTATTTAGAAATGGAACATTCTGGCGGTTTTGACAAACATCTTTGAATCGACAGTACTAAATTATCTGCCTTTAAAGATGCATCAGATTGAACATCACAACACTATTAGACTGTCAATCATCAATCAATATAATTTCCCTAGTTTGAGTTTACGAATTAGAGGGAAATTAATTTCTATTGTTATGGTAGTATCAGAGATACATATAGGTATTGATAACAATTCAATCATGAATTAGTCAGTTTTGGCCGGTAAAGCATGAAATTGTCATTCAGCTTTGGGACATAAACTGCGCTGGTAAGCGGTTTGTTCCAAGTGCTTACAACCAAAATACAAGTTGAATTTCCACACAAAGTAGTTTGTTGTTATTGAGGATACATACAGGTTAAGGGAAAATCAATATACAACCTGCAAGGTATGCAGCACTCAGACCTGAATGCATGCATGGATTAGTTTCATTGATATAAACAAATATTGCAGTACATATGTATTTCACTACTATTCCATTTAGTCTCAGTAATGTGAAAGAAGGTTTAGAATGAAATAATTTATTGCAATGGACAAGCTTTTAAATACGACCTATGCTACATCTGAGCCCAATTGAACTTCTAACTGCCATGGTCCTTGAAATCCCGGCACCAGACAGGAAAGTACCGATATCTAATTAGTACATAGGCAGCTAATTAGCCTGCAATCATAACAGGTAACTAGCTATAAGCTTTTATTATATATATGACTCTTACCAGGATTCCTACTGACAGTTGATGTTTTACCACAGGAAACTGATCCCCCACTAGATACGATTTCTACCACAGAAAACCTGATCCCAACATAGATACAATGTTCTACCACAGGAAACTGATCCCCCACTAGATACGATTTCTACCACAGAAAACCTGATCCCAAAATAGATACAATGTTCTACCACAGAAAACCTGATCCCCAACATAGATACAATGTTCTACCACAGAAAACCTGATCCCAACATAGATACAAGGTTCAAACACAGAAAACCTGATCCCAAAATAGATACAATGTTCTACCACAGGAAACTGGTCCCCACATAGATACAATGTTCTACCACAGGAAACTAGTCCCCACATAGATACAATGTTCTATCACAGAAAACCTGATCCCAACATAGATACAATGTTCTACCACAGAAAACCTGATCCCAACATAGATACAAGGTTCTACCACAGAAAACCTGATCCCAACATAGATACAATGTTCTACCACAGGAAAGTGATCCCCCACTAGATACGATTTCTACCACAGAAAACCTGATCCCAACATAGATACAATGTTCTACCACAGAAAACCTGATCCCAACATAGATACAAGGTTCTACCACAGGAAACTGGTCCCACATAGATACAATGTTCTACCACAGGAAACTGATCCCCCACATAGATACAATGTTCTACCACAGGAAACTGATCCCCACTAGATACAATGTTCTACCACAGGAAACTGATCCCCACTAGATACAATGTTCTAACACAAGAAACTGGTCCCCACATAGATACAATGTTCTACCACAGGAAAATGATCCCCACATAGATACAATGTTTTATGACAAACATTATATAATTACAGCTTCTATTAAGTAGAACATAATTTATGGCTCAGATCAAGGCAACACAATATCATATACAAGAGGATCATAGATCCTGGGGCGCTCACCAGCTAAACTTGGCCAAACTTTGAACTTGACCTTAAGGTCATCAAGATGAACATTTTGACTAAACTAGATGAAGGTTAAAGCAACACTGAGGCCTCCTGAGTGTTAAAAAGGTTTTGCTATTATTTGACATATTGACCTTGTTTTTTAGCCACCTGACCCAACTTCAAACGTGACCTTAAGGTCATCAAGATAAACATTTTGACCAAAGATGATGAAGATTAAAGCAAAAATATTGCCTCAAGAGTATTAATAAGGTTTTCCTATTATTTGACCTTTTGACCTAGTTTTTGACCCAACATTACCCAATTTATAATTTCACTGTTATTTTCACTGTTATTTTCACTGAAAAATCTCTTTAATCCATTGATAGCAAATAATAAACAAGGAGCCCTGTAGAGTGTTTGACCAATAACTGAGAAGCACAAGAAAGCCAAAGACATCATTAACTCATGTGTTTCAGAGTTGAGTCATTGGTACATAATTCTCACGCCTTCTAAAAACAATTTGTTCTTGTTTTTCACTATAAGATATAGCTGAGTATATAAGAGAGCATTATTAGCATACTGCATGATAGTGCATGAAATGTGAGTCATACAAACACACTATATACACTGCTGCTGGTACAACACTCTCAGCCAGGTAGCAATAATAAAATGCAACATGTGCTCAGTTAGAGTACATTGTGAGTGAACAATGCATTCTTACAGAAGTAGAAGCTGAATGATAGAAAGTCATGTTACAAACAATAAACTTATGAAAGGCAATATGTTTACACCTTTGTGCTTCTTACAATTACAAAACGAATATTAGGATAATACATTGTTTGTCAAACATATTTTAACAAGACTGCTTTCAATAAACACTTATGCCATGGGGGAAGTCTTGTCTATAAAAAAAAGCTAATTAAGTCAATAAGGGGCCATTATTCTGTTAAAATATTGGATAGTGTTACATGGCTTTGGCAATTTAAGGGGCTTATGATGGTTACCAAGTATGCCAAGTTTGAAAGTAATGCCTTGATGGACTTGATGTAAGACGAAACGGTCAATTTGGATTAACCAAGAATTTTGCCTTTCAATAAGTCTAAGTCCAAAATTAGGTCAATGTGAAGGTCAAAATGAAGTCAGGTGATATGATTGTGTGGAGTGTGTTCTAATACAACATCCATGCAAGAACAGACGGACAGGTATATCGATACAGGGGCATAAAAACAACTTATCAATAGAAATTGTGCAAAGGCAACATGTTGTGGATCAACCAATACAAATATGTTGTACAAACAATTGACCCATAGCAATTGAGTAGAGACAACTTTACAGAGATCAGCCAATGAACACATTGTATGCAAGTGAAAAAAGTCAAGTTTGATGTTGTCAGCTGAATGACTAACAGAACGATACACTTTGAGGTGGTCTGTAGTCAGCCGAATGACTAAAAGAACAATACACTTTGAGGTGGTCTGTAGTCAGCCGAATGACTAACAGAACGATACACTTTGAGGTGGTCTGTAAGTCAGCCGAATGACTAACAGAACGATACACTTTGAGGTGGTCTGTAGTCAGCCAAATAACTAACAGAACGATACACTTTGAGGTGGTCTGTAGTTAGCAGAATGACTAACAGAACGATACACTTTGAGGTGGTCTGTAGTCAGCAGAATGACTAACAGAACGATACACTTTGAGGTGGTCTGTAGTCAGCTGAATGACTAACAGAACGATACACTTTGAGGTGGTCTGCGCCTGCATGCAAACTTGTTTTACAAATGGCTGACATTGGGTACAATACTTTGCATGTAGTTTTTTCCAACACACAACTCCAGTTATTTCTACAAACAGATTTAGCCCTATTAATGCAAACATTAAACAAAATGTTCAAGTATTAAACTCTTCATATAGATAAGCTGTGACATCCTTGCATTAGGTAGGGTTGCAGACATATCAAGTAACAAACCATCAACTTTAACAATATATTACAATGAATTACAGTCAAGATATTTACATTATCTGACAACATAATCTGCCTCATTTCCTTACCATAGTCATGAATTATTCCTTCACTTGATTTCTCATGTAGAAACAGTTGACACAGTAACCAAATAGAGCAACTTCACAACTCAAACACATAACAGTCCAGGAATAATAAATCAGGTAATGCATAAAGATTTCAATGCATTTTGTGTTTGTAAAAGAACCCAAATTCATTACTGCACAATTTGAATAGAACAGCGACATTCAACGATGAATGAAAAAATGCAGTTGTCAGCGATTTTTTTTGTGTTCCAATTTCAAGATGAATTGTTTGCCATTGTCACAGTAACAGATGCTTCATTGAAATGGGTAATGCTTGTTAAATGCACAAAAACTATTGGAATGGCAACATTAAACCTGAGACTTGTGTTTATTTGATTTGATTTATTTGATTCACCTGCATTTTAAGCAGTTTTCAAAGAGGCATACGTCTAAATTTGTTACAGTTCACAGTACAGCATGTGTATAAGCTTTCCTAAACTGCAGCCTCCAACTTATTCAACTGTCCGGATCATAGTACTATGTGATGAAAGTAAAGTGCAATAAATATTAAAGTGCTCAATTAAATAGAGAATAGCAGGTTACATATTGACATGGATGAGTACGTTTATCTGGCAAGGCGGAGGAATTTATCAGATGAGCCATCTATAGGCGAATCGGAAAATTTTCACATCCGAGCCGGAAAAACTTTTACTCCAACCAAGGCACTTACCTATTATGCTGTTTATCCAGTCGCTTAACCTGCTTAGTAAGGGGATCAAACTCGGGACTCTAGTGTTAGCCTTTCATAACCAGCACATAACATCAGTCCATTGAGTGACATCACTATAAACATCAAGATCTTGATAGACATCATATAGACACAGGTAAGTCTGTCACAGTCAAAGAAAATAATCCAATCAACCACAAGTTAATTTACGATAGGAAATCCTCACCCTCGGGTACGGAGTTTCAACCGGCGACTCTCGTAAAAGAAGTAGTTTGTCAGAGCACATGGTCAGTTGATGGTTTATTTGAAGTCACATGACCAGGTGACCTTATAAAGCAAAGTTTATTCGGCACCTTGTTATTCAGCCAATATTGCTGCATATTTTTACATGATGCCCAATGCAGTGATATTCTGACTAGTGGACCGCTTCAGGATCTCGAAATTAATGCATCTTGACAATTGGACAGATGTAACTGAATTTTCAAAGCATACAGCCATTTTTATGACTATAATCACATTGTGTAATATTTTATAGCACAATTATTCAAAACCATGTCGTTGACAACCCTCAAACATACCAATGTCTTTCTCCAATGTGTCAACCAGACAATACAAGCAGATATTTACTGAGATGTAAAATTGATGAAGATGCAATACTGAGCTACATTTAGGACAGTCTATTGATGAAGATGCAATACTGAGCTACATTTAGGACAGTCTATTGATGAAGATGCAATACTGAGCTACATTTAGGACAGACTATTGATGAAGATGCAATACTGAGCTACATTTAGGACAGACTATTGATGAAGATGCAATACTGAGCTACATTTAGGACTGTCTATTGATGAAGATGCAATACTGAGCTACATTTAGGACAGTCTATACCAATAAAGACAAACTTCACAAAATGTAAATAAACAAGAGCCATGTTCATATGGCCATTCCATGTTGTATATGTTTGCTTCTATTGGGTGTTAAATAGAAACTGGACTGGATAGAAAAAGAAGGAAAAGATGTTAGGGAAATTACACAAAGGGAGATAATTTATAAAATGGAACCAGACAGAGTTCAATAGAAGGAAAAATATTAGGAAATTACATCAAGGGAAATACCATAACTTCTTTGGTTAAAGGGAAATAATTCAAGAATGGTACCAGCTAGAGTTATGTTTCTCAGTCACAGCACTTCTCCTAGACGCCATCTACTTATATTTAAAGTTTCAAGTCAATCAATTGAATACTGTCACAGTGATTATTTCAGTTAACAAGAGGGCCCAAAGGGCCATAGGTCGCTCACCTGTCCTAGTCGTTCATGCACCCCTAATGGTAGACTCTATTGCATGTACAAGGTTTTCATATTGTCTTATGCTTTAAAATTTACATCACATTTAGACCCAATGACTTATTAAACTGATTTGACCTTGTGACCAAGTTTTTGACTCCGGATGACCCAATATCGAACTTGACCTAGATTTAGTTAAGATGATTATTGTGACCAACTTTCATATAGAAAACGCCGAAAATGTGACCTCTAGTGAATATACAAGGTTTTTTCTATGATTTGAATTTGTGACCTAGTTTTTTACCCCGGATAACCCAATATCAGTCTTGACCTAGATTATGTTGAGATGATCATTGTGCCCAAGTTTCAAAAAGATTAGGCCAAAATTGTGACCTCTAGTGACTACACAAGGTTTTTCTATTATTTGACATTGTGACCTAGTTTTTGTTGAGATGACCATTGTGACCAAGATTCATAATGATTAAGCTAAAACTGTGACCTCTAGTGTCTACACAAGTAATTGTGGACGGACGACGGACGAAGAGTGATCACAAAAGCTCACTCTGTCACTTTGTGATAGGTGTGACAGGTGAGCTAAAAATTGTGTATAATTGTTTTTGTGTTTCTTCATGTCAAAATAATTTGTTTTATCATGCTTCCATCTATTTTTACAGTTTGTACTTTACTCTGATTATCTAAACATTGTTAACTCTGAGACTTATTTACATGTGCTGAAAACAATCTTATTATTTTGATTAATCCTGAATTCATAATACTTTCATGGACAAACTTTGGTCAATTTCTTTGTTTAACATGTTTCCATGACAAGTTCTCATGTTTATTTTGCTTTAATTTATCCACGCCACCGGATAATCCATATGGGCGAGGCCCCCAGAAGAGGCTAGTTACTTTAGTGTTTGGGGGATAGTGCATGATACAGAAGATGCTCCAGTTCCAGAAGCATCGCTGGTTCTTTTACGTGCCGATGTAAAGCATCATACACGGGACCTCGCTTAACGTCTCGTCCGAAAGACTGTTAGTAAGTTTAGTTATGTTAGGTGGGAAACACTGAAAAGCATTTCACTTTTTGACCGTCTGGAGTAGGGATCGAACCCACACCCTTCAGATCAGCAGTCAGTAGCCCTTACCACTAGACCACTAGTCCACCTGAAAAAGTTCTCATGCATACAGCAAACCCTATATATAGTGATATGAGATGCATTATCTTACAAGTCAAATAGTTCCTGCGAGCAAATGGTGTACCGATTTCATTTGACAGAGAATTGACAGGATCCTCGACCTTCTATCTGCATAATTCAACAGCTGATGTGTATAAAATTAAACATGAAAATCTCAAAATTGTGAGAAAACAAGACTGCGTTCAACAAACGCTTATGCCCCCTGTGGAAGCCTAGTCCATAAATAAGTCTAAGTCCAAAATTAGGTCAAGGTGAAGGTCAAAATGGGGTCAGGTGATACAGGTGTGTGGAGAGTGTTCATATACAACATCCATGCAAGTTTGGAAGCTTTGTAGCAAGCCATAATGATGCTAGAAGAAACGGTCAATTTGGGTTAACCAGGACGAACGGACGGACGGACAGGTGAATCACTATATGCCTCCCGATCTATCGATACGGGGGCATAAAAATAAGCGCAATAGGCCGGTAGCTTTCAAATTGGGGAAAATATATGCACGATAATTTGACATACGAAATTTATCAACAAATGGTTAAATAATTTCATGTATAACAAACCAATTTTCAAGACACTTGATTGCATATTATGACTCCCTTGTTCCATATAATATTTATATGCTTATAAATAAAACCTCGTATCAGTTCATTAAAAGGTATTATCATAAGACATGTTTTCAGTGTTCAACAATATCAAAGATCATAAACCAATTCCGATAATTCCATGACAATTGACTGGGAAGCGCTGTGCTTATGCAACTGCAGTCACCTGCTGTTTAGATCCATGGTCTCAATAAAATTTTGGACAGTTCTGATTTCTTCGGTTAATAAACTATTGCAATGTGACAAAGACCAATGTTATCCACATGGAATAATGGAATTAGTCTGGTTCACGACATTCTTACAAAATGCATATTTTTTTGGATTTTTTTTTTGAAATCGTAAACCATCGAGAACAGGTCACGTGCCCCTCCATGGACTTTTTACTTTATGCTATCCAATATACCTGCTCGCTCAAGGCTCGCAGGTAATAACTTAGAAACTTAATTTACTTGTCTTAAAAACTTGATTACAAGTTAGATAGACTTTATAGTGGAAATCCACTGGGACATCAATTTGGAACACTGAATTAATTGTTCGACTTACTTTAAAATATTGTGTTAATTGTTAATAATTTTATGCATTGATTTTAATACAAGGCAGTTATTTAAACTTCAACTGGATTGTTAATTTTATCAATGCTATTGAACACTTTGAGTTAATTCCCCAGACAAGGCTACTATAACACTTTGCCTTCAAAGGGGGATAATTACATCAAAAAGTGACTAAATTACATATACTACAATCACAAATTACAAGGCCAGCATATATAACATTATAGTCATTGCAGGTACTTTAAGGACAAACATAGGTTTAAGTAGCTATTTTTGATCCTGACAGCTGGCAGCAAATGGCTGAGGACAGAAGTGCTTGCCGCAGCATCATAGGTCCGAAAGGGTGCAAAGATTCACAAACAAAACATGACTCTGAAAGCCATCCAAAAGTGAGCCACACACAAATCACGAATTGTCTTCTACTGATGAGCCAGGAGGTCCAATATGTTCCAAAATGCAGTGGTGTGTTCCTTGCCAGGATTGCTCCGTACTCACAAAGACACTCACCCAAAACATTGCCATCAGACTTCCATTATGAAGGACAAACAACATATAGGTTTCAGTATACACATGTATTGTGAAAATTAAGGAGAGAACACGATTGCCATGTGGCTGATTCACCTGTCTGTTTACAATGTTATCAATTATTTATGTTCTTTACAATCATTTTTTATTTGTTTCAACTCAAATCCTCCACCGAAATTCAATTTGTGCCGCACAATTATTATCCACGTTGAATTGGATAAATTTTAATGTAACTAGTCTGTGACTCAATCTATGCCAAACTTTCATAAAACATATTATTACCCTTGGCCTAGAGGCCGGGGGGGGGGGGGGGGGGGGGGTATTGGAATGCTCAAAGCAATTTGACTATGGATGAGCACATGACCACATGTCAATGCCTGATTGGCTAATGTGTCAGTCTGGCTTAAGGTGAGTCTAGACAGTACATTTTGGTTTGAAAATGTACTGTGTAGTTACATGTAGTATACTTCTACCACACAGTTTCTGGAGATGTACCCTCTAGACACATCTTCATGAATTCGCCAATCGTCTGCTGTAAATGGTCTCAATGCAGGGGGTCTGCTTTGTTACTATTGATGTAGAATGTTTGAAAATGGTTAGACCAAAAGAATTTATGGAGTGTTTCCCCTTCCCTACCACGTTGATAAGGTAGGATTAACCGGTATTCTAACCAACAAGCGGTTTCAGCCATATACACATAGAGGAAATCATGGTGTGCTTGAATTATCGATAAAATACAGCTACGACTGACAACTGCAAATAAGTCATTCGAGAAAGAACGTAGTGCTATTGTTACTATGTATTTTTGTAATATCAAATGCGGAATATTGGCTATATTAGAATCGAATTAATAAACATGTATCTGAGTTTTATCTAAAATAAAGCTTGTTCAGGTGCGCATCCAAACTAGTGACTGTGCTTTATTCTACGATAAAACACATGTACATTCATTATTTCTTAAGTAAAGTTACTGTAGTAAATACTGGTCTGTAAATTATCTGGCCGAGAACTATTTGACTTGTATTTTAATACAGACCTCATTTAAAGAAAGACTATATATAGGTGTAATTAGTGTACAGGTGGAGGTCATTATTCACCCAGGAGTGTGCCAGAAATAACTATGACCTGAATATTCTGTACAATATAACATCACAAATCTGTCAGACTGTTATATCATCTCATATTTATAACTATACAATAATACATGTTTCATGTAAATCATAAATTGTAGAGCACAATATTATATCATATGAGCTGCTATCAATTTCAAGCTGTTGGTCTGTTTCTTGTAACTATAAAATTGTGCAAACATCCAAACGACTACTATGATTATTTATTCATCTTTTTAGTTTATATTAATGTATAATTTGATCATACACCGAGGTTCACTCTAAAACGTATCAAGAAGCTACCTGTGTGACATCATGAGCAACCTTACTACTTATGAAGAACGTACTAGCAACAGATATATGCACACAATATTCCCCTCAAACACTTGTAAACATCTCCAGAAAATGTGTGGTAGAAGCGTACAACGCATAACTACATCACTGTGGGGAACCCACGTGACCAGATGCTAATGTTCGGAGCCAATTTTGTAAACAAACCGCCTCGATTCAGGTAACATTTTTGCTTGTAACTTTTTTAATAATTGATCGATCTGGATGAAATATAGACGAGCGCCGTCTCCTTTCAAAAGCAAATCATCGACGCTCTTACCTGGGTGACAAAATTGTGTACTTTTTGTTATTTGGGCAACGGCGCATTTCGTAAACCGCAATCTGCTATGCTACGGTTCGGAGCAATTCACTAAAACATGTCCTTAACAAATTACAGCTTCATTAAAAGTTACAATTTAATAGCGATAATGTGGGTCGCAAAATTTAAGATCGACAAGCAAAATATTTCTGATAAATATGAGCAACAGACAAAATGAGACAACATAAACAAAAATGCTACAGTTCGGAGCTAAAATGAAAATGCTACAGTCCGGAGCTATTTTCATAAAATGCTACGGTTCGGAGCTAAGTTTCAAAGTATACCATATGTAGGAAAAGAAGCAGGGCTCTATGCAGTCTGACAAGTGTCACATGCTATATAGAGTATAATATGATGTTATATCAAGGTATGGGAATGAATGAGAAGGAATATAACATGACAGCCGAACACATTTTAACAGAACCATGTACACACAACGACACATCTCCAAGCTTCGTAAACACGACCCGATGTTCATCCGAGAAAGTAGCACGGCCTACATTCAATCTTAGTTTGAACTTGTGTCAGCCAATGAAACAAAATTAATAGAACAACAAAACCCTGCGTCAACTCGTGATCAATACAGCTGTAAGCAAACAAGAGGGCCCAAAGGGCCCTAGGTCGCTCACCTGTCGAACCTGACCTAGATTTTGTTCAGATGATCATTGTGACCAAGTTTCATACAGATTAGGCCAATATGGTGACCTCTAGTGACTACACAAGGTTTTTATATGATTTGACTTAATGACCTAGTTTTTTACCCCAAATAAACCAATATCAAACTTGACCTAGATTTTGTTGAGATGATCATTGTGACCAAGTTTCATAAAGATAAGGTCGAAATTGTGACCTCTAGTGACTACAAAAGGTTTTTCTATGATTTGACCATGTGACCTAGTTCTTGACCCCGGATGACTCAATATCGAACTTGACCTAGATTTTGTTGAGATGATCATTGTGACCAAGTTTCATAAAGATTAGACCAACATTGTGACCTCTAGTGACTACACAAGGTTTTTCTATGATTTTACCTTTTGACCAAGATTTTGACCCCGGATGACCCAATATCCAACTTGACCTAGATTTTATCGAGATGATCATTGTGACTGAGTTTCATAAAGATTTAGTCAAAATCATGACCTCTAGTGACTACACAAGGTTTTTCTATGATTTGACCTTGTGACCTTGTTTTTGACCCCGGATGACCCAATATCAAACTTGACCTAGATTTTGTACAGATGATCATTGTGACCAAGTTTCATAAAGATTAAGTCAAAATTGTGACCTCTAGTGACTACACAAGGTTTTTCTATGATTTGACCTTGTGACCTAGTTTTTGACCCCGGATAACCCAATATCGAAATTGACCTAGATTTTGTTGAGATGATCATTGTGACTGAATTTCATAAAGATTAAGTCAAAATTGTGACCTCTAGTGACTACACAAGGTTTTTCTATGATTTGACCTAATGACCTAGTTTTTGACCCAGGATGACCCATTATCGAACTTGACCTAGATTTTGTTGACATGATCATTGTGACCGAGTTTCATAAAGATGAAGTAAAAATTGTGACCTCTAGTGACTACACAAGGTTTTTCTATGATTTGACCTTGTGACCTAGTTTTTGACCCCAGATGACCCAACATCAAACTTGACCTAGATTTTGTTCAGATGATTATTGTGACCAAGTTTCATAAAGATTAAGTCAAAATGGTGACCTCCAGTGACTACACAAGGTTTTTCTATGATTTGACCTAGTGACCTAGTTTTTGACCCCAGATGACCCATTATCGAACTTGACCTAGATTTTGTTGAGATGATCATTGTGACCAAGTGTCATAAAGATTAAATCAAAATTGTGACCTATAATGACTACACAAGGTTTTTCTATGATTTGACCTAGTGACCTAGTTTTTGACCCCAAATGACCCAATATCGAACTTGGCCTAGATTTTGTTGAGATGATCGTTGTGACCAAGTTTCATAAAGATTAGGCTAAAATTGTGACCTCTAGTGTCTACACAAGCCAATTGTTGACGGACGGACGACGGACGACGTACGACGGACGACGGACGACGGACGAAGAGTGATCACAAAAGCTCACTCTGTCACTTTGTGACAGGTGAGCTAAAAACTATGATTTGGACAAAATGTTTTCTAACATCTCTGATTCAGAGTCGACTGTTAAACCATCGTTTTGCACAAAAGTGCCCAGTGCCAGCACAGAGGGGTCCGATATGCATATACACCATGATGTAAAGGTTAAATATTTTCAGAAACATTACATGTATATTGAATTGATAATAATTATATTTATAATACTAAAATAAATATTTTACCAAGACAACTAGCACTGTTCGTTTTAAACATGTTGTGTGTGACCAATAGTTTCACACGTTAAAGTTTGTGAATCATGTAACATACATGTATGCTCCACCAAAAATATACTGAGTGCATCTAGAAACGCTACACTGAGTCTACTAACAACTTTAACTTCAAGCAAAAAAATCCTCATTTTTCAGAATGGTCGTTCTAAGTGAATATGCAAAATATCGATTAATAGTGGATTGATTACTTTCTCATGACGACCAACATGTTGTCTCGCAATGTCTAAAGCAGTTGTGAACCTGTTTCGGAGGATATTCACGCGGTGTTACTGGTCCTGTCGGGCAGTTTTTTTAACGTTGGTGACCTGAACAGGGACGGTCGCGAAAGGTGTCAGTGTGCTAGTAGGGTGACTCAAGACATTGTCTATAGTTTTTTCTTCCAAGAATTTTTAAACTCACTTTATTGTATATTATTCTGAAAACAATAAGCTAAAGCAAAACAGGGGTCACCGACCTCGTTTTCTCAGAAAATGAGATTTTGCAACATCACTTTTCTATAAAAATGACAAAAATCATGAATTTTCATTTATTTTTTAATTTTTAATAAAAATCAAATTTTTTTTGATTAGATATTTTTTAGTTCAGATGTACAAAAACATACATACATGTACTACTTAAATATACCTATGCACATTTTGAATCTTTAATAACATTCACACATTTTTGACAACAAATGAATCTTCAAAATTTGCCCAAAATTAAAGCTCGAAAATTACAAAAGATACATTATTGACTAATCAAAAAATATCTGGTCCAAGAATTTTGCAGGCAGGCAGGCAGGCAGGCAGGCAGGCAGGCAGGCAGGCAGGCAGGCAGGCAGGCAGGCAGGCAGGCAGGCAGGCAGGCAGGCAGGCAGGCAGGCAGGCAGGCAGGCAGGCAGGCAGGCAGGCAGGCAGGCAGGCAGGCAGGCAGGCAGGCAGGCAGGCAGGCAGGCAGGCAGGCAGGCAGGCAGGCAGGCAGGCAGGCAGGCAGGCAGGCAGGCAGGCAGGCAGGCAGGCAGGCAGGCAGGCAGGCAGGCAGGCAGGCAGGCAGGCAGGCAGGCAGGCAGGCAGGCAGGCAGGCAGGCAGGCAGGCAGGCAGGCAGGCAGGCAGGCAGGCAGGCAGGCAGGCAGGCAGGCAGGCAGGCAGGCAGGCAGGCAGGCAGGCAGGCAGGCAGGCAGGCAGGCAGGCAGGCAGGCAGGCAGGCAGGCAGGCAGGCAGGCAGGCAGGCAGGCAGGCAGATTTTTAACAAATTTTAAAGTTAACAAACTTGTATAACGAGAGTATATTCAGTAGCTGCGATAAAACACCCTCTCTGACAACATGAGAACTTTTTACAATGAATGACAAAACACCCTCTCTGACAACATGAGAACTTTTTACAATGAATGACGTCTGGCCAGCTCACACATTTATTGATATACATACCAAACAGACCATCCATCATAAGATGTAAAGGTCGATAAAGGTCACATCCAATCAACACCAAGCATACAAAATACAACTGACACATTCTAACATTGTAGCCGGAAACCTAGTTCATTTCATTCATCCGAACTTACCACCAAACAAGGATGAATTCTCGACAAAAACTTCTTACCAAAAAGTCATATTATCCAATGTGGACATACTACATGGTATGAGACATCATTTTTGGCTAAGAACGCAAGTAAATATGTGTCAACAAAAAGTGAAAAACATCCATTATTTACTGCAAATTGCCCCGCCCTATACCTCACGGCTAGCACTCACAGGGAAGTGCGGGGACATCATAAAGGTAACAAGAGGGCCCAAAGTGCCCTGGGTCGCTCAACTGTTGTAATAGTTCATGAAGACCCAAATGGTGGCATAAGAAAGAACACAGCTTCAAAGAATCAAGTAAATGCAACCTCAGTTGCAAGGTTATCATATAGTCCTTACCATCGACCTTGTTATTTACATCAGATTACCCATATTGACAAATTGTGACCTCTAGGGTGTTCACAAACTTTTCTATGATTGACCTAGTGACCTAGTTTTTGACCCCCACATGACCCAGTTTCGAACTTGACCTACATTTTATACAGACATACATTCTGACTATGTTTCATAAAGATTGGGCCATAATTGTGTCCTCTAATGTGTTCACAAGCTTTTTCTAAGATTTGAACCAGTGACCTAGTTGTTGACCCCACATAACCTTGTGTCAAATTTGTCCTAGATTTTATAGAGACAAACATTCTGACCAAGTTTCATAAAGATTGGGTAATAACTGTGGCCTCTATGGGGAGTTGGGGCATAATTAGCAGAACAAATATCCATAAATAATGTTCCAGACAGTTTGTAATATACAAACCAACACCATTCGTGTACTTTGAAACCATTAAGTGTTTAAAACTTAAATTGAACAGAGCCCCCCCACCCCCCAACTTTCATTCAAATCCTAGGTGGGGGGTTGTAACTTGAGTGAGAAAGTGTAGTGTTTAAATACTAGTGTTGGCATAGATACTCATAGATCAATGAGTTTTATCATGCTTGACACTCAATGAAATCTTACAGTACAGCCATAAGTTATCATTTAAAATGCTCATCTTAAAATTGATGTGTGTACCAAAACCACAGACTATCCTTAACTGTCAACAAATATTTTGTACTACAACATTACACAGGCACAGCCAACGTCATCCACCAACATATTAAAAGGTGACAAAATACACAATTATGTGCCTTCTTAATAAGTGTCTCGGAAATGTACATACTTTATATATAAAGGAGTGGTAACTGACTCAAACAGGTGAAATACAACAGCTCAAGAGTACAAAATATCTGCAGATTGCAATAATGAATAATATTTTATACACCAACATGCTCACCTCTATGGTGTTATTTAGCATGCTCACCTCTATGGTGTGATTTAGCATGCTCATCTCATGGTGTGATTTAGCATGCTCATCTCATGGTGTGATTTAGCATGCTCACCTCTATGGTGTGATTTAGCATGCTCACCTCTATGGTGTGATTTAGCATATTTACCTCATGGTGTGATTCAGCATGCTCATCTCATGGTGTGATTTAGCATGCTCACCTCTATGGTGTGATTTAGCATGCTCATCTCATGGTGTGATTTAGCATGCTCATCTCATGGTGTGATTTAGCATGCTCATCTCATGGTGTGATTTAGCATGCTCATCTCATGGTGTGATTCAGCATGCTCATCTCATGGTGTGATTTAGCATGCTTACCTCTATGGTGTGATTTAGCATGCTCATCTCATGGTGTGATTTAGCATGCTCATCTCATGGTGTGATTTAGCATGCTCATCTCATGGTGCGATTCAGCATGCTTACCTCTATGGTGTGTTTTATACATATATCATATTATGACCAGAGGTCATTCCGACATTTAAACAACCATAACAGTACAAATCTCCATGATTGTTTATGTTGTACTGTATTGCTGTCTAGTACACATGATATACACACAGGAACATAGATAACAGCACCAAAGAAAGGCATAATAAGTTACAGATCAGTAACTAGAACAAAGTTCGAAACACTTGTTACCATCATGGATACAGATTTAAAGATGCACAAAGGGCAGGATATCTCGATGATATAACATTTGTTACCATCATGGACAGGATATCTCGATGATATAACATTTGTTACCACCATGGATACAAATTTAAAGATGCACAAAGGGCAGGATATCTCAATGATATAACATTGTTACCATCATGGACAGGACATCTCAATGATATAACAATCATTTATATACTGTCGAGTAACCCGAAATCTAGTAATCGTTATAGTGGAACTACTTTCAATATCTTTATTGATATTTTAGTAATGACGTCATAAGCGAGAAACCCGAATGAAGGGATGTTAAAGTTGACCTTCTAATTTATAAATGATTGAAATAGCATTTTTTAACATAAGGAATCTGAATAAGATAATTACCAATCAATCAAAAAATGTGTCAAATTTTGTAATGCCAAATAGTTCAAATTGATTTACAATCAAATTATGCAGCATGATCGATTTTACATGAATTTTTTAGTCATCGTCTGTTTGTTTACGCTTTTCCACTAAAGGTCATGGTCAATTTTAATGGACTGGTTCCCCAATAGGCAAATACAATCAAGGGAGACAAATGATGAAGTAATGCGGACCCAAGACAGTTCATTCTCAAGATTGTTTTTCCTTGGCAATTCTTTGTATTATAGACATATTTGGTAATTCACAATGCTGTCGCTGATTTTGGTAGTATATATGATATTTTCAAAAGTCATTCGGCACTCAAACTTAATATTAATTTGCTAAATTGTTTGAAGATTCCTGATTTACCTAGCCTACTACAGATCTATGTTGTGAAAGCGCGTAGTGATACACATTTCTAGTGAGGCCTTATTTAATTTCTTCATTACTAAATTAAAATGCAAATTTGTAACATATTGCACTTCTAAAGTCATACGGAATATTTTTAGTTTAAAATTATGCTATGTTCAAGGTGAAGAATTATGCTATGTTCAAGGTGAAGAATTATGCTACATGCTATGTTCAAGGTGAAGAATTATGCTATGTTCAAGGTGAAGAATTATGCTATGTTCAAGGTGAATACTTGATCATACGTGATTTTATGACAATAAGTTCAAAGGTCACGATTTCAGGTAAACAAGTGTTTTTTTAATGCACACTCCAGTGACGTCATTAAATGGGCGCCATTCGCGATAAGTTATCATAACGGTTGAAGAATTGTTGTTGACACTGCTTGTATCTGTTTTCTTAATATTTTTTCTTCATTATGATGACTTTATAATCTCAAAATGATGAGCAATTAATCATTTATTGCCCGTTATATCCTTACCCTAACGAAAACCTATGATTCTACAGTACTTAATTCTATTCTTTTTTATCAATTTTAAAAGTACATCAATTGTCTTATTTTTTTGACAAAATTAGATTATTTATGGATATGAGAAAATCAAGTTTGATAGTATTGAACACCGTCTACAATAGCACACTGTCAAGCTCTAGTATTGTTTCCTGTGATGAATAAACAACACCTCTGATACACGTATTTTCATCCTGACCTATGTGAAACATTTAGCAACAAAAATTTCACAAAAATTATGTTTTGATATTTCTATGAATACTTTTAAAACGCAATGTTAGAGAATACCCGTGTTCTGTAAATAAATACAGAACACAGGTATTCTCAAACCTGAGAACCCACCTTTAACTTGACTCAGTCATTGACTTTATAATATGTTTTCCACCCAAGGAAATGAGCAGTAAATGACATAATGAGTGTTTTTACAGTAAAACATACTGATGCTATCGCATACATTCTCACAGACATATGACGAGTGACTCAATGAACAGCAGAGGAGAACAAACAAATCAGCTATAGATTCCAAAACATACTCACAATCCTACAAGCATATTTATACACAATAAGAACTAAAATTCCCCTTTTCTACTTACACATCTGAAACAAGGGACATTTGAAGTTAATCTACCAGCTTCATAATATGCTTGCATATACACAACACTAAATCTCTCAAAGACCTAAACATTTAAGGATTTTGGGAGCAGTCATATAGTTATATCTCAAAATATGTCAACAAGAGAGAAAAGAAGGGCATGTGATGTATCTCCAGAACAACAGTGAAACACACTACAACATAAAGGGTCAAATTTCATCACAACAACATATAAACAAGAAAAGGGAGGAAGTATAAGTTTTAGATATACAACAAGCAGGGATATTGTACTGAAACCAACGCTTTCTTTGCACCCTTGAATTGATACATTTCACCTCCTTTTTTAAACAAGAGGATCATAGATCCTGGGGCGCTCACCTGCTAAACATGGCCAAACTTTGAACTCGACCTTAAGGTCATCAAGATAAACATTTTGACTAAACTTGATGAAGGTTAAAGCAAAACTGAGGCCTCCAGAGTGTTAAAAAGGTTTTGCTATTATTTGACATAATGATCTAGTTTTTTAGCCACATGACCCGACTTCAAAAGTGACCTTAAGGTCATCAAGATAAACATTTTGACCAAAGATGATAAGATTAAAGCAAAAATGTGGCCTCAAAAGTGTTAACAAGGTTTTCTTATTATTTGACCTTATGACCTAGTTTTTGACCCCACATGACCCAACTTTAAACTTGACCTTAAGGTCACCAAGATATACATTTTGACCAAACTTCATGAAGATTAAAGCAAAAATGTGGCTGCCAGAGTGTTAACAAGGTTTTCCTATTATTTGACCTTTTGACCTAGTTTTTGACCCCACATGACCCAACTTTAAACTTGACCTTAAGGTCATCAAGATAAACATTTTGACCAAATTTCATGAAGATTAAAGCAAACATGTGGCCCCCAGAGTGTTAACAAGGTTTTCCTATTATTTGACCTTTTGACCTAGTTTTTGACCCCACATGACCAATCTTTGAACTTGACCAAGATAAACATTTTGACCAAACTTCATGACGATTAAAGCAAAAATGTGACCTCCAGAGTGTTAACAAGGTTTTCCTATTATTTGACCTATTGACCTAGTTTTTGACCCCACATGACCTAACTTCGAAATTGACCTAGATTTCATTGAGGTACAACTACTGACCAAGTTTGATGAAGATCAAAGCAAAATTGAAAGTGCTAGAGTGTTAACAGTTAAAAGTTTAACAGACTGACAGACGGACGACGGACAAAAAACAATCACAAAAGCTCACCTTGCCACTTTGTGGCAGGTGAGCTAAAAAAAACTATTAAAATAATTGTCACCCCTGGATTCTGACAACAAGGTCAATTGATATGATTTCAATTAATAGCAAGTTTGCCAATCAAATGGTTCAATTTAGGGCAGAATTATGGAAATGACATCTGAGATTCAGAAACAACCTAGGATACATATCAATACCTAACAGTCAAACTGCCTCACTAACGTTCTCACATGATTAGCCTCATTCAGTGCTTTCATTCATGGCTCAAAGACAATACACCTGTCTAAACATTATAACACACCATTCTCATTCATTGCAAATTACTGCAATAAGGAACTGATTTAAACATGAGATAATTAAATCCACGCTGTAAATGAAAGCAGTCTCCAAAAACATTGTATAAGAGGAAACATTTGAACATGACTTCCTGATTGAACATGGCTTCCTGATTGAACATCATAATGCTTCCTGGTATCTATGGCTTTGTGAAACTTTGTATACCTTGAGGATTGTACCTTGATGATAAAGCTTATAGTACATTGATTGACCTTATTGTAATATATACAATGCAACATGTGTAAGTGGTCAGCTAATGTTAGCAACCACCTGTATATAGAGACCAATATCATAGTGGTCAGCTAATGTTAGCAACCACCGGTATATAGAGACCAATATCATAGTGGTCAGCTAATGTTAGCAACCACCTGTATATAGAGACCAATATCATAGTGGTCAGCTAATGTTAGCAACCACCTGTATATAGAGACCAATATCATTAAATCCTAAATAACTATCATCTATCAAATGTATCTGCATTTTAATAAGGCCATGTTTGAAATATTCTATGAATGTATGTACTGCACACTGTACACAATCAAAGGAGGATGTCCAGTACATGAATGTATATATAGTGACAGTGGGAGTAAGTCATTGGCTGCTATTGAGAGGTTCAATGTAACATAGATTAGTATCAAAGTGAACATTGATGAAGGTTACACATACATTGTAAAACATACACATATATGTTTAAACTTGACTGTGTTTAATGATAGGTCAATCTGACACTTTTAGTACTCTACAACCTTTATAAATATAGATGATTATAGTCAGCAATATAAAGATGTATGTTGTGAATGTTCTCTGCCAGATTATAGCCATTAGTTGAACCCAGGTGTCTCCGTATATGTCTACATCAAGTTTATGCATTTTGACTTTATTTCAAATAGCATTCCTTCATTAATTTTTAAGGCACATTTTACTTATCAAGAAACCCAATCAAGCATGAGTATGGTTTCTTTGCAATCAAGCCAAATGTTGAATTGACTTAATGTATTTAATTGTTTGAAGTTTCACAAGACTATTTTTCACAGAGGAGCTTATGATATATACTTGTAAATACCATTATGTGAACTGAAGATTTTTTTTATATATTTGTTGTTTAATACTCACAAAATGTCAAATGTGCCCATGAAAAAAGTGAAAATTAGAAACACTGGAAACAAGACTGCGTTCACTAAACGCTTATGCCCCCTGTGGAAGCCTTGTCCATAAATAAGTCTAAGTCCAAAATTAGGTCAAGGTCAAAATGGGGTTAGGTGGTACAGGCGTGTGGAGAGTGTTCATACACAACATCCATGCAAGTATGAAAGCTTTGTAGCAAGCCATATTAATGCTAGAAGAAACGGTCAATTTGGGTTAACCAGGACGGACGAACGGACGAACGGACGGACAGGTGAATCACTATTTCCTCCCCATCTATCGATAGGGGGGCATAAAAATATCAAATATACAGTATGAGTTTGCTCCTGGAGTAGGTACAAACACATTATAGATAGAAGCTTCGATACGTAGCATCAATATTAACCACTCAACAATCAGCATTGCTGATCAGCATAGCCACATCAAACAGGTGGAAACAACTCATTTTCTGAATGCCAACTTCATGGTGAGATTTTCTTTTTCTCCTCATAGTGAAAAAGAATTCACATTATAAAATATCTATAAACCCTACAATATCACCCAAAAATATGTCTGATGAGTCATTCAGGAGAATTTGTGATTCAAACCAAGTCTTCTATATACAAGCCAACAACTCATACAATGTATGTATAGTTGTTCATATTTGAAACAAAGGTATATCAACATAAACAAGACTGCGTTCAATAAACGCTTATGCCCCCTGTGGAAGCCTTGTCCATAAATAAGTCTAAGTCCAAAATTAGGTCAAGGTGAAGGTCAAAATGGGGTCAGGTGATACAGGTGTGTGGAGAGTGTTCATATACAACATCCATGCAAGTTTGGAAGCTTTGTAGCAAGCCATAATGATGCTAGAAGAAACGGTCAATTTGGGTTAACCAGGACGGACGGACGAACGGACGGACGAACGGACGGACAGGTGAATCACTATATGCCTCCCGATCTATCGATACGGGGGCATAAAAATGAACAAAAAATCAGTTAAAATTTGAATACCAAAGCAATGGTACTCTACCATCAAATACACATCAGATGAGAGGAACAGATACCAAACATGTAGACTAGGAGTGTTCAACCATCAACATATACATCCTATGATACATTTCTAACAGGACTTTCATGTTTGAATACAGCAAAATATATCAAGAACCACCATTCAGACTAATGCAACAAAACAAAAAATGATTCACATCTAGATAACAGCATTTTATCAAACAATATTTCCAGAAAATCTGCTTGAAATAGTTTGTATAGATTGTAAAAACTTACCCCGAGAATTAGTTGCTGTGTCTGCTATCTTCTGGAAGGCATCTAGAAATGCACTTATTGCTGACACTGTTGACCTAAAATATAACATGCAATATAAGTATAAGTCTTCACATACCATAATGTACAGCACACAGGTACCAATATTAGGATCAGAGTCTAGAGACATGTCTATGAGAATGCAGCCTCGCCAGACGGAGTCTAGAGACATATCTATGAGAATGCAGCCTCACCAGACAGAGTCTAGAGACATGTCTATGAGAATGCAGCCTCACCAGACGGAGTCTAGAGACATATCTATGAGAATGCAGCCTCACCAGACAGAGTCTAGAGACATGTCTATGAGAATGCAGCCTCACCAGACGGAGTCTAGAGACAACATATCAAATGTCAACGTCCCAGTGTTGTATCATAGACCTTTGACTTATTTCACCTCATAAGCAATAGTGTTCATAGCAGTAGATGACCAAACTCATAACCAAATTTGAAATGTCTGAGATAGTTAAATGATCTACTGAAGAGCAAACATAAATACAATACGTAATTACCATACTTGTTAAGCAACAAATTAATCAGACCATGGCTATATAAAGTCACATGAGTTTTGTAGGTCTGTGATTGACCAAGAGCAAAAAAGTAGGGACTACTCCACACCCTCCCCAAACCTTACAAAGACATCATTGTGTAGCAGGTCAGATTCAAAATCAGGACCCTTTTGTATCAAACATGCGAATAAGGCAATCTTCTGAAAGGAGGAAGGATCAGACATTGTGTAATATGGTTCTTAATTCTGAACTGTTGTCACACTATTATAGTATAACAATAGATCAAGTCACAATGTATATTCTGACTTAACGTCACTAGAGTTTGCACATTGACAGACAGAAGACAAGCAAGCACCACTAGAGAACAATGCCGTATAATATCATGTCTTCAATACAACAAGTGGAAATGTTTAGAACACCTCATATTTACTATGATTGCAAAATCAATGCTCTTCAACATGGAATCAATATTGTCTTGAAAGGATTTTGTTGTAGTTCCAAGTCAGTCATTAAAACTTCAAACCTTCTCAGATGATAAAACAAACATAGAATCAAAGATTAACGTATTGATAATTTCTGCCCAGTTTTAATAAGGTCCCACACATATAAAACAAGAGCCGTCACAGACGGTATTTGTGGGGTTTTCTTTTGTTCTTTCTTTTGTTTGGTTGCAACCCACAAGTAGCATTTTGTACCCCACAAGTGACGGAATGAATGGAATCTAAAAATAGCCTATTGTTCCACACCCCACAACTACCGGTGCATTCGTACGGACAGACGGACGGACAAAGCGGCGACTATATGCTCACCCTTCGGGGGGCATAATTAAATATGGCCGATCCAAATAAATTAAGAACACTGAAAGATCTAACTGCGGTCATGAAATCAACAATTTGTCAACACCTGGTACACTATAGATTCCATAAAATCAATATCAGAGCTCATAATTGATCAATTATTAGATACATCAACCATGAAATCTATACCTGTTGGCTTTTTAGAAATTTAACTTATACAGAATGTATACTGAAGGGGTTTACAAAAAGGCCTGCTTTCATCTAATACTCTGGGAGGTAACGGTCTGCTTTTATCTAATACTCAATGGGAGGTAACGGCCTGCTTTTATCTAATACTCAATGGGAGGTAACGGTCTGCTTTTATCTAATACTCAATGGGAGGTAATGGCCTGCTTTTATCTAATACTCAATGGGAGGTAATGGCCTGCTTTTATCTAATACTCAATGGGAGGTAATGGCCTGCTTTTATCTAATACTCAATGGGAGGTAACGGCCTGCTTTTATCTAATACTCAATGTGAGGTAGCTGTCACATAGTGTACGGCCTGCTTTCATCTAATACTCAATGTGAGGTAACGGTCTGCTTTTATCTAATACTCAATGGGAGGTAACGGCCTGCTTTTATCTAATACTCAATGGGAGGTAACGGTCTGCTTTTATCTAATACTCAATGGGAGGTAATGGCCTGCTTTTATCTAATACTCAATGGGAGGTAATGGCCTGCTTTTATCTAATACTCAATGGGAGGTAATGGCCTGCTTTTATCTAATACTCAATGGGAGGTAACGGCCTGCTTTTATCTAATACTCAATGTGAGGTAGCTGTCACATAGTGTACGGCCTGCTTTTATCTAATACTCAATGTGAGGTAGCTGTCACATAGTGTACGGCCTGCTTTTATCTAATACTCAATGTGAGGTAGCTGTCACATAGTGTACGGCCTGCTTTCATCTAATACTCAATGTGAGGTAGCTGTCACATATTGTACGGCCTGCTTTTATCAAATACTCAATGTGAGGTAGCTGTCACATATTGTACGGCCTGCTTTCATCTAATACTCAACGTGAGGTAGCTGTCACATAGTGTACGGCCTGCTTTCATCTAATACTCAATGTGAGGTAGCTGTCACATAGTGTACGGCCTGCTTTCATCTAATACTCAATGTGAGGTAGCTGTCACATAGTGTACGGCCTGCTTTCATCTAATACTCAACGTGAGGTAGCTGTCACATAGTGTACGGCCTGCTTTCATCTAATACTCAATGTGAGGTAGCTGTCACATAGTGCACGGCCCCGCTTTCATCTAATACTCGATGTGAGGTTACGGCCTGCTTTCATCTAATACTCAATGTGAGGTAGCTGTCACATATTGTACGGCCTGCTTTCATCTAATACTCAATGTGAGGTAGCTGTCACATATTGTACGGCCTGCTTTCATCTAATACTCAATGTGAGGTAGCTGTCACATAGTGTACGGCCTGCTTTCATCTAATACTCAACGTGAGGTAGCTGTCACATAGTGTACGGCCTGCTTTCATCTAATACTCAATGTGAGGTAGCTGTCACATAGTGTACGGCCTGCTTTCATCTAATACTCAATGTGAGGTAGCTGTCACATAGTGTACGGCCTGCTTTCATCTAATACTCAATGTGAGGTAGCTGTCATATAGCGTAGCATTTTGGCAATGATTGGTTAAAGTACCTGGTGCAGTCGCTATATCAAGTATCAAACAATGAAAACAATACATTTTTACAAATGTAATGTTAGCCAATTTGATCTGCATAACTGTTGCCGTTAAATTCAAAGGACTGGTAATGTAATATCAAACTTTTTGGAGTTACCCAATAGGCTTCAATCACCGAAAGATTGAGAGAAAAGTACACAAAGAAAATCACACACTGAAAGGAAATTTAAATCTGACCATAATTGATTTTGAGTAAGTTTTAATGATGTATTATTTAAAGTTACATTTTAACTGGACCACATAGACTGATGGGTGCGCTGAGCAAAGGATCACTCTTTACATACTGGATTCAAAATTAGTTACTGAATGGCATACATTGAGTTAACACAATGTCTATTGGCCAATCTTTTGTAACACATGTTACACCCCAAAATTCTTCACAGCTGTTCTCCAGTAAGTAAAGACTATATAGTTTGTGGTATCCCTGAAAGTGTTGTATAATGCAGCTTATTGGCTGTGTACAAATGAAATTGTACATTATAACTTACCTCAGTGATGTATGCAGTTTGGTTGCTTTACTGATAAAATCCTCCCATATTGGTGGACTTGCCTGGAACATAAAATGTAACATGTACTGGTACATATTGATAGAAATTCAATTTAATAATATATAATATCACAACAAAATATTCCTCATCAACTGACCGACAAAAGAACTGACTAACTGACTGAAGGACGATGCACAAGGGCAATTCAAATGCCCCCAAAATGTTTGGTGGGACAACAAAAATCGCATGGACGTTTTTTCATCTACTCATATTTTGTGAAATCAACTAGCTCTAATTCTTCCCTTTGGTGCAGCAAGGTTGCATCTTACTATTATATACTATATAGAGAGATACAACCTTGTTGTACCAAAGGGACGAATTGACTATTGTTGTACAGGGGTGGAATTCAATATTGATCTAACTTGACTTAAGGATAAGGACAATCAATCAGATCACACCATAGTCAACTCTTGGTCAGTAACAGGCCATATGATAGACTATCCTTATTCTCCAATTAAATCAGATCAATATTCAATACCACTCCTGAAAACTAAATGTTTTCAATTATTACCTATGAATAAATAGATATAAACAAGGGCAGCCCAATAGTCGGAAATGGCAAAGGTCACAGTGACCTTGACCTTTGTCCTACTGACCCCAATTCAATAGGGGTCATCTACTGTTGATGACCAACCTACATGTAAAATGACAAGTCCAGCAGATTTTGATACGGCAGCAGTTGCGTTAGCATGCGTGATTGCAGTCTGATGTTTACTATAGTTCGATCTTAATTATGATATTTGTCGTACGTTGGGTAAGTGTAATTCTAAGTTAAGCATAATTAAAAGAAAAAGAAATGATGAGTCAAAAGGTATGATCTGCAAATATCGATATATACCTTGTTATTCATATTCCAAGATACAAAATATCACAAACTTATGCCAATGTTCAGTCGACAGTTTCATTAAACGCGCGTGCTGCGTCAATGTCTATGCCTAGGACTTTCGATGTGACCGACACGGTTCACTTCAAAGGCGTGCCGCAGTGCCTCGGCAGTCTTTGATCAAGCGACATGCAAATTTATCCCGTAATTTGTATTCGATATACATGTGTTAAATTTGAGAAATTGACACATTGGTGCAGCTGACTTTTTTCTGAGTTTGCAAAGAACGATTAAGTCACTCGCGAACATTAAAATCGTGTAATTGACGTGATGTTCGGGAGCATTAAACTGCGCGGAAATTACTTGAGTTTTAACACATTTTGTGGCATTTAAACATCAGGCAATTAAGATATGAGTTCAGGTGCATAAATTACTGCAAATGGCCGGGCAAAGAACACCTTTGGAGTTACAAACAACCTGGAATAATTAGCCCCATAATTCACCAAAATGCAGGATTTAAGAAATCAGAAATCAAAATTTTCTTAGAGGAGATTATTTACTTTTTGTTGAACATCTAATTCTTAACCCTTTAGTTCATAGAGTACCACAGATTGCAAATATTTTCCTATTTTCAATCAAATGTGTATCATGTTCAGAAATAAATTTCCATTGTTTACCTTGCTGATAATAAGATTAAGAATGACCAAATATAATGTTTATAAACAGACTATATGCCAATGGAGTAAAGGGTTAAACTGGATTGTAAATATGTGAACCAGTACACTGAACTGAACATATCAATGGGCAATTATACATGTAGCTGAATTGATCACATATCGAAACAATACACATATTAAGAAAAGAGTTAAAATAGGCTCTAAATACAGTTTAAACATTTCATGAATGTAAACTGAACTTACAATGGTTGGACAACCATACAAATATAACAATGTACATAAGGTTGGATGGCACTACATTACTGAATATACACACAAAGTTGATGTTCGAAACTGGGGCCTCCCGTAAAATCATACTAGGACTTCCCAAATCAAAGGTCAGGTAGTCAGAACTTCTTGAAACTAAGTCCTGCAGATTTTGATACGGTCAACAGTTTTTCAAGCAGGAACCAGTCCGACTGACCGGCCTTTATCCGTAACTGTCAAAAATTCAAAATGGCGTTGTTAAACAACTTTGACGCAGCAAAAACACGTATAAAGATTAATTTAACTGTGGTTGAATACACAAGAGTATAAAGTAACTGGAAAACACATACTTTCCATAAACAAGAGGGCCCTAAGTCGTTTACCTGTCCAACTTGACCTAAATTTTGTTGAGATGATTATTGTGACCAAGTTTTGTACAGATTAGGTCAAAATTGTGACCTCTAGTGACTGATCAAGATTATTCTATGATTTGACATTGTGACCTAGTTTTTGACCACGGATAGCCTAATATCAAACTTGACCTAGATTTTGTTGTGATGATCATTGTGACCGAGTTTCATAAAGATTAGGCCCAAATTGTGACCTCTAGTGACTAGGTTTTTCTATGATTTGATCTTGTGACCTAATTGTTTGACCCCAGATAGCCTAATATCGAAATTGACCAAGATTTTGGTTGTGTTGATCATTGTCACCAAGTTACATGTAATAAAGATTAGGCCAAAATTGTGACCTCTAGTGACAACACGAACAAATTGTTGACGAACGGACGGACGAAGAGTGATCACAAAAGCTCTCTCTGTCACTTTGTGACAGGTAAGCTAAATATTTAGGAGCAAAGCGTTACCTTGAAATGTGATTGGCTAATTTGCCCCTCTTTTGATTGGCTAGTTTGAATGAAATGCATTGTTATTGGGCTATTTTGAAAATATTCATGGAATTTGCTTCCCATTTTGGATTAATTACTGTTTCTCTTTGGTATTTATTTGTTTATATGTTTTCTTTGGTTATCTTGTTCATGTATTTATAGTTATTTTCAGCATACTGAATGCACAATGAAACAATGGCAAAACATAATATTCTGATAATGTTTTGTTGAAATATTATATATCATATATTTTGTTGGTATATTGTCAGCAATTCCTTATTTAATTGCTAGTGTTTTCTTCAGTGCACACAAAGAAACACAACCAAAATACAAAGTAACCCAGTATATTGTTACAATGTGGATAGTATTTTCCTGTGTTAATAATGCATAATTAATTTGAATTTTGCTCATCAAATTTTTAAAATATCATAATATTTTTGACCTGTATTTCATAATTCTAGTTATTTGTACTACTTTGCGAGATATTTGTTTATATATATTCCGCAAATACATGCTGCAACTATTCCGCAAAGGTTTGGCAAAGATAACAAGAGCTGTCCACGAACAGCACGCTCCACTATTCCCAGCCCCATGCTAGGATAGTACAATCATTATACATTCAAAACAAAATGCTTCATAACAGCAGCATTACACTCTGCTGTGTAGAGGTTGGGGCTTCTAAGTCGAAAAAGGGGGATAATTTTGACAAATTATGCAGGACCGTTACCTACTCATGAGTAGGTCCTCTTGGTCATGAAGGTAAACAAATAAGCATTAAAAAGTCCAAAAGGGGGCATAATTTCAACAAAATGCTTGATAGAGTTACCCACTCCTGTGTAGGGGTTGGGGTCATGATGGAGAACAAGTATGCATAGCAATATGTGAATGCACTTTGAAAATATTAGAGGTGAAAAAACCTGTACCTAAACTTTAACATTTGCACTAAGTAGAAAAAGGGAGCATAATTTCACTAAAATGCTTGATAAGAGTTCCCTACCCCTGTTTATGGGTTGGGGTCATGTTGGTGAACAAGTATGCAAAGTATCAAAGCAGTATGTCAATGCACTTTAAGATATAAGGGGTTAAAAAACCTGTACCTAAACTTTAACATTTGCATTTCCAAGTCCAACAGGGGGCATAATTTCAACAAAATGCTTGATAGAGTTACCTACCCCTGTGTAGGGGTTGGGGTCATGATGGCAAACAAGTATACAAAGTATGAAAGCAACATCTCAAAGGACTTAGAGAATATAAGAGGTTAAAACCTGTACCTAAACTTTAACAAAAGTGTTAAGCCGACGCTCGGGTGACTGCAGTAGCTCCCCTTATTCTACGAATAGTGGAGCTAAAAACATAAACTGAAGAGGTTTGAGTATAATAAATTGAGACAACATTTTAAAAAAGATAAAATCTATAAATGTTAATTTGTGTCTTACATTTGTACAGTCAGGGTTTGTCACTGTGTGCAGTCATATACATCTGTACACTAAATAATATATGATATACACATTGATGTCCCCTTCACGATTTTAAGGATTTTCAGGAATTCAAGACAAATTTTATATTTGAAACCTACATCTGCAAATTCCTCATTCTGTAAAGTGAATGTAATACCAATAAAGATCATGCTTATTAGGGGTGTCCAACAATAGAAGGTGTGTATTAAATACAGACACCACCCTTAAATATGTTATGGTTATAACCACAAGCTGTCAGTAGCACAAAGTTCAGGAAGAGGCAAGGTCTACTTGCACAAAGTTCAGGAAGAGGTCAGGTCTACTTACACAAAGTTCAGGAAGAGGCAAGGTCTACTTACACAAAGTTCAGGAAGAGGCAAGGTCGACTTACACAAATTTCAGGAAGAGGCAAGGTCTACTTGCACAAAGTTCAAGAAGAGGCAAGGTCGACTTACACAAATTTCAGGAAGAGGCAAGGTCTACTTGCACAAAGTTCAGGAAGAGGCAAGGTCTACTTACACAAAGTTCAGGAAGAGGCAAGGTCTACTTACACAAAGTTCAGGAAGAGGCAAGGTCTACTTACACAAAGTTCAGGAAGAGGTAAGGTCTACATTTGTACTGGCACAAAGTTCAGGAAGAGGCAAGGTCTACATTTGTACTAGCACAAAGTTCAGGAAGAGGCAAGGTCTACATTTGTACTGGCACAAAGTTCAGGAAGAGGCACAGCATTTTTCTATAGAGGCAGGGGGTTCCATTTAACCATCATTCTGACCTCTATAAAGGCAGAGGGGGTTCCATTCATCCCTTTGACTCAACATTGAAATTTCCAAAAAGCCCCACGAAAAATAACATGTTTATCAACAATATCATGTGATTCTGGCTAGGGGTCAATTTTCATCACATTAATACCGTGATCTTCCATGAGAATACAAATGGAAGAACAATGTTCTCCAACACATTTGATAACAAATGCGCAACGTCACCAGCTTTTCGGCACGAAAACGTAACGTCGACAGCTTAAATTAATTATTTCTAACATTGTTTTGACTCGATGACAATGGTAATGTGATAAAAAGAATCCACCACTCGTTGTCTTTGGGATCAGCTTTTCTTAAACTTGTCATGAAAACAAGTTATTAAGCTCTCAAAAGCTCGCTTCATAACCTGTGTTTTCTAGACTCGTTGAAGAAATGTTGATCTCCATAGACAACTCATAACGGATCCTATAATATTATGTCTTTGATTTATTGTAACTTGCATGCCCCTGACTCCTGAGAGTAAGGAAATTCTTCCTTTGAGTCTTTGCAGGTAAAGACTGGCTGGATTTCAATAATCCACCACTTCCTTATCTGGTTACAGTTAATTAAAGTAGCTGTACATGTAAATACTGTATAAATAATGAATGCATTTGATCGAAAACCTTTCACATATAACTGCCAGTTAAATACAAAGTAAGCTTATTTTCTACATATAGGATAAACTGATCCTCAGCCCATATTACAATTACACTGTTGCAGTACTTAAAATGGAAAAAATTTGCGTGATTTGTCATAATAAAAAGTTTGATGACAGTCATTGTCGATGGTATAATGGACGAAGATTTATTTCTGATCATGGTGAATGAACGTTCACGATAACTCACTGTTTTAACCTAATAATATATAGTTAAGTCACAAGTTGTACCAAGTCATACCAATAGACACACCGTACATGAATAGTTTTAAACCAATGTCAATGCACTTTACAGTAGTATGGGCCTTCAATATAGATTTGAAGATTTTACAACAGATATGGAGCTGTTCAGTTCAATAATATAAAAGCCCCAAAAACCAGATTGGTTTTATATGTCTGTATTACAGAACATGCTCAGAGGTACATGTTATACATGGCAAATACCAGTTTATAATTTTTGACGCTAAGTTTATAAGTAATAGCAAGAACATATTAAGTAAATTTTTATTGATTAAAAAGGGCGGAGCAGAGCGAGTCATTTTTAGTCAATAGAAATTTACTTAGGGTATGTTCGGAACGTCTGTTCCGCACACTGTGGGGGATGTTCTACTCCGAACAACTTACGAACAAAACGGAACTGTCCTGCACAGTGTGTTGAATGTTCTACTCCAAACACCTTACGAACAAAACGAAACAGAAAGTAAAATGTTAAAGATGACCAAAATTGTAGTTGCAGCCGTAATATTGGAGGAAGAAATATGCATGTGGATATATTTAAGTGCGACTGTTTGCCCACATTGTCCATAATTGGAAAATAAATTTATTATATTCTATTTTATTACACAAGCGGCCATTGTTCTTGCTGTAATCACGTGACTGTTCTGGCTACACCACCTCTGTGGCAGGCACAGAAAGAACATGTACCGAACAGTGTTCCGGTTTGTTCGTAAGTTTGTCCACTGTCCGGAATGTGCGGAACAGCGTTACGAACGCGCCCTTAATATGCTCTAACTGGCTTAGAATATAACATCCTGCATTTTGATTGGCCGATAGAAATTCGGGCCAACAAATGATGTCATATCTGTTGAGAGCAAAATTTTAATTATTAAATTTTCATTCTAACATTGTGTTTTTTCCTCCATGTAAATTATAGAACTGAAGCATGATTAAATAAAAGGTATATCACAGTCGAATTTTGGCAGTTTAATTTATCTCCCGCATATATCAACAGATTTTTATCAATGAATTACTGTCTTGTGTATAACATAAATTATGTGACGTCAGCTTAGAGCGTTTAGTTTTGTGTACTTTTCATATCTTTTCTGTTTATTTCTTCGATTATATCTAAATGTATATTCTAGCAGCAGGCAATTGCATATATCAATCAATATGCGTAAATGCGAAATACTTAATTGAAATAGGCCGCTAAATAAGCATCAGTTTGATGGCAAATAATCATAATAGTCAAGCTTAAAATTCCAGGGGCGGATGTTCTATACTACAAACAGCGGAAGTTATCTATAGCAACATGAATAGAAGCTGTCCATGACATCGCGCTCCCACTATTCACAGTCCAGGGCGGTATGGTACCAGTAATCCTCTGTAAAGCCTTGTGGTCCTTGTTGTCGCCGTTGATATTCCGTAGACTGCAAACATCGTTTCGCCATATCAAGGTTGTGCCGGTGTTACCCGGTGGTCACTGGAGGGGATAAATAAACCCCATTCATTAAGTTGGAAATACTTTGAAACCATTTCTACCACTCAGAAGGCATATAAAAAGTGTGGTAATTGTATCAGCTACATGTAGGTAGGTTATGCCCTGGTCACACTTGACCCATATTTGTAATGGACTCAACCTAGCATTGTCTGAGAAGTCCCTAGTAATCTATAGAAATGTCGCCGAGGAGGGGGGGGGGGGTTATTGTCCCGTTAGTTGTTATGAATAACATATTAATGTTCTATATTCAAAACACACAACTCAAATCTGGTTCTGATTGAACTTTCAATTTATTTTCATTATCTTCCACTTTAATATTCCAACCTATAACTGATCTCACTTAACTCTGACATCTTA
This sequence comes from Spisula solida, assembly GCA_947247005.1. Taxonomy (NCBI): domain Eukaryota; kingdom Metazoa; phylum Mollusca; class Bivalvia; order Venerida; family Mactridae; genus Spisula; species Spisula solida. The sequence continues at coordinate 32,203,858 of OX365949.1, forward strand.
CTCTAACCTTCAAACCTTAACCTTAAACTTCAACTCTCTAACCTGAACTCCACCACCAATCTTCCCAATTCCATACATTCCAATTTCCCTCCAAATTCTAACCACACCTACAATCATTCCAGCCTCACATCCATATCCAATCAAAGTTACCCAATCTCACAGCCTCACTCTCACAACCAATCATAGTCAATCATTCATCCCGTCTATCATTAATTAATTATTAGTTATCTAATTTTGCCTACTATAATGACCAAAATACATCAAAGGATTCTAACACATACTTAATATAACAGATATTGCACAGACATTACACCATAGTTTAACAGACATCGCACCATAGAACAATTTATCACATCTTTATAGATCAAACATTATACTAATTGCTTATCAGACTATATCAAAACTATCACTGTTTTACCATTTTGTATAATTACTTACAGACTTAGCAAGATATAATCATCATACTATTTACTTAATTACCAATTTCATAATCAAAAGTTATTTATTAAAATTCATCAAAAATTATATCAACAACAACAACAACAACTTTTATTCGACATTAAGTAATACAACATTACTTCTAGTCTACAACAAAAAGTGCAGTGATAAGCAATGAAAATTTCACATCCCCAGTATACATGTAGAGTAAAATATGGAGCATAAATAATTTTAAGCAGAAGCTAAATTATTTCGATAAAGTTCGCAAAATAATACATTAATAATTATTTATCTAATTCTTTTCTACGGTTATTTGCAAAATACAGATATTTTGATAGGTTTATAATAGTTTTCTTGTTTTTTGACAGCAAAAGATTACCAAATTTCTGTAAAGTTGGCCAGGTAAAATAATATGATTTTAAATATTTTTGACGTAAATCTGAATATATAGGGCATGTAAGAAGAAAGTGATACTCGTTCTCCACAGTTTTGGATGTACAAAATTTACATATTCTTTCTGATCTTTCAATGTTATAGTATCTTCCCCTTTCTATTGCAAGGTTATGTGAGGATAGCTTAGTGCAATTTTAAATCATTTTTCTAAACTATGGTAATCAAGGTATGGTTCAAGGGTAAAATCATGTTTGTATCTACAGTACGTAATCAGTCTCTGAGAGTTATTGATATCTGCATACCAAGTTTGATGATACTGATCTAATATTCTTTGTTTGATCAAATTAAACAATGTTAAATTTTGATAGTTATGAAAATTGTACCAATGTCCGATAGGCCTAAGTTATCTAAAATAGTTTTAATTTGAAATGCCCAGTTCTGACCATATCATATTCATCACTCTGTCACAGAAACATGTAGTGGCTTTTCCGGCTCAGTGGAAATAGTCTAATCAATTTGGACATTCTTTGGTGCCTTTCTTCCCTGTCACAGCAACTTTGTTATCAATAACTGTGATGAAATCAGGACCTAGCTACCTGCATGTACTGCTATATTCCAGGGCTTAATCCGCGCTGGTAACCAGTTCATACATGTACCTTATAATCCCTGTCTCCACCAGTACGAAATGGGGCTATACCAGAGGTCAGCCGGCCCTCAGTCGGGTGTCACTGTGGTGTATACGGCATGCTGGTTTATTATGGTAGAGGGACGGTAGATCAACAAACCTGCTCTGGAATGTCCTGGTACAAAATAATACCGGTACATACACCTGATAATTTATCCAGGGCTTTTTTAGCTGAATTGTGAAGAGACCCAAGCCCTTTTGTTGTGTGAAAATCTAGCCCAAAAATTCTCAAAATTGTGAAAAAGTAGGCGCGGAAACTTTTCAAATTGTGAAAAACTTAAAGCGATAAATCATGAAATTATGATATAAAAATTTTCAGATGTTCATTTATTTTTTGTCAACTTTCCCATACATGGATCAAATACAGACCGTGATTTGAATCGTTCTTGAGAATAATAGGGTGACTTCTTTATCATGATTTGCCCCAAAATATGTTTAAGAAATGATTATTGATTGATATAAACTTCATTTATGATCTTCGCTGTTAAGAAATTTCTGAACGATCTACGCTGGTAACGAAATTCCGTGACGCCGTATCGTACCTGACTTTAAACCCTACCGTAATGGCAGACAGTTTGGTTTATCATCAGCAACTTCACACCTTAAGAAGTGACATTTAATTGATGCTTATCAGTGCATTTAATTGGTTAATCTGCTTGTTTGCCAGTCATGCATGCTGCCCTAGGCAATTATCGATTGTTTATGAAGTCCAATTGACTTTTAATTGGCTGTCATAAATGGACAGTGTGTCCGACACACGAGTTTCAGGACGGCGTCTTTGAACAGTTGATCTCCTGCTGAGCTGGTATGTTAGCCTACTGACTGAAGTACAAGCGCCCCGTTACCTTGATCAAGGTGCAAGATAATTATCAAGCGCCCCGGAGATACAGATTTTAAAATCTAAGCGCCCTGGTGCTGGGGCGCTAAAACGGCCTGGGGAATGCCCTGTGGATGTATCTATGATAAAATACATCATATCAAGTCCAGTACCTGAATATATCATTGTTATCTGTGATTGGTTTGTTTAGTGCTTTGTGGTGAAGTTGATTTTACAAAAACCATGATGCCAATTCTAATTGTGAAGGGGCCTTTGGGTTTGTGAAAGGGGCCTATAGGAAATTAGGCGTTATATAGGCCCCTCTTATATAGTGAAAAAAGCCCTGATTTATCCAAAGGCCAGTCTATGCCTATAAAGAAGAGAATCAAACTTGTCAAAAAAGAAGGCCCTAGGTTGCTCACCTGTCGTAGTAGTGCATGCAAGTCTAGTGATTTGGCCTAGTGACATAGTTCTTGGTCCAAGATGACACAATACCGCACCTGACCTAGATTTTGTTGAGATGATCTTTGTGACAAAGTTTCGTAAAGATTAGGCTAAAATGATGACCTCTAGTGACTACACAAGGTTTTCCTTTGATTTGTCCTAGTGACCTAGTTTTTTACCCCGGATGACTCAATATCGAACTTGACCTAATTCTGTTAAGATGATCATTGTGACAAAGTTTCAAAAATATTAGGCCAAATTTGTGACCTCTTAGGCCAGAGTTTTTTAATTTTTAGTTACTCGGACATTCTTGAGCAAAAAGTCCACAGGAGGGAAAAAAATAAACAAGCAAATTCGTTGAATTGATATCCCCCGCCTACAGGTTATCAGTAATATTGAGCAGGTTGGAATGTAAGCTCAGTATCTCTGCACAGGTTGGAAAATTGGCCAACAAAGGGTAGGAACAGAAAGTGAGACAAACAACAACTTAACCACAAAGCACCAAACAATCCAAACATAAATAATCAAAGCACTGAGAGTACCGTTGGGAGGCGATCTGGTTGCTGCTACTAAAGCTTAAACCGACTTTACACGTTTAATGTTCGTTTTCTTACTGCCGATCTTGTCTTTAATGTCAAAATAGGCATATGTGACTATATAGGCATGTTGGGTATCTAAATAATTGTTAAAAGGTGCATATTAATTTATATGTAATACGTGTATTGAATGCGTATATCAAAAGTGGCTTTAAAATAATACTACGCGCCTATTTATCAGATTCTACAGTACCGTTTTGTAATCACTTCCCTCACAGCAAGAGACAGTCTATAGAAAGCGGCTAGCTAGTACAGCGACACCATATGATTGCATAACAGTACTTTGCAGACCGTATACGATTCATTGATAAAACCATCACTTGACCGTAGTCTGAAGTTTCTAAAAATAGCTTTACAGCCGGGACATTTGATGAACACGTCATTTTCGTATTATGAAACAAGTTCGGTATCAGCCGGTGTAGTGATTTTTTTGCAAAAATATCGATTTAACGAACAGTTTCACAATAATTTTTGATCTTAGAATAAACAAATGTTGCTGATTGGCTTAAATCAGTTAAAAAATTTGGAGAAACATATGTAGCAGTATTGGGAATGTTGACAGTTTCTGGAACTACTTGAATGCGGATTCACATAGCAGCCTAAAGGCGGTTAATTTTGTATTAAGAAATGGGCAATGGTAGTAATGAGAGGCTTAAACGCCTCCCAAAAATGATATATTCCTGTACCGTACTTGATATGAAGTATTGTATCATAGATACATGCATGTTTGGGACAAGTGGACAAAAAAATTACCCAACATATGAAAACATTTATTTCACAATACGGTGATTTATTGCACTTAATTTTTCACAATTTTGAGAATTTTCACAATAAATTTTCACAAAACAAAAGGGCTTGGGCCTCTTCACAATTCAGCGAAAAAAAGCCCTGCTGACTACACAAGGTTTTTCTATGATTTGACCTTGTGACCTAGTTTTTGACCCCGGATGACACAATATTGAACTTCACCTAGATTTTGCTGAGATGTTCAATGTGACTGATTTTATTGAACATTAGGTCAAAATATTGACCTCTAGTGACTACACAAGGTTTTTCTATGATTTGACCTTGTGACCTAGTTTTTGAAACCGGATGACCCAATATTGAACTTGACCTAGATTTTGTCAAGGTGATCATTGTGACTGAGTTTCATAAAGATTAGGCCAAACTTTTGACCTGTAGTGTCTACACAAGCAGTTGTTGACAGTGGACGACGGACGGATGAAGAGTGATCACAAAAGCTCACTCTGTCACTTTGCCACAAGTTTGTGACATGTGACAGGTGAACTAAAAAACTAATGTTTATATATCAAATAAATGAGGACATATCATTATAAATTATATCAGCCTGGGAGTTTTTGTAATTATAACAATATTAACATACACATGTAATGGAGAGCATTAGTGATAATGTACAAACAATGATTATCCGTGAGAGTCACCCACAGATCAGGCTATTTGATCAGTTGTAGATAAAGGCAAGCGTACCCAAAACTGTACAGAAACAGTAGTACATGTAAGGCTGAACATAATAAATAGCACAGCTACAAAAACAAAACATCGCACGCTTACGGATTGATACTATTTTATCTTCTTTCTGATGTGAATACAATTTACTGATAATAAATATGATGTCATGTCATTTTTGTGCATTGACCTTGCCATCAAATAATTCAAAATTTGAAACGGAAGGCAAAACAGTATAATATATAAAATGTAGACCTGTTGGTTTACTGTGACCTACAAATTTAGTACATGTATGTGCATTAAACCAAGTGTTTTGAAATTTTAATACAGTATGCATGTTGCATATAGACCTGTGCAAAATAACTGGCTGTATTTTGTTGTGAAATCACTTCTTAAAATCTGTCAAAACACAAAGCCAAGCTTTATCGAGCAGAAACTTTAGTCAAACATTATTGACACACATTTTAACGACGCTGTGATCAATGCTTAAAAATCTGTGTTATCTGTCGTTAAAATCAATGTTTACACATACAAACAATTATTTCAAAGTCCTTAAGGAATTTTGCTGTGTAAACCTTCTAATTTCAAGCTATTGTTTTACAACATACCAGTAACACTTACAATATACTGATCGCTGATATAAGTATTACTGAAGGCCAGATTTGCAAGCCATTGTTCAATCTATTGCCCAGTCAGATACAAACATATAACTCTAACACTGTTACACAGGTAATTGTATAGACAGACAGATTTCCAAACGTTTTGTCCTTCAATTAGCTGTATCTCCTGATGCATCATTTTAATTAACAAGTTTACATGATTTAATTCTGAGTTGTAACTTTATGTATCATATACATTACATTTAATCACTACACAATGACAGTAATATAATAATCTAACAAGAATTTTTGCAAGTAATGAAACTTCCAATAAAACTTCTAAGTTTCTTTGTCCACTTCAATTTTCATTTTTGTAAAACACACATTAAACATAAACTGGATCTCCATAACTTTATGAAACCTTAACATTTTAAAGCAGGGGTGTGGAATTCCTATGTCCGACTTGCCCGACTTGGGCTTTTTCGCTTTTAAGACATTCTAGCCAAAGCATGATATGGGCGGACAGACTTATCACACTCCAGTAAGTTTACAACTGTCTACCAGCACAACATCCTTCCATAGTCTGATTGCTGCATTAAATCTCATCCTACACCTTACAGGGGTTTCCATTTGACTTGAGAGTAGGGGTTTTGACCCTGACTCAGGAGTAGGGGTTTCGACCCTCGAAATTTTCAAAAAGCCACATTTTGACCCTCAAGCTTTTGGTTTGAGGGGAAATTTTCTCTTAAAATCATGGGTGTTTTGCCTGTAAAATGGTAAAATTTTAACAAAATACCTAAATGACCCTTCAGATTCAGAAGCTAGTGAAACCCCTGCCTTAGTCTGATTGTTGCATTAAATCTCATCCTACACCTTAGTCTGATTCAGTGGTGCATTAAATTTCATCCTGCACCTTAGTCTTATTGTTGCATTAAATCTCATCCTGCACTTTAGTCTGATTCAGTGGTGCATTAAATCTCATCCTACACCTTAGTCTGATAATGATTGTACATAGCATTAAATCTCATCCTGCACCTTAGTCTGATTGGTGCATTAAATTTCAATCTACACCTTAGTCCTAAGATTAAGATAATATTAAAAACAGAGCTTCTTTTCATAACTCAATGCATATATATATACACTGTATCTAACTCTTAAGTCTCGCAAAAATGAATGATGCATTCTCTGTTTGTTACATGCTCATGTTAAGGGAATGATAAACAGTAAGAAGCCCATTTTATTTGTGAACCATCATGATATTGTTTAATGTGCTGCACTTCCTCCCAACTGATTAGAAACACTAATGTCAGAGAAAACACAAACGAGACTATAATGGCTTTAAAAGACATGCAGAAACAATTAGCTACGGAAGTATCTTACAGTAACATAGATTTCATTTTATGTTGGCTAACCTGAACATTACTGGAGGTTTCTCTTGGTAACAGCAATCTATATTATAGGGTACAGTCAACTCTCGTTATCTCGAACTAGCTTATATCGAATTTTTCGTTATGTCGAAGTTTTTTTCAAGTACCGATTTTTCTCCTTCTTTGTCTATTTGAAATCTCGAGACCCATCTCGAAGTTTCGGCTCGAATTCGGCTCGAATTTTTCGTTATGTCGAATTATTTTTTGGTCCCGATTAACCAATTTGCACTTTAAATCTATTGTTCATCTCGAAGTCGGGTCGAAGTCTGATCGTATTCGACTAGCGTCGAATGTTTTTCACACTTCGCCAGTCTGAAATCTTCGATTTACCTGTAATTTTCGCGCCTTCCATTGTTGAACAAATATTTGTTTGCAACAATTTGCGCAAACATGTCATAAAACTTCGTGTTACGTACTAACATTAATAAACATGTCATCTCGAACAATTGTTTGTAAAAATAATAATTAAAATAAAATGCATTTTCTCGAGGAGGAATACATGTACATAAATATCACAACAAGCAATTCTCACGAATATGTCGTTCTTACGACCGTAACAATATGGCGGCGTAAAATGACAGAAACTGGAAAACTTACAACTTCGATGCCGAAAATTCTATCTCGAATTTTCGTTATGTCGAAGTAATTTCCACGGTCCCGTGAAATTCGAGATAACGAGAGTTGACTGTATATATTAGGGGTCACCCGGGTGTAACAATACGCTCACCTCACGGTATGATATGTACAGTTAATTTTTCTTACATATTTCGGTTCGGTATGATATTCTCTATTTTATAAGCTTCTTAAAATACTTCATTTTTAACTGGGACTCAGTTGGTTGACATCTAGACAATGGACTTTGTTGATATTATCACAACAAGTGTTGTAAACCATAATGTGTCTAGAATAACTTTTTGAAATGAATTTTGAGAATAAGGAGACGTCGTTAAAACGACGGATACATGATAATCAAACACAATCAGCAGGCTGCAGCATTATTTTGTTGTCAGAATATTATTTAGTTAATAAAAAAACTTGTACCCAACTGTATCGAAATTTCGTAGCCTCTACACGTACAAGTTTGTGCATAGATCTTATATTTGAAATGGGCACATCTGCACAAAAACAAATACACTGGAACCAACCATGTGATAAACAAAATCAATTATCTGTCTATAAACAAAATTCAAACACAAATTTAATGTCAAAGACGAAAACTTGCAAAATCGACCTCAATGTGACATGCAGTCTGCAGTCTTGATATAAACATTTGTGTCCAGTAAGTTCGTGCACATAAACTAATTACATCATTAGGAGCACATGGGAAGGATTATGCCAATAAAAAGTTTTGTAACAAAGTTTTATCTTAAATTGTCAGTAATTTAGCAGCTTTTTCTATACGTAAATAAGTCGTAAATATAGTGTATGATACAAATGTTACCAGATTTCGCGTGGAGTATGTAAACAGTAAAATCGGTGCTCGGACTACATTATGTAAACACGCCGTGAACGTAACGAACCCTGCTTTTGGGTCATTTTTTGCATTATTCGGCTGGATAAATGTCTTCTCAATAAATTTAAATGAATTTGGGCACAGAAATAAGATTTTTAGCAAAGCAATAAACATTTTACTAAAATGCACAATCTTGTACTTGTAGGAATGCACAAAGTTATAGGAATAGAGGCTAATGTTGTACCGTGAACTGTGTGGAGCTAAATTTTGCGATGTATCGTGAACCATGGTATACCATTACACCACCAGTATATATTATAATACATGTAGCCTGTTGGTCGTTTGCGGTACCAACTCCCTATTGCAAGTTTCATGTATTTTTTTGTCAGTAATTATTAAGAAAGTTGTCTTCTATGCAATTGATTTAGGAGTATATTGAAATTAAATATTTTAGACCTTTTAACACAGGGAGGTATCATTTATTGAACATAATAATCGCTGGTGCATGTGTTTTGCGTGCTTTCATCCTAATTTACAGGTGCAAAATTTCATACCTGTATGCTTTGGTGTCAGTTGACTATTCATATTGTTTAGGCTGGGGAATATTGCCGATCGGACTATATAGTTCGCTCAGGCTAGGCCTAAAATAAAATATTGTTTGTTTCCCCATCCCCTACCTACCTGATTAAAAAGGGTCCTACCCAAAATATTTTATTGCCCAAATTGAAATAATATTTTTTTTTATTAAAAATTAGAAGTGAATTTTTTTTTTTTTACTGGCTTCTTAAATCTTACCATTAAATTTAAGACTGTTGGTTTTCACCTTAGAATTAATTCTAAATTTCATTATTGTTGGTTTTACCTTACTTTTAGGGTAAATTCTAAATTTCATTATTTATATGTCTTAACCAATAACTATCATACTGAAACAGTTAAAAAAAAATATTTACCCTACCTACCTACCCATTCTAAATCTGCTAGGGTCGAGTTGGGGAAACAAAGAATATTTTAAGTTCGGCCATATCTTTAGAACCAAAGAATTTATCATGAACTTAACAGCTTAAACTAGGTATTTCAGCCATTCTACTGTTGGAACTAAGGCCAGAGTTCTTTTATTTTTTTTGTTACTCTGACCCTCCTGCCCAATTTTTTGGCATTTTCAAAAAAAAAAATTGAAAAACTGGAAAAAAACAAAATTGCATATAATGTTTTGATGATAAATCATTTAATTTAAAATGGACCAGCCTTGTATTATTATTTCATTATTTTGTTAAAAATAAGTTTTAATTATATTAGTCACCGTTTCACTGTAGTGTACTAGTCTTAAGATAAATTGGCTGTTTTCTTGAAAACTAACACTGTTGTTGGGTGTTGATTGCTTTAAATTGGACCGTCATTGACTATTCTACCGCCAACAGCTTGTGGAAGCTATATTTTGGGAGTTTTTATTTTTTCCCTCCTCCTGTAGATTTTTTTCTGAAAAATGTCCAAGTAACAAAAAATTAAAAAACTCTGGCCCAAGTACTAAAGTAGGTCATTCAGCTGGGCATTCAGCTTGTTGATTGCTGAAACTGGTTCATTTAGAATTTTGACAGCTTGGACAACATTGGGAGGATTATAACTTGTTTAGTTGGGCATTGTGCCTTTTGTTTTCTGTGCTCGGCTAGTTCAGGTGGGCATTGTGCCTTGTATGTTTTTTATGTTTTCAGTGCTCGGCTGGTTAAGCTGAGTGCTGGTTCCCTGTCCGACTTAATATTATCTTTTAAAATCATGAGACAGTTCTCTGTAAGCTACTGTTTCCGGCAGGTTGAAAGTATACTCTGACCCCTGCCCCATCTGATACATGCTTGTTGCAAATTCAATCAGCCTCCCAAAATCTGTGTTCAGAGTTGCTGGAAACAGCCTGGATACAACAGGGAAAATTGTACCAAAAATAGGCCCTACCTTACAAATAAAAAATTCATTGTGATTTCATTTTTTTTATACATTCTGGTGCAAGTACAATTGAAAACTGTCCTGTTTCAATGACTTGTAGTGCAACTTTCTCAGTTGAACTCAGCATCCCTGAGCGCATTAACTGGGAGGCTGCAAGTATTCACATCCCTGAGCGCATTAACTGGGAGGCTTTAAGTATTCACATCCCTGGCTTTAAGTATTCACATCCCTGAGCGCAGTAACTGGGAGGCTGCGAGTCTTCACGTATCAGAAGGCTGAAGTAATCAGTAGACTTAAAACATACTGCAAAGAGTAGATAGCTTCCAAATAATGCTTTCCTTATATAGAAATATGATGACTAATTTGGTTCTAAAGATAGCCTGATTGAGCTATATAGCCTGATTGAGCTATATAGCCTGACTGGCAAAATATATATCCCCAGTCTGTTGTTTACAGACCCTACACTTGGAAGAGATACCTACCCTCAATTCAGACATGATTGTTAGAAATAATCCACCAAACACGCCGATATCCTTATCTATTCCCGCTTCCATTGTTATATCACAGATCACACGTTAATCCAACAGTAATTAATCACACGTAAGTACTTCTTTTCAACTGCTTTAGAAGTGACAGCGATTTTCACACCTTCATCCCACCCACCTCTGAATAGAACGTAAGAATCCAAATTTCGGAAATGAAAACACTAGACGTAATATAATTATCCATGCAGGTCCATTAAAGAAGAGATCCAACATATAGGACTTCTAAGGAACATTCATTATTACACTTAAATTTAAGTGAACTGCCGCGAAAATTAAGAAGTTAACCCCATTGTTGTCAATCTTACGTAGATCTTCCATGCATAGATCCGCTTTAATTGGCTTGAGTCACGTGACTGACGTTTACAATTTCATTGGTTGATCGCATATTCGACATGAGCTCGACCCAGTTCAATCTAACTACGATTTCATCTTCAGATTATTACCGTCTAGCGTTTCTTTTCAACTTTTGTCGAAAATAATTCAATTCTTTGAGACACACCATGCTCTTGACTTTTCCTAGTCCACAAAATGGTCAGAGGAACATTTTTGCCAAGGGAAACAACACAAAATAATACTGGTGCAGTTTTACAACAGTAATTTCCCTTGATACAAAGTTTCTGTACAGTCAGATCTATGTTCATTTTTACAAAATTCGTCGTAATAAGCGCACGAACCTCCTAATTCAAGGGGCTAAGCGCTCGAACCTCCCAATTCAAGGGGCTAAGCGCTCGAACCTAGTTATAGGCCCTTCGATCATGCAAACAGTCTAATCAAAAACAACTTCATGTAATTAGTAAAAGCCATGTAATTAGTTCTGTAATATTGGTACACCTGATCACGCACGTTAATTAAATGTATATGACACTCTATATTAACGTAAATATGGTGTCGCTTACACATATCGGTCGGCCGATTAACAATAATACCGTGGTAAGCGTAAAACGCAATAGTCCAATTCTACCCTACTTTATTTAAGACCTCATAATTTTACTATCTATCATCCGATTTTAAATATTTAAAGCTTGTAATGAAGCAGAGATATATGTCTGTCTTTTAATACAACATTTATCACGATACCCTAATTATTAAATCCACGGCGACGAGTAAGAATCCGTCCCGCGTAAAAGTAAGTTTAAAATGTCCCGTTTTTTACCAAATAAAAATTCTATCAACGGTCGAAAATCATCAAATATTAATTTAATTTTTGATCGATTTTTTTCATTAAAGCTTGTTTTAAAAGCTAATACTTTAAGCTTTTATAAAATGTAAAACTTATTTCTAAAGCATTTGCGAGTTGTCGACCGCCAACGATTTGATTAAACTTCGTGCATTTGTGTACTAATTATTGCAAATAAATTTTCAAAATGGCGAAATCACGTCGAAAAGCGTGTGAAACGGGCACCTGCACACCTTCCATGCGCTAATTGAAAACATATTTTTGATTGAAACTTGTTTAAATTGTGAGATTAAATACTTTTTGAGGTATTGGTTGCAATTTTTTCTGGTTTCAATTGGTTTTGTCTTTAAAAAATGAAGTCAAAAATAGTGATTTTTGTCATGATGCGGGACTATTTTTTTCGGTAGCTGTGTTATGCCCCAAAATTCACTGAAAATTGTGTTAGAATTGTGTTTCCATTTTTGATTATTTTAGGATGATTTTACCTTAGTTGAAAAACATTGTTTACTATTGGTATAACATTTTGGACATGCAAATGACATATTTTTCATATAATTGCTTAAAGCAAGTGTTACATCAAACATTTTTTCCAAACTTTGATTATTGAAATAACATACTTAAGATCTATACTTGAGACAGCTTGACAGTAATTACTATTTCACACCCATTTGTCTCAGAGTTTAAGCTTTGGCTTGGTTGGTCATTCTTTAGTTATCAACATATTATAGTCAGTAATTATTTTCTTGCACTTATTTGTCTCAGAAGTAAATGTTGGCTTCCTGGCCCATAGTTAAGCAATCAATTAGTTACAACAAACCCAAGCCAAAATGCCTTTTATGTGTGATATGAAATTAAATATTAATTATCATCAAAGCAAAATATTTCAGTCATTATGTCTTATTGTTCACTCAATTATGTCTCACTATGCGCTCAATTTGTCACCTGGAACTTATCGTGGTTTTTAAATATCCAAGGACTTGCTGTCAAAATCATATGAACTTTGACAAGCAATAAAGTAACATCAAACTTATTGAAGTGTTCTTGGATATTTCCAGGTATGATTATTTTCACTATATTTCTTATTATTGTGTAAATTTATGTACTTTGATTTGCTATATTTTGACTTGTGGTAAATTGTTTAATTTCTCAAGATCTTGGTAGAAATGTATATTTATGTAAAAATAAATAATACATCATATTTTTGGAAAGTTAACAGACATTATTTATTAGCAAACTTTGAATTTAATTCTTATTTGGAAATTTAAATAATTATTTGGATTTTAGATATAAAGACATTAACTTATCATTTTTGTACAATTTCACATATTGGCAAAGTTTTATAAATGTCTGTTGAATTTAACTGTGTTTAGGTTTTAGAAAGTAAATTAATTAATGTGCAAATATTCTTATATTTGCTATTATCTTTTTGTTTTAAATTTTTGTATTCTATTATATAAGGCGTAGCACCTCTCACTAAAGCGAGTTACGCAGACTCTACCACTTTAAAATTATTATATTAGGTTAATGCTAATTCCCCAAATTAGTATTATTTGCTATTGTTAATTCCCCATGGTTTATATATCTAAAGATATTACATTTGTAATTGTAATTGCTAATTCCCCATATTTGAAAAGTAGTTAATATTTGTAATTGATAATTTAGTCATTTACTTACATTTTGTAATTCAAATATTGTTTAACATAATATATGCATATTATATTAATATTTGAATTATATATAAAATATATGAACTTTGACAAGCAATAAAGTAACATCAAACTTATTGAAGTGTTCTTGGATATTTCCAGGGTATAGAACATCATCGTACCTCTCCTCAGACAGAGGTCTCCACTCAACCCACAATTACTATATCTATATCGACCAACGAGTCGACACGACAACACAAAACCACGCGCCCCAATCCTGCGCATATCAGCTGTATTGAACTTGCGGACTTATTGCCGAATGTTAATTATAAAATCATTAAAAATGGCGATTATTTACAATATAACCTGCTATTAAATGCATATTGTGAGGTATTGGTTGCATTAAATAACGAACCATGATGCTAGCTTTTGAAAAAATCGCCACAAAAGATGATCAATGGTCGGCGTAGTTTACATCACACATTATTATGAATTCGTCCATTCTGTTTTATTTCATTGGCGGTCGACAACTCGCAAATGCTTTAAAAATAGGTTTTACATTTTATAAAACCTTACAGTATAAGCTTTTAAAACAAGCTTTAATGAAAAAAATCGATCGAATATAAAATTAATATTTGATGATTTTCGACCGTTGATTGCATTTTTATTTGGTAAAAAACGGGACATTTTTGATTTACTTTTACGCGGGACGGATTCTTACTCGTCGCCGTGGATTTAATAATAAGGGTATCGTTATAAATGTTGTATAGGTAGACAGATATATATCTCTGCTTCATTACAAGCTTTAAATATTTAAAATCGGATAATAGATAGTAAAATTATAAGGTCTTATATAAAGTAGGGTAGAATTTGACTAGTGAGTTTTAGGCTTACCGCGGTAACATTGTTAATCGGCCGATCGATATGTGTAAGCGGCAGCATATTTACACCTTTTACATACGTTAATATAGAGTGTCATATACATTTAATTAACGTGCGTGACCTGATATTAGATCTATATGTCCTGAGTACACAAATGTTTCCATATAGTCTGTGTTTGTAACCTTGGGATAAAAATTGCATATAGGGAATAGATAGAAGTCATATATGACCGCGCATACTGAAACTTTTTATTTAAAAAAACCCTAAAAGGTCACAAAATACGCGTCTCAGGGCATGGTGAATGAAACAAGAGGGCCCAAAGGGCCCTAGGTCGCTCACCTGTCGTACTAGTGCATGCACACCCCCATGGTGACCCTACACATTTTCTGAATAAAATTTAAGGAAATTCAGCCTCTATTGCAAATTTTTTAATGATTTGACCATGTGACCTTGTTTTTGACCCCAGATGACCCAAAATCGAATTTGGCCTAGATTTTGTTGACATGATCATTGTGAAAAAGTTTCATAAAGATTAAGTTGAAATTGTAACCTCTGGTGACTACACAAGGTTTTTCTATGATTTGACCTATAATTTAAACAAAATATTTTGAGAAAAATATTTTCCTCCATACAACTGTACAAATACATGCCATGAAGACAAAACAATACCTAAATACTTAAAAAATAAAAATTAAAAAAATAAAAATTATGGTTCCAGTGGGGTTTGAACCCACGACCCTCAGGAAAATGTCTACGCTCCCTACAGCGCTTTGATTTCCTCTCAACCATTACAATTCACACCCTGCTTAAAATACTAGAATATTTTGATATTTGACCTTTACAAAACTGCTGTAAACCCTGATACACATTTTCATTGGTTGATGAAAGTTTACTTGTATGTATACAGAGAGAGTTACAGCAGAGAGTTTAGTGACCATGAAGACTACATGTTGAAAGGTTTAAATGAGTACACACACGGTCTGAGGTTTAAATATTTCATGGTTCTACACACTGGTCATTATTAATTTGTTACAATCAGTATGATAAACTGATAGTGCGAGAGTATTAATATATAATACAAGTCATTCTTTTAACACACACGCGTTTTATATACAATGCAGAACCTAGACACGATGTAGTTTCGGGCGAGGCAATTGAAGAGAAAATGCCAATTGACAGTGTGACCCCAGATGACCCAAAATCGAACTTGACCTAGATTTTGTTGACATGATCATTATGACAAAGTTCCATAAAGATTAAGTTGAAATTGTAACCTCTGGTGACTACACAAGGTTTTTCTATGATTTGACCTATAATTTAAACAAAATATTTTCCTCCATATAACTGTACAAATACATGTTATAAAGACAAAACAATACCTAAACACTTAAAAAAAAAAAAAAAAAGTATGGCTCCAGTGAGGTTTGAACCCACGACCCTCAGGAAAATATCAATTGACATTGTGATTTTTGTAATTGACATTGTGACTTTGTTTTTGACCCCAGATGACCCAAAATCGAACTTGACCTAGATTTTGTTGACATGATCATTGTGACTAAGTTTCATAAAGATTAAGTTGAAATTGTAACCTCTGGTGACTACACAAGGTTTTTCTATAATTTGACCTAGTGAGCTAGTTTTTGACCTCAGATGACCCAATATCGAACTTGACCTAGATTTTGTTGAGATGATCATTGTGACCAAGTTTCATAAAGATTAGGCCAAAATTGTGACCTCTAGAGAGGACACAACCCAATTGTTGACGGACGGACAGACGGACGGACGGACGACGGACGAAGTGTGATCACAAAAGCTCACTCTGTCACTTTGTGACAGGTGAGCTAAAAAAGAGCTGTCCACGAACAGCGCGCTCCACTATTCGCAGCGCCATGCTAAGATAGTACAATAATTATATATTCAAAACAAAATGCTTCATAACAGCGGCATTACCCTCAGCTGTGTCAAAGACCTAAATATACAAAGACTGGAAAAATCTACCAAATCTCGCAATATCTCGCGGCAGTCTTCTGAAATATCGCGAAATCTCGTTCGTTTTAATTCCTTATATCTCCTGTTTTCGTGTACATAGGAAAAAACTAATAAGTTTATGCAATAGATTTATTATTCTGCTTTAAAATAAACCATAATGTATTGAAATCAGTCAAGTAATAAAGCATTATACCTCATAGAGCCACCCCTACTCTCATTTTAATGGGAATCAGAAAATACCTAATTTGCCTCATTCAAACAATAATGTTCTGAATTCTATAAGAGATAGAAAAAAATAAGTTACAACATGCAGTAGAAGAAATCTAGCTCTTCAAAATGAGATATTAGTCGTTAAAAAAGGATGACAAACGAAAGTGTTCATGCAAAATATCAGCATCTGCTGCATGCCTTTTTGCATTTTCTCCCCGTTTTCAATAAAGTGTCCAATCTGTGTATATTTAGGTCTTTGGCTGTGTAGAGGTTGGGGCTTCTAAGTCGAAAAAGAGGGATAATTTGGACAAATTATGCAGGACTGTTACCTACTCATGTGTAGGTCTTCTAGGTCATGATGGCAAATAAATAAGCCTTTCTTAGTCCAAAACGGGGTATAATTTCAACAAAATGCTAAATAGTTATCTTCTCCAGTGTAGGGGTTGGGGTCATGCTGGTGAACAAGTTTGCGAAGTATCAAAGCAATATATCAATGCACTTTGAAGATATTAGAGGTTAAAAAACCTGTACCTAAACTTTAACAATTGTATTTCCAAGTCCAAAAGGGGGAATAATTTCAACAAAATGCCAATAGAGTTACCCACCCCTGTGTAGCGGTTAGGGTCATGATGGAGAACAAGTATGCAAAGCAATATGTGAATGCACTGAAAATATTTGAGGAAAAAAAACCTGTACCTTAACTTTAACATTTGCACTAAGTTGAAAAAAGGGGGCGTAACTTCACCAAAATGCTTAATAGAGTTACCTACCCCTGTGTATGGGTTAGGGTCATGATGGTGAACAAGTATGCAAAGTATCAAAGCAATATGTCAATGCACTTTGAAGACATTAGAGGTTAAAAAACCTGTACCTAAACTTTAACATTTGCATTTCCAAGTCCAAAAGGGGGCATAATTTCAACAAAATGCTCAGTAGAGTTACCCAACCCTGTGTAGGGGTTGGGTCATGATGGAGAACAAGTATGCAAAGCAATATGTGAATGCACTTTGAAAATATTTGAGGTAAAAAACCTGTACCTAAACTTTAACATTTGCACTAAGTTGAAAAAAGGGGACATAACTTCACCCAAATGCTTAATAGAGAAACCTACCCCAGTGTATGGGTTAGGGTCATGATGGTGAACAAGTATGCAAAGTATCAAAGCAATATGTCAATGCATTTTGAAGATATTGGAGGTTAAAAAACCTGTACCTAAACTTTAACATTTGCATTTCCAAGTCCAAAAGGGGGCATAATTTCAACAAAATGCTCAATAGAGTTACCCAACCCTGTGTAGGGGTTGGTGTCATGATGGAGAACAAGTATGCAAAGCAATATGTGAATGCACTGAAAATATTTGAGGAAAAAAAACCTGTACCTAAACTTTAACATTTGCACTAAGTTGAAAAAAGGGGACATAACTTCACCAAATTCTTAATAGAGTTACCTACCCCTGTGTATAGGTTGGGGTCATGATGGTGAACAAGTATGCAAAGTATTAAAGCAATATGTCAATGTACTTTGAAGATATTAAAGGTTAAAAAACCTGTACCTAAACTTTAACATTTGCACTATTTGCACAAAGTAGAAAAAAAGGCATAATTTCAACAAAATGCCTGATACAGTTACCTACTCCTGCATATGGGTTGGGGTCATGATGGTGAACATGTATGAAAGCAATATCTTAAAAGACTTAGTGAATATAAGAGGTTAAAAAACCTGTACCTAAACTTTAACAAAAGTGTTACGCCGACGCTGACGCTACTAGGTAGTATGCTCATAAACACTGTCACCAACTTTCAAGACGATCGAATGAAAACAGTTTAAACTAGAATACACACAAGGCCAATTTCACACTTTTTTGGTAATTAAAAGACCATAACCCAATAAGGCCTAAGCCGATTTGGCCTATAATCGAAATTGGCCTAGATATTATGGCCATAAGCATTGTCACAAAGTTTGAAGACGATCAGATGAAAACTTTTGTGTTAGAGCACAGACAAGGCCAATTTCATTATTTGGTAATTAAAGGCCCATAACCAAATAAGGCCTAGGCCAAATTGGCCTATAATCGAACTTGGCCTAGATTTTGTGCCTATAAGCATTGTCACAAAGTTTGAAGACGATCGCATAAAAACTGTTTGCATTAGAGCACAGACAAGGCAAATTTCATACTTATTTGGTAATTTAAGGCCCATAACCCAATAAGGCCTAGGCCGATTTGCCATATAATCGAACTTGGCCTAGATATTATGCCCAAAAGCATTGTCACGAAGTTTGAGGACGATTGGATGAAACTCTGAGCCAGCCCGCCCAACAAGGGTGTTCCCATAATACGTCCCGTTTTTCAAACGGCGTTTGAAAATTTGTCCACGGATATCAGTTGAGTAACATATTTCATATCTTGCCCATCAATCTAAAAGACTTCAGGTTGTATTTTAATGGTTTTTTCGATTTTTGGTCGGTAAACACAGTACGTTTTAAAACGGATTTTAACCTCTCACAGAACGTCCCCTGGCAGGATACTTCATGCGTCATGAGTTGTTATTTCAGAAATCATTATTGTTTTTGCATAAGTTTGAAGTACGAACCCTGTTCTAAACATTTTTGGTCATATTTTTCTAAATATCAATCGAAAAATATTCGAAAAAGACAGTCTGGTAATATCTACTGTCGTTATTGAAAATAGCGCCAAAAGTGCCCCTGTTTGGGCCCCAATATTAGGTTGTTCACGTGACATCATATTTTGGGAACTCTATTTTTAGCAAAGAGCTTGAACATAGGTAGGTGCACACACACAAAAATCTGACTAAAAATCGATTTTTAACTTCAAGGGAAGCTTTTTATGTGATTTCTGTCCGGTAATATATCCTTTGCCAGTAGAGTCAAATTGATATAACTAAAAGTATTTCATCTTCTTACCATATTTGATTGAACTACTACATGTTCTTTTGACCGATCGTTATTTGCAAGTATTATGTTCTTAAAATGTTCTTAAATGAAAACAACTGTTTATTAATCATATTCAAATCATAGCATTTGTTATAACTGATAAACAAACAGTTAATTCATTGATTTTTGTCATAATTGAAACCATGTGCAATTCTAGCATGATCTAAGCAAATATTATATAAATAGTATTCAGTAGAAGTTATATTTTTCACTGACACATTATATTTAAACCTAATAAAAGCTCCGCGAGTCGCATGTGTCGCCTGACGACATGCACATTTGTCATGGAAAACTATCCACTATTGGGCTACATATCGACTCACAAGAGTTCTCTAGTCATCTGAACTAAAAACAACAAAGTGATGCTCTGGACAAAAAAAATGTCACAGCAAGAAACATGCATACCTATCTTGGAGTCATTAATACTTATGGTGACAAAGTTATGCCACGGACAAGAAATGCTTATAAAATCAATCAAAGGGACAAAAATCAAAAATGGCACAAGGTAGAGTTACGATTCATATGTACTGCACTTGGACTTTTGGTAAGAAACATGCATACCAAATTTCAAGTCATTCAACCTCTTGGTGACAAAGTTATCCGCCGGACAAGAAATGCTCAAATTAAATCAATCAAACGGTAATAATTCAAAAACTATGACAGGTAGAGTTATGGTTCTTGCGCACTGCATTTCGGCTTATTGCAAGAAACATGCATACCAAATCTTGAGTCATTTGAACTTAAGGTGACAAAGTTATGCTCCGGACAAGAAATGCTCTAATAAAATCAAAGGGAAATAATTCAAAAACTATGACAGGTAGAGTTATGGTTCTTGCGCACTTCATTTCGGCTTATTGTAAGAAACATGCATAACAAATTTTGAGTCATTTGAACTAAAGGTGACAAAGTTATGCTCCGGACAAGAAATGCTCTAATAAAATCAATCAAAGGGAAATAATTCAAAAACTATGACAGGTAGAGTTATGGTTATTGCGCACTGCACTTTGGCTTATTGTAAGAAACATGCTTACCAAATCTTGAATCATTTGAACTTAAGGTCACAAAGTTATGCTCTGGACAAGCAATTTGTGACGCCGCAGCCGCCAAAGTAACACCTATATGTCGCCTTTTCAGGCGACACTAAAACCATTTTTTGATTTGGGATATTTTAAATTTTATTCCCCAGAATTTTATGAGGTTTTTCTTATGTTTGTGAATCATTCTAAAGATATTTCCCCCAATTAATTTGTATTTAGTTACCATAATTGAATAATGTTTTGTTCTTAGAGTATGTTATTATGCAATGTTTATACGTATTCCATCTAGTATGCATTGTGTAATAGATATTTAACTACGACAAAATAAAGATCTTAGATTTAAACAATTTATTTTATACGCTACAGAACAAATCAGACAACAAATGAACCACAAACAATGTAATAACAACAGCATCATCAACCGCTCTACATAGTTTTAATCTGCAACAAACAACAACCTTTACTGAACACGCCACCCAGCACCTGGCCATGTCGCAACATCATCGCAGACTCGTCATCACAACACCACAGAATGGCTGGTATCACGGCATCATACATGTAAAACTTTAATCATATGGAGCACAGATGCTGACAGCAATGCCGATGAACAAGTGACTGTGTAATAGCTCTCATATCCTTCGATTGGTCGAGCTAAAAAAGGCCTGAGGCGTTTCAGATCATAATTAAACTAAATGTTGTCACATAGTTTGAACTGTTTATTCCAGATATTCAAATGTAGCCTCACCAGCATTGTACAATGTAAACAATCTTATGAGAAAGGGTATGTTGAAAGGTTGGTAGGGAGATTCATCAAGTTGTGTTTCTGTAGGGGACATTTAAAGGGCAGGACTAAAACTTGTTTTTATGCCACTGAATCTTGTCTTTATTTACCGTACCTCTGTCTATTTGTCCGGACGTTGATTACAGTAATGGGAATAAAAACAATTGAAGCAGAATAAATTATTTTACATATTTATCACTTCATATACAAGTATTTATATAACATATTACTATAATGGTACCGCTAACATTATAAACAAACACCAAAATAACTAAATAAATGACATATATCACATTTTTTGTGTACAGTACAATGTTAACACACGCTGATATACATATATTTGAATATATACATACAAAATCTTACACATATATAGGTATTACCTTTACTAACAAGCTCATTCAAAAATATTTAATACACATCATACACAGATCAAACATTGTTTACAGTATACTGGAAGATGTGCATGAAATAAGTTAAGATACTTAAGAATATAAGGAAATATTTCCAAGTTTTATACACAATAGGAAATATCTTAAAGGATTAACAAAATATGTGTTTATATTGTATAGTACAAACCTATCTCATGTGAAGTAGGAACTCCATGTAATACCATGTTCAAATACAGATATATCTCAACACCTTCAAATAAGAAAATGTCTCAACACGTTCAAATAAGAAAATATCTCAACACGTTCAAATAGGAAAATATCTCAACATGTTCAAATAGGAAAATATCTCGACACATTCAAATACGGAAACTATAGGGTATGCCCATCTGTATTTTAAATACATGTTTATTTAAAATAGTAGAAAACTGTCTTGTGGTAGCAGGAAATATTTCCATGTGTAGTACCTTGTACAAATTGAGTAAAATATCTCCAGAACAAGTACAAATTAGGAAATATCCCAAAGGATTAGGAAAATATATAGAAACCGGCCTTAGTGACATTACATAGTAATTATGTAAGAAGGTTTAGAAAAGGCTCTCAAATAAGAAAAGTCATGCTCTTTGATTTAATGTTATGCACTTGGCCACTACTGGTTATATCTTTTCTCATGAACTATGTAAAAATTGTCAAGTAGGAAATATTTTTATGTAGTGTATAACACCTTGTATAAACTAGGAAAGATCTCCATAAATGATGAATCATCAAGCATGAATTAGGAAATAGCCACAAGTTATGTGTCGTCCAATACCAGTAAAGCATTTAAAAGCTGCATTTTAATGTACTTTGGTTATTCATCAACTGGAATAAAGAAACAAACAAGAGGGCCCAAAGGGCCCTAGGTCCCTCACCTGTCGTAGTAGTGCATGCACACCCATATGGTGACCTAAGTAATTATTTACATTTTTTGAAGAAGATTCAAGAAACTTCAGTATCTATTGCAAGTTCTTTTATGATTTTACGATGTGACATAGTTTATGACCCCAAATGACCCAATATCGAACTTGACCTAAATTTGGTTGAGATGATAATTGTGACCAAGTTTGATAAAGATTAGGTCAAAATTGTGACATCTAGTGACTACACAAGGTTTTTCTGTGATTTGACCTTGTGACCTAGTTTTTGACCCCGGATGACCCAATATTGAACTTGACCTAGATTTTGTTGAGATGATCATTGTGACCAAGTTTCATAAGGACTAGGTAGGAATTATGACCTCTACTGACTACACAAGGTTTTTCTATGATTTGACCTAGTGACCTAGTTTTTGACCCCAGATGACCCAATATTGCACTTGACCTAGATTTTGTTGAGATGATCATTGTGATCAAGTTTCATAAAGATTAGGCCAAAACTGTGACCTACAGTGTCTACACAAATTGTGGACGGACTACGGACGGACGACTGACGACGGACAAAGAGTGATCACAAAAGCTCACTTTGTCACTTTGTGATAGGTGAGCTAACAAAACTTATGATCAGGGTGACATAACGAGATGGAGGGTCAGGGTGACATAACACGATGGAGGGTCGGGTGACATAACACGATGGAGGGTCACGGTGACATAACAAGATGGACAGGGACGATAATACAGGAATTCACTTGTTATTCAAGTATGTAGAAAATAATGAAGTATAAAGCACACTGAACATCATAAGGTATTTGTTTTAAATCAAGACTGTATATTTTGCGCATTCCTAAAATACTCAAATTTGTAAAACTAGTAAAAAGATACCTTAACACAGCTGGAAATGCATGTATTCATATTATATGTAGAAATATGCACAAAGAATACCATAACAAAAAGAGATTTCTAAAAACAGTTGAAAGAAATCAGACATGAGTACAAAACATAGAGAAGATTATTTAAGCAGAAAACAACATAGCAGAAATTTTATATAAGATTTTAACATACAAAGTGACTCAATCAGTTTAAAAGAATGAAACAGAATATGCATGAGAGAGAGAACTGACAACATTGGACTCATTATTGTGAAACAACGGTATTCTGTATGTACTCAAATCATTCATATACAAGTACAGTCATCACTTCCAACATAGACCAATGTGCCAAATAAAAGATACAAGGGGTGATCAATATATTCGAGAACTTTCTATTTGTTGTTTTGTGTTGTAAGACATGCTGGATGGCACGCACTGCACCTTACAGTAAGTGACGTCATCAAGTACATTATGACATCATAATATAATTAAAATGCTAGATAATTGATAGAGCTACATAAGCTGGTAGCTTCATGGTTCTAAAATTAATATTTCAACAGTTAGAAGGAAAGTTTTTCAAATTTTTAAGCCCAAGGGACTGATCATCACTGCTGATGTATGAAGCCTAAGGGACTGATCATCACTACTGATGTATGAAGCCTAAGGGACTGATCATCACTACTGATGTATGAAGCCTAAGGGACTGATCATCACTGCTGATGTATGAAGCCTAAGGGACTGATCATCACTACTGATGTATGAAGCCTAAGGGACTGATCATCACTGCTGATGTATGAAGCCTAAGGGACTGATCATCACTACTGATGTATGAAGCCTAAGGGACTGATCATCACTGCGATGTATGAAGCCTAAGGGACTGATCATCACTGCGATGTATGAAGCCTAAGGGACTGATCATCACCGCTGATGTATGAAGCCTTAGGGACTGATCATCAC
Source organism: Spisula solida (assembly GCA_947247005.1). Classification (NCBI taxonomy): domain Eukaryota; kingdom Metazoa; phylum Mollusca; class Bivalvia; order Venerida; family Mactridae; genus Spisula; species Spisula solida. The sequence goes on from OX365949.1 coordinate 32,228,460, forward strand.
TACTGATGTATGAAGCCTAAGGGACTGATCATTACTACTGATGTATGAAGCCTAAGGGACTGATCATCACTACTGATGTATGAAGCCTAAGGGACTGATCATCACTACTGATGTATGAAGCCTAAGGGACTGATCATTACTACTGATGTATGAAGCCTAAGGGACTGATCATCACTACTGATGTATGAAGCCTAAGGGACTGATCATCACTGCTGATGTATGAAGCCTAAGGGACTGATCATTACTACTGATGTATGAAGCCTAAGGGACTGATCATTACTACTGATGTATGAAGCCTAAGGGACTGATCATTACTACTGATGTATGAAGCCTAAGGGACTGATCATCACTGCTGATGTATGAAGCCTAAGGGACTGATCATCACTACTGATGTATGAAGCCTAAGGGACTGATCATTACTACTGATGCTGGAAGCAGGTGATAAGGAAGCAAAGGAAAGTTCATACAACAGATAAAGCCAAACATCATTAAATATGCATCCTTACACTCACATCTTTCTATCAAACCATTACTCAAACCAATATTTCCATGATAATATAGAAACAAGTCCGTCTGTACAAATTATATAAACTTTGCCATTTCTATACTTAAATCAATCTATACTGCTCCAATGTCAATAAGGGTCAAGAAATCAACATTCATGTCCGTCTTATGTTAACTGAACAATACAAGAAAACATCGTTGCCTAGTTTTTGACCCCAGATGACCCAATATAATTCTTGACCTAGATCTTGCTGAGATGATTATTGTGACCAAGTTTCATAAAGATTAGGTCAAAATTATGACCTCTAGTGACTACACAAGGTTTTCTATGATTTGACCTTGTGACCTAGATTTCGACCCTGGATAACCCAATATGAAACTTGACCTAGATTTTGTTGAGATGATCATTGTGACCAAGATTCATTAAGATAAGGTAAAAATTATGACCTCTAGTGACTGCACAAGGTTTTTCTATGATTTGACCTTGTGACCTAGTTTTTTACCCCGGATGCCCTACTATCGAACTTGACCTAGATTTTGTTGAGATGATCATTGTGACCAAGTTTCATAAAGATTAGGCCTAAAATTAGACACTAGTGTCTACACAAGCAAATTGTTGATGGACGGACGACGGACGAAGAGTGATCACAAAAGCTCACTCTGTCACAGGTGAGCTAAAAACAGACCACATTCTGTTATCAAAGAGGCTTCAATACAGCACAAACATTTGAGTGAGTTTGGACTTATCAACACTTATGTATTACAAATCTAACATTATGCTTGATGAAAATTCTATCAGTCCATTTTATCCAATTTGCAAAATATTCACAAGGGAAAATTTGTTGACCATTATGAAATTTTTAGTGGTAAATAATGGTTTGTAAGCTATTACCTGTTTCCTGTGATAAACTAATACACAGTCAGTTCCTTACATTTAGTGAGGTAGTACAACTAGTATTTACTGTTTAGCCCTCAATTTATTTAAAGAATTTCTTCTATATTGCATAGACACAAATTATTATTCTTGCACTTGAAAAACATATTTGGATTCTTTTATATAAATTGTTTAGCAAACATCTCATGGATTTTTACAATGACCCAGGACAGAACCATTCTATATTTTTTTCACCATGGCATGTCAAGTTAATATCATTGTTAGCATATACAATTTGTATATAGAATGTATCCTATCTATACTGTATTTTTTTTGTAATAAAAATATATAACATTATAAACATTAAACATATAGAACAATATTTAGGTAGATCTACAAAATATAAAGACAAAGTATCAATTTCAATACAAAAATCTGTCAAGACTTAAACAAACATGATGATACAGAAAACAGAGAAAGTATGAAGAGACTAGAGATTCCTCACTAGGCAACAACAGAAAACAGAGAAAGTATGAAGAGAATAGAGATTCCTCACTAGGCAACAACAGAAAACAGAGAAAGTATGAAGAGACTAGAGATTCCTCACTAGGCAACAACAGAAAACAGAGAAAGTATGAAGAGAATAGAGATTCCTCACTAGGCAACAACAGAAAACACAAATAATATCTCAGATCTTAAACAAACTAACAATCAAATAAACATTAACACAATTATTATTATTTAAGGAGGTTCACTGTCCCAGGTTTGTTAGATACATGGAATGAAAACCCTACGATAAATCTAGCCTAAATATACAACAACATTTCTCCTGTTCACTTATTTTTGTAATGTACAAATTGACAAGCCCACATAATTGTGTTATAACTCTGACACTAACCCCACATTATCATGTTTATTGTATGTAGCACTGTTATAACTCTGACACTAACCCCACATTATCATGTTTATTGTATGTAGCACTGTTATAACTCTGACACTAACCCCACATTATCATGTTTATTGTATGTAGCACTGTTATAACTCTGACACTAACCCCACATTATCATGTTTATTGTATGTAGCACTGTTATAACTCTGACACTAACCCCACATTATCATGTTTATTGTATGTAGCACTGTTATAACTCTGACACTAACCCCACATTATCATGTTTATTGTATGTAGCACTGTTATAACTCTGACACTAACCCCACATTATCATGTTTATTGTAGGTAGAACTGTTATAACTCTGACACTAACCCCACATTATCATGTTTATTGTATGTAGCACTGTTATAACTCTGACACTAACCCCACATTATCATGTTTATTGTATGTAGCACTGTTATAACTCTGACACTAACCCCACAGTATCATGTTTATAGTATGTAGCACTGTTATAACTCTGACACTAACCCCACATTATCATGTTTATTGTATGTAGCACTGTTATAACTCTGACACTAACCCCACATTATCATCTTTATGGTATGTAGCACTGTTATAACTCTGACACTAACCCCACAGTATCATGTTTATAGTATGTAGCACTGTTATAACTCTGACACTAACCCCACATTATCATGTTTATTGTAGGTAGCACTGTTATAACTCTGACACTAACCCCACATTATCATGTTTATTGTATGTAGCACTGTTATAACTCTGACACTAACCCCACAGTATCATGTTTATTGTAGGTAGCACTGTTATAACTCTGACACTAACCCCACATTATCATGTTTATTGTATGTAGCACTGTTATAACTCTGACACTAACCCCACAGTATCATGTTTATTGTAGGTAGCACTGTTATAACTCTGACACTAACCCCACATTATCATGTTTATTGTATGTAGCACTGTTATAACTCTGACACTAACCCCACAGTATCATGTTTATGGTATGTAGCACAACAAGAGGTCAGTGATGGCCGTACATCACTGACCTAAGTACCATATCCACATGTACATGATGCTAACATTGGATTGGTTCCCTTAACAAAGCTGTAATGCATCAAAGCAGTCAGTCTTGCAGTTAATGTAACTCTGTCAATAGAACACATCATGAAACCAGTATTTGTTTATAAAGCCAGTCACATAGAGAAACCCCCTTTGAAGGCCATGGTTAAAATTATTTAAAGGAGTTTGGTAGGGAGTCAAAGGAACATGAGAAGATCTTGTCTATAAAACTATGTAGAAAAATACAAGTTCCACAATCAAATGTGTGGTCTGACTATGTGCTTATATTTGGTATAGGGTCACCAAAGGAATATTTATGCTAAATTATTTTCAAGTTGTGCCAGTGATTATTGAGAATATTATTTTGGTTGTCATAGTGACGAGATTGCCATATGGATGGATATGATAGAATATAATAGATGACCATTCAAGGATCCTTGCAAAAGTTTCACAACAGTTGGTAAAGTGGTTTAGGTACAGAAGTTGATTGAATGAATTGTTGAGAATAGATACACAAAAGCTCATAGTGAGCACTTTGTCTTCAAGTGAGCTAAAAAAGTAAATTACTATAATTTTAAATGGATACACAACTGAATTGAAACAACAATTTGAGCAGATCTAAGAATTACTTATTGCAGATTAGGGATTGTCAATTTCACCTGATCCTATAAATAAGAGAGAATAAAGCTGATCAATGGTAGGGAGATACACAGATGTAAATCATTTGACTACAAACAGGGATAACAGCTACAGTACTGTTATACAAAGTTTTAACAAGAACGAGGTATATAACTTCAAATGAGCAATTATAATTAACAAATTAAACAGAACTGAACATAATCTAAGAAATAAAATCAACAGGCGATTATTACATGTATAACACCAAGTAGTTTCTATAATCTTGCTAAACTCAAACAGTCAGAAACAACATCATGGAATGTAGTAGGCTAACACAACATGCCATCATATATATATGATATATTACATACAAATACAACCATAAACTATCACAAACAAATCATTATGTAACAAGAATATAACCAACTCATTTTAACCCTTTTCTTAATAGACCCCTATACAGTAAACTCCCTGAAAACTGGACTCCCTGAAAACCGGAATCCCCATAAAATCGGACGATTTCTTATGTCCCAAATTTTCTCCTTATTAAGTCAACAAAAAAACCTTCCGCAATACCGGACTCCCAGAATTCCGGATACCGGACGGCATTTTCGGTCCGTTGACAAAATATTCAACTATAATTACTTTCGAAATACTGGACATGCATGTACCATTAATATGTGTAAAGTGACACAATCAGGTCACATTGTGAATTGTTAGTTAAAAGATGCGTTCATAATAAAAGGTGTTATCAACAAGTTTTGATTTCTATTGTTCACTAATTTAACGGTGTCACATGTCATAAGCACAGGCATGAGAAATACTATGTGAACACTTGTGAGATGAAAATAAACTATAAAACTTGTTTTTAAAAAATTACCATGTCCCATTGATGATGTTAAATAATTGCTTAATATGGACATAATAGAACAACAATCTATATATTTTTTTGTTGAGGTGGGTATTGTAACAAACTTTATTTAAATAAAGAAGAGATTAACATTCAACTAGTTTTAATTACAACATACACTACACTAGATCATATTTCAGAATTGCAGTTCGGGGTTTGTAGACTTGCACAGTCTATTATGTCAGTGAACAATTTGAAATGATTGATGAAACAAGAGGGCCCTAGGTCGCTCACCTGTTATAGCAGTACATGCAAGACCTGTGATTAGACCTAGTGACCTAGTTCTTGGCCCCATATATAGAGGATATTTGTTTGTTTTGATTGAATATGGTTTATATCTCATCGTGTAGTGATAAAATTCAATATTTTCAAGATTTAAAATTTTATCACTACAAGATGAGATATTAACCATATTCAATCAAAACAAACAAATATTCTATTTATTTAATGCTTTTATGGTGTCAAAACTGGTACTATTTATGCCAAATTACCACTGTGGTTAGGCTACGTATGAATATGTTATTCCATTCATATTTTTCACTTCAAAATCGGCCATCTTGGATTATGGTGAATGGGTGAAAACGACTTTTTTGAGAATTTTGCATTAAATCATGCACCAACTTGTAGGAAATGGTCTAACTAAGAATAAAACCCCCCACATGACATGTTTCCGGTCAGAAATAAAAAAGTTACAGACATTTTAGTGTTGAGATTTTGGTAAATTAAAGTAGTCCCTGTGAGGGGGCGGAGCTTATATCAGTCACATTGTAGGTGATAACCAGTGACTGATATAGGATTTATTTCACTGATATAACTCCATATCTAATCAGTTAGCATTAAATAAGGCGCAATATCGCACTTGACCTAGATTTTGTTGAGATGATCACTCTGACCAAGTTTCATAAGGATTAGGCTACAATTGTGACCTCTAGTGACTATACAAGGTTTTTCTATGATTTGACCTTGTGACCTAGTTTTTGACCCCGGATGACCCAATATCGAACTTGACCTAGATTTTGTTGAGATGATCATTGTGACCAAGTTTCATAAAGATTAAGTCAAAATTGTGACCTCTAGTGTCTACACAAGCAAATTGTTGATGGACGGACGGACTGACGACGGACGAAGAGTGATCACAAAAGCTCACTCTGTCACTTTGTGACAGGTGAGCTAAAAATGAGTAATTCGAGTAATCATGAACATGAGAAATGGGATTCAAAGAATTCTTAAACTGATTTTACATTTACATCGTCAACAACTATTATTGCAAATTTGAAGCAATGCCACACAACATAGTTCCCATGTATATATTTCCGTGTCCGTATGAAACATATCAAAGTGTACATTAAAGACATCTTCCAGAAAACTGGAACTCTCATAAAACTGGACTTTTGGCCCGGTCTGAACAGGGTCCGGTTTTGAGGGAGTTTACTATACTTGTTTACCTACAGTACTATGAATTAGGTTGAGTAAGACAAGTTTATAGGATATTGGGCAAACTTTCACATGATATGTACTGGGTACACATGTACCAAAACTCAATCATTCAAATAAATTCTGTGCCAGGAAAAACAGCTGAGAGGTACAAAAGAAAAAAACAATTTGTTAGTGGGGATGTGAATGCATTTGATAGAACAATTCTAATACTGTCACTGGGGGTATTTCATGGTTTGCCCCCTCCCTGCCCTCTATTCCTGGATCAGTTCTTAGCAATGACTGATTCAAAGACTTATAGCAGGTGTGATGATGTTCTTAACCAACTATACTCAAACAACAAAAAAACTTAAATGGTAGCAAAATAGGACAAAAGTTATTCTACCTATTAAAAATACCAAGTAAGTGCTTGTTGTAAGTAATTAACTCTTTTTTAAAGATTACTCATGGTAAAATTATTTTACTTCAAGTAAACCAATTCATGTTGTGCAGGGATTTAAGTAATGGTAAGCAATTCATTACTGTGAGTAATTTTACTTATTACTTGATTTATGTAAAATCAATTACTAAGTAAAAATTTTGTGTGTGGGGGGGAAGCTATTTTAACTGAACATTGACATAATTTCACAAGGGGCACTACTTGCACAAACAGATACATAATGATAAGTTACCTCCCTTTACTACAGGTAGGTGACTTGTTGGGGGAAATATCTATGAGTCTGATTCAGTGAGTCTTCACATAGTGGTTGGAATTGGTTGGATGTGATTTAAACTGTTTATTATCCATCAGATTTAGAATTTATAATTTGCCCTCTTTATGACTTAATGCTTATTTCAATTTTACATGTATTGACCAAACACTGCTAACATCAAATAATCTGGGCTTCTTCTGGAACGTTCAATTTAATGAAGAAAGTTAATTACTTGGCTAAAACTCATGTTGTTGGGCTAAGTTTGAATAGTATTCTTTACAATTATCTTACTCCTGATGTTATAACTGGAATTCCCAGTTTGGAAACTGCAATTTTCTGCTAACTTAAAGCTTAAAATTAAATGAATTGTTGCACAAAAACGTGTTCTTTCAGTCATTATATTATATTAATTAAAATAATAAGTAATTTCTAATAACTGACTTTTACAATGGATATAGTTTTTATGCGTCATATGAAAACACTTTTTTACAACTTATGGTGTACATGAGCATCCAGGACACAGAGGAAAAACATCATTGAAATTTGTGGAAAGTAATACAAACTTATACAGACAATGAAACACCTACATGCCCCACCCCCTCAGTTCCTGAGGAGGGACTTATACAGACAATGACACACCTACATGCCCCACCCCCTCAGTTCCAGTGGAGGGACTAATACAGACAATGAAACACCTACATGCCCCACCCCCTCAGTTCCCGAGGAGGGACTTATACAGACAATGACACACCTACATGCCCCACCCCCTCAGTTCCTGAGGAGGGACTTATACAGACAATGAAACACCTACATGCCCCACCCCCTCAGTTCCTGAGGAGGGACTTATACAGACAATGAAACACCTACATGCCCCACCCCCTCAGTTCCTGAGGAGGGACTTATACAGACAATGAAACACCTACATGCCCCACCCCTCAGTTCCTGAGGAGGGACTTATACAGACAATGAAACACCTACATGCCCCACCCCCTCAGTTCCTGAGGAGGGACTTATACAGACAATGAAACACCTACATGCCCCACCCCCTCAGTTCCTGAGGAGGGACTTATACAGACAATGACACACCTACATGCCCCACCCCCTCAGTTCCTGAGGAGGGACTTATACAGACAATGAAACACCTACATGCCCCACCCCCTCAGTTCCAGTGGAGGGATTTATACAGACAATGAAACACCTACATGCCCTACCCCCTCAGTTCCAGTGGAGTGTATTTAACCAGCCAATTAACAAAATGTTCTGGAAGTAAAACACTAGCACTAGCTTGTAATATTACATGTATAAATAAACAATTTACTAAACAGTCAAATGTACAAAATAGCTAAATTCATAAAATAAAAACACAAATAATGTTCACTAACAAATAAACTAAACAAAATATGTATATACAAAAATATTACTAATAGTAAGACTTAGTGTGTGACACTTATTTGTGTTCAATAGACATGTACAAGAACAGATTAACATGAAAACATGATAGTAAGTAGGTGAGTGCTATCAACCAATAACATGGCACAATAAACCTTTCATAAAGGTGAGAGCAGTCAGCTTGCAAGTTCTCCCGCTTTGTAAAAAGGTCAGCTTGCAACATGTTCTTACAACACGGTAACTATCACATGTAATTGGCTAGATTTATCTATACATGTAATCTTATACAACCAATACACTACAACAAACTATGCATAACAAATGGATATGTTCTATATGCCTAAAGAAAGCATCAGCACCGCCTTGTACCATAGCAGCTTCAATCAGCACAGGACAGCAGGCAGTCACTTTACTACCTTGTACCATAGCAGCTTCCATCAGCACAGGACAGCAGGCAGTCACTTTACTACCTTGTACCATAGCAGCTTCCATCAGCACAGGACAGCAGGCAGTCACAGTACTATCTTCTACTTTACTTTGGTCAAAGTTGTGAGAAAGTTCATATCACTTGTAATTTAGGGCATCAAACAGACTATGAATCATATTCACAGTAAATTAAGCTCAGATAAAAATAATATAACTTAGCAAAACCACAACCATTAATCAAACAAACAATTACACAAATAAACAAAGCTATGATGGACGATTTTATAATTTGTGTAGACAAAGCACCAAAAAATACACGAAAAACATGTAAAAAGTTGTCACATATGTATATAACAAGCTACAAACAAGCCAACATATTTCAGCAAAACATATATTGCCACTGACACGTCTGAGATTTGTATGGATATTGCAATGTTGATAATGTGCAGGTTTTCGACCTAGAGATATGGGAAGTCTGCAGATCAGCAATGAAATATGGCAATATAGAAGGGAGAACATCAATTCTTGTATGTCCTGTTAATACAAACCTCTGACATTCTTACTTGTTTGGTCGTCTTGATATAAATTAATACCTAATGATGTTTAATACTATATAGATGATCTATGCACTGAATATGCATTGAACTAATACCTATAATTATATGTAGGTGTAAACTTCCAATGAGTAAAATCTCTTACAACTTCAAATGCAACCATTGAACAAATAAATGTTAATAAACAAGAGGGCCCAAAGAGCCCTATGTCGCTCACCTGTCATAGTAGTGCATGCACACCCCTATAGTGTAATGATTCACATGTTCTGAATAAGATTAAAGAAAATTCAGCCTGTATTGCAATTTTTATTATGATTTGACCTGGATCATTGCAACCAACTTTTAAAACGAATATGCCGATATTGTGACCTCTAGTGTCTACATAACAATTTTCTATGATTTGACCTTGTGACCTAGATTTTGAACTAATATCAAACTTGCCCTAGGTTTTGTAGAGATGATCATTGTGATCAAGTTTCATAAAGATTAAGCTCAAATTGTGACCTCTAGTGACAGCACATGGTTTTTCTATGAGTTGACCTTGTGACCTAGTTTTAGACCACAAATGACCCAATATCGAACTTGACCTAGATTTGTTTTAGATGATCATTGTTACCAAGTTTCATATAGATGAAGCTAAAATTGTGACCTCTTGTGAGTACACAAGGTTTTTCTATGATTTGACCTTGTGACCTAGTTTTTTACCCCGCATGACCCAATATCAAACTTTTGTTGAGATGATCATTGTGACCAAGTTTCATAATGATTAGGCCAAAACTGTGACCTCTAGTGTCTACACAAGCAAATTGTGGACGGACATACGAACGAAGAGTGATCACAAAAGCTCACTCTGTCACTTTGTGACAGGTGAGCTAAAAAGTGGCAAAAGAAATGTTCAGCCTAAATTTTTTTAATTCAAATTTGATAGAAAATTACATACTCAAATAACTAATTTGGTAACTATGGTAATGAAATTTCACATAAATAACGATAAGAAAACTTTACCTGAGGTGAATTAACAACAAGAGGGCCCCTAGCTCACTCACCTGGGCCCCTAGCTCACTCACCTGTCGTTTACAATTTCTGACTAAGATTCAAGAAAATGCAGCCTCTATTGCATGTATAAGGTTTTAAGTGACCTTGTTTTTTAAATCAGATGACCCTAATTTAAACTTGACATAGATTCCATCTAGACAAACAATCTGACCAATGTTCATGTGAAAAATACAGTCTCTATAACATACACAAGGTTTCTTCTATGATTAGACCTAGTTCCCAGATGAACCATGTTCAAACTTAACTATGATATCATCTCAACAAACATTCTAACTAACTTTCAGAAAGATCCAGTGAAAAATACAGCCTCTGTAGCATACACAAAGCTTTTATATGGTATGACCTCATGACCTTGTTTTTTTACCCCAATGACCATTATCAAACTTGACCTAGATTTTGTTGAGATGATCATTGTGACCTCTATAATGTCTACACAAGGTTTTCCATAATTCGATGAAGTGACCCAGTTTTTTTACCCTATATGACCAATAATTATTCGACCAAGACTTTGATGAGATGATCACTGTGACCATGTTCGATAAGATTAGTATAGGTCACAATTGTGACCTCTTGTGACTACACAAGGTTTTCTATGATTTGACCTAGTGACCTAGTTTTTGACCCAAGATGACCCAGTATCGACTTTGCACTAGATGTTGTTGAGATGATCAGTGTGACCAAATTTCATTAAGATTAGGCAAAACTACACAATCAAATTGTTGAGGGCGGACAAAGAGTGATCACATAATCTCATCCTGTCACTTAGTGACTGGACGAGCTAAACATGTTTTGTAATGATACAATTTATAGTAGACAATGATATAGATATAATGTTTGTGTGATATATAAACTATCTATAGTAAACATGGAATGATGTAAGCAATAACTTCCAACAACCAAACATAACAGACAATAATCGCAGTAGAAAATAGTTCTAAAACAAGGCAAATAACTCAATGTTATATCATCTATATATATATGCTATACAAAAGCTAAAGCTGGGATACATTTAATTTGAAATAGTATAATACAAATCTCGAATAGAATCAAAATGACTGATTACTTATAAATAAATAAACATCTTTGGACACCGTTGATTAGATAGGCATTATGATTAACCACTCATGAAATATTTGGGAATTATGAGTTTGGTAATCTGATTTTGGTAATTATGAAAGAAATCACAAAAATGTAATATATAAGGTAGAAAAAAATGCAATAAAGTTAATTAAGTACAAACATGTAGAAAATATCAATAGACAAACAAAGAGAGAACTGAAGCAGGGAAGTTTGTCAAAATAATCAAATATGGCATAAACAGAACATGCAAGTATAATGTTGAACTGTGACTACAGAGTGCTATAAACACCACTCAAATAACCAATATCTTCAAGCTCATACAAATAGTTTGAGAGTAAAATTTAATGTATTTTAAAGCACAACAACACCATAGCACAACCAAAACTGCATTTTCTATGTTTAAATATAATTATATACTATAAAACATATCATGATTTACATATTGGTGTTCTATAAACATCAACTGCCCTATAACCTTTGCCAAACAAACAATAGGCCATGTGCAACACACTAAGGCTACAAAACTCATAGTTAATTCACAACTGGGCCAATGAGGTCTAATAATTCATTTGAGGTCACAATGTTACAGGAAATATTTAGACTTTGTTCTTAAGAAAAAGTACTGATTTCACTTTGAAGTGAACAATAGACATCTTGTTGAAATATGATGCACATAGAGTGCAATATCAAACCTATACTCTAAGATTCTGCAACAGTATACATATATATTCTTTCAAAAGCACTATAGTTGTCTGTTATGTTGAACAGCTGTGCTTAAATTAACATTTAAAACATGGTACAAAATTTTCTTAAAGCACCACGCTTGTCTTCTACCTTCTGTATTGTTCTTGAAGACCCCCTGGCAGATTTATATATATTCAGATCCTGGCTGCTTGCTATTTATGATTTCAGATTCCAAATACTGATTATATAGTTCAAAAGAAAGGTGACTGCTGAATGTTCAATGTTGAATTTCATCTCAAAGGTAAAGGTCACAACTAGAAAATATTTCTATATATAGGCACATTATAGTAGCAGATGAAAGTCTGTCAATATAAACATAGACCTAGGATCACTATATAAACATAGACCTAGGATCACTATATAAACATAGACCTAGGCTCACTAAACATTCATCTGATGAGAGTTCCAAAAGGAAAATCCCATAATTTGGATGATATTCCAAATCCTGAAATTATACAAGAAATCCGTCTGAGAATAACATATAAAATGACAGCACATAAAACAGCAGGTGAGAAATTCAACATGTCTGGAAGTGATCAAAGAGAAGTAAGACAGGAGATTGGACCAGTAACCATTTCAATTTACGTTAGCCATGGTATTATATGACTATCATTGATGTATTTACAGCTTGTACATTTTACCTGACTTGCATACATTATTGAGAGCAGACACTTTTAAATAAGCTTTACAGAGATGATGTACACAATGTGTAAAAAGTCTCATACAATGTGTAAATAGTCTCATACAAGACAACACATTAGGTGAATTGATCAGTATAGCCTCATACAAGACAACACATTAGGTGAATTGATCAGTATAGCCTCATACAAGACAACACATTAGGTAAACCAATCAGTATATCCTCATACAAGACTACACATTAGGTGAATTGATCAGTATAGCCTCACACAAGACAACACATTAGGTAAACCAATCAGTATATCCTCATACAAGACTACACATTAGGTGAATCAATCATTATAGCCTCATACAAGACTACACATTAGGTAATCAATCAGTATAGCCTTATACAAGACTACACATTAGGTGAATCAATCAGTATAGCCTCATACAAGACTACACATTAGGTAATCAATCAGTATAGCCTCATACAAGACTACACATTAGGTGACTCAATCAGTATAGCCTCATACAAGACTACACATTAGGTGAATCAATCAGTATAGCCTCATACAAGGCTACACATTAGGTTATCAATCAGTATAGCCTCATACAAGACTACACATTAGGTGAATCAATCAGTTTAGCATCATACAAGACTACACATTAGGTGAATCAATCAGTATTCCATGCAATAAACAATTCATAAGTACAGCCTTACTTCAAGACAATTTACTGCAGACAAAAAATGACAAACCATTATTCACACAGTTAATTTTCAACAATTGTTATACAGTATACTGATCAATACTGTGGTTTGAAAAATGCAATATTACGATGTGCAAGTTATACTTGAAACATGACAGATAAATACAATACAGACAAATCATTCAACCAATTTACTTTATGTTACTGCAACGACATTGATTAATTTGTACACAACTCAGGATACCAATAAACTGGCAAACATGGCACCGTACTGTTCATACAGCACACATGGCACCCAACTGTTAATACAGCAAACATGGCACCCAACTGTTCATACAGCAAACATGGCAACCAACTGTTCATACAGCAAACATGGCAACCAACTGTTCATACAGCAAACATGGCAACCAACTGTTCATACAGCAAACATGGCACCCAACTGTTCATACAGCACACATGGCACCCAACTGTTCATACAGCAAACATGGCACCCAACTGTGCATACAGCAAACATGGCACCCAACTGTTCATACAGCAAACATGGCACCCAACTGTGCATACAGCAAACATGGCAACCAACTGTGCATACAGCAAACATGGCAACCAACTGTGCATACAGCAAACATGGCAACCAACTGTGCATACAGCAAACATGGCAACCAACTGTGCATACAGCAAACATGGCACCCAACTGTTCATACAGCACACATGGCAACCAACTGTGCATACAGCACACATGGCAACCAACTGTGCATACAGCAAACATGGCACCCAACTGTGCATACAGCAAACATGGCACCCAACTGTTCATACAGCAAACATGGCACCCAACTGTTCATACAGCAAACATGGCACCCAACTGTGCATACAGCACACATGGCACCCAACTGTTCATACAGCACACATGGCAACCAACTGTGCATACAGCAAACATGGCACCCAACTGTTCATACAGCACACATGGCAACCAACTGTGCATACAGCAAACATGGCACCCAACTGTGCATACAGCACACATGGCACCCAACTGTTCATACAGCACACATGGCAACCAACTGTGCATACAGCAAACATGGCACCCAACTGTGCATACAGCAAACATGGCACCCAACTGTGCATACAGCAAACATGGCAACCAACTGTGCATACAGCACACATGGCAACCAACTGTTCATACAGCAAACATGGCACCCAACTGTTCATAACATAGAAACAATCATATATTGATCAGCACCAGTGAGGTACAATATATTGTACACACTTAACCATGTTTCTTCAACATGAATTGCATAATGAAGGGTCTGACAATATAAATGGATGGTAGTTACCTAAATGTTGAGTCTTAAAGTGATGTTTGACATGGTAAGTCTTGAGATCCTTGAAGTATGTAAGGGACGGACGACCGTGGTGTAGATAGTAATGTATAAGATCATAACACAAGTATCCACATATGGTACCAGCATAGAATACATGCATGATAGCTGGAGGTGCTAGCAACCAATATATCTGATAGATAATAACAGCCAGTATACACGCTGGTACATGTGGAAACACAAGACGAGTTTTATCCATAGGACACTGAAAGAGAAACAATATAATATACATAATATATATATATAGCTTCTACAACAACAGTATACATGCTGGTACATGTGGCAACACAAGCAGGGGCGTAGCGTGGACTTATTTGAAATTATTCAAAAGTGTGTTGGAGGGGGGAGTCTGGGTTTCCTCCCCCAGGAAAATATTGTGTAGTATAATTGATTCAAACGTCTCTGAGGGGAGTTTTGAAGTCATTTTTGTCTCATTATTTCAGACAAGATTAAAAATAGCAAACTGCTAAAACAACAAAACTCGATACAAAGTAATGTAAACTCCCTAAAAAATGGACTCCCTGAATACCGGATTCCTCATAAATTTGTACGATTTCTTAGGTCCCAATTTTTAAGTCAAGTCAACTTAATAGGCTTCCCCAATACCGGACTCCCAGAGTTCTGGATACGAGACAGGATTTCGGCTCCACTGACAAAATATTCATCTACACTTACCTTCGAAATACTGGACATGTACATTTAAAATAGTGCAAGTGACTTGTGTCACATTGTGCATTGATAGTGAAAAGATAGATTTATTAAAAAAGGTGTTATCAACAAGTTTTTGATTTCTATTGTTTACTATTTTAAAGGTGTCACATGTCATTACCACAGGCATGAGAAATACTATGTGAACAACAAGAGGGCCCAAAGGGCTCAAGGTCGCTCACCTGTTATAGCAGTACATGCAAGACCTGTGATTTGACCTAGTTCTTGGCCCCATATGACGCAATATCACACTTGACCTAGATTTTGTTGAGATGATCACTCTGACCAAGTTTCATAAGGATTAGGCTAAAATTGTGACCTCTAGTGACTATACAAGGTTTTTCCATGATTTGACCTTGTGACCTAGTTTTTGACCCCCGATGACCCAATATCAAACTTAACCTAGATTTTGTTAAATATGATCATTGTGACCAAGTTTCATAAAGATTAGGTCAAAATTGTGACCTCTAGTGACTATACAAGGTTTTTCTACGATTTAACCTTGTGACCTAGTTTTTAACCCCGGATGACCCAATATCGAACTTGACCTAGATTTTGTTGAAATGATCATTGTGACCAAGTTTCATAAAGATTTAGTCAAAATTGTGACCTCTAGGGACTACACAAGGTTTTTCTATGATTTGACCTTGTGACCTAGTTTTTGACCCCGGATGACCATATATCGAACTTGACCTTGATTTTGTTGTGATGATCATTGTGACCAAGTTTCATAAGATGATGTCAAAATTGTGACCTCTAGTGTCTACACAAGCAAATTGTTGACGGAAGACGGACGGACGAAGAGTGATCACAAAAGCTCACTCTGTTACTTTGTGACAGGTGAGCTAAAAAACAAGCGCTCACTAGGGTACTGTTTTATCGAAGCATTTACGAAAATCTTAAAGTTACGCTCAAATTTAATTTCTATACAGTTTGTTAACAACTGCAAAATGGTGACGGGTATGGTTTGTTGGAGTTCAGTAACTGAATAATTTTTAGAATTGCAGCTTGGTTTGCCACACTTCTTAGTTGTAAACAAATTATTAAGAATTTAAATTTGATCGTAAATTTACGATTTCTGTAAGTGCTTTGATAAAACAGTACCCTGTTGACTAGCAGTTAAGGCAGAATCAGTATTTGTTATGATAAGACCTTAATATTTGATGTAGATTTTACAAATACGTGGGACGTTAAAAAATAAACAGGACTGGGCCCTCACGGGTGCAGTTTTCAATATTATACAAATATTATTACATAATATGGAATCCGAATTCAATTGAGAAAATTTGATACCTGATTTATCGAGTTACACTATCACATTCTCTCATAATAGTGCATTTTGAAACCATGGTAACACACACCCGGCGCAGCGCGCTGATTACCATTAATGGTGACTACGCAATAGGGTGTATCTTGAATACTATCATATTGTTTGTTTTCAAACTTCGATGTAACATTACATGTTACATGTTGGACGATGTCTGCAACAAGAGGGCCCGAAGGGCCTAGGTCACTCATAGTAGTGCATGCAAGCCCTGTGATTTGACCTAGTGACCTAGTTCTTGACCCAATATTGCACTTGACCCAGATTTTGTTGAGATGATCATTGTGACCAAGTTTCATTAAGATTAGGTCAAAATTGTGACCTATAGTGACTACATAAGTTTGTCTATATTTGACCTTGTGACCTAGTTTTTGACCCTAGATGACTCAATATCTAACTCGATCTAGATTTCGTTGAGATGATCATTGTGACCAAGTTTCATAAAGATGAGGCATAAAATGCGACCTCTAGTGTCTACACAAGGTTTTTCTATGATTTGACCTTGTGACCTAGTTTTTTACCCTAGAAGACCCAATATCGTACTAGACCTAGATTTTGTTGAGATGATCATTGTAACCAAGTTTCAGAAAGATTAGGCCAAAGTTGTGACCTCTAGTGTCTACACAAGGTTTTTCTATGATTTGACCTTGTGACCTAGTTTTTGACCCCGGGTGAAAATGATGAAATTTTCGACGTTAGTCAGCAAAAAACAGGAAATAACACCATATGTAAAATGATGACGTCACTTCCTGTTTTAAAGCAAAACATATTAATAAGTACCTATTTTAGAAGTAAAGATCACTTTTACACACTCACAATTAGTCAAATTCATTAAAAACTAAATAAGTTATAAGCGTTTTAGGCAGGTCCCCGTTTTTTTTGACACCCTGTATATATATATATATATGGAAAAGAAAAACGAGCCCCGCCCACTGACGGCCATGTTTTTTGAAAAAATCACAAGTAGAAAGACACTTACGTAAAAGGGTCATCAAAGAACTATTTCTGTAAAATCTGGCCAGTGGTCATTCTCGTTCATCAGAGTATTATTCACCAGTGATATCACACTCTGGTTCAAAATAACCCTTTTCGAGCCCAAATGAACGAAAAATCAACCAATCAAATTCATTTCGTTCATTTCTATTTATAGCAATGACAGTATGTGTCTCGGGTGTTTTTCTGTCATCATCTAATCAAAATCGAGCTTTAACAAACAAAATATTCAAACTTATTGTTCGGAAAAACAATCGAAGAAAAAATATTTGCAATGTTTTTCTTTCTATTATAAGATAGCATTCAGAACAATTGAATGAGAAAATGATTATTTATTACCTTAACATCTGAATCAGCTAGGCACAGAACATTTTCACTAACGACGACGAATGCGTTCCGAGGGCACCTGTCCGTTCGTCTTTGTTAACAAATTGTTTTTATTTCAGTTTTAGAAGTTCTCGGACACGGACACAGTCTCAGTTTTACTTTTATTATTCAAATAGATGTAATGTCTACGACTTATTGTAATCGTTGTTTGCGTGCCTAACACAGCTATAGATCTATTTCGATTCTTGACTTCATGCCCATGGACACTCGTCTAAGAACTTGAACTACTCTTTTCACTGATTTCATATCACGATATATCTAACCGCTTGTACAGTACTCTCTGTAATTATTAACGACTGTATTATTAACTATATTTAAGCAAATATGTTCTTCATCCAATTAAGTTTGTAACTATTTAATTCCAATAACTTGACCCATGTTTACGTTCTCTTTATAAAATTCCCTGCATAGCATAACGAGCGTTCTGATTAGACAATAGACGGAATCACTAGATACTACGAAATGAGCTATTTTTAGGTTTGCGCTCGGAATGAAGGGAATTGAATCAGGGGGTATTCTGGGAACTTGACTAACCACTGATGTATGAGGATGGCCAGTGGTTGATTTTTAATGATTTTATAAAGTTTTTCCAATCCGTTGGCATGGCAACCAGTTATTTATAGATTACAATTCTTTAGCTCTTTTAGAAAGGACAACCCGAGGAACATGCCTGTAAAGTTTGGTTAAAATTGGCAAGGTGGTTAAGGAGGAGAAGCCGTTTGAAGGAATTGTTGATAGACTGACAACGGACGAAGAGTGATCACAACCCTCACCTTTTAATGGATACATCAATTATGGCCATTTAAACCAGGCGACACCTTTTGTCTCAGGGATGCAGGTGGAAAGGCTAATCAATTCTCTATAGAACCTGTGTCTCATGGATACAGGTGGAAAGGCAAATCCATTCTCTATAGAACCTGTGTCTCATGGATACAGGTGGAAAGGCAAATCAATTCTCTATAGAACATGTGTCTTGTGGATATTGGTGGAAAGGCAAATCAATTCTCTATAGAACATGTGTCTCATGGATACAGGTGGTAAGGCAAATCAATTCTCTATAGAACCTGTGTCTCATGGATACAGGTGGAAAGGCAAATCAATTCTCTATAGAACATGTGTCTTGTGGATATTGGAGGAAAGGCAAATCAATTCTCTATAGAACATGTGTCTCATGGATACAGGTGGAAAGGCAAATCAATTCTCTATAGAACATGTGTCTCGGGGATATAGGTGGAAAGGCTAATCAATTCTCTATAGAACATGTGTCTCAGGGATATAGATGGAAAGGCAAATCAATTCTCTTTAGAACATGTGTCTCGGGGATATAGGTGGAAAGGCTAATCAATTCTCTATAGAACATGTGTCTCGGGGATATAGGTGGAAAGGCTAATCAATTCTCTATAGAACATGTGTCTCCGGGATATAGGTGGAAAGGCTAATCAATTCTCTATAGAACATGTGTCTCGGGGATACAGGTGGAAAGGCTAATCAATTCTCTATAGAACATGTGTCTCGGGGATACAGGTGGAAAGGCTAATCAATTCTCTATAGAACATGTGTCTCGGGGATATAGGTGGAAAGGCTAATCAATTCTCTATAGAACATGTGTCTTGTGGATATAGGTGGAAAGGCAAATAAATTCTCTATAGAACATGTGTCTCGGGGATATAGGTGGAAAGGCTAATCAATTCTCTATAGAACATGTGTCTCGGGGATACAGGTGGAAAGGCTAATCAATTCTCTATAGAACATGTGTCTCGGGGATACAGGTGGAAAGGCTAATCAATTATCTATAGAACATGTGTCTCGGGGATATAGGTGGAAAGGCTAATCAATTCTCTATAGAACATGTGTCTCGGGGATATAGGTGGAAATAATGGAATTTAATGGAATAACAAGTGTAAGGAACAAATCTAGGTATACATACAGCTTAAAGATTTAATGAAATTTGAAAACTGCATGGTTTATGGATCCTATTTGATGACGGACAGAAGTTTTCAAAATATATACAAAAACAGTAGTTTTTTTGTGGGAAAAAAGTTCTAAATATTATATTTATTCCATCTTAACACCTAATTTCTGATAGTACCTGCCATCATGAGGCATATATATAACAAACTAGAATCCCCATACCCTACATCACTGGTCAGAGGAAAGTGGCATTGAAGAAGTCTTCACATCCAATAAGTCTACTTCTTGAGCCTAAACTTAACAAAACTAA
Organism: Spisula solida; assembly: GCA_947247005.1. NCBI lineage: Eukaryota > Metazoa > Mollusca > Bivalvia > Venerida > Mactridae > Spisula > Spisula solida. The sequence continues at coordinate 32,249,040 of OX365949.1, forward strand.
CCATCATTTTCAGTCCAAGGAGTGTACTCCATCAAAGAACAATAGAGGCTATTAATGGTAAAGTATCAGTGCTTATGTGTAATTGAAGAGGCAATGATCCCTTCTAATTATAAAAGCTCCGCGAGTCGCATGTGTCACCTGACGACATGCACATTTGTCATGGAAAACTATCCAGTATTGGGCTACATATCCGACGCACAAGAGTTTTCTAGTCATCTGAACTAAAAACGACAAAGTGATGCTCTGGACAAAAAAATGTCCTGATAAAATCAATCAAAAGGGAATCATTCAAACACTACACAAGCAAGAGTTATGATTCTTGCGCACTGCACTTCATGTCACAGCAAGAAACATGCATACCAATTTTGGAGTCATTCATACTTATGGTGACAAAGTTATGCCACGGACAAACAATGCTTATAAAATCAATCAAAGGGAAATAATTCAAAAATGGCACAAGATAGAGTTACGGTTCTTGTGTACTGCACTTGGACTTTTGGTAAAAAACATGCAAACCAAGTTATCCTCCGGACAAGATATACTCTAATTAAATCAATCTAAAGAGAAAAAATTAAAAAACGATGCAAGGCAGAGTTTTGGTTCTTGCGCACTGCACTTTGGCTTATGGCAAGAAACATGCATACAAACTCTTGAGTCATTTGAACACTAGGTGACAAAGTTATGCTCCGGACAAGAAATGCTCTTATTAAATCAATCAAAGGGAGATAATTAAAAAACGATGCATGGTAGAGTTATGGTTCTTGTGCACTGCACTTCGGCTTATTGCAAGAAACATGCATACCAAATCCTGAGTCATTTGAACTTAAGGTGACAAAGTTATGCTCCGGACAAGAAATGCTCTAATAAAATCAATAAAAGGGAATTAATTAAAAAACGATGCAAGGTAGAGTTATGGTTCTTGCGCACTGCACTTCGGCTTATTGCAAGAAACATGCATACCAAATCCTGAGTCATTTGAACTTAAGGTGACAAAGTTATGCTCCGGACAAGAAATGCTCTAATAAAATCAATCAAAGGGAATTAATTAAAAAACGATGCAAGGTAGAGTTATGGTTCTTGCGCACTGCACTTCGGCTTATTGCAAGAAACATGCATACTAAATCTTAAGTCATTTGAACTTAAGGTGACAAAGTTATGCTCCGGACAAGCAATTTATGACACCGCCGCAGCCGACGCCAAAGTAACACCTATATGTCGCCTTTTCAGGCGACACAAAAATTTGCAGACATCATAACATTGTAGCTTGGGAGCTGTTCATAAGACTTTGAGTGTTATTGTTTTCTTATTTTACTTTAGGTACATACACATCAGATGAAATATATTAATCAGTGGCATGTTAAATTCATAATTAATACTACAGTATTAGCATGAAAAATAGGTGCAGCTGAATTGACAGACTTGTTTATAAATTATTACACTAAGCGAGTATTTACCTTGTGATGTTGGCCATGTAGCAGGTAGTGTGATAGGGAGTATTTACCTTGTGATGTTGGCCATGTAGCAGGTAGTGTGATAGGGAGTATTTACCTTGTGATGTTGGCCATGATGCAGGAAGTGTGATAGGGAGTATTTACCTTGTGATGTTGGCCATGAAGCAGGTAGTGTGATAGGGAGTATTTACCTTGTGATGTTGGCCATGTAGCAGGTAGTGTGATAGGGAGTATTTACCTTGTGATGTTGGCCATGATGCAGGAAGTGTGATAGGGAGTATTTACCTTGTGATGTTGGCCATGATGCAGGAAGTGTGATAGGGAGTATTTACCTTGTGATGTTGGCCATGTAGCAGGTAGTGTGATAGGGAGTATTTACCTTGTGATGTTGGCCATAGTGCATGTAGTGTGATAGGGAGTACAGTAAACTCCCTCAAAATCGGACTCCCTCAAAACCGGAATCCCCATAAAATCGGACGATTTCCTAGGTCCCGTATTTTCTTCTTATAAAGTTAACTTAAAAAGCTCCCGCAATACCGGACTCTCATAATTCCGGATTCCGGACGGCATTTTCGGTCCGCTGACATGATTTTCAACGATAGTTACTTGCGGAATACCGGACGCGTATATTTGTCTCACCTGACGGAAAACTTAACGTGTACATTTTCTTGTCTAAAATGTCATTTTGTTAATTGTTAGTTAAAGAACGTGTCATAACAAAAGGTGCGATTAACAAGTCGTGTTTTTAATGTTTACTCTTAAACGGTCTCGCGTGTAATTTGCACAGGCGTGAAAAATACTTAGTGAAATTCGCCGCGATGAAATTAAATAATTGCCTAATTACGAACGTAATAAGAAAACGATCCTTCCATTTGATGTTTTGTTCTTGATGTAGGTAATGCAACAAACATTTACTGGAACAACGGATCGTTTGGCCCATCAAAATGTTGTACTTACGACAAACACTGCACTAAATCGTATTTAATTGATATGTCTCCAATTAGCTCACGGTTTGTATCATTGCACTGTCTATGTCATTGGATAGTTTTGATGGCTAATGAAAAAATGAGCAATTTGAGTACTCATCGATGATAGAATTGAAATATTTGCAGCTCCCTTAATGGTGATGCTCTACAAAGGCTGCACTGTACATGTAACGTAAACATGTATCATGAAACACACAGTATATTCCCTATGATAACATATCAAAGTGTACATGATACAGAACTCCCACAAAACCGGACCTCCCACAAAACCGGAATTTCGAACCGGTCCGGACAGGGTCCGGTTTTGAGGGAGTTTACTGTATTTACCTTGTGATGTTGGCCATGAAGCAGGTAGTGTGATAGGGAGTATTTACCTTGTGATGTTGGTCATGTAGCAGGTAGTGTGATAGGGAGTATTTACCTCGTGATGTTGGCCATGTAGCAGGTAGTGTGATAGGGAGTATTTACCTTGTGATGTTGGTCATGTAGCAGGTAGTGTGATAGGGAGTATTTACCTTGTGATGTTGGCCATGAAGCAGGTAGTGTGATAGGGAGTATTTACCTTGTGATGTTGGTCATGTAGCAGGTAGTGTGATAGGGAGTATTTACCTTGTGATGTTGGCCATGAAGCAGGTAGTGTGATAGGGAGTATTTACCATGTGATGTTGGCCATGAAGCAGGAAGTGTGATAGGGAGTATTTACCTTGTGATGTTGGTCATGTAGCAGGTAGTGTGATAGGGAGTATTTACCTTGTGATGTTGGCCATGAAGCAGGTAGTGTGATAGGGAGTATTTACCTTGTGATGTTGGTCATGTAGCAGGTAGTGTGATAGGGAGTATTTACCATGTGATGTTGGCCATGAAGCAGGTAGTGTGATAGGGAGTATTTACCTTGTGATGTTGGCCATGATGCAGGTAGTGTGATAGGGAGTATTTACCTTGTGATGTTGGCCATGATGCAGGAAGTGTGATAGGGAGTATTTACCTTGTGATGTTGGCCATGATGCAGGTAGTGTGATAGGGAGTATTTACCTTGTGATGTTGGCCATGTAGCAGGTAGTGTGATAGGGAGTATTTACCTTGTGATGTTGGTCATGTAGCAGGTAGTGTGATAGGGAGTATTTACCTTGTGATGTTGGTCATGTAGCAGGTAGTGTGATAGGGAGTATTTACCTTGTGATGTTGGCCATGAAGCAGGTAGTGTGATAGGGAGTATTTACCTTGTGATGTTGGTCATGTAGCAGGTAGTGTGATAGGGAGTATTTACCATGTGATGTTGGCCATGAAGCAGGTAGTGTGATAGGGAGTATTTACCTTGTGATGTTGTTCATGTAGCAGGTAGTGTGATAGGGAGTATTTACCATGTGATGTTGGCCATGAAGCAGGTAGTGTGATAGGGAGTATTTACCTTGTGATGTTGGCCATGTAGCAGGTAGTGTGATAGGGAGTATTTACCTTGTGATGTTGGTCATGTAGCAGGTAGTGTGATAGGGAGTATTTACCCTGTGATGTTGGCCATGAAGCAGGTAGTGTGATAGGGAGTATTTACCTTGTGATGTTGGCCATGAAGCAGGTAGTGTGATAGGGAGTATTTACCTTGTGATGTTGGCCATGATGCAGGAAGTGTGATAGGGAGTATTTACCTTGTGATGTTGGCCATGATGCAGGTAGTGTGATAGGGAGTATTTACCTTGTGATGTTGGCCATGTAGCAGGTAGTGTGATAGGGAGTATTTACCTTGTGATGTTGGTCATGTAGCAGGTAGTGTGATAGGGAGTATTTACCTTGTGATGTTGGCCATGGTGCAGGAAGTGTGATAGGGAGTATTTACCTTGTGATGTTGGCCATGATGCAGGTAGTGTGATAGGGAGTATTTACCTTGTGATGTTGGCCATGATGCAGGAAGTGTGATAGGGAGTATTTACCTTGTGATGTTGACCATGATGCAGGTAGTGTGATAGGGAGTATTTACCTTGTGATGTTGGCCATGTAGCAGGTAGTGTGATAGGGAGTATTTACCTTGTGATGTTGGCCATGTAGCAGGTAGTGTGATAGATAGTATTTACCTCGTGATGTTGGCCATGAAGCAGGTAGTGTGATAGGGAGTATTTACCTCGTGATGTTGGCCATGTAGCAGGTAGTGTGATAGGGAGTATTTACCTTGTGATGTTGGTCATGTAGCAGGTAGTGTGATAGGGAGTATTTACCTTGTGATGTTGGTCATGTAGCAGGGAGTGTGATAGGGAGTATTTACCTTGTGATGTTGGCCATGTAGCAGGTAGTGTGATAGGGAGTATTTACCTTGTGATGTTGGTCATGTAGCAGGTAGTGTGATAGGGAGTATTTACCATGTGATGTTGGCCATGAAGCAGGTAGTGTGATAGGGAGTATTTACCTTGTGATGTTGTTCATGTAGCAGGTAGTGTGATAGGGAGTATTTACCATGTGATGTTGGCCATGAAGCAGGTAGTGTGATAGGGAGTATTTACCTTGTGATGTTGGCCATGTAGCAGGTAGTGTGATAGGGAGTATTTACCTTGTGATGTTGGTCATGTAGCAGGTAGTGTGATAGGGAGTATTTACCCTGTGATGTTGGCCATGAAGCAGGTAGTGTGATAGGGAGTATTTACCTTGTGATGTTGGCCATGAAGCAGGTAGTGTGATAGGGAGTATTTACCTTGTGATGTTGGCCATGATGCAGGAAGTGTGATAGGGAGTATTTACCTTGTGATGTTGGCCATGAAGCAGGTAGTGTGATAGGGAGTATTTACCTTGTGATGTTGGCCATGTAGCAGGTAGTGTGATAGGGAGTATTTACCTTGTGATGTTGGCCATGATGCAGGAAGTGTGATAGGGAGTATTTACCTTGTGATGTTGGCCATGTAGCAGGTAGTGTGATAGGGAGTATTTACCTTGTGATGTTGGCCATAGTGCAGGTAGTGTGATAGGGAGTATTTACCTTGTGATGTTGGCCATGAAGCAGGTAGTGTGATAGGGAGTATTTACCTTGTGATGTTGGTCATGTAGCAGGTAGTGTGATAGGGAGTATTTACCTTGTGATGTTGGCCATGAAGCAGGAAGTGTGATAGGGAGTATTTACCTTGTGATGTTGGTCATGTAGCAGGTAGTGTGATAGGGAGTATTTACCTTGTGATGTTGGCCATGAAGCAGGTAGTGTGATAGGGAGTATTTACCTCGTGATGTTGGCCATGTAGCAGGTAGTGTGATAGGGAGTATTTACCTTGTGATGTTGGTCATGTAGCAGGTAGTGTGATAGGGAGTATTTACCTTGTGATGTTGGTCATGTAGCAGGTAGTGTGATAGGGAGTATTTACCTTGTGATGTTGGCCATGAAGCAGGTAGTGTGATAGGGAGTATTTACCTTGTGATGTTGGTCATGTAGCAGGTAGTGTGATAGGGAGTATTTACCATGTGATGTTGGCCATGAAGCAGGTAGTGTGATAGGGAGTATTTACCTTGTGATGTTGTTCATGTAGCAGGTAGTGTGATAGGGAGTATTTACCATGTGATGTTGGCCATGAAGCAGGAAGTGTGATAGGGAGTATTTACCTTGTGATGTTGGCCATGAAGCAGGTAGTGTGATAGGGAGTATTTACCTTGTGATGTTGGCCATGATGCAGGAAGTGTGATAGGGAGTATTTACCTTGTGATGTTGGCCATGATGCAGGTAGTGTGATAGGGAGTATTTACCTTGTGATGTTGGCCATGTAGCAGGTAGTGTGATAGGGAGTATTTACCTTGTGATGTTGGTCATGTAGCAGGTAGTGTGATAGGGAGTATTTACCTTGTGATGTTGGCCATGAAGCAGGTAGTGTGATAGGGAGTATTTACCTCGTGATGTTGGCCATGAAGCAGGTAGTGTGATAGGGAGTATTTACCTTGTGATGTTGGCCATGATGCAGGTAGTGTGATAGGGAGTATTTACCTTGTGATGTTGGTCATGTAGCAGGTAGTGTGATAGGGAGTATTTACCTTGTGATGTTGGCCATGAAGCAGGTAGTGTGATAGGGAGTATTTACCTTGTGATGTTGGTCATGTAGCAGGTAGTGTGATAGGGAGTATTTACCATGTGATGTTGGCCATGAAGCAGGTAGTGTGATAGGGAGTATTTACCTTGTGATGTTGTTCATGTAGCAGGTAGTGTGATAGGGAGTATTTACCATGTGATGTTGGCCATGAAGCAGGTAGTGTGATAGGGAGTATTTACCTTGTGATGTTGGCCATGTAGCAGGTAGTGTGATAGGGAGTATTTACCTTGTGATGTTGGTCATGTAGCAGGTAGTGTGATAGGGAGTATTTACCCTGTGATGTTGGCCATGAAGCAGGTAGTGTGATAGGGAGTATTTACCTTGTGATGTTGGCCATGTAGCAGGTAGTGTGATAGGGAGTATTTACCTTGTGATGTTGGCCATGATGCAGGAAGTGTGATAGGGAGTATTTACCTTGTGATGTTGGCCATGAAGCAGGTAGTGTGATAGGGAGTATTTACCTTGTGATGTTGGCCATGAAGCAGGTAGTGTGATAGGGAGTATTTACCTTGTGATGTTGGCCATGAAGCAGGTAGTGTGATAGGGAGTATTTACCTTGTGATGTTGGCCATGATGCAGGTAGTGTGATAGGGAGTATTTACCTTGTGATGTTGGCCATGAAGCAGGTAGTGTGATAGGGAGTATTTACCTTGTGATGTTGGCCATGAAGCAGGAAGTGTGATGTGATGAGAAACTTGGAGTTTGCAGGAGGCGTACAATGAAATAACCACCGATGTACAATATATTCATCAACAGTCCACAGCAGCAGTCCCACACCAAACAGTACTGGCATCAACCATACAGACACTTCACACTCTGTAATGTACATACAATAGTATACCCATTAATACTATATACAGTTTAAACAAAATGTGAGAAGTAGGGGTGTAACAATACGTTCACTGCACAGTAGGATATGTACCGTTATTTTTTCTCTAATAGCTGCTTAAAATACTTCAATTATTTCCTGAGACATGTTGGTAGACATCTAGACAATGACTTTGTTGCTATGATTACACCAAGTATTGCAAACAATAATGTGTCTAGCAACTTTTTAAAATGAGTTTTGACAATATGAAGTATATTTTAAGCCAATCAAAACGACTGGTACACAATAATTGTACACTATCAGTATGCAGTAACATGTTTTCGTTGTCAAAATAGTATTTGTTTTACTTAAAGGACCATAACCAAAGAAGGCCTTAAGGCTGATTTGGCAGTTAATTAAACTTGTCCTAGATATTATACCCATAAACATTGTCACCAGGTTTGAAGATACTCAGATGAAAACTCTTTGCACTAGAGAACAGATAAGGTCAATTTCACATTTATTTTTGTAATTATAGGACCATAACCAAAGAAGGTCTACATCGGTTTGGTCTATAATTGTACTTAGCCTAGGTATTATGCTCATAAACATTGTCACCAAGTTTGAAGCGATTGGATGAAAACAGTTTGTGTTAGAGTACAGAAACGGCTGGACGCCGCCGACAGACCGCCCACCAGCCAGCCCGCCAAGGGTGTTCCCATAATATGTCCCATTTTTCAAACGGGCATATAAAAATCAAGTACCGAACCGTATCGAAATTTAGTAATGTTGAACCGTGTGGAGCTAATTTACGTGATTCATCCTAGACCGTGGTATACAGTTACACCACCAGTGTGAAGTACAAATTTCAGGGGTCCTCCTACAGAGGCATAATGCATGGGCATGTTCTCTCGTAGGAGCTCCATATTACACATGTGCATGTTCTCTCGTATGAGCTCCCTATTACACTATGTGCATGTTCTCTCGTAGGAGCTCCCTATTACACAATGTGCATGTTCTCTCGTAGGAGCTCCCTATTACACATGTGCATGTTCTCTCGTAGGAGCTCCCTATTACACTATGTGCATGTTCTCTCGTAGGAGCTCCCTATTACACTATGTGCATGTTCTCTCGTAGGAGCTCCCTATTACACAATGTGCATGTTCTCTCGTAGGAGCTCCCTATTACACATGTGCATGTTCTCTCGTAGGAGCTCCCTATTACACTATGGGCATGTTCTCTCGTAGGAGCTCCCTATTACACTATGTGCATGTTCTCTCGTAGGAGCTCCCTATTACACTATGTGCACGTTCTCTCGTAGGAGCTCCCTATTACACTATGGGCATGTTCTCTCGTAGGAGCTCCCTATTACCCTATGTGCATGTTCTCTCGTAGGAGCTCCCTATTACACTATGGGCATGTTCTCTCGTAGGAGCTCCCTATTACACTATGTGCATGTTCTCTCGTAGGAGCTCCCTATTACACTATGTGCATGTTCTCTCGTAGGAGCTCCCTATTACACTATGGGCATGTTCTCTCGTAGGAGCTCCCTATTACACTATGTGCATGTTCTCTCGTAGGAGCTCCCTATTACACTATGTGCATGTTCTCTCGTAGGAGCTCCCTATTACACTATGGGCATGTTCTCTCGTAGGAGCTCCCTATTACACAATGTGCATGTTCTCTCGTAGGATCTCCCTATTACACAATGTGCATGTTCTCTCGTAGGAGCTCCCTATTACACTATGTGCATGTTCTCTCATAGGAGCTCCATATTACACATGTGCATGTTCTCTCGTATAAGCTCCCTATTACACTATGTGCATGTTCTCTCGTAGGAGCTCCCTATTACACAATGTGCATGTTCTCTCGTAGGAGCTCCCTATTACACTATGTGCATGTTCTCTCGTAGGAGCTCCCTATTACACATGTGCATGTTCTCTCGTAGGAGCTCCCTATTACACTATGGGCATGTTCTCTCGTAGGAGCTCCCTATTACACTATGTGCATGTTCTCTCGTAGGAGCTCCCTATTACACTATGGGCATGTTCTCTCGTAGGAGCTCCCTATTACACTATGTGCATGTTCTCTCGTAGGAGCTCCCTATTACACTATGTGTATGTTCTCTCGTAGGAACTCCCTATTACACTATGTGCATGTTTTCTCGTAGGAGCTCCCTATTACACTATGGGCATGTTCTCTCGTAGGAGCTCCCTATTACACTATGTGCATGTTTTCTCGTAGGAGCTCCCTATTACGCTATGTGTATGTTCTCTCGTACGAGCTTCCTATTAGAATATGTGTTTGTGTTTGTTCTCTCGTAGGAGCTCCAATTACACTATGTGCATGTTCTCTCGTAGGAGCTCCCTATTACACTATGTGCATGTTCTCTCGTAGGAGCTCCAATTACACTATGTGTATGTTCTCTCGTACAAGCTCCCTTTTACACTATGTGTATGTTCTCTCGTACGAGCTCCCTATTAGAATATGTGTTTGTGTTTGTTCTCTCGTAGGAGCTCCAATTACACTATGTGTATGTTCTCTCGTACGAGCTCCCTATTACACTATGAACATGTTCTCTCGTAAGAGCTCCCTGCAGGCTTACTATAAACTTTGCAGTCTAGCTTGTTTATCTAACTTTTTGAAAATCAGAATTAAAAATTAATAACAGGGCAGATGCTGTATGTTTTGCCTTTTTTATAATTTTAGACTGAATAGTTGCAATGATAAAGATCAACATGTAACTGATTCTAATGTACAAGTATGCTTTCATCTCTCAAAGCTTTATAAAATGTACAAGTATGCTTTCATCGGATGTCTCAAAGCTTTATAATATGGTTACTACATAGTTACCAATTGTTTTGTTGTTTGAGTCGGTCTATGAATATTCCATTGCAACGGATACAAATAACTGCTGTAGCATTTGTCCCTAATCAAATTGATGCCATTAAAAAAATTGTCGGCATATCAGGTGTCGTTTTAACCAGACCTGACTGTACCTGAATTGATCTCTAGATATCAGAATACTTACTGCCAATTCCCAGTAAATTCCAATACACACTTTCTGATTGGAACTTGAAATAAGCATCCACCAAAAAATACAGACAGATGGGAACCCAAAATGGCGGTACCGTCCACCAATATGCTTTAGAAAATCTTTCTACAAAGTCATTATGAAAGAGACGGAGAGCTTTATCTGTTGGACTGTGCACCCATTCTTCATATTTCTCTCCCAGACAACCAACTTGCCACAACAAAGGTTTGTTCCAGTCTATTTGGTACTCATCCTGAAAATATATAATATACAAAATCATGCAAACTTTGATTTCATCAAATTCATAGACACTAGCATGTGTTTTGTACATGGTATCTTTTGGACAATCATCTGTAAACAATGTTTTCATCTACTGATCACCTCGAAGTTTGTTTTACATTTGTGACCAACATCTGTAAAGATTAGGGCTAAGTTGTTTGGCCCGAGGAATGAAGAGCGATCACAAAAGCTCACACTGTCACTATGTGACAGAACTATCACTATGTGACAGAACTATCACTATTTGACTGAACTATCGCTATGTGACAGAACTATCGCTATGTGACAGAACTTTCGCTATGTGACAGAACTATCGCTATGTGACAGAACTATCGCTATGTGACAGAACTATCACTATGTGACAGAACTATCACTATGTTACAGAACTATCGCTATGTTACAGAACTATCACTATGTTACAGAACTATCACTATGTTACAGAACTATCACTATGTTACAGAACATGTTACAGAACTATCACTATGTGACAGAACTATCACTATGTGACAGAACTATCGCTATGTTACAGAACATGTTACAGAACTATCACTATGTTACAGAACTATCACTATGTGACAGAACTATCACAATGTTACAGAACATGTTACAGAACTATCACTATGTGACAGAACTATCGCTATGTGACAGAACTATCGCTATGTTACAGAACTATCACTATGTTACAGAACTATCGTTATGTTACAGAACTATCACCATGTTACAGAACTATCACTATGTGACAGAACTATCACTATGTGACAGAACTATCACTATGTGACAGAACTATCACTATGTGACAGAACTATCACTATGTGACAGAAGAGTTTAAAGTATTCAGATAGGCATGTATATCTTAAAACTAGAGGGCCCAAAGGGCCAAAGGTCACTCACCTGTCCTAGTTGTTCATGAACCCCTAATGGTAGCCTCTATTGCATGTACTAGGTTTTCAGATTGTCTTATACTTTATAATTAACATCACATTTAGACCCAATGACATAATGAAGTGATTTGACCTTGTGACCTAGTTTTTGACCCCAGATGACCCAGTATCGAACTTTACCTAGATTTTATTGAGATGATCGTTGTGACCAAGTTTCATAAAGATTAGGCCAAAATTGTGACCTCTAATGACTTCACAAGGTTTTTCTATGATTTGACCTTGTGACCTAGTTTTTTACCCCGGATGACCCAATATCGAACTTGACCTAGATGTTGTTGTGATGATCATTGTGACCAAGTTTCATACAGATTAGTCCAAAAGTGTGACCTCTAGTGACTACACAAGGTTTTTCTATGATTTGACCTTGTGACCTAGTTTTTGACCCCAGATAACCCAATATCGAACTTGACCTAGATTTTGTTGAGGTAATTATTGTGACAAAGTTTCATAAAGAATAGGCCTAAATTGTGACCTCTTGTGACTACACAAGATTTTTCTATGATTTGACCTTGTGACCTAATTTTTGACCCCATATTTCCCAATATCGAACTTAACCTAGATTTTGTTGATATGATCATTGTGACCAAGTTTCATAAAGATAAGGCCAAAATTGTGACCTCTAGTGACTACACAAGGTTTTTCTATGATTTGACCTTGTGACCTAGATTTTGACCCCGGATGACCCAATATCGAACTTGACCTAGATTTTATGACATGATCATTGTGACCTAGTTTCATAAAGGTTTTTCTATGATTTGATCTTGTGACCTAGTTTTTGACCTTGGATGACCCAATATCGAACTTGACCTAGATGTTGTTGTGATGAACATTGTGACCAAGTTTCATACAGATTAGTCCAAAATTGTGACCTCTAGTGCCTACACAAGGTTTTTCTACGATTTGACTTTGTGACCAAGTTTTTGACCTGGAATGACCCAATATCGAACTTGACCGAGATTTTGTTGAGATGATTATTGTGACCAAGTTTCATAAAGATTAGGCCAAAACTGTGACCTCTAGTGTTTACACAAACAAATTTTGGACCGGCGACGGACGGACGTCCTTACGGTTGACCACTTATTGGGTATTTCTTTTGTTAAAAAGTACCCAACAAGAGAAAAAATACCCAACAGGGACTTACGGAATGAATAGAATGTTCTCACGAATGGACATTTATTGGGTATTTCTTTGTTCTCTCCTACCCAACAAGTGTCCATTCGTGTGCCCGGCGGAGAGACGGACAGACGACGGACGAAGAGTGATCACAAAAGCTCACCCTGTCACTTTGTGACAGGTGAGCTAACAAGAGCAACACATACGAGTGATGGACGCTCCACTTTCTCATACTTGATAGTACCCTTGCTCATCTGTGAGTGAAATTCTTAAAAGTATCAAGGGCAGATAAATCATAAATATAGGTCACAGGGTTGTCAGCCTTGTAAGTATGGACTCCTCTTGTGATGGGACTTGTGATGGTGTATAACTGTGTTGAGTTTCAAGTGAATACCTTTGATAGTCTTTAAGAAATTGACATTTTCGTGTAAAAATTCTGTCAGAAAGGGGAAATAACTAAGATTTGTTTCCTGTTGTCAGTAGATGTAGGTCATCATATTCCACAAGTGTGTTTACTTTCTAATTGAAGGCTTTGATAGTGTTTGAGAAAATTCAGTTTGTGAAATAATTTGCTTCTATTTGATGTAACAAGTCGCAACAAGGGCAGATAACTCCATAAATATTGGTCACAGGGTTACCAGCCTTGTCAGTTTGGACTTCTCTTGTGATGGGACTCCCCTTGTGATGTTAAATAACTGTGTTGAGTTGTAAGTGAATACCTCTGATAGTCTTTTAGAGAATGTCTCTGACAAAAATCTTAACCAACACACACGATCCCGTCATGACATTAGCTCGACTTTTACAATAGGGTCATTGGCCCTAAAGTGCTCAAATGAGGACTTATTTTTATGCTATGACCTAGTGTTTGATTGCAAATGACCCAGTTGCAAACTTGACCTAGATTTTACAGAGTCACACATTGTGACGAGATTTCATAAGTGTTAGGTCAAAACTGTCACATCTCGAGTGTTAAGGAGGCTTTTATTTGATATGGCCTGGTGACCTTTGTGCACACATCGCCATACAGCTTATTGGAAAATAATATGTCTACTATGGCAGCCCTCACTCAATCAATAAAAAAGACATATAAATCAACCAGTTTCCCCTCCACTTAGTGGTCCTCTTAAATAAAAGCATGAGACTAAGTGTTTTGAGACAAGTATTCATCATTGTTTGACTAGCTTTGAAGGGCCACTAAATCATTCTGGCAGGAGTATGAGACAATTGTCAATCTAAGAAATTGGAAAATATCATAAAATGCAAACATTCCTCTTAGTGCAAGACACTCTTGGAAGATTTTCTGATTATAGTCTGAGTGTGATTCTACCAATAACCCTCGATATACACTTACATTTGGACATATGTGTTTAGCAACCAGTAACCCTGGACATACACCTACAGATGGACATATGTGTTAAGCAACCAGTAACCCTGGAGATACACCTACAGATGGACATATGTGTTTAGCAACCAGTAACCCTGGACATACACCTACAGATGGACATATGTGTTAAGCAACACGTAACACTGGACATACACCTACAGATGGACATATGTGTTTAGCAACCAGTAACCCTCGACATTAACTTACACATGGATATATGTGTTTAGCAACCAGTAACCCTGGACATACACCTACAGATGGATATATGTATTAAGCAATCAGTAACCCTGGACATACACCTACAGATGGACATATGTATTAAGCAACCAGTAACCCTGAACACACACCTACAGATGGGCATGTGTGTTTAGCAACCAGTAACCCTGAACACACACCTACAGATGGACAGACATTTGTATTTAGCAACCAGTAACCCTGGACATACACTTACAAATGGACCTGTGCGTTTAGCAACCAGTAATCATATTCACACACCTATACAGATGGACCTGTGTGTTTAGCAACCCTAGACAAGTGCAACTGTGGACGTCATCATGACTAACAAAGGAGGAGGGGGGGCTGGGGGGAGGTCCATATGTGCTGGTGTGTAGGTTAGGAAGCAAACATGAACAAACTCTGCACAGGTTGTTCAATGTGGGTAATTAACCTGGCTCATACAAAGAAACAGCTGAGTAAGATTCAATTAAATGATGAAAGTTTACTGTCTATTTTATATACAAGGACACAATCTGTCATATGAATAGAATTAATCCAAATTACTAAATTCAATGTCTATGCATAAATTTAGTAGCTGCGATAGTTGCTGTGATTTGTGATCAGTTTACCACATTCTCCTGCAGTAGTTTGATGTTTATTAGGTTTTAACCCGGTTTCTTGACAATTTTTCAGTTATTAGACTATACAGTAAACTCCCTCAAAACTGGACCCTGTTCGGACCGGCCAAAAGTCCTGTTTTATGGGAGTTCCGGTTTCTGGAAGATGTGTATAATGTACACTTTGATATGTTTTCAGGGACACGGAAATAGATGTATACATGAGAACTGTGTTGTGTGGCATAGTTTCAAATTGCAATTATAATATTAGTTGTTGACGGTGTAAATGTAAAATCAGTTTAAGAATGATTTGAATCACATTGCTTATGTTCATGATTACTCGAATTACTCATTTTTTCGTCCGCTCGATTATTTCAAAATTTTTAATGACATAGACTGTGCAAGCCTACAAACCCCGAATTACAATTCTGAAATATGATCTAGTGCAGTGTATGTTGTAATTAAAACTAGTTGATATGTGAAGCTCTTTTTTGTTTAGATAAAGTTTGTTACAATACCCACCTCAACAACAAAATATAAAATGAAAGGATCGTTGTTCTATTATGTTCATATTAAGTATTTATTTAACATCATCGATGGTACTTGGCAAATTCTTTCTATTTTTTGTTCACATAGTATTTCTCATGCCCGTGCTTATGGCAGGTAACACCTTTAAAATAGTAAACAATAGAAATCAAAACTTGTTGATAACACCTTTTATTATGACCCCATCTTTTAACTAACAATTCACATTGTGACATGTGTCACTTTCATTATATTAAATGTACATGTCCAGTATATAGGAAGTAATTATAGTTGAATATTTTGTCAGCGGACCCAAAATGCCGTCCGGTATCCGGAATTCTGGGAGTCCGGTATTGTGGAAGCTTTTTTAGTTGACTTAATAAGGAGAAAATGTGGGACCTAACAATCGTCCGGTTTTATGGGGATTCCGGTTTTCAGGGAGTCCAGTTTTCAGGGAGTTTACTGTATCAGGAGTTCTCAGCTGCGGCATTATGACCAATCCAGATCAGGGGTTCTCAGCTGCAACATTATGACCAATCCAGATCAGGGGTTCTCAGCTGCGGCATTATGACCAATCCAGATCAGGGGTTCTCAGCTGCAGCATTATGACCAATCCAGATCAGGGGTTCTCAGCTGCGGCATTATGACCAATCCAGATCAGGGGTTCTCAGCTGCAGCATTATGACCAATCCAGATCAGGGGTTCTCAGCTGCAGCATTATGACGAATCCAGATCAGGGGTTCTCAGCTGCGGCAATATGACCAATCCAGATCAGGGGTTCTCAGCTGCGGCATTATGACCAATCCAGATCAGGGGTTCTCAGCTGCAGCATTATGACCAATCCAGATCAGGGGTTCTCAGCTGCAGCATTATGACCAATCCAGATCAGGGGTTCTCAGCTGCAGCATTATGACCAATCCAGATCAGGGGTTCTACGGAGGCTTAATTACCAATCCGAAAAACGATTCCTAAATCTGTTCCAGGTGCCACTAGCACACATCTCTACACCTGAACTAGGTGGTGCCATTATCACACCTCCCTACACCTGAACTAGGTTTCAAACATTGTTTTATTATTAAACTACAGATAATGGAACTTTACATGACCATAACTTTGTCAATTCTGTAAACTTTTTCATCAAATATCTTTTATTTTTTGCATAAAAGATAATTCTTCCTAATGTTTGATTGTAGGACCCCTGGTTATATATATGTGGTGGCCAATTCACCTCTATAAACCAGTTTTCTAGGACTGCTTCAATACCACATAGAACCAGCAACTTCTCCACATGTGTAGAAAATCCAATCATCTCATACAAATAGCTAGCATATTATCTTGTTTATCGGTAGTTATAATTGTATCATATTACATTCGTTTATGCACTAGATACAAGTGCAACATGTACTCATCACCTTCATGAAAGGAATATTAGGAAACATACGAGGGCTGTCCCAGAATGCCCTGTAAATATTGATCATTACAATGTGTCCCAGAATGCCCTGTAAATATTGATTATTACAATGTATTGTCCCAGAATGCCCTGTAAATATTGATCATTACAATGTATTGTCCCAGAATGCCCTGTAAATATTGATCATTACAATGTATTGTCCCAGAATGCCCTGTAAATATTGATCATTACAATGTGTCACAGAATGCCCTGTAAATATTGAACAGTTACAATGTATTGTCCCAGAATGCCCTGTAAATATTGATCATTACAATGTGTCACAGAATGCCCTGTAAATATTGAACAGTTACAATGTATTGTCCCAGAATGCCCTGTAAATATTGAACAGTTACAATGTATTGTCCCAGAATGCCCTGTAAATATTGAACAGTTACAATGTATTGTCCCAGAATGCCCTGTAAATATTGATCATTACAATGTATTGTCCCAGAATGCCCTGTAAATATTGAACAGTTACAATGTTTTGTCCCAGAATGCCCTGTAAATATTGAACAGTTACAATGTATTGTCCCAGAATGCCCTGTAAATATTGAACAGTTACAATGTATCGTCCCAGAATGCCCTGTAAATATTGATCATTACTATGTATTGTCCCAGAATGCCCTGTAAATATTGATTATTACAATGTATTGTCCCAGAATGCCCTGTAAATATTGAACAGTTACAATGTGTTGTCCCAGAATGCCCTGTAAATATTGAACAGTTACAATGTATTGTCCCAGAATGCCCTGTAAATATTGAACAGTTACAATGTATCGTCCCAGAATGCCCTGTAAATATTGAACAGTTACAATGTATTGTCCCAGAATGCCCTGTAAATATTGAACAGTTACAATGTATTGTCCCAGAATGCCCTGTAAATATTGAACAGTTACAATGTATCGTCCCAGAATGCCCTGTAAATATTGAACAGTTACAATGTATTGTCCCAGAATGCCCTGTAAATATTGAACAGTTACAATGTATTGTCCCAGAATGCCCTGTAAATATTGAACAGTTACAATGTATTGTCCCAGAATGCCCTGTAAATATTGCACAGTTACAATGTATTGTCCCAGAATGCCCTGTAAATATTGCACAGTTACAATGTATTGCACAGTAGAATATATACAAACATCACAAAGTTGTTAAGCAATTACTCGGATACCACAAAGCCTAATCTATCATGTCCCTGATGAAATAGCCTAATCTGTCATGTCCCTGATGAAATAGCCTAATCTATCATGTCCCTGATGACATAGCCTAATCTATCATGAAATAGCCTAATCTATCATGAAATAGCCTAATCTATCATGTCCCTGATGAAATAGCCTAATCTATCATGTCCCTGATGAAATAGCCTAATCTATCATGAAATAGCCTAATCTATCATGTCCCTGATGAAATAGCCTAATCTATCATGTCCCTGATGAAATAGCCTAATCTATCATGTCCCTGATGAAATAGCCTAATCTGTCATGTCCCTGATGAAATAGCCTTATCTGTCATGTCCCTGATGAAATAGCCTCATCTGTCATGTCCCTGATGAAATAGCCTAATCTATCATGTCCCTGATGAAATAGTTTGGTCTGAACGTGTTTCAGAATTTATTTGAGTATTTACTGAAAACATTATCTTAAAACTGACTGAATGTTAAATGGCTGAATAATGTCAGATACAAATGTTCAGCAAAATTTTAGATCCAGCTGATTAATATCTTACACATTCAGCAAAATGCCAGACATATTCAGTAAGATATCAGAGTTTTGGTTCAGACAGTTGTTGTTCCATAGGGTAGTTTTTTTATCCAATGATGATGCAAAAAAAATTAGCACAATTAAAGAGTACGTAGTATATGCTGAAGCAATATATGAAATAACAAAGGTATGTCACGGCACTATTTAAAGGGCCATGGGCCCTTATGCTTATGCAACATCACTTTTAAACAAGAGGGCCATGTGGCCCTAAAGCGCTCACCTGATGACTAGCAGTTTAGGCAGAATCAGTATTTTTTATGATATGACTTAACATTTGCATGGGTGAAAGTTTAAAATTCTGAAAAACCTGAAATCCTCAAGAATAATTGTCAATTGATATTGGGAAAATAAAGAAAAACAGTCTATTTGACACTGTCCAAAACCTGAAGTTCAGGCATGTGCCTGAAAACTTTCAACCATGCATTTGATGTAGATTTTACTACACACTTTGTGGCCAGATTTATAAAGATAGGGTAAAAAATGTGACCTCTATAGAGTATACACAAGGTTTTTCTTTGATATGATCTGGTGACCTAGTTTATGGACCCAGATGACCCAGTTACGACCTTGACCTAGATTTTATAGAGACAAACATTGTGACCAAGTTTCATAAAGATTAGGTAATAAATGTGACCTGTAGAGTGTTAACAAAGGTTTTCTTCAATGTGACCTGGTGACCTAGTTTGTGACCATAGATGACCCAGTTGTAATTTTGACCTAGAGTTCATAGAAATACACATTGTGACCAAGTTTGATTAAGATTATATAAACAAGAGGGCCCAAAGGGCCATAGGTCCCTCACCTGTCCTAGTAGTTCATGCACCCCTAATGGTAGCCTCTATTGCATGTACAAGGTTTTCATATTGTCTTATGCTTATAGTTTACATCACATTTAGACCCAATAAAATATTGAAGTGATTGGACCTTGTGACCTAGTTTTTGACCCCGGATGACACAATATTGAACTTTACCTGTTTTGTTTTGAGATGATCATTGTGACCAAGTTTCATAAAGATTAGACCAAAATTGTGACCTCTAGTGACTACACAAGGTTTTTCTATGATTTGACCTTGTGACCTAGTTTTTGACCCCGTATGACCCAATATCGAACTTGACCTAGATTTTGTTGAGATGATCATTGTGAACAAGTTTCATAAATATTCGGCCAAAATTGTGACCTCTAGTGACTACACAAGGTTTTTCTATGATTTGACCTTGTGACCTAGTTTTTGACCCCGGATGACCCAATATCGAACTTGACCTAGATTTTGTTGAAATGATTATTGTGAGTAAGTTTCATAAAGATTAGGCAAAAATTGTGACCTCTTGTGACTACACAAGTAATTGTGGACGGACGATGGACGAAGAGTGATCACAAAAGCTCACTCTGTCACTTTGTGACAGGTGAGCTAAAAATGTGAACTCTTAGAGTGATAACAAGGTTTTTCTTTGATTTGACCTGTTGACCTAGTTTTTGACCCCAGATGACCCGGTTAAGAACTTGGCCTAGATTTCATAGAGACAAACATTGTGACCAAGTTTCATAAAGATAGGTAATAAATGTGACCTCTAGAGTGTTAACAAGGTTTTTCTTCAATGTGACCTTGTGACCTAGTTTTTGACACAAGGTGACCCAGTTGTGAACTTGACCTAGATTGCATAGAGGTACACATTGTGTCCAAGTTTCATTAAGATTATGTCAAAAATGTGACCTCTAGAGTGTTAACAAAGGTTTTCCTTGATTTGACATAGTGACCTTGTTTTTGACCCCACATGACCCAGTTACGAACTTGACCTAGGTTGCATAGAGACAAACATAGTGACCAAGTTTCATAGAGATTAGGTTATAAATGTGACCTCTAGAGTGTTCACAAGGTTTTTCTTCAATGTGACCTTTTGACCCAGTTGTGAACTTGACCTAGATTGCATAGAGGTACACATTGTGTCCAAGTTTTATTAAGATTATGTCAAAAATGTGACTTCTAGAGTGTTAACAAAGGTTTTCCTTGATTTGACATAGTGACCTGTTTTTGACCCCACATGACCCAGTTGTGACCTTGACCTCGATTTCATAGAGACAAACATTGTGACCAAGTTTCATAAAGATTAAGTGAAAACTGTGACCTCTAGAGGTTAACAGTCAAATTGTTGACAGGGGACGCCGAAAGCCGGACATAGGGCGATCACAATAGCTCACCTTGCTGTAAAAATGACCAAAAATATTTTGCAATGTATTAATTTTTGCATTAAAATCAATTTTTTTTCGTATTTAAATCATTTCCATGGGGTTTAATGTACCAACACATATTACTCAAACATTCCTATACACTTTTGGTATGGATAAGAAAATTTTTCACAAGATAAAAAATGTCATAATTTCCGAAAAATGACTGCTAAAAAAGACGAGAAATTACACAAAATTGGCCGTAGCTCAATGACCTTGATGATCATGATATATTTTTTTATTGCTTATTTTGTTGATGAAAGTGTACTTAATCCAAATATTTAATAAACAAGATGGCCATTGGCCCTATAGCGCTTACCTGATGACTAGCAGTTTATTTGTTATATAACAATTATGATATGATATTAATATTTGATTTAGATTTTACAGAGACACAGTTTCGTAAAGATGAGGTAAAAATGTGACCTCTAGAGTGTTAACAAGGTTTCTCTTTGAAGTGAACTTGTGACCTAGTTTTTTACCCACTTTGCCTAGATTTCATAGAGACAAACATTGTGACCAAGTTTAATATAGATTAGGTAAAAAATGTGACTTCTAAAGTGCTAAAAAGGTTTTTCTTCAACGTGACCTGGTGTTATATATTATTAACAAGAAGGCCCAAAGGGCCCTAGGTCTCTCACCTGTCGTACTAGTGCATGCACACCCCTATGGTGACCCTACACATTTTCTGAATAAAATTTAAGGAAATTCAGCCTCAATTGCAAATTTTTTAATGATTTGACCATGTTACCTTGTTTTTGACCCCAGATGACCCAAAATCGAATTTGGCCTAGATTTTGGTGACATGATCATTGTGACAAAGTTTCATAAAGATTAAGTTGAAATTGTGACCTCTGGTGACTACACAAGGTTTTTCTATGATTTGACCTATAATTTAAACAAAATATTTTGGGAAAAATATTTTCCTCCATATAACTGTACAAATACATGCCATGAAGACAAAACAATACCTAAATACTTAAAAAAATAAAAATTATGGTTCCAGTGGGGTTTGAACCCACGACCCTCAGGAAAATGTCTACACTCCCTACAGCGTTTTGATATTTGACCTTTACAAAACTGCTTAGAACCCTGAAACACATTTTCACTGGTTGATGAAAGTTTACTGGTATGTATACAGAGAGAGTTACAGCAGAGAGTTTAGTGACCATGAAGACTACATGTTGAAAGGTTTAAATGAGTACACACACTGTCTGAGGTTTAAATATTTCATGGTTCTACACACTGGTCATTATTAATTTGTTACAATCAGTATGATAAACTGATAGTGCGAGAGTATTAATATATAATACAAGTCATTCTTTGAACACACACGCGTTTTATGTACAATGCAGAGCCTAGACACGATGTAGTTTCGGGTGAGGCAATTGAAGAGTAGAAAATGTCAATTGACAGTGTGACCTTGTTTTTGACCCCAGATGACCCAAAATCGAACTTGACCTAGATTTTGTTGACAGGATCATTGTGACAAAGTTCCATAAAGATTAAGTTGAAATTGTAACCTCTGGTGACTACACAAGGTTTTTCTATGACTTGACCTATAATTTAAACAAAATATTTTCCTCCATATAACTGTACAAATACATGTTATAAAGACAAAACAATACCTAAACACTTAAAAAAAAATTAAAAAAAAACAAGAGGGCCCAAAGGGCCCTAGGTCGCTCACCTGTCGTACTAGTGCATGCACACCCTATGGTGATCCTACACATTTTCTGAATAAAATTTAAGGAAATTCAGCCTCTATTGCAAGTTTTTGTATGATTTGACCATGTGACCTAGCGTTTGACCCCAGATGACTTAATTAATATCAAACTTAACCTAGATTGTGTTGAGATGATTATTAGGACCAAATTTCATAAAGATTAAGTCGAAATTGTAACCTCTGGCGACTACACAGGATTTTTCTATGATCTGACCTATAATTTAAACAAAATATTTCCTCCATATAACTGTACAAAAACATGCTATAAAGACAGAACAATACCTAACCACTTAAAAAAAAAATTATGGTTCCAGTGGGGTTTGAACCCATGACCCTCAGGAAAATGTCAATTGACATTGTGACCTTGTTTTTGACGCCAGATGACCCAAAATCGAACTTGGCCTAGATTTTGTTGACAGGATCATTGTGACAAAGTGTCATAAAGATTAAGTTGAAATTGTAACCTCTGGTGACTGACTACACAAGGTTTTTCTATGATTTGACCTATATTTTAAACAAAATATTTTGGAATATTTTTCCTCCATATAACTGTACAAATACATGCTATAAAGACAAAACAATACCTAAACACTTAAAAAAATAAAAATTAAAAAATAAAAATTATGGTTCCAGTGGGGGTTGAACCCACGACCATCAGGAAAATGTACAAATACATGCTATAAAGACAAAACAATACCTAAACACTTAAAAAAACAAAAATAAAAAAATAAAAATTATGGTTCCAGCGGGGGTTGAACCCACGACCATCAAGAAGTACAAATACATGCTATAAAGACAAAACAATACCTAAACACTAAAAAAAAAAAAAAAAAAATTATGGTTCCAGTGGGGGTTGAACCCACGACCATAAGGAAAATGTACAAATACATGTTATAAAGACAAAACAATACCTAAACATTTAAAAAAATAAAAATTATGGTTCCAGTGGGGGTTGAACCCACGACCATCAGGAAAATGTACAAATAAATGCTTTACAGACAAAACAATACCTAAACACTCAAAAAAAAAATATATAAAAAAAAAAATATGGTTCCAGTGGGGATTGAACCCAAGACCATCAGGAAAATGTACAAATAAATGCTTTACAGACAAAACAATACCTAAACACTCAAAAAAAATAAAAATAAAAAAATAAAAATTATGGTTCCAGTGGGGGTTGAACCCACGACCATCAGGAAAATGTACAAATGCATGCTATAAAGACAAAACAATACCTAAACACTCAAAAAAAATAAAAATAAAAAAATAAAAATTATGGTTCCAGTGGGGGTTGAACCCACGACCATCAGGAAAATGTACAAATACATGCTATAAAGACAAAACAATACCTAAACACTCAAAAAAAAAAAAAAAAAAAAAATAAAAAATTATGGTTCCAGTGGGGTTTGAACCAACGACCCTCAGGAAAATGTCTATGCTCCCTACAGCGCTTTGATTTCCACTTGACCATTACAATTCACACCCTCTAGGAATATTTTGATATTTGACCTTTACAAAACTGCTGTGAACCCTGATACACATTTTCATTGGTTGATGAAAGTTTACTTGTATGTATAGAGTGTAGAGAGTTACAGCAGAGAGTTAAGTGACCATGAAGACTACATGTTGAAAGGTTTAAAACAAGGTTTTTCTATAATTTGACCTAGTGAGCTAGTTTTTGACCTCAGATGACCCAATATCGAACTTGACCTAGATTTTGTTGAGATGATCATTGTGACCAAGTTTCATAAAGATTAGGCCAAAATTGTGACCTCTAGAGAGGACACAACCCAATTGTTGACGGACGGACGGACGGACAGACGGACGGACGGACGGACGGACGACGGACGAAGTGTGATCACAAAAGCTCACTCTGTCACTTTGTGACAGGTGAGCTAAAAAAAAAGTATGGCTCCAGTGGGGTTTGAACCCACGACCCTCAGAAAAATATCAATTGACATTGTGATTTTTGTAATTGACATTGTGACTTTGTTTTTGACCCCAGATGACCCAAAATCGAACTTGACCTAGATTTTGTTGACATGATCATTGTGACAAAGTTTCATAAAGATTAGGCCAAAATTGTGACCTCTAGAGAGGACACAACCCAATTGTTGACGGACGGACGACGGAAGAAGTGTGATCACAAAAGCTCACTCTGTCACTTTGTGACAGGTGAGCTAAAAAGTATGAGTAAAAGTAGCTATATAGACATAAAGTCCAAATAAAATAGAGGATACAGTAAAAATGTTCTGAATTAACTTACATATTGTGGCAATGTACCCGATACTCCATTTGCCATTCCATTCTGGTAATCATTAACATGTCCATTTGTATGACCATTACTGTGTCCATTTGTATGACCATTACTGTGTCCATTACTGTGTCCATTTGTATGACCATTACTGTGTTCATTTGTCTCTTTATGTCTGTGTACCTGAAAATAGAAATATCTGTTCAAAGAACCAATGTTTTTAAACATGTGAGAAAGAAACGATTCATATAAGGATGGCCCCACTGTTAAGCTATGTCAAGGTTTCTACAGATGGCCGCACTGTAAAGCTAGGTCAAGGTTTCTACAGATGACTGCACTGTAAAGCAAGGTCAGGTTTCTACAGATGGCTGCACTGTAAAGCTAGGTCAAGGTTTCTACAGATGACTGCACTGTAAAGCTAGGTCAAGGTTTCTACAGATGGCTGCACTGTAAAGCTAGGTCAAGGTTTCAACAGATGGCCGCACTGTAAAGCTAGGTCAAGGTTTCAACAGATGACTGCACTGTAAAGCTAGGTCAAGGTTTCAACAGATGACTGCACTGTAAAACTACGTCAAGGTTTCAACAGACGGTCACACTGTAAAACTATATCAAGGTTTCTACAGATGACTGCACTGTAAAGCTAGGTCAAGGTTTCAACAGAAGGCCCCACTGTAAAACTATGTCAAGGTTTCAACAGAAGGCCACATTTTTAAGCCAGGTTAAGGTTTCTACAGATCAATGCAAGGAAAAGCTAGGTCAAGGTTTTAACAGGTGACCACACCAATAAACTTGGTCAAGGTTTCAAACCAAACATGTGACTGTAAAGCGAGACATTAGTCCTTTTTCTTGGTACAGTAGAATTGTTCAAGTTAGCTTGAGGAGGTATGCACCCCTTTTATCTGAAGATCAGAGTTTCTCCGAAACATCTTAAAATGACAGAACAATCATCTAAATCGGTATAAACATCATAAATTGATATGCCACCAGACTCGTTTTTTTAGGTACACAAGTTTTCAAATACCAACCATTGTCTTTTGTTCATTCTATCTATTTCTTGCATATATGACACCCAATATATTCATTTTAAGATTTTTATTAGATTACATCAATTTTTAAATTTTTGACCAAAATTCAATTAAATGCAGCCTTTATTGCATGTACAAGGTATTCATATTGTCTTAACTAGCGACCTTGTTACTTACATCAGATGACAAATATTGAAACTCTATCTAGATTCCATCTAGACAAAATGTCTGACCCAACTGTCGTATCTTTAAACTCAACCTATTAAAGATTACATACAAATGTTTGACCAATTTGCAATGGTGATATTTTGATCAATATTCTTCAATATGAAGTGTAGGAATATTTGTTGAAAAAAGGTTTGGCCACAGAAACTTTGTGTATTGATTACATTTAACAATATTTTATCTCTGTAAAACTATAATTGGTAACATGAAAATTTCTTCACATTGAATAGTCTATTCATATCATTTGTACTGTGATATCCATTAACTTTCAAAACTTCTATTCAATATGGCTGCAAAGTTAATGTGTGTGCATGTCATTAATATATGTGTAATTCAGACCAAAAGGCAAGGTTTGAACAGGTCTTGAAAAGTATTTGTAATGAAATTACTCATTGCGATGATCTGGGGTCAAAAACTAGGTCACAAGGTCAAATAATAGAAAAACCTTGTGTAGTCACTAGAGGTCACAATTTTGACCTAATCTTTATGAAACTTGGTCACAATGATCATCTCAACAAAATCTAGGTCAAGTTCGATATTGGGTCATCCGGGGTCAAAAACTAGGTCACAAGGTCAAATAATAGAAAAACCTTGTGTAGTCATTAGATGTCACAGTTTTGACCTAATCTTTATGAAACTTGGTCACAATGATCATGTCAACAAAATCTAGGTCAAGTTCGATATTGGGTCATCGGGGGTCAAATCACAGGTCTTGCATGTACTGCTACAACAGGTGAGCGACATAGGGCCCTTTGGGCCCAGGGCCCTCTTGTTATATAATTCCGGGTTTAAATCATGTTAGAATCGAAATAAACTATGAAAACCGTTGTATACCGGCTGTTATACAATGGTTTGTCGTTCTGACGCTTGTTATTAACCACTCAGGCTTACGGCCTTCGTGGTTAATTCCTACGCGTCAGAACTCCAAACCATTGTATAACAGCCGGTATACAACGGTTTTTCATAGTTTATTTCTTAAACATAACAATGAATTGAATAAGTATAACCAGTGATATGAGATGTCTATCTGACTTAGACCATGCAACTGACTTATTAGTAATTTGTACATGTACCGTTATTCATGCACATTAAAGTAGTTGTTCACTGTATTTCTGATCAGATTATACAATTGGCACCCAGCAATTATAGGATTAAATTCTGCACTTATTACTCAAAACAACAAAGGATCAAAATCACAGGCTATTCAGCTCAAAAGTGTTGGATACATGATTTAGACGATGGCAATACTGCGCTGTGATTGGCTATTTGCGGCTTATAGTGGTCTAATTTCGGCTTATAGTGGTCTATCCCATATATTCAAAGAAAAAAATCCCCATTGATAGACCTTGCCGTTTTCTTGCATTTGATGAAGAAAGATGTTAGGAAAATGTGTATTTCACTCACGTAACAACGGTGATCCCTACTTGTATTTCGCGCACACATGTTTTGGTGGGATGCAAATCTCAATTAAATGTGTGTGCCGACTGACACATCATTTTGAAAATGATCAGCTATACATCCAAATAAATCAACAGATATGGTCAGTTTTGTACTAAAACGTCACTAATAAATTTGTTTTACTCTCATTCAGAACATAGAGAATTGCTGTACCGGACTTTAAATAGTTTTGCGGAATTACCAAGAAAACCAACTGCGTGACACTAACCATACCCCACTAGACTTTAATTTAACCATGTATGTTTTTTATAGATCAAACGTGGACTTTGTTTTGTCCAACTTTATATCATAATTTGCTTACATAACTGTACTATATAATTTTAATAAAACGATCGACAGACATGTTCAATCAACTTTGGTATTAATGTATTACTGTTATAGTCATTATGACTATAATGAACTGCAGTGCCAGATGAACTCGGACTTAATATTGCACTTCATAAGTGCCTAGGCAACAAAAACATAAATCATATCATAATTAGAACAAGAGGGCCCAAAGGGCCCTAGGTCGCTCACCTGTCGAACTTGACCTAGATTTTGTTGAGATGATCATTGTGACCATGTTTTGTACAGATAAGGTCCAAATTGTGACCTCTAGTGACTGCACAAGGTTTTTATATGATTTGACCTAATGACCTAGTTTTTGACCCTGGATGACACAATATCGAACTTGATCGAGATTTTGTTAAGATGATCATTGTGACCGAGTTTCATAAAGATTAGACCAAAATTGTGACCTCTAGTGACTACGCAATGTTTTTCTATGATTTGACCTTGTGACCTAGTTTTTGACCCCAGATGACCCAAAATCTAACTTGACCTAGATTTTGTTGTTATGATCATTGTGACTAAGTTGCGTAAAGATCAGGCCAAATCTGTGACCTCTAGTGACTACACAGGATTTTTCTATGATTTGACCTTGTGACCTAGTATTTGACCCCGGATGACCCAATATCGAACTTGACCTAGATTTTGTTGTGTTGATCATTGTGACCAAGTTTCGTAAAGATTATGCTAAAACTGAGACCTCTAGTGACTACAGAAGGTTTTTCTATGATTTGACCTTTTGACCTAGTTTTTGACCCCGGATGACCCATTATTGAACTTGACCTAGATTTTATTAATATGATCATTGTGACCGAGTTTCATGAAGATTAGACCAAACTGTGACCTCTAGTGACTACACAAGGTTTGTCTATGATTTGACCTTGTGACCTAGTTTTTGACCCAGGATGACCCAATATCAAACTTGACCTAGATTTTGTTGTGTTGATCATTGTGACCAAGTTTCGTAAAGATTATGCTAAAACTGTGACCTCTAGTGACCACACAAGGTTTTTCTATGATTTGACCTTTTGACCTAGTTTTTGACCCCGGATGACCCATTATCGAACTTGACCTAGATTTTATTGAGATGATCATTGTGACCGAGTTTCATAAAGATTAGGCCAAAATTGTGACCTCTAGTGCCTACACAAGGTTTGTCTATGATTTGACCTTGTGACCTAGTTTTTGACCCCGGATTACCCAATATCGAACTTGACCTAGATTTTGTTAGGATGATCATTGTGACCATGTTTCATAAAGATTAAGTCAAAATTGTGACCTCTAGTGACTACACAATGTTTTTCTATGATTTGACCTAGTGACCTAGTTTTTGACCCCAGATGACCCAATATCGAACTTGGCCTAGATTTTGTTGAGATGATCATTGTGACCAAGTTTCATAAAGATTAGGCTAAAATTGTGACCTCTAGTGTCTACACAAGCCAATTGTTGACGGACGGACGGACGGACGACGGACGACGGACGAAGAGTGATCACAAAAGCTCACTCTGTCACTTTGTGACAGGTGAGCTAAAAAGATAATATTAAGTCAGACATGGACAGCAGCACTCAACTTAACCAGCCGATTAACCTTGAATAAAAATAAATTGACATTAAATACAGTTGTTGACATCAAATACAGTTGTTGACATCAAATACAGTAACTGTTGTTTGTCTGGAAATTACCTACATGACCATGCATTTAATGAATCGAATAAAAACCTATCGAAAGATTCGGTTAAAATAGAAGTTTATGATATACCATAGCGACAAAACATCAAGTGATTTCTTACAATAAAATGATGTGCATTATACGCTCTGTAAATAACTCGACAGGTCTCATAAATCTTACAATCAAATGGTAGATTTATGCAAGAAAATTTGAGGCTTCACCATTTTCTTTTCCATAGCAATATTGAGCCTTTCTTTAATACTGAGCCGTTCCTTAATACTGAGCCTTTCATTAATACTGAGCCTTTCTTTAATACTGTTAATACCGATCCTTTCATTAATACTGAGCCTTTATTTAATGTTGTTAATACTGAGCCTTCCTTTAATACTGAGTCTTTCTTTAATACTGAGCCTTTCTATAGTACTGAGCTTTCCTTTAATACTGAGCCTTTCTTTAATACTGAGCCTTTCTTTAATACTGAGCCTTTCTTTAATACTATGCATTTCATTAATACTGAGCCTTTCTTTAATACTGTTAATACTGAGCCTTTCTTCAATACTGGGCCTTTCATTAATACTGAGCCTTTCTTTAATACTGTTAATACTGAGCCGTTCTTTAATACTGAGCCTTTCATTAATACTGAGCCTTTCTTTAATACTGTTAATACTGATCCTTTCATTAATACTGAGCCTTTCTTTAATACTGTT
Organism: Spisula solida; assembly: GCA_947247005.1. NCBI lineage: Eukaryota > Metazoa > Mollusca > Bivalvia > Venerida > Mactridae > Spisula > Spisula solida. Next base: position 32,279,268 of record OX365949.1, read on the forward strand.
AATACTGAGCCGTTCTTTAATACTGAGCCTTTCATTAATACTGAGCCTTTCTTTAATACTGTTAATACTGATCCTTCCATTAATGCTGAACCTTTATTTAATGCTGTTAATACTGAGCCTTCCTTTAATACTGAGCCTTTCTTTAATACTGAGCCTTTCTTTAATACTGAGCCGAGTGGTTTATTACTCTTTACTAAGGTCAAGTTCAGACAAACACAATAATGACTGTGATTATATGTAAACATTGTAGAATAATAACTTACATAAAGCAGACTGTCTTAAATATCCTTAACGCAATAAAGAAACATCTACCATGACATATTATATAAACATTATAAACAACAGTTGCCATGGATTCCGAGTAAAGAATTACAAATTATAGTGCAGGTGACTACCTTCTCATACCATTTAAACATTCAAATGTGTTGATATAAGGAAGCTTATATAAAGTGTAGGAAAAAATTAGCAGCAATTGTCAAGTTAGAAATAGTGAAGATACAAGGTTTTCATAAATACATGTGTGACTATTGCTGTTAATAAGTGGCTGGTATGTTTGCTGGTTGGTTAGCCTGTATGGATATATAATCAGACGACAATATATTTCATAGAGTTGAATCAAAGTGCTGATAGATTTAGATTATTTCATAATAACAGAGCAACCTGCAGTCTATGTACTTTTATCATCAGTTCCAGTGATGGTTGGATGTGTGGGTTATTATTATGGTGTATAAAGACACTCATAAAATGTGTATCGCGTTATGACGTTCTAACCTTGACGTCTCTGTGCACCACACACGCATACCATGTGTTATAATAATGTAAACTGAAATTTTCATCCTTGACACATTTGCATACAATTACAGATACCTGCTCAAACATATTTATTATTGTGACAATTTGAAACTAATGCTTTGAATACATTTTGTGCAATAAGCTAAGTAGACGATTTACTGGGACAACCCTGTACAATGTTCAATAAAATGTCAACCTTGTAACATCTGGAACATTATAAACAAGAAATATCACTGAATGTGATGAATACCCCAAGAAACTGCTTGACACAGTCAGATATGCACAACTAGACTTGGTACTGATCGGTCATTCAACGTTTCATTGAAATCCAATCATTGGTTGCTGAGAAATAGCACAGACATATTTTTTAATGAAAAACAACAAAGGGCTATAAAATTGATAAGACCAATGTGTCCCGACGATATGCACAACTAGACCTGGTACTGATCATTCATGCAAAATTGCTTTGAAATCCAACCATTGGTTACAGAGAAATAGCGCGGACAAAATTTATAAGTGTAAAAAAACAAAGGGCCATAACTACCTTAAAATTGATCCAAACAATGTGTGCCCACGAGATGCACAACTAGAGTCGCTCACCTGTCCTAGTAGTTCATGCAGACCCCTTAATGGTAGCCTCTATTGCATGTACAAGGTTTCCATGTCGTCTTATAAGCGAGCTTGTAATTTACATCACATAGACCCAATGGCATATTGAAGTTTAAGCCAAGTTTTGTCTATGATTTGACTTTATGACCTATATCGAACTTCAACTAGATTTTGTTGACATGATCATTGAGACCAAGTTTGATTAAGATTAGGTCAAAATTGTGACCTCTAGTGACTACGCAAGATTTTCTATGATTTGACCTTGTGACCTAGTTTTTGATCCTGGATGACCTAATATCGAACTTCAACTAGATTATGTTGACAAGATCATTGTGACTAAGTTCCATTAAGATAAGGTCAAAATTGTAACCTCTAGTGACTACGCAAGGTTTTCTATGATTGACCTTGTGACCTAGTTTTTTACCCGGGATGACCTAATATCAAACTTGACCTAGATTTTGTTGAAATGATCATTGTGAACAAGTTTCATTAAGATTAGGTCAAAATTGTGGTCTCTCAAATTCATGGACCAATGGGACAACAACAAGACTTCTCTGGGATGCATGGACAAATGAAACAGCAAGCCTTCTCTGAGATTAATGGACCAATGGGGCAACAACAAGACTTCTCTGAGATTCATGGACCAATGGGGCAACAACAAGACTTCTCTGAGAGAGACATGGACCAATGGGACAACAACAAGACTTCTCTGAGAGAGACATGGACCAATGGGGCAACAACAATACTTATCTGAGAGAGACATGGACCAATGGGGCAACAACAAGACTTCTCTGAGAGAGACATGGACCAATGGGGCAACAACAAGACTTCTCTGAGAGAGACATGGACCAATGGGGCAACAACAATACTTCTCTGAGAGAGACATGGACCAATGGGGCAACAACAAGACTTCTCTGAGATTCATGAATCATTGGAGCAACAAGACTTCTCTGAGATTCATGGACCAATGGGGCAACAACAAGACTTCTCTTAGATTCATGGACCAATGGGACAACAGCAAGACTTCTCTGAGATTCATGGACCAATGGGACAACAGCAAGACTTCTCTGAGATTCATGGACCAATGGGACAACAGCAAGACTTCTCTGAGATTCATGGACCAATAGAAACTGGTGTATCTTTATAGGCCAACAAGGATTGAATAAGAATCATACTGAAGACTGAAACCAATTGTAGTATACTGGCTGGCGACCACAAAATCCCGACGACCACCATTCCGGACAGACTTAAAAACGCTTTATAGCGGCCATCAATTTTGATCATCGGTTGTCAATCAATTAGACGCTTGATTTTTGTCAACACAACGAAGTAACAACGTTTAAAGTTAAATATTTTACAAGAAATGTCGCATTAATTTTCGTCTGCACTCGCGAAGCTTGTTTACATTACGGGGGAAGTCGAAAATTGTATAACTGCGCATGCGCAATACTTCTGCGCAGCCCCGAAATGTAAACTACAGTCCTTATGCTAAATATGAGGTAAGCCGATGCAATGTTTTCTAACAGATAAACCAGAAAATACAGGTTTAGTAAAGTATGTGCTGAGTTTCAAAAACATCATACAACATCATTTTGTATCAAAATGCCCGCTTTGAAAAGTGAACGGTTAAAATTTTACCGCCTATATTTCGATCAATATTTTTCCAATATTCACGGGAGATAAATCGTACAAATGTTGTACAAACCGTTTACTTGTGCTCTCCCTTGATTCATTACACAGTTTAATTCGATATTTAACGCCTTTTTCGTAATAAAAAACACGACAACTCGGTGTCCGGATTGATGGTCCTGTTGGGACTTACAAATGAGGCGATGTAGTGACCCCTACAACAGCCCTCAAAAATGCACTTGAGCTATTTTTAGAAGTTAAACAATTAGCTCTTCAGTTTAGAGAGGAACCTAGCTTCGTCCAGATGTAGGACGCCTGCCAGTATGCATATAAATAATGAAGAAATCATGATCAGCCTTTCATAAGAAGGTAACACATTCTTGGGCATGATCATTATAATCCTAGGAATAGACAAGAGGGCCCAAAGGGCCCTAGGTCGCTCACCTGTTACAAATAGCAGTACATGTCAAAGCGCAATATCGCACTTAGATTTTGTTGAGAGGATCACTCTGACCAAGTTTCATAAGGATTAGGCTAAAACTGTGACCTCTAGTGACTACACAAAGTTTTTCTATGATTTGACCTTGTGACCTAGTTTTTGAACCCGGATGACCCAATATCGAACTGGACCTAGATTTTGTTGAGATGATCATTGTGACCAAGTTTCATACAGATTAAATTAAAATTGTGACCTCTAGTGACTACACAAGGTTTTACTATGATTTGACCTTGTGACCTAGTTTTTGAACCTGGATGACCCAATATCGAACTTGACCTAGATTTTGTTGAGATGATCATTGTGACCAAGCTTCATAAAGATTAAGTCAAAATTGTGACCTCTAGTGACTACACAAGGTTTTTCTATGATTTGACCGTGTGACCTAGTTTTTGACCCCGGATGACCCAATATCGAACTTGACCTAGAGTTTGTTGTGATGATCATTGTGACCAAGTTTCATAAAGATGAGGTCAAAATTGTGACCTCTAGTGACTACACAAGGTTTTTCTATGATTTGACCTTGTGACCTAGTTTTTGAACCCGGATGACTCAATATCGAACTTGACCTAGATTTTGTTGTGATGATCATTGAGACCAAGTTTCATAAAGATTAGGTCAAAATTGTGACCTCTAGTGACTACACTAGGTTTTTCTATGATTTGACCTTGTGACCTAGTTTTTGACCCCGGATGACCCAATATCGAACTTGACCTAGATTTTGTTGATATGATCATTGTGACCAAGTTTCCAAAAGATTAAGTCAAAATTGTGACCTCTAGTGTCTACACAAGGTTTTTCTATGATTTGACCTTGTGACCTAGTTTTTGACCCCGGATGACCCAATATCAAACTTGACCTAGATTTTGTTGTGATAATCATTGTGACCAAGTTTCATAAAGATTAGGTCAAAATTGTGACCTCTAGTGACTACACAAGGTTTTTCTATGATTTGACCTTGTGACCTAGTTTTTGACCCCAGATGACCCAATATCGAACTTGACCTAGATTTTGTTGAGATGATCATTGTGACCAAGTTTCATAAAGATTAAGTCAAAATTGTGACCTCTAGTGTCTACACAAGCAAATTGTTGACGGACGGACGGACGACGGACGGACAGACAGACGGACGGACGGACGACGGACGACGGACGAAGAGTGATCACAAAAGCTCACTCAAAAAAAGCTAAAAACATGATCACTTAAGCTAACACAGATTCAGTGTTAACAATCAGGGTACTTGTAGGTTTAAGAAACTGAAATAAACAAATATAACAAACTATAATGAAGAAACTAAATAGAAATTAGTGGAAGTGAACCACTTCATTGTAGAATAACATGAGACTGTGAACCACTTCATTGTAGAATAACATGACGCTGAGTGATGGAATAGCTCAACACTGAAGTCTCTTATGTTATGTGTAAATAATGTATCACTTCAACAGAAATAAAATAAGCTTTGTTCTATAATAATATTTCTACTATATGTTTTATACTTCTCATTTCAAAGCCTGAAGAGTTCAACATATCAATGCAACTATAACAATACATGTAATTATAGCAAATATTGCAGAAAGTTGCAGAAGTTCCTTAAAATGTGATTTGAAGGCACTATACTTTTCAAAGATTTGGGTGTAAAGTTGTATCAGTATTTTAATGTTAAATACACACACGCAGGTTTAAATATCAAACAATCTTGCTGATAGAACGATTTTACAAGCAAAATATTTTCATTAAACAATTTATTTAAATGTTTTAAGGTAATTCAATTTTTCTGTACAAGAGGTATCAAACACCTGATTTTTATGAAGAACACACTCATGATAGTGATTGTGCAAACCCATAACAGTTTTGCTCGGCTAGTTTTCAAGATATTTGTAGATTTTGGGGAACCCCCCTAAAAACGGATACTTGCATTTCACCGAAAAAGTTGGACATATAATTCCATGGAACTTGGCATGCACGAAATTTCGTATATACGGAATCACACGATAACGTTTGTTTAAGACTATGCATGTTATATGTATTTTTAAATGATATTTTAAAATATGTGATTTTTCATTTTTAAGTTATACGAAAAAAATAGTTGAACAACATACTGATTTCGTAAATGCATCCAGTAGAGTAACTATTATAGAAGTTTTGTCCCAAATTTCATGGCAGTTGCTCGGCTAGATTTTTTTAACTGACACTTTAGTGATTTCGGAAATGTCGAAAAACCAGGAGAGTTTACAAAATACATCAACGTTTTGAATACGTAGTATCCAGTTTTCGCGATAATTTGTTTTTGAAAAATGTGTATATTTAAAGATGAACCAATGCTCTTTTGTATTAGCTAGTCTATATTATTACCAAATAAATGCAAACTAACCTTCCTCTAAAGTAGTCGGGATGCTTGCTAAACAAATGTTAAAACTTGGATAAAATGTTGTGTGGGCGCATTATATTACGGTTCACATACGTTGTAGCTAGTATTTGCGAGTGTTGGTGTTTCAACGTTTGGAATAAATTGCACATAAAATTTCAGCTATAGTTTTACTCTGCAAGCTTATTATAGAATAATATAGTAACAACTATACAGTAAATGCGCGCTTTTAAGACATGAGAACATGCTGACACATCAATTTTAAGTTTTTCTTATTTTATCATCATGGTAGTCAGACGCTTTCAATATGTCTAATTTACATCGATTTCTAAACTTCCGCTGAACTAAAGAGTATCCAATCACCTTTAGCAAATAATGAGAAAATGAATGGGTAGATTTACTCCACCCAATTTTCAGAAAATATGATAATTGTTTTTGCATCATAAAACATGCATTAATTTCTTTATTTGGGTAAACATATTTAAATGAGAGCATTTAATTATTTGTCCTCTACTGATGTCGCTCACCTGTCATCGTAGTGCATGCAAGCCCTGTGATTTGACCTAGTGACCTCACACTTTACCTAGATTTTGTTGAGATGATCATTGTGACCAATTTTCATAAAGATAAGGCTCAAATGGTGACCTCTAGTGACTACACAAGGACTTCCTATGATTTGATCTAGTGATCTAGTTTTTTACCCAGGATGACAGAATATCGAACTTGACCTAGAATTTGTTGACATGATCATTGTGACCAGGTTTCATAAAGATTAGGTCAAAATTGTGACCTATAGTGACTACACAAGGTTTTCCTATGATTTGACCTTGTGACCTAGTTTTTGACACAGGATGACCCAATATTGAACTTGTCCTAGATTTTGTTGAGATGATCATTGTGACCAAGTTTCATAAAGATTAGGTCAAAATTGTGACCTCTAGTGACTACACAAGGTTTTTCTATGGTTTGCCCTTGTGGCCTAGTGTTTGACCCCGGATGACTAAAATAGTGACCACTAATGACTACACAAGATTTTTCTAGGATTTGACCTTGTGACCTAGTGTTTGACCCCTGATGACTCAATATCGAACTTGACCTAGATTTTGTTGAGATGATCATTTTGACCAAGTTTCATAAACATTAGGTCAAAATTGTGACCTCTAGTGACTACACAAGGTTTTTCTAGGATTTGACCTTGTGACCTAGTTGTTGACCCCTGATGACCCAATATCGAACTTGGTCTAGATTTTGTTGAGATAATCATTATGACCAAGTTTCATAAAGATTAGGTCAAAATTGTGACCTCTAGTGACTACACAAGGTTTTTCTATGATTTGACCTTGTGACCTAGTTGTTGACCCCTGATGACCTAATATCGAACTTGACCTAGATTTTGTTGAGATGATCATTATGACCAAGTTTCATAAAGATTAGGCCAAAATTGTGACCTCTGGTGACTACACAAGCAAATTGTTGACAGACGGACGACGGACGAAGAGTGATCACAAAAGCTCACTCTGTAACGTGACAGGTGAGCTTAAAATGTATCAGGACCTTAATTTGTATGTGTATCAATCTGTTAGTCTGTAAGTCTGTCGGTGAGTCATGCCAATCCGTGAAGAAATCTTTATTATTATATGATATTAAGAAAAATAATTGTCAAGTTGTCCTTATAAACCTAGTATGTAGACAGGGCCTATAAGAAGCCTGTAAAAACCACTAAGTACATAAGCGGCCCAAATGGTGATACACTCAAAGAGTACTGAAAGAAACATTGGATGGACGGGAAATGGTGGTATGGATTGACAAGTCTGCTTTGAAATAATGTAATTGAGTTTAAAGTGAGTGTGCACATGTATGTGATGTAGTGAAACTGTTTTTGAATTTTGAATTTTGTGACATTTTGACCTAAATATGAAAGTGAAAGTAGAGAAGGGGTTAACTGGTCTGGGATCAATCTGTGCGATAGCGAAAATGTGTTCTCTATCTTTGATGAGCAAAGTTATTCTTAGAAGATACATGACCCCCCCTTTTTATTGTATTATTTTGAAGCTTAAACATACTTCTTTAAGATGGTATATGTGTGCCAGGTGGCCATAGACTAAAACTTGTTGAAACTTGAGGCCGGCCATTGTCACTTTACATTGAACTAAAGAACAAATCTATTTGGTGGTTCCTAACCTATATTTATTAAGACAAACAATTTGTGGTTGCTATGGAAAAGAAAATGGTGAAGCCTCACATTTTTATGCATAAATCTAACATTTTAATTGTAAGATTTATGAGACCCGAGTTATTTACAGAGAGTATAATGCACATCATTTTATTGTAAGAAATCACTTAATGTTTTGTCGCTATGGTATATCATAAACTTCTATTTCAACCGAAACTTTCGCTAGGTTTTTATTAGATTCATTTAATGCATCGTCATGTAGGTAATTTCCAGACAAACAACAGTTACTGTATTTGGTGTCAACAACTGTATTTGATGTCAACAACTGTATTTGATGTCAACAACTGTATTTGGTGTCAATTTATTTTTATTCAAGGTTAATCGGCTGGTTAAGTTGAGTGCTGCTGTCCATGTCTGACTTAATATTATCTTTTTCTAATTATGATATGATTTATGTTTTTGTTGCCTAGGCACTTATGAAGTGCAATATTAAGTCCGAGTTCATCTGGCACTGCAGTTCATTATAGTCATAATGACTATAACAGTAATACATTAATACCAAAGTTGATTGAACATGTCTGTCGATCGTTTTATTAAAATTATATAATACAGTTATGTAAGCAAATTATGACATAAAGTTGGACAAAACAAAGTCCACGTTTGATCTATAAAAAACATACATGGTTAAGTTAAAGTCTAGAGGGGTATGGTTAGTGTCACACAGTTGATTTTCTTGGTAACTCCGCAAAACTATTTAAAGTCTGGTACAGCAATTCTCTATGTTCTGAATGAGAGTAAAAAATATTTATTAGTGACGTTTTAGTACAAAACTGACCATATCTGTTGATTTATTTGGATGTATAGCAGATCATTTTCAAAACGATGTGTCAGTCGGCACACACATTTAATTGAGATTTGCATCCCACCAAAACATGTGTGCGCGAAATGCCCAATTTATCATGAAAATGATCACATCTACCAGCAACAACCGCGGTTGCTGCATGGACAATAGTTTTTAAATTAACGCATCATTTGAGGCTTTTTAATTCAACTGCCATGCCTGGAAAACATTTCAGTTAAGAAAGTGTAATAATAATAATAATGACTTTATTTATAGTGGATGACATATTTGGTTCTAGACCAATTTTCAATATGGTCCACAGTGTGGGTTCACACTATAAACATTATAGCACTTGCGTTGATTAGCTTTTCAAACGTATAAACAAGAGCTACCCAAGAACAGCGCGCTCCACTATTATCAGTGCAATAATTAAGGATAGTATAATCATTATATATTCATAGCAAAATTCTTCATAGCTGCAGAATTACCCTATTCCGTGTATAGGTTGGGGCTTCCAAGTCGAAAATGGCAGATAATTTGGCCACAATGCTTGACAGAGTTACAGGCGTAGGTCATGGTGTCTATGATAATGGTGAACAAGTATGCCAAGTATCAAAGCAGTATGTCAATGCACTTTGAATATTATTATAGGTTAACAACTTGTACCTTAACTTTATCATGTGCATTTTTAAGTCCGAAAGGGGGGCATAATTTCAGCAAAATGCTTGATAGAGTTACCTACCCGTGTGTATGGGTTAGGGTATGTGATAGTGAACGAGTATACAACCTACCAAAGCAATATGTCACTGCACTTCAAAAATATTTGAGGTTACAACTTGTACCTAAGGCCGAACTTAAAATATTTTTTTGTATCCCCTTCCCGACCCAAGCAGATTTAGAATGGGTAGGTAGGTAGGTTAAAAAAATGTTTTTGAAATGTTTCAGAATGATAGTAATCGGTCAAGACATACAAATAAGGAAATTTAGAAATAACTAAGGGCAAAACCAAGTTTTACATTTAAAATAAATAGGAACCAAATTTACTAGTAAGAAACAAGCTTTTATACAAAAAATAATATTTAAAATTACAGGTAAAACGAAGACTTCAGACTGGCGAAGTGTGAAAAACATTCGACGCTAGTCGAATACGATCATACTTCGACCCGACTTCGAGATGAACAATAGATTTAAAGTGCAAATTGGGTTATTGGGACCAAAAAATAATTCGACATAACGAAAAATTCAAGCCAAATTCGAGCCGAAACTTCGAGATGGGTCTCGAGATTTCATATAGACAAAGAAGGAGAAAAATCGGGTCTTGAAAAAATTTCGAGATAACGGAAAATTCGATATAAGCGAGTTTGAGATAACTAGAGTTGACTGTAGTGTTAAATACTTTTGACCTGTCGCTAATTAATCTCCATGTGTTTTTGTACCGTAAGAATGTTTTGATGAGTTAAAATAACAACTCTGATTGGACAACGGATAACCATGGATATTCATGGATGACAAGTTAAAAGTGACAGGCAATACAAACATGAATCGGGTTGGTCAATTGCTGCAAAATTATTTTTACAAATTATTAAAGTAAACAGATAAGGTCAGTATTGTACTCAAAACATCACTGATAAATATCGTGCACATCTGATTTATCCACCTTAAGTTTGTGGATTATACCAAATTGTCCCGCCTTTCTCATTATCCTGGCCGCACTGTAGAACATTTGTTGTGTCAGAGCACATCGCAATGAGTAATTTCATTACAAGTATTTTTCAAGACCTGTTCAAACGTTGACTTTTGGTCTGAATTACACATATATTAATGACATGCGCACACATTAACTTTGCAGCCATATTGAATAGAAGTTTTGAAAGTTAATGGATATCACAGTACAAATGATATGAATAGACTATTCAATGTGAAGAAATTTTCATGTTACCAATTATAGTTTTACAGAGATAAAATATTGTTAAATGTAATCAATACACAAAGTTTCTATGGCCAAACCTTATTTCAACAAATATTCCTACACTTCATATTGAAGAATATTGATCAAAATATCACCATTGCAAAGGACATAACTCGACTATATGATTGTATCTCAATCCAAATATATAAGTGCACAACTACACATGCTGAAAAATATTCAATGAAGTTAAACGACTGTAGCTCAAACAATTTTTGCTATAAGCAATTCAAATTTGATGATTTCAAGGAGCATAACTTGGCTAAAACCAGACAATAATAATCAAACAGACTAATAACTCGCTGATAATTGATTGGACTACTGTGAGCCGATGATATGTACAACAGTTGAGTCATGCAAAGCTTCGTTGAGATTCAACTGATGTTAAAGAAAAATAGAGCTGATAATTTTTGATAGACAAACCAACCAACCTCAGTTCCATAATGTATACAGGATGTATTCAACATAAATAAGGTCAATACTATTTATCTTATTGCATTTATTTAGTGTATAAATGATAAACATTAACTATTATTTTTGTTTCTTATTTCAATAATTATGAAAACGTGGCCCTTAGTAAATTTTGAGAAGTATTCATGTTTCATAACTCGCAGCATAGCCTGCGGAAGAGAAAATTATACATAAATATATAATAAACATACAATGTAATAGATCTAATTAAGGTCATGCAGTTCAACTTTCGTTATCTCGAACTCGCTTATATTGAATTTTCCGTTATGTCAAAGTTATTTTCAAGTCCCAATTTTTCTCCTTCTTTGTCTATATGAAATCGAGACCTATCTCGAAGTTTAGGCTCGAATTCGGCTCGAATTTTTCGTTATCTCGAATGATTCATTTGGTCCCGATTAACTATTTCGCACATTAATTGTATTGTTCAACTCGAAGTCGGGTCGAATTCTGATTGTATCCGACTAGCATCAAATGTTTTTCACACCTCACCAGTATCAAATCTTTGATTTACCTGTAATTTTCGCGCCTACCATTGTTGAACAATTATTTGTTTGCGACAATTTGCACAAACATGACTTTTTGTCATGAAGATTTGAGTTGCGTCCTAACATGAATTAACATGTCATCTCGAACAATTGTTTGTAAAAATAATGATTAAAGAGTAATGCATGTACATAAATATCAAATTAAGCATTTCTCACGAATATGTCGTTCTTAGCGGCGACCCGTAAAATGACAGAAATTAGTAAACTTGCAACTTCGATGCCGAAAATTCTATCTTGAATTTTCGTTATGTCGAAGTTATTTCCATGGTCCCGTGAAATTCGAGATAACGAGAGTTGACTGTATGATACTTTGCATGAAAAATATTTTAGGGAAAGTTTTTTTTTTAATTTTATTGTCAATAATTTTGTTTTCGTATTCTTGAACCTGACTTTCTTTTATAAAATAAAACTTTTTTCAGAGCATCAAAAACTATTTTGGGTAGGGGACTTTTGCCCGGGTAGGTAGGGAAACAAACAATTTTTGTTTGGCCTACATGTAGGAAGGAAATTGTTACCAGGATGCTATGACTCTGGATTTGTTAAGGACTTTCTGGCCAGTATTTGTAGAGAGGCATGCACTGGAGATATAGTCCCACAACGATAATGTGTTATTTACAAACATGTCTTCTTATAGCAAAAGATTCTTCCAAATCAAAACATAGGGACCAATTAATGAATAAGACATTATATCTACATCAACAATGTATGCTTCTGTGGTGGCTCAGTGGTAAGACACACGACATTTACTCATATTTGAATTTTTGTCCTTTGTGCGTTTGACCCCAAATCACGGTGTCTTTTTTGTCTATTTTATTATCAAGTATTTATAAATTATAAGTATACTAATTATTATACATGATAAAGCCATTGGTATTTTATTGTTCAATTGATTATATTATTAAATCTGTGCATTATATGGGCACTAAACTGAGTATAAAAATGTCATTATATTATAACTACATGTGGAATAGAAAATATTGAGATGGACAATAAAATAAAACCCTTCATTAAATAAAATCACTAAATTTAAAAGATAAAAAGCATTACCAAAATAAAAAGTATATTTTCATAAACTTATTTCTATAAAAACAAAATTTTATTTTAAAAACTTTTATTGCTAATGGTATTCGAACTCAGAACCTACGAAGTGAACTAAAGTTGAATGTCAGGTTCATTCTGCTTAGCGCACTGAGCTATCGGGACATCTGATCGGTTGGAGAAAAATAAAACGTTTCATAACTGTCAAGTCAATTAAATATAACATGTAACCCGTTATCAAAACATGGATGCGCCCAAACATTTGCGTGGGAATCACATTATCGTTGTGGGACTATATCTACTGTGACAATCCTAGGTCACTTTAACTATAAATGAAAGATTATCATGCATAGACAAGCTATAACAAACATTTATTCACCCATTATAATATATTTACCAGCAGTTATACAGATTTGATTTGTTTGCCTTCAATAGTTTTCTTTAAACATATTGACCATGTCAATATTAAAATGGTGGAACATATTGATTTGACCAATACTGACCACAGAGAAGTGATATAATATTAAATCATACCAGTACAAACTTGATCATGTTGACCTAAAACCAGAAAATGAAATTCACTGTGGACAATTTTGCTAGTAAGAAATGATTTATTTTAATTCAATGAAATGTGTAATTATTACATCTTCCATTTGGAATTAACCATCAATTTATCAATCCCATACATATTATATTTATATCAAATTTTTTTCTTTGAAAAGTTGAGCTAAAAACAACACCTGTCCTCTCATTAACAACAACATCTGACAGTACTTATAGTTTATCAACACTAGATCAAAATAATTATGAGCTTCAGAATATTTTCCAATAAATTCATACAGTCAAACAATATGGGCATGTTGTCCCAAGGACATATCTTACAAAGCTTATAGAATTCACACTGATTTAGTTCAGTGATCAGGGTCACAATCTAGTACGATTGACATGTATATGTGTGCAGGTACACCAGACTGTACTCTACATTTGGTATGTTTGACAGTACTTACAATTGTTAAAGGTACACACAATTGAATACTTACTGTGCAATAGTTCATGATATTTTAAGTTTTAACAGGAAGGGTGAAGGTGATATAAGTTATAACATAATAATGGTCTATTTATCAAATTTTATGTACCTGTAATTAATATCAAACAGGTTTGCATTCCATGGTGATCATTAATTGGAAGATACCTGTAGTTATAGTATGGAGATTTTAACTTGATCCTCAATCTTCTATTAGCATAATTTAACAGCTGTCTATATTTATAACACTGGTTGTATGTTTTCTTAAGCGGGGAGTATCATGAAGACACTTGAGGTGTTATGCAAACACATATCTAAATGACTGATATTGCTCACGGAATTTACTATATTCAATGCAAGAATATTTCCATACTAAATTAATTTTTTATCATACAGAAATATCAAGAATACATGCCAATATTGACTACACAATGTTTTTCTATAATTTGACCTTGTGACCTAGTTTTTTACCTGTATGATCCAATATCAAACTTGACCTAGATTTTGTTAAGATGATCATTGTTCCAAATTTCATAAAGATAAGGCCAAAATTGTGACCTCTAGTGTTTACACAAGCAAATTGTTGACTGAGGGATGACAGACGACGGACGAAGAGTGATCACTTTGTGACAGGTGAGCTAAAAATGTGACCTCTAGAGTGTTAACAAGGTTTTTCTTGGATTTGACCTAGTGACCTTGTATTTAACCCCAGATGACCAAGTTAAAACTTGACATAGATTTCGGAGAGACAAACATTGTGACCAAGTTTCATAAAGTTTAGGTAAAAATGTGACCTCTAGAGTGTTAACCAGGTTTTTCTTCAATGTGACCTGCTGACCTATTTTTAGACCCCAGGTGATCTAGTTACGAATTTGACCTAGATTTCATAGAGGTTCACATTGTGACCAAGTTTCATTAAGATTATGTCAAAAATGTGACCTCTAGAGTGTTAACAAGGGTTTTCTTTGATTTGACCTAGTGACCTAGTTTTTGACCCCAAGACCCAGTTACGAACTTGACCTAGATTTAATAGAGACAAACATTGACCAAGTTTTGTAAAGATTAAGTAAAAACTGTGACCTCTAGAGTGTTAACAGTCAAATTGTTGATGGTGGACGACGGACAACGGACATAGGGCGATCACAATAGCTCACCTTGAGCACTTCGTGCTCAGCTGAGCTAAAAATGTGGAGTACTTAGGTCTGTGTTTTTCATACAGGGCAATTTACATAACAAGTTAACACTATAGGTATAATGATTTATTATACTTCACGTGACCTCTCAATGTATTTTCCCCATAGACATTCCAAGCGATATTTTGTTCGATCACTATGTGATATTTTGTTCGATCACTACTAGTAACAAGAGGATCATAGATCCTGGGGCGCTCACCTGCTAAACATGGCCAAACTTTGAACTCGACCTTAAGGTCATCAATATAAACATTTTGACTAAACTTGATGAAGGTTAAAGCAAAACTGAGGCCTCCAGAGTGTTAAAAAGATTTTGCTATTATTTGACATATTGACCTAGTTTTTTAGCCACATGACCCGACTTCAAACGTGACCTTAAGGTCATCAAGATAAACATTTTGACCAAAGATGATGAAGATTAAAGCAAAAATATGGCCTCAAGAGTGTTAATAAGGTTTTTCTATTATTTTACCTTTTGACCTAGTTTTTGACCCCACATGACCCAACTTCGAACTTGGCCTAGATTTCTTTAAGATACAACTACTGACCAAGTTTGGTGAAGATCAAAGCCAAAATGTGGCCTCAAAAGTGTTAACAAGGTTTTCTTATTATTTGACCTTATGACCTAGTTTTTTAACCCCACATGACCCAACTTTAAATTTGACCTTAAGATCACCAAGATATACATTTTGACCAAACTTCATGAAGATTAAAGCAAAAATGTTGCCTCCAGAGTGTTAACAAGCTTTTCCTATTATTTGACCTTTTGACCTAGTTTTTGACCCCACATGACCCAACTTTAAACTTGACCTTAAGGTCATCAAGATAAACATTTTGACCAAATTTCATGAAGATTAAAGCAAACGTGTGGCCCCCAGAGTGTTAACAAGGTTTTCCTATTATTTGACCTTTTGACCTAGTTTTTGACCCCACATGACCCAACTTCGAACTTGACCTTAAGGTCATCAAGATAAACATTTTGACCAAACCTCATGAAGCTATAAGCAAAAATGTGACCTCCAGAGTGTTAACAAGGTTTCCTATTATTTGACTTATTGACCTAGTTTTTGACCCCACATGACCCAACTTCGAACTTGACCTAGATTTCATTGAGGTACAACTACTGACCAAGTTTAATGAAGATCTAAGCGATGACCAGGGGTCTGAATTATGATGTAGATGACCAGGGGGCTGAATTATGATGTAGATGATCAGGGGTCTGAACCATGATGTAGATGACCAGGGGGCTGAATTATGATGTAGATGACCAGAGGTCTGAATCATGATGTAGATGACCAGGGGTCTGAATCATGATGTAGATGACCAGGGGGCTGAATTATAATGTAGATGACCAGGGGTCTGAACCATGATGTAGATGACCAGGGGTCTGAATTATGATGTAGATGACCAGGGGGCTGAATTATGATGTAGATGACCAGAGGTCTGAATCATGATGTAGATGACCACGGGGTCTGAACCATGATGTAGATGACCACGGGGTCTGAACCATGATGTAGATGGGTCTGAACCATGATGTAGATGACCACAGGGTCTGAACCATGATGTAGATAACCACAGGGTCTGAACCATGATGTAGATGACCAGGGGAAATTCATGGAGTTAAATGGTAGAGAATGGCTAGGGAAATCATAATTAGGAAAGGATATTGGTCAAAATTAAAACCAGATACATGTAAATCAAAATTTTGAAAATAAAACCAGAGCTACAGATAAGGTTTGAGTCAATTGGGTATTTTACCCCCGAGTTTCAATTTTGATTGGGTTTTGACGAATTTTAATTGGGTATTTAATAAAACTCAAAGGGTAAATAAGCTTTTATGTACTATTTTTCACTATAACACCCTTTTCTATTGTGGTTTTTCAGATTGTCTTTGCTTTTTCTTACTCCCTCCTCTCAAAATCAATTGGGTTTTTAAGAAAATTAATTGGGTAATTACCCCAATACGCAGCTTATCTGTAGCTCTGTAAAACATCAAACAAATAAGTAGCAATAAATGAATTTATAACAGCATGCAAGAAGTTATCAGAATTTATAACAGCATGCAAGAAGTTACAAGTCAAATAGTTCCTGCGAGCAAATGATGTACCGACTTTATTTGACAGAGAATTGACAGGATCTTCGACCTTCTATCTGCATAATTCAACAGCTGATGTGTATAAAATTAAGCATGAAAATCTCAAAATTGTGAAAAAATGAGCGCGGTAGGCCGGTAGCTTTCAAATTGGGAAAACTATATGCACGGTAATTTGACATACGAAATTTATCAACAAATTGTTAAAATATTTCATATATAACAAACCAATATTCAAGACACATAATTGTATATTATGACTCCCTTGTTCCATATAATATTTATATGCTTATAAATAAAACCTCATATCAGTCCATTAAAAGGTATTATCATAAGACATGTTTTCAGTGTTCAACAATATCAAAGATCATAAACCAATTCCGATAATTCCATGACAATAGACAAGAGACATTTAGAATTTTAAGTCTCTTAATAGACATTAACACTGAATGGTAATTTTCCTAATATGACTCTGGAGACCAAATGAAACTGTGTATGTTGTTAATTTTATCAAGGGAAGCAACCAGCACTAATTTTACCCGCTGATCCTAAAAAAATCAGAAAAATAATTTACGGAGCGAAGTGCCGGGTACGAATTGTGTTGAGTACGAAAAAAATATTCAGGACAAACGGTGGAAAGTGGTACGAAAGTGTTCAGTAAGAAACATTACCGAAGAATTTATCCAACGATAAAACGATCTAAACTTGTGTTTTATACTCTTTTAATCGAGTTGTGTGTACATTTTTATCGTAGGGACGGGTTTTGAGGATAATTTTGTAGTTCTTTTTAAGAATTTCGACTTGCCCGGGCCGACATGCATCAGCCGTCTTTTTGCCTAAATAAATTATCGGTTGCGTAAAAAATATCGATCAGGTGGTGGTTAACACCCGAAATTCCGTAATCCTGACACATTAACCATAGAACTAACCTATTTTCGTTCAAGAAAAATTTGAAATCTTGTAACGACCGGTTTGATTAGTCTGGTTCACGACATTCTTATAAAATGCATCTTTTTTTGGATTTTTTGTTTAAATCGTAAACCATGAAGAACAGGTCACGTGCCCCTCCGTGGACTTTTCAATTTGAGCTATCCAATATACCTATATAATCAATCAGTCTGTTACTTGAATTACATCACCACTATGGAATATGCTATATACATGTTTGAAAGTACTAATAGTACATAGTACAACAATCAATTATTTAAATTAATAAATTCCTACTCCTATTCCGACACTGATCTTTGACTTTATCGAGAAATCAACAAATAAAAGTGAGAAAGCTGAGATCAAACAGTACTAATCAATTATCAATGATTCTGCATCAATTTACTGCAGTTCAATGTTACATGTAAGTTTCTTACACCCCATTTACACTGGGCTACGCTCTTACTATGATCATGCCGATCTGCCCCGACCTGACTAAAAGTATAATCGGGACAAGATTGACGTCAAAACGAAGAAAATTAACAAATTTCTTCACCAGAGCATCTGATCGACGCTTCGTTGTGCTACGGTTTCTCCATAACCACAGCGTTTCCGATACTATGCTGTTACACTTACACCATGTTTCCATAGCGATTAGTGCCGATCATGAAACGTTTTTACTACGATGTTACTGCGATCTGCCAGACCCTACCTTGTTGGTAGACAAACCTAAAAGACTGTAGCACGATGTTGCTCTGCTCATGCCGACAATACTACAATTTTGACACGATCATAGTACGCTTTGGTATGATGCGGGCACTAATCAATGAGTTTGGGGCATTTTCTTCACAACATTGAATACATTAGATGATATTTTATGGTTACAATAAACAACCTTTTCTACATTATATGCATGTACGAGTGATGTTCCAAATTTTCGTGGACTATGTCCAACTGATTTCAAGGAAAATGACCATCATACTCCTTTGTGGAATGATAGGCTGAAGCATTGTTCTGAATAAAAGCTTTCTATACTTGTATTATAACGCGAAGTTTACGTGTTTCAATAGAAAACACAGTTAAATTTGGTGCCAATTGTACCAAGATTTTACTACGATCATGCAGATCTCGTCATGATGCTTGCCCGATGTTTCTACAACAATGCTGATCTTAATACGACCGTACTACGATTTGTTTTAGCCATGATCCCGCTGCATGTTCAAAACAAGGGGGGTAAGGTTGGGGAGCTTCCCGACCTAAGTGATTCCACCAAGACTCTCCAACGTTCACAAAGATCCTCTCTTGATTGACCACTACTAATCCCGATTTGGACCAACTTTAGATCCATAGTAGAAGCGGAGCCCCAGTGTGAACGCCCCATAAGCAGATTTATGAGTGTGAACACAGCTGATTAAAGGATGACATGTGAGGTAAGTTTACGTGCAGACATGCATGTACCATACATTACAATCCTTCTAACCAACATATCAAGGTTATAACAACAAAATTGAGATAAGCTCACATACATACTTGCAACTTTAAAACAAACTCATGTTTATAGCAAGGTAACATGATAACAGGAATGTTTCACTGCAACAGCTCCCAATATTCAAGGTTATATTTCAACAGCCCATCAAAAACAAGTCCATATAAATTTTAATACAAACCAAGAGTACCAAAATGGTACAAAATACACCCGTCTGGACTATAGTAAATGCAAATAAACTTTGGGCCCTAGGTCGCTCACCTGTCATGATACAAAAAAAGAGGACCCAAAGCGCCCTAGGTCGCTCACCTGTTGTAGCAGTGCATGCAAGCCCTGTGATTTGACCTAGTGACCTAGTTCTTGGCCCCATATGACGCAATATCGCACCTGACCTAGATTTTGTTGAGACGATCACAATGACCAATTTTCATAAAGATTAGGCTAAATTGTGACATCTAGTGACTATACAAGGATTTTCTATGATTTGACCTTGTGACCTTGTTTTTGACCCCGGATGACCCAACATCGAACTTGACCTACAATGAAGATTTTGTTGCGATGATCATTGTGACCAAATTGCATAAAGATTAGATCAAAAGTGTGACCTCTAGTGACAATACAAGGTTTTTCTATGATTTGACCTTGTGACCTAGTTTTTGACTAAGAATGACCGAATATCGAACTTGACCTTGACTTTGTTGAGATGATCATTGTGACCAAGTTTCATAATGATTAGGCTAAAACTGTGACTTCTAGTGTCTAGCAAGCAAATAGTGGATGGACGGCCAACAGACAAAGAGTGATCACTTTCTGACAGGTGAGCTAAAAAAGCCAATAAACATGCATTGTCAGTAAGTTTGAGGAGGAAAATGAAATTTTTTGAAGAAGAGTCTGGATTTGGTTTATAAGACTCTCTGTTTTGTAATTCAAGGACCATAATCCAAGAATGACAGAGACGATTTGTCTGATAATCGTACAAGCCCGGCCAATTAAACATCGTCTCCAAAAAGATAAAAATTATATTCGAGGGAAGGCAGTACTCAACTTGAACAGCCGAGAACAGAAAAAACAAGAAATATCACTGAATGTGTTGAAAACCCCCCGAAACTGCTTGACAGACAGATATGCACAACTAGACTTGGTACTGATCAGTCATGCAAAGTTTTGTTGAAATCCGACCATTAGTTGCTGAGACTTAGTGCAGACAAAATTTATAAGTATAAAAAAACAAAGGGTCATAACTACCTTAAAATTGATCCAACCAATGTGTGTCGACTATATGCAAAAATAGATTTCTAGTACTAATCATTCATGCAAAGGTTCATTGAAATTCGACCATTGGTTACAGAGAAATAACACGGACAAAATTTATAAGAGAAAAAAACAAAGGGCCATTACTACCTTAAAATTGTTTCGATCAATGAGCGCGGACGATATGCACAACTAGACTTGGTATTGATCATTCATGCAAAGTTTCATTGAAATCTGACCAATGGTCACAGAGAAATAGGGCAGGCAAATTTTGCACGGACCAACCGACAGACCAACCATCCTCAAGCATGACTATGATACTATGTATCTGGGGGTATAAAAATGACATACCACATTAATGCACCAGTCAATATTTTTTAGACAGTTTCAATTTTTTTATGTCTCAATCCCCACCCTGGAGACAATGCTTGCTGTCTATATCCCCACAATGGGACATAGTTTTTCATCCGGGTAATTTAATAAAACCACAAATAAAAGAATCACTGTCGTCTTTCGCGGTGTACAAATTCCCGGAGCAAGGTCTATTCCCCGGGACTCGGAGTCGATAAGGTCGTCTAATTCCTGCCTGTCGGGAAAAATCGTCTGTCTAATTCCCCCTGTATCCCCACCGCGCCCCCGCTCCCCATGAAGCATAAAATCCATTTTAACCTTGATTTTGTTGCTATGATCATAGTAAGATATTGACAAAGTTTCATGTCAATTAGTTCCACTTACTTATTTATTGTACTCACAAGTTTCATGAAGATTAGGCCAAAAATATGACCTGCAGCTGAAACATTTCTTGGTCTAATGTGTGCCCAGGATATGCACAATGAATGTAGCTGGGTACAAATGAGTCATGTAAAGTTTTGTTGAAATCCAACCAATGGTTACCGGGAAATAGCACTGACAAATGAACTAATCAACAGACAACCAAACTAATCAACCTAATGTACCGACTCCAACATAGTCACCATACATACTTTGTATCTTGGGGTATAATGAAAACTTTACATTCAAATATTTATGTACAGAATTAGGTCAAGGCTACCCAATAAAAACCTCTCAATCCATTATTCAGGTAATAATTCTAGAAGTCAAGAATTTATACTGTGAGACAGACCAAACAACAGCAAAACAATCACATAAACACTACTTACAACAATGTATGTCAACTAAACTGACACTTCATGCAAAACATAAACAAGAGTATCATATATCCTGTGGTGCTCACCTGCTTAACATGATCAAACTAACTTGTCCTTAAGGTCATTAAGGACGTTTGATACAGTTGTTTATGCGCATCATTTCTGCGCATATACTATAGCTTAAACGGGGATAGAGGCCGCATTTTGCACTGGGTCGTCTTGAAAATTGGACAAAATGTTTGTCGTGATACTATCTAGGGTTAGTATAAATATAGGTACTTTGGGGTTAAAAATGAATTCACTGAGCAAATATTATGAAAACACTCTGCGTGAAATAGCGATTACATTTTCATTCATTTTTTGTGAAATTAGAAATTATTACTTGGGTTACCTGTACCCATTTATAATAAGTGTTTGTATTGCCTGGGACTTCACAAATCCCCTTTTACTGATAAAAATAGTATAGGGAATAAATTTATGATATATTGACAAAAATTGTGAAGATTATTCAAGTGAGCGATTCAGGGCCCATCTGTGCCCCATTGCTGTATGGAATGCGACGTCACTGCCAAATTGGGGAAAAGGGGAGATAATTCAGTAATAATAGCACAAAGTGTAGCGTGATAACCTATGTTTTATTTTAATTTTTAGATAAAGTACACTTTAATCAACATCATTAGCCAAAAATATGAGACTGTAATTATATGGAAGCATTGTTTACCAACACACGAGACTGTAATTATATGGAAGCATTGTTTACCAACACATGAGACTGTAATTATATGGGAGCATTGTTTACCAACACACGAGACTGTAATTATATGGAAGCATTGTTTACCAACACATGAGACTGTAATTATATGGAAGCATTGTTTACCAACACACGAGACTGTAATTATATGGAAGCATTGTTTACCAACATTTATAATACTCATAGATACTAAAAGACATACATGCGTACAATTGTAGAGGATGCCAATATAGTGCTACACTGCAACAATATTATAAGTGTGAATCACTGATCCTAAAAAATGATGTCTTTCAGAGCTAGAAACAAGCCTACATCAAACTAGTTTTGTTCTACACAACTTAATTTATAAGCAACTCTGAATTTTGGAAAATAAATTTAACATAAAGGGTCAATAGGGGCCATCTACTGATATACAGGTATACTTTTGGGGGTAAATACTGTTCTTGCTAGTAATTGCGTACAATCATAAGATATGTAACTTCAATTTACTTGCAATAATTGTTTACTCCTCTTGTTAATTTGTAGGAATCAATATTTTTTGGGTAAAATAATTCTAAATTCAATTTACAACAAAAACCAACACTTGAACCCTTTGAGGTAGATAAGGCAGCAATCAACAATCTCAATTCAAAAACACAGAAGGATTTGCATTATTATACAATACCAGCATAGTGTTGATTTACGTTAATACGGTTTCCAAACCTTGGTAATTTACCATCTCATCAATATTTCACATAGAATACAAGTACTTCACATGCTCAATATGATGTAAAGAAGCTATAGTTTTTTCCTGAAAAATCTTACGAACTATGTACATTTCAATGTCACAGACCAGAGAATTATCCATTCTAGTGTTACATTATGACAGTGTAATTATACATGGAAAAGTGACAAAGATGTGATTCGTTTCGTTTTCTACTCAACATTTCAACATTTCCTGGTGGGGTTTCTTACTAGCGCACTGTGTGGTAATGTCTAAAACTGATATGAATGGCCATATTACAGAACGAGTGATTTCCCCTTGATGCATAAGATTCAATCTGAAATGCATCTTCATCAATACGTTTCACAACGCAAACATATTTTTAATGTGTTATTCGTTAATTTTAATGCATAATATTTTAATGCGTCGTAACACATTCACGCACCTTATATGGAGCTCTGTCAGTATGTCTGACTGAATCTGAACCCTTTTATTAAAAGATTTTGAGACAAAAAGAGGAATTCAGTCTAAAGAAGCAAGAACCACTGATCAGGAAATGAGATGAAATGCAAAATAAGGAATTGTCTAAAAACTGACATTAATTAGACAAATCAACATGGTTTAAAGCCAGGCAAATGGAAATGTTTTCATATTAAATAGATGATAGATCTACATAAGTCGTAAAATTTGAAAGGAGTGGATATCAACTACTATGTTGTTCTGAAAATAGCACATGATTTATGCAGTTATGTGAAACTTCTCAAGGCCATGTCGTTTGAAAAGATAAACGACTCAACTTCATTTAATTTGCATAATTCAGTATCACTGAAACAAAAACGTACTGCAGCTAGTTGGCTAGAAGGGAAATAGCAGGTGAAGGATACATAAGTATATAAGGTGTATGGTATATAAGATATAAGTCATGTACAAACCATGCTAAGTTAGTTAAGGGACAAACAAGAATATTTGCAATTAAGCTTATATGTATATATATATATATAGGACATCATTCACCAACATGTTTATATAATATATAGGACTTCATTCACCAACATGTTTATATATATATAGGACATCATTCACCAACATGTTTATATAATATATAGGACATCATTCACCAACATGTTTATATATATATAGGACATCATTCACCAACATGTTTATATATATAGGACATCATTCACCAACATGTTTATATATATATAGGACATCATTCACCAACATGTTTATATATATATATAGGACCATATTCCTGATCTTGTTTAAAGTTTGACTTTGAATGATTGATTGCAAGACACCAACTAACCAGTCATAGAATTAAATTTCCACTTATATCAATGGGATTATCCCTCTCACTGGTCGTGTACTGTAGACATATATAGGGATTATCCCTCTCACTGGTCGTGTACTGTAGACCTATAGAGGGATTATCCCTCTCACTGGTCGTGTACTGTAGACCTATAGAGGGATTATCCCTCTCACTGGTCGTGTACTGTAGACCTATAGAGGGATTATCCCTCTCACTGGTCGTGTACTGTAGACCTATAGAGGGATTATCCCTCCCACTGGTCGTGTACTGTAGACCTATAGAGGGATTATCCCTCCCACTGGTCGTGTACTGTAGACCTATAGAGGGATTATCCCTCCCACTGGTCGTGTACTGTAGACCTATAGAGGGATTATCCCTCCCACTGGTCGTGTACTGTAGACCTATAGAGGGATTAACCCTCCCACTGGTCGTGTACTGTAGACCTATAGAGGGATTAACCCTCCCACTATTATCCCTCTCACTGGTCGTGTACTGTAGACCTATAGAGGGATTATCCCTCTCACTGGTCGTGTACTGTAGACCTATAGAGGGATTATCCCTCTCACTGGTCGTGTACTGTAGACCTATAGAGGGATTATCCCTCCCACTGGTTGTGTACTGTAGACCTATAGAGGGATTGATTGACATTAAACAATTACCTTATATATATATATAGGACCATATTCCTGATCTTGTTTAAAGTTTGACTTTGAATGATTGATTGCAAGACACCAACTAACCAGTCATAGAATTAAATTTCCACTTATATCAATGGGATTATCCCTCTCACTGGTCGTGTACTGTAGACATATATAGGGATTATCCCTCTCACTGGTCGTGTACTGTAGACCTATAGAGGGATTATCCCTCTCACTGGTCGTGTACTGTAGACCTATAGAGGGATTATCCCTCTCACTGGTCGTGTACTGTAGACCTATAGAGGGATTATCCCTCTCACTGGTCGTGTACTGTAGACCTATAGAGGGATTATCCCTCCCACTGGTCGTGTACTGTAGACCTATAGAGGGATTATCCCTCCCACTGGTCGTGTACTGTAGACCTATAGAGGGATTATCCCTCCCACTGGTCGTGTACTGTAGACCTATAGAGGGATTATCCCTCCCACTGGTCGTGTACTGTAGACCTATAGAGGGATTAACCCTCCCACTGGTCGTGTACTGTAGACCTATAGAGGGATTATCCCTCCCACTGGTCGTGTACTGTAGACCTATAGAGGGATTAACCCTCCCACTATTATCCCTCTCACTGGTCGTGTACTGTAGACCTATAGAGGGATTATCCCTCTCACTGGTCGTGTACTGTAGACCTATAGAGGGATTATCCCTCTCACTGGTCATGTACTGTAGACCTATAGAGGGATTATCCCTCCCACTGGTTGTGTACTGTAGACCTATAGAGGGATTATCCCTCCCACTGGTCGTGTACTGTAGACCTATAGAGGGATTGATTGACATTAAACAATTACCTTAGTGTGGTGCTAATGTGGACAGACAGACTGACAAGATAGATCTCCAAGTCTAACAGGCTATTCTTACGTAATAACATACATGTAAGACATTGTATGCAACAAATTGAAACCCAAAGGTGACATAATTGATTGGCAAAATGATGAATCATGAAACATATTAATAGACTTGTATCATGCAAAACTTCAATGACCCTTGCAAACAAAAGTAGAAAAATGACATTGTTTATGAATTAAGAAATAATGAATACGTAGCTATGTTTTGTTGCGTAATAAAATATAGGCACGTGTTTGAATACGTAGTAATTAAAAACGAGTGATTTAATGTACGCATTCAAACGAGTGCCTATATTTTATAACACAACAAAGCACAGCTCCTATTTATTATTGCGATTCTAACATCGCCAATGCTCTGCCATTTATAGCACAACAAGACAGGTTGACGTCAAACTACTTTCTTACCTAGGAAGGTAACCGTCACCATTACGTCATTTGTCATAGTATATGACGTCAAACGTGATGTCATCAATCAGCTATATTTTATCGCGGTAATAAAATATGGTAAGCTCAATATACGCAAAGAAGGCATATCTCACGTGCTATGTTAGAATATCTTTTAAATTATACATTTTCAAGTTTTAAACTAAGCAAGAGTTTGTTCCCTAGAGTTATATTGTAAGAATTATATTCATTTTAGCAAGTACCATTTGACAGTTAGTGTGTTTGTGAACAAGCAAGATTTGCAATAAAGTGCGGTCATGCTTCAATAAATTCACTTTATTAATATTAATTTTTGTACTTTAAGGGTAAAATTAATGTAATACATCATAATATTATGCTTAATGTATCCAACAAATTCAATTTGAAGCATAAAATACTTTTGAAAAAACATGCACAATCCCACTATAGATTATAGTTTTATTACTCCTTTATAAATTAATTAATCGGCACAACCTTTAAAAATAAGGACGTTTCATTGGGGAAGTTTTTATCCAATGATGATGCCAAAAAAATTGGCACAATTACAGTGTAGTATATGCTGGAGCAAAAAAAATATTAAAAGAGCTATGTCACGGTACTATTTAAGGGGCCATGGGCCCTTTTGCATCATCACTTTTCAAGAAAAAGACCAAAAATCCGGATATTTTGCAATGTATTATTCTATTAATTTTTGCTTTAAAATCGATATTGTTTGTATTTAAATAATTTCCATTGATTTTAATGTACAAATTTATAGTATACATATTATTCAAACATTTCTATACACTGGGTATTGATAAGAAAATTCACAAATTTTTGACAAGATAAAAATCTATTGGGTTTTTAGAAAATTAATTGGGTAATTACTCCAATATGTAGCTTATCTGTAGCTCTGAATGACTGTAAAAAGATTGGTCAACTAATAGGTTTTGCTGATTTCCTTTTAACACTGTTAATTAAATAGAGTGTGTTTGTTTGTTTGTTTGGACTGAATACTATTTATACATTTGTATCTCCTCATGTAGTGTTAAAATTAAATATTTTCATGAGTGCATAGTTTTTAACAAATAGAGAAATGATGTAAAGTTTAAACCTTGTATCAATTATATTTTGTTGTTTTTACCTCTAATAGTCTTTCAATACTTAAAATTATCTGGTTACGGTTAAATTATCTGGTTACGGTTAAAAAGTATGGTTGATAATACAACTGCCTGACCCAGGGCTTTCACTAGGTTTCAAAACCCAAGAGTCATGACTCTTGACCCCTAATTTCCAAGAGTCAAAATGACTCTTGACCCAAAAATTCCAAGAGTCAAAATACTTAATCGGTCGAATTATGTTGTATTAAAACCTTCCCGGTAATTAACATCTTTGTTTTGTCAATTCCATATATCTATCATAATTTTAAATTATGATTTTTGATTTGTAATGTGTGTGAGTCATATACATAGTATTTGCATGTACTGTATTATTGATGTTCAACATCTTGTTATTCTTGGAGAACTTCCTCTGGACAATCAAGTTATCTACAGTACTATTGGACTTCACATAATAATATGACAATGTTGAATCATTCTTACCAGGGTAGTAGGGTACTAAATTAAAAATCCAACAGAAAAAAGTGTTTCTATGGTGGCATATCAATTATTTTTATAGGCTTGATATGCAATGTACGTTGTATTTAAAAGCTTAAATATCATACTAAACAATGAATGACATTATTTTACACTTGTGTACTGTGTTTATTTACCAGTGAGTAGCTAATATTCGACCTAAAACAAACTTATTCGAAAATACGTGATTTTCCGAAATTGCGCTACTCACAATTATCCATGACTTCGTACTTTCGATCATTTGCCGTTATTAATGCATTTAAACTCTTATAGATTCGCTAAATACCCGTAGAATGTCTTAAAAGCTCATAATATACCAGCGCTGTCATCGGCATAACTGTTTACATTCGTAAAAACTCGACACAACATATTTGCAGAACACATGAAGTCACGTGACGTGTAAATATGTATTGGCATATTCTCATTGATTCTAGCAAGTCAAATATGCATTGTGTTTTACTTTTAATATATTTTTTAGCGTAAACGATGTGCACTGATGAGATTTAAAATTTCATTTAGGCCTCTGGATTATCGTTTAAGTTGCCGCTTTCACGGATCGACAATTTGTGACTGACTTTAATTACTCGTCGGTCGTAACAAAATCAAAGCACACGTGCGCATGTAAGCATATTAATTTAATATTTAGTACCAAGTTTTATCCAATTAAATCAATTTGGAGGCGGGGTTTAATTTTTACAGCCTTTTTTTATCAATTACAATATTGTTTCTACAAGCGCGGTAGGTGTCACTCGATAAACAGCTAATTGGCGGATTACGACGACGGGTGGTCTATCGGCTCGTTTGGTGTTTAAATGACACAAGCGGACTGTTAATTCAGATTTCCGGGGGTCAGCATATACGCTCGAGGCAGCAATAATGCATTTGCCATATGAAATTCTGATTTTTGAACATTTGGATGACACACAGGCCAATTTTATCGAGGGTCAAAATGACGCACGATGTAGAATTTCTGAGCGTCAAAATTGGGTCATTTTCGAAATCCGTGCGTCAAAACCCGTAGTCCCGAGTCAAATGAAAGCCCTGCTGACCTCAGGAGCAAACCCTGTTCTTATAGTGCTATCAGCACTTTGATTTTATTTGTACACAAAAACGATTTCTTTTGGATACGCTACTACGGTAAACTATAATGACGGAGAGAAACTTAGTAAACCAAATGCAGAGAGTATTGTACCTTCGATAAAACAGAAACTGCCGATAATTACCGAAGCGGGCACCATGCATTATGGTACTTCAGTCATAATCCGGCTATTTTTAGACTTGCATATCTATTCTTTATTTATGGTCTTTGGTAAAAACACGGACTGTCTGTAAAATTACTGATAATCTATAAAAACTGCGCTAGACCTGCCTTGTGTTCAACAAAAATAATTTGAAGCACGTTTCGTACCAGGTACTGAACGTTTCCTAGTAATCGTACCTATTGCGTACCTGTTACGTACCAAGTATGAAACGTTATTCTTTGTTAAACGCAGAGCTGATAATTATATTTTATTATTGGCTTTTGATTGTTCAGATGTTGCATAGAAACTGATTCACTTAATCAATTTCAATGTTGTTACAGTAATTTCATCAGTCATGTTCTGGTAGACAGATTTAATTAAGCTGTCTCCAAGTGGCTGCTTTTAAATTCTGAAGGTCCAGCCACAGTACAGGTACTGTTAGCGTCGAAATGGTTTGGCTAGATGTCCTGTGTATTGGCGGGTTCGGCATTTCCCTTACCGTGTCAAATGTCACGTGAAACCAAAGCACACGTGCCTAAATAACGGTGGTCAACAAAAGGTGTGAAGACAATTTAGACAAACATACAGGTACATAAACAATTTTCACGAATACTTACAGCAGTGTTTGAAGAATGATATTCACCGATATAATAATTATCCAACATTTTGAAAGCAGCCGGGGAGTGTTTATGACTTTCAGTGGATTTCATAACTTGCGTAACGTCCCCACCAACATGTTGTTCAATCAACTCTCTTCCACCTGGGTGTCGATCCACGAAGTCAGTGACATCAAACACTTTTCCTGAATTTAGAATGCATAATCTGCCACCTTTTATCTGGCACCGCAGTGCCTCTTCGTTCATAACTGACATTTTATTCGCCAATATTACACTTCACTCCCACGGCTTTCCGATCAAAACAGAAACTGCAAATACCGAATAATTTGGGTCAATGAAAAAGCCTCGTTTTCGTTTTATCACTTAGACGGGTTTATTGATTTTGGCATTGAAAACCATTCAACGTATTTAGTATCTCAACTAGTGTACCCGACTCAGGTACAACTTCGTCGTACTTCAATTAGCATGTTAATTAATTCAAATACTGGTAGCCCGCTTATATTGAACCAAAACAAAGTCGCGTGATTAAGACATGAACTTGTGTTTATTTTTAGTACGTATGTCATGGCGTTTTATCGCGCACACTATCAGTGAGATACTCACTATGACAAGTGTGTCAACGAGTTTCTATTAATTTGTTTTGGTGAAATACAAATTACGCGAAGGGTCGTATCCAGATTACGTCCAACGAATACTTTTATACAATTTTATGATCTTTTGTATGTCGAAATGGGGGGGGGGGTGAGAAGGGGCGAACAAAGATAATGTTTGAATTAAAATGGTGCAATTTCCTGCACTCGGACAATAATAGTAGTGCTAACTACATGTAGTTAAATCTATGAACATTTAAATATGTCAACAATCTCATCATTCATTTTGTACGATTCAAACATTTATTAATAAACAAAGATCTAAAAATGCACAATCTCATTCAAATCAGATCCTAACATTTAGCTACCGCTGTTAGAAGGAAAAAAATGATCTTACTTGAGCTAAACTTTTTATGTTCAGTAGAAATCGAGAAATAGCTAAAAGTTACAGACAATAGCAAGAGAATATATTGTCACCAGTATTATTCAAATACTATGCACGAGAACATATTAATACAAACATATAAGCTTGGTGCAAAAAGATTATATTAAGTCAGACAGGGAAGGCAGCACTCAACTTAACCAGCCGAGCACAGAAAACATGAAAAAAGCACAATGCCCAGCTGAACCAACCGATCACAGG
The DNA here is from genome assembly GCA_947247005.1 of Spisula solida. NCBI lineage: Eukaryota > Metazoa > Mollusca > Bivalvia > Venerida > Mactridae > Spisula > Spisula solida. Next base: position 32,310,747 of record OX365949.1, read on the forward strand.
AACATAAAACACATACAAGGCACTATGCCAAACTAAACAAGCAAAGATCCACCCAAGTCCAAACTGTCGAAAAGTATAATACATTATTACTAGCTGAATGACCCTGTTTCCACAGCAAAGCTACTATAATGTCTAGTTTTAGCTGTCAGAAATCCTAAAACGAAGAAGTGCCTAACACACTGTCAACCAAGAAAATTAATCAGCCCTTGTCCCAACTGTTAAAAGCTAAATAGAAAAGTTTCAGCAATTAAAAGGCGAAATGCCTACGCTGAATGATAGGGGTGGGTCGATGCATCGAAATATCGATGCATTGCGATCCTGAGTGTCCCGATACTATGGATCGATAGTTAAATTCTCGATCCAATAACTATCGCCGATAGCCCAACTATCGATAGTTACGATAGTTTCCTTTTTATCAATATCATTTATTATTAATTGTAAAACAACTTCCGTTCTCGTTAAAAAACTAATTTTAAATAATCGCACGCATCAAAACTGCCACAGAGGACCAATATTGCAATAGTTTTTAATCTATCTCTGTCCAATTAATTTTAAATCATTTCCAAAAATAGTAGATTAGTATGTTGTACAACAAAAGGATATATTACACAGTGCAAATTTGCATTTACAAGTTAACCTCTGGTTTTCAAATCGTGGCAATAACTATTGCAATACTATCGCAATAGTACTTTCAGCAATAGCAATAGTATTGCAATAGTCAAAAATGGACTCGATTGTCAGCCCTACTGAATGACCTAGCAGGCGCGTAGCTACCTATACGCGAGTACGCGGCTGAATCCACATGATTCTGACAAAAATATTTTTTTCAGGCAAAGTTCGAACTCAATTCACTTTAAACTATTTCATTCTTTGTCGTGTCTGTATTCCAAATGTCAGTAGAATTCGCATTGTGATATCGTCAGATATCGAGCCGGTAATTTACGCAAGAATGTTTGTGTTACTTTTGTTACTTTTATAAGCTATACTGTGTCTGACACTAACAACCTACCATACTGTATGTGTTGCAGTAGACTAGTCTTTGACGTTAACAAACTCGTCCCAGTACAACCGCGTACAGGATCGCGTTTGGTTTAATCAAGTAGAGTCAACAACTAGGGAATCTCTGGTTGTTAAGTTCATTGAGAGCCATTAACTGTTGGGTTGTTTATTACTAAGATATGTGCCCAGGGCTATGATGGAGCCTGTAATTTGTCAGGTTGTCATCGTCGTGTACAAGCTTGGATAAAACAACTAGTTTCATAAGCAATGTTCACTGCAAAGTCCATAACTTGAATCATTACGTGTTCGCCTACAGAGAAGCACACATTAGAAACTTACTCATACCAGTGCAGCAAATCGGTAATCTGCAAAATGTCTTTCAAGAAGAGACGGGAAACTACGCTGTTGCTGAAGAAAAAAAGATGAACCGACACCGTCTGCATAATCTATATGCTGGACCAGTCATGCATGGGCGTAGGAGAAGGGGTGGCCATGCCCCCCCCCCCCCCAATGTTAGGACAAGGGGGGCCAACATATCGTTTGCCCCCCCCCCCAATAATTCAGAAAATTTTCATAATTTTCCGTCTAAAATAGTCTTGTAATAGGTAATGTACCTTTTATTCTTGATTAAAAAGTATAAATGAAAATTTTCGTGCTCGCTACGCTCGCAAAAGGATTTTAATCTACCCAATATGTTTTCATTAGCTGTTGAAACAGCTACACGAACTATCGAAAGACATTGTAAGATAAACTTTGCCCCCAGCTCCTATATTGCTTTTAAACTTTGTCATTTCTATGTTATATTATCCCTTACTAAACCCCTTAACTCTCAGAATTCGGGCACCTGTGCAATAATTAGTAAAAATATTTACAAAATAAGGACGTAATTTTGCTGGATCTTGCAACAAAACATGTCTTGTAAAATACCAAATATTTATCTCAGAACACACAGAATGCACCAGATTGTTTTAAAAAATTTCGCGGGGGAGCATGCCCCCGGTCCCCCTACTAGCAATACGAGTTTATGATAAGGTAACTTTTTTACCCGCTATTTTGACAAGCTAAAAAAAACTTAGTAGATATACCTTACCTTAGTAATGATATAAACAAACATTCACCATAAGCTATTAACACTTAATGTGAACCCCCATATCTAAAAAAAAAAAACCTCCCATATGTTTGCCCCCCCCCCCCCCCCCCCCAATGTTGAAGATGCTCCTACGCCCATGTCATGTGGACATACTCCACACTTTTAAAGTGTCATATACCACTTCACGGTGTATGATCAAACCTACATTGTTGGTACAAAAGTCGCGTTTTCAACTCACTTGTTCGTACAAGCACCTAACTTTTCCTATTGATCTTGGATAAATAGCATAAATGGACGGTGTAGTGAAGTTTTTTCATATCCATTTACTCATAGATTTGGCTTTAGTTCATAACTGGAATGGTTTTACGGAACCACTCGAAGATGTAAAAATGTAATCCGCTCAAAATTAAGTCGAAGTTTGTATCCGAAGTATGAAAATGAACGAATCTTCTGTTTCGTGTCACAGTAAAAAAAATTGACATGTGTATTGAAAAAGTATTTGAACAACGAATCCTATTATTTTTGGTATTGTTCTGATGTTCAATTTATACTACAATGATACTTTGATATTGGGATAATCATCAAAAGCGGAAATAACCTTCTAACATGAAAATATCTTGCAATAATTAACTTATGATAAGTCACCTATATTGTTTGTATAAGGGCACCTATATTATGTCAAAATTTGTCTCTCTGAATATAATTCGTCCAAATGGTCTAGATCTTTCATTTGTCAGAATCCGATATAAGTTAGGCCGGAACTTGGTTACGCCATGGTTTCGCACGTGCTTTAATGCTATGCACCAGTCAAACGAAACCCGAGGAGGAAGGATGGGAGAAATAGCGGGAAAATATAGCCGTGACTATACCTGTGCTTTTACCAAGTTTATTGCAGGCGTACAGACGGGCGATCTTCATAGTTTGACCAACAGTAATTCATCTGCGATGTTTGCATACATCCAAATATCAAGTAGAATTACACATACCTATATTTAATGTAGGATTTTACTGACTAAAATCAAGGGGAGTGACAATATGCGGTGGGTTGACCAACAGTACGACTTGTACGACTCCTTGCTACAGCGAGATGCATTTAAACAAAGCACGTACTAATTCTTTTGCAAATGTCGGTCTGAATGATCGTTTTCTGTTGGAATTTAAGACACCGTCATCGTGTCCGACGTTTGGAGGATGCATTGAGCTTTTTTTCTTAAATAAATAAAAAATTCATTGACCCGTCACACCCGAGTCCGAAGTATGTACACGGCGTCCCTTACGCGACTTTGTGGTCTATACTGCAAAACACGACGTGGACATGTAACCAATGCATGTCATGCTTTGAATACAGCTCCCTTTCAACAGAGGAGTGCTTTAGCGTTTGGATCCAGCTACTTGAAAAGCAGTATAGTAAAATAGTCATACTCGATTAGACAGCACGGCTTCAGTACATTGGCTCTGAAAAACAAAATACATTAAGCAACTTTTTCAAATATCCACGATTGCAATTTCTGTACGATTTGGCATATTGATGTGGTATTGAACGAACAGCGTATTACCGATGATGGCGTAAAATATTGATAACTACAACTACATAACTGGATTTCATTGCGTGTACGTATTGTAAATATCTTGACCCTGGACTCAAAAAGTCTTCTGCAGATAAAACTGTCAGACACTTTGTTGTCATGGACAAAATATACTGTCTAATGACTGCCCTTGGTATAACTGAGCACTTCTATTCGAGTGCGCTCTAAATTTCATTATCACTACCTAAGTCCTTTGGTTTCTCAGCCAAATGCCAAGTCCAGACCTTACATTTTCAAAAGGGGTTAAGGCCCGAGACTAAAAACACCATGTCAAAGTTGGTTGGCCACAAATCTATTACAGAAAGCTCCAATTTGCATGACCAGACCTTACATTTTCAACAAGGATTAAGCCCCGATACTAAAAGCACCATTCCGATTGTTATCCGCAGATCTATTACGGACTGCTTCACTTCTCACTGAATGACAACGGGATTGATATCCTGACGATGATTATAAGCGCAATTCAAATGGTCAGATTTTCGCCGGGCTGTTGGAACCTGCTTAATGTCATCATCAAAGTGTCAGCTTTAAGTCAATTGATTTCGTATTTTTGCATATGCATACCATCAACACTTCGGGACTGCTCGAAGATCTTCAGCTTCTAAATTATGCTTCGACAACGGAAACAACCGGAATGAAAATGGGACTTATGCATGTCATCTCAATGAATATTTTACATTATTAGAATCAAACAGTGTCAAATTTTAAAGTGGTTACTGTTGACCTTCTAATCCCCGACCTTAAAAGCCAATTGTGACTATATGTGAGCTTATCCCCCTCTGCCATCCGGTAAGAATACAACTAACCATCTTATACTGAAACAAATAGCTAGTGTATACTTAGAAAAAGCATGTACGAGTAGTTGCTGAATACATTCACGGAAATACATCCGTGATACATTGTAAATGACTAAGTGTTTCCGAAATAACGGAGGTGCCCTAGTTTAGTGCTGTTCCTAAAATATAGGTGCTTTATAGTTTGATAAAATCGTGTTTTTAGAGACGATATTGATTTTAAATGATGGTTTCTTTTCTTTTTTCAGTTCCATAAGATAAAAAACTGAATATATAGGCAAAAACTTTGCACAAAACATCACAAGTTATAAAAATAGTAGCAAAAAACGATTTCCATTTCCCGATTTGGTAAAGCAGTACTGAAACTGTAACCCTTATTTTTCGGAAACTGTTGAAGCTTTTCATTTTGTTTTCATTCAGATGGAAGCTGGAATGGTTCTAATGTTCCGTGGCAACATTAGTATATTCATCGTACGTCTCTGAAGAAGAACTGCTTGAATTTTCCGTGACCTTCTCCGCGTTTTTTCGTTTTTTTGTACGTAAAAGTTCGTTGCTTATACCAAAAAGTGAAGGCAACGCCAGTTTTGTACCAACAATGTAGGTTTGATCATACACCGTGCACTTGAAGTGCTACTAGTATCAAGAGCAAGAAGGCGATTCCACCTCCACCTGATGTAACATCATGAGGTTTTACTTTATCGTCATTTTGCATAGTTGCTGTTGGGTTCATGGTTCAGGGTGCTAAACCACCGAATAAACTTTCACAGAAGCAACTCATCGACTTAGTTGAAGTAGCTACGGAGCGCTAGGTTTCTCGCGTGTTAGGGTAGCAGATGCTGCCGTGAGGGGTGAGTTGTACGGCAAAGCTATGGCTGAATTCCAGTATATGGAGTCTTTAAATCCAAAATCAGCTCGCCACCCACGACACTGTGGCAAAGTTCCCATCCATGCACCGATCGCATCTCGGAAAACTAGAAAAGGTCGTTCCTTTGTTATGCTAATTACTATGCCGGTCTCTAAGGCTTGAGCTGAGAGGTAGTTTTAGGTATTATAAGAATGGCAAAAGATATAACCACTGAACGTCTGTCTGGACTGGCAATTTCGCTTACTAGTAGCTACAAATGTATGGACATTGGTTGACAATGTTATCATACAGAAAGAACTTTGCCGCCTTGAAAAGGGACGGACAACTATTGACTTATATAAGCCTATCTGAAGAGTTTGTGAACATAATAAAATGGGACTCGTAGATCTGCATTTGTTGATTTATATTTTAGCTTTATTTTGAACAGAGAAATACTCTTTACAAACTATCGTTTATTTACAAATTAATGATGTTAAGAACTAAATAAAGCACATTGAGAACGCTACATATGCACCAGATAACACCATTGTTTTTAAAAAAATCCGGGAGTGGGGGTGTCCCCGACCCCCCCCCCCCCCCCTAGCACAATAGTGAATCCACATGATTATAGGCTAGCTACGCGCCTGCCTAGTTACAACAGTAAAACTGCTGAACTACAAGGCTAGCCAGATTTGTGAAAGTAACGTTTTGATTAGATGATTGAAAGGTCACTTGGACATGACCCCGTATCAGTGTAAAGTAGTGGAGCCTTATGTGGATTTGATTTAAACACGAAGCGTGATTTAAATGAGATTGAAAAATACACAGATTGGACACTGAAAAAATGATAAATAGCACACAGCAGATTATGTTATTTTATGTGAACGCTTTTGTTTGTCATCCTTTTTAGTGACCATCATTTTGAAGAGTCGAGTTTCTTCTACTGCACGAGGGAACTTGTTTTTGTCTACCTCTTATAGAATTCAGAAAAGTACTACATGTATTTGAATGAGGCAAATCGGGGTATTTTCTCATAAACTTGTAAGTTCCATTAAAATGAGGGTATGTCTGGCTTTATTCCTTGACTGATGTCTGTATATGAGGTATCATTTTAAAGCTGAATAATATATCCATTGCATAAACATTTTAGTTTTGCCCAAGTACATTAAAACAGGAGATATAAGCACGGATATACACTATATACATTTGTACTCATATATTCTGTGATATAATGTATTAAGAACACATGAGATTTCGCGAGATTTCAGAAGACTGCCGCGAGATATTGTGAAATTTGGTACATTTTTCGAACTTTATATACATACATGTAGTTAGATCTATCATGGGCGTAGGAGAAGGGGGGCCAGGGGGGCAGCCCCCCCCCCATGTTAGGACAGGGGGCCAACATAATTTAGATCATATTCATAATTTTCCGCCTAAAATAGTCTTGTAATACTAGTAAGTAATTTGCCTTTTATCCGTGGTTAAAATGTGAATTTTTGTGCTCGCTTCGCTCGCAAAATCACTTTAATCTATAAAATATGTTATCACCCGATCACGTAATTGTTGAAAAGAGCTAGATCTATACGGACTACAGAAATACATTGTAAGATAAAGTTTGAACCAGCTCCTATATCGCTTTTAAACTTTGTCATTGCTATATGTTAAATTCCCATACTAAACCACTAAAACTCTCAGAATTCGGGCATCTGTTCAATAATTAGTAAAAGTAGTTACAAAATAATGATTTAATTTTGATTGATCTTACCAAAAAATTATCTCAGAACGCACCAGATTGATCCAATGTTTAAAAAAAAATCCCGGGGGAGCATGCTCCCCCGGATCCCCCTACTTACAATAGTAGTTTATGACAGGGTTCAATTATTTTACCCGGTATTTTGACAAGCAAATAAGTTAGTAAATAAACCTTACTGTCGATTCAATAAGTAATACTAATGAGGGAACTATCCCATTCAAAAGAATAGGGGGGCTTATGTATTATATTATAGATGAAATACCTTCAATCAATAGTATAATACTTGAAAAAGAGTTTTTATATCGTCTAGTTAGTCTAGTGGGTAGCCATGTCGCTAAATTATATCAGATATTTTGTTGAAATTTTGTTCAATTTCGCCACTGGTTCGACACCCATCCGAGTTACATACATTTTAAAGTGTTTTTTTTCTTATTTACAAGTACCTTATTTTGTATGTGTAAGTAATATGATAAAAAGAGGCACGTAGTAGGTATGTAGATTAAATTTTATTGTGCGTTATGTTTTCATTTTATCTAGCAAGTTGTGTCTATTCAATTATTTTTTTATCTGCAGAACAATAATCATACAATTATATTATATATTCACTGAAACATAAAAAATATCATTTGAGGTATCGATTCAACAGTAGTTAGTATAAGACTTTATAACATGGCTAAAATAGAAAAACACAATTAAATTGTGGGGATCGAACCTACAACTCAGAATAAAATTAAAACTTGTAGGAAGTGTGCGTATCCACTACACTACAGCGCCTTTGGTGTATTGGATACGCTTTGAACACGATTTGACCCAGTGAAAGTTTACCTGTCAGAAGAGTTTATGTTGATAACGGTTCTCATTTGACTTTGAACGCACTATACCTTAGTGAATATAAACACAAACAACTTTCACCATAGCTTATTTACATTGAATGGGACCCCCACATATCTAAAAAAAATGCCCCCCCTCCAAAATATTTGGCCCCCAATGTTGAAGATGCTCCTACGCCCATGTCTATGTATATATTATACAGTTTTTTACAGTTTATTTTCAAGATTTTAGGCCATTGGCCCATGAATCACATAAATATTATATAAATACAAACAAGTTATAAAGCATTTCAAAGTATATGTATATTGCGCGATATTATTTATGTGATACTGGAGACCCACAAAAGCTACATGTTTTCCGTTGTATCTTGTTGTTTTAACAGTTTAAAATATCCAAGCACGACCGTACTAACGGAAATTTGCGGGTATCCGGTAAACTATCCCGCACCGTACAAGGTTTAATAATACACATGATTTGTTATTCCTCCAAGTTTCATGGACATTGGCTTCATTGGCCCGTCTGCTTCCAGAATTCTGGCGCCTAAGCAGAAATTCATCGTCAAACCACAAATTTTCTATGTAATTGAAGTCTCGTGACTGTGGTTACCCCTTTAACCCCATAAGGTAATGTTTCTATTTCAATCCCTTCACCATTTCGGCTAGATGGCATGGTACCAATATCAACACCCGCGGCTGGTGGGCCGATGCCATCACAGACTCTTGAAATGTCTATGTAATCATTGCAAACCACCCTGCCTGGGTCTTAACTATCAATACAAGAGTCACTGAATGGCTTGTAACCCCAAAATATCAAATTGCCTCCATGTAATCAAGCTTTGGGCATCACACACTCTGGTCAAAATCTTACTATGGGCATCACACAATTACACAATCTGGCCAAATTACTTCATCTGATCCCCCATTAACATTTACAAGACTATCACTTTGAAACAAATTATTTTTACCCTCATACATCCACAGCAGCACACTCAGAACCAATCGTGTTGCGCTGTAACATTTAGTGGTGTCTGTGAGTAAGCAGAGGCTACATAACAGCTTTGTTGCCATTAAGCATGATTATGGTCAACCTCTTTTAGTCCTATCGAGTCCTTCAACCAGAGTGTGTGATGCCCACAGCTTGATTTCTTGGAAGGAATTTGGTGTTTTGGGGTTGCATGTCATCGGGGACACTGGTATTGTTAGTTAAGAACTAAGCAGGATGATTTGCAATGATTACATGGATATTTCAAGAGACTGTGTAATGACATCGGCCAAACTCCTGCAGGTCTTGATATTGGTACCATGGCATCTAGCCAACATGGTGAAGGAATTGCTACAGAAACATTACCTTATGGGTTTAAATGGGTAACCACAGTCACCAGACTTAAATTCCATAGAAAATTGTTGGTTGGACATTGCGTTGGTGCTTACGCGTCAGAATTCCGTCAGCCAACAGGCCAATGAAGCCATTGTCAATGAAACTTGAATAATGGTTTTGAAAGATTCAAACAACTGGTAATGCCAATGCTTAAGCTGACAGGGTCGAAAATGTAGTTCAGTTGAGGATACACACATTATGTATTGCTCACAATCTTGGTTGTCGGTACTCCTGATTTTCATTGTTTTGTGGATAATGTTGTTTTCCTCATGATTTTCATTTTAACCCCTTGTGAAATGATTGCTTTTTATCATTTTCTTAATTGGTTGGTATTATGTAATTATTTAACTGCAATAAAATTAATAAATTTTAAACAGGAACTTGCATTAATAATTTTTTGAAAAATATTTTATTTCTACTGTACTAAAAAAATAAAATAATAATTTTTTTTTCATTTTTTTTTTCAAATTATAAATGCAAGTTCCTGTGGTGTTTGTCATTTTAAATAAATCATATTATTTGAAGAGTGTGAAGGAACTTTTGGAGGGCAGTGTAGTTATTGTTGCCTAGCAACTGTAGAATGTATAAGGTTTTCCCTAGTTTTGACTACCATTACAAGCGTCTGAATGCCACCTCGTCGACTCTGAAACGTGTTTCCAACCCAATAGAGATGAACTTGTTGGTAACTGAAAGATGGGATTGTGTTTATCGGTGCAGTACTGGTACTGATAACACATTGTCTATGGTCACATAGGCAGAATCTGATGTCACCAGAAACCCTATATAGTCTAATAGCATAATTATTGTGATTTTCGAAATGTGTCATTGTGGTTTTTGGTACGAAATACAGCATATTTTGGTTTCTATAAGAAAGTTGGGTGTTTATGCTCTTAATAAAAATTGTTTCGCTTATACTTGGGCCTATTGCCGTTCGATGATTGGGCGGCGTATTTTTTGGCTAATCGGACCGGAGGCCGAAGGATCAAGAGGATTGTCGGACAATCCGAGGGGTAGTTTAGCGTCAAAAAGATCTGTCGGTGACCATACGATAACGGGTTGTTGTCCTGTATCTGAAGTCCAAGGCCAATCGTCGGTCTGCGCCAGGCATGTACACGATACCTTGTCATCGGGTACACGTCGAATACAAGGACATTGTCTGGCACAAGGATTATATGTAACCCATACATTATTACATCTACCTGAGTCCATAAATTAAATAGCTTCTGGTCACTAGGTTTCATCACATTGCGATATACATGTATTCTACAGATAGTCTCTTCGATATACGTACCACATGGACCTAGCTAACTTGCTCTTTCAATTCAAAACTGACATCTGCATGAGAAAAAGAAGCCAAGATTATCCGTGGATGAACGAACAAAGTTCTAAGTATGTAATGTAGCTCTATGAACACATAATTAGAAAGACAATATATGTAACTGATTTAGCTTAGTGGTAACACACTGGACTGTCAATCCAGGGGTCGTGGGTTCAATCCCCGACATCGGAACTTGTCGTTTCTGAAATATTTAAAATATTTCCCGCTATATCTGACCGTGTGCAATGCGAAGTATCTGGGTATCTCTCTCTCTCTCTCTCTCTCTCTCTCTCTCTCTCTCTCTCTCTCTCTCTCTCTCTCTCTCTCTCTCTCTCAGAATGCAGCTGACGAATTCCGTGGTTTTTTTTAGAACGTCACGAGGCAGAAAGCAACTGGACCCCCTAGTCGCTGGATCCCAAGTATTTCACATTTCCGCTTGAACAAAAGTGAAGCCCTGGAGTTCGCAGGGTATGCTGCTCAGATAGACAGTGCATTTTTTCTTCGTGACGTATTCACAGCCAGCAGCTATATATCAGTGAATATTATCCAGTCGATTATCGTTAGTCCTGGCTATATAAACAACGATTTTTCATGCTCGTTTCGCTCGCTGTAGATCTACGCAAATTCAATGAAAGTTTTCGATTTATCAACGAGTATGCGGGATATGCTGCTCAAATAATTAATTATATTCTTGCTCGCCTTACTCTTACATTAACTTTATCAATGAATATTATAAGATGAAGAACGAAATTATGTGGAATGCTTCTCAGAGATACATTTTTTCTTGCTCGCTTCGCTCGCACATTTCTTTGAGGGGGGGGGGGTCATTACATGAATGTACGCCCCCCTAACGTCAAATCCTGGATCCGCCCCTGAGCCGTTGACCATGTCATTGTTTAGTATGTAGGCCCTATCCTATTCAGGCCTCAGCTTGGCCGAAAGCGAAATTCAATCAAGATAATAAAATTAGAACATTACATCCAGTGTTGGATAATTCATGCACCCCACGCACCCACACCCACCAAAACACGCACACATCCACACCCACCCACTCACCCCACACACGCACTCACCCCACACACGCACTCACCCCACACACGCACTCACCCCCACACACTCACGCCACACGCACTCACCCCACACACTCACCCCACACACATGCATGCACACACACTCACACCACACACACTCACACCACACGCACTCACCCCACACGCACTCACCCCACACACGCACTTACACCACACGCACTCACCCCACACACGCAATCACACCACACGCACTCACCACACACACGCACTCACCCCACACACTCACCCCACACACATGCATGCACACACACTCACCCCACACACATGCATGCACACACACTCACAACACACACACTCACACCACACGCACTCACACCACACGCACTCACCCCCCACACACACTCACAACACACACACTCACACCACACGCACTCACACCACACGCACTCACCCCCACACACACTCACCCCACACACATGCATGCACACACACTCACCCCACACGCACTCACACCACACGCACTCACACCACACACACTCACCCCACACGCACTCACCCCACACACATGCATGCACACACACTCACACCACACACACTCACACCACACGCACTCACCCCACACGCACTCACCCCACACACGCACTTACACCACACGCACTCACCCCACACACGCACTCACACCACACGCACTCACCACACACACGCACTCACCCCACACACTCACCCCACACACATGCATGCACACACACTCACCCCACACACATGCATGCACACACACTCACAACACACACACTCACACCACACGCACTCACACCACACGCACTCACCCCCCACACACACTCACAACACACACACTCACACCACACGCACTCACCCCCACACGCACTCACCCCACACACATGCATGCACACACACTCACCCCACACGCACTCACACCACACACACTCACACCACACACGCACTTACACCACACACACTCACACCACACGCACTCACACCACACACATGCATGCACACCACACACACTCATACCCCACACACGCACTCACACCACACGCACTCCCACCACACGCACTCACCCCACACACGCACTCACCCCACACGCACTCACCCCACACACGCACTCACACCACACGCACTCACCACACGCACACCCCCAACACACACTCACCCCACACGCACTCACCACACACTCACCCCCAACACACACTCACCCCACACACATGCATGCACACACACTCACCCCACACACACATTCATCCCACACACTCACCCCCCACACACTCGCCCCACACACTCACTCACCCCACACACATGCATGCACACGCACTCACACCACACGCACTCATACCCCACACACGCACTCACACCACACACACTCCCACCACACGCACTCACCCCACACGCACTCACACCACACGCACTCACACCACACGCACTCACACCACACGCACTCACCACACACACACACACTCACCCCCCCCACACCCACATGCATGCACACACACTCACCCCACACACACATTCACCACACACACTCACCCCCACACACACTCACGCCACACGCACTCACCCCACACACTCACTCACCACACACACTCACCCCACACACATGCATGCACACACACTCACACCACACGCACTCACCCCCCACACACACTCACCACACACACCACACACGCACTCACACCACACGCACTCACCCCCCACACGCACTCACCCCCCCACACACACTCACGCCACACGCACTCACCCCACACACTCACTCACCACACACACTCACCCCACACACGCACTCACACCACACGCACTCACCCCCCACACGCACTCACCCCCCCCCCCCCCACACACACACACACTCACGCCACACGCACTCACCCCACACACTCACTCACCACACACACTCACCCCACACACATGCATGCACACACACTCACACCACACACACTCACACCACACGCACTCACCCCCACACACACTCACCACACACACCACACACGCACTCACCCCCCACACACACTCACCCCATACACATGCACGCACACACACGTACACACACGCGCGCACATGCACGCATGCATACATACATCTACCCAAACATATATGATACTTATAAAAACACATCTCCCAACAACACACCATCTTACCGAAACGAAATACAAGATAGTGACATAAGAGTAGTTATAACGAATGATGGATAGAAAAACGTCTATAATAAGTATAGATATATGTAAAACATTAAACAATTTTAAGACATGAACAAAAACACTTATATTTTACTTATAACATTGAATGTATACAGCAATTCAGAACAATTTACACAAAAGGGTTGCCAGTTTAAAATTTACAAATTTCAAATCTGCATTAGATATTGCAAGATTAATTATTAAACCAGCCTGAGTATCCATGCCTGACCCTCTTATATCTAGGAAGTTTTGTAGGCCATAGCAAACCATGAGGTTGTCCCAGAGCTATGTCCTGACTTTGCTTACCACCGGACAGAAATGAACAAGATGAGTAACTATGTTACTATTTAGCTTGGTACGAGGGACGTTCAGAAATAACGTAGACTTTTGCTGTAAAACGATCAATGTTGTAGACAGGTTATATATGAACAAGCTTTTTGAAATTGGAATTATCTGGCTTCGTGATGGCATATTTTCCAAAACATTTTTATGGATATTATAGGTAAACCCGCCATTTAAATAACCATGGTTACGCGTACCCGGGGCAACCCATTTTTTCCATGTTGTGTCATTACTTTCACTGCTTATAGTATCATTTCAGGTTAAACTTTCTGTTTTAAACTCCGCCAATATAACATGCTACGTCTAAAACACTGTACAAAGACGTTTTGGTGACCTCTAAACGTTATGGATAAAAATACACAACACGTGAATAACACGTGTTCTCCAATCCATAACGAACGCCATGACGTTATTTATTAACACAAAAATTCGCGCACATGATAAATGATAAGGGAATTGGGGGAAAATCCCACTGAAACCTCTAATACGACCAATAATATACATAGGACTAGTTCTGGCAGTCATACTTTGGTATTAAAATGATATAAAAATGGTATGAAAGAGATGGAGGTCGCATTAGAACACCTATAGCCACAGTGTTGACGTTTACGTTGCGTGTTTCAGGCACAAAAACGTCATGCGCTGTCTAGAAAGAAATAGAAGACATCTATAGAGCGAGTGTACCCATTTCCGAACACATAAGCGGGAATTTTAATAGTTCGGTATTATGTCCGTTTTTATTGCACATTTGTGTGAATCAAACAAGCAACATGCCTCTGCTTTCAAACGCTATAGTAACTAGTGTTATAGACGGTGTCGAAGTAAAGATATAGCCTTCTAACGTATCTTGATCAATGTACCCTTTTCCGAACAAGGGTCTCAATTCCGAACAAAACAGTTCCTAATTCCGAACACATGGGGGATTTTTAAAAAATAGTAACAACAACGGTCTTTAAGCTATACAAGTGTACAATTTAATTATTTATGTCTTAAAAGATGTTTTAAAGTTAGAATAATTAGGCCTACTCAACACAACCAATTTTTAGGTACATCATACATGAATAATAGTTGGTCGACATACTAAATGCTCAAATTTGTTGAGAAACATGAATGCATGGATAATGGTTGCTGTCATGAATACATATTAATAAATACACGAATCATACCACATACACGCAAAGTACTCGCATGTATATATTTTAGTCTACACTATCTAACAGCAAACTCGATTGAGACAGTCGTCATGATATAACAAATCATACTTTACTATTTTTCTGAATTTGGAAATTTAAAACACTAAATTATTTAAAACACAAACGTTAGTTAACTTTTGAAAACTTTTGCTAGTATAAGCTACTAGTGAATACTTGTCAAGTTTAACAGTATTTACACTCGAACGGAAGTTCCTCAATACTAGAAAACATCTCATCTTCGACGCACTTGAAATGGAACCTTCTGAAGCGATTTGAACATTGTATGAAAGCATCATACTCCTCTTCACATTTATAACATTTGGATGTTGCCACTTCAATGCAATCATCGCTACCAGACATCTCAATGTCACGAAGTATTTTTTCTTCATTTGCTCGTTTCTGTTCCTTTTTACGCTTGAAAGCTTCACGTTCAGCTTTTTTCTTTTCCAATGCCAACTTTTTGCGTTTTGTTTCCTCTTCTTTTTGCTGCCGCTTTTTCAATCTGTCTTGTTTACGTTTCTGTTTTTCTTCTTCTTCTTGGTTCTTCTTGGCAATCTTTTCTTGTAGCAATTCTCGATACTTAGAACCAGTGATTGCTTTTGGCATTAACACTCGCTGGGCTTTAGGTTTAGCAGATTTTATTTTAGGCAAGGTAAGGTATTTGGAAAATGGAGATGACGCATTACAACTGGCATTAACAGTAACTGCCGGCGTATTGGTCTGCAAACAACTGGTAATAATAGAAGATGACTGGGTAGCTGAAGTAGCAGATATATCTGGACCTGATGCAGATGTTGTTATGTCTACTGCTCTGGTTTCAATTGCCTTATCACTGTTGCTTGTAGTAACATCTGGATTAGTGATGGATTCAATTTCTACAACGATGTTGCATGGTCGTTGAACATCAGAGACCATGTCTTCTTGAGATACAGATCCGACCACGGCTTGATCGTCTGTTTCATTAACTTTCGTAACAGAGTCGTCAAGCTGAGGATTAACCTGAAATATTTGGCTTGGAGCTAGTTTCACAGATGTTAGAACTCGTGATGGATTAACTGGATATAAGCCAGCTTCAAGAAATCCTTTTATTGCTGCGTCTATGGTGGTCGCCTTCATCCACGCTTCTTTGAAAACTCTCGCAAAGGTTTGTTTGGTGACGAATTCGCCCACATTGGCAAGCTGGTAGTCCCGAACACCCTGTCTCCATGCAATCTTCAGTTGACCGAAAAAACGGAGATCTAGTGGCTGCATAACATGGGACGAGTGTTCTAGGAGACAATACAGCTCAATCCCATGTGCTATACAGGTGTCTGATGCCTCCATAGAAACATGTGTTTTATGCCCGTCTATCAGTAGAAGTACTGGTTTACGGACGTTTCGTGCTTCGATACCAGGTATGAAAACATTGGTCAACCAACCAATAAAAACCTCCGAATCCATCCACCCCGTGTCTGAACGGCCTAGAGCGGCATCTTCAAATCCTTCCAATGGGTTGTATGAGAATCGTTGGCCAGGAAATATTATCATTGGCTGAATGAAATGACCTGAAGCACTGGCAGCCGCCATGATGGTCAGCTGTGTTTTGTCTGAGTTCCCATAGTGATAGACAACGGGAGCCCCCTTAGACCCAATCACCTTTCCACTCTTACTTGGACATAACGAAAACCCACTTTCATCAGCATTATATATGCGGGTTGGATCTGTAAGAATATTAGGATCTTTCAGCTCCTCGGTCACATATGTTGTAAAGTCATCAAACCACTTGTTGATTTTATCTTGACTTATAATTGCCCTTTCTTTCCCCAGCTGGATGGTAGATCTAATTGTCAGTTCAGGATGACGTAAGAAGAAACGTTTAAGCCATTTTCTTCCCGGTTTGTTATTAACAAAAGGATTAGGACGGCCATCAGCTTCGATTATCTTTTGTATTATGTGGCAAAGTTCAGCTCTAGTGCGCCCGTAACCGATCCTACTCATATGAAGGGCCCATTCTGCGACCCTGGTCTCCTCTACCTACTGCATTGGTTGCATACTTTTTATGAACACGGTCATGGAGAGTGGTTTTGGGAATATTAAATGACTTTGCAGCCTGGCTGAGGGACAAAGAACCATCAGTAACTAACTTGGCAGCTTCGTTCACAGAGTTTAGGTCATATTGACGCCGCTTAGCACCAACCTGGCGGCTCATCTGAAATAGAAAATAAACATTCAGGCACCACTGGCATCGAAGACAGATTCAAAAGGAAACATTTATGATGTGACGTCATAATTATGACATCACATTGTAAAAAATGATGTATACAAACCTATAATGTAGGACTTATATTTTTGTTCGGTATGCGGAACCATTCGGTAATTGGCACACTCGCTCTACGATATTCAGCATGATGCCACCAACATTTTCACACATTACGATCACAATAAGAGTAAAGGTGTTTTTGAGAAGTGCATTGGATGTCAATTGTTATATTCGAGACTTAGACTTAGTGGGGTGATCGTTGAGGTTATTTCATCGACAGCGACAATGTAACGTCAATGACGTCATTTGTGTTGCCCCGGGTGCGTGGTAGTGACTGGTTTTGAGAAGCTATAATTTACAACAGATTTGTTACAGATATACCTAATTTGGTGTACTGATTACAGAAAGATTCCGAATTATGATGGTGTATTTATCATTTTCGTACTTCAACAAATGCGATCTCCAGAGTAAAAGTCTACGTTATTTCTGAACATCCCTCGTACAGTTGGCACAAGAAGACAGACACATACTTTGATTTCAAGTACAAGCTAATTATATAAATTAGCTTTTTACACAAGGGAGATAATTTCTGGTTTTCCCTAGATATATACCATAAATTACACGGGTTATCTCTCTTTAGAATTTCATCTAGACACAATGGAGCATTGATCTGTGAACACTGGCGTTCATATAAGCATTCTGTTTATATTTCAGGCTTATATTGTTGTTTAAAAGTGTGTTCCATATGCATTTCGAGGGAAATGTACCGTTAGTATCATACGTGTCTAAGACGTTTAACAATTCATATTTTTGCAGGATACGATATACGTCTGGAATAAATCCTCGTGATTGATTGTCATAGGACAGAAATTTTACTAGCCGCAAATTAAACACGTGCTTCGCAATATATTTATCGCGCAGTCTACAAAGCTGTCCTAAAAACTGGAGCTTTTTCATATCAATCATAGTTTCTATTGGCAGCATACTTAGCGCACACTGAATTCAGTTGGTGAGTTACTTGGTAGAGATTGCATAAATTTAATGCAAAATCTGTGAGCTCTCTCAAGCTTTAAAACATCAGTTTCCGACAACAAATTCCAAAGTTCACATGAATACATTGCCTTAGGTACCACAATTGAATTGTAAAGGTTTCGAGATTTAATCGGGTTTAAGAACTTGGTTCTAAGCCACTGTTATGGATGCTTAACATGGTGCCTCTTAATTTAACACATGCATCATCAACTAACACTTTATTTGAAAGAAATTTCTCACATTTGACACCTAAATGAGTGTAGCACTTAGACTCGGAAACAATGCTGTCTCCCAAGCGAAATTCCCGTTTATTATCAATCATACCATTTTCATTAAACACAATGATCGCACATTTATCTGCGTTGTATTGGTATCGCCATCGCTTCGAATAAGTGTCACATATATTCAACATATTATTCATCCCATTAATTGAGAACGACGCTAATACCATATCATCGGCCACAGTAGGGCTACATAGAGTTTGTCCATACATAGTAAATCCTTGGCCACATTCTTCAAGTTTTTGTATAAGTCCATTGATGAACAACAGGTACGATATAGGTGATGATTTCCCTCTCTGTCGCGTGCCTTGCAACACTTCGAAGCTGTTTGATTCCTTACCATTATAACGAACACGACTCGTCATACCAGAGTACATTTGGACAATGGCACATAAGGATGTCGCAAGCAAGCATCTCTGTATAAATACATAAATACAGGGAATTACATTTAGTTCACTCTTAAAATGCGTAATTAAAGTTTAATAAACATAGATCTGATATCAGAAGTTAAATGTCAAATGAACAAGTAATTTACCAAAGAATACATGAGAAGTGTTTATCCGTGAATTTACGGACCTTTTTTGAATTTATGAAATATTTATGTTAACCCATTTTGTACTGTGTTTCTTTTTTACGTATAGTACAAAATGTATTTTTTTCTCAATAGAGGGTAATTTAGTTTTATGTTGAAAACCGTATTTTTTCATAAAGTATGAAAAATGAGTAGGTCTCAACCAAGATTTATATATAGTAATGACGGGATGATGGGGAATTTCAAAACTCTGTATTTTGTGATATAATTTCTTAGGCCTGTGCTACGACTGTGTACATGCAGTTTATTAATCAGTTATACATGTGTATCAGATCTACACAAAATATACAAATTTAATTATAATAATAAATACGAGGAAACTTATTTGACAATTTATAAATGCATTAAATTTGTATAATGCGAAATAAATTACATTAATTAACACTGCGGTATACCGTACACCGGATATTGCTAGTAAGGTGACTAACATTATCCAATTTCGCGACATTCAAGGGTACACCAGGGTAAGTTCAGAGAAGTTTTTCTTTCTGAGTGTGTTTTATGTAAATTTGTATGTAAAAGTATCTACTCCGATAATTTCCCTAGCCCCTGAAAGCCGACAAACGACCAGGAATTACTTAAAACGGTAATTAAAAGACCAAACTCGTATCGTTACTCACGCAAAAAATAAGCTCGGTCTGTCAAATAAAGATGTTTTTGTTTATATTCTATGTCAAACTACACAACTTGAATCGAGAAAAATGACATTCCAGTGACTAAGTTTATGTTGTTAATGCTTTACCAGGAAAGGAATAATAAATAACGGTGCATTTTGAGAAAAAATAAACATGTTAGTTTACAGAGTATTGCTTTATTGATGTTCATTGGTGTACGGAGTATTGCTGTACATTGTACGGAGTATTGCTCGCGGAAATTGAGTAAATGCGAGGTAAAAGTAGTGTTATTTGGTCAATATTACTTATATTGTCTAGATCTTTATCTGTTGAAAACAGTTTGACAGGGTTTAGAGTATGATTAGTACATCCTTCTATAAGAACAGTATGTTACTGTGCTGGTCTGACCCCTTCTAAGAAAAATAATTGGTTGGATCCCCTTGCATACATGCCATGTCTCACAGGCCCCTTTACATGAGATGGTTGATGAAAATGCATGATATTTTATTAAAATGAGGGAGATTTTCCTTGCTCAAAATTTAAAACTCAAATTAATGAAGTTTATGTACATTTTTCTCTTATTTTACTTTTATGTAAATACCATGCATGCTTCATGAAGCAATTTAAAATAATTATTGTGATCATTTTATAATGTAAACAAAAAATGTCGGGTTCCAGTATGTCCAGGAAATGTGTGAGATTTAATAAATTGGCCTCCAATCATGCGTGAGTCTCAAATGCGTGACTCACGCATGATGCAGGAGATATGGCATGTATGCCCTTGAGAAAATTTCTGTATCCAGTCCATGTTCAGAAGAAAAGCTCTGTCACACACACATTCTTCTTGAGGAAGCTTTTATGACAAGACAATAATCAAACATATTACACAAATCAATAGACCTGATAAATTCCCTTTCATTTAACAGCACTTTATTGTATATGATTTGATATAGAATCTATCTTAAAGCTTTAAAACATTACATAAATAAAATAAAACAAGACAAACTCCAGAATTATTAACACATTACATACTTATTCTTATTAAGTAGAATGAGTGGTGGGTAAGTCACATATTAAGATATATGTAAGGTTCTATGTATTCGGTTAAAATTCAGTTCAGCTCTGTTTAGTTTGTGTTTAGAAAATTAATTATTTTAACTATGATATGGTCACGTTTATGTACTGTTCAAAATTACAATCAATACTTACACTCAGCACTCAAATATTCAAATTCACTCTTTTGAGGTTCATAGCAAACATTTTTGAAAGCAAAAATATGTTATAACTAATAATTATTTGCTTATTTCCTAGTTTAATTGTTGTTGTTGTAGTTCTATTACGCTATTGCCGTAGCGAAATGTTCTCTCTGTACTTCGGTAATACTCTCTTTGTGCTCTCTCTTTGTGCTCTCTCTTTGTGCTCTCTCTTTGTGCTTCAGCTCTTGGTACTTCGGTTTCTCTTTACAGTCGGTTGGTGCTTGTTAAGTATTGACTCATAGCACCGATGAGTCGTCCGTAATCTCGTCGATCTCTCCAACCAATACGGATAGGGATAAAACCCCGCACGTTAACTGCTGTCCGTACAGTAACCCCTCTACTGTACGCTCTAGGAGATCTCTTTCTACCGCAAATCTTGCACACTCGTATATGTAGTGGTTTACTGTTTCTGGTACCTTGCAAGTGTCACATAGGTTATCATTATTGTTCATGATTTTGCTCCAGTGGTCCTTTAACTTCGTTTTCCCACTTATCAATTGATTGATAATGCTGAATGTATGTCTATTATTTTCGCCACAGCAATTCCTTGAGCCAGGTTCGTTGTATATCTCTTGAAGCATGCCTGTTTTTTCTGAGTTTGAATAACTTGTGCTCCATTTTTTTTAAATTAGAGTTTTCATGTTTTTAGTTATTTCGGATGCGTCTTTTTTCTGTTGTTTCCGTTCCCTCCGCGGAGCTCATTTCAAGGGCTGCTGCTTTCGCCTGTCTGTCCGCCAGTTCATTTCCTTTAATGTCCTTGTGGCCTGGTAACCAATGGATGGTGATTGTATTATTTTTTGCTTCAAGAGATGCTGCTATTTCTTTGATATTGATGACATTTTCTATTCTGGCTTTTGGAATTTCATTGTTGAACAATGTAGTTATAGCTCATTGGCAGTCTGTGAAAATAAGAACCTTTCTGTTTATTATTGTGTCTAATTTGTTGATGAAATCTAGAGCTAACTCTATTCCGACCACTTCTCCAGCAAAGTTATTACATTAACATTTGGACACCCCCTGTTTCAAAAGAACTGGTGTAGAGGTATAGCCTTCCAGGTACACAGCTGCTCCTGCTCCGGTTGGGCCAGGATTCTGTAGGGTAGATCCATCTGTGAAAAATAACACCTCATTGCTTTAACATGTTGACAGTATTTCTTTGATGTTTGTCACTTGGGTGTTTTTTTCTTCATTAAACCCTTTAAAGCTTATGTATTCTTTTTTCCTTGAAAGTCCCATTGTTTTTTTTTACTGTATTCAAACTCTGTAGCTATGTTTTCCATTTGCAAATTGTCTTTGAATTTATTGAACCTGCTGATTAGTAGTGAGAAGGTTGTTGGTTTTCCAGTATGCTTTATGTCCCCTTTTATCCAGTTGTTCAATTCCATTTTTAAAGGGTCCTTGTTTGATTTTTGCAGTATTCTAACTGTGTCCTGTGCTTGTCTTAATCTCATGTGCAAGTGGAATGGTTCTGTGTTGGTGAGTATTTCCAGAGAGTCGGTGCTTGTGCTTTGTAGACATCCACTGGCTTTGAGCATAGCACTTCTTTGAATCTGGTCAAATTTCTTAGCCATTGTGTCTGTGACCGAGACAAGCACGGAAGCACCATAATCCATGATAGGTAATACCAGGGATCTGTACAGTTTCATGTATGTGGATTGTGAGCAGCCTCTATTCTGGATGATGAAAATGTCTAGGCAGCTCAACGCTCGAAACGCTGCCACACTTTTCTCATTTAAGTGTTCTTCGAATTTCAGTTTATCGTCTATGGTGATACCGAGTAACTTCATGCTCTTCACAATTTTAACGTCTCATTACCATACTTCACGATTGGAGGTGTGACTGTAATGTTGTTGCTTTTTGTTATTATCATCACATTTGTTTTTTCCGGAGCTACAGACATGTTCCATTTACTGCACCATGTGTTCATTTGGTCCAGGTCCTTGTTCATCTTTTCCACAGCCTTATCCATTGATGTGTCCCTGTTCCATATGCTTGCGTCATCTGCATATTCTGCATGGTTTCCAGAGATATTTTTCATGCTGTCATTGGTATAAAGGTTGCAGAGTACGGGGCTTAGAACGGACCCTTGTGGAATTCCTACTTTGGATGTGAAAAAAGGGGAATTCCTACTTTGGATGTGAAAAAAGGGGATGTGTAGTCATTAACCTTTATGCAGTACCTCCTATCTGTGAGATATTCTTTAAGGTATGTCCACAGTCTGCCTCTAACATTATGCTCAGTCGCTTTCTTTAAGACTCCTGCTCTCCATACTCTTTCAAAACACGATTCATAATCCATAACGATCAGCACAGCATTGTCGTTTGTGTTTAGGGCCTCTTGTAAGTTCTGAACAACCCGGAGAACTACTTAAGTGCATGACTTGTTTTTCCTGTAGGCGTATTGGTATTCAGAAATTCCATTTTCCACTTCTAGTCTCCATGTTAATCTATTTTTTACTATTCTTTCTAGGAGTTTGCCTATGGCACTTTCAAGGGTAATGGGTATGTATGATTTGCTTATGTGATAGTCTAATTTACCCGGTTTTGGAAGCAACACTTTTGGATCTGTTTTAAAACTAATTGGTAGTTCGCCATATTTCCAGCATCTTTGGAATAATTCTAGAAGACATTTGTGTAGTTTATCACCCCCATGTTTCAGCATGGCTCCATAAACTTCTTCTTCTGGGCTCGGAGCACTTTGAATGTCGATGGCTTTCACTGCAGCCATTACTTCTGGTAATGCTATCTCACCTTCTTCAAATTCACACTTCTCATTGTAACTCCTTTGGGACATTCTCTCTTTCTCTAGGGCTTCTGTACGAATCACTTCTTCCTCTACTTCCTCGTACCAATTAAGAAGTTTATCTTTAACATCCAATGTGTCCTTTCCATACCTTTTTTTAATTTCTTTGAAAATGTCTTGGTCGGTTATTGCTAGAGAGCCGTCATCTTTAACTATTGGTTGTACTATTCCACGAGTGTCTGAATTCCTTGTCTTGTTTACCGATTTCCAGAATTTGTCAGGTTTGCTGATATCTAATTTTTTTACTATATTGTTTAGGTACGTTTGCTTAGCTAGTTCGAGTTCTTATATAAATTTGTTTTTGATATTTTTGATATCTAGTAGTATGGCTTCATTGGTTGGGTCTGATCTTTTATGAAATTTTTTCTTTGCCTCCTTAAATTGCCCACAAAGCAGTTTAAGCTGATCTGTCCAGTACCCTTTGCTGTGAGGGCAGATTTTCTTTTTGGAATAGCTTCAGCTGCACTGTCTAGTATAATTTTCCCCAATTCTGCGTACACAATGTTTATATCCGATTCATTCCTACACATCAGCGACCAGTCAGTCAGCATATCATCCAATGTTTCACTCAGTTTCTTCCAATCAGCTTTATCAAAATCATATTTTTCTAGTACTCCCCAAGTTTCTTTCGCTTCAAATTTAAATGTTATTAGACTGTGGTCAGTGTTTGGATATATTTCTTGTTGAACTGTCCATTGCTGCAACTTAGGGCTTGTGATAGTTAGGTCAATGATGTTATCTTTTCTTGTTGGAGTACTGTTGTTCAAAACTAACAAATTCTTCGTTTGTAGGTAGCTGTGTAATTGAATGCCAAGCTTGTTGTTGCTTTTGTCTTTCCACTATTGATGATGTGCATTGAAGTCACCTAGTAGTAGAATTGGCAAATTCTGATTACTCACATTGTCTATGACTCTGAAAAGTTCCGACATCATTGTTTCATTTCCTGGAGGAATATATATTGAAGATACCAAAAAGTGACCCTCTGGTAAATAAACTTCGCACCATACAGCTTCAACATTACTTGAATTTAGGTATGTCCTTTCAAATATTTTGATATTTTTGTCAATCATCAAAGCCAAACCTCCTCCTTGTTGTTGTTGCCTTTCACTAGCTATCCATTGCCATCGTCTTTTTATACTATCTTTTATATCACATCCAGGATGCCAGATTTCTGACAGTGCTAAAAGTTTTATATTCTGTTTTTTTTATGGCTGATTCAATATGATTAAACGATGTGTTAATAGATCTTACATTAGCATATGCGAATTTCATAGTTCCTTTTTCCGATTAGTATCTACTTCAAATAACCAGTTCCAATAGTTGAATTACACGTCAAGATAGTCCCACTGTTAACACAAAATCAAATATGAACGATGATGTTTATAAGAAATAATGATATGTGTTTGGTCTAATTTCTGTTTTGCAGACGGAACTTCAGTGAAACATATGTTGGACACCGTGTGTGTCCTGCTGTGTGTTTTCCAGAACAGTTGATGCAAAGTAGATCTCTATTACATGCACCTGTAGAATGGTCCGCAGCACACCTTTCACACTTTGCTGTATTGATGCACGTTTTTGCTATGTGACCAAATGTCTGGCAGTTGTAACACCTGGTAGGAATATTTCTTTTGCTCTTGTATACTAGTTCTTCGTCCTTCTAAGACTATTGTTGTTTTGAACAAATTTTCTAGATCCTTGTATGACAAGCACTGCACAATCACAATATATAATGGTTTATTGGTATCCCTGTATCTTGGTCTTCTGCACTTAGTTTGTATACCAGTGACTTGATGAATGATGGTCTGCAAATCGTCTTCTGATAAATTTGTTGCGACGTTTTTAAAGACGCACTTAGCTTCTGGAGTGTTACAATGGGCGTGTGCTTTTCCTCCGAAGGATTCTCCACACCACTTGTTCAGTAGAGTTTCTTTGTCTTTATTACTGGTAGTATGTACTGCTACCCCTCCCCGTGATAAAGGGTATGCGAATTTTACACTGACTCCTTCACTTTTTGCGATTTCTTTCTTTATGTGTCTGCTGTTTTGGAATTCTTTGGGGTTCTCGATGTTGTCAATTATAACAATATTATCTGTAGGTGTTTCTAAGGTTTTGTTTTGTGTTGGTGAAGGTTTACCAGTATTTGTCTTCTGGTCCAAGTCAGATGATGTTGCGAGGAAATTCTGTTCAAATTAGGTATTTTACTCTGGTTCTGTACTGGTGTTGTATCAGGTACTGAGGCGCGAGGGTTGGTTTTGTCATTAACAATTCTTATATGTTTTGTTAAATTTTCAGTTAGTTCCAGTTTCTCTCTCAACCACGGAGACTTTTTTAGGATGTAACTAATACACGGATATTGAATGTTACCGGTCGTAATAGATTTTGCACTTTCTCTATTCAACGATGCACATTCTAAGTGCCAGTGATCAAGGCAGAATTGACATCTAATGAAATAGTTCTCGGGATGTTGGGGCTGGCGATGTTCTTTTTGCATACAGCCTGCACATATGATATTTTGCACGTTGTCGATGAGTATCGGTTTCACTGTAGGCCTGGTATTTGTAGTCGTCTAGGGACTGGAGAGACAAAAGAATCAGAAAGTATTTGTTTCGATTTGTGTTTATCCGAATTCTCTTCAACTTAGACTTGCTCGAAATCCGCTTGCTCCTTCTCATCTTAATTCATCATTTTGGTTTTCATGAAAGTTATAAAATGTTTGCTTTAGTTCCAGGGACCCTTCTTTCGATTCACAATGAAATGATCATTATATTCAAGTTTTATTCTGCGGCGCATCTGAGATCGTAATATTATCCCACAGCTCACAAGCGTAGAACACTAAAGCTTACAGAGCGTTGTTGGTTTAATTCCAATGCTGTCACTTAGTCTGTTAATGATTGAAAATCCGAGTTCCTCTCATTTCGTCAAGGTCGTACGGTTCCCCTTTGTTAATTGCGTGATACCCAAGTGTTTGTATGGTTGTACACACTGAATGTCTGTATTGTCGTAGTTTAACTGTGTTTGGATTGACGGAGATTTTCATCAGCATTGATGCACATTTTGAAGCGTTATAACGGAACCACACTGTGATCACAGTACACTGTCATCTGCTTGAGTCGGTGAGCTAAGTTTGAGGTCGCCGATTTTCAAACCATGTGACGATAACTGCAATTTAGGAGCTCGTCAATAATTGCTGTGTAGTAGAATGGGGCACATATACTTCATTGGGTAGTACCCTGCATTATTTCAAATTTTTCTGATAGATAACAGTTCATATTTACTCTACTGGACGAGTCTGTGAATGAATCGTGTACTATTCTAAGAAGTTTACCATGTATTCCGAATTTCGAATTGATATAGTGTGTATATTCAAAGATCTAAACACACAGCTTGGACACTCAATTGAAAGCTGGGAGAAAATGCAAAATAGCATGCAGCAGATTCTGTTATTTTGCATCAAAAGTTTTGTTTGTCATCCTTTTTTAATGACCAATGTCTCATTTTAACAAGAGGGCCCAAAGTCGCTCACCTGTCGAACTTGACCTAGATTTTAGTGAGATGATCATTGTGACCATGTTTCTTACCGATTATGCCAATATTGTGACATCTAGTGACTACACAAGGTTTTCATTTGATTTGACCTTATGACCTAGTTTTGACCCTAGATAAACCAATATCGAACTTGACCTAGATTTTGTTGAGATGATCATTGTGACCAAGTTTCGAAAAGATCAGGCCAAAACTGTGACCTCTAGTGACTACACAATGTTTTTCTATTATTTGACCTTGTGACCTAGTTTTTAACCCCGGATGACCCAATATCGAACTTGACCTAGATTTTGTTGTGATGATCATTGTGACCAAGTTTCGTAAAGAATATGCTAAAACTGTGACCTCTAGAGACTACATACGGTTTTTCTATGATTTGACCTTGTGACCTAGTTTTTGACCCCGGACGATCCAATATCGAACTTGACCTAGATTTTGTTGAGATGACCATAGTGACTAAGTTTCATAAAGATTAAGTCAAAATTGTGACCTCTAGTGACTACACAAGGTTTTTCTATGATTTGACCTTGTGACCTAGTTTTTTACCCTGGATGACCCAATATCGAAGTTGACTTAGATTTCTTTAAAATGATCATTGTGACCAAGTTTCATAAAGATAAGGTAGAAACTGTGACCTCTAGTGACTACACAAGGTTTTTCTATGATTTGACCTTGTGACCTAGTTTTTGACCCCGGATGACCCAATATCGAACTTGACCTAGATTTCGTTAAGATGATCATTGTGACCAAGTTTCATAAAGATAAGGTAGAAACTGTGACAATCATTGTGACCAAGTTTCATAAAGATTAAGTCAAAATTGTGACCTCTAGTGACTACACAAGGTTTTTCTATTATTTGACCTAGTGACCTAGTTTTTGATCCCAGATGACCCAATATCGAACTTGGCCTAGATTTTGTTGACATGATCATTGTGACCCAAGTTTCATAAAGATTAGGCTAAAATTGTGACCTCTAGTGTCTACACAAGCCAATTGTTGACAGACGACGGACGACGAGTGATCACAAAAGCTCACTCGGCCACTTTGTGACAGGTGAGCTAAAAAGCTAAGTTTCTTCTATTGTATGAGGTAACTTGTTTTTTCTAACGTTACCTCTTATATAATTCAGAAAATTATTATTTGAATGAGACAAATCGGGTGTATTCTAATAAACTATGAATTTCCATTAAAATGAGAGTATGTCAGGCTCTTTGAAGTCTCTTTGTTTTATTCCTTGACTGATTTCAATAAATGAAGTATCATTGTAAAGCTGGATAATATATCTATTGCATAGACTTATAAGTTTTGCCTGTGTTCATTAAAACATGATATAAAAGGTTTTGAAAACAAACAAGATTTCGCGAGATTTCAGAAGATTGCTGTGAGATATCGTGAGATTTGGTACATCATTCAAATATTTGTATTTTTAGATCTTTGGTATGTAAGACCAGGGCCAGGAATTACAACCAATATTTACACTCAGCACTCAAATATTGAAACTGTTATATTATGAGCTACATGAATTATTTGTCATAGATTGCAAATCTAGATGAGGAAAATATATAGAATTGTTAAATAAGTGTTGAAAATAACATTTGATACATATTCTATGCCATTGTGTACTAATCACTGGGTATATATGTAATTATTGAGTCTGAGTGCCACACTCAGCACTGACTGATAAATAACATTTATAGCTTACAAATACACTATATTACACTATGAAATAAGCCAAAACAATATTTATAGTACCTATTTAACATTATTACCATTTCTGGTTGCACAGAAATGTTGCTATGAACCTCAAAAGAATGAATTTCAATATTTGAGTGCTGAGTTCTGATCGTAAGTATTGGTTGTAATTCCGGGCCCAGATATATCCAAACTGCCCTGGCGTCTAGAAAGCAACAATAAAGTGGGCTATTGCGTTCACAGCAGTAGATACGCGATACTTGGAGGATAAATGAAACCAGTTTACAGTCTTTTCCTTTTTGAAAACCGTGCTGTAGGTTGTTAAGCTTTGGTAAAAACGTGGCATTTTCAATACGCGTGACTATGAGGTTTTCAAACACTTTTGAGATCACAGGTAAAGTGGAATGGCACGGTAGTTATTCGGATCAGTGGCAGATTAAAAAGGGCAGCGCAAGCGAAACTTTTAACTATTTCCTTCACGTTCTGTT
Source organism: Spisula solida (assembly GCA_947247005.1). NCBI lineage: Eukaryota > Metazoa > Mollusca > Bivalvia > Venerida > Mactridae > Spisula > Spisula solida. The sequence goes on from OX365949.1 coordinate 32,340,633, forward strand.
CTCAAATTTAAATTCTTTATAATTATTCAACAACTGAAAATTGGTGAGGGATATGTTTGTAGGGTTTCATTAACGGAATCATTGTAAGTATTGCAGACCCTTTTACCGCAGGCACACTTTATAATTGTAAACACATTAAAAATAGTTTAAATTTGATCATATGTTACGATTTTCAGAAGTGCTGTGATAAAACAGGATGTCATATATAATACTCAATATACAGGTCACAATCCTAAAATTCATACCTTTTGTAGACCATCATCTTATGAATTCGAATATGGCAAAGTAATGTTAACATATGCGTAATGTTATCGTTGCTAAGGCAATACATGTAGCGCGCTACAGAGCAGTCCTAATTTTGAATTTAATGTTATTACGTTCGCCATTATTCAGCCACCGTATCTCTTTGGAAAAAAATATCATTTACCAAAATTTCTATTGACACTCTCCGGCCATATCATGTCACACACTTCAGAAACATGTGCTGGCCATATCATGTCACACACTTCAGAAACATGTGCTGGCCATATCATGTCACACACTTCAGAAACATGTGCTGGCCATATCATGTCACACACTTCAGAAACATGTGCTGGCCATATCATGTCACACACTTCAGAAACATGTACTGGCCATATCATGTCACACACTTCAGAAACATGTGCTGGCCATATCATGTCACACACTTCAGAAACATGTGCTGGCCATATCATGTCACACACTTCAGAAACATTTCCTGGTCAGTTGATCTAACTTCTAGCATTCATCTGCTGAACATTTTGTGCACAGTTACAAATGTATATGGATGTTGACGCTTTTATATGTATAATGTAAATGTTATTTAAGTAATTGATTTAATGACATACTAAACATATTCATTAAACAGTGAAACAAGAGGGCCCACAGGGCCCTAGGTCGCTCACCTGTGCACATTGATCAAGAAGAACCATATTGTTCGTGGTTTTTTTTAAAAGTTTTTTCCAATCAGTTGTCATGGCAACCAGAGTTCTGCATGGGATGTAATTCTTTTAGCTAGTTTAAGAAAGCACCACCCAAGGAACAATTTAACCAATTTATAGTGAAATTCAACCAGCACTTTTAGAGGAGAAGATTTTTAAAGATTTAACTATAGATATATAGGGAAAAACAGCACCCCACCCACTGGCAGCCATGCTTTTTGAAGAATCAAGACAAAAATGTCAATTTTGTACAAAGGTCACCTTACAACTATTTCTGTAAAATTATTTTGAAATCTGGCCAGTGGTTGATTTTTTAAAAGATTTTCCTATCGGTTGCCATGGCAACCAGAGTTCTGCATGGAATGTAATTATTTTAGCTATTTTAAGAAAGGACCACCCAAGAAACAATTTGACCAATTTATAGTGAAATTCAACCAGCACTTTTAGAGAAGATTTTACTATAGATATATATGGAAAAACAGCGCCCCACCCACTGGCGGCCATGTTTTATGATGAATCAAGACAAAAATGTCAATTTTGTACAAAGGTCACCTAACAACTATTTCTGTAAAATTATTTTGAAATCTGGCCAGTGGTTGATTTTTTGTATGATTTTTTTAAAGATTTTCCTATTGGTTGCCATGGCAACCAGAGTTATTTATAGTTTACAATTCTTTTAGCTAATTTTAGAAAGGACCACCCAAGGAACATTCCTGTGAAGTTTGATTGAAAGTGGCCAAGTGGTTTAGGAGAAGAAGTCGTTTGAATGAATTGTTGAGGGACGGACGTTCTCACTGACTTGACATTGTGGGGTTTTCTTTTGTTCTTTCTTTTGTTTGTAAAACCCCATAAGCAACATTTTGCACCCCGTAAGCAACGGAATGAATAGAATCTAAATATAGCCTTTTGTTCCACACCCCACATCTACAAGTGGGTGCGGTGCGTACAGACGGACGACGGACGAAGAGTGATCACAATAGCTCTCGTTGTCACTATGTGACGGGTGAGCTAATAAAAACAAACTAATTCAATGTAATATTTTTCCAATTTTGTTGGAACAAAAATTGGACTTTATTAATTTACTTCTGGTGTAAAACTAAACATGATTTTATAGCCTTACATTGCAACTAAAATATAGAGTGTCAACCAGATTCACACTAACTATTCCCAGAACATTACATACATTCAACTGTATACAAACTTTACAACCTGCTTCCACCAGACTGCCACATCTAAAGTATTCAGGTTGTCAACACCATTCTGCCACATCTACAGTATTCAGGTTGTCAACACCATTCTGCCACATCTACAGTATTCAGGTTGTCAACACCATACTGCCACATCTACAGTATTCAGGTTGTCAACACCATACTGCCACATCTACAGTATTCAAGTTGTCAACACCATACTGCCACATCTACAGTATTCAGGTTGTCAACACCATACTGTCACATCTAAAGTATTCAGGTTGTCAACACCATACTGTCACATCTAAAGTATTCAGGTTGTCAACACCAATTATGTTTTGATATCCTGTATTGGGATGGTTGAAGGAGATTGAATACATACTCCTACTAGACTCTGGGCTTGTATGGGATACAGACTTGATTAAGCAAGTTTCTTATCAAGATATTTAACAAGTAAACTGGATAAATGTACATAAAGTACGCGTTCAATGTTTGAGATGACTGAGACTAGCGCTAGTAAGTAGTCAGATATCTATTGCCTATTCAACTTAAAATTATGATACTAAAATGGATTTCAAAATAGAAACTTATATAATAAAGTAGATTAAAAAAGTTATCAAAGTTATATTACTGATTTAGAACATAATTATAGCAATTTTAGCGAACTAGCACCAGTCAAGAATGGATGACAAATTAGTCAAAGCTGCCAATGTATGAATAAATCCTGGTCACACTTCCCTGACAATTTTATAACGGGGCTAGTGCAAAGACAGAGACAAGCAAGTTTTTTCACTAACTAATTGTACAAAGATATAATTCATACATACTGATATATACCCAGCAATAAAATTGAGGTGACATATCACAATAGAAAACATTGGTTTTGTGATAGGTTTCCAGTTTGTATGTAATATTGGGTAAAACCATAACATTCTGGCTAAAGGTACACAACAACACTAATACATCCCAGTGTACATATAAAATCCAAGTGAAAAGTAAAATGGTTTTGGACGGACAATAAAAATGAGACAAAACGATAAAAACAGAAAATAAAAGTAACATACTAGAAACACGTACATAGATATACAGTAAAAAGAACTACTATATGTAATATGAAAGAGGACGGATTTCTTTTCAGATCTGTATGCCCCAATAGTAAGGATTCATTTTTGTTGATACAAAATCAAACTGCAATACATTTAGATTTAGAAATGTATTTCACAATAAAGAGTTATTCCATTATACAAACATATTTCAACGGTCATATGAAATTCAAAACTGAAATATTTTCGGTTGTTATTTTGATAAAACTTGGATGGTGTTTGCACAATTCTGTACAAATATTAAATATGGAGCAAAGAACAATAAATAAATAAATGATTAAGAAATATACAATCAACAAACACTACCAATACATGGTGATTTTAAGGCCACAAATATTTGCATCAATGAAAGAATCAAGATTTTATCACAATTTGAATTATCCAGCAAAATATTACACAGACATTAATGTTTTATGCAATAGCCTGGGACTGATGAAGGTAACAGATTGGTTGTTATAGAGGTTAAATTATTTTGTAACAAAGCAACAGTCACACAATTTTGTAATTCATTCCAGAAATATCCAGAAAAGATTTGATACGTTTGAGCACATTCTCACAGTTTTAATGATTATGCAAAACTCATGTGGCCATGAACACCAATTTCACAGAATAAAATATTGTTTAGTTATTAAAAAGAAAGTATCTAAAATCTCCAACTAATATAAATGTATCCTAAATCCAGTCACTGTCAGCATGACCTTCAAACATATACATCCTTAACTGAAACCCTATAGAATGTATAACACTGTTATCACACTGACAGAGTCGTCTAACTTATCACACTGACAGAGTTGTCTAACTTATCACACTGACAGAGTTGTCTAACTTATCACACTGACAGAGTTGTCTAACTTCTACCAAACTGATCACTGTTATATGAACTATATAAATACATTATCTACAACTATTACAACTTGTCACTATAATACAGTAGTGACATAGCAAGTGATTTTGGAACAACATATTAAACATAAAAGTTGCCCAAGCCTTTTTCATATAGTACAATACACAAATGTGGATAAATAAATAAATACAATAAACTTCTGCCTAGAATGAAGAAGGTCATTTGATAATTTGCATTTTCAAATTCCAATTCCACCCTTAAGAATTGAACATCACACAGCAATGACAAAAATTAGAACATTCCATTATTGTTGTAATTTTAATCATCGATGGTTGCAAATGTTTGAATGTTTCTTGAATATCCAGCAGGTTTATATTTGGTGATCACAGACATTTCATACAAATAAAACACAACACATTGTTTAAAACTAAACCTAGATATCACAATTTTTGTAATGATATATGTAGCACATGTATACGTAAAAAATACAAATCATATAAAAATAATAAAATACATAGACTACCACACAATCATGTGTGAGACAAAAGTATCCATCATGGGGAACTAGCTTATCAAAGTTTTTTTTTAGAAACTTTATACCTAAAATTCTTCATCACTACACAGATACATCAAGATACACTAAATGAATGTCATTTATACATACATACACACACTATTTATAATAATATGTAATGCATTTATATATGTCGCTTAAAGGTAGAATAGCACTTAGTATACCTTTTCAAGTGTTGACTGGATTCAGAGTGAAAATGTAGGTGCTAAATAAAGATTCTTATTTGTTTAGTTTGCCATTCTTTGAAAAAATTATCAGAAGAAAAAGAGTTTTTCCCGAAATGAATATCATAAAGACTTGCCAGTAGAGGGGAACATAAAGTTCAATAATGCTATCACAATACAATCAGGACTGGTTACAACGACATCCGATATACCGACAATTTTGTTATAACGACACCAATGGTGGGGACAAATTCTATACAACGTTAATTGTATCCGTTATAACGACATATTCACTTACCGACACCGACATCAAAACAATGGGAACGAATCGAGTGTTTACACAGTAATTAATACTCGATATACTGACACTATCAAGGGACTATTTTTCACACTTTAACTATTTATCAGCTTTACACAAAGTCGCCGTCTAAGCAAGGAGCCTACTTATGTAATTACACTTGTGAAAATCATTTTAATTGCTCTCATTATAATAGTGGAACCTTTCACAGTCGAATCACAGTTTGTGAAATACGGCTCGCGCATTCGTAATCAAGGGAGATAAGCGAAGTCATCGCATATATTCCATTTTAGAAATCATACGGGTCACGAAATAAACGATGTCAATCGAGATTTCTCGACATAATTTATTAATTCATCAATTCTTAAAGTCGATAGGGTATAATTAGTAACAAAATGAATCACCAATTTATTCTCTAGAGCGATATATTTTATAGTTTTCTGTAGTAGTATCCGGACATCTTTAAATTCGGACGCACGTTATTTGGAGCTCTCTCAAAACATTGTATTTTATTTTAAATAGTATTTTATGCAATTATGATAATTTCATACTGCTGATTTTGCTGATTATGACAATTTTATGACATAATAAATTATATGTCAATCAATAATTGATTTTTATGAAACAATCTCCCAATCAAAATTCCCGTCACTTGTGATATTCAGTATAACGACAAATTCGTTATAACGACATTTTGATCGGGAACGAACAGTGTCGTTGTATCGAGATCTGACTGTACATCATTCAGCATGGGATATTTGTATTATCTGCCATACATGAGCTCAATGATTGGTCAATATAAATGTAATAATTATCATAATACTGAGGCATGTGTATCACAATCTGTGTAATTATACATTATTCAACTATATATAAGTATTCTATAGCAGTGTAACAAAATGTTCCATCGGTTGATCACATGATTTAATTGATGACGAGTGACAGCAGGAATGATGATTGATAGCAGGAAGTCAGGGGGCTATCGTCGAGGACTTGCTGTTAGTGATTTAGCCTGCCCTAATTGTGTGGAGAGTTCCCGTACTTTATCTGACCAGTATTCACTACTCTGCTGCAGTTGTATAGATAACTGAAATTAACAAAGTATAAAACATGAAATAAATTATACAAAACAAGTTCCAAATTATATAAATGTTATCCTTTAGGTAAAACTTTCTTCCCAAATATTATCAATAGTTCTACTAGGAATGCATTACTTGATTATCATCATTTATCTAACAAGGTTAGTTGAAGAAAATATTTTTAATAACATGATATATTTTGTACTTTTGATTTGGACCAGTTTCCTTAGTTTTGATAGTTCTGAAACATTTACACAGACTATTCATTGTTTTCATAAAAATGCAAAAGGTTTGGACATGATGTACAAGGCAGGAGCATACTGTAGGACTGATGGGTTTGGGCATCAGGTACAAGACAGGATCATACTGTAGGACTGAAAGGTTTGGGCACATCAGGTACAAGACAGGAGCATACTGTAGGACTGAAAGGTTTGGGCATCATGTACAAGACAGGATCATACTGTAGGACTGAAAGGTTTGGACTTCATGTACAAGACAGGATCATACTGTAGGACTGAAAGGTTTGGACATGATGTACAAGGCAGGAGCATACTGTAGGACTGAAAGGTTTGGGCATCAGGTACAAGACAGGAGCATACTGTAGGACTGAAAGGTTTGGACTTCATGTACAAGACAGGATCATACTGTAGGACTGAAAGGTTTGGACATGATGTACAAGGCAGGAGCATACTGTAGGACTGAAAGGTTTGGACTTCATGTACAAGACAGGATCATACTGTAGGACTGAAAGGTTTGGGCATCATGTACAAGACAGGAGCATACTGTAGGACTGAAAGGTTTGGACATGATGTACAAGACAGGAGCATACTGTAGGACTGAAAGGTTTGGACTTCATGTACAAGACAGGAGCATACTGTAGGACTGAAAGGTTTGGGCATCATGTACAAGACAGGAGCATACTGTAGGACTGTAAGGTTTGGACATGATGTACAAGGCAGGAGCATACTGTAGGACTGAAAGGTTTGGACACGATGTACAAGACAGGAGCATACTGTAGGACTGAAAGGTTTGGACTTCATGTACAAGACAGGAGCATACTGTAGGACTGAAAGGTTTGGACTTCATGTACAAGACAGGAGCATACTGTAGGACTGAAAGTTTTGGACATGATGTACAAGACAGGAGCATACTGTAGGACTGAAAGTTTTGGACATGATGTACAAGACAGGAGCATACTGTAGGACTGAAAGGTTTGGACATGATGTACGAGGCAGGAGCAAACTGTAAGACTGAAAGGTTTGGACATGATGTACAAGACAGGAGCATACTGTAGGACTGAAAGGTTTGGGCATAATGTACAAGACAGGATCATACTTAGGACTGAAAGGTTTGGGCATAATGTACAAGACAGGAGCATACTGTAGGACTGAAAGGTTTGGGCATAATGTACAAGACAGGATAATACTGTAAGACTGAAAAGTTTGGACTTCATGTACAAGACAGGAGCATACTCTAGGACTGAAAGGTTTGGACATCATGTAGAAGACAGGAGCATACTGTAGGACTGAAAGGTTTGGGCATCATGTACAAGACAGGAGCATACTGTAGGACTGAAAGGTTTGGGCGTCATGTACAAGACAGGAGCATACTGTATGACTGAAAGGTTTGGACATCATGTAGAAGACAGGAGCATACTGTAGGACTGAAAGGTTTGGGCATCATGTACTAGACAGGAGCATAATGTAGGACTGAAAGGTTTGGACATCATGTACAAGACAGGAGCATACTGTTGGACTGAAAGGTTTGGACATCATGTAGAAGACAGGAGCATACTGTAGGACTGAAAGGTTTGGGCATCATGTACAAGACATGAGCATACTGTAGGACTGAAAGGTTTGGACATGATGTACAAGGCAGGAGCATACTGTAGGACTGAAAGGTTTGGACATCATGTACAAGACAGGAGCATACTGTAGGACTGAAAGGTTTGGACATGATGTACAAGACAGGAGCATACTGTAGGACTGAAAGGTTTGGACATGATGTACAAGGCAGGAGCATACTGTAGGACTGAAAGGTTTGGACATAATGTACAAGACAGGAGCATACTGTAGGACTGAAAGGTTTGGACATGATGTACAAGACAGGATCATACTGTAGGACTGAAAGGTTTGGACATCATGTTCAAGGCAGGAGCATACTGTAGGACTGAAAGGTTTGGACATAATGTACAAGACAGGAGCATACTGTAGGACTGAAAGGTTTGGACATGATGTACAAGACAGGATCATACTGTAGGACTGAAAGGTTTGGACATGATGTACAAGACAGGATCATACTGTAGGACTGAAAGGTTTGGACATCATGTTCAAGGCAGGAGCTTACTGTAAGAATTTTGTCACATGTAACTTCAAGAAACTTATAACTATACTACCAATGTTTATCCGATATATACAGACATATAATGTTTACCATACAGACATAGAATGTTTATCTGATATACAGACATAGAATGTTTATCTGATATACAGACATAGAATGTTTACCTGATATACAGACATAGAATGTTTATCTGATATACAGACATAGAATATTTATCTGATATACAGACATAGAATATTTATCTGATATACAGACATAGACTATTTATCTGATATACAAACATATAATGTTTACCATACAGACATATAATGTTTATCAGATATACAGACATAGAATGTTTATCTGATATACAGACATAGAATGTTTATCTGATATACAGACAGAATGTTTATCTGATATACAGACATAGAATGTTTATCTGATATTTGGACATAGAATGTTTATCTGATATACAGACATAGAATGTTTATCCGATATACAGACACCAGTTTTCAATCCATCACAGGATTGCTAGTGAGTTACCAGTAAATAGTGACAGCATGCAAACTATCCTTGTATAAGTATATGTCCTGATGTCCTGACCACAAAACCATTGCTGACCATGAACAAAATTTGATTATTTGCTACTAGTAAAAAAGTTATGAATGACCATGTTTATACCTTAGGTCATTGGTCCAGCTATTACATCTGTTGGCATTTTTGCTAATAACAGTTTATTATTATTTTTAATATTAATTGTATAAATGTTACATGCACTATTGCTAGCATGAGAAGCAAACATTGTGGATAAATATAACATATCAATCTAGCATAAATCAAGCAAGCCAGGGATTTAATATCACTTCATATCAAGACAATTATTCAGTCTTTGTTGATTAATTATGTGTCGAGGATGAAGTGTTATGTGTCGAGGATGACGTTTTAAACAAGTGAGATGAGAATTTGAAAGGTTTGGTGTAAACTTATTCTAACCACTATTTCTGACACTGGGTTACAACAGATCATGACAACAAACCCTGGATACATGAAACACATGATACATTTTCACATATAAACCATCCAGTGTTTTAAATTAGAAATGTTCATGCTTTATTATACATATATTACAGATAAACTAGTAGAACTGAAGCTATAGACAGCAAGCTGGGCAAGAATAAACCTTATTTCATACAGCTGATATTGTTTAACATGTCTCCCATGAAGGTTATGAACTAACTCAGCTAAAGAATAAAAGCAGAACTAGTTTCCCCAAGTGAAGCAGTCACTATTGGAACTATCAAATATGGCTATGTAAAGTAGGTGAACCAGTTTCTCCCAGTATAACCTGTCTTGAAGCAGTCAGTCACGGAACCATCAAATATGGCTATGTAAAGTAGGTGAACCAGTTTCCCCCAGTATAACCTGTCTTGAAGCAGTCAGTCACGGAACCATCAAATATGGCTATGTAAAGTAGGTGAACTAGTTTCCCCCAGTATAACCTGTCTTGAAGCAGTCAGTCACGGAACCATCAAATATGGCTATGTAAAGTAGGTGATTGTTTAATACAGGTCTATATTGTATAAATGTTTGTTTGGTATTTATTGACAGCTTGAGACAGATGGTTGCCTAATTCAGCTGACCACTAGCACAGGTGTTTATGTGTATAAAGAGAACAAAGTACTTGTTTTACTTTAATTCCCCAACTGAGTATCATGGTGACTGATTTTTGTTACTGTTAACCTTCTAAGCAAAGAGACAAATTAAGTTATATTGGCGGCTTTAAGTGAAAATGTGGTGATTCTATCAATTTGTTGCACATTGTAGAATGGCCGACATTTCGTTTAGAACGTAACAAGCAAATGGGGCAGGTTATAAGAAATTGGTGACATATGAAATGACTATATGTAACCTTTGTTGCGGGATTGAAAGCTTTGATATACCTAAGTGAAAGCACATGAAATATGAATTGAATGAATAAAAGTGACTACAGCTGAAGCGACTCACTTCTAAGTAAATATATTAGGATTTATAATGTTATAAACGGCCTATGGTGACAGTGTTACATAAAGCAGAGATATTAAACTACATCAAGTAACATCATACTTATAATCTCCACATTTTCTCTGTCTACATCTGCAGAGTAATGGAAAAATATGTCACTCAAAAGTCCGGATTTGTTTTCAATTAATTCTTAATATTATAAAGCTGCAGAATTAAAACAAACTTATTTAATGTTTTGAATGCAATCAAGGAAGTGGTATGGATTATCACCCTAACAATTATCACTAGTTCAAATAACAAGAGATATTTGCAAAGAATGTATGCCCGTCTACTGGCAGCCAATTTTGGCATAGCATCAGTGAACTTGACTTTATACCTCAACAGTAACAGTATTCATCACCAACCCCCCAAAACCAAGTTTGAGCTCTTTAGGGTCAAGCAGTTTTAGTTATCAATTGGACATGGTTAAGCCTGACTGATCGACCCACTGAACGACTGACAGATCAACCGACTGACTGATTGACTGACTGATCAAGCGACCAACATGTGCAAAGCAGTACACCCTCACTTGTTCAAAGGGAGGGTATAACGAATGTGATTTATACTATACAAGCAATGCCTCATTATTGTACTGACCAAAGTTCAATAGACATACAGCAAACAAATTAAATGATTTCTATATCAACATAATTAATGGGATCAAAATTTTCAACCTTCCTTGGAATTAAAATGCATAAAGAGACGCACACAGACAAAATGTTTGACCTTTCAACAACACAGTGCAATAGAGAGACATACTCTAAAATGGCGTATACTGAAGCCAAACGATAGAGAAAATATAATTGTAATGAAGTTATACCTCTCCGACCCGCTGGATCCAGTAGTTTTTATCCATGGCATGAGGGTCTGTAACTCCGTTATCTTCCATTACTTTCTTGTACGCAGCACGTGTCTGTAAGGAAACAATAAATACCTCTATACAATACTGTGAATGACAAACTTCAACTGTGTATGTCAACTAATAAATAACAGTAGGTATAATAGTGATTTTAATGAAGAAACAGACAATGTATATCTAGAATTGATGAATACAGTCCAACTTTTCATACATGTACGTGATCATCTAATGGACTTAAGACTTATAGGTATAGATAGGTCACATATCACAGAGAATGTCATCATCCAGAGACTGTATAATCAGAGTGAACAATGATTACCCAATGACTGACAGCAGTTATACCAACTATAGGTTTATACAATGAGTAGCCTGTATAATACAACATATTAGCACTAGAGTATAGATAAGCTATATACATGTATATACTGTTGCTATACTAGTCTGTGAAAGTAATACAACAAAGCTCAGAAAATTTCACATCACAATATTTCTTTTAAACAAACATATTTCCATTTGACTTTGTTTAAATGAAGTATTACATTGAGCATATTGGACTGTCAGTGTATGGAGTATTCTCATGTTGTATATAAACATAACTAGATATAACTACATACATATTATACACTAATGTTCACATATATAGATTATCATCTAAACACAATCATACAAAGATTAGCTACCTTAATTGATCAAGAGCACAACCTACGAGTGCTGATCGCTCGACTTTCTCGTACTTGATAGTAATCTGGCTCATCGGTGAGTCAAAATTCTAAGAATAACAAGGGCAGATAACTCATAAATATAGGCCACAGGGTTACCAGCCTTGTATGTATGAACTCCCTTAGTGATGGTGAATAACTATGTAAAATTTCAAGTGGATACCTTTGATAGTCTTTGAGGTAATTGACATTTTTGTGTAAAGATTCAAAGTCATAAAAGGGAAATAACTCTCATAAAATGCTGGATGTTCCATCTTGTCAGTAGATGTACGCCATCACAGTCCACAAGTGTATTGACTTTCAAGTTGAAAGCCTAGATAGTGTTTGCGAAAATTCAGTTTATGTGTAAAAAATTCACTATTGCCACTATTTCTATGTACATGTACTAAGTCCTAACAAGGGCAGACAACTCCATAAATATAAAGTTATCATCCTTTTTAGTGTGGGCTCCCCTTGTGATGGTGAATAACTATGTTGAATTACAAATTGATACCTTTGATATCCTTTGAGAAAATGACTCTGACAATAAACTTAACTAATGCACATGCACACGATCCCGTCACGACAATAGCTCTACTTTTTTCTTCGAAAAGTCGAGCTAAAAATATGATTATATTAAAAAAGTTAAACTCAAAATGTAATAATATCAAAGTTTTAGCATACATTTGAATGAAATTAGTCAAGTTCAAACTTTCTACACAAGTCACAAGTTTTAGCGTCATCAACAGTTCCTGTCACCAAACTGAATTTATCAACTAATTCTACGAAGATGTTACATACATACAAGATGAGTACACATATTATGAATTTCAGAATTCTATCAATTCATACTGTGAATCAGATGTAGCAATCTGTCCATTTATAAACATTAAGTTTAACCCTGGACTCCATACACTGTGTACAGTACCACCTGACATCTCCATATACATAACTGGGAAATAATTTGTGTATGGACAAGTGATAGGGGCCTGTATGGGTGTATGGACAAGTGATAGGGGCCTGTATTGGTGTATGGACAAGTGATAGGGGCCTGTATGTACGTATAGACAAGCTATAGTGGCCTGTATGTATGTATGGACAAGTGATAGGGGCCTGTATGTATGTATGGACAAGTGATAGGAGCCTGTATGGGTGTATGGACTAGTGATATGGGCCTGTATGTATCTATAGACAAGTGATAGGGTCCTGTATGTATGTATGGACAAGTGAAAGGGGCCTGTATGTATGTATGAACAAGTGGTAGTGGCCTGTATGGGTGTATGGACAAGTGATAGGGGCCTGTATGTATGTATGGACAAGTGATAGGGGCCTGTATGGGTGTATGGACAAGTGATAGGGGCCTGTATGGGTGTATGGACAAGTGATAGGGGCCTGTATGGGTGTATAGACAAGTGATAGGGGCCTGCATGTATGTATGGACAAGTGATAGGGGCCTGTATGGGTGTATGGACAAGTGATAGGGGCCTGTATGGGTGTATAGACAAGTGATAGGGGCCTGTATGTATGTATGGACAAGTGATAGGGGCCTGTATGGGTGTATGGACAAGTGATAGGGGCCTGTATGGGTGTATGGACAAGTGATAGTGGCCTGTATGGGTGTATGGACAAGTGATAGGGGCCTGTATGTATGAAGTAAAGGGTTTGTTTAGGAGATTGATCTGAATCTATGATGATGATACATGTATAAAAGCAGCTTTTCATGTAATAGTTAAAATGTTATGACTCATTGTTTATGATTCATTGAAAATTTCTGCCGATAAACCACTTGTACACATTAAGGCATTGTTTAACACCGGTACATATCTGATGTATAATTCACAGCAATAATTGGAGAGTTCTGACTTCATATGGTAATACTAGTACATGTATACATATATTCATCAACCATTACCTTATCATTATCCACTACAGATCTAGTATCTGATTGGTTGACTCTCTGAAACATGTGCACCCAGAAAGCTTAACTATATCATCAACTATGTTATTATAATACACTAATATGGGAACCAGAATGCTTAACTATATCATCATAATACCTAAAGCACAAAGACTAACAACAAATGAAGACAAATTGGGATCATCCACATCACCAGAATCTAATGAACGCTTTATAAACAGACAAAAGACAGTAACATTTTTTCAGGACAAAAAACAATTTTTTGTGATTTTAGTAAAGGCACAGATCCAGTTAAGAGTGTTCTGTATCACGGTGTATAACCGTATCGGTACCCTCTCAGTGCAAAATGATATATCGGTACCCTCTCAGTGCTGGCACCGGTCTCTCTCAGTGCAAAACAATGAATCTGATTGACGAAGATCCGCAGGAGAGGTAAGAAAATCTTTTTTTTGTCCAAAAATACGGGTTTATGCATAAAAATCGATAGCCCACGGAACCCCCCAATGATTAACCATTGTCTTCCTGTTGTTAAATTTGTTCTATCCTTTTTCACAAGTTCTCGTTGCATCAATTTGATTGCAAGTACGGAGAGGGTACCGGTGCCAGTCAGCTGCAACGAGCAGAGAGGGTACCGGTGCCAGAACTGAGAGGGTACCGGTGCCGCGTCTAAACCGAAAGTAAGGTGTTTTTTAAGAAATGTGATGGAAGTTACCGAAAAAAAATGATTTTAGGGGCAAGATATGATCAACGGCTTTACGTCTGAGGTACTAGATATTTGCTATATTGAAGAAAAGTCACAGTTAAGCTTCATAAACATGGCTTGATGTTCATTCGCACAGCGACCCTCGGTCAACATTCCAGCCACGCCAGAACTTGTGAAAAATGATAGAACAAATTTAACAACAGGAAGACAATGGTTAATCATCGGGGGGTTCCGTGGGCTATCGATTTTTATGCATAAACCCGTATTTTTGGACAAAAAAAAGATTTTCTTGGCTCTCCTGCGGATCTTCGTCAATCGGATTCATTGTTTTGCACAGAGAGAGACCGGTGCCAGAACTGAGAGGGTACCGATATATCATTTTGCACTGAGAGGGTACCGATACGGTTATACACCGTGTGTATGCAAGCACTCAGCTGACTTTACATTACCTCCGCAAGTCAGCTATTGTTAACATGGTAAACATAGTGACAATATTTAGTGATGCCATCAATTTAGCATGCCAGAGTAATATGGGAAGTTATTACACACATAAATCACAGGTTATAATCTTAAATATATATAAATTGGTTTGACTGGATAGAATAACTACTGGCAAAGGAGATAATACCGGACAGTAGATAATTCCCGACAAACGGTCCAGACGCTTTATTTAGTTGAATAATTCATTGATCTCTGTATCAAATCACTCAGAATCGTGAGTAAAAGAAATCTGGTAGAAAAAAAATATTCAAGATAAACAAAGCATTACTTATTCATCGAAAATATCGGCCGCCGCAGCATTGTTGACATAAGCGACGTGAGGGAAAACAATGGTGCGCGCAGCATGCGCAAAAGTGGCGCGTGCTTGATTGATTTTATAATGTAAAATTAATAGGAATAAAATTCTATGTTGAGACGATGGCCGAGCGGTTAACGTGTATGATTGAATTTACTGTAGTGAAGGTCCCGCGATCGATTCGCCGCGCCGCCGAAACTTTTTATTTTTAAAAAATTTTTTTTTTTCGTCCAGCTCTTATTTCAGCGGTATTGGCGAAATTTGTCGACGAATATATTTTAAGTAACATTTTTCATGTCTTGCCCATCAATCTGAAAAGACTTCTGGTTGTTTTTTAATCGTTTTATTCGAGTTTTGGTCGGTAAACACAGTACAGTTTAAAACGGATTTTAACCTTTCACAGAACAACCCCTGGCAGGAAACTTCGTGCGTCACGAGTTGTTATTACGGAAATCATAAATATTTTTGCATAAGTGTGAAGTCCGAACCCTACTCTAAACATTTTTGGTCATATTTTTCTAAAAATCCATCGAAAAATATTTGAAAAAGACTGTCCGGTAATATCTACTGTACGTCATTGAAATGGCGCCAAAAGTGCCCCTGTTTGGGCCCCAATATTAGGTTGTTCACGTGACGTCATATTTTGGGAAATCTATTTTTAGCAAAGAGCTTGAACACAGGAAGGTGTAAACACAAAAAATTCTGACTAAAAATCGATTTTTAACTTCAGGGGAAGCTTTTTATGCGATTTCTGTCCGGTATTATCTCCTTTGCCAGTACAGTATAATGTTAGATTATAGTCAGAGTTGGAGGTAATAAAATTGAGCGGGAAGATCAGTGTGAAACATAGTTTTCAACATGACAGCATTGTTTGACTGCATGATCTCCAAACTGAAGTTTTGAAACATTGGACCTCACGCTCAGACTATAACCACCCCGTTAACACTCAGCTGCAATACAAGTTCTGCCTCGACAATTTGTATAGTAACAGAGTGATACAACCCAGTCTATGTTAATAGTGCATAGGTAGATAAAAAACTAAGTGAAAATATGGTACTGATACTTAAATCATATAAAATATATACATACCCCATTCTAATAAAAAAATGACACAAGAAAATCTTAATATAACTATGTATAGAACGAGAATAGTAACATAAAATTCAAATCAAACTTTTGGACCATCAACAAATCCAGCCAAACTGTACATTACAAAACATTTCCTATGTACATCCTGTCCTGTGTGTAACCAAATCAGGCAAAACATTTAAATAAAGACAAGCAAAAAACTCTTTAACATGATCAAAATACAGTAAAATCAAACTAGATTGATTCAGAAAAAATGGTCAAAATATCAAGTTCTGTATAAAATAATATAAATTCCTGAGGTCATGAACAGACATGAACAATATCTCATTTAGCTGTAGTATTTGTGGACCAATCTTGTAGGTTTTACTGTATTTCATATAAGCTTACAAGTCTGTAGGATATACGGACACTGCTTTCACCGCCCTACCAATACACGTAAGGATTGCTAAGCATATACATATATATACACTACCCACCAAAAATAAGTACACAGAGGTTATTTCCCGACTGTCTCATCTGTAATAACACTATTTGCAGAACAGCGAAGCAACATCATTTTTAAGAATGGAAGATCTATAGTTTATTAAGTGTATCGACCATAGTATGTATGTATTACATTGTTTGGTGCCTTAGGTGCAAAATATACAGTTTCTTTGTCTCGCTTGAAAGGTAACTTTGTGATAAAAAGATGGCAAGTATCAGCTTATTGGATCACATGCTTATTTTTATTCGAACATCTTCATCTTTACTAGTATTTATTTTTTGACTCATATAGTGAGTGTAGTTTCAGAAACTACTAAGTATGATTGTGACATTCTGATCAGAAGGATATTGTTAAATTATTTAACCAAGTTTAATTTTGCAAATGTATATTTATTTTTGGTGGGCACTGATTGATATATTATATATATATACATACACACACACATGAATATACATACAATGTACACTTGCATGCATTGATCTTCAAATAGTGTTATAACAGATGAGACAGTCGGGAAATAACCTACCTCTATATACTTATTTTTGGTGGGTAGTGTATATATATATATATGTGGATATACATACAATGTACACTAGCATGCATTGTTTTCTAGCCATTTTATAGATACATGTAATTACACACATCAGGAATTAATGCTGCTACTCAATTCAATTTCCTAAATGGTGAATCATATTATATCAAAATCAACTTTAAGAGTTTGCTTTAGATGGTATACAACATGAAATCCACACAAATGATTTTATATGTCAGACCTTTTCAAGTCATGCCACTATCACTTTTACACGGTTTCAACTGACAAAAAATACTTTCACCAATGAGTAGATCTTTTCCTTAGTAAGTTGTTTTAGTCCTTTGAATAGCATAAATGTTGCTGTCTCTGTGAACATGGTGAGATAAAGTACTGCAGACAGATAAAGGAGTCTGGTATAGTGGAATACTTACAGCACGATCTGGGTCCTTCAATGGTGAACTATGCTCAATCAATAGATGTTTCTTGGCTTCAAGTTGAGTTTTCAAGCTATTTATAGTTTGTTCCTTGCTTTCTATCTGTAGTTCCAATGTTTGCCTGGTACCAATCTCACGTTCAAGGTCACTACGTAATCTATGGTTGTCTTTTTGTAAAGAATTTAACTGTAACAAAGCAGCAAACATGGATCAGCATTTCTATCATCATTATGTAGAACTTTCTATCATCATTATGTAGAACTTTCTAGCATCATTATGTAGAACTTTCTAGCATCATTATGTAGAACTTTCTAGCAACTTTATGTGATTGTCCCTGGCATATCCAGAATGAAAACTACATACTGTCATATTGTCCAACCTCACACCTGGCATATTCAGAATGATAACTACATACTGTCATATTGTCCAACCTCACACCTGGCATATTCAGAATGATAACTACAAACTGTCATATTGTCCAACCTCACACCTGGCATATCCAGAATGATAACTACAAACTGTCATATTGTCCAACCTCACACCTGGCATATTCAGAATGATAACTACATACTGTCATATTGTCCAACCTCACCCTGGCATATCCAGAATGATAACTACAAACTGTCATATTGTCCAACCTCACACCTGGCATATTCAGAATGATAGCTACATACTGTCATATTGTCCAACCTCACACCTGGCATATTTAGAATGATAGCTACATACTGTCATATTGTCCAACCTCACACCTGGCATATTCAGAATGATAACTACATACTGTCATATTGTCCAACCTCACCCTGGCATATCCAGAATGATAACTACAAACTGTCATATTGTCCAACCTCACACCTGGCATATCCAGAATGATAACTACATACTGTCATATTGTCCAACCTCACACCTGGCATATTCAGAATGATAACTACATACTGTCATATTGTCCAACCTCACACCTGGCATATTCAGAATGATAACTACAAACTGTCATATTGTCCAACCTCACACCTGGCATATCCAGAATGATAACTACATACTGTCATATTGTCCAACCTCACACCTGGCATATTTAGAATGATAGCTACATACTGTCATATTGTCCAACCTCACACCTGGCATATTCAGAATGATAACTACATACTGTCATATTGTCCAACCTCACCCTGGCATATCCAGAATGATAACTACAAACTGTCATATTGTCCAACCTCACACCTGGCATATTCAGAATGATAACTACATACTGTCATATTGTCCAACCTCACACCTGGCATATTCAGAATGATAACTACATACTGTCATATTGTCCAACCTCACACCTGGCATATTCAGAATGATAACTACAAACTGTCATATTGTCCAACCTCACACCTGGCATATCCAGAATGATAACTACATACTGTCATATTGTCCAACCTCACACCTGGCATATTCAGAATGATAACTACATACTGTCATATTGTCCAACCTCACACCTGGCATATTCAGAATGATAACTACAAACTGTCATATTGTCCAACCTCACACCTGGCATATCCAGAATGATAACTACATACTGTCATATTGTCCAACCTCACACCTGGCATATTCAGAATGATAACTACAAACTGCCATATTGTCCAACCTCACACCTGGCATATCCAGAAGGATAACTACATACTGTCATATTGTCCAACCTCACACCTGGCATATTCAGAATGATAACTACAAACTGTCATATTGTCCAACCTCACACCTGGCATATCCAGAATGATAACTACAAACTGTTATATTGTCCAAACTCACCCTTAACACACATTTAAATACAAACATCAATATTTACATGCAGTGATGTATACCAAATGATTACACCAAATTTAATGCTGATATGTAATCACAAGTTATATTTAAATATGGAGATGGCATACATTATTTAGCTAGTATCTCAAATAATGATAACTCTCTGTACATACACTGTAGATCAATTTTCTAGGGAGGGTATATATGAATTTTGCATACTCTTCACAGGCATTGATTAATGAATGTATCGAGTGGCAAGGTTTGTCTTACAGAAACATACAACAGAGGAATATATTACCCCCAACTTACCTGGCTATTGAGTTGCTGTATATTATCAATATTCAATTTAAGTCTATTATGAAGATCTTCTATAGTAGCCATCTTACTCGACATTTCTTGATCTTGTTCCATTCTACAAAACAAATAAATAAGTTACATTCTGTAAGCTACTCTCACTAAACATTATTAGCCAGCATGTGTGATTCCAGCATGTGTGATTCCAACATGTGTGATTCCAGCATGTGTGATTCCAGCATGTGTGATTCCAGCATGTGTGATTCCAACATGTGTGATTCCAGCATGTGTGATTCCAGCATGTGTGATTCCAACATGTGTGATTCCAGCATGTGTGATTCCAGCATGTGTGATTCCAACATGTGTGATTCCAGCATGTGTGATTCCAGCATGTGTGATTCCAACACTTGTGCCACACATCGACTATATTCATTTTTGATTGTATTTTAAAAGGAAGATACCCAAATTGGAGTGGTTAATAAATATTCAAATTTAAGGTCACATTTTGATAAATTTCATAACTACATAATTACTGGATGCCCTTAACCTCTAAGCTGAAAGATCGAATCCATTATCCTTGTGTTCCCTGGTACAACATTAACACAGGTGTAAACTAGGAGAGACAAGACGTATACAGACTACATACTCGTGTTCCTCAAGACGTGATCTAAGCTGATTGAGAAGTACTTGTTGATGTGAGCTATGATTCTGTAAGGCTTTAAATCTCTCTGCTTCATTGCGTCTCTCATCTAACTCTATCTTCATCTTATTGTTCTGTTTCTGATACTTGTTGATCTGCTCCAACATTTGTCTGTAATATACATCATACATATACAACATAGTACACCTTTCATGACAAGCCTAGACATGGGATTCCAACATTTGTCTGTAATATACATCATACATATACAACATTGTACACCTTTCATGGCAAGCCTAGACATGGGATTCCAACATTTGTCTGTAATATACATCATACATTTACAACTATATGATTATATCTAGTGGTTGTAAGGAGACCTAATTTGATCAACAATCCTAGGATAGTACATGGGATACTAGTACATTAAATAGAGCTGACTTGGGTTGAACCATAAATCTTTCAAAATGAATACTAACATTGGTTACTGAAGCTCTGTGCAAGCCAAGCTGTGCATAGTTTACAGCTAGAAACATATGTACATGTAACTGTATATAAAACCAGGTATATGATAAAATCAAATACTTACTCTTTCTCAGCAGTGAGCTGCATGATGGCCTTACTTTGTTCACGGATCTTATTACCCAGTTTCTCATTAGCATGCCTGAAATATAGCACATCACTTAGACATCACTTAGAACACAGAAACAAGCGGTATTTATAACCTCTACAGTAGAACACAGAAACAAGCAGTATTTATAACCTCTACAGTAGAACACAGAAACAAGCGGTATTTATAACCTCTACAGTAGAACACAGAAACAAGCGGTATTTATAACCTCTACAGTAGAACACAGAAACAAGCGGTATTTATAACCTTTACAGTAGAACACAGAAACAAGCGGTATTTATAACTTCTACAGTAGAACACAGAAACAAGCGGTATTTATAACTTCTACAGTAGAACACAGAAACAAGCGGTATTTATAACTTCTACAGTAGAACACAGAAACAAGCGGTATTTATAACCTCTACAGTAGAACACAGAAACAAGCGGTATTTATAACTTCTACAGTAGAACACAGAAACAAGCAGTATTTATAACTTCTACAGTAGAACACAGAAACAAGCGGTATTTATAACCTCTACAGTAGAACACAGAAACAAGCAGTATTTATAACCTCTACAGTAGAACACAGAAACAAGCGGTATTTATAACCTCTACAGTAGAACACAGAAACAAGCGGTATTTATAACCTCTACAGTAGAACACAGAAACAAGCGGTATTTATAACCTCTACAGTAGAACACAGAAACAAGCGGTATTTATAACCTCTACAGTAGAACACAGAAACAAGCAGTATTTATAACCTCTACAGTAGAACACAGAAACAAGCCCCGAACAAAGAATTTTGTTGTATCATGTTTATCAGTCCTACTTGGTGAGATAAAACCGCAACAGAAACATAATCATATTCTTGGTAGATTTTCTATGAATTAATACAAAATAAATAAAGTAGTGAACAACTATCAGGTCACTCATTGGCCATTTGGTGATTCCTCATAAGTACACTTAATTCAATGAATACAGTAAGTTTTCACACATGAACTACGAGCAAACATAGAACTTACTTCTGTTCTTGTACCCATGTGTTTACATTTTGTACAACAAGCTCACTCTCCTTATGCAATCTATCACCATTAGTCCTAGACTCTTCAAGGGCCATTCTTAACCCCTTGATCTCCTCATTAGCGCTGTAGTAGTTCTGTCGCATCAACTCAAGTTCAGACAAAATTTTCTCAGACTGAAAAATGTAGAATTTTATAATGGAAGATACAATGACAATCAACATTTTAATCATAAGTTTTATTATCAATAATTCACTGGTGTAATTTGAATGTGTAGATGAAAATAATTAAATAGCTGACAGCAAAGACCAAACGCCACACTCATGATTAGTATGGAGATATAGTAAATACAAAATGTATAACTGATGGAACCAAGGGTAAAATCAAACATTAATTACTTAGGTGAAAATACAATTGTTTATCATACCTCATTACACTTAGCTTTGTATTTTTCTTGCAAGTTACTGAGTTCAACTTTCACCACAACTACTTCCTCCTCCTTGGCAGAGAGCTCCTGTAGACTCTGACGATTTCTGTCCTGTGAAGTTATAGCTTCTTGCTGCAGATCACCGTACTTCATCTCGAAATTTTGGAGCTGAAGAATAAAACACTTGATAACAATCTTTCACATACACAGGAAATTATTCTATTTGTTTTTAATGGAAACTAAATAATATATACTACAAATAATTACAAAAAATTGTGTATAAGTGGTAACATTTTCTGTGTAAATACTTGCAAAAATTGTGAGTCAGTACGGCTGCAAAAGTACTAATCAGATTCATTGCCCATGGTCAATGAAATATATATCAAAAGACAGTGTAACATGTGTCAAACAGCCAGTCAAGCAATACATCTATGAGACAATTTAACCCAGGTGATTGTTTCATACAGGACATAGTTCATATAAACATTTCATGGTTGAATGTTTCATACAGGACATAGTTCATATAAACATTTCATGCTTGACTGTTTCATACAGGACATAGTTCATATAAACATTTCATGCTTGACTGTTTCATACAGGACATAGTTCATATAAACATTTCATGCTTGACTGTTTCATACAGGACATAGTTCATATAAACATTTCATGTTCGAATGTTTCATACAGGACAGAGTTCATATAAATATTTCATGCTTGAATGTTTCATACAGGACATAGTTCATATAAATATTTCATGCTTGAATGTTTCATACAGGACAGAGTTCATATAAATATTTCATGCTTGAATGTTTCATACAGGACAGAGTTCATATAAATATTTCATGCTTGAATGTTTCATACAGATCATAGTTCATATAAACATTTCATGCTTGAATGTTTCATACAGGACATAGTTCATATAAACATTTCATGCTTGAATGTTTCATACAGGACATAGTTCATATAAACATTTCATGCTTCACTGTTTCATACAGGACATAGTTCATATAAATATTTAATATTGCAGAAGTACACACCTCATTTTCGGCACCACGATTTAAATCTTGCATCTTCTTGATTTCTTGTTTCATTTTATGTATTTTCTGTTCATAGGCACTCACCTGTAATCATACAACATAACGTACATGTTACATACGGCTTGTAAGTACAATAAGAAAATCTTATTATCTAATATTGTTCTAGACATAACGTACATGTTACATACGTCTTGTAAGTACAATAAGAAAATCTTATTATCTAATATTGTTCTAGACATACCGTACATGTTACATACGGCTTGTAAGTACAATAAGAAAATCTTAGTATCTAATATTGTTCTAGACATACTGTACATGTTACATACGGCTTGTAAGTACAATAAGAAAATCTTAGTATCTAATATTGTTCTAGACATACCGTACATGTTACATACGGCTTGTAAGTACAATAAGAAAATCTTAGTATCTAATATTGTTCTAGACATACCGTACATGTTACATACGGCTTGTAAGTACAATAAGAAAATCTTAGTATCTAATATTGTTCTAGGCAACCACTTATCTACTTGAATTAAAAGTTTGAATGTGTCTATCTAGAATAAAGGCTTGAATCATATGTGTAAAGACACTGATAAACTTATAATATGATGGTAACAAGTCATTGTATTGTAAAATTCATACATTTTTACAATTTAATTTAATTCATTGTTTCAGTTACCATGGATACACTACTTACATCTTCAGATAGAGATTGATTTTGTTGTTGTAATCTGGAGACCTCGGTTCTCAATATGGCAACTTGTTGTGATTTATCTCCAAGTTGTTCCATAGATTCCTTATGGTTGCCCTGTACTGTAGTGAGTTGAACCTTCAAGTCATGTAACCTCTCCTCATTCTCCAGTAACTGTGCGTGAGCTTTCCTGTAATTATCTTGACTTCTTTCTAAGTCAGCCTGAATCTGCTGTAACGTTTCTTCATATCTCGAAATCTGAACATGCAAACAATTTCATGAAATGCCATATTCACTACAGTTTTATATACACAATATTATACAATTAATAATTTGATTATTAACTTAAAATGGCTTTTCAAACTACAGTCAAACATGTGGGTAAGACAATATACAATACATACACCACACATTGAAACAGCAAAACGGGAATTTGTTAATAGATGCTTCTCTTCAGAGGTTATTTTTTAAAATCATAGTAAATGTTTTCCTATTCCCTATATTCTCTGGTAAATGGTGTGATGTGAGATGTTATTTGTGGCCTGTACACAGGTTTGAGTATATCAAGACTACAGACTAAGACAAGATATGAATGTAAGTGACAAACCTCTTGTTGATGAAGAACTGATTGTTTTTGTTGTTGTTGTAGATTCATTCTGGCTACATGAAGTTGTCCATCACGTTCAGCCATATCTTCCTTCAAGGTTTGTATACGCTTACTCTGATCTTCAATATCATCCCGTAACTTCTTAACTAACTCTTCCTTCTCCAGTAACTATATAAGACAATACAGTCAAACTTGCTTAAAACTAGCTTCAAATTGCAAAAACAAAATTCAAGCCAACAAGCTCAATATAGCCAATTTTTCAAAAGTCAAAGTTGAAATCCTGGCAAAACTGGTGTAGTACAGTAATAAACATTTGAACCAAGTAAGGACAAACAAGTGCCAATCTGTAAGCCCAACAAAAATGGAAGTATAGAATGATGCTCAAAGGTGTGCTTTCTGATCACTATGTTTCCAAAATCCTTGAAATAAATACTAGATCAATATATATCTCATTTACTCTATAAATTATGCTAAATGAAAAAGACATTTGTGCATAAAAGAGACCAATGCTTGAAAGCCAAGAATGTTAAATCATTAACAGTATGTGGTCATTGCTAAACCATTAATAGTATGTGATAATTACTTGAGACTTGACATACCTTATTGGAAAGGTCTTTGATATCTTTCTGGTTAGTTTCCATAGTATCTTCTAGTTCAGAGTTAGTATGACGGGCATTGTTGAGATGTCGACCAGTCTCCTGGTGACGATCTCTCTCAGCACGCAGTTCTTGCTGTAATTGGGTCAGAATGGAATCTTGTTGCTCAACCTGAAAATTACATAAACACTTAATTAAAATGTTTCTCTTATTTATGTTCAGTTTAGTGATACCATGTTGGCTCTAACCAGAAAACCAATAAAAGATTATACCTTTATTTTGAGTTCAGCTAAATACTATGTTCTAAAAGCAAAATAGTTGATGAAATTGAACTCATCAGTGTAGTCTATATACAAACATATACACAAGATGATCCAAATACATGTCTGCATTAATACGTTTTGTTTGGTACAACTAACTGTGATGAATCTTTGATAGAATATAAATTACTGTAGCTTAAGTAACATTGCCAAACAACAAGATATATATCCTCTTTTCCTATGGCTTCAGAATCAACATCCTATGTTTGCCAAAATATATTTGTGCAAGCTTGAAAAATGTTTAGAACATAATAGTTGGTCTTTAACCTACACAAATTGACCAATTTGTTTTGTCTGTGTAGTCTATTTGTAAAAATATAGCTATTTAAATGACCAGGGGTATGTTCGTCTTAACTCTATAGTGTTTCCTATGGTTTCAGCCACTCAAGTTGAATGTCCAAGAAATTATATTTTTTGCAGGATTCAAAGTGAAAATTGGAATTGAACAAAGGGCCATAATTCTTAAAATATTGTAGCTAGAGTTAGTAACTTGTCATATAATAGTGTACTGTTGATGTGAGCTTATGTTTAAAGTTTGAAGTTGATACCTATAATGGTTTGCAAGTTATTTAGAAAAAACATGAAAAATGTGGACGGACGGATGGACGGACGGACAGACTGACGGACAGGGTGATTACTATAGGGCACGCAAAAAAATTTTGCGGGGCCATAATAATAATTAAGAAATTTATTCTAGTTTTTTCATGCAATCCACATAATGGAATACAAATTTCTGATCTTAGTGCTATATTTTTCAATATAAGGGGATGGCTGAAACCATAGGAAAGTAAAATACCATAGGAAAGAAGGATAAAATACATCAAATCTACAACACGCACAAACAAAAGTTACATAAGGTATACATTAAATTCCTGTGACATGACACTTACCTGTTCTGTAAGCATTTTCTCTTGCTCCCGTGCACCTTCAAGCTCCACTTCACATTTATGAGCTCGCTGTTTATACGCGAGACCTTCCTGAACAGCAGCGTGGTGTTCTTCCTTGACGTGCATCATGTCTTTACGTAACTTGTCAATTACACACTTCTGCTCGTCAATTTCTTCCTCAGAGTTAGCATTGCGATCTGTCAATTTAAAATGTTACATTCAATCAATATTATCAAATAATGAATGTTAGTTGGCTCTTGTTATATAACAGTATACACCTATTTTATGTCTGTTTGGTCAAACTATTGTCCCGAGGTATCGGGGAAGACTTTTGAACTGTTGCACAAGGCCGAAAGGCCGAGGGCAACAGTTCAACATGTCTTCGCCGATACCGAGGGACAATAGTTTTGACTGTTAACCCAAAACAGACATGAAATAACTGTTTTATTACCTAATACTCTATATAACTACAGTAAAGTTCTACTTATACAACAAACAAAAAGGATATTTCTAAGACATTTTGTCATACTAATAGCGGATATTTTTTGTTATAAATTCAAGACTGTCATTATCCCCATGATTTTATTATCAAACAAATAAAATCGGCATGTAATAAAGCAAAAAGGTGTTTTTGCAGGAATTTATATTGCTCATCGTAGTGCGCAGGTAACAGTTCATCCAGGGGTGTAACAGTCAAAACTGTTGCCCTCCTGGCAATGAACTGTTTCATACCTGAATCTAAAAATAAACATTAAGACATGAAACAGTCAAAAATAACAAATTACTTGTTATATAGAGTGCTAGGTAATAATATTAAGTGTTATATACTGTTATGTCAACTAGGTTAAACTAGCCAGACATGCTGCAAATGTGACAATGTGGCAAATGGCCAGTTGATATCAACACAGTGGCTGCTTATGAGAGATGGAAGCTTAATTTATATGATAAAAATTCAGGTTTGAGTGTATGGTTATATACATGTAATATCAACAAGATAATATCCCGGTAAATTGACAATTCAAACAAATATTGGAAATCAATTGCATTCAGTTTTAAACAATAGAAAGTCAAGCTTCATGCATTTATAATGGTAAATGGATCATCAGAATTAGATTACAAAGTTTAAATTGATATAAAATGTTACAATATGAAATCAATGTACTACTGCAGCAATGAATGATCTGCTATACTTGAGTACTGTCAAATGATATACATGAACATGCTATAATATGTGTATATATATAATCATACTTCTCACAGCAATTACTTCCCTTTGTATTTGAATCCAATATGTATTACTCAAACAAATTAATGTGATCCTCTTTACCCCAACATGCATCATTTAACAGTTGACCATGTGTGTCTATTAATTATTTAATTAGAACTAAAACTAAATTTATACAGCACCCTTTCATGCTACACAAGCAGTCAAAGGTGCTTTACATAGTGTTGCAGCCACAAGAGCGCAGGTGCAGCCTCTACCAGTGCAGATACAGCATGATCTGATCGGAATGACAGACTGTGAGAAAGCCCCCAAAGAGAAAGAGAGACAATAGATACAGGCATGACAGCATAGTGCCTTACCATTGACCTATCACCACTATATTTATTAAACTTTGAGTTTACACAAACCCAAAGGACCAATGATACCCAATTTGCAAGCAGGAATTGTTATATTCAGCATATGAACCTTGTAATATACAGGCCAATGTATCAAGTACAGGATTAAGTCAATATGTTCAGATGGTACACACCTCTCAATGTTTTAAGTTCCATCTCTAACTTCCTGTTGACTTGTTCATGTCTGACCACCTCTGTGACCCTCTGACTTAATTGTTCCTGTGTCGTCTGGAGGCTTTGTTCCATCAACATAAGCTTTTCTTCATGATGAGCAAGCTGCCAAGGGAAACAGATCATTTCAAAAGAATTCTGATCATCCAGGGTATACAAATCATTGAAATATAAGAATAACTGTCCAACTTATATACAAATTGAACAGATCATATGAATTATTTATTTTAACATACCGCAACTTCACACATACAAACAGTGACAAAGTTTTCCTGTAAAATTGACATGACAAACATAAATGGATAATTAATTTCAAGTAAGGAATATTCACAATGACCTCTTTTAAACCAATACTCTAGAGTATAAGATAATGAAAATATGAAGCTGTATATACATCACTGTATAACAAAACAGTCAGCAGTAGATACATGATGATTGAATAGTGGAGCATTTCATGTAAAGTAGCAAGTTATTTCATTTCTGTCCTGTTGTTTGTGTGTTTTATTTATCATGCGCCCTCCCCAGACGGACGGATACTCTAGTTGCAGCAGTATTCCTGGTTCTGTTATGATCTGATGCAATGTATCATACACAGGAGCTTGGTATTAACGTCCATTATGACAGAGCTGATGCAATGTATCATACACAGGAGCTCAGTATTAACGTCCATTATGACAGAGCTGATGCAATGTATCATACACAGGAGCTCAGTATTAACGTCCATTCTGACAGAGCTGATGCAATGTATCATACACAGGAGCTCAGTATTAACGTCCATTATGACAGAGCTGATGCAATGTATCATACACAGGAGCTCAGTATTAACGTCCATTATGACAGAGCTGATGCAATGTATCATACACAGGAGCTCAGTATTAACATCCATTCTGACAGAGCTGATGCAATGTATGATATACAGGAGCTCAGTATTAACGTCCATTATGACAGAGCTGATGCAATGTATCATACACAGGAGCTCAGTATTAACGTCCATTATGACAGAGCTGATGCAATGTATCATACACAGGAGCTCAGTATTAACGTCCATTATGACAGAGCTGATGCAATGTATCATACACAGGAGCTCAGTATTAACGTCCATTATGACAGAGCTGATGCAATGTATGATACACAGGAGCTCAGTATTAACGTCCATTATGACAGAGCTGATGCAATGTATCATACACAGGAGCTCAGTATTAACGTCCATTATGACAGAGCTGATGCAATGTATCATACACAGGAGCTATTAACGTCCATTCTGACAGAGCTGATGCAATGTATGATACACAGGAGCTCAGTATTAACGTCCATTATGACAGAGCTGATGCAATGTATCATACACAGGAGCTCAGTATTAACGTCCATTATGACAGAGCTGATGCAATGTATCATACACAGGAGCTCAGTATTAACGTCCATTATGACAGAGCTGATGCAATGTATCATACACAGGAGCTCAGTATTAACATCCATTCTGACAGAGCTGATGCAATGTATGATATACAGGAGCTCAGTATTAACGTCCATTATGACAGAGCTGATGCAATGTATCATACACAGGAGCTCAGTATTAACGTCCATTATGACAGAGCTGATGCAATGTATCATACACAGGAGCTCAGTATTAACGTCCATTATGACAGAGCTGATGCAATGTATGATACACAGGAGCTCAGTATTAACGTCCATTCTGACAGAGCTGATGCAATGTATGATACACAGGAGCTCAGTATTAACGTCCATTATGACAGAGCTGATGCAATGTATGATACACAGGAGCTCAGTATTAACGTCCATTATGACAGAGCTGATGCAATGTATCATACACAGGAGCTCAGTCTTAACGTCCATTATGACAGAGCTGATGCAATGTATCATACACAGGAGCTCAGTATTAACGTCCATTATGACAGAGCTGATGCAATGTATCATACACAGGAGCTATTAACGTCCATTCTGACAGAGCTGATGCAATGTATGATACACAGGAGCTCAGTATTAACGTCCATTATGACAGAGCTGATGCAATGTATCATACACAGGAGCTCAGTATTAACGTCCATTATGACAGAGCTGATGCAATGTATGATACACAGGAGCTCAGTATTAACGTCCATTATGACAGAGCTGATGCAATGTATCATACACAGGAGCTCAGTATTAACGTCCATTATGACAGAGCTGATGCAATGTATGATATACAGGAGCTCAGTATTAACGTCCCATCTGGCTACACTGTTACCATCAAGTATAACAGTCAGTCTGTGACATAGTGAGAGTTATAAGGACAACATACCTCCTGAGCACAATCCTTGTATTGAGCACGGGCTTCACCTAGGTCAGTCTTCAAGTGATCTCCTTCACTCTGTAACTCATTTATCTACAATATATACAAACAATCAACATATCATTTACCGTTTGTCTTCATGTTCAATATTTGATTGTATGATAACACATAGATGACTAAGCATGGACAGAAGATTGCAGCTTATGATAGTTTGTAAACAAGTTTAGATGACTAAGCACGGACAGAAGATTGCAGCTTATGATAGTTTGTTAACAAGTTTAGATGACTAAGCACGGACAGAAGATTGCAGCTTATGATAGTTTGTTAACAAGTTTAGATGACTAAGCACGGACAGAAGATTGCAGCTTATGATAGTTTGTTAACAAGTTTAGATAACTAAGCACGGACAGAAGATTGCAGCTTATGATAGTTTGTTAACAAGTTTAGATGACTAAGCACGGACAGAAGATTGCAAGTTATGATAGTTTGTTAACAAGTTTAGATGACTAAGCACGGACAGAAGATTGCAGCTTATGATAGTTTGTTGACAAGTTTAGATGACTAAGCACGGACAGAAGATTGCAGGTTATGATAGTTTGTTAACAAGTTTAGATGACTAAGCACGGACAGAAGATTGCAGCTTATGATAGTTTGTTAACAAGTTTAGATGACTAAGCACGGACAGAAGATTGCAGCTTATGATAGTTTGTTAACAAGTTTAGATAACTAAGCACGGACAGAAGATTGCAGCTTATGATAGTTTGTTAACAAGTTTAGATAACTAAGCACGGACAGAAGATTGCAGCTTATGATAGTTTGTTAACAAGTTTAGATGACTAAGCACGGACAGAAGATTGCAGCTTATGATAGTTTGTTGACAAGTTTAGATGACTAAGCACGGACAGAAGATTGCAGGTTATGATAGTTTGTTAACAAGTTTAGATGACTAAGCACGGACAGAAGATTGCAGCTTATGATAGTTTGTTAACAAGTTTAGATGACTAAGCACGGACAGAAGATTGCAGCTTATGATAGTTTGTTAACAAGATTAGATGACTAAGCACGGACAGAAGATTGCAGCTTATGATAGTTTGTTGACAAGTTTAGATGACTAAGCACGGACAGAAGATTGCAGCTTATGATAGTTCACAAGTTTATTTAGTAGAACACAAATTGTGGAAAGTGCACATATCAAAGACGATCCATAACTCTGCTTAAAGTTTGTTCTAACAGAACCACAACTTGACATGCAAACATTACTTTACGCTCCAATTCACTGTTTTAATTAAAACTGAAATACTTTTACAGAATGGGGCAAGGTTACATGTTTACAACTATAAAGGATTTCATGTACAGCATAGATACATGTATTCTTTAAACCTTATCTTGATCAGTAAAATACACAGCACTTAGAACAATGAGAAGTTATAGACATGATATATGTTTGACATTATAAAATCATTCAATCATTCAATCACTCAATCACTCAAGTATTATTGTATTTCATCAGTCATTGGTCTATTTACTTAAGTAGTTATTTAATATTATATTAAAGCATCAACTGATAAATGGAATTAATTTGCCATTGTTCAAATACTTACTGATCTTGTCTATTTTTTATGTTAAAATATGTGACTATATATTTGATGTTTAGAATTTATATCAAAGTAGCCAGTTTATCAATTTCCCCGTCTTCTCTCCGGATGGTATCAGAACGTAAGATTAGGCTAAATTGTCAGGTGAACAATAACCAGAGTCATAAATAAACTA
The DNA here is from genome assembly GCA_947247005.1 of Spisula solida. Taxonomy (NCBI): domain Eukaryota; kingdom Metazoa; phylum Mollusca; class Bivalvia; order Venerida; family Mactridae; genus Spisula; species Spisula solida. The sequence continues at coordinate 32,373,474 of OX365949.1, forward strand.
GTGGTTGATTGGTAGAAGATAAATGATGACAGGTATTGATTGAATGTTTATATAGATTGATTAGACCAGGACAATAAAGATTGTTTAAATACTTCACTTGTAGGCACCCTCATGAATATTGCTACATTTATTATACTATGCATTCTTAAAACAGGAGAGGGGGTTACCATTTATTTTCAAAAATATTATGACTAGCTTGATTCAATTTTGACCAAATCCATTCCATTTAAAAAGTGTAAGACATCTTTTAATATGACTTCTCATTTAGGCTTTCAATACAAATTAATGCTTGGTATACAGACTGAAGAAGTGATTTATTTTCAAGTTCACCTTGAAACTGCGTTCTTCAGACTGTTGTATTATATGCCAGATACTATTAGTGTTGATATCTGTATATTGTCATTATATTGTAATGATTCCATGTTCTATACAGACAACAATACACATATCACATTGATGATCAGTTTGTTCCAAATAGTTTTTTAATAATGTCTTTGACCAAATTTTTCTCCCATAGTTATGGAAAGGTGAAAAAAAGTGCATTTACGGTAATATCTGAAATGTCACATTGAGTATTATGAATAAGCCTAACTGAATTACTCAGAATGTATGCTGAATTAAATATGACAATTCTTTTTGTGTCTGTATAGAATTATTTCATTGACATCAAAACCAATAATCAACTACAAGTATGAGTTATTTGATTATGATATTAGTACATAAAGTTTAATAAAACAAGCTATATATTCAGCAACCACCAAGTGTATGAACATTCAAAATGTCATCAATAAGGTTATAAATATATCTTTATTTAAACAGTTTAGGGTTTCTAAGTTTATAGAGAAACCAGGTCAAACACAAGTCTAGGTGTGCTGTCCTGAAGTTAGCAAATGAAAAGGCTGCATCTGAAACTGATTTTTATACAGTTTGGTAGTCACAAAATTGACCAATGAGATGTTGCATTCAGAGAAATTAGACATGATCTTACTGTATGGGAAATCATTCCTGTACTATAGAATGTCTCAGTATTAATTTATTGACAAAATCTGTCCTCATCTAATCACATTAACAAACCTGAGAGTGATTTACTTCAAATCTCCTGCCAGTAATAATTTAACATAATTACTGAATTTTTCTTAAAGAAAACTCAGATTTCAAGCTGTGGGTTAATAAAGTATGTATGAATAGGACTTATACCAAACTGATAAGTTTCAAAAGTGGATTGTGAAAATGAAAGTTTTGACAATAAGAATGTGTGACTCTTCTATTGAACATAAATCCTTTACTATTGAATTTTGCACCACTCTCCAATATTAGTTACCGACCACAGTAAGCCAATATTAGATTTGTTCATATAACTACTCAACAATTCAGAATATAAATCGGGGAGATCTTTTCATGCTATATTCAATTATTGTGCAACATTAAACAGCACTTGAGGTTAACCTCTAGTCTACTTATGTTCTAACCCATGCTCAGATGCTATAGTTCTTTAATTAAAGTGATGACAAATTGCAATTACAGGTAATTATATAAAACATTGAACAACAAAAACTGGGTTAGAAGTTTGTAGACAAACAACTAGTGTGTGTGTGTATACCATTATATTGGTTTGTTTTTACTTTACTCACATATACATGGGACGTTCAAAAATAAACAGGACTATTGTCACAAAATGTGCATATTCAAACAAAATTAATCAAATAATATACTATCATAAATCGGAATCCTTTTTCTACATACTGTAAAAATATCAACAAAAACAAATACGCAGTCCGAGAGTTAGAGGTAACTAAACAAGGTCACTAACGCTGACCCGGCGCACAAAATGACGTCGCGCTATTAAACACGGCGTTAGTGCTTTGCATAGGGCTATGAAATACGACGTTTATAGTGATACAGGGTAATGAATACATCCCACAGTACCACAATGAGTCACACGAGTGAAGCGTTGGCGAGAATCGCATGTATTTTTCGGGATCTTACATCAAATATCTGGGCGAACATCCGTACCATGAAACGTTGGTATTTTGAAAATGTCTCGGTAATTGACGTCACAGACGTTCTTATGATTTCCTATTACTTCCCTGTCTTGCAAAGCTGAACATTTAAGCATTTGTGACATCCTTAAACTGATAAATGACAAATTATTCAACTATAATTACTTCCGAAATACTCGACATGACTGTACAAAAGTCATTTAATATAATGAAAGTGACACATGTCACATTGGGAATTGTTAGTTAAAAGATGGGTTCATAATAAAAGGTGTTATCAACAAGTTTTGATTTCTATTGTTTATTATTTTAAAGTTGTTACATGCCATAAGCACAGGCATGAGAAATACTATGTGAACAAAAAATAGTAAGAATTTGCCAAGTACCATCGATGATGTTAAATAATTACTTAATATGTACATAATAGAACAACGATCCTTTCGTTTTAAATTTTGTTGTTGAGGTGGGTATTGTAACAAACTTCACATATCAACTAGTTTTAATTACAACATACACTGCACTAGATCATATTTCACAATTGCAATTCAGTGTTTGAGGCTTGCACAGTCTATGTCATTGAAAAATTCGAAATAATCGACAACAAAATGAGTAATTCGAGTAATCATGAACATAAGAAATGTGATTAAAATCATTCTTAAACTGATTTTACATTAACAACTAATATAATAATTGCAATTTAAAACCATACAGTTCCCATGTATCTATTTTCATGTCCTTATGAAAACATATCAAAGTGTACATTATACACATCTTCCAGAAAACCGGAACTCCCACAAAACCGGACTTTTGGCCCGGTTTTGAGGGAGTTTACTGTAGTTACGATGATTTCATACGATTCAGAGGACTTACTCATCTTGCTGTTTTCAGAACTTTGTGTTTTTTCATTTTTACTTATGTTCTGGTGTAGTCACTTTTGCGTCACGAAATTGTCACTCTTGGAGTTCAACTTTTGTTTATTTCAATACCTATCGTCCAAATGTCGTCATTTTTGCAGACATCGTCCAGCATGTACCATGTAATGATACAGCAAAGTTTGAAAACCAACGATATGATAGTATTAAAAATACACCCCATTATATAGTCGACACTTAAGGCAATTGATGGGCTGCGTCGGGTGCGTGTTACCATGGTTTCAAAATGGATTATTATGAGAGGATGTGATAGTGTAAATTGATCAATCAGATATCGAATTTTTCGCAATTGAATTCCAATTCCGTATTATGTAATAATATTTGTATAATATTGAAAACTGTACCCATGAGAGCCCCAGTCCTGTTTATTTTTGAACGTCCCACGTAATATCATTGCCAAAGCAAATTTTAGATCAATATTACTAGGTACTATATTATACCTGTTATAATGTCCCTTTTTAATTTGTTTATGCTTTTTTAATGAAACTTGGTGGGGAGAAAGATATTAACTATAATTCAAGTACCTGTATGTGTGCAACACTTGACCAAGTTTGTAAAGAAGACTGAGAATACAGCCTTGTCATAGACATTTACCACGCAGAAATGGTTCATAGACATGCACAGCATACCCCCACTTCTTCAAAGAGGTACTAAATGCTCATTCTCTTTGTATCCATGGAACCAGCGGCAGAAAAGTAAGACAATTATCACTATATACAGTAACTTACCCTCATTTCTGCCTGTTTCTTGCTAGCTGTCAAACTGTTCACTTCCATCTTGAGACATTTAATCTGTGATTCTAACTTCTCTATCTGTAACACAGCATTTTCATACTTTTTTAAAATCCAATCATTACCTTTAGCACATTTTGACCTTGAACTTACATCAAGGGTACCAGCAGCATTGTCAGATTTACTCCTATGATGATGTTTTATTTGTCTATTATTATTTCTGTCCATTCGTTCTCTATATTTGTTACTTAATTCTTCTATTCTTTCATCACTGACTTTATTATGAACTTTATTTATAATGGAAGAGGCTTTCCCGGAACCTGAGCGAGATTTTAACTTGGGGTCAGGCTCATTGAAGTCAGTTCTAATTGTATTTACTACAGGACCGTAATATGGCTGCGTATGTATTTCATCTTGAATTGGTCCCCTATAGGGGCTGTAGGTCATTTGGGATCTAACTGGAGGTGGTGGTGTTCTGCAGCCACCAGGGGTCAAGTCCCTATGAGTATATTGACAAACTGTGTCATCAATAGGCCCAACAGCATCAAATCTAGAAGGACTTTGCCTTGCATTATCATTAATATTGTTCACTTCCATGTCATTCACACCACTGTAACCACTTGCATCAATTGGCGACCTTGACCTTTGGCTCCTGTCAAGGTCATATGTAGAACTTGTGTTAAATCTGACCCCTTTGTGGTCAGCACTATTTTTATAAGGTGTAGAGGTCATAGGTTGTCGATAAGGCTCCACTACATCCTCAACAACTATACTAGGGTATGACCTATCCGCCAACTCCTCGTAACGTTCCAGCCATGACTTGGATGGGGAGCACAAGAAATCGGCACTTTCCCCAGAAGCCATTTTAGTCCCTATGATTCACCTCAGGTTAATTTCTAGGAATTCTTCATTCTAATCCATCACCGATATATCCTATCCACACAAATGCATTCATTATGTCATTTCGAAAAAACTTTATAAATTCATAAGACATTTTACAGAGCTTGCAGCTTAGAGGACTTAGAACATCAGCTAATATACAAGCTCAGTACGAGATCAGTATCAAAGTTAATACACCATGTTTACCAACTACAAAGCTGAACCAACCAATAGTCAACTACTAGTGCTCTTCAAACTACCCAACATGACTATACACTTTTATTCAAGGAATAACTGAACTGAAAGCCAAATTATCCAAATAAAACATGAAAACATCAAAGAATATTTGAACCAGTCTACAACATGTTTAAACACAGTGACCAACAGTCCGTAACAAACAGAACATGTGCATGAAGTGTGATCAGCCTGTAACTTGCGATATATAACCACTGTGATATGGAGACATGTCTATCAATCGTACATCTACCCACTTCCATCAAACCATTGAAAGTGTATGTTGCACATTTATTGACAAGTTACCTCGTATTGAATGTCCATAAAGTACAAACTTATTGAAGTGAAAAGAAATCTATATATTGATATTTCATACAAAAACCACCACTATGGGTAGAAACAACATTTATCAGTGAAATCTACAACAGCTCTAAAATGTTTTCAATACTAACAAAAGCTACTCTTGTCAATCCATTGATCAACATTATTCACAAAATGTAATTATCAATCCAATGAAGATAATTGCTTGTTGCAGATACACTAACAACATTGTATGGAGACATTCACCACTGACACTAAAATGAAAAGGTTCCAGCTTTACCTGGTTCAAATACATAAAACTTCACATAAACTTGAAATGCATGTCAGGTAGGAACAGTGATGTCCATTGATGTCATTGTAACTTTATAAGTGCAATCAATTTAGATGAAACATACAACAGATTGTAAGTTTATATTCTCATAACATGTACTAAAATATTTCATGTTTAACTGTTTGAGATATTGATGACTTTAATGATTTTATACAATTCATTATTGATTGCATGCATATTAAGCTTTTAAACAGTACTTCAATATACCGGGTATATAATAAGAAATATTCCCATCAGTCTCTTATGTCAACAATACATAAATGTCTGGTCAAATATCTTCCTCTTAAGGTATACTTAAAACCAATCAGTGGCTTAAGATTCCACTAGCTGCCGTGCTTTAATATTTTAACACTAATTCTAATATTTTCAAATTGTATCGAAAATAACTCCCAAGCTTATAAACTTGGCACAAATTGCAGCCTCATTTTTCAAGCATGGAGACCAATACAAATGCCTTATTTAACATAATCGCTCACACCTATATATACAAGCTATATATAATCAGCTGATTTACATATATCATAGATAACATCAAACTTCATTCAACATACATCAAGCATTTATTTCCCAGTTTCAAACTTTAAGCACACAGAATTATAATTTACTTTACCACGCCCTATTGTTACATATCAATCTTATTATACAAACAACATAAAACACTCAAGTTTGAGATTTAATTTAAGTTATACCAAACACATAATATCTAAAATAATGACCTGGCATAACTCCTACAACAATGATACCATTTTGTAACACAAACATGAAACTTTTACATTTAATCCAATAAATGAAATACTATGCCACTTTTATTTGCCAATGAAGTGTTCCATTGTTAACACACATTAAGTAAGCAATAAATTTGCAATAAAATCCAAATAAAAGAAAGTCAGCTAATTTTTATATCATAATACAAGTTTGTACCAAACACATTGATATATCAGACTCTAATTGCTACTTGGTATGCTATAATTGATTATCAACATAAATATAAAATACAGGTTTGAAGTATTTACTTGATTTAGAAAGTCAAAATATATCATATCTATAGAGTGACTGACACAATTTGTGCTAACTTGTGATAAGCTATTGGTAACTGCTAAATACCAGTCAGTGAGTGTGACAGACAACCCCACAGTATGGTGTAGGCTCCTTCAGATTTTCAGCATTTACTTAATTACATAATCCTGCATTTAAATTTTAGATTCTTGCAAAAATACAGACAGCCCAACTGACATCATCCACCTTAATTTGTTAATTCACGCTCATTATAAAACATGTCTCCATAGATCTTTAATCAATCAACATTCCTTCCTATCTCTAAGCAGACAAATATATTTCAACGTTTAAAATGGAGGACAAGTTTTCCTGATCATATCACAACACAACCAGACTTTTCATGTCCATTACAACACATACAAACAGTCTTATTAAAAATATATCCATTTCTTTTCCTATTCACATTTCGATTAAAGAAAACTTTGACATCCATTACCACGGAAGAACTTTCTTAACATTACAAACTGAATAGACTTGAAACTATCATTTTAGTGACAATTTGGCCATTTTGTGCAACAAGTTACAAAACAAGATGTTTAAAGAACTTGAACTTAATTCAACACATACCCCAATTTACCAATTTCTAAAACAAAAAGAGTAATTTTTAATACTACCCATTCAATAGATAAAATACTTCAGTGAAAATTTATCAATTTCATGCAGCAGAAAAATTAAATGAGACCATCCACCACTCAGATTCAAAGATTTTTTTACCAATTTTCACAATATTAAACTAATAATAATTAATCCTCTACACAAGAGAACACTACGAAAATAAATTTCTGTTCACTGAGTATTTGTAATTACAGTTTCCTTAACCTAAAACAGTCACATTTTTTACCATTCCAAGTATAGAATTTCACACACATACAGTAATGATTTCTTGATCACAGATCATGTATATCCGCACTCCTAAACTGTACCGTTACTGATAGATATTTTACCTATCTATAGCCTATTCCCATATATGGGACAGAATAAATATTTGTAGATTGAGGCGAACATGTTTGTAGATCCACTTGTAAAGCACGGTGTATGTATATATCAATCAACCATGTGATATGTATTAGCCCACCAGTCACTATTTCTCAACCAGCTGATGAAAAATGTGTCCAAAACTAAAAATTCCATATTTCGGAGGATCAGAGTTTGAACTGAAAATAATGTCATATTCACTGTTTGCTTCATACTAACAAATTCCTAATTTCTTTCCAATAAAATCATTAAGCCTTTCCCTAACTTAATTATATAATCAAAATATAGTGCCTATATTAATTTTCTATAATTAATCTTGTTTTGACTGAATATAAACACAATCCATTTGTTTGATATCTGAACACTATCTAGCATAAAAGGAATGGAGCTGATTCGTCAACTCTTAACTAAAGTTTAAGCTGATTATAGCAAATTTTTTCTTTCACCTCCTAAGCCAAAAGGAAAACTCAAGCCTGAAGTTTAATAAGTCTTTAGAAGAGTTTATCAAACAAGGTATAGGGTTTAGCATAGTAAAATACTTGTCATTAGGACATGGTAAAGATTCCTTGCAGAAAAACTTAAACAAGATAAATACATTCTGCATGTACCATATATATCGTAATAAATGTACAAAGTTGAATCTTGTACTAAACAAACGGAAACCAAGAAAAATTCCAGACTAAAATTGTTGAAACTGTTTAATAAGGCAATAAATAAACAAGGCTGACACACCAAACTGTTCACTTTATGACATCAAAAAGCTTTCAATCAACCCCTAACTCCATGATTCCACCTTTCATCACCAGACAGTATACGGGAGTAGAACACCAATCATTTTCCAACAACCAGTATAGAGGTGGGGTACACAATCCCACTAAACTCTTGGCATGATATGTAAGGATTAGGAGTCTATACAGTAATGGGTTAATGTATTGATATTTTTAGCAGTTTCAACAAGAAGAGGGAGGGGGATTTACGGTAGATATGGTACAACTCGACAATAGATCAACATGGACTTAAAGTGTGTTAGATTTCAGTAGACAGGCAATATTCTCACCAGTAACTAATGACATAAAATGTTATGTAAGTCGCTTATGATTACTGTCCGCCTTATGTGGCATTATCTCAACAAAAGTGTCATGCAAATTTTCATGAGGTAACTACACAATACAAGCCTCAGAGAAAGTGTCAAATACCAGGTCCCCTGGAAACAAATGAATGCATGAATTAAATGCAAAAATCCATATTAAGTGAAAAATCAATTATCATGACACAGAGTCATATGTTATATCAAATTCAGCATGAAATAGACAAGCTAACTCATATATACTTTGTAGCAAATAAAATATAAAACATAAGTGACTAAGCATTTATTATTCATGATGGAATCACATCAAACTAAATAAAGGGTCAGAACAATGAGCCCCTTATCAATATAAATTTCACCAGTCATCAATTTAAACCTGTTTTGCAATAAATCGAAAACTAAATGATTGATCTCAAATTCAATTAAAATGAACCCACCAAGAAAATAACTAAATAAATGAATGTAAGTGAAGTGTTGTACACGAGTGTGATTATATATGATATGAGAATGTGGTGTGTGTACAATATGTGAAACAGACTATAGATCTACAACGTGTCCTCACCTGCAGTACAAGTGGAGGGAAACATTTGAAACATATAGTTGTAAATCGTAGAGTGATCATAAACCAACAAATGAGTGAAATGATTTTAAATGGGTATACAAGAGAAAGCAATATGATCTACTTTAAATGGCTCTATTTCATAAATGTGACGGTGAGTACACACTTCTCAATTCTGATACTGGGTGAAGTCATTCAACACCCGTCTTTTATTCTACCCCCCCATTAATCATGAACAAAATATCATAGACTTTTAAATAAGCCTATTGGTAGCATTTTACTCCATGTACCCACATATCTACTCAGTTACCAGTTTACACCATTATACAGGTGAATCACTATCACAGTAAAATAAACTAGCATGGAGATTATTGCAAACATATTTATACACAGGGATCTCATCAAACCTGCCAGACACTATAACAAATATATCCTCCCCTTATCTACCCACTGAAATATTATATACAACTCATTGTTTTTGACCAGTCCACCTTTGTGTAGGATTTCAATGAGACAAATCAGATATCAGTAAGACAAACAGACACTTTAGTAACAAGATTAGATCCTTTAAGTGTCGATCAGTGATTTTATTCAAGCATTAATCAACAATTTAAGTGTTATACATGAGAGATGAGGATTTTCTTGTTTAAACATTGATTTAGCCAAGATAACTTAGGTATAACTTGAATCAATGTTCTACAATTTACAATAATTCTTTTTTAATGCATAATCTGTGAAACTTTACAGCCATTTATATAATACCAAAAATATTGTATAGTTTCCCACAATATTTATAACTGTAAATTCTGATTCAATGGAGGTACAAAATCTGCACGCTCTTCAAATAGAGGAACAAACATTGCTTATACTCTTCAATGGAGGTAAAATAAATACAATCTATATAACATGCCTATCCTGTTAAGATGATTATATAAGACAATGGCATTGTTTTAAGAAATTATGAAATGTGGTACACATAAAACACATAAATAAATAAATATACATAACAGTACAAATAGGCTTTAATTTTTGTTTCGTATTTTTTATGGCGACAACTAGGAAAAGAAAAAATAAACATGTTTATCTATGTTTTAACAATATTGATTTGAAAGTAAAACACACAGTATTGACTAATTGACTGGATAAAACACTAATCTATAAGTCTTCAAATAAAAGATCAACTGAGTCACCACCGTATTCATATTGACTATCATTACAATGTTATTATAACATAGAACAGTACTTTACTCCATGTTTTGTAAGACCTCATGACAGGTAAAAGCCGTAAGATCAATTGTGAAAAACTACTATTCTATAAACTAATTACTAAAAGCATACCAATTAACATATTTTATTGTTGAAATTAGTCAAAACCTTTAAATAGTCTTCAGTCTGCCTAATTGCATTTTGTCAATTTCTATTCTGAATGCCAGATCAATATTTTTGGAGACACAGATTTATACAAAATATTAAATTAACAAAACTCTCATTTTTGCTGCTTTTTACAAAACTGTACAGAAAATAATTATGTATTTTTATTTTATATAATTGTATCTGCATTATCATATCTTTGCATGATATTTACCCATAAACAATCTATGCATGATATTTTCCTATAAACAATCTATGCATAATATTTTCCCATAAACTATCTATGCATGATATTTTCCCATAAAAATAGTATTGGGTAGTGATACAAGCTAAAACATAAGTAGAGTTTTCTTGTTTTCACTTTTTTCAGATTTTATTTGATTGTTTTTGTCAATACAGTGTTCCAAGGTGACCAACCTGGTCCTCCACAAATACCTGGCAATAACTTTCACAATTTATTTATGAAACAAACACAGCTAAACATACATACATGTAATTAATGTCATAAATAGTACAGGAAGCCACCATTAATACCATAGTCTACAAACACACTGCATTGTGAGGGGGTCATAAGTAAAATAATCAGTTAGTATTTACCATTAAATCAACTTTTTATACCATAATTTTCACATAGCCATAAGATATTAGCATTTCAAAGACCTGTTGTCGATATCAAAATCAATATTCAATAGTCACCCACAAACATTAAACTATTAAGTAAACAAAGTTTACGCCCAAGTTACAATACTATTCCAGTACAACTCTGACCGCCTTGAACAATTGACCAATGGGCATAAACTCAAACCTATGCTTAGATTGTAAAATATTTTGTCAATAAAATGAAATGATAATATTTATGTACAAGTACTCTAATAGAGGTGAATGTGGAGGCATGAAGATATCACAGATATATTGACCAGCTGGTATAAATTCTAAAGATGGGAGGGTAGTCCATCATAATACCCATAAATATGTGTACCATACATGCAAGCTGTACTGTCATATTTGACATCATGTAGAAAACTTGAAGCAAACTAGACAGTAATCCTATCACTCAAATAAAGCCTATCTAAAATCCCTTTGGACTAATCACTTTATAGGTGCAAATGCTACCATTTTACAACTAAAAGTGGACCCAATAATATGTAATTTCTTGAACATACATCAGTAAGTATTAACATAAAACTTGAAACATTATAAGCCATGATGCGCTCAATTTCATTGAAGGAACTTGACAAACAAGAATTAACTGAGATATAAAAGTCAGACTGGATTATTTCAAAGTAACCTATTCTTATCAACAATGACACTACAAACAACTGTGAAGCAATAACCAACATTAACAATCTAACATATATACTGAGGTATCTATTAGAACAACGAAACTCTGCATAAAGAATCAACTTCAAAGATGTCCCCCACATACTATTCAGCTAAGTCTACAAGTCCATACATGCTTGTAAGCTCATCAAAGTGATCAAGTTAAGCCAACATGGATTAGCTCCCCTTCGTAGTCAGCATATTTCTCAATCTATAAATATAAACTGCTTCGACCAGTACTTCAAACAGAGATATAAAACCTTCAAGGCTTGTTCAACATTGATGTAATACCATGTAATAAAAGAGTTTAATCCACTTGAAGATGTCAACCTATGAGAACTACTGTATAAATGGATTCAATTACGAGCCAGTAAACCATATAAAGATTTCATTATCTCAAAGTATGATCAGTTTATGGGCCTGTCATATAGACAAGTAATAGTAGAGACCAATTTGATTACTTATGGAAACATTGATTACAATATATTTTGTCATTCATCACTAATGAACATTACTGTGTATATATCTCTCCATTGTAACATGAGCTCAATATGTTGATATCGTGTCCCCACATATAACCATGGTGTTGTCTAACAAAGACAAACTTGCCATATTTTCAATTCCTTATTGAAGTTTGTTAGTGCTATATAGCAATATACTCCACATTTAGGAAGCTTCCAGCCTCAATCATCCTGTATAAAAGAGCTACATGGACTGTGAATATACAAAGTCTATGGTCAAGGTTACCAAGTTCTATCTTCTATCTTTGCTCTTCTTGTGTATTGTCAACCATTCTAACAAAGAGTTGATCTGGTTTACAGCACATTACAGTGTCAGAAAATATCTCTGAAAACTGAGACATTCGACGCAAGCTATATATGCCCGAAGGAATATTTCTGTACCAGAATATCATGTCGGTATCAATTAGCTATACTTTGTCCATGGTTCAGTTTTATCATACAGAATAAATCATACAGCATTTTGCTCATGCATGAATGTGTATAAAATGATATCATTATCTCTTTCATAACAAAATCTGACAATGCTGTGGAAAATGTAAATAATTATAACATATATACATGTATGGTACATGAAATTGAACAGGTCATACATAATCTGCTTGTTTGTGGTACCAATGTCTCAACATAAAAACATCCTGTATATATAGGCCTCAAACATGAACAAGAACACATTAAGTTGGACTGGTAGGGGAACACAAACAAACTATTTTATAGATGTATACATGTAGTACATATTTATAGAAACAATACATAATACAACCAACAATTGCCAACAATTCAATGTGTACAATTGTCCAAATGCTGCAAAATATAAACACATTTATTTGTCTAAGTAATAACTTCAACATATACTTCTCAAAATAAGATAATGGTCAAACAGAAACACAGTGTTACATCTGCAATATTGTAAAGGGATCAAGATTGCTCCAATATTTGCTGATAAGTTTGTGCTGCATTCAAGCCTCAGTGATAACAGAATGTGGTCCATTGTTTTGACATTTTGGGTCTTACACAGTATAAGGATAGAAAAGCGACTTAAATTCCCATGCTATTCTTGCCATGTCTGCAAATATAGCTTATCAGTGACCTAGAAAAGGACAACATTATGTCATCCAAACCAAACGCAACATTATGCACAACATTTTGTTCAGTTATTGTAAGAGGGACATGAATTTGTTTCTTGACCCTGATCAAACTTTGAGTTAGGTATTTTTTAATAAATACACCAGACTCCTACAATTCAATGGGCACGATATATGTACATGGGATATATTGTAATAAGCTTATTTGAATAGTTGTTAATAGTGGCAGTCGTTCAGAAATGATATAAGTTAGTTCTAAAAACAACAGAAAAAGATTAAAACTAAAGCAGAAGCAATTGACAATTAACTGTTTACTTCAATAACCTATACAAAAACAACTCTTTTATCTTAGTCTCTTCTCTTACTGAAGCCGGTAACATTGTCTGAATTATGAAGTGCACACAGATGCAGATGGATAGTTACACACTGACCTTCCCCAAACATTATTCAAACAGACCAAACATATTGATTTAAGTGCAAGCTTGAATGTAACTGTTATATATAGATGGCAATAATATACTGAACGTTGTACTATCGCTTGGCTAGTTCTTATAAAAAATTGTGTCAATATCTTGTCAGTCAAATTATGTGTGTTTGTTAGTGACCTTGTCAGTCACATTGAGTGACCTTGCTAGTGACCTTGTCAGTCACATCAAGTGACCTTGTTAGTGACCTTGTCAGTCACATCGAGTGACATTGTTAGTGACCTTGTCAGGCACTTAGAATGACCTTGCTAGTGACCTTGTCAGTCACATCGAGTGGCATTGTTAGTGACCTTGTCAGGCACATAGAGTGACCTTGCTAGTGACCTTGTCAGTCACATCGAGTGACATTGTTAGTGACCTTGTCAGGCACATAGAGTGACCTTGCTAGTGACCTTGTCAGTCACATAGAGTGACCTTGCTAGTGACCTTGTCAGTCACATAGAGTGACCTTGCTAGTGACCTTGACAGTCACATAAAGTGACCTTGCTAGTGACCTTGTCAGTCACATTGAGTGACCTTGCTGCTGACCTTGTCGGTCACATAGAGTGACATTGCTAGTGACCTTGTCAGTCACATTGAGTGACCTTGGTAGTGACCTTGAAGGTGAACTTGCAAAGGACAGAAAAGAAGAGACTAGGCTAATACAAGTAGATAATAATCATTTGTCAATGATGATAATTTAATAAAGTCGAGTATTATCAAATATGCTGTGAATGTGAAAGCAGTCATATCAATACATAACAATGCTATACCAACAGTGAATGCAAACAATTGCCTACACAATAAAAGCAAACAATTTTTATCAAAATTCTAATTCATGTACCTGTCCAAGATGTTTTTGTGCCTGTAATATTTCAAATAATTGAAGATATTGAAATATTTTTGTTACACTTCATGTTTAAAATTATAACAACTAGAGTTTCATCAATAAAATCATTATTGTCTTAAATTCAAAATACACATGAACAAAAACTGCATTTAATATGTGACAAAATTTAGCAATTCACTATGTACAAACGTTAACTATTGTAACTGCTTCTTATCAAACCCAAATAGTTTTGGCACCCAGTCTTTTGAGGTACATTCCATACATGTATTTTAATAAAGAAAAAAACTCATAGAAAATGTTCAAGCAGAAAACAAAAACATGTATATTTACACTAAAGCAATGATTTCTTTCACAAAGAGATATTTCAGGATCTGTGTAATGGATACATTTCTACCCAACATGCAATATATAGGAAGGGTTCTACATAACACATCTTATAGACATCCACGTGTAGCATACAGGTGTAATGGTACATACCTCATCAGATTTATTAGCAATGTCCGCTCTCAGAGATTGGATCTCTGCCTCATTTCTCTTGATATGTTCTTCTTTACGTGCAATCTCTTGTTCGAGAGCAGTACAACGGGCCTGAGATTGTCGCACATTGTTATCTAGATTAGAGATATGATCTTCCAGTTGTCGAACATCTTCCTTGTGTTGAGCCTGAGCCTTTGCTAGATTCATCTGTAACTGGCCACAGTTATGTTCCAGCCTATCAATCTGCAGGAAACAACAAATGCATTGAGACTTCCAAAGTTTCATTTCCAATTTTAACAACATAATTTTTAGACACTATCAGTACAGGGTGACTACAACAATGAACTTTAACCCCCTGACACTCCTAACTATTCATCAGTATATTTATGGGCAACTTGTGAACTTTAACCCCTACATCTGACACTCATAACCATTTACCAGTATATTTATGGGCAACTTGTGAACTTTAAGGGCAACTTGTGAACTTTAACCCCTACATCCGACACCCATAACTATTTACCAGTATATTTATGAGCAACTTGTGAACTTTGGCCCCTACATCTGACACTCATAACTATTGACCAGTATATTTATGGGCAACTTGTGAACTTTAACCCCTACGTCTGACACTCAAAACTATTTACCAGTATCTTTATGGGCAACTTGTGAACTTTAACCCCTATGTCCGACACCCATAACTATTTACCAGTATATTTATGAGCAACTTGTGAACTTTGGCCCCTACATCTGACACTCATAACTATTGACCAGTATATTTATGGGCAACTTGTGAACTTTAACCCCTACGTCTGACACTCATAACTATTTACCAGTATATTTATGGGCAACTTGTGAACTTTAACCCCTACATCTGACACTCATAACTATTTACCAGTATATTTATGGGCAACTTGTGAACTTTAACCCCTACATCTGACACTCATAACTAGTTACCAGTATATTTATGGGCAACTTGTGAACTTTAACCCCTACATCTGACACTCATAACTATTTACCAGTATATTTATGGGCAACTTGTGAACTTTAACCCCTACATCTGACACTCATAACTAGTTACCAGTATATTTTTTGGCAACTTGTGAACTTGAACCCCTACATCTGACACTCATAACCATTTACCAGTATATTTATGGGCAACTTGTGAACTTTAACCCCTGAGGCCCACATGGAAGATCGGGAAACCGAATGTGTCAGCCTCGTTAAATAAAGACGTTACTTACTTACTTACTTACTTACTTACTTACTTACTTACTTACTTACTTACTTACGTCTGACACTCATAACCATTTACCAGTATATTTATGGGCAACTTGTGAACTTTAACCCCTACATCTGACACTCATAACCATTTACCAGTATATTTATGGGCAACTTGTGAACTTTAACCCCTACATCTGACACTCATAACCATTTACCAGTATATTTATGGGCAACTTGTGAACTTTAACCCCTATGTCCGACACCCATAACCATTTACCAGTATATTTATGGGCAACTTGTGAACTTAAGTTAACTTGAAATTAGGAAAGGTTGTGACTTTTTGGATTTCAAAACGAAAGAAAGAAAATAGTATGAATGAATAGTGAGAGATTTCATATAATAGATTGAGTACATCCACAAAATACATGCATGTTTTTTGCAACCACAACCATTGTTTTCAATGTGCATGTAAGCTTGCTGCTAGATTACTCACCTCCTTCAATGCAGCATTCTTTTGTTCTCGTACACCAGCAAAGTCTACTTTAAGTTCATTTAGTTGGTCCTGGTGATCTGACAGAACACGTAGTTTGTTATGTAACTCATTCTGTGTTTCATCAAGTGTGTATTCAAGCTGAGTGATTCGCTCCTCTTTCTCTATAAATTCCTGATCAGAATGATTGTGGTCACCTCTGTATGTATGTAACTCATTCTCCAAACGTTTCGATCTATCTTCAAACTTCAATGCCTAAAAACCGGGTAATAATGACAGTATAAAACAAGACAAATGGTAACAAATCAAGTTATGGAACAATGATTATGTCAAGCATACAAAAACATAAGAAAGATTGACATTTATTTGGAAGATATGCAATGTGTCTTATCTTTTAGACTAAATTTGCTTGATTCCAATTCTCTTCAGAATATAAACAGGCCAGCAGAATTTGTTTATACCAGCACCAACATCAAACTTACGATACTCATTTGAATGGCAACAAACTCAATTATAGTGATGTGAAGCTATAGAAGAGAAGATAAAACACCATGGTGTGCTGGAGGTTAAGATTACAACCTATTTTGGATATGAAAAATAAGAATGTACAATAGTTTTTGTCAGAATTACCATGTGCATAAGAGGACTACTGGAGTCTACAATTTCTAGTCCTGCAGATTATCATGCAGTTAAAGTTAGTGTTACATCATGATAGCGTTACATATTCTGATTGAGTGACCACATACCTCATCTTGTAAATCAGCCGTTTTATCTTTCAGATTTTTAATATTTTCCTCAGCTTCTTGTACTCTGTTGTGTGTCAGTGAAAGCTCTTCTTGTGATGAATTCAGTTCCTGTGTTAACTGTTCAATCACATCTTCACACTTTTCTACTTCATGTTTAGACTCACTATACATCTTATTTAAATTGTCAAGATCATTTCTAAGAGCATCGTTTGTTTGATCCTTCTCCAGTTCCCGGTTTCTAGATTCTGCTAGTTTTTCTTGAAGGTTTGTGACTGTGCCATCAAGGTGTGTGACCTGACTGCTACTCTGGGAATATTTCTGTTTGAAGTTACTTAATGTTGTATCAAGCACCTGTAATTCTTCCTGAGCTTTACGTAATTGGTCTTCTAGAACGAGGATATTTTGTTTACAATCTGATATAGTCTTGTCTTGGTGTTTGATGTTGTCCAAATGTCTCTGGGTCTAAAATATTGAAAAACATCACTTATTAACACATATAAATAAACCTCACTAAGTTAAAATAATTTATTTCAGCTAGATTGTGATGCTTAAGCTGACATTTAAGAAATAAAAATCTGTTGTTGTCTTTTGTCGATGAAACACAGACAGGAGTTCGGATGCAAAATAATTAAATCACGAGTGCATATTTAAGTTTACGCATCCGAACGAGGGCCTGTGTTTTATTCACAGACAAAAGAGAAGAACAGATTTTTTATTTCGATTCTAAACACGTAAGTATCCCGTACTATTTAACTGCCCGCATTCCATTTTACCTTAAACATAATTCAACGCTGAAATTGAGTGGCAATTAGCTGGTATAATTACCTCCCCTGTTTAAACAAGAGGGCCCAAAGGGCCCTAGGTCGCTCACCTGTCGAACTTGACCTAGATTTTGTTGAGATGGTCATTGTGACCAAGTTTTATACAGATTAGGCCAATATTGTGACCTCTAGTGACTACACAAGGTTTTTATATGATTGACCTAATGACCTACTTTTTTACCCCAGATGACCCAATATCAAACTTGACCTAGATTTTGTTGAGATGATCATTGTGACCAAGTTTCTTAAAGATCAAGCCAAAACTGTGACCTCTAGTGACTACACAAGATTTTCTATAATTTGACCTTGTGACCTAGTTTTTTACCCTGGATCACCCAATATCAAACTTGATCTAGATTTTGTTGAGATGATCATTGTGACCGAGTTTCATAAAGATTAGACCAAAATTGTGACCTCTAGTGACTATGCAAGGTTTTTCTATGATTTGACAATGTGACCTTGTTTTTGACCAAAGATGACCCAATATCGAACTTGACCTACATTTTGTTGTGTTGATCATTGTGACCAAGTTTCTTAAAGATTATGCTAAAACTGTGACCTCTAGTGACTACACAAGGTTTTTCTATGATTTGACCTTGTGACCTAGTTTTTGACCCCGGATGACCCAATATCAAACTTGACCTAGATTTTGTTGAGATGATCATTGTGACCAAGTTTTATAAAGATTAGGCCAAAATTGTGACCTCTAGTGACTACACAAGGTTTTTCTATGATTTGACCGTGTGACCTAGTTTTTGACCCCGGATGACCCAATATTGAACTTGACCTAGATTTTGTTGAGATGATCATTGTGACCAAGTTTCATAAAGATTAATTCAAAATTTTGACCTCTAGTGACTACACAAGGTTTTTCTATGATTTGACCTTGTGACCTAGTTTTTGACCCCGGATAACCCAATATCGAACTTGACCTAGATTTTGTTAGGGTGATCATTGTGACCAAGTTTCATAAATATTAAGTCAAAATTGTGACCTCTAGTGACTACACAAGGTTTTTCTATAATTTGACCTAGTGACCTAGTTTTTGACCCCAGATGACCCAATATCGAACTTGGCCTAGATTTTGTTGAGATGATCATTGTGACCAAGTTTCATAAGGATTAGGCTAAAATTGTGACCTCTAGTGTCTACACAAGCCAATTGTTGACGGACGGACGGACGACGGACGGACGGACGGACGACGGACGAAGAGTGATCACAAAAGCTCACTCTGTCACTTTGTGACAGGTGAGCTAAAAACAAACTTCAGAATTTTCTTAAGGATAGAACACATTTTAAAGATTGTAACAATTTCAATAACACAAGTAAAAGGTATTTATTGCATAAAATGAAAAATATAAATGAATTGATTTATCAGAACTTTTTATAAAAACTAAGTGTCGAGAGAATTATGGATAATACCTAACAAAAATAGATGTGTCATTGCTCTAACACTGGATACTCATGGAACTTGAATTATTCGAAACTCGAAGTTGATTGCATTCGGAATTCTCACGCTGCATATAGTTCCAGGTTTAAACTCAGGCGTCATGATAATTCAAAGACGCATTGTAAAAGTGGGCCTTACTGCATGGTAGCACAAAAAGTTTTGCAAACAATTCCGATATAAACCAGAAATGTATTTTACTACGAACCGGAAGTATATTTTACTACAATGTTTACGTTCATTCATTCATAAATACGTCACATAATATTTACTTAGTTGGAACTACCTTTAAATTGCACATGCTGAAAATATGGCCTCCAATATCCCATTATAGCCATACCTACACCAAACTAATTATTTATACTTATAATAAATAAAGTTTATTGAAGAAATACATCTATTGCATAGAGTTATGAAGAGAAGCTGCCAATTTTTGTAGAATTCCCTGACATTTTGCCAAATTTTGAAATTCCCTGATTTTTCCCTGCAGGGAATTTCTTTTTGGCATTTTGCCTGATTTTCAGTCTGTGGCCACCCAGTCAAACCTCATTTCCGATGGTTTCTATTGGCATGAGGGTATAAGAGAAGACAAATCAGTTTCCCTCACATAAACACTTCCTCGATAATACAACCACTTTAGACTTAGGGAACTTAAATTTCAAGTCTACTTTCATTGCTTTGATGATTATTCAACCTCAATAATAAGACCTCAAGGATGATCAAATTCAATTACAAATATTTCACTAGGTGAGGAAAGGATTATAGAGATTTTACAAACTCACATCGATGGATGTTTCCTCCTGCATTTGTCGGAATCGATCAAGTTCATCATTTAATGATTTAATATTTGTCGACATCTCCATATTTTGTTGCTGTGTTTCTTCTAGTTCATTTTTTGTACCAGTGACCTCTGACCTCATGTCCTCTATATCACCTTGAAAACGTTTGACTTCTTGGTTGTGTGTCTGTCTCATCACCTGCATATCTGTCTTCATTTGTTCAATAGTACGAAGGTGGTTCTTTATCTAAAGAAATTACAAAATTGGCTTGTAAATGTCAGACAATGAAAAAACATACACAAGAAAATTTAGCAAACCAGACAAATAAATAAGGTGACCTTTACAACTTATTTCAACCAGAAGTTGATGCCTACTGAAAACCTTCTACATGAACCAATGCTTTTGACATATTAGTCAAAGAGGAAAAAGAATTCAAGCAAAATAAAAAATATTACGCAATTAACCCAAAAAGTTTAGAGACAGTAACAACAAGAGATGTTTGTAAAACACATATGCCCCCATGGCAGCCCAATAGTCATAAATAGTGAAGGTCGTAGTGACCTTGACCTTTGGCCTATTGATCTCGAAATTAATAGAGGTCATCTTTTGTTGCTGACCAACGTCAATGTACAATTTGAAGATCCTAGGTCAAAGCATTCTTGAGTTATTGAACGGAAACCATTTAAATAGTCATAAATGGTAAAGGTCACAGTGACCTTAACCTTTGACCCAATGACCCAAAAATCAATAGGGGTCATCTACTATTGATGACTAACCTCCATGTAAAGTTTGAGTTATTGAACGGAAACCATTTAATACGACCAACAGACAGACATGTGCAAAGCAATATACCGAAGATGGGGGTATAAAAAGTACTGTTTATTTATAATTTTATTAAAACAGACAATTTTTTTATTCTAAAGCCCCGTTTCCATGAAGCGTAAAACCTACGCGTTTTCAGCGCGTATTTATTCGGTGCGTATTACGCGTCGAATAAATATAATTCGCTTCAGTCTATGTTGCATGATGACGTTTCCATTGACGCGTTTTTTGGGGCGTAAAATGACTTTTGGGATATAAATTGATGTAGTTTCCTCGATTCTAGTAATGTTTTATTGACGCCATTCATCTCAAATTGCATGAATTTTGTTTTACAGGTTGACAAAAAGCTCATAGAAGTATCCCTGTCTTTTTGAAAAACATCAAAAATTTTGTCTGACCAAAAACGCAACCACCATCTTCTCCACCTCATATTATTTCGAATGGGCCAGAAAACAAGCATTTGCATCTTTTGTTATGGCCTGAAAGTCCCATTTTCTTATAAAATATTGATGAAAGATACACGTTTTATCCCAAAAACCGCGTCTGTTTTCAGCTTTATGGAAACAGTTTTTCAGCGCGTAATCGGCGCGTAAATAATCGGCGCGTAATTACGCGCCTAAAAAATAAGCTCCATGGAAACCCGGCTTTAAACATCATAAAGAAGACACACAGTGACATTAACCATACAAGTGAAAGCGCTGGAAAAAAATGGAGAAACATTACACAGAATTGACCTTTGATCTTATTCGGATAATAATATAGAATTTATATGTTTTAATTATTTATTTCATGGAGATTTTCAGAAATTAATTCATAAAACTGACTGATTCACCTGACAGATAGTTTGCAACAAGAGATCTATAAATAAACATCTAATACAGGGGAACTCTGGGGTTTCAATCTTTAGGGAGTTTATCCCTACTGTACAGGGGGTGGTCTTTGTGATGAACAGTTTTGGAATGATCACTAATACAGCAAACCCTTTTACATGATGCACAGGCTATTATTAATGATTAATACCATTTTTTCCCAGTTCAATAGTAGGAAGAAATTTGTCATCAAATCATGTTGCCTACATTACTGTACGTATACACATTATTTATAGGTCAATCATTTTCAAGAATCACTCAAATAACCAGCATATGAATAATAACATATTATAAAATGCCTGAAAAGTGAACTGGGCACAAAAACCACTCCGATATTACAGTAGATGTATAGTACTAGCATTTTGGTATCTTTCTTCACTTGATAACATAAAACTGAACTGGAAATAACAGAAGAGAGAGGTTGACAAACATGACTAACATATAGCTAGATGATTCAATGTTTCATCATGACTAACATATAGCTAGATAATTCAATGTTTCATCATGACTAACATATAGCTAGATGATTCAATGTTTCATTATGATTAACATATAGCTAGATAATTCAATGTTTCATCATGACTAACATATAGCTAGATGATTCAATGTTTCATTATGACTAACATATAGCTAGATAAGTCAATGTTTCATCATGACTAACATATAGCTAGATGATTCAATGTTTCATCATGACTAACATATAGCTAGATAATTCAATGTTTCATCATGACTAACATATAGCTAGATAATTCAATGTTTCATCATGACTAACATATAGCTAGATGATTCAATGTTTCATCATGACTAACATATAGCTAGATGATTCAATGTTTCATCATGACTAACATATAGCTAGATAATTCAATGTTTCATCATGACTAACATATAGCTAGATAATTCAATGTTTCATCATGACTAACATATAGCTAGATAATTCAATGTTTCATCATGACTAACATATAGCTAGATCATTCAATGTTTCATGATATTTATGGTATATGCTATGAATCATACCACTCTGTCAAATAACTTAAATGCGGATTTATTTAAAGTTAACTTAAAATAGATCCGACAAGTGTGCGCAAACGATATGCACAACTAGACTTGGTACTGATCAGTTATGCAAAGTTTCATTGAAATCCGACCAATGGTTGCAGAGAAATATCGCAGACAGAATTTGCACGGACCAACAGACCAACCAACTAATATAGCCCCTATATACAGTGTATCTGGGGGTATAATAACATTTTTATCAAGCTTTTAAAACATGATTGTTAATGTTTATTTAACAATTTCTACTACTTCCTAGAATATTGTTTATGAGGTGTCATGATGCTTGTAAATATCTTAGATGATTGATGATAATGTGACTGCTGCCAAGCGTAAATCTACACATTGTATCACATATAACATGTGAGAAATGATCGCTATCCATGGTGAACCAATACTTTCTATAAATGTATCAACATATGGCGTGATAATAGAATAGATCATATAGATATATCATTGCAACAAACATCTATCAAACTGTTGTATAATAATATGTATATAAATATACGTGACCAGTGTGCTATTTTTTTTATAAATAATACCTGAGTCTCGAAAAGCATTGTCTACAAGTTTTTGGAAAAGATAAAAAACAAATATCAAGCAAAATACAAAAACAATTTTCCTTCAATGTTATTATTGATATTACCAAAAACAAATGATTCTTTCTAATCTGTGATCACAAAATCTTAGGGTACCTGTACAGTGTACAGTCAAGCTAGTGTTTGATTAAGACCAACTGTAAACAAAGGCCACTTTTACACAACATGTCTACAAAGATCATCAAGTTCATCTCCCATCAGACCATTGTTATAATGCCATTCTGTCAACCATCAGACCATTGTTATAATGCCATTCTCTCAACTATCAGACCATTATTATAATGCCATTCTGTCAACTATCAGACCATTGTTATAATGCCATTCTGTCAACCATCAGACCATTGTTATAATGCCAATCTGTCAACCATCAGACCATTGTTATAATGACATTCTGTCAACTAGAACCACTTCTTGCTGTCTTTATAGGCAGGTTGTCTCTGTGGCACAACAAGGTTTGATTCAATACAAATATATGCTTATCCATTTGAAAATTAACAATTAATTATTATAATTCAAGTTGCCTTCCTTTGTGTTCAAACCCTTTTATCACACCTGTAAAGATACATCGGGGACACTACCAACATCTAACACAAGTGGTTCTATCATCATTTACACACAGAGAACAGGACACTACCAACATCTAACACAAGTGGTTCTATCATCATTTACACACAGAGAACAGGACACTACCAACATCTAACACAAGTGGTTCTATCATCATTTACACACAGAGAACAGGACACTACCAACATCTAACACAAGTGGTTCTATCATCATTTACACACAGAGAACAGGACACTACCAACATCTAACACAAGTGGTTCTATCATCATTTACACACAGAGAACAATTCTAACAGTGAATCAGTGAAACACTTGTAATGTCATCTATATAACATAACAGAGACAAGACAACCCATTACCAAACTTTGTACTTAATCCTTAACTTAGACTCAATGTTTAAGGTGTAGTGTAAAGTCAAACCAGTGTAAGCAGTCACATAAATACACTAACTACCATTCTTTATACAACTACCCATGTTAAGCAGCCTGTTTGATTCAATCACATCCATTCAATTGTTGTATAAACACACAATGTAACCCAGAAACTAGCTTTATGATACTACCATAGATAAATCTGTTGATAGACTGCTAAACACAAGTTTGACTGTACATACAAACATATGGAGTAGACATAAAATGTTTTTACTTTAATTGTAGAACTGAGGATTTGATGAGGGAAAAGTGTCATATTCTAACATAAGAAATAGTATATCTCCGACAGTAGATAGCAAGTAGTGTTGAAATGTGTCATATTATTTAATTCATGATTGAACAAGCCTATATACCGTTAATATGTTTACATACTCATGAATACATAAACAAATGTTAATTCATAATCAAACAAATATTATATAAGTTTTATGTAATCGCACTATAAACAACAAAATTTGATTAAAATGTACAAGAAAAGTTATTTTTGAGATGTTTTATAAAAACAACATTAACTATTTTAGACTGACAAGTTGAAGTTAATTCATATGTTACATTAATAAAAAGCTGCAACCAAGTTTAATCAAAATATCTGAAGTTAACATTTTGTTTTAGTTTGAACATTCATGAATTGTTGAATTGAATATTGTATTATCACGCAAGTACAGCAATTCTCATGAAAATACATCAAATAATGATTTTAGTTGAGCAAACAGTAGATCAATAATTGAGATAACAACTGTTGTATTATGAGTTAAGTTCAAACAAGCAGAAAGGTTGATGATACTAGAGAGAGAGAGAGAGAGAGAGAAGCGCTAGAATTACCTGATGCTGTGTCTGGGGGGTAGAGAGAACAACACAAACATTACATCCACTTCTATTCTATGCATCAATTATCTCCCCTACTATATTCTCTAAGTTAAATTAGTATTTACCCCTATGGCATATAATCTACAATGTTTGTACTTAATTATCTTTATTGCATTCCCCATAATCAATGACATTCTGGAGAGGCTTTGATGTCTGAAATTTCTAAAACTCTAAAATATCGAACTAAAAACATGCCATGCTTTCAAAATTATATATTTGTTTATATCAGTGTTCCTGATCACCCAGTTAGAGGCCATATACAGTGTAATAGCTCACGACAAAATAATACATGCACAAAAATTGATTTAATAATTTTCTCCCTGATCTTCAAAATCTGGGTCATAAAAACAAAATTATTATTCATCCATTCATTAAGACAGAAAATAGAAAAAGCCTAACAATAAAGACAGTGACCATGCAATCTATCATTGTTCATATCTGTACAACAAGTTACTATGACATAATTACTCAAAGTTCCAAACTACTCTTCATAACATTGCATAGCAAATAAATAGATTTAATAAAATCAATCCAAACAGATCAAAAAGGCCAACAACAATGGAACATGCATAACCTTTGAGAATTAACACAATCATATTTTGTTTTTGATAAAAAAAACCTTAATAATGTTCTATGAAAATATGGAAAAAATCAAATCAAATAAAATCCTCATTATATTCTGGTCAAGGGACACAACTCCATCCAGTTAATTGATCATCACACAGAGGTAATTATAACATATAAGGTACAAGTGAAACAATAATAATTATTGGATTATTGCAATGGGGTAACAAATTCAATATATCTTCATCTCCAAAAGTATTTATACATATGGCATGTAATTAAAAACTACAGTAAAAAGTACAGCATTCATTAAAATGTCAATCAATTTGATTAAACTAATGGTGAACATGTGAAGAATCCACTCATTACAAAAAAGGACTCACTTGAGTTTTATTCCAGTCATCATTCAGCATCAAATATTTAAGATGAGACAATAATTGAAATTGTAAAATAAACAATTGACCAATTAAAGTTTGACAAAATTTGGTAATTTTTTATTCCAAATAAAATAACAACAACATATGTACACATGGTGCCTTCATTCCTGGAAGTTGTGCCAAAAATGTACAAAATTCATCAGGCATTGAATATTTAATAGAAAATGGCGCAAATATCTTCATGCTTAAGTCATGCCTAAGTCAAAACACATGATTCCTATTACCTTGTTTTATTCCAACGGCATTTTTTCAAAATAACGGGACAAGCTAGTATATACATTAATAAATAATAACGGAAAAAATAAATAATAAGATAATAACTATATTGAAGTGTATAAGAAAGACAATTTAAAGTAAAATTTTTGTCTGGCATAGTAAATATCCATCCAGATAATTTCTGCAGAAAAATATTAAAAACACAATATAAAAAACTAGTATGTCCCTTTATTTCTTGATGGTAAGAACGGCCTCAAATGTAATCTTGTAAATAAAAGAAATTTATTATTACGAGGAATGTGTGTGTATAAGCTGTAAAACAACACAATGATGTGGAGTACTGAATAATGTTCAAGAAATGACAAGATTACAGCACCAGGTCAAAGTCTCATCAAACGGAAATATGGAAATATAGATTTTTCTTGGACAATGTGTTATAGATGTTTTTGATAATCAGTATTCAACAAGAGCTGTCACTAGACAGTATATTCGACTATTTGCAGCCATTCGTCGGTGAAAATCTAAGTTTAAAACGGGCTATAATTTGCATAGAATTGAAACCTGAGTTAGGCAATTCAGTTGGCCACATACCAAGGAAAGCTAGTATAGAACTCTGATACATGCAATGGTTGTAGAGATATGGCATTGATTGTAACTTGCATGTAAAACTTTAACCAAGATAAAGCATAGCTTCAATGATAATCAGAACAGAGTTATTCACCTTGACCACTGTCACTGACCAATGATGTTAAGCAAGTGTTGTACTGATAGTACATGAGATATGGCCGTGACAGTAACTTACATGCAATACTTTAACCAGATTCCCTAAGTCAAAAAGGGCCATAATTTGCATTAAATGCATCAAAGAGTTACCTAACTTGATTGCTTACATGTCAGAGAAGACATGTATAAAGTTACAATCCTACACAGGTTATACAACTATAGCCATGATTGTAGCTTGCATACATAACTTAAACCAATCTACAATGCTGATGCTAACAATAAAGCAACTGTAATATAAGTCTTTGTTTTCCTTGAATTTCAAGCTAAAAGCATTTTCTATAAGCATATCATGGATTGTACACAGAACCCAAACATTGACAGCTTATGTTGTTTAAAAGGTGTCACACTTTCACACTGACAAAAGCAGACATAAAGAAAGTGGACAGATTTGGAGGGATTTCGTCTGACAATGTAACAGTCTGAATTAGATTTTGTCCTAGCAGTATCTGTCATATAGAAAGCTTTCAGGATATCCACTCAAATGCAAAATATGAGATCAAATAATGTGTACACTTCAATCCATGATATTAACTTCTTTGTAACAATTATTTCCCTACAGTTATAACTTAGCCAATCAATAAAACATGTTAACATCTAATTTTATAGCAAAATATGTTTATAAATAATAAAACCACTGCCATACTGTTTCTAAATGCCCTAAATGTGCAGTACTACCAAAATGTTTGAGAATGTGATAAACTTCTATGAAAGTATATATACATATGTATATACATGTATGATTATACTTACTTCTTGCAGGGTGATTTCTTGGTCATGTTGTAACTGTTGGATAGTTTTATGATCCCTGCTACTCTGTAAATAATAACATTCTCATGTTCAACCACAGGTCATGTAATATCTACTATAAAGTATCATGGATGAGAATGAAGAACATGTTTAGCATAAGAACCGTAGTTTACATTTCGGGGCTGTGCAGACGTATTGCGCATGCGCAGGTATGCGATTTTGAACTTCCCCATAATGTAAACAAGCTTTGTCAGTGCAGACGAAAATAAATGTGGCATTTCTTGTAAAATATCAAAACTTTTTTAGTCGCTACATCATAGTGTTGTCAAAAATCGAGCGACTCATTGATTGACAGCTGATGATCAAAATTAATGGCCGCAATAAAGTGTTTTTGAGACTGTCTGGATTGGTGGTCGTCCGGATTTGGTGGTCGTCCGGATTTGGTGGGCGCCAGGATTTGGTGGGCGCCAGGATTTGGTGGGCGCCAGCCAGCACCGCCAGCCAGCACACAGTTACATACCATGTTATCATATTTAATGCATTTCAAAAACAATTTTCCGTGGATTTGCCTAAGATCCATAAATCATCCAAGACAATTTTTATGGACAAATTATATTAATTATAAACTGATACTAAATGCCAGCAAGCTATCTTCAAATGATATAGTAGAGGGTTTATCGAGGAGTCAATGTTTTCTGTTATGAAACATTATAGCCACCTTGCTAGTAACATTATAAGATTACCTTTATATCTTTCTCCTCAATGTCACCATTCAAGTTGCGTATATCTTGCTGAAGTTGTTTAACTTTGGTATTCAACCTCGTCATTTCATCATCACGAATTTTACACTGAAAGAAAACACAGTAATCATTTCAAAGATAAATATAGAGCTATACCAAGTAGGAGCAACATTGGAGTTATTATAAAGTGGAGCTAGCATAGCACTGCCTAGCCCCATTAACTTCCTTGTTTCAGACTTATACAGTGACAATCAATATCCTGAAATCTCGACAAGTTCTGACAAAAAGCAGGCCAGATGGATAGCCAAATACATGCATTACTGCATTGTCAGAACAGATAAGGGTCCTCTAGGATTGAATTAGCAAAATTAACTTTAATGGGTATCTTTCAGAAAGTCTGGATGAAGTTGTGCCATAATTATTATTTTCATGAACAGGGAATCTGCAGTCTCCAATATGATTATTACAGGATATATGTCAAGTAAAGCACTTACTTCATCGACAGCACCCGAGTATTTCTCTCCTGTGGTATCTAACTGTGTCTGTAGCTTCAATAAGGCTTGATCCCTGCTTGCAACCTGAAACAATGTTGTATGTAATGTAACACTATATACACAATATTTACATAGGAAAAGGGAGACAACCAAATCTTATCTATTTTTTTTCGGTAACATTTACCTCCCTTAGATTAAGGCCGTTAACTTGTGCCACATCAGTGAAATAGACCAATTCATTTTAAACAAAAATGTATGCCATCATTGGCAGCCAAACTGTAATGTTTCAGGTAATCACACATGACCTTGACCAATGACCCCAACGACAATACAAGTCATCTACTGATAATGACCAATTTGTAGACCCAGGACCCAACTCTCCTCAGGTTATTAATTTAAATACGAAACCATTTTGTTTGCGAACTGACAGACCATTATTAAATATAGCAGGTGAATTTACCTCCCTTGAAACCCAAACTGGATGCAGACAAAGCTGACATTCAACTATACAATCATCATGATAAAATGAAATAATTACCTCTTTCTGACAAGTTCTATGTTTTTCCTGTGAGATTGTCAAGTCGAGTTCTAACTGATGTACTTGTTCCTGAGCGGTGGATAAATCATCGGTTACAGACTGGTTTACTTTGTTCAAGTTAGAGTTCTCAGTTTTCAGTTTTTCTATATCATCCTCTCCTTTCATCATCTGTAGATAGAGTATGAATTCTATGTTATCAACCATTATAAAAACAGTTTATTTTATGAATTTTGTAACTTTTGACATCATTTCAAGCCATTCCAGGTGATATTATATTTGGGTAATAGATTTGATTTATGAGTGATGAATAAATCAGTGTTTAGAGTTTATATGATAATGTGTAGTAATTCATCTGGAATGTGTATTTCATTGTATTGCTGTTGCTAGAATTTCAATCAAATCAAAGAAATAAACACTACAAAATGGAAAAGTTCACACAACGTCACATTCTACAGCAACTACATATAATTCAAGACGTCATGCAATAAACAAAAGGTAAATTTCATTAATTATTATCGCTAAATGAGATAAATTGAACAGCTGAAAGTAGTGTGATATATGGTTTAGTTCTATATGATTACATGGAGTAAAATACAGACAGAGTTACAATGTTTGATAAATCCCAGAACCACTGCAGCTCAATCTATTATAAAAACACAAATTGCTCAATACCATATACATGTTTTTTCTGCATTGATTATATTTCTGCTATATCTGTGGTTAAGGACGACTCTGTAAAAATTTTATCCGTGGCATATTTAACACCATTTATGATTGTTTTCCATGTTGTTTGCATCTGGCTCAACAACCTTATGGTATATAAAGGGCTATATAACAACACATTTGTTTGTGCTTGTTAGTTTGATTAACATATATATTGTTTGTTGTTTTGTGAGAGGTTATTGTAAGATAATGGCGGTCAATGTTATTGTTCACACATTCTGCTGGTGTCAATTTGCACCTTGACAAGGTTCATGTTATGGGTTATGATGTGTAAGGTTCTATAGGGTCTACAGATCTCATAATTAACCATAGCCAATCCAATACAGCACCATTCAGTATGCAGTCTGCAGAACTTAAGTTCATTTTGTTTCAAAAACTATTACTGCAGAAAAAAAGTTGCAGAAATTTAAACACACAATGGATTTTTCAAATCCCGCAAAATTCGCAGCACACAGTAAACATTTTTTACTCTAAGGTAGGTAGGAAAAAATCTTGATTTTACTGGGATTGGGATACTTACGTCATTGTAACATTTACTGTACTGTGACTGGAATACTTACGTCATTGTAACATTTACTGTACTGTGACTGGGATATCTATGTCATTGTAACATTTACTGTACTGTGACTGGGATATCTATGTCATTGTAACATTTACTGTACTGTGACTGGGATATCTATGTCATTGTAACATTTACTGTACCGTGACTGGAATATCTATGTCATTGTAACATTTACTGTACTGTGACTTGGAAACTTACGTCATTGTAACATTTACTGTACTGTGACTTGGAAACTTATGTCATTGTAACATTTACTGTACTGTGACTGGGAAACTTACGTCATTGTAACATTTACTGTACTGTGACTTGGAAACTTACGTCATTGTAACATTTACTGTACTGTGACTGGGATACTTACGTCATTGTAACATTTACTGTACTGTGACTGGGACTCCATCAAATCTTCCTGTAGCTGTTTGATGTTATCATCTCGCACCTGTTTCTGTAAACATACCATGTTCAATTAGCATAGTGCCTACAACATCTTCAGTAAACATACAATGTTCAATTAGTATAGTGCCTACAACATCTTCAGTAAACATACA
Source organism: Spisula solida (assembly GCA_947247005.1). Taxonomy (NCBI): domain Eukaryota; kingdom Metazoa; phylum Mollusca; class Bivalvia; order Venerida; family Mactridae; genus Spisula; species Spisula solida. The sequence goes on from OX365949.1 coordinate 32,405,715, forward strand.
ATGTTCAATTAGTATAGTGCCTACAGCATCTTCTCATCACATACAATGTTCAATTAGTATAGTGCCTACAGCATCTTCTCTTCACATACAATGTTCAATTAGTATAGTGCCTACAACATCTTCTCTTCACATACAATGTTCAATTAGTATAGTGCATACAACATCTTCAGTAAATATACAGTAAACTCCCTCAAAATCGGACTCCCTCAAAACCGGAATCCCCATAAAATCGGACGATTTCCTAGGTCCCGTATTTTCTTCTTATAAAGTTAACTTAAAAAGCTCCCGCAATACCGGACTCTCATAATTCCGGATTCCGGACAGCATTTTTGGTCCGCTGACAAGATTTTCAACGATAGTTACTTGCGGAATACCGGATGCGTATATTTGTCTCACCTGACGGAAAACTTAATGTGTACATTTTTCTTGTCTAAAATGTCACTTTGTTAATTGTTAGTTAAAGAACGTGTCATAACAAAAGGTGCGATTAACAAGTCGTGTTTTTATTGTTTACTCTTAAACGGTCTCGCGTGTAATTTGCACAGGCGTGAAAAATACTTTGTGAAATTCGCCGCAATGAAATTAAATAATTGCCTAATTACGAACGTAATAAGAAAACGGTCCTTCCATTTGATGTTTTGTTCTTGAGGTAGGTATTGCAACAAACATTTACTGGAACAAAGGATCGTTTAGCCCATCAAAATGTTGTAATTACGACAAACACTGCACTCAATCGTATTTAATTAATATGTCTCCAATTAGCTCACACTTGCATTTCTGGATTTGTAAGATTGCACTGTCTATGTCATTGGATAGTTTTGATGGCCAATGTAAAAATGAGCAATTTGAGTACTCATCGATGTTAGAATGGAAATATTTGCAGCTCCCTTAATTGTGATGCTCTTCAAAGGTTGCACTGTACATGTAACGTAAACATGTATCATGAAACACACAGTATATTCCCTATGATAACATATCAAAGGGTACATGATACAGAACTCCCTTAAAACCGGACCTCCCACAAAATCGGACTTTCGAACCGGTCTGGAAAGGGTCCGGTTTTGAGGGAGTTTACTGTTTAATGTTCAATTAGCATAGTGCCTACAACATCTTCAGTAAACAAGATGGAACAATAAACTCTACTAATTGAAATTGAAGTATAACACTTTTAGTTTAGTAAAACAAAATAAGTTCAAGGGCAATTACTATGCACTGCTTAGACTGAGGCACATCAAATGATCAAACATAATTAAGTCATGCACACCTACACTAGACTGTGATCATGTGTAGGGAGTTTGTTTTGAATCCAACTAACCAACTAACTTTAATCTTACATCAAGCCTAACAAATCATATCATTCTCCCCCCCCCCTCTCTATTTCTAGCAGTGATGTAAATAAGGGGCTTATATTGAACATTAAAGGCTTACATCTTCCTCAGCCTTCTTTCGTGACTCATCCAGGTCATAATGACATTGTGTAAGTGCATCCTGTAATTTCTTTATGGTTTCTGACTGCTTGGTGACTTCTTGTAGTTTGTCATGATGGAATGCCTTTAGTTTACCAATGTCTGAATTCAACTTCTGTATTGTATCATCTCGAACAACCACCTGTATAAATAGCAAGTAAATATATAATATCTAATACATTAAATGATTATGTTAGGCTCAGTCATATTCTGCAGTTATGCTTCTATCATAGAATAGAAGCATAACTACTGAAAATGACTGACCCTAACATAGAATACAATCTTATAAACCTATTCTTCAAACAATGTTTCTTTAAAGATATGTAAATGTTTTATATTGATGTTGATGCATACATAAATTTTACTGAAACGTTTTTACATTTATTGTCACTCAACAAAACTGCATTCAGTAAATGCTGATGCCCCTGTGGAAGCTTTGTTCATAATAACTAGCTAAGTCAATCAGGGGCAATAATTCTGTTAGAATGTTGGAAAGTGATGCATGGAATTGACAATGTAACATAATTATGATGGTAATCAAGTATGTCAAGTTTGAAAGTAATTACTTGGTGGACTTGAGTGGAGTTTCAAGAACTTGAAATTTTGGTTAACCTTTTTAATGGAATGAACAAACAAGAGGAACAAACCGATGGATGAAAAAACTGACAGACAGAGCAATCACTATATGCCTCCCTCATCAGTAGAGAGAGAGAGAGAGAGAGAGAGAGAGAGAGAGAGAGAGAGACAGAGAGAGAGAGACAGAGAGAGAGAGAGACAGAGAGAGACAGACAGAGAGAGACAGAGAGAGACAGAGAGAGACAGAGAGAGACAGAGAGAGACAGAGAGAGAGAGAGAGGGAGAGAGAGAAGATAGAGATGTACTATAACACAATCATTTACCTTTTCTGTAGTCTCTTTGTGCTGTCTCTGTATAGAAGCAAGGTCAGCTCTCAACTGACCTATAAAATCTTCCTTATTATTCCCCTATAATAAACCAGTAATATTATCATAGCACAAATAACATACACTATATACACTCTTACAAACATCACATAAGTTAACTGCTTGCAAGTTGTTTCCCCTTTTCTCAACATGTCAAGCAGAAATGATAGCACTAAACTCAAACACATGTGTATCTTGCAAAAACAGCACATTAACACTTGGAACATAAGACAATGTTATAACAAGAGCTGTCCATCAACAGCGCACTCCACTATTCTCAGTGCCTTGCAAGGATAGTATAATCATATATATTCAAAACAAAATGCTTCATATCAGCAGCATTACCCTCTGTGAACAATACTTGTTCACAGAGGGTAATGCTGCTGATATGAAGCATTTACTGCAAGTATCAATATAGTAGCAATATGTCAATGCACTTTGAAAATATAAGTGGTTAAATAACTTACACCTAAACTTTAACATTTGCATTTCTAAGTCTAAAAGGGGGCATAATTTCAACAAAATGCTTGATAGAGTTACCTACCCCTGTGTTGGAGTTTGGGTTATGATGGTGAACAAGTATGCAAAGTATCAAAGCAATATGCCAATGCACAAAGATATTAGAGAGGTTTAAAAACCTGTACCTAAACTTTACATTTGCACTAAGTTGAAAAAGGGGGCAAAATTTCACCAAAATGCTTGATAGAGTTACCTTCTCCTGAGTATGGATTGGGGGTCATGATAGTGAACAAGTATGCAACGTATCAAAGTCATATGTCAAAGGACTTTGAAAATACAAAAGGTTAAAAAAACCTGTACCTAATCTTTAACATAAGCATTATGCCGACGCTTGGTTGACTGCAATAGCTCCCCTTAGTCTATGAATAGTGGAGTTATAAGCAAAGAAATAAAATGTGAGATTTAAAATCAGTCTCAAGTGCTACATCAACAAACCAAAACAATCATTTAAATAGAGACTTATCATGTAAATATTGATTCATCATATACATAGAGACTTATCAAAAATATTTATTAATCATGTAAATAGAGACTGATCATGTAAATATAGATCAATCATGTAAATAGTGACTTATCATGTAAATATTGATTAATCATGTAAATAGAGACTTATCATGTAAATATTGATCAATCATGTAGATATAGACCAATCAAGTAAATATAGACCTACATTCAATGTGAGTGTGTCAATCTTAGACTGCATGGCGGTCTGATCAATGTTAAGATTACGGTTTTGGTCCTCAAGTCGGCTGATCTCATCTAGTTGGTTAGAACTACGTTTCTTCAATTCTTCTACCTGACTTTCCAGACTGGTTATATTACTCTTCTTTGTTTCAATCTATAAATATAAGTCCATATAACGTGTATAAATATAGGTCCATATAACGTGTATAAATATAGGTCCATATAACATGTATAAATATAGGTCCATATAACGTGTATAAATATAGGTACATATAACGTGTATAAATATAGGTCCATATAACATGTATAAATATAGGTACATATAACGTGTATAAATATAGGTCCATATAACGTGTATAAATATAGGTCCATATAACGTGTATAAATATAGGTCCATATAACGTGTATAAATATAGGTCCATATAACGTGTATAAATATAGGTCCATATAACATGTATAATATTGTATACTCTACTGTCTCCAGTAGGCAGGTCAGAATCCCAGTCAGGGGGTGGTGCTGTATGACATGTTGGTGGGCCAACAACATGTTCAATAACAAGTTCAACATTGACTGACTCTTTAAATAATGTGAAGAACATGTAATATGTATGACAACCTGAAACGGATTTTGAGAATTTCTTCACCCAGGTATGTGTAGTAATGATATAAAATTATAAAGGATGTGTGCCAGACAAAATTAATTTGTGTACTATATCACAAACAGGAAACTCCAGATTTGATCAGCCATGGAATCACTGAGTTTATATTAACACTTCTATTGATTCATCAAGAAATCATATTTCAAATCAAATGTGATTTCACAAGCCATGTTTTGCAAGCAAATTGAATTGCAACTTGTGTTAACATGTACAGGCAGCCCCACATACTTCCACAAGTTTGTTTGACAACCTCCATATTATAACATATCAACACTCTAGGTGCATAATTGCAGTGTGTACTATTCCAATAAAGAATGTTTAGAAGAGATAAACGATAAGATAGAATACTTACATCAGAGTTAGCAGTTCTCAGTTGTGTCTTCTGTTGTTCTATCTCTCTCTCTAACTGGTTGATCTGATAAATATATAAACATCAATATACAACCACATGATTATACCTAGACAACTTCATATAAACATCACTATACAACCACATGATTATACCTCGACATCTTCATATAAACATCAATAAACAATTCATGTATTTTCTTTAAAAGGTAGAATGATCAGAAAGCTACTGGTTCAGATTTTGACTGATAAAGATTGGGCAGTTTTGAAATATTTTAACATGATAAGGGTATCATTACATACAGGGAGCAGAGGGACATGATGTTAAATAAACTGAACATAAAATCAGTAGGTCTTATAATCAAATTATGAAAGAATATTTGTTTCAAATTATGATATAATAATGAATCTATGAATGTTTAAACATGAATCATAACTTGTCTGTACCAGACATGTGACAATGTCATGAACCTATGTCAGTAGCTAACACATGACAATGTCATAGACCTATGTCAGTAGCTAACACATGCCAATGTCATAGACCTATGTCAGTAGCTAACACATGACAATGTCATAGACCTATGTCAGTAGCTAACACATGACAATGTCATAGACCTATGTCAGTAGCTAACACATGACAATGTCATAGACCTATGTCAGTAGCTAACACATGACAATGTCATAGACCTATGTCAGTAGCTAACACATGACAATGTCATAGACCTATGTCAGTAGCTAACACATGACAATGTCATAGACCTATGTCAGTAGCTAACACATGACAATGTCATAGACCTATGTCAGTAGCTAACACATGACAATGTCACAGAAATACAGAAAAATATCAAATGTCGAATACTGCTTGCTATCAGAAACTACTCGCCAGCCAGTATACTTACATCAAAAGATAACACTTCATTGTTTCCAGACTAAACTATATGTCAGGATATATTTACAGACGAACAAATGCTACTGTGTATAAATGCTTGCATGAAATGTTAGAATATATGGTCATATTGTAATTTTAGTAAAGCTTGCATATATATGTGTAGCTCAGTAAGGGCTAACCTTATACAATTGTTAGTTTGCTTCATGGAGGAAAATTGTAACAAATTCAAACAAGGTGTAACCTTAGACACACAAACACAGTACTGCTGTATCACAATCTGCTGTATCACAGGAACACATTATACAGTTGCCTCTCCTATCTTATTATTAACATTGAATTCAAAACAGTCCTAGCAGTACCATATATCATGTAATCCACTGATGAGTCTCACCCCCAAAAAACAAACATTTTAGGCTTGGCTTGAAGTTACAATATACTTTTTTCAGTGGTTATAAATGAAAGATACGAAACCTGCATGCAACTCAAATCAGAGAAATTTTGAAAAGTTGGTTTTGGTATAGCAAACAAATAATACCATAAAGGACAGCTTCCATTTTACTGCTTTTGTAAAAACTGAACTAATGAAAATATGTTTACATTGATTTGTAAGTGAACTACTGTATGCCAACTATTCTAATTCACTTACATTATACCCTCCATTGATCTACAGTATATTGTATATACATCATTATATGCATTGTGTATAATAATAAATCACTTTCAAACTTATACAATTAACATCATACTACAGTTTGTAGTCAATAATAAGGTTTCTCAGAATGAACCTCACATCCGACTATAAGTATAGTTACATGTAAATACACTTGATATAAACCCATTCTCTACTATAAGTATACATGTAAATACACTTGATATAAACCCATTCTCTACTATAAGTATACATGTAAATACACTTGATATAAACCCATTCTCTACTATAAGTATACATGTAAATACGCTTGCTATAAACCCATTCTCTACTATAAGTATACATGTAAATACACTTGATATAAACCCATTCTGTACTATAAGTATACATGTAAATACACTTGATATAAACCTATTCTGTACTATAAGTATACATGTAAATACGCTTGATATAAACCCATTCTCTACTATAAGTATACATGTAAATACGCTTGATATAAACCCATTTTCTACTATAAGTATACATGACTGTAAATACGCTTGATATAAACCCATTCTCTACTTTAAGTATACATGTAAATACACTTGATGTAAACCCATTCTGTACTATAAGTATACATGACTGTAAATACACTTGATATAAACCCATTCTCTACTATAAGTATACATGACTGTAAATACGCTTGATATAAACCCATTCTCTACTATAAGTATACATGTAAATACACTTGATATAAACCCATTCTCTACTATAAGTATACATGTAAATACACTTGATATAAACCCATTCTCTACTATAAGTATACATGTAAATACGCTTGCTATAAACCCATTCTCTACTGTAAGTATACATGTAAATACACTTGATATAAACCCATTCTGTACTATAAGTATACATGTAAATACACTTGATATAAACCTATTCTGTACTATAAGTATACATGTAAATACGCTTGATATAAACCCATTCTCTACTATAAGTATACATGTAAATACGCTTGATATAAACCCATTTTCTACTATAAGTATACATGACTGTAAATACGCTTGATATAAACCCATTCTCTACTTTAAGTATACATGTAAATACACTTGCTATAAACCCATTCTGTACTATAAGTATACATGACTGTAAATACACTTGATATAAACCCATTCTCTACTATAAGTATACATGTAAATACACTTGATATAAACCCATTCTCTACTATAAGTATACATGACTGTAAATACACTTGATATAAACCCATTCTCTACTATAAGTATACATGTAAATACACTTGATATAAACCCATTCTCTACTATAAGTATACATGTAAATACACTTGATATAAACCCATTCTGTACTATAAGTATACATGTAAATACACTTGATATAAACCCATTCTCTACTATAAGTATACATGTAAATACACTTGATATAAACCCATTCTCTACTATAAGTATACATGTAAATACACTTGATATAAACCCATTTTCTATCAATGCAGGTGTGTATAATAGCTCTCATACTGATAGCATTGTAATACGTATTACTAATTGGGGATCTAAAGATCACAGTCAAGTCAAGAAGAAGACATTACGTATATGCCAGAATCTACATCCATTTGTTAACTGTGAACCTTGTATCAATTATCGTATTAAAAATATTTCTCAACTCAGGAACAAACCCTGCTCTTTCAGCACTATCAGCGCTTTGATTTCTGTTTTGGCCACTTCAAAGCATTCCAAAAACTTTTATAAGACCTAGGCAGTAACAGCCAAACTTGTCGTAGCATCATATGTATTGTCACAATGCACTTAACAAAGCATTACATTCAAACAGTCGAGTGGTGGCAACTTTAATGCAAACATCTTGCCATGTCTACATAAACCACATCAATAAATAACATCCAAGTTTCTAGCCATATTTAGTAAAACTGCAAGTAAACTTTGACAAGCAAACAAGTTATTGGTCACATCACTGACACTTAAAATGAAGAAATACAAGTAAATGGCTGTTAATAGAGAAGGTTATTAATGAAATTCAGGGCTCACAAAGATCAGGGTTGCAAATTAAGGGCTCACAAAGATCAGGGTTGCAAATTAAGGGACCACAAAATTCTCCAAATGAAGATGCCAATCAATTTTACAGAAATTATACATAATTATGCACATAATCTAGTGGTTTTTATTTAATTATGCAAGTCCAGTGAAGTCAAGAAAATAGCTTTCATTTATTAAAGAACATTTTTACTAAACTAGAAATCCATGCCCTCAGGCAGATTATATTGAGCCTGCACATGTAGCCAAAAATATACAATACAAAGTTTATTCAGGCACAAAGTAAAATGTTATTTCAAAATCCCACACTTAAGACCTTTGAGATCCTTGACCTGATATTTCAGCATGACACATCGTCTCATAATGGTTAACATTTATGGCAAGTTACATTGACCATTGCATAAAGAAGAAATGCTCCAGACAAATTTCAATTTGACCTTTAAACTCCAACTGTAGCCTTTGAGATAGGAACCTGGGGTTTGTGCATGACACTTCTTTTCATAGAGGTAACATCCATGCCAAATAATAAGCAAGATTGGTCAATGCATGACAAAGTTATGGTCTGGACAAACTTCAATTAGACCTTTGACCTCCATCTGAGACCTTGACCTTTGAGATAGGAACCTGGGGATCGCGCATGACATGCCTTCTCATGGAGGTTAACATTCAGGCCATATAATAAGCACGATTGGTAAATACATGTTAAAGTTATTGTCCCGACAAAATCAGATGCATGCACTTGCACACTTACATACACCAAGTAGCAACTTACTCAACGCAAGAGGTCATGGAAAACATCATATTTTGTTAAATTGCTATCAATTTGGCTTAAACGCCAAGTATGTAAAGGAACATTTTGAGGCCATTTACTGTTTTGGAAAAGTGAATTTCACAGCAATTAATTGCATTCGCACAGGTGACCACAAAACAAGGGATGAGTGCCTTTAAGGGGACACAGAGGAGTCAAAGTTTACTCACAGTTTCATCTAAACTATCCAACTGACTTACACTTTGCATCAACTAATTATATATACATGAAAAAAATCAAATATTGTGCAGTCAACAATGAAATGATGAAACAATACTTGCTGACAATAACAACTACTAGCATATAATATTACCATTCTGCTTTATAATGGTTAAGTTTAGGTGATGAGAATTAAGGTACATGTACAAATGTATTATGTATAAAACATACCAGAAGATATAATAAATGAAACATGTATGATCGTTTTTATTTTCATTCAGACCGTGTACTAACACAAAATGAACAAATGTATATTTCTACAATGGAAGAATACTTTTACTTCCGAAGTATAATCAATATAATTGAGTATGGCATGATTGCTACATATTGCTATACTTTCAACAGTTTATTCTTAGACAAATTGTATAACGGATAGGAATATCTAGTGACTTTCTACACCATTTACCTTTTCTTCTCGTTTATTATTGACTTCCTGTAAGTTAACATAATCCATCTTTAATCGTTTGATGGCATCCTCTCTTCTCTTCACCTGAAATATATCATCATTTCAATATATAACCATCACATACATCTATACACAGTTATATATAACCATCACATACATCTATACACAGTTATATATAACCATCACATACATCTATACACAGTTATATATAACCATCACATACATCTATACACAGTTATATATAACCATCACATACATCTATACACAGTTATATATAACCATCACATACATCTATACACAGTTATATATAACCATCACATACATCTATACGCAGTTATATATAACCATCACATACATCTATACGCAGTTATATATAACCATCACATACATCTATACACAGTTATATATAACCATCACATACATCTATACGCAGTTATATATAACCATCACATACATCTATACACAGTTATATATAACCATCACATACATCTATACACAGTTATATATAACTATCACATACATCTATACACAGTTATATATAACCATCACATACATCTATACACAGTTATATATAACCATCACATACATCTATACAGTTATATATAACTATCACATACATCTATACACAGTTATATATAACCATCACATACATCTATACACAGTTATATATAACCATCACATACATCTATACACAGTTATATATAACCATCACATACATCTATACACAGTTATATATAACCATCACATACATCTATACACAGTTATATATAACCATCACATACATCTATACACAGTTATATATAACCATCACATACATCTATACACAGTTATATATAACCATCACATACATCTATACACAGTTATATATAACCATCACATACATCTATACACAGTTATATATAACTATCACATACATCTATACACAGTTATATATAACCATCACATACATCTATACACAGTTATATATAACCATCACATACATCTATACACAGTTATATATAACCATCACATACATCTATACACAGTTATATATAACTATCACATACATCTATACACAGTTATATATAACCATCACATACATCTATACACAGTTATATATAACCATCACATACATCTATACACAGTTATATATAACTATCACATACATCTATACACAGTTATATATAACCATCACATACATCTATACAGTTATATATAACTATCACATACATCTATACAGTTATATATAACCATCACATACATCTATACACAGTTATATATAACCATCACATACATCTATACACAGTTATATATAACTATCACATATATCTATACAGTTATATATAACCATCACATACATCTATACAGTTATATATAACCATCACATACATCTATACACAGTTATATATAACTATCACATATATCTACACAGTTATATATAACCATCACATACATCTATACACAGTTATATATAACCATCACATACATCTATACACAGTTATATATAACTATCACATATATCTATACAGTTATATATAACTATCACATACATCTATACAGTTATATATAACCATCACATACATCTATACACAGTTATATATAACCATCACATACATCTATACACAGTTATATATAACCATCACATACATCTATACACAGTTATATATAACTATCACATATATCTATACACAGTTTATATATAACTATCACATACATCTATTATATACTATATCTATACTCTTTAAAAAATTCAAATTAATCACCAAACTCAACATCAGTGATTTTGATTACAAGAGTATGAGATAGATTTATCACATGACTTTCCTTGTATCCAGGTTAGTATAACAAGTACCATATATATCTTAAACTCTAGTGTAGAATAACGTCAACATGACGTCACTTTCTCTCCTACATGATGTTATTATACGCCATAAATGATGTTATTTTTTACGTTATTTATATAGTGGTGTATGTTTTTAAAAAGAAAGATTTGTTTTTTTGTGTAATTGGTGTCTAATGATAAAAAGATCTCGTTAACAATTGATACAAACTTATATTAAATTTGTTCAGGAAATATTATTAAGCTCACCAAAAGGCTCGCTTTATAAAATTTACAGAACTTGTTTGATATAAGTTTATACCAATTGCAACTTGTGATAGATCCTCTATATGTGCATCTTGAAACCACAAATATACGTCAAAATTTGCAAATGAATAAAAATGCACCTCAAATTCCATAACATCGAGTTTCTTCCTGGGAGATTGATTCGGACTTGCTGTAGCCATTGTTATATATCATGTACAATATTGCACAGACAATCAGATCATTGCACACATTGTACACTATATCTATGTACTATATTACATATAGGATGTTAGATTATTCACAATGTTTTCCCACTCTGATTTCACAATTTAGTTTATAAATGTTTGATGAGTTATTTATGCTATTACAGTACACTGTTTAATATTTCCAACAATTTAACAATCCTGCTTTCCAAATCAATCATGAATAACAACACTTTCTAAGTAATATTGACATCAAAATAAAAGTAAAGTCTTCATATCATTTTTTAGAATTTGACAGATTTTGTCAATTCATGAACATTGACACACTAGGCAACAGTAATCCATGGACATTACAGTATAAATACAAAATTCTTAAAACAAATCAACAAACTGTGAAACTTTTCATAAACCATCAAATAATCAATAGAAACAGTAAACTTATGTAACTGTAACTATTTAAATATCACAATAAAAGTTTTAACACTTATTTTAATCCACAAGTTGTTCATTAATGATTGACTATAAATGCTGTGTTGGGACATGTTACCATTACAACTGACTTTAACACTGACATTGTTTCAATACAAGTTATCAATGTATGAAATCTGTTACTCCATGAATTCATTGAAACATATAACTAACAATCACTGTGTTGATGACAGTGTTGATTGACTCAATGGTCCCAAATCAAACCACAAACAATAGTATTGTTTACAGAGTTTAATGATGAATGATAACATATTTTCAAGTGTCATAAATATAGTGAGCTAATATATATAATGAGCTACCAAATATGTTTTTTATTCTAACACTGTATATGTCATGTATATGTAATACTCTGATACTGTATATGTCAGGTATATGTAATACTCTGGTACTGTATATGTCAGGTATATGTAATACTCTGATACTGTATATGTCAGGTATATGTAATACTCTGGTACTGTATATGTCAGGTATATGTAATACTCTGATACTGTATATGTCAGGTATATGTAATACTCTGATATTGTATATGTCAGGTATATGTAATACTCTGATACTGTATATGTCATGTATATGTAATACTCTGGTACTGTATATGTCAGGTATATGTAATACTCTGATACTGTATATGTCAGGTATATGTAATACTCTGATACTGTATATGTCAGGTATATGTAATACTCTGGTACTGTGTATGTCAGGTATATGTAATACTCTGGTACTGTGTATGTCAGGTATATGTAATACTCTGATATTGTATATGTCAGGTATATGTAATACTCTGATACTGTATATGTCAGGTATATGTAATACTCTGGTACTGTATATGTCAGGTATATGTAATACTCTGGTACTGTATATGTCAGGTATATGTAATACTCTGGTACTGTGTATGTCAGGTATATGTAATACTCTGGTACTGTATATGTCAGGTATATGTAATACTCTAATACTGTATATGTCAGGTATATGTAATACTCTGATACTGTATATGTCAGGTATATGTAATACTCTGGTACTGTATATGTCAGGTATATGTAATACTCTGATACTGTATATGTCAGGTATATGTAATACTCTGATATTGTATATGTCAGGTATATGTAATACTCTGATACTGTATATGTCATGTATATGTAATACTCTGGTACTGTGTATGTCAGGTATATGTAATACTCTGGTACTGTGTATGTCAGGTATATGTAATACTCTGGTACTGTATATGTCAGGTATATGTAATACTCTGATACTGTATATGTCAGGTATATGTAATACTCTGGTACTGTATATGTCAGGTATATGTAATACTCTGATAATGTATATGTCAGGTATATGTAATACTCTGGTACTGTATATGTCAGGTATATGTAATACTCTGGTACTGTATATGTCAGGTATATGTAATACTCTGGTACTGTATATGTCAGGTATATGTAATACTCTGGTACTGTATATGTCAGGTATATGTAATACTCTGATACTGTATATGTCAGGTATATGTTATACTCTGATACTGTATATGTCAGGTATATGTAATACTCTGATACTGTATATCTCAGGTATATGTAATACTCTGGTACTGTATATGTCAGGTATATGTAATACTCTGGTACTGTATATGTCAGGTATATGTAATACTCTGATAATGTATATGTCAGGTATATGTAATACTCTGGTACTGTATATGTCAGGTATATGTAATACTCTGGTACTGTATATGTCAGGTATATGTAATACTCTGGTACTGTATATGTCAGGTATATGTAATACTCTGATAATGTATATGTCAGGTATATGTAATACTCTGGTACTGTATATGTCAGGTATATGTAATACTCTGGTACTGTATATGTCAGGTATATGTAATACTCTGATACTGTATATGTCAGGTATATGTAATACTCTGATACTGTATACATCAGGTATATGTCAGGTATATGTAATACTCTGATACTGTATATGTCAGGTATATGTCATGTATATGTAATACTCTGGTACTGTATATGTCAGGTATATGTAATACTCTGATACTGTATATGTCAGGTATATGTTATACTCTGAAACTATATATGTCAGGTATATGTAATACTCTGATACTGTATATGTCAGGTATATGTAATACTCTGGTACTGTATATGTCAGGTATATGTCTGGTACCGTATATGTCAGGTATATGTAATACTCTGATACTGTATATGTCAGGTATATGTAATACTCTGATATTGTATATGTCAGGTATATGTAATACTCTGGTACTGTATAATCTGAATAAAACATTTGAAATCAACCAAAAAAGAACAAAGAACTAGAACTGTAAATAATACCTCCACTAACTGGTCAATTTGCTGTAAATAACATATAGTTACTGTACAAATATTGTAATTTTGCTCCCTGCACTCCGTACACATCTATATTAACTGGGGGTAAATGATTTACATACAACAAAAATCTATGCTTTAACTAAGGCAAATAAAATCCAATTTATAATAACATACCATATTTAATGTACATGTATTTGGCCTGTATAAAACCAATTCAATTATGGACAAATGACAGTAACAAGAAATATCACTGAATGTGATAAATACCCCCAGAAACTGCTTGCCACAGTCAGATATGCACAACTAAACTTGGTACTGATCAGTCATGCAAAGTTTCATTGAAATCCAACAATTGGATGCTGAGAAATAGCACAGACAGTATATTTAGTATAAAATAACAAAGGACTATAACTCCCTTAAAATTGAAAAGACCAATGTGTCCCTTCGATATGCACAACTAGACTTGTTACTGATCATTCATGCAAAATTTCTTTGAAATCCGACCAATGGTTACAGAGAAATAGCGAGAACAAAATTTATAAGTGTAAAAAAACAAAGGGCCATAACTACCTTAAAATTGATCCAACCAACGTGTGCTGACAATATGCACAACTAGACTTGGTACTAATCATTCATACAAAGTTTTGTTAAAATCCGACCAATGGTTACAGAGAAATAGCGCAGACAAAATTATACGGACCAACCAACAGACCAACCAACCACAAGCATGACTCCAATATAGCCCCCATATACTATGTATCTGGGGGTATAACAACAGTTTTACTACACTTCCTTAAAGCACAATCCAGTATTATAACAGACACAACACATACCTCAGAATTAAGGACATCCTGTTCAGATTGAGCATTGATAGCGAATGCTTGTATTCTCGCCTCAAGTCGACCGTTCTCCTCAACAGCTTCTCTGTACTGAGCTTTAACCTGAGCTAATTCATGTTCCAGTTGTTGTATTGTGATCTCCCGTCTAGATAACTATAAACACAAGATCACTCTCAAATATCATACTTTCAACAACTTTTATATTGTCATGAGTAATAGTAAGTACAACTGAGAAAAACATTCTACTTCAATGTGAATATTTAGTATGTAAACTGCATATTTAGACAATCTAGCATCACTCACTATCAATGGCTAAACTGAAGCTTCATATACATTGTAAAAGACACATGAAGTATTAAATACAGTCAACACAGATGCTGGTGTAATCAGAGTTGGCTATATCTGACTAGAGAAAACATTTAATATAACAACAAGGATTAAACCTGACTTTAAATCAATGAGATGAACAAATGACTAATAGATCAAGGATCAGATCATCTGTACTCCACCACCTGAATAAATCAATGAGATGAACAAATGACTAATAGATCAAGGATCAGATCATCTGCACTCAATCACCTGAATTAATCAATGAGAGGAACAAATGACTAATAGATCAAGGATCAGATCATCTGTACTCCACCACCTGAATAAATCAATGAGATGAACAAATGACTAATAGATGAAGGATCAGATCATCTGTACTCAATCACCTGAATTAATCAATGAGATGAACAAATGACTAATAGATCAAGGATCAGATCATCTGTACTCCACCACCTGAATAAATCAATGAGATGAACAAATGACTAATAGATGAAGGATCGGATCATCTGTACTCAATCACCTGAATTAATCAATGAGATGAACAAATGACTAATAGATCAAGGATCAGATCATCTGTACTCAATCACCCGAATTAATCAATGAGATGTACAAATGACTAATAGATCAAGGATCAGATCATCTGTACTCAATCACCTGAATTAATCAATGAAAGGAACAAATGACTAATAGATCAAGGATCAGATCATCTGTACTCAATCACCTGAATTAATCAATGAGAGGAACAAATGACTAATAGATCAAGCATCAGATCATCTGTACTCAATCACCTGAATTAATCAATGAGAGGAACAAATGACTAATAGATCAAGGATCAGATCATCTGTACTCCACCATCCTCTCTATACTTACGTTATCATCTGTTTTATGTCGAAGATCTTCAACACTCATTAGATCACGTTCCATTTTATTCAATGTCGACTCTTTCTTTGTACAATCTTCTTCCAGTTCACGTAAGCTAGATTGTAGACGTCCAATCTGGTCCTCACGTGACAGTAACTGTAAGAGATATAAGGTATTTATGTAAGCTAGATTGTAGACGTCCGATCTGGTCCTCACGAGACAGTAACTGTAAGAGATATAAGGTATTTATGTAAGCTGGATTGTAGACGTCCGATCTGGTCCTCACGAGATAGTAACTGTAAGAGATATAAGGTATTTATGTCAGCTATATTGTAGACGTCCGATCTGGCCCTTACAAGATAGTAACTGTAAGAGATATAAGGTATTTATTAGAACTTTCAATATATTCATTAAAACATACATAACAAAATATATTTGTAAACATGTATGACACCTTGATGCTGCAAATAAGTCCATTCTGATGATTCATTTTTCAAAAGAAATAGGTGTCAGCAGCAGGTCATGATTGAGTCCTCTGTCCCGTATGAGGAATATGGACTCCAACTTTCACTAGTTATTAACCAGGCATTGACTGACACACCAACAATAGTGAGATACAACCTTGTTGCGCCAAAGGGACGGTGTGCTATATAAACACACACTACTGCTGTAGAACAATGTTATACCTGAGCCTGATTCTGGGAGAGTTTTTCATGGAGAATGTTGATCTCAGCTTTCATTCTAGCCACTTCTTCATCTTTGTCCGTTAGTTTAGATTTAAACATTGTTTCTGATTGACCGGTCATTAAATCTCTCTCCTGAAGATTGACCTGCAGTCTATCAATCTGAAATATCATAGAAAGTATAAGTTCCTGTATGCCATACCTGTCAAGTTTTTAAAATCCAAAAGTGGAGTGGTGACACGACATGCGTCACATGACGATTCTCGAGTCATGTATTGTTGAATTATTATAATATAAAGAGGGTGATAACAATGTATGATTCACTATTTTAATAATAATCATTCAATTATTCAATTAAAAATATCAGCCTATATTTGTGATTTCATCCACTTCATGTGATCATTTTCATGTCTAATAGAGGCTATCCATGGTGTATAAGTTCTTTTATGGTCTGAGTTCATCATATATCTACATATACACATAGTCTAGTGTTGTTAACAGAGGTTGTCCTTGGAGTAAAGCATTAAGCCAGTTTCATGCCAAGGAAAGACTAATATACCATAATGCCAAAACAGTAGAGTCTTTGACCTACCCCCCCACAAATTAATTGCAAAATAAAACCACATGTCATAGGCATGAATTGTAATGTCTACTTTCTAGTAGAATGAAACCTATAATTATATGATTGAATAATAGGGTGATAACTGACCTCTCGTGTAGAAGATGAATATCGACTGTGTAAAGTCTGAAGTTCTTTCTCTAGATGTTCAACCCGACGATCAGCATCCTGGTTCTACAATATACCATACAACACTATGAATATACCATACAACAATATGAATATACCATACAACACTATGAATATAACATACAACACTATGAATATACCATACAACACTATGAATATACCATACAACACAATGAATATACCATACAACACAATGAATATACCATACAACAATATGAATATAACATACAACACTATGAATATACCATACAACACTATGAATATACCATACAACACTATGAATATACCATACAACACTATGAATATAACATACAACACTATGAATATACCATACAACACTATGAATATAACATACAACACTATGAATATACCATACAACACTATGAATATACCATACAACACTATGAATATAACATACAACACTATGAATATAACATACAACACTATGAATATAACATACAACACTATGAATATAACATACAACACTATGAATATAACATACAACACTATGAATATAACATACAACACTATGAATATAACATACAACACTATGAATATAACATACAACACTATGAATATAACATACAACACTATGAATATAACATACAACACTATGAATATAACATACAACACTATGAATATAACATACAACAATATGAATATAACATACAACAATAATTATGTTATTAGAATTAGTTCATACCATTCAACTAAATACTGCCTGTTACACATAGAAATGAACCAGCAGAATGTCAACAATAATAGGGGTCTCAGTGAGGCATAAAGCCCTATTCTCAAAATAAGATAGAAGTCAGTTTTAGGTGCCATTATTACACTTCCCTACGCCAAACATGGTTTCAAACATTGTTCTATAGTTAAAATTCCCCGATGAAATTTTAGATGACAGGAAAATGCACTACTTTTAATATGAAGCATACTTAGATTAATGGACTATTGCGGTTTCATAGGAACCCTGCAATAAGGACAGATGGTGTAATATTGTATACCTGTTATGTAACAAGGATTCTGATTGGGTTAGACGGCCTGCACGAGGAGTCAATATATTTTAATATACACCTCCCAAAAACTGAGGCTGAGGTGTAAATAACATTTTGTTGTTGATTGGATGTCATTTCCTGCAACATTTCCCATATTATTTGGCCTACAATGGTTCATACATAATTTGTATACACCCTTACTTAGCCAGTTATTATAAAAGCTGTGAAAACTCTCTTGTGAATTATACATGATACTAAGAGCCTTATCAGCTAGAACATTTGAATAAGAACTGTCTTTTATTTCTATTACATAAATTCCTGAAGAAAGACTAAAAGTAATTATAATTAAAACGAATTCAATATATTTTATTTCCTTGACTCATGATATAATATAACAGTTGTTGACTTATGGTTCAGTGAATATGATGCTTAGTTGACATTCAAAAAGTGACTTTTTTACAGGTCAACAAACATCATATTGAATACGAGTATATTGTACTCACCACATGGAGTATTTATACCCTTGATGTTTGAGGTTACTATCTATACGATGTTTCACATTTATCCAGAATATACATAACTAGTACAAACCTTGCCACCAGTAGCCTTTAATTCCTCACGAAGTTGTTTAATAACTTCTCCCCGATGTTGTGCTGATCCTAGAGCTTCACGTAACTTTTCTTCTATATCACGATTATCATTACGAAGTTTAACCACGGCATCATGACGCTCAGCAACCTATAGATAATAAAACAATTCAAATATCTACCACATTCAAATGGAAACTTTGTATTGCAAACCTAATTCTCTGATCTAATCATACAGTAGCAAGCTGGAACTAATGCTCAATGATGAATATCTCACAATTATTGTCATTCACTACATGTAGGTTATCGTGGATTGTCCAATCATTGTCATTCACTACATGTAGGTTATCGTGGATTGTCCAATCATTGTCATTCACTACATGTAGGTTATCGTGGATTCCATGGATATTAATCAACCTCCAGAATATGCAACAACAGATTTCCATTTTCATTTCTTTTAATAGACAAATAAACAGCATCATGCATTTTTACCATGAAATACATGAAACAAAAATCTGAACAAAAAATTGAAGTAAAAATAATAAGTATGTGAAAAAGTAGTATAAGAAGAATATACAAACAGAGGCAAGGCTATGAGAGAATTATAATTATGTTAATGATGGTTTTAGCATTATTTAGAATAAAATATGTATCTAAGGGTTGATATAAATACATTGGCATGACATCATATTTCCTGCAAAAAGCCAAATCAATTTGTTGAGGCTAGAGAATGGTGGTTGAAGTGTATAGCCATCCAGTCACTTAAACTAGTAAACTTTGGATACAGATACTCTCTGGTATGTTTGTTCTTTAATTTGGCTTAAAATTCCTTCATTTCTGTTATATTGAAACTACCCAATCATAAACACTGGAATGACCCTCACACACTGGGTAAGGGAACAGTAACCACGCTGTCAAGTATTATACCAGTAACCACGCTGTCAAGTATTATACCAGTAACCACGCTGTCAAGTATTATACCAGTAACCACGCTGTCAGGTATTATACCAGTGACCATGCTGTCAAGTATTATACCAGTAACCACGCTGTCAGGTATTATACCAGTAACCACGCTGTCAAGTATTATACCAGTAACCACGCTGTCAAGTATTATACCAGTAACCACGCTGTCAAGTATTATACCAGTAACCACGCTGTCAAGTATTATACCAGTAACCACGCTGTCAAGTATTATACCAGTAACCACGCTGTCAAGTATTATACCAGTAACCACGCTGTCAAGTATTATACCAGTAACCACGCTGTCAAGTATTATACCAGTAACCACGATGTCAAGTATTATACCAGTGACCATGCTGTCAAGTATTATACCAGTAACCACGCTGTCAAGTATTATACCAGTAACCACGCTGTCAGGTATTATACCAGTAACCACGCTGTCAAGTATTATACCAGTAACCACGCTGTCAAGTATTATACCAGTAACCACGCTGTCAAGTATTATACCAGTAACCACGCTGTCAAGTATTATACCAGTAACCACGCTGTCAAGTATTATACCAGTGACCATGCTGTCAAGTATTATACCAGTAACCACGCTGTCAGGTATTATACCAGTTACCACGCTGTCAAGTATTATACCAGTAACCACGCTGTCAAGTATTATACCAGTAACCACGCTGTCAAGTATTATACCAGTGACCATGCTGTCAGGTATTATACCAGTAACCACGCTGTCAAGTATTATACCAGTAACCACGCTGTCAAGTATTATACCAGTAACCACGCTGTCAAGTATTATACCAGTAACCACGCTGTCAGGTATTATACCAGTGACCATGCTGTCAGGTATTATACCAGTGACCATGCTGTCAGGTATTATACCAGTAACCACTCTGTCAAGTATTATACCAGTGACCATGCTGTCAAGTATTATACCAGTGACCATGCTGTCAGGTATTATACCAGTGACCACGCTGTCAAGTATTATACCAGTGACCACGCTGTCAGGTATTATACCAGTGACCATGCTGTCAGGTATTATACCAGTGACCATGCTGTCAAGTATTATACCAGTGACCATGCAGTCAGGTATTATACCAGTGACCACGCTGTCAAGTATTATACCAGTGACCATGCTGTCAAGTATTATACCAGTGACCATGCTGTCAGGTATTATACCAGTAACCACGCTGTCAAATATTATACCAGTGACCACACTGTGTGTAGCATACATGGGTGTATGGTGGGAGATTATTTCAATATGAGTAACATCAGAGACTTATTGAAGAGGGTCGTAACATGGGTGTATGGTGGTAGATTATTACGATATAAGTAACATCAGAGACTTATTGAAGAGGGTCGTAACATGGGTGTATGGTGGGAGATTATTACAATATAAGTAACATCAGAGACTTATTGAAGAGGGTCGTAACATGGGTGTATGGTGGGAGATTATTACAATATAAGTAACATCAGAGACTTATTGAAGAGGGTCGTAACATGGGTGTATGGTGGGAGATTATTACAATATAAGTAACATCAGAGACTTATTGAAGAGGGTCGTAACATGGGTGTATGGTGGGAGATTATTACAATATAAGTAACATCAGAGACTTATTGAAGAGGGTCGTAACATGGGTGTATGGTGGGAGATTATTACGATATAAGTAACCTCAGAGACTTATTGAAGAGGGTCGTAACATTGGTGTATGGTGGGAGATTATTACGATATAAGTAACATCAGAGACTTATTGAAGAGGGTCGTAACATGGGTGTATGGTGGGAGATTATTTCGATATAAGTAACCTCAGAGACTTATTGAAGAGGGTCGTAACATGGGTGTATGGTGGGAGATTATTACGATATAAGTAACATCAGAGACTTATTGAAGAGGGTCGTAACATGGGTGTATGGTGGGAGATTATTTCGATATAAGTAACCTCAGAGACTTATTGAAGAGGGTCGTAACATGGGTGTATGGTGGGAGATTATTTCGATATAAGTAACCTCAGAGACTTATTGAAGAGGGTTGATATATGGGTGTATATGTTGAAGTGTGCAATAGATGGACAATCATGCATACAGTATTTAATGTGAGCAGAGCTTACAAGCTTACAATCTGCAGAGAATTAGAAAGAGCAAGGCATTATCACCCAATATCACTACACTCAACTAAACACCACTAATACTTTAATCCATCAAAATATCTTTACTGAAAATCAAAGTTTATTTCAAGCTGTATGATTAAAATTTGGAGAATCAAAACAGCAGGACTGAAAAATTGAGTTTGTGAAGTCCCAAGCTGATTGAAACTTCAATTGTATCAAGATGACATAAAAATGCTTCTATCTATAAATATCTCGACAGAAAATTTGATTTTCAAATTATTTGCTAAAATCAAACTGGTATTTATCCCAGATGAATATAAAAATTACACAAATTTATGGAATTGTTTTGAAATATCACCTACTATTGCATGTTAACAAACTCATTGTTTCAAGCAGCAAGCCAAATCATCATTCAATTAAACACTTTCAGAGCATTTAGTCTTTTCACAAAGGTCTTTAGTGAATGAATGCTGCTTAAACAGTTTTACATATTAATTTTGCAAATTAGCTTTGCAAAAAGCTAGTTAGCTTCCTGAAGACAAATATCACTTGCAATCAGTTACCTCCCCTGAACTTTGTGCCATATTGAAACAGTGAGCTGCATACCGGACAATCTTTGTAAGTAAATTCAGACTTATATAAAACCATTATCTCAACAAATACAAGTAAGTGTTAATAATACAACCAAACCTCAAAGACCCCAAAATACAGCAAATCCCCGTCTATAATAGATTCCAATAGTGTATGCCAACACAAATCAAGGGGGTAACTCGTCCCCTTGGCGCAACAAGGTTGTATCTCACTATACAGTATATAGTAAGATACAACCTTGTTGCACCAAAGGGACGATTACTATTGTTGAAGGTAAATAAGTATCTTTACAAACAGAGAGAGAGAGAGAGAGAGAGTGAGTGAAAGAAGACAGTATATATATACAGAGATAGGTCTGGGAAAAATTTGTGAAACATACTTCCACTTTCTCACGCTTCAATTTCTCCACCTGAAGTTTAAGAATGTTGCCATAGAAACAGCACAGAACCCTGTACATGTACAGTGTACCCACAATAATGTTCAATTGCCATTGATATTTATTAAATAAAAAAGTTTATCTGATATTTTATTGATGTTAGTTCAAACACATACAAAAACTAGAAGGGCTTTTGGCATGAAAAATGTATGTCTCCCAAAATGGGCCATAACCCTGGCAAAAATCCCCCAACAGGATACCTGACAATATCTAAAACTAGGCTAACAAAGTATTCATGCAAAATTACATTGAATTCAGACCAATGGTTAAGGAGAACAAGTGCAGACAGACTTTGTGACATCCATCCAGACATTTCCAGCACAAAACAAGACTGCGTTCAATAAACGCTTATGCCCCCTGTGGAAGCCTTGTCCATAAAGTCTAAGTCCAAAATTAGGTCAAGGTGAAGGTCAAAATGGGGTTAGGTGATACTGGCGCGTTGAGAGTGTTCATACACAACATCCATGCAAGTATGAAAGCTTTGTAGCAAGCCATATTAATGCTAGAAGAAACGGTCAATTTGGGTTAACCAGGACGGACGGACGAACGGACGGACAGGTGAATCACTATATGCCTCCCCATCTATCGATAGGGGGGCATAAAAATATATCAATAATGAAGCCACAATATGACATGACAAAATTCAGATTAAACCATGCAATACAACAAGGAATATCATGTTATGTTTGTGTAAGTTCACAATCAAACTGAGTATTTCCCCTTTAATTTATACAATTATGCTAGGATTCCTAGTTACTTCCCTTTACCAAGTAAGCTTACATTCTAAAGTTCATTGCAAGTAAATACACAGGAAAAGCCTCTATCTATTTGAAATTATAATAGATAGAACAATATTGATAGCACACAATAATGATACAGTGACAGTCACTAACACTGGTACACTAGCTATATCATAAACTGCTCTAATTTTAAGATAAAGCCCATGAGATTATTGAGAATGAATGTTCCTCACAAAACACCTTGTTCTAGTATAATGCAGAAAAAAACAATGCATTCTCCTAAAATTCTGTTTAAATGAAAATAAACCATTTTTTAAAGAACAGAAAAAACGACCCAGGCAAACTTTAAATACTTTGCTGTTATTTCTAACACAGTAATTTGAAGGTCTTGGTTCTGCTATTACAATTAAATATTTCAGAAAATCTCTCATCTTAAAAGACTGAGATAATAATCAAATTTGTGGTGTCTGAGTGCAGGAGAAAATCTAACACCATATAAGACTGAGACAATATCAAACTTGGTGTCTGAGTGCAGGAGAAACCTCACACCATATAAGACTGAGACAATATCAAACTTGGTGTCTGAGTGCAGGAGAAACCTCACACCTTATAAGACTGAGACAATATCAAACTTGGTGTCTGAGTGCAGGAGAAACCTCACACCTTATAAGACTGAGACAATATCAAACTTGGTGTCTGAGTGCAGGAGAAACCTCACACCATATAAGACTGAGACAATATCAAACTTGGTGTCTGAATACAGGAGAAACCTCACACCTTATAAGACTGAGACAATATCAAACTTGGTGTCTGAGTGCAGGAGAAACCTCACACCTTATAAGACTGAGACAATATCAAACGTGGTGTCTGAGTGCAGGAGAAACCTCACACCATATAAGACTGAGACAATATCAAACTTGGTGTCTGAGTGCAGGAGAAACCTCACACCTTATAAGACTGAGACAATATCAAACTTGGTGTCTGAGTGCAGGAGAAACCTCACACCTTATAAGACTGAGACAATATCAAACTTGGTGTCTGAATACAGGAGAAAATCTCCCGACTATCAAAGTTTGTATGAGAAGAATAGAGTACCTCAGCTGTGAGAGCGTCCCTTGTATCTTTGGAGGATGACTGTAGTTTCTGGAGACTGTTAGTCAGCATACTGATCTATAAGATACAGAAATCTAACCATTAGTATCAATACAACCATCATGGGATAAAACAGGGTGTGTGCGTTAACAGTAATACAATCAAATATCTTCCCAAACAGGGCCACTCAACTAATTACATGCTAACATTACTTTCCACATTTGTTGTTTGTTTTAAAAACAAAACTAATATTTTCCATATTGCGATGTAATATATATAAATTATATTCGCGTAACCTAATACAAGTATTTATGTTATACTCACCTAGTAGCAGTAAAATTGGAAAGGCTATTTGCAATTACAGTCAACTCTCGTTATCTCGAATTTCACGGGACCGTGGAAATTACTTCGACATAACGAAAATTCGAAATAGAATTTTCGGCATCGAAGTTGCAAGTTTTCTATTTTCTGTCATTTTAGGCGGTCATATTGTTACGGTGGTAAGAACGACATATTCGTGAGAATTGCTAGTTGTGATATTTATGTACATGTATCCTCCTCGAGAAAATGCATTTTATTTTAATTATTATTTTTACAAACAATTGTTCGAGATGACATGTTTATTGATGTAAGTACTGAACTCAAATCTTTATGACATGTTTGCGCAAATTGTTGCAAACAAATATTTTTTCAACAATGGAAGGCGCGAAAATTACAGGTAAATCAAAGATTTCAGACTGGCGAGGTGTGAAAAACATTTGACGCTAGTGGAATACGATCAGACTTCGACCCGACTTCAAGATGAACAATAGATTTAAAGTGCAAATTGGTTAATCGGGACCAAAAAATAATTCGACATAACGAAAAATTCGAGCCGAATTCGAGCCGAAACTTCGAGATAGGTCTCGAGATTTCATATAGACAAAGAAGGAGAAAATTCGGGACTTGAAAAAAACTTCGACATAACGGAAAATTCGATATAAGCGAGTTCGAGATAACGAGAGTTGACTGTATGTATCATTTGACACGAAATCCATGAAAATGTCAAAATTATGAAATTCAGTGTGCGTACCAAATACTGATATCTTATTATCATTCTAAATACAAGCAGGCATATGATTATATATAAGCATACAAGAGATGAAATTATTTATGATAAATAGTTCTTTGATTCCTGGGTATAAATACAACATTAGGGAAACATTGAATCATGTTTGTTTCTTGTCCCTTAATTTACAAATAACCATATTATGTCAAAAACTTCCTTAGTTTGCAAGCATCCCTTTATTTCAGCACTGAGAATGATCTCAACTGTGACCAACAATCATACAGAGATTGACCAAGCTCAAGTAACAAAGACACTCTGTGCTTTTAGACAAGAAACAAACATTTTACACAATGGTCTGAAACACACACAAAACAAATCATGCAATATGTGACATTCTGTGGTCTACCAAACATTGTTTGCCATGCAATAAATACAAGTGCAGTGTTTGAACCCTATATCCTAATATATACAATACAGTGTGATCATATACAGCTTCTTGTATGTTGTATAATATTAGTGCTTAAAGTATTATGTTAGTGGTTAAAGTATTATGTTAGAGTTAGTTTTAAGTTTTAAAATGTCCACAACATGTCCACATGACATGTTACTTTCACAAGCACTGTAAGAGTTGCTTCATTCAAGATACCCGTTTTATCTCTCAGAAATATTGCCCTACCCGTGTATTTTAAAAACATTTTCTAGTCTTGTACCAGTGATGAAACTGCTGGAGGTCAATGTCATCATCCTTCAGGACAATGTACAAGATGTAAAGCATGTCTCTATCCTGGTAGACAAGGAACCCATTTAGACAATATGACAGACCATGGGACAACAATTACAACATATCCTAGTATCAGACTACCCAGTGCTTTCACCAGATCGATATAACAACTCCACATAACAAACAGTCAATAAATTTTGAAATAAGAAACATTAGATAAAGTTCTACCAATAAAATACAAACATAAATATAACATGTCCCCTGCCAACACATGAATGGTAATATAAACATATAAAATCCAACAATATTTCTACTCCCTTAACCACACAAGTATATAAATTCTACGACCAAATACATTTCTGAATTAAAAGCAATTTACAAATAAGCCATACTGCTCACACACCGAAAGGAAATACATTCTGAGGAAATACAGTCTGGGTAACATCAAATAAATGGTAAAACTTGGAGTAACTCAAAATAACTGATATTTATCCTCAAGGTTTAGGTCTAAAATAAATGTTTTCCCATTTTGTTTGTAATGCCATCTTTCCAACCACTTTCCCAGTCATATAGCTATAACTCTCATTCATCAAAAGATGATAACCTATAATACATTGTATTAAGTCTTGTATTATACTATGTGGAACAAGAAATGTATAACTATATGATAGAGAGTTAAGAGTTTTCCTGTAATTAACCAGGACCTATACTTGCCATTCCACAAGTGATTGAAACCTTTTTCACATGTGGAGGACATGACAGTAGTCAAGGTCAGTAAAGTAAGTAACCTGTTCAATGCAGTAATGAAAGCACTCCTATATATAATAAGTCGGCCCATCTAGTTCATTAATATTTCTATAGAAAATGTTACTGTCATGAATAATGAATTTCAAGCCATGTTGTATTCTATATGAAAATGTGGGGAAATTCTTCCATGTTACATGCATTCCACATACAATGGTAAAGTACTACATCTATTCAATGACATTCCACGATAAAACACCATGCAAAATATAAAGACACGAGGATAGTATATACATCTATAACCACACATTCATGCTAGCCATTGTATCCCCGTGCATACAGTATGTGTGTATATAC
Organism: Spisula solida; assembly: GCA_947247005.1. Lineage (NCBI taxonomy): Eukaryota > Metazoa > Mollusca > Bivalvia > Venerida > Mactridae > Spisula > Spisula solida. The sequence goes on from OX365949.1 coordinate 32,434,263, forward strand.
CTGTTCACATGACTCGGCGTGTTGGGCACGTACAGACTGGATCTCGGCTTCTTTGCGTGCCGTTACCAAAACCTGATTACTCACCTGGCATTGGCAAACAGTAAAAATAATCATTAAAATCATACGCAAAAATTATACAACTACTTAGAGAGCAAAACATGCTTTAAATCACCTATAGTATAATAAACAAATAGCCTAAGTTTTCTACAATTGAAACTACAGTGATTTTTAATACCAGGAATTTATCTTTATGTGTGCAAGGGAAAAGTACTGATTAACAAAACAATTATAAATCAATTAATTTCAGGTATATTAATCAACTAGGGAGGATATAACATTTAATATAAAATCATACTTTTCAACAAACAAGAGGGCCCAACGGGCCCAAGGTCGCTCACCTGTCTTAGTAGAGCATGAAAGCCCCTATGGTTACCTAAGTAATCCTTTATATTTTATGAATAAGATCAAGGAAACTTCAGCCTCTTTTGCAAGTTTTTATCAAGATTTTTGCAAGATTTGACCCCATATGACCCAGTTTCAAACTTGGCCTAAATTTCATAAAGAAAAAGATTTTGACCATGTTTCATGAAGATTGGGCCACAATTGTGTCCTCTAATAGGTTCACAAAGGGGTTTTCTAAGATTTGACAAAGTGACCTAATTTTTGATCCCACATGACCCAGTTTCAAACTTGACCTCTATTTCATAGAGACAAACATTCTGACTAAGTTTCATGAAAATTGGTCAATAATTGTGTCCACTAATGTGTTCGCAAGCTATTTCTTAGTTTTGAGCTTGTGATCTAGTTTTTGACCCCATATGACCTAGTTTCAAACTTGGCCTAGATTTCATAGAGACAAACATTCTGACCAAGTTTCATGAAGATTGGTTCATAATTGTGTACTCTAATGTGGTTACAAGCTTTTTCTAAGATTGGACCTTGTGACCTAGTTTTTGACCCTGCATGACCCAGTTTGGAACTTGGCCTAGATTTCATAGAGACAAACATTCTGACCAAGTTTCATGAAGATTGGTTCATAATTGAGTGCTCTAATGTGCTCACAAGCAATTGTGGACAAACAGATGACGGATGAAGAGCGATCACAAAAGCTCACCCTTGTGACAGGTGAGCTAAAAATCAGGATATCAATAATTTTGGAGTGCACTGGAAAATAGAAAATGTGTGGAAAAACCAATATTAGCCAATAACAGGGCAAAACAAAAACTTTAGAATTACGTACTTCTGTTTTTGCGTCTTCAGTTTGTTTCTTTGCATTGGAAAGTTCCTCTTCAAGGGACTTAACTCTGGTTTCTACTCTATGGAGCTAAAATAGCAGTGAACATAAAATAGCAACATACATCAACATGCTAGTCACATGATTATACCCACCATGCAGCATGATGTTCTATTTTTAGTACAGGTTAATACATGGTATAGTATGAAATATATTATATATTAAAATGAAATAATATAAGATAATAATGTATAACAAGTTAGACAGTAAATGAATGATGTCCATATGATCTACATGAAAGCATTACAAGAGAAGATTGCGGTGCATGAGATTAGTGCACAAGTATGATGTTATAAATGCCAGTTGCCAAGTCTGAATCATTTGTTTTGTTGGATAAATGATATTTTGTGAATTTTAACCAAATTCTTACAGTACAAATGAAACAAGATAATATGCAGACGTTTGATTTTATTTTCTGATTCCATTCAATAGCAAACATCTTTCACAACAAGACACAATCAACTTAATTTTTTGCATAATCAATTTGTACAATTAATAGAAATCAAACATAACAAACTATTGCACTTTTATATATTTATTTATTTTATTTATTTCTTTAAAATGATATTCAAGTTCTGAAGATTTACTCCAAACATGAAGAAAGTTGTGTATTTCTATATGGACATACATTACATTATCAGCAATTATTTAGATATAGTCTGCACCAATATAGGATAAAGATATCAAACAGAACCAAAGCATTTAATATAAGATGTCCAACTCAATATTATAATTATAGTATTCACATTTAGTAACAAAGATTTAGATTCAAACAGAAAATTCAAATATTGATAAAAAATAATGAAAGATCAGTAAAATAAAATAAGGTGTGCAAAAACACAAAGGAGTTCTATGTAACACAAAGGAGTGATTTTTAAAACAAATAACTCTTATTGAACACAAAGGAGTGCTATTTGACACAAAGAGAGAAAGTGCTCTAGGGTATACATGTATATATCATCTTTGATCGAGAATGGAAATTCTATCAACAACATATAAATTCATACACAGAAGTTGAATTTTCCGTAACTATCCCATTTCTGCCAAAAAAGTCAGAAAACTTTCCCTAATGCATGGTATGTTATGAATAAAAATCTGAACAGGTAAAACAATTTATTTGCTTACATTTTCAGTATTTCATGCAATATTTAAAGACAAAATTGCACAACTAAGCTTGATTAAATCAACTTTTTATTTGTTTCTACTTTTAAAGTTGTTTTATTCAAATGTTTTTCTGTATAATCCTAATGTACAACTTCCTACAAATATTTTTGATGCTTTTGAAGAAATAGACAGTGTGATAAGACGGATATAGTTTGGTTCTAAGGTAGATATCAACATCTTCATTTCTCAATTATGTAGTTTCTGAAAATCATTAACCAAACCAATCAAGAGAAACAGATGTTTAAATATTGTTTGAGCCTTAAAAATATTCAGACAAAATATCCAATAACTGATTCAGGGGCATTAAGTGGAACTTGATTCCTTTTTTAAATGGCTGTATGGAAAACTTGATGTGGATTAAAAGGCATAAACAATAAGATACAGACCACAAGCATTTTAGAAAAAACTTTACTTATTAACTGTGTAATTTCAAGCTTATATATTAAATGCACATACTTCTATAAACCAAACTGCTGATATCTAACCCAAAGGATGAACATAAAGCCACCACCTGAGTTTGGTGCAAAACTTTTGTATGTATCTCCTAAATGAAGAGTAGCAGACATTTCAGTAATGAAGAGTAGCAAATAACTTGGTAATGAATAGCAGATACAATAATTTGGCACCAAACCCTAAACCATAGGAAATATTCAACAGTTGTCCCTTGACCAAATGTTTAAGGTATAAGGTTTAAAAGAGTATCTGTAATGAAACTTGGTAGTAAGAGAGAGGGAGCGAGAGGGAAAGTTGAAGCATATAATATAGGTTAACAAAGGGAAGTAATTAATAAAGGGAAGTAATTCACACAGTGAAACATATAGGAGTTACCTCCTCTTGCTGATGTTTTGTTTTATCTTCAGCAATGTGAAGATTTTTAGTCTGTGAATCCAGCTAGAAATGCATTCAAATATCAGTGAAATCTTAAATTACAGCATTAACATGAAAAAATTCTGTCACCATGGCAACAGAGCCCTATGTTTTGTGCTAGTCTTTTTTCAATATTTATATGAATGTGAAGATTATAAGATACAGAATAAAATAAGCCTTTCTAGTAACGCCCTACCTTAATTTATCTGAAGAGCAGAGTCAGAGAACATACAATTCTGTACAAAACTAACTCCTGACATTGGTATGAGGACTTCATGAGATATTTTATTTCATGCTAAGTTTCATGAATATACACCAATAAAGAAAAGGAACTAAGGATGGCATATTTTTAAGATTCAATATTGAATGAATAAACTTTTCAAATTTTATCCTATTGTTTTCCTTTTTCGAAATTTGCTATTAATCACAACACTGAAATAAAGCTGTAGAATTTTACTTTCCCCAAGGTAAAGAACATGATTATAATTCAGTTATGTTTATAGTTCTAAATGCTGGCAAAGTATGAGCATGGATGTATACAATAATACAATGGTAGCATGTGCAGGTTATCTAACAATACATGTTCTAAATGCTTGTTTAACTAATCTAACGCTGCGTTAACTGGTAAATGAAATTTAATTTGAATCAAAGATTAGCCACCAAATTTCTGTAACTCGGGTCTTACAAAGGTGTAGTTACATTCATTTAGCGTAAAACCCTTGATTAGTATGACATTTGAATAAAATATATCCACAATGTATCAGTCCACATAACAGTATAAAAACTTCCATGTTAAAATAACACTTACATAATGCATTATATTATACAATGTTGTAAACTACACAAGGTTTTCAGGCATCTAATTTTAATCATTTTTTGAAGAGTCCAACAATTTCTTTGTATGTTTGATAGTGCGTAATGAGTTGTATGTGATAGAATGAATAGTGTGAGCCATCCACAAACATTAGATTTGTGATAATTATAAACACTAGTGAATCTAGGAACAAATATATGCCAATATTTGGTAATGCTGATTGTTTGATTCAAATATCAAACCATTCAAATATACACTGCTGTGATGCTGCCACTAAATTATGTCTGAAAGCTTATCCTGAAGTTGATACAAAATTTGATCACAATATATTGCACAACGGACATTTTGTAAAACAAGAATTAAAACTGAAATGCATCAAACAAACAAATAATATAACTGCCTTATTTTTATAGAAAGGCTGAATTTAAAATATGATGCAAAATTTGACAATTTGACTTTTACAGAACTGAGTTTTAACTAAATCACAAAATTATGTGCTTAGTTAACATCTTAATTCTTGCAATGCTTGATAATACGACTTTTTGATTCAATGTGTTTGTTTCTTGATATTCATTATTTAATTCTTGTCATATATCACAACAATGTAGCAACAATGTATGTTTTATCTGATAACAATTGTTACCTCAGCAACAGCAGCATCTCGTTTCTCTTGAAGGTTAAGTACATCTCTTCTCAGTTTCTGAATGGTCTCATCTCTTCTGGCAAGTTCAGATTTCAACACAGTATGGTGATCCTTGTTTGATGTCTGACCATCCCTCAAACGGTCTTGTAGCTGACCAATCTAAAAGTACATTTATATCAGAGTTACAATATCTGAGTTAGAATAACAAGGTTAGAATAACAGAGTTAGAATAACAGAGTTAGAATAACAGAGTTAGAATGTAAAAATAAGAATGTCAGAGTTAGAATGTCAGAGTTAGAATGTCAGAGTTGTAATGTAAAAGTAAGAATGTCAGAGTTAGAATGTCAGAGTTAGAATGTAAAAGTAAGAATGTCAGAGTTAGAATGTCAGAGTAAGAATGTCAGAGTTAGAATGTCAGAGTTAGAATGTCAGAGTTAGAATGTCAGAGTTGTAATGTAAAAGTAAGAATGTCAGAGTTAGAATGTCAGAGTTGTAATGTAAAAGTAAGAATGTCAGAGTTAGAATGTAAAAGTAAGAATGTCAGAGTTAGAATGTCAGAGTAAGAATGTCAGAGTTAGAATGTCAGAGTTAGAATGTCAGAGTTAGAATGTCAGAGTTAGAATGTCAGAGTAAGAATGTCAGAGTTAGAATGTCAGAGTTAGAATGTCAGAGTTGTAATGTAAAAGTAAGAATGTCAGAGTTAGAATGTCAGAGTTAGAATGTCAGAGTTAGAATGTCAGAGTTGTAATGTAAAAGTAAGAATGTCAGAGTTAGGAAAGTCATGTGATAACAAGAGATGTTTGTTAAACATGGATGCCCCCATTGCAACTAAATAGTAATTAATGTTAAATGTTACAGCAACCTCAAAATCAATAGGGGTCATCTACTGTCTACTGGCCAACTTCCATGTAAAGTTTGAAGATCCTATGGCGAAGCGTTCTTAAGTTATTGAACAGAAACCATTTGGTCTACTGACCGACCAACAAGTGCAAAGCAATATACCCCCTCATCAAAGATAGGGGGCATAAAAAGACATACAATAGGTATATATGAGCGTATGAGCGCGTGTAGTAAAGAGAATATCAATGATTACAGGGCTGGTGGTTGTTAAGTTATACAGAAGATACCAATCAGAACATGCATCATCTATCCTCATGTTAGTCATTACTTTAATAGGTTGGATCAGTTATAGTTACAAACAAGGTACTATGTTGGATTATGCGATACATTGTATTGAGCATATATAAGAGAAGTGTAGATTACCTCCTCCAGAGCACGCCTTCTTTGATCCTTGGAATCTTGTAGTTCACCTTCCAATGTTCGAATACGTCTCTCATAATGTGATACCTAGAATTCATTAAATACGTTATATTCAACACAAATATAATCATCTATGTAAAGCAAGTATATGTACAGGTGATTAACTCTCATTATGATTATCAGAAGACATTTGGCATACTTAGTGCTGTTAACTCCTTCCATCCCCTGAGCTTTCCATGTTGAACATCTCCCGCACCCCTTACAATGCCAGCAAGACATGAGCTTTCCATGTTGAACATCTCCTGCACCCCTTACAATGCCAGCAAGACATGAGCTTTCCACGTTGAACATCTCCCGCACCCCTTACAATGCCAGCAAGACATGAGCTTTCCACGTTGAACATCTCCTGCACCCCTTACAATGCCAGCAAGACATGAGCTTTCCACGTTGAACATCTCCCGCACCCCTTACAATGCCAGCAAGACATGAGCTTTCCATGTTGAACATCTCCCGCACCCCTTACAATGCCAGCAAGACATGAGCTTTCCACGTTGAACATCTCCCGCACCCCTTACAATGCCAGCAAGACATGAGCTTTCCATGTTGAACATCTCCCGCACCCCTTACAATGCCAGCAAGACATGAGCAAATTATGTCGAGCCTCGGCGCACGTTGAAAAATGGCTACAACTTAAATTAGCCTTCAATTTTATCTTTGACCTCCGCCTCATAAAGGTTAACATTCATGCCAAATGTAAGAAAGATTGGTCAATGTATGACAAAGGTATGGTCCGGACAAGCTTCAATTCAACCTTTGACCTCCAACTGTGACCTTGACCTTTGGGATAGGAATCTGGGGGTTGGGCATGACACTCCGCCTCATGTAGGTTAACATTCATGCCAAATATAAGAAAGATTGGTCAATGTATGACAAAGGTATGGTCCGGACAAGCTTCAATTTGACATTTGACCTCCAACTGTGACCTTGACCTTTGAGATAGGAACCTGGGGGTTGGGCATGACACTCCTCCTCATGGAGGTGAACATTCATGCCAAATATAAGCAACATTGGTCAAAGCATGACAAAGTTATGATCCGGACAAGCTTCAATTTGACCTTTGACCTCAAACTGTGACCTTGACCTTTGAGATAGGGACCTGGGGGTTGGGCATGACACTCCTCCTCATGGAGGTGAACATTCATGTCAAATATAAGCAACATTGGTCAAAGCATGACAAAGTTATGGTCCGGACAAGCTTCAATTTGACCTTTGACCTCCAACTGTGACCTTGACCTTTGAGATAGGAACCTGGGGGTTGGGCATGACACTCCTCCTCATGGAGGTTAACATTCATGTCAAATATAAGCAACATTGGTCAAAGCATGACAAAGTTATGGTCCGGACAAGCTTCAATTTGACCTCCAACTGTGACCTTGACCTTTGAAATAGGAACCTGGGGGTTGGGCATGACACTCCTCCTCATGGAGGTTAACATTTATGCCAAATATAAGCAACATTGGTCAAAGCATGACAAAGTTATTGTCCGGACAAAATCGGACGGACGCACATACACCAAAAGTGGCGACTAAGTCTCGCTCACCGCAAGCGGGCTCGACAATAAATTATCATCAATTCTTCCCTTAATGCTACATATTCATTCTCTCCTATATCCTTAACACTTCAAAACATCAAACTAGAACTGTCGCCATTTGGCAGACTAATATACCCCCCGCGTGGCAAAAATAATTGCAGCTAATTCTTATCTTTATGCACATCTACATGTTGAGGTTGTTCATCTGTTAAAGTTTGAAGAAAATGCTGCAAAAACTGTAGGAGAAGTTGCATCCACAAGAACTATTCACTGTATATTGTATTGTTCATAAAAGTACAAAGGGCCATAATTCTGTTAAAAAATCCTCGTCTGTTAAAGTTTGAAGGAAATGCTGCAAAAACTGTAGGAGGAGTTGCATCCACAAGGACTGTTCACTATATATTGTATAGTGCATAAAAGTACAAAGGGCCATAATTCTGACAAAAATTGTCGCAGCGCAAATTCTTTCCTTTATGCACATCTACATGTTGAGGTTGTTCATCTGTGAAAGTTTGAAGGAAATGCTGCAAAAACTGTAGGAGGAGTTGCGTCCACAAGAATGCGTCTACGGACGGACGGACTGAATCCAGTATACCCCCCCTTACAACTTGTTGTGCTGGGGGTATAATTAAACAAATATTATAAACACAGGAAAACATTGCATATATCTGAGGACATCAGATAAAATTTATGATATTAAGCAATTGATAAAATGTAGTGTGTATGCATTTTAAACAATGGGTTCCATTGAAACAAATAAAGACAAGTCATGATTTGATTTTAAGATATTATATTCCAGTTTGCATGCATTCTTTAAACAGTTATAATTTTATGTTTTAATATATAACAAGCAAATTTACTTAATTATAACCAAGCTACACACTTCAACCTATGAAATGATTGTTTTAGGAGGGGAGACTTTGAGGGGTTAGCTGCAGGGTTAAAGCCTTTAAGTTACAATTATATTACCAATTACCCACCTTATCATACAAATATATGTTCAGAACAGATAGTTTCATAATCACTGTAAATACCATTACAATCTGTAGAATACATTCAACCCAGGCAGAATTATTGTAAATACCATTACAATCTGTAGAATACATTCAACCCAGGCAGAATTATTGTAAATACCATTACAATCTGTAGAATACATTCAATCCAGGCAGAATTATTGTAAATACCATTACAATCTGTAGAATACATTCAATCCAGGCAGAATTATTGTAAATACCATTACAATCTGTAGAATACATTCAATCTAGGCAGGAAACTCAATCCTAACACTCAGTTAACAATCAGATCTAACTTAATGATACATCAAACTTTGATTAAACTTTTTTTGTTCAATTGAAGTGAGAAATAATTTGCTTTTACAGAAAATGCAGAATGATCTATTTTGAGACAAGAATGTAGTTTATGTGTGTTTATAATTGTCAACAATTTTGAAGGCTATCAAATATTGTATATCCAAGACAAATTCTCAAGGAGGTGTATAAACTTGCATCAATAATACACATACCTTGCTCATACTGAATGTTTATTCTACAAGTAATCACAACAGAAAATGCATATCCACAATGAAATTCACCAAACATTTACCAACATGACACAAACATCTTTGAATGTCTGAATAAGGAACGTGTTAAAGCTACAAACTACCAACTTGACAATCTCAAGTCAAGAAACATAATTCCTACACATAATATAGTTACTAGTATGGCTGCTCTGTATATTTTATAGGGGTTGTCACAAGAGTAGCATAACTGAGATAAAGTGAACATATGATTAGAACAGTTATGCTCCAAAGCCTTGGTATGCTAATGTTAAATAAATATCAGACTTAAATTTTGTAACCCAATACATTTTGATTAGCTGGATAAGTTGGATAGGTTGGGATTAAGACTTTGACAAAGACAATCAATATTGAGATGATTAACTCGATGTACTATATTGTATGTACTATAATTAATTGGGGTGCGATCAATCATTTCATGCTGATTGAAAATCAATCATTTTGGCGATAAAACTTAGAAATTTTCAGCGATAAATGATGTCTGTTTGGAACAAAACATAAGTCCATTGATAGAAATTTAAGCCAGTTACATTTTAGTTGAATTTGGTCCTAAAATTTGATCAAATAAAACTGGCAATAAAACTGTCAATCCAACGTAATTTGCTGATTTATTGAAGATATTGTTATTGTAAATGAGAAGACATTAATAACATGATACATGAATTTTTGAATAATTTGTTTTTGGTAGAGAATGGATAGATATCAGCACAATCGTTGGATGTCAACCTACCGATGTAGGTATCTCAACAATCATTGGATGTCAACCTACCGATGTAGGTATCTCAACAATCATTGGATGTCAACCTACCGGTGTAGGTATCTCAACAATCATTGGATGTCAACCTACCTATGTAGGTATCTCAACAATCATTGGATGTCAACCTACCGATGTAGGTATCTCAACAATCATTGGATGTCAACCTACCGGTATCTCAACAATCACCAGATAACTATAAAGACTTGTGCTGCTGAACATACCCTTTACAAGGTTCAAGTACGACAACTACACAACTGTATGACACACTCAATTATCAACTACACAACTGTATGACACACTTAATCATCAACTACACAACTGTATGACACACTCAATCATCAACTACACATCTGTATGACACACTCGATCATCAACTACACAACTGTATGACACACTCAATCATCAACTACACAACTGTATGACACACTCAATCATCAACTACACAACTGTATGACACACTCAATCATCAACTACACAACTGTATGACACACTCACCCATCAACTACACAACTGTATGACACACTCAATCATCAACTACACAACTGTATGACACACTCACCCATCAACTACACAACTGTATGACACACTCAATCATCAACTACACAACTGTATGACACACTCAATCATCAACTACACAACTGTATGACACACTCACCCATCAACTACACAACTGTATGAAACACTCAATCATCAACTACACAACTGTATGAAACACTCAATCATCAACTACACAACTGTATGACACACTCAATTATCAACTACACAACTGTATGACACACTCAATCATCAACTACACAACTGTATGACACACTCGATCATCAACTACACAACTGTATGACACACTCAATCATCAACTACACAACTGTATGACACACTCACCCATCAACTACACAACTGTATGACACACTCAATCATCAACTACACAACTGTATGACACACTCACCCATCAACTACACAACTGTATGACACACTCAATCATCAACTACACAACTGTATGACACACTCACTCATCAACTACACAACTGTATGACACACTCAATGATCAACTACACAACTGTATGACACACTCAATCATCAACTACACAACTGTATGACACACTCAATCATCAACTACACAACTGTATGACACACTCAATCATCAACTACACAACTGTATGACACACTCACCCATCAACTACACAACTGTATGACACACTCAATCATCAACTACACAACTGTATGAAACACTCAATCATCAACTACACAACTGTATGACACACTCAATCATCAACTACGCAACTGTATGACACACTCACCCATCAACTACACAACTGTATGACACACTCAATCATCAACTACACAACTGTATGACACACTCAATCATCAACTACACAACTGTATGACACACTTAATCATCAACTACACAACTGTATGACACACTCAATCATCAACTACGCAACTGTATGACACTCTCAATCATCAACTACACAACTGTATGACACACTCACTCATCAACTACACAACTGTATGACACACTCAATCATCAACTACACAACTGTATGACACACTCAATGATCAACTACACAACTGTATGACACACTCACCCATCAACTACACAACTGTATGACACACTCAATCATCAACTACACAACTGTATGACACACTCAATCATCAACTACACAACTGTATGATACACTCACTCATCAACAACACAACTGTATGACACACTCACTCATCAAACTGAACACATGTCCAAGGTTTGATTGAAATATTTCAAATCATTTACATGTTACAAATTGTCACATTCAAATGTTATTGAAAACACATACATGTAGTACATGATATTATATTACATCTAATTAAATGGAATCAATTATCAAGTGTAATTTAATACATATTTTATCAATTAAATTACGTTTTGGTAAAAAATAATCAAACATTGTACTGTGGTCAAAATAATGTAACCTCAGCATGACCAATTGTTTGATAACAAAGCAATGGGTATGAACATGTATGTATAATGAGAATAAGTTTCAAAGTGTCCACCATCGAATATCTTTACAATTAACAGATCAATTCATTTGGACAAGTAATATAATGAGTTACACTAATATATGAAATAGATGTATAACTTTTAATGAATTTTTCAATGGTAACATGTTTAGACATATTAGAACATTATGGGAATACATGAAGCATTTCAGACTGGGCAATACTATAAGATCATGATTATTCATGAAGCATACCAGACTGGGCAATACTATAAGATCATGATTATTCGTGAAGCATTCCAGACGTGGCAATACTATACGATCATGATTATTCATGAAGCATTCCAGACTGGGCAATACTATATGATCATGATTATAAATAAAGCATTCCAGACGTGGCAATACTATAAGATCATGATAATTCATGAAGCATTCCAGACTGGGCAATACTATATGATCATGATTATAAATAAAGCATTCCAGACGTGGCAATACTATAAGATCATGATAATTCATGAAGCATTCCAGACTGGGCAATACTATATGATCATGATTATTCATGAAGCATTCCAGACTGGGCAATACTATATGATCATGATTATTCATGAAGCATTCCAGACTGGGCAATACTATATGATCATGATTATTCATGAAGCATTCCAGACTGGGCAATACTATATGATCATGATTATTCATGAAGCATTCCAGACTGGGCAATACTATATGATCATGATTATTCATGAAGCATTCCAGACGTGGCAATACTAAATGATCATGATTATTCATGAAGCATTCCAGACGTGGCAATACTATATGATCATGATTATTCATGAAGCATTCCAGACGTGGCAATACTATAAGATCATGATTATTCATGAAGCATTCCAGACGTGGCAATACTATATGATCATGATTATTCATGAAGCATTCCAGACTGGGCAATACTATAAGATCATGATTTTTCATGAAGCATTCCAGACTGGGCAATACTATGTGATCATGATTATTCATGAAGCATTCCAGACTGGACCATTCTATAAGATTACGATTGTTCATGAGGAAATAACTTTCATGAAGTTTTTGGATCATCAGAACTTTCCCTTCCACATTTTATGACATCCACAAATTTACACCATAAAATAGCATTTTTACCAAAATCCACCAAATTGAGTGACAATTAATGTAAATGATAGATTTTGATACTACAGTGGAACCCCGCTAATCCGGACCCCTCCAATCCGGATTTCCCTCTAATCCGGGCGGATATGTTGGTCCCGAATATTCTTATTCATGTTTTAATACGTTTTTACCCCTCGGATCCGGAACCCCTCCACTCCGGACACCGGACAAAATTACGAGGATTTATCACATATTTGATCTAAAATTGACCCCTCGGATCCGGACAATCGATTTGAACATTGCCCAGGCCAATGTTTTGACAGGTGTCAATGTGTTGTATATTCGCACCATCGTATATGCAATTAAAATAGTCCGATCATTTAACGGTTGTAACATCAACAATACGCAGTGTCGGTGTGTACGTGTTATCGACACGGTGTGAAAATCACAATTTGGGACTTTTTAAAAGCGCTAATTGACAGCGTTTATTGGCCTATTCAATTAATTAAAAGACTATTGCTGCGTTGTTTTGTCTACACGGAGGTCAGTTGAATCGAATACAGGTCCCCTTAATGTTTAATTTTGAGAAGGTCGTTATCGACATCAAAGGAAAACAATTCGGACGTTCTCAGTTTGGATAAATCTACGAGTAAATGCTATAAAAATCCATCAAAATGCATTTGACGGATAGTCATTCTTTTACAGAATTTCATATGATAATCATGTCTGAGCCTCCGTCAAAACGTCGTAAGGTTGAAATCGACCTTGAAGCTAAAGTAAAATTGATCAGAGAATATTATTCTGTACCAAAACCAACAATGAAGGTGTGTAATCAATTGTTGCTGTTTTACATCTCATTTTTTTGTGGTGTTTAGCAATGCCTTCAACTAAGATTAACATATAAGTATCTAAAAATAGAAACCCCTCTAATCCAGACACCTCTCTAATCCGGACTTTTTGTCTGGTCCGGACGAGTCCGGATTAGAGGGGTTCCACTGTAGTATGTATTTCAAGGTAAACATTAAGAGATTGAAGGAAGCAACATCCACCTATTATCTGTACGTAAAGTTGAACACATACCACAATATTGAAATAACATCAACAACTTGGTCAGGTTATAAATCTGTTACCTAAACATTAACTTTTCTTGATCAACTTTACCGCCTTGTTCAAATAGTCCTACACTTTATCACTGTGCTATAATTGCAATTGGCTGATTTACAATACAAAATGTTCACATACTTAGCGTGTAAACAACAATTCATGTTATAACGAGTATCACCAGGCTAAATTATTTACATACTTCAAGCTTATTCATACCTCTTACACTATATTAAAATAACTCATGCATTTTTTGTGCTGATGTTGCATCAATTACAACAATGTTCCTAATTATATTCTAACATTTTGTATTTATAAAGGACAAGGTTCACTAATGGCTTAATTTGACCCTGTGATTTTTCAAAAAAATAAAAATGCATGTTTCTATAAATATGTCCTATAATTAAAAAAACTCAACATTTCCTGTGTAAAAAATGAGCAGACATATCCCAATTTCCCTTGTAAAATATTGACAAAATTGCCAAGAATATCATCAAAATGTCATGATTAGCCAAAAATGTCATTTTTGGCCATTTTCACGACTATTAACGACGAAAAACCTTCCGAGAAAATCATGATGGCAGTCTTGCGACACTTCTATATTTTCACATAACCAGTGTTCTGCTAGTTTTTTTATATTTACAAAATATCAAAGAGTCGCAAGAATGCCATCATGGTTTTGGGAAGGTTTTACGCCTTTAAAAGTCATGAAAATGACATATAACATCAAAAATAATATATCAAGAAAGTTAACTTAAGTCACTGTACAGGGTTTTCAATTAATCACATGAATATACAAAAACATCTTATAACTACAAGAATGTAATAGAATGGTTTGGGAGAGATCTGTAAGCTATGTACAAACACACTACATTGACTCCTAGATTTAGCTATGTAAATAATGTGCTGCGAAAATAAACCATCAGCCTATATCAGCATTAAATGTATGTTTGAAGTATTGGGGTATATGTTTGACAGAATTTTAGGATTATCCTAGCATAGGCTATGTAAAGTTTTTAGTTAGGTTTTGTCTAGTTTTGACCAGAATAGATATATGAATAAATTCAAAGATTATAATCTGAAAATACACGAAATCAGTAAACTGACACAGAGAATGAAAGGACCATGTCTTATAATATACTTACACGGCCTATATTGATATACACAGTAAATGTTTGATTATGGATATATGAATATCGGACTGGCGCTCATGCTTCCATACCTTTTTCGACTCTCAAGAGGGGTTTTCTTGATTTGAAAGTGGGAGATTTGGAGTCTCAAGTGGGAGATTTTTCACGGCACAATTTTCTGCGATGCGCACTATACATTTAATGTTTTTTACCTTATTTTGATGTTGTTTTTTTATTTGGTCAAAGAATAAACATACATTATGTTTAAACAGAAATGAATTTTGCCAATTCTACTTGCCCAGTGGTTTAACACCAAAATATATGTAAACATTTGTCCAAAATATTTATCCCAATACAATGTACTACTCTTTCGAAATTTGTCAATATCAAAAAAGTTTATGAGTACAATCATTGACCTGTATTCATCATATTCAACTCTTTACACCACTATTTGCTTCTATTATATTTGAAATTTATATCATCCAAAAATATGCAGGTTACAAAATTCAAAACTGTAATAAAATTCTTTAGGGCCTATGGTTGCACTATTATTGCAAGCGGAGGTAACAACTGCAAGTACTAATTGGTACTGTGTAGGGTACGGTCTTTAAACCCAACCCGATACGAAAGTAATGGCCGTCGGCTGCAAATATGTTTACAGAGATGTTTATGACACTTCTAGCATCATCAGTGCTCTTATCAATAGGCAATTATCGATTGTTTATAGGAGTGACCAGTCTCCTGGGATGTTACAAAAGGTTTGTTATGTTATAGCAGTTGATTGTTGAATGCAATTGTTTACTTTATGACCGGAAGTTTTCGAGGTAATTTAAAAATCTTTTAATCAGGTTTTGAAAAGACCGATCGGGGTAAATGGGTTTTTGATTCGTAAACGGGACACTCCCGGTTGAATCGGGTGTATTGGACAGCATGGGCGCTATACAAGAATGAATGATTAATTGGTTAAACTAATTGATACGCATTAAATATCTACACTTTTCTCAAAATACACTGCTTACCATATATGATTTTTTGCATACCTGTATATATTCATCTTGTTTTTTGTCTTTTTGTACATGTATATGTTTTTGTTAAAATTTTCAACTTGCCAAATTATTATTATTGCATTGGCAATAAACATTTTATGTTTTAGTCAAATAACATATTGAAGTTGAAAGTTGATACATAGATACAATTGTTTAATTATAAGTACTAATTCACAGTACACTTCACTACAACCTTTGACACTCAAACACCTGCAGGTCCTAACCAAGCTTGACAAGCCAAACAGAGGAACTCAGACATCTGCAGGTCCTAACCAAGCTTGACAAGCCAAACAGAGGAACTCAGACATCTGCAGGTCCTAACCAAGCTTGACAAGCCAATCAGAGGAACTCAGACATCTGCAGGTCCTAACCAAGCTTGACAAGCCAATCAGAGGAACTCAGACATCTGCAGGTCCTAACCAAGCTTGACAAGCCAATCAGAGGAACTCAGACATCTGCAGGTCCTAACCAAGCTTGACAAGCCAATCAGAGGAACTCAGACATCTGCAGGTCCTAACCAAGCTTGACAAGCCAATCAGAGGAACTCAAACATACTTTGAGACATACTTAGATGTTCCCTAGTTGGAATGGTAAAGTCTGTACAGACAAAGCCACTGTCAGATGTGTGCTATGTTATATATCTCCTTGAAGGAAGGAGGGTAGAATGAATGTGTTGACTTACATCATGTGATGTCCTGGAATATTCTTCCTTTGACCTTGCCAGATCATCACGTAACTGTCGGATAACCTCATCAGACTTCTGAACCTGCACAATATATTAAAATGCATTTTTAATTATAAATTACAATATCTATTTGTAAAAAATTAATAAAGCATAAAATAAAGAGCTTCTTAAGTTGCTACATAAAATCTTAACACCACAACGACTTATTATTTAATCAATCAACAATCTCACAGATAAACACTACAGTACAATATTTTTTAATTGATAATGATCAAAGAATCATTTCTCGTTATTCATTACTCGTAATCAAACATTTTATTGTACAAGGAGAAATTAAAACAGAGTCATAAAAGCAAGAATATTCCTTTAAAAAATAATATTTATCTGGTAGTCAATATTTATCATTTGTAATAAATATTTTACTGATTATATTGTGCAAGAAGAAAATATAACCACAGACACAAAAGGAGAAGAAAGCTTTAAAACAACACTAAACTTGAGTTGTAACTAAATAAAACATCTCAAAACCACACTGATCCTAATGGTTCTGTTCAATACATTGATTCAGCTCCGTTCATTCCATTCAAAATAAGTTGAGAACACCAGTTCTGATTATCTCCCTTTTTATCAAATAAGGAATTATCTTCCTTTTCAACATATAATAAAATCAGTTTTCAATAAATAAAAAATTATCTCCCTTTCAACAAATAATTATCACCCTTTTCAACAAATAATAAATTATCTCCCTTCATACTGACTTTCTATAAATTTATATCTAATTTTGTCAATCACTAGTTTAAAATTACAAGATTATCTCTATTTTCAACAATTACATTATCTCCCCTTCCTACTTTTTCTAGATATTTTCCTTTTCAAAATATTAATTTATTTCCCATTAGAACAACATTCTCTTACACCAGCATAGTATACACCTGAATCATTGTCAGACAACTTGACTTCACCACCTATGTATGAGGTTGTTAAAAGATTTACTGGATTGTCTTCCTTTTCTACAACTACAGTGTATGATCTCCATTTCCTACCTCATTCTGGTGATAACGTTGTTTCTCCTGCAGCATTTTGGCAAGCTGCTTTTGTGTGCCAAACTCTGTCTCAGTATGAGAGATCTCACCGTGAAGATCAGAGATTTGTGTCTGTAGAGCAGCAATCTTCCGCTCTCGGTTAGTTACCTAATGTTGTGATGGTGAGAAAGAAACTTGATAAAGAAGTGTTAGTAAAACAGCAACCACTCATTTGTGCCCCAAAACAGAAATCATTTTTCTTGCCCTATAAAACACACCAATAATCAATACCAGAAAGCCAAACAAATCAAAAAGCTTTGTATACTGTGATGGCATGTTGTTCTTACGATCTACAAGACATTTAAATCTTGGAAACTAAATGAAAATTTGACAGTTCCAAAATAAATAGTGACTTACAGTGATAATGTAAAACCTGACATGACAATAGGGACAGCTTATTATTGAAAGTTCAAATTGTGTTTTTTACAAATTTATGGTTTTCATTAAATGAATGTATTGCTTTGATTGTTAATAAAAGCCTAACCATTGATCATTAGAGGGTTAGATAAAGAAAAATCTGACAGTGGAAAGTAGAGAAATGAATGATGAAATTCTAGATATCTAAACATGGGAGGTGTGTCTAATCTAGTTAAATAAAAGCTGTCGTGACATAAACAGAACATTGCACCAAACAGTCAGACACAACACAAATTTAGACAAGTTTGTACTCATTTACTCAAGCTACCATTATATATTATATGCTGCTTCTTATTTCTGTACATAAATTTTATTTCTGCTATTTCAATATGCTATAGATATGCTATAATATGCTACCATATTCTATTGAGAAAGACCTGCATATTAATATGGGGAAATCTATGATTAACACCTCTCTGATTTTGTTCCAATTTGATGATATCTCCAAACATCAAGGTCTCACTATTCAACTAACATAATAATCATTTAATTGGCCCCATTTCAAATACATACATTGTAACATTCCCAAGTATGTATTAGTCTGTATAAGCATATTTACAGTAGGAGAGCTGGTAAAGAAAGTCATCACTTCAAGTCAGTATGTTTTTTCTTACCCTGATTTATAATTTCTGTCATCAAAGGCTGATTTGGCCAGTTAATGAAGGATTGAGTTGGTCAACAATAGGATCATACACAATAAGCCAATGTATTAACAAGGAAACATTTAACAGATAACCTTAAAGAAATAATTATGAAAAATGATGTTTGTATTGGTGAATGGTCAATATGGAAACGATAGTGGACGACAATACATATTCCCATGTATGTGTCCAAACAAAGATGTACAGGGCTTCCAATAGGGGCTCAATCTCAACACTCGTTTTGGTAATTTTGTTCTGAATGTCAAAATAAGGCTTTAAGAATATGCAAGGGTTGTCGAATGGTCATTTCAGGGGTCAAGGGGAACCCCTGCATGATATATAATAATGCTTAGAACACCAAAGCATGCTGTTAAAACACCCAAATATTAAATCACACAGACACACAGTATATAAAAGTGAAGAGTGTTGTTGATAAAACACCAAGTTAACCACCATACATAGAAACACCATTAACACAAGAAACATGACAAATATAAGATATCAGGAAATGCCTACCTCCATGTTCAGATCATCCACACGCTGTTCAGATCGACGAAGGTCTGTTTTCAATTTCATTACAGCATAATCTTTTTCTGATTGGCTTTGACTAGATAACTCGCCACTTCTCTGTAACTGTAAATATTTGAATATGACAACTTCTGTCTTATTATAGTCCAGAGACATACGTAATTCCAAAAACAAAATCCAACTAAACTCATGCATTGAAGGAAAGATCAATATTTTTGGGTAAATTCATGCATTTTGTACATAGAGAAAAAGATTGAAGGATGACATGTCAAAGACACTAAAGTGATAGTGTTAATATCTATAGCACTGTAGAGAAAAGAACAGAACTCAGGAAAGTCTGTAACAACCCCACTGAGCATCAAATACAGATGTCAACTAATGCAGTAATGTTTGGTGATTTGATAAACGTTTCACTAATACAGCAACAAAGTGAGTGATAAGTTACAATGGTAATCTATCTACAACAAAAAGGCAGTGATTATGTAGTGTATTGGTCAATGTAGAAGATTATTAGAGTTTTAAGCAACAATAAACCATTGACTAACATATTCTACAACCTATATTCCACACCATAGCCAAACTCATAAAGATATTGCCTTAATGCAGTGATTTCCTCTGCACTGAACTACAACTTTTAAACATCATTTATTACATGGATCCTACGAAGGCATTACACCTAATTCTGAAAATATGATACAGGATGTTTTTAAGTGTCATTAGCACACACCTTCACTGAAAAACTGTTAAAAAACATTGTTCTATGGTTAAGTTCAGCTTATGAAATTTCAAATAACCATAACTTTGTCAATACTTTGAAATTTTTCTTCAAATAACTTTTATTTTCTGCAGTTTCTAGTGCTACAAATCTGGATTTCTGAATTAATCCGGAATTGTAGAAGCCCTGTAATATATACATTGAATTGAGAAAGGTGCCTAGTTGATCCCAAATATAGTGGATTCCCATAGGAAGCTGTGCTCAGTAAGTTGTTTGAGGTTTTATTTAAGTAGGTATACCTGTTCTGTTGACTGGCGCTGCCTCTGTGTGTGTTCAAGATCAGCCTGTAGACGATTGATTAAATCATCTTTCCGGGAAATCTGTTCACGAAGATCCCTGATATCTTGGGAGGACGATTCATCAGGCATGCGTGTTCGTGTTAGATGCTCATGTATAGAACCAAACACTTGCTCTGGAGTGATCTCACGAAATCTTACATTCTCCACCTGAAGATAGTTGCATAAAATGTAAATATATAGACAACACAACATTACTCTAAACATTGTGAGACAGAAACAATATCATCACTGACAGCTCCTAATGCTCCATGCCTTCCTGACACCTTTTCTTTTGACAGGACAGACTATTTTTATTTTGCGTTAAATCATTAAGCTGTAATTTGGTGTTGTTCTTGTCTAAGAAATGATTTTATAGTGACTTGAACAGAATGAAAGATAATATTATCGTGTGATCCAAGTTTACTGTGTAATTATTAGGGGAATAATTTAGTAATCAGATTCTTGAAACAACAGAAATAAACTAGAACCATCACAGTTAACAGGCTAAACATAACTTTGAAAATGGTCTAATGGATAAAATTGAATGTTTTTGCAAAACAGGTTTTGTACTCAGGTGGTGTTTATTTGAAGGTGTTGTTTAACAGGTTTGAGTGTATATATGTTATCAACTTACATCCCACTTTCCTGTGGTTCTAGCAGTGCTGATTACAGTAATAAGTTGATCCAGATCATGGTTCAGGTTAGAGTTCTCTCCCCTCAGACGGGTGACATTCTCTTCCTGTCTATCTAATCGTACCTGCAGATCTTCTAACATTGACTCCGCTCTCGCCTTCTCCACAGTCAGGCTGCGTAACTCTCTCTCCAAGTCACGTGCCTTTGCCATGTATTCCTGAAATATATATATCTGCTTTACTTTGTATGTTCAATAGCAAACAGGAGAGATAAATACCACAGTCAGACTTTGTCTAACAAAACAAGAGCCTATAACTCTGCAACACATTGACCACCTCAAAATTGAGAGCACAAATTTTCAAGTTAAATTTTACTGTTTTATTCTTTACTTAGCCTCAATATTGGGACCAATTCAAAAATAGAAGTATTTATTTACATTTATCTCATTGAAATAACAACCAAGTTTTGTATCTACATAACAATGGCCACAGTAACATTTAACAATATAATCACAATGGCAACAAAAGGTGACAACATTATTATATCACATAGAACATACACCATTCCATGCAAACTACATATTATACAGAAAGTGAAACCCACCCTGCTTGAGTGTCTGTTTGACATGGTCACAATGTTGCACTACTATATTATGCACTGTAGCATTAAAAGTTTGTAATTTTACAACACAGTTTTGTTATTCCACAAGAAATGCAATGTTTTCACCAAACACACAAACACTTGTTTATCCATGTACACAAAATACTTTGCAAAAAGGACTAAAATGAAAAAAGTTTCAAATCTTTGGCCACCAGAAATATTTAGTCAAACTAATTGCCATAATTAGCCTTAATTTGACACACAAATATAGTTTATTTCACTCGAGGGACAAAACAAGTTATACAATTGAAACTCAACAATTTAAAAAAAACGGATCATAAAACCAGACAATTCAAAACTAGTGTATCTCAGACTGTTTGCACTTAATCAACAGTACACCATTCCTTAAATATCTCCTTTTTACTCCTAGGATTTCAATGAGCTAGCCATTAAAATAGGAGCATTTTTAAACAAATTAAATAGATTTGATGATTATCATGTATTATTGTACAAGTTAGTTGTATGATTGACTGATTGATATCACTAATTCCTTGCCGGATCAGTAACTCATTGAAGGCCATTTTAAAGGGGTTATTATTACGATACATCTACATTGACTCTGAGCAAAGCGATTTTGGTAAATAACAATACATAAACATACAAGGTTATCAATGATTGAGTTATCAATAGGATAATTCATCAGTGGAACAGTGTATCTAGACACATATCTGACAGGTATTCAAGTGCATTCTGCAAGGTTGCATTCTGCAAAGTTTCAATTTCTGAACAGGTTTATAACCCAAAATGCTTATTCATAGATGTAATTTTTATAATCTATTTTTTATTTTTGGTATCATTCACTAGTACTACGATAAAACACAGGTACATATTCATTATTTCTTAAACAAACGGTCAAGAGAAATTTCTAACTCTGTTTAGATAATACAAACAAATCTGACTTACTAAATTAACATTTAATTTATCTTAAGAACACTACAGACAAAGCCCAATTCTCAGGATGACAAAATGCACAACGTATCGCTGGCTTTGAATGAGAAGGTCGTAATAAGACTCATGCATATTTGAAATCAGCATCACAAGGTGCTTCTTATGAGCCTACTTTTATGAAAATCAGATCTAGTCATGTTGACCAAACCGAAGTTTACAAAGCTTGTTTTTCAATAAGTAAAGAGTAGTTTTCAGACAGTTTTTCTTGTTTTCTCAAAATAGATTTTCTACTTACAACCTTCTCATTCTAAGCCAGGGATATATATTGGACATTATACTGAAATAACATTCATTTGAAAATTAATAAAACTGAATCAGATACCCCCCCCCCCCCAAAGCATCTCTTGAAATAAAGTTGATCAAAATGTAAATGATATCGTACATCTGAAGTGTGGCTGTTAAATCTCGATGTTCCATAGTTTCCATACATGTTCACAACAGTTAGTTATCCTGGCACTTAACCTGTGTTCACTTCAAAGCCAAGTTATTTGTTAAATTTCCAAAAGCACTTTTAAGCCGAAAATATATTTCAAACCATAACATAGCTTCAAAATTAATGCAGTCAAAAAATGTACACTGTAAAAAACATGGCACCAAGATTGACTATTCGTTCCTTAACAACCATGCAAAGTCACAGTCTAAACTTCAGCCATGTATAAGATCTATGTATGCATAGTATACCAAAACTCTTGAAATGGAATCAGTTTTATCATTAAATACACATACTACTCTGATAACAAGACTTGCTATTTCAAACTCAGTATATCAATCCAGATATGGTCAATATAGAGGTGCCATAAACTCACCTAGGATAATTTTATGATCCGAGTTTTTATTACCAATGTGATACTTGACGAAATTGTTTCTTAAACCCTCAAGAGTGGAATGGTCAAAAGCGGACATCCATATCTTTGATCAACAATTTGACACATGAACAATGTTTGTTTCGATACACAGGCAAAGAGAATTAATAAACAAAGTAAACATACATATCATCCATATACTCGCTAATAATTACAAGGACCCTAATGAACTTTTCATCACCTTTAAGGACCATTAGGCAAGTATCATAAATCCATAATTTTGTTCACAGTTTAAATTATATGAAATCTCATTGTGAGTCGTTACCTTAACTGAGTGACTACTGATTCTCTCACATAAGCCTAGCTCTCATTACTTTGATCAAATCACTCAGACCCAGTGGTCATTGGATATAAGTACACTAGAATAAGAGGGTCTGAGTGATCATTGGATATAAGTATACTAGGATAAGAGGGTCTGAGTGGTCATTGGATATAAGTACACTAGGATAAGAGGGTCTGAGTGGTCATTGGATATAAGTACACTAGAATAAGAGGGTCTGAGTGATCATTGGATATAAGTACACTAGAATAAGAGGGTCTGAGTGGTCATTGGATATAAGTATACTAGGATAAGAGGGTCTGAGTGGTCATTGGATATAAGTACACTAGGATAAGAGGGTCTGAGTGGTCATTGGATATAAGTACACTAGGATAAGAGGGTCTGAGTGGTCATTGGATATAAGTACACTAGGATAAGAGGGTCTGAGTGGTCATTGGATATAAGTACACTAGGATAAGAGGGTCTGAGTGGTCATTGGATATAAGTACACTAGGATAAGAGGGTCTGAGTGGTCATTGGATATAAGTACACTAGGATAAGAGGGTCTGAGTGGTCATTGGATATAAGTACACTAGGATAAGAGGGTAGATGCATCAGCAGAATTTACATTTTGTATGGCTCGGCGAGGTCACAGGATCATAAAACAATCATCAAAGTTCAATCACAAACATTAAACTCAACTTCAGTCACAGATCGCAATGTGTTTCATGATACTTGGGCCTGAATTCAGCAACCACCAACACCAGTTAGAACCAATCTTTGGCATTAGGGGTCCTGAGGTCCTGTCAACAAGCACAAAGCATCATGTTCTTACACACTGATCCACATTCTTGTCAGAACATTATATTATATTGACTCTACTTAATATTCATCATTGTTCAAATACTGATCAACCAACAGAAACAAAAGGACCACAAACAAAGGGTTAATATGTAATTAACACATTTTTCTTGTATAGAAATGCATTAGAGGATAATTTCCAACTTTCAAACAAGTACAAGCATATCGTATACATTTAGCGTCACTGAACATGATACGAGTCGACATTGTGATAAAATCTATACTCAAATTTCAAGGCCCATTCTCAAAAAGCGAGCAAATTTTACAACAAAACTCAGTCACAGACTTGGATTACAACTTGTTACATGGACATAACTTGGGCTTTCAGCAGTTTAGTTCATGTTCTTGTTCCGTTGTGTGTTAGGATTCGTGTCGTGTATTTGTTGTATGTGATATTTTCATGTTTTCTGTGCTGAGCTGGTTGAGTGCTGCCTTCCCTATCAGATTTTCTATTATCTTTTATATAAGGTATTTGATCTACATGACTTGAGCCAGAAATTTGACATGAAAGACATATATAACAGATAAAATTAATAAAACATTAAAGTTTTATAGTCAATAAATAATAAAGTGATATATAGAGAAAACTAAATTAGAGCCTTATATTACTTGAATTTATTGGGTGAGTTGGAGAAAGTTTATTCGGCAAGCCTTGGCGACTACTAGTCATTCTGACTTTAAAACGTTACACAAAGAAGCAAACATAAAAGCGTATGTTAAAAGGACATTTTTCTGAGTGAAAGTGGTATGTACAGTTGCAGATCAGACATTGTATAATGTATGCTATATTAGTATCTGAAGAATCACAAACAGCAGCCCAACCTATAAGTAATTTATACATCATAAGTGATAGATCAACTTTACACCAGTACAGAAATATCAATATCCCAGCACATATAGAAATGACAGCATTAAGTACCCATAAACTTCAATTTCAAGTGGATTTCATTGATTTTTTTAATACAAGATAAAGTACATTTCATCACTACCTGAATACAAGCTTACAGTGGACAGTCTGCCAATATCAAGAGGATTTAACTTCAATCTAATTACAAGCATGATGAGTTTTCAATACAACCCCAGTAGTTATAACACTAAATTACCATGTAAAACATATGTATACACACAATTCACCTTCATTAGAATCCCTCAATATCTCTAGTGTTTGGCTATTGTATAGTAAAATTTGAACTTAAAAGAAAAAAATCTAGATAAAACCCCACCCCACCTGGTTCAGACTTGCATAAATAATGAATGTGTTTTAATGACATGGTTTTGGAAGTGCTAATATACATGTAGTTATCCGGGATGCACAGTTCCCGCTATTATACAACAGACATAGGAAGCAGTAAGTGAATGTGCTCAGAAAGGACAATAAGTAATGTTTTCTAAAATAGTCCTGGCTGCAGAAACTGAAATAAACATTATCAAAACACCTTACTTCAATGCAAAATTGTTAATACACTCAGGGACAAAATAAACGCAACGATTTTTCGGGGGCCTAATTTTCTAAGTAACTTTGATATATAGTTCTTTTTTAAAATATTCATGCTACACGGGTTAAAACCTTGGCTCCTGTACATTTTTGCACGCAATTATATTTGTTCTAAAACCGATTTGACCGGAAGTGCATAAAACGTATATTTTGCACGTGGCGCTCGTGTGAAATCGAAAAGCGGAAGGTTTGTATTGACAAATAGTAGGTTATCGATAACACTTTTAAAAACTCATCAAATAAAAGCATACAAAGTAAGTTAAAACTTGCAATATTTGCCAGAAAACATTCGGTCGGAAGAAACTGGAATGCTTCGCATGTGAATGAGTCGTACTGCTGTCGACAGGCAATTCCATTGCCACTATTCTACAAATACAAGGCTAAAAGAGCGATATAATGTCACTGGGACGATAAAGGATCGCCCTTACAATGGGAGACCCCGGATAACAACTCGTAGACAAGGCGGGACTATGCGCATGCTCCATCGCAGAAATCACTTCCGGTCAGCCACAACCACAGCTAGGATGATGATAGTAGTCCAATGGCGAATAAATTGACAAATTATTTGAAAAATATAACTCTGTTTTCAAATTATCGTAACTTAATTTTGATTCATTTTTTGTTTCATTCTTAATTGTAGACGATAACGATACCTTTCACAGTCGTTTAAGGTTTAGCCGATTTATGTCGCAACTCATACACATTTTACCAGCAGTATCACAAACACTGGATAAATGCATATTTTATTGTTGCCTGTGTAGCAGTTGAGTCGGTTTCAGGCAAACCCCAAGCGAATTCATAAACATACATGTCTTGGGCGAAATTGGACATCATGTCCGCGCACGTGCACCACTACCGAGGAATGTTGACAAACCTCACCAGACCCTCATTCAAGAGTGGAACATGGTCCCACAACAACGCATGACAACCATCATAGCATCAATGAGGCGTAGTGCATTGTTGTTAAGGCTGCAACACCAGATATTAAATGGGACAAAAGGTGTGAATTTCGTCATGCTCGACTGTTAGATTTGAACCTTTGTAAAACTGTCATTCCTGTACAAATATCAATGAAATTTTGAATTTAACCTCATTAATAATTCATGCATGAGTGTGTGCAATTTCAACGAATTTGAAAAATAACAACCTAATTTATTTTACCATAATATAAAGTGTGCGTTTATTTTGTCCCAGAGTGTACGTGTGGTAGTTGATTTTTGTTGATTTCACGGATAAAACAGATAGTGAAATTAAATTTCCAATTATTGACCTAAACAAGACTGCGTTCAATAAACGCTTATGCCCCCTGTGGAAGCCTTGTCCATAAATAAGTCCAAAATTAGGTCAAGGTGAAGGTCAAAATGGGGTTAGGTGATACAGGTGTGTGGAGAGTGTTCATATACAACATCCATGCAAGTATAAAAGCTTTGTAGCAAGCCATATTAATGCTAGAAGAAACGGTCAATTTGGGTTAACCAGGACGGACGGACGGACGAACGAACGAACGAACAAACGGACGGGTGAATCACTATATGCCTCCCGATCTATCGATACGGGGGCATAAAAATATGTCACAAGATATTTTTTTTCAATATTTTAAATTCATGAATTTAAGAAATCACCAAATTACCAATTTACCAAAATCTGCAACATTGTATACCCACGAAAGATTTTTACAGTGTTTTACTTTTGTAGCAATTATTGGGTTTCCTAGAATATGTTATTATCCCACCAAGCTTGAGATTTATGACAGACCAACAACATTAAATCATACATATTATGACCATATATAAAACTAATTAAATCTATATTGTAAGACCATGTACATCAAATCTTAAATGGCCAGATAATTAATTAAACACAAAGGATTAATAGTTAAAACTACATGTAGTGATATCCCCTCTGACAGATTAATCAAACTTCTGTATACACACAGTATACCAGCTATATCTGGTTCAATCTCCGATCTTTGGCATACATGAACTGATTATGCCTCTCATATTGTCTGAGCTTTGCTTACCAAGAGCCAAATATGACATACTTAATTACAGCTAGAATATCTCATGCCTTTGAAATATTGTACACAAAATTACTATAAACTTGAAATCTTTACTCCAGACTCCAACTTCTTTGACATATATAAGTGGTACTATAGTCATCATGTTGGGTAGACTAAATCTTCAGGATGCAGTTATATCAATGTAAGTGTACTTGAAATGTTGGGCCATACAAATCATGTATGTATCCATGTGTTTACTGCAATATAATGAATGTATTATGAAGAACTTACTATTTTGTAAGACATTTAATTCACACGTGCAAAAATCACATATATAACTCCTAACATGAGCTAAAATGAAGGCGCTTTATTATTCTAGAAAAAAAAAAAAGTTAATATCCAAAGACAGCCATCCATATTCCACAACACAGCCCCTTATTTCACAAAACTGACCCTTAAATCAATACATAGTTACATTGTGTCATAAATATAAGGCCTTAATTCATACAATTTACCACAGACAAAACTTTGTACGGACTTGTTTCTCTTGTTAAGGGATTATCCCTTCTTAAATTCTGCATATTTTCTTTATTATATTAAACAAATTGTTTAAGAGGACAAGATTCCAATATACAACACACTTATAATCACAGATTAACTTCCACTTAATCCGGATATAAACTGGAAAAGACTATTTTATAGTAATCATTATCAATTCAAAATTAAAGTTATATTATAACAAACTATTATAGAATTATGAACATTGAATAAATGTGAAACTATTAGATCAGTTAGAGAGATAAATTATGTCTCATAATCAACTAAACGTCGCAATAATTGATTATATTGTATACCTATTATGTAACAAGGATTCTGATTGGCTTAGACGGCCTGCACGAGAGGTCTACATATTTTAATATACACCTCCGAAACCGAGGCTGGGGTGGATATATCTTTTTTATGACGTGACGTCATTTCCTGCGACATGTTCTTGGTGGATCCTTAGTTTGTTAAGTCTTTAGTTTATAGCACAATTTATAATACACATGTACTAAATTCACAACCCACCAACAGTGAATTTGTTTACCCACATACTGACCACAAGGTTGGTCTATCATAATTTGAATGTTTTGATAGACTTTAGTAGTTAGGTATGGGAGGTTGATGGTAAATGCTGCTCTGAAATATACATGGTACAAGTTTTTGCCTTGCTTGGCACCCAGGAGCTTTACGTTATCATAAAAGGTGTTTCCTTATTTGTTTCCTCAGACAAAGCTATCTTAAGCTAATATATTTTATTTGAATGTAATCAGCTGTCTTGCTATTGGTAGATTATGTTACTTTCTGGTAAACTCTCATTGTGTAGCCATTGTGAAAGCTTATAAACACCACCGTCTAATGTTGATGTTATGTTACATTACAAAGTCAATATTATCTTGACTTTGCACACTTTATTCATTTGAATTAAAATATCTATTTGTCATTTGGATACTAAAGAGGAAAATATCCTTAATATTACATAATGTATGAGCTTAACTTTTAGCATTATTTATTCATTTATTGTTGGGTGAATTTTGTACAGAAATCACTTGGTCAGAAGCATTGTATATTCAATGGGCTAACCATGCAGTCCTGGAACTGTATCCATTTACAGTAGACTGAATACCATGTTAGGGGGACAGTTTAATTGTAACTATATATTGTATGTTGTGGACAGGGAACGAAACGAGTGTAACACATGGAAAACCAGGTTTATAAACGGAGGTAACTGTGACTTCCAACATCCTAGCTTCATTTTGAGAATACAATGAAAACTCCATTATGCTTCAATGACCTAACCATGTAAGAGATCAAGAATGAAAGAATATAGCTTGATAATAGCCTACAATACCAGGGAAAACACATTCACATATACAATATACTGAGTCATAATTATATATTATTTAAAAAGCTTAAAAGTCAATGGAACATTTCCAAAAGGAATTATATGCAATCTAGACACATGTACATATTAGACAAATGAATAAATTCATTTGTATTTAAAACTCAAAAATAAAAGGGTTCTTATCAATCTATATATCACATGCATTATATTTTCAATAAATTACTTGTATGTGAAAATCCCTACGCTTTAAGTATAGCTGTTATGCACTTAAAATGGAATCAATATACTTCAATGAATATTATCGAATAACCTTTGTAATAACACAAATGTGTTGATAAATAAAATAAGAATTCAATGAAAATCTAGAAGCACTTATATATAAATTAGATCAATTAGAAATGAATAATATTTATGCTTCCAAGTTTCAAAGGTACATGTTAAGTATATTAACAGTACTATTAAACATGTGCGTGTTTAAGTATATAAAACCTGGGACAAATTGGCTACAGCTGTTTACAACAGGTAGTTGCTCCATTTAGATGACATTCAATACAGGTTTGACTGTACTAAATTGAAAACATGAGCATACCTCGGCCAGATGGGACAAGGTACAGGCTGTATTGAGCCAGCTGGAACAAGCCTTTGTGGCCTGTGGTATGTAAATTGTATGTAGGGAGCAAGGCTCCAGTGACATGTTCAATTGATAATTAACCTATATAATAATATTTTTTAAAATAGCTGGTACTCAAATGTGAATGTTATCATATTGAAACAATGATGTCAGAATAATAAAACTGAGCTACCATCAATCATTCTCACTATAACACAATAATCCATGATGGTAGTCACTATTTATGTAACAGCACAATGATTTGTAAAGCTAGTTCAAATATATGTCATCATATTGTGACTTCATTTTCAATAATTTATTAAATATTGTCAACCTATACAAACAGTATGATCAAGTGTGCATTACCAAACAAGGTGTATCCACCAACCCTTGCTATATACTCTGTACAACTATCAAGCCTTAGGAAACAAGGAAACATTTAATAAGGGGAATATATCAAATCTTGAAAGTTGTGTTTGATTACATGTACATAAGAATTTAATACATGTACACATTCCTCAGTATTAGCTAGGCATTTCAGTAATGTATATGGCAATTTTCAATAGACGCACTTGACCTAGATTTTGTTGAGATGATCACTCTGACCAAGTTTCATAAGGATTAGGCTAAAATTGTGACCTCTAGTGACTATTAAACAAGGTTTTTCTATGATTTGACCTTGTGGCCTAGTTTTTTACCCTGGATGACCCAATATCGAACTTGACCTAGATTTTGTTGATACGATCATTGTGACCAAGTTTCATAAAGTATAGGCCGAAAGTGTGACCTCTAGCAAATTGTTGACAGACAGCGGACTGACGACAGATGAAGAGTGATCACAAAAGCTTACTCTGTCTGTCACTTTGTGACAGGTGAGCTTGAAAAAAACCTGTTGGACCCTTTCGACAATTATTGTAAGCAAGAATGATTTGACTATGTAATACTACTTACAGCCTGTTCAATGGGTTCTTTCCATGTAACTTTCTTACTAGGGCCAGGGCTTCCTGTGTAGTCCCTATCACCTTCCATTCTCACCCCAACACAGATGAATAGAATTAATCCAAATCACACTTCATACATGTATATATCATCATTCAAATCATTTTGAATAATCTAAACACAAGCGTACAATAAATCATAAACAATATATAAACTCCTTCAAACTTTTCAATATTGCACAAACTTTGATATCTTGATGATTGATTAACTCCTGTACAAACATAACATCATTAACAATGACAGAAAAAAAGCAAACACACTATCACTATATCCCAAAATACCAGAAAAACATGGAAAATATTCAATAAATACTATCCACTATTAGTCTGTGAACACTTTACAACAAATATCACAAATATCCCATAATGCACTTAAAACAGTCACCATCTCTATTCAATGCCGAATGTACATTTTGTATGTCTATTCGTTTTTACCTTTTGTTAGGCTTATCCGCTATTCAAACTGAACAGTAAAAGAGTCCTTTACAATTCAATCCTAACTGATTATAGGGTTAACACAGGTAAACGTTTATCTGCTTATCTTGTGTCGCGGGAAGTATGACCCATTCTCACAGAGCGTGCCGTTACATGCAAAATATGCAGCCGCCTTTAAGAAAATGTTTAATCGGATGATTTACAATAAACAGGGTAGTTTAATTTGTTAAGATTAGATAATAAGATTTGTCATAACTCAGAAAACGACGTGCCTCTCATTACTTACATTGGTAATTTGACCATCTACGAGGGGTGATCAACATATGCGTAAAGTACTGTATTTTCTTTATTCGTCATTATAAGTGGATGAAACTTTCTAAATACAAAGATAAATTTATTTCAAATTGATTCACCGCTGATCATCAATATGAACCAAAGTCAGAACGAATGGAGATTCCTATGGCAACGTTGCACATAGCAAACCATGACGTACTATTCGTGCGTTTGTAATGTTATGATTTTTTAAAGGGCGAGTTATGAATATACAATTATATAACATTACATCCAATATTAAAAACAAATTCCAATTTAGAACTATTTTTAGAGAATTTTCGGATGTTTCTGCTTCACGCAAAGCAGTTAACAGAAGCGGTAATTGCTTGTAAATCCAAAAAAAAATACTGGAAATAGGTTTAAATTATTTATTGGGATATCCAACTGTCCTATAGATTTAGAAAAAGGAAGTAGCTCTATATGCTGTAATTGATGAACTATTTTGCATGACTGGTTTACATCCACTGGTGTAGTTACACAATATTACTGGCTGACCAGTTTACTATAGCATAGGAAGAAAAGTAGTTTCATCAATTTAAACTACGGACGATTGAAACTATCGAACAACTAAAACCAGTGGATTGATAAATAACTGAGAGTAAGTACGGTAGATAAAACTAGCGGCAAACATTACAGATTAAAATAGTTCAATAATTCCAATCTGAGATAAGACAATATAACATGGTAAGTTAGCTATAAGCCATGTTGTACAGTTCACAATTAAAACCCATTTAATCAACTTGATAACAAATCCCCAATGTTAGATATCAATGTGTTATTGCATTTATTCCTGATTCATGTATCCAGTTCATTTATCCAAATGTGACTCGTGCTAAAGCAAATTTACTCACTTAATTTTGTCTTTGTCCTACAATAAGTTTATCAATTTATTCAACCTCAACATGAAGACCACCTCAATCCAAAGACCATTGTTTAAGGGTAGCAAAGGTGGTCTTGTAATGTTTTACTGTAATATTAGTCAGGAAGTGATCTTCCATTTAAAGTGACCAACCAAAATAACAGTGAATGCAATTATTTGGCTAATATTGAAAGGTATAGGTAAACAAATTTCTATGTTAGGGATCACCTAAATTTAGCAAATATTGCCAAGATTTTTGAATTCACAATTTTCACATTCAACGCAAGCTGTAGTTTAACATTTATACATGCTTAAAACAGTCACATTTGATAAACTCATTAGCTGGTTGCTGACTACAGGTTATAGACTGTGTAATGATCGTGGTTGCTGACTACAGGTTATAGACTGTGTAATGATCTTGGTTGCTGACTACAGGTTATAGACTGTGTAATGATCGTGGTTGCTGACTACAGGTTATAGACTGTGTAATGATCTTGGTTGCTGACTACAGGTTATAGACTGTGTAATGATATTGGTTGCTGAGTACAGGTTATAGACTGTGTAATGATCTTGGTTGCTGACTACAGGTTATAGACTGTGTAATGATCGTGGTTGCTGACTACAGGTTATAGACTGTGTAATGATCTTGGTTGCTGACTACAGGTTATAGACTGTGTAATGATCTTGGTTGCTGACTACAGGTTATAGAATGTGTAATGATCTCTGTCTCTCGTCAAATCAATGAAAAATTCATCTTTATGTAGGTACTTTGTAAGACACACCCAATGTTTGTTCAATATGTGACACAGACCCTTCCTTTGACCTTTAGGGCATTCATACCAAATCCTGTACTTCTGGGATTGTTTAAATCAACATTTATATAATTATATAAGGAATAATATTCTGTGTGTGTGTATGTGTGTGTGTGCGTGTGTGTGCGCGTGTGTGTGTGTGTGTGCGTGAGTGGGTGAGTGCGTGTGTGATAGCATAACTCTAA
This sequence comes from Spisula solida, assembly GCA_947247005.1. Lineage (NCBI taxonomy): Eukaryota > Metazoa > Mollusca > Bivalvia > Venerida > Mactridae > Spisula > Spisula solida. The sequence continues at coordinate 32,468,836 of OX365949.1, forward strand.
ATAAGTCCAAAACCAGTCGGGTAATCATATTGATTAGCACCTTCACTCCACCCTATAGTTATATGATACAACTTTCAACGACATTACAGGTAATGGTGTGACTTCAACAAACATAACTATAAACATCTCACATAGTGTTACTTCACAATAAACAATGATATAGCCAGAGGATCAGTTTATCTACCAATATTTAATACCTGCACTTAATTGACCATATACTATAAATGTGAAACAGGTTTGGTCATGAATCAGCTAATATATTAAATTTCATAACTGAGCTTGGCAATGGAAAGTTTGACTATTAGGACCTGCATATCAATCTACCAAATTACCTCTCTATAAACTTTATCTATAAACTGTCCGCATCTAAAGGCAACTTAACCTCCATAAGGACTTATATGTGTTATAATTCATATTTATTACTCACGAAACCTCATACCTTGATGGTTAAGGACATATGCCACTGAAGAGCCACAATTCCTTACAAAATCATACTAGAGTTATGCAACTTGTCCTGTACTGTTGGTTAAAAATTACAAGTAAGCAAACCAAGTTTCATAACAATAGTATTGATAGTAAACAAAATATTGGACTTAAAAACTTAAACCAACGCCAGACAAATGGACGGACAGTACAAATTTAAAATGCCACCCTTTAGGAGCATTATAAACATTGTTTTATATAAAACTATTCATCCTCCATTATTTTCATCATAAGTTCTACCCCATATCTTCTATAATCTATATCCTTAAAGAATTGTACATAATTATAATGTGATAACCTCATTTTCAATTTATGCGAAGGCATGGTATTGTGCAGTAAAATCAATACGTATTAATCTCGATATATTTGTAATGGAATCATTAAGGTTTACTTAGCCGGCCACTACAACAAACAGACTTGAAATATCTTACAAAGTTTTATACAATGTTGATAAACATGAACAAACATGCTGTGTTTGAACAGTTAACATTCAAAGGGAGTTTATGAGATATAAAATGGCATCGAGTCAGAGTAGTTTCCCTTACAAGGGCATGTAGTTCCTGAAAAGTTATCTCCCTTGCGTATATTATAAATTACTGTTATAAGTGTAAATAATAGACAGTCACACAGTTGTTGTCATGTGTTGAACTTCAAAAAAGGCAAATACTTTTATTTTAAGAGTTAAGGATATTTGAAGAATTTTAACATGGTCCTCCATGGTAGAGGTTATGGTCAGTCACTTCCAAAAAACTTGACCTCGCAGCAAAAGGTACAAATCCCACAGGGAATGAGAGAAAGCTATCTAGCTAAACTTGAGAACGGTAAGGGGTTCTTTCCATGTATAACTCCTTTTATTTAGTGTAACAAATACTGCAAGATTCATCATACCTTAATTGGTTAACAAGGCACTCCTGTTGTCTACAACAAATTGAATACATGCATACTACATGTATGCCCATTACTGGGAGCAAATTTGTAAGTTATACTAGTGTTGCCTCACTTCTTCAAAGTGGGCGGGGCATAACAATTACCTTGTGAGTTCCAGATGTTTTCTGTAGTCTTGACTCGAGCATCTCCACACGCTCATTGGCTTCTCTCTCCAATTCTTCTACAGTTTGTACAAGCACTTCATTCTGCTCACTCAGATCATTTACATAAGCCTGTAATACTCTGGTACGTGCCTACAAATACACACATATATAATGTATACCCTGTAATACTCTGGTACGTGCCTACAAATACACACATATATAATGTATACCCTGTAATACTCTGGTACAAGCCTACAAATACACACATATATAATGTATACCCTGTAATACTCTGGTACGTGCCTACAAATACACACATATATAATGTATACCCTGTAATACTCTGGTACAAGCCTACAAATACACACATATATAATGTATACCCTGTAATACTCTGGTACGAGCCTACAAATACACACATATATAATGTATACCCTGTAATACTCTGGTACGAGCCTACAAATACACACATATATAATGTATACCCTGTAATACTCTGGTACAAGCCTACAAATACACACATATATAATGTATACCCTGTAATACTCTGGTACGAGCCTACAAATACACACATATATAATGTATACCCTGTAATACTCTGGTACGAGCCTACAAATACACACATATATAATGTATACCCTGTAATACTCTGGTACGAGCCTATAAAAACACACATATATAATGTATACCCTGTAATACTCTGGTACGAGCCTACAAATACACACATATATAATGTATACCCTGTAATACTCTTGTACGTGCCTGGTGCTGAGTAGGAGGAGGGAAGCAAACCTCAGCCAACATTTTAAATTGGGATGGTGTCTTTATGTCATGTAGACATAAATTTCAGTTCAAATACTGACAATAAAATCAACATTATTGCTAAAAGCTTAATTCTATAAATTAAGCAAGGTGACAGACTAAATTGCTAACTAAATAAACCAGTACAAGAGGGCCCAAATTGTAACTAAATAAACCAGTACAAGAGGGCCCAAATTGTAACTAAATAAACCAGTACAAGAGGGCCCAAAGGGCCATAGGTCGCTCACCTGTCCTAGTCGTTCATGCACCCCTTATGGACGCCTCTATTGCATGTACAAGGTTTTCATATTGTCTTATGCTTTATAATTTACATCACATTTAGACCCAATGACTTATTAAAGTGATTTGACCTTGTGACCTAGTTTTTGACCCCGGATGACCCAATATCGAACTTGACCTAGATTTTGTTGAGACGATCATTGTGACCCACTTTCATAAAGATTAGGCCAAAATTGTGACCTCTAGTGACTACACAAGGTTTTTCTATTATTTGACCTTGTGACCTAGTTTTTGACCCCGGATGACTCAATAGTGAACTTGACCTAGATTTTGTTGTCAAGATAATTGCGATCAAGTTTCATAAAGATTAGGCCAAAATTGTGACCTCTAGTGAATACACAAGGTTTTTCTATGATTTGACCTAGTGACCTAGATTTTGACCCCGAATGACCCAATATCGAACTTGACCTAGATTTTGTTGACATGATCATTGTGAATAAGTTTCATAAAGATTAGGCCAAAATTGTGACCTCTAGTAACTACACAAGGTTTTTCTATGATTTGACCTTGTGACCTAGTTTTTGACCCCGGTTGACCCAATATCGAACTTGACCTAGATTTTGTTGAGATGATCATTGTAACCAAGTTTCATAAAGATTAAGCCAAAATTGTGACCTCTAGTGACTACACAAGGTTTTTCTATGATTTGACCTAGTGACCTAGATTTTGACCCCGAATGACCCAATATCGAACTTGACCTAGATTTTGTTGAGATGATCATTGTGACCAAGTTTCATCTAGTGTCTACACAAGTAATTGTGGACGGACGGACGACGGACGAAGAGTGATCACAAAAGCTCACTCTCACTTTGTGACAGGTGAGCTAAAAAATTCATAAAACACTTCAAAGGCCAGATTTCAATAAAATGTTATGACAGATTAATACATAGTGAACTAAAAGAAAACCCTACATGCAGTTATTTGTTTGGAAGATTTATTTATTATTATGTTTGCTCAACATGTTAAATTGACACAGAATTTAGTTTCACTTAAACGTTTTTGACAATGCTTAAGCCAGTGTCAGCTTAACATAACAATGGTATCTTGGTATGATCTGTTTTGTTAAAGTAGTCAATTGTTATACTGGTGTACAGCTATTAATACCCTATCATACAACTAGGACCACTACAGATTAAATATTCATCAAGTGCAATTAAATTTCAAAGCCATTATTTTGCTCTTGAGAATATCAACAACCATAAAATCACTTAGATTTCAAGACTACAATACATGGCAGCATTATTTTAACACTTTAACTTATTTATAATGTATGGTAGGTTATAAAGAAAGAAATAGACAATGATTTATATATCACTATACAAACATTGCAAATATACATGTATAACAAAAATAGTAGGCTCTTCCAAATCTGCATTTTAAAGGGTCTAAAAACTTTTAAAACAAGACGGTTGTTACATACATGTGATGGATAGTATTCGTTTTCAAATGTTTGTGTTAATAAGAGCCTGGGGACTGTTTTACTGAAATTCTTTAAACGCTCTTCCATAACTTTGGTCTTAGTCCATACAAATCATGCAAATTGTTTTTTCCATCTTTAAACTAAATTCCTTTGGATCTATGACCATCTTCATATTGCGCCAAGTATAAGTGTTGTTATTGCCACATAAAGGTGCGGTCACAGGTTGCTACAGTCGCATTAAGGTGTTTAATAAGATGTTTGCAAAATAACCTCCGTTTTTCCAAAAAAGTCATAAATCTTTCACAAAAAGAATGCATAATTTCCCCCTTTTATTCTTGCTGGTTTAAAAGCAACTAACTATATCCATGGCTGTTTTTAAGTTAAAACAATAGATTTTCAAACTGGCAAAGGCCGTTGCCACAATGAATACATATGACTGTTAAAGTATAATCAGTAAAAAAAGCAAAAAATGAACAATAAATGTCCTTTTTAATAATTCCCAATTTTATGGGCACAGGCTGCTTCATTTTGTTCAAGAAACATCACTGCTCGACATTAGTAAGATAAACATGGATAAACCAATCTATAGCTTCGTTTATTATTTATATCTATGTCATTAGCATGTCCAGACTGATAAAGTGGCACCAACTAATGCAGTTTACACTTGACAGATTGAAAACTCCCCAAACAACACGCAATGATATGCATCAAATAACGATATTGACTTACCATTATCAAAAAGATAGTATTAAGTCAGACAGATAAGGCAGCACTCAGCTTAACCAGCCAGGCACAGAAAACGTGTAGCACTGAAAACATGTTTTTTTTTATGGAATCATGATAAAAGGCCGGACGGACACAGACCGATCACAGTAGCGCACACTGAGCACTTTGTGCTCAGGTGAGTTTAAAACACCATTTTTTTTATATATATTTTGCTCGGAAAAAGGTGTGTTCTAGTCTAAAATTGAAAATTTTGATACTCGTAAGGGATCTCATATTCATACCCAGGCCCAACGAAGTTGGAAGGGGGTGGTATACTGGAAAGGGCTAACAAAACTAAGAAGTGAATTCTTGAAAGTCTTGTGTTTTGATTGACACTTTAAATATTGTTCAAGTGTGTTCATTGTTCAAACCATTTATACTATAAATTCATTAAAAGTTTGTTTTCTTCTGCTGGGTTTGTGTGTTTGTGCGGGAAGACAGATTTTGCCAAAAGGAGTTGACGCTTAACAAAAAAAATTTGGAATGACCTTATGCCGTAGCATGACTCTGCACGAGCCTGTCTAGCACTTCCATTCAACTATTTGAAACAATAGACTTATAATTATGTCATTCCAGAAATCTGACAATGAAAGGTAATTCTCTTAACATGCCTACAGCTAGAAGCCTAAAAATCATTTATATATTTTTAATTTTATAAAGGGAATCAACCAACACTAATTTAACCCTCCGATCCTAACAATTCTTTCCAAAATGATTGAGAAATGGTGCAAAGTGCAAAGTACAAATTGTTAGCGCTGCATTGTTTCGGACGTCTGGGCAACAATAAAGTCTTTTTATATTCACTTCAGGGGTGTCAAATATCCTGATTTATCCGGATTAAGCATTCCTGAAAGAGCAATGACTTCTTACCAAAATAAAAGTTATTTGATGAAATATCTCAAGAAATGGCAAAGTTACGGTTAATTTAATCTGCTCTGAAAGTATTTTCTGTAATACAAACTGAGTTAAATATGGAAACCGTGTCATTGAAGGTATCTTGTTTGGCAAAGATGGTCGGCCACATACGATTTTCATTATTTTTTATTTAGTCCTGTTGACGCCCCTGCATTTCAGGTGTGTGGAAATTTTTCACTTGGTCACAGGCAAGTTGGATTGAAAAAACAAACAAGCAACAAAATTTCAGTTTCATTCATTTATATAGCATGTCAAGGATTAGAATACTAGGTTTAATTCAATGTTTGTTATTTAAATAATTTTTGGTAGGTTATCTCAGGGATTCATCTTTTTTATGGTAAAATAAGGCACTGCAAATTATTTTTTCATGATAATTTTTGCACTTGCCCGTGGGCAAGCCAATTTAATAAATCTACTTGCCCACAGGCAAAACGGCCCAAGTCGGACATAGGAATTCCACACCCCTGATATTCATTTGCAAATGGTAGAAATAATTCTAGCGTAATTTGGTCTGGTTCACATGATGTATTTATAAGACAATAAAGCAATGTCACCTAGAAATGCATACGATGGTCTGCAATATATGTTAAGCAGGCCTCAATGAATCCACTTGTCTGCTCGTCCTGCACAATATCTTCCTTCTTTATTTATATAGCAGGACCAGTGAGAGTTTGGGGTTTTCTTCTTTGTCTATATAGTATATTGCAGGACAAGTGCTTTTAAAAATATTTGTTGAGGCCTGTTATGTTTGTCATTTTCTCAGTGAAGACTCAAAAGAGACCGATTTTATAAGAAACAGACCTGGTTTTGAATGAGGCCGATAGACTTTTGCAAGGGGCCGATACAGAATTGTGAAGCAGCCAATATTCGGCCCCTTGTAAAGTCCTGAACTCAAATGAAGGACCCCTGGTATTACTAGTCCGGAGCTTTGCCAACTAAGCTAGCCGGGGCGGGGCATGTTGTGAGTCAATCTCAACAGTCACTACACTAATTTAAGGCTCATCCACTGCATGAACAAGGTACAGCTAGGGCGTCACTATTCTCGATATCGACATTACAGGATAAAACCTGTTTCTCCGGAATTCGAAATTTCACGGTCAGGATGGTAGCCATTCGGAGCACCTCGTACAATTCTGTAGAATCATCACTGCCGTTTCCTTAGCTTGATACAGACGACGAGAAAATATACGCAGTTTTTAAAGTTTAAATCCCGGAAAACGGGTTTTAACCAGTAATGACAATATGGTGAATATGACCTCTGGAACAAAGTGCGTCCTATGTGTGTTTCGAACACACATCTCCTATAAGTCCTAAGCGCAAATATAGCGCTCTAATGCAACCACCAGGGATTTTAACAAGGGGTTTGAAAAAGCAAAATTAAAAATTCCCATCCTTCTCCGGGCTGAGGCTTCAACTGACTGGTGCATAATGTCGGAGACTGAACATGACAGTCACCACTATAAGGGACCGAGACAAACCAAAATCTCAGGAGCTTGAAATAAAGTTGAATTGCAACACATGAACACAACACCTCTATGCAACATGAAATGCACTTACTCTTAATGTTTCTTCTCCATTTTTTTCGGCTTCTTCCAAACGTTTCAATCTTCCTTCATATAAACCCTTGAATTCTCCCAACAAGTTTTGCATTTGTCCACTTTCTCCATTACGAGACAAACCCCTCTTACCCTTTATACGACTGTCTTGTGTCAGTCTTTCGGCCATTGTTCTAGTATATTTGTAGTTTTTTTAGTTATCCATCGTCCAACGACCGAACACAATCTAAATATTTGAGGAAAACGAAAAAAAGGCAGATAGGCTAACGAAATGTTGTTGTTCTCACAGCGGAAGAGCTTCACGACCGAACGCAGGAAAAACCCGCATTCTGGTTGGATAACATGACCCAAACTTGAACTTTCTGACCAATCAGCACGTCGGTACTTTCACTACGAGTTTGTTTTCATTAGATTCACGGGCGCCGAGATTCACAGGGCACTGTCTTTATCATTCCCTATCTGAATCGGGTTTCATATAAAATCGGTCTGTATGACTGACAATTATTTTAATTGCTACAAATTTAACACCATGATGAAAGTTTCTTGTCATATGTTGGATTTTAAAAATAACAATAGAACAACAAGACAAAACTTGCTCTCGGGAAAGTGGCGAAGATCGATAAAAAACCAAGGGAAGCAAATCAACATAGAATGTCGATGGTAGATTTCTACCTGGACCAGTTATCTACCTTTATGAGCAATGGGAAAGTACAAACATGGCTTTAATACAAAAATGAAGGAAACCATGGCTCCCCCTATTAAAGTTTTTATTTCTTGTTGGACTGTCATGATTTTATATCATATCAGAGACTAGATCTACTACATATACAGTACAGTAGAGCGCTCTAATGTAGTTTTATAATATTATTATGTAATTAATTATTATTCATAATTGAAATCCATATTTTTGTCATATACTGCTAATTTTGTAGAGTCCCTATTCGGACATTTTTGTGTGACGTCGTAAAGGTCATTCAAACGTTATTCGACGTAGCTGTAACCACGAAGGTTTATAATTAACGTGCGTGCTGTAACCACAGGAACTTGCATAATTTATAAAAAAAATGGATTTTTTTCACTACTGTAGTCTAGAGCCTGTATTTAATAAAATATATATTTTAATACAGGCTCTACAGTAGTGAAAAAAAATTCCAACACATTTTTTTTTTTAATTATGCAAGTTCCTGTGCTGTAACAAGTAAATCATAAAATTAATATTATTACATTAATATAATCACTTTCTGACATAAACTGTTCAAAATCGTATCACGTTTTATAGTCGTTGGATCATATGTGTAAAATCAGGTGGGTGCATCGGGATTACCTTTGGGCAACTATTTTTATTGACGTTTTAATATACATGTAGATCTAAACGGCCTAAAATGTCTGCAACATAACATGCATCATTTATATAAATACAGTGCTGTCGGGTAATTCTGCGCAGCCAAGAGGCATTTGTCTTCGATATTTGAGACTATTTTATTTGTAGAATGAATTGTGGTGCTATTTGAATAGAAACTACATTCATTTGCAACTGTAAACAATGTACTCAATGTATTATTATATTTATGTTTATTTCTTGTACAAATAGATAGAAAATGATATAAAGTACTTGTTTGCAACAAATTTATTACTGTAGCCTATGTTTCTCTTAATAGTCAGACTCATTGTATTTTACGTTACCAAAGTGCATTCGGTTGTAAGGCAAATTTGTTTTTTCTCATTACTAATCTGTTTTACTATTAAAATGTTGATTCTATATTATTATATTGTATATATACATGTAATCAGTTAGAACATATTGGTACATGATTACGTTCCGGACATCACCATAATAAAAGAAACCCCGTCACCACCCTAAACATTTCTTTAAAACAGCCAAATACGAAACGACACAACTGTTTTTGTTGTAGATTTCTATTCTCAAACAATAATGTTATTTTTCCAAAAGTAATACCATACAGAATCAAGCAAATAAGAATCTTCTAATACATCTATACTGATTTGTATTGTCAGTTACAGTAATAATAATTCCTATAATTATTATAACAAATACCCCTAAAATGTCAAAACTGCCTTTCAAAATATTTATCTTCATGTTGGACTATTTTCAGTGAATGGTTACAACATGGATACTGACTTTGACTTCTCCGTATTACAGTCAATAACTCTATAACAAGAACAGAATATTTATTATACATGTACAAAGAAATTGGATATAATTTTTATATTCAGTACCTGATTTCAAATTTTGATCGTCGTAAACTTGGTTTTTCTTACTAGTTGCGCTAATTTTCGTTACCATAGTTGATTTGATTATGTACCGCTCTCGTAAAGATATGTTTGACTATAACAATTTATCTGTTTGTGTTGTGTATAATCATTTGAATACATTTTTACGTGTTAACATTAGTAAGCCACGTCGGCCATGTGAAATTACACTTAGTTTCTCCCGGTGGCTCCTGATACTGCCGATGATTCTGCACAAACTTCCTTGAAACTCCTAATTGTCTTAGGGAGTAAATGCCTGAGGCAGTGGGACCGACGTACACCATCGGGAGTTCTCCCGGTGCCTCCCAATATCAAATCTACCCCCGCCCCCGAATCATCCCTGATAAACGACAGCGAATATTTGAGGAATAAATATCCACGAAGGTTCCTGACACTTTCGCGAAGCACCCCGAGCATTCGCAGAGGTTCTGTTTGTTACGGGGATGCCTCCCCGGGATAATCGCGAGTGCATCAGGCAAAATGCAATACATGCATTGAAATATCCCGATGTACTTGTGATGTCACTAAACGTCTCAAGACTTCCCGAAGCTTCCCCGAAAATTATTGGGGAGCTTCCCAGAGACATCAGAGAACCTGTTACTAACGCCTTCCGACGCTCCTAATTACCATCAAGAGTACATCCCCGGGACAGTGCGACATACGCATATGGTGGGGAAAACATCGCGTTTGTTCATCACGATTTCTGCCGATATCACAAATTGTCTCATGACTTCCATGAAGCTTTCCGTAGACTGGAAGCCATGGAGTATTGTGGCTGAAATGGAGGACTCAAGTAGTACTTTATTATATCAAAATTCTCACGGGACAGTTCCCTTGCTTACATGTACCTATAATATTGCAATTTTAATGGCATTCAATTACCTGGTATTGCTAGAGATTATTAATTGATATATTCAAACTAATCCTCTGGTAGTGTCTTTATTACATGATCAATATTGCTGAAAACTAGAAATCTTCACGATACAGTGAGTAACAAGAGCTGTCCACCAACAGCGCGCTCCACTATTCGCAGTGTCATGCTAGGATAGTATAACTTATTTTATCACATGTTTGACGTCGCGGTAGCGTAATAAAGCCATTATTTATTTTTGATAATACACTAGTGTAATAAAGCTATCACGCGACGTCATTTAAAGTATAGGCGACGTCGTCAAAGTTGCGCATTTATTATAGTGAAAAATACGTAGCTATTTTATGTTTTGGCCGGAAAAGGCTAACATATGATAAAAAGAACATTACATTTGTGACTTTCCACATTGAATTTATTAAACTCGTTGAAAAAATCGATAACTGAATGCTCGGCAGAGCCTCGCATTTTATTATTTTATTCAACTCGTTTAATAAATTCAATATGGAAAGACACTCATGTAATATCCTCTATATAAATTCAAAACAAAATGCTTCATATCAACAGCATTACCCTCTGCTGTGTAGAGGTTTGGGCTTCTAAGTTGATAAGGAGATAATTTTGACAAAATGCAGGACAGAGCTACCTACTCATGTGTAGGTCTTGGAGTCACGATGGTGAACACGTATGCAAGTATCAAAGGAATACGGCAATGTACTTTGAAGGTATAAGAGGTTAAAAAACTTGTACATAACCTTTAACATTTGCATTTCCAAGTCCAACAGGGGGCATACTTTCAACAAAATGCTTGATAGAGTTACCTACCCCTGTGTAGGGGTTGGGGTCATGATGGTGAACAAGTATGCAAAGCAATATGTCAATGTACTTTGAAAATATTAGAGATTAAAAAACCTGTACCTAAACTTTAACATTTGCACTAAGTAGAAAAAGGGGGCATACTTTCAACAAAATGCTTGATATAGTTACCTACCCCTGTGTATGGGTTGGGGTCATGATGGTGAACAAGTATGCAAAGTGTCAAAAACAATATATCAATGCACTTTGAAGATATAAGAGGTTAAAAACTAGTACATAAACTTTAAACCCCATAAGCAACATTTTGCACACCGTAAGTAACGGAATGATTAGAACCCCATGACATCTCCCATGATAACTGACTGTGAAAGGTTCACTCCATGACATCTCCCATGATAACTGACTGTGAAAGGTTCACTCCATGACATCTCCCATGATAACTGACTGTGAAAGGTTCACTCCATGATTCAAGACCCAGACATCAACTGGAAGGCAATACAATATCGTGGAAATCAACTTACGGAACGCAAATCATACATACAAACTAGAGCTTGTTTTTCGTTGGCAAGCGTCGAAAATGGATGTCTCCCATTGATGAGGACGTGCTTCAACACAAAAGTGTATGCAGGCAGGCGTGGAGGCCAGACAGGGCAGGGCAGTCGGGCAATGTTGAACATAATCCATTGTAAGATCAAATACAAAATGTAATGAACTTTAAATGGAGTATTGAAGAGTGAAATATCACAAGATTGCATGAATTGGTTGATAAGTTGAGATCATGTAAAGGTACAACTGAGAAGGGTGTTTAGAACATTAAGGGACAGGATACAGATCCTTTGTATTGTATACTTGTTTATTAATTTATTTCAATCTGAAGTAAGGTTGTAGTCATTAAATTCATGAGAACAATATCTTATATTTAACAAGTGTGATTTTAGCAATAACTTGTCAGCAACTGTACTTTTACGTTTACTTGCATGACATTTACTAACTACATGTACATTAAGTTAGTTAGCAAAACTTTGAAAAGTTTTACAATTCAGACGCGACTGAATAAAAAGTAATGATCCGTAACTAAAAGTATTCACCCGCATTTAAACATATCTGATCTTAACTTGGGATTACGTTTAGATACGGTTTCATAAGGATCGTTAACTTTCTTACATTTAGTTATGAGTCTTATTCAGAGTATCTTTACGGGTGTTACGTTCAGAATCGTTTAATACGGACTCATTTATTGGTATGCGTAGTAAAATAAGATGAACCTAAACTTCTAGGAATATTTATTAACATATATATAAACATGTACTGGCTGGTCTATTGACATAGATTCACAACATGGGTAAGACCATGTACTACTTTTGCTGAGACTCAAGTCTTGAGTGCAACACGAACCTCGCACTCATATATGCTCATGGTGGCATATGCTGGGGACGGCTTGTACAGATAAAGCAATTGGCGACCGAGAGGACGAGCAGCACAATGCCATTCCCGGCTCATGAAGAGATGGTACTGATTTTTGTGATATTGAGAAACAACTTTATGACAACAACACCAGCTGGGGACAAGGACTGTTTTTCAAGCACTAATATAACAGAGAGACAGGATCGGTGCCTTCTTAGTAACGTATGTTGATGTAATATTATAGCATAAAAACGGTGATTTTGCCCATACGTTAACGGGACGAAAACCATGCGTAAACATAAAGATTCACGCGCTGTTAACGTCCAGTTTTACGTATGCTCATTTCAGGGCCGCACCGGCGACTATAAAGGTTGTACAGCTTCATATGAACAGTTATTCCCATTTTATTTCTAAGTACATGTACTAATAAGTACTAATTTGTTTTCTATAATATTTAAATAATACATTTAAATAAACCCGCAGTATCCATGTTTTCTTGGTATTTGCCGATACCGGAAGTCGACGTGCATAACAATAACTGGTATGACGTTACGTTTGTTTTCGCGACGTCTTCACAAAATCTCCCGCCAAAATATCATTATTTTGAAATACAAACGCATAAATTGATGTTTTGTATGCTATAATAGCGTTTACGCATGTTTTCTTCGCTTTATAACATATGCAGAGTCCCTCGCGGGCTTGGGCACCAACTGTCCCTCGGGACTCTGCAGATGTTATAGCCCGAAAAAGCAGGCGTTAACCCTACATTAATCATGTTTGTATACAAAGGTATTCATACCACCAACGTTATTGTGACAATGGAGCGGTGAGACCTGGCTCACCATGCTAACGTTATTGTGACAATGGAGCGATGACACCGGACTCACCAACGTGCTAACGTTATTGTGACAATGGAGCGGTGACACCGGACTCACCAACGTGCTAACGTTATTGTGACAATGGAGCGATGACACCGGACTCACCAACGTGCTAACGTTATTGTGACAATGGAGCGATGACACCGGACTCACCAACGTGCTAACGTTATTGTGACAATGGAGCGATGACACCGGACTCACCAACGTGCTAACGTTATTGTGACAATGGACCGGTGAGACCGGGCTCACCAACGTGCTAACGTTATTGTGACAATGGAGCGGTGAAACCTGGCTCACCAACGTGCTAACGTTATTGTGACAATGGAGCGGTGAGACCTGGCTCACCAACGTGCTAAAGTTATTGTGACAATGGAGCGGTGACACCGGACTCACCAACGTGCTAACGTTATTGTGATAATGGAGTGCTAACTTTTATACTTTTCAAGTGCTGTTTTCGGAGCAGACAATGTTTACAACGTTTATTTTATCTATCACATAGATGAGGACCAGGCATGTTCAAATGGCATGTCATTTGATAGTGTGCCTTAGAATTCTATTAAATAATCAAAGGGCCGTGGTTTACAATCTGTCTTGTTGTCCTATATTGCTCAGACTCTATCATGAAAATATAGATTCTAATAATATAAATTCAGTTAAAAGTCATTAGCACATGTACTTTTATTATGCTATCGGCTTATGGACTATTTACTGGCTGACGATTTTGGCAGTGATATCGCTAATACCACACACAATGCTATGTACAATCCACAGGGTATTATACGAATATTCGTATATGAGATATAAGGCGGTCGCACACGCATAGAATAATATGCGTCAATATCCTGTGGTACAATCTTAACTTACCGGTACCGAATGTTTGTAAAAGATTCAAATAATCGATCGTCCATTTATTAAGGCATTTAAGTCCATGGGTCAAATGTAGAGCTTGAATGTTTGATCTCTTATTTATACAAAACACTCTGCATTTATAGTTAGACAGGGCCTAAACCTGTATATATCTATAGACTACAAGAGTCATGGTGATATATACTGACTAACAAGTTCTGACCATACAATTCCATTGGAAATATTATAAAATCAAAATGTTGTAAGTACGAATTTGATATTTCATTTGATCACATAACTTTCCTTGTATCCAGGTTAGTGTAACGAGTAGGTACATTCTTATAGTATATGTAAGCGAGCCTGAACGAGATTAATATAAGTTTGAATAAATTGACATTGATTCTTTTATCATGTGACACCAATAATAGCACGAAAATACACATCTTACCGTTAGAAAAGACTCCGTTATATAAACGAGGCCAAAAATAACGTCAAATGCGGCACATAATGATGTCTCTTTGGAACGTTATACTACAGTAGTGCAATATAAGAGTATACTTACTCCTTATACTAACCCGGATACAAGGCCCTTGTGTCTTAAGGTGATTCCCAACTCTTAATTTTTTCTTTACAAGAGGTATCAAACACCTGATTTTTATGAAGAACACACTCATGATAGTGATTGTGCAAATGATATTTTAAAATATGATATTTTTCATTTTTAAGTTATACGAAAAAAATAGTTGAACAACATACTGTTTTCGTACATGCAACCAGTAGAGTAACTATTATAGAAGTTTTATCCCAAATTTTATGGCAGTTGCTCGGCTAGATTTTTTTATTGTCAGTTTATTGATTTCGGAAATGTCGAAAACCAGGAGAGTTTACAAAATACATCAACGTCTTGAATACGTTTTATCCAGTTTTCGCGATAATGTTTTTTTGATTTTTTTTGTATTTTTAAAGATGAGCCCAGTTTTAGCTATATGCTCTTTTGAATTAGTTAGTCTATATTCTTACCTAAAAAATGCAAAGAACCTTCCTCTAATGTAGACGGGATGCTTGCTAAACAAATATTAAAACAATGGATACAATGTTGTGTGTGCGCATTATAAAACGATTCACATACGTTGTAGCTAGTATTCGCGAGTGTTGGTGTTTCAACGTTTGGAATAAATGGTACATATAATTGCAGCTATAGCTTTATTCTTCAAGCTTGTTATAGTATAATATAGTAAAAACTATACAGTAAATTCGCGATTTTAAGACATCAGAACATGCTGACGAATCAATTTTTAATTTTTCGTACTATTTCATCATGGTAGTCAGACGCTTTCAATACGTCTTATATACACCGATTTCTAAACTTCCGCTCAAATGATGAGTTAGGAATCACCTTAAGTCGATTGGCGCACTAGACCTGTATTGGCACTCGGGTTGGGACCCTCGAGCCAACATCTAACCTAGTATGCCAATATCGACTTAATGTCCGCCGTCCCTGTGTAATAATCTATACAGATTAGCCTGACGTGACGTTAGCCAAACCAATCCGTTAGGGTAATACCAACGTTGTCAAGCTAAGCTTCGGTTGAAAGTTGAAACCTCTGCTGCATACAGCTTCATTTTTCACGATAATGAGCTTTCTATAAGTTTATGTGATAAATATAATCTTACTGGACCATGTTATGTGTGATATATACAGTAGACAAATGATGATAATGATGAGTTGTTGAATTTGTTGTCAATTATTTATCTGACATTGTGTTACATTTGTTACCATTGTAATATCACACCGTGTCGTACTACATACACATGTTTGTTGTTTTATCACAAACTCTCTTCATCAACAGAAATATACACTACGAGAACTACGTCAGGTTATCCATAATCCACTTCCTGTTTAGCTCGATATGTGCTACATTGTTTGTTCTTGGAGCTCATTACTCAGAGGGATCAGACGGGAACACGAGTTTTGCCTACTATTTATCATGCAACTGCCATGGTAACTGCCTGATAACACATGACCTGAGAACAGTATGTGTTCTCAGGTCAATAGGCTGCTAGTAGCCTGAGAACACTTTTTGGCTC
This sequence comes from Spisula solida, assembly GCA_947247005.1. Classification (NCBI taxonomy): domain Eukaryota; kingdom Metazoa; phylum Mollusca; class Bivalvia; order Venerida; family Mactridae; genus Spisula; species Spisula solida. The sequence continues at coordinate 32,485,278 of OX365949.1, forward strand.
CGCCCACAAATCACGGACTATTTTCCCATTTCTCATTCCGTCTAAAATTGACCTACATATTATTGAAAACTACAAAAATATACATTTGATAGCTAATATTTATTCAAAGTTTAGTTTACAACCAACATCAGCAATATTTCTTCGACATGTAGGGCTACGCTCGTGTATTTTTTCTTGAATTCATACGGGTCATCTTCGGATCAATCGTTTGGGAAAGGCCCTGAAAAAAACAATAAACACACATAAATCCACTGGCATAGGATCATCAAAGATAAATAAACATAAAGAATATGCATAGACAACGGTTCCACATCAAATACACTGGACAAAATGCAATTTTGAACTCATTTGAAGACTCGATACGATGCGCATACAAAATCATTGAAAATGAAAAAAGTCGGAATTTTTTGCGAATCTTAAGACTAAGTGGGTCAGTTAAATCATTGTTAGATTCAGTGTACATACGGTTCATACATAGGTAAAACATAAAAAATATACTAGGCTCTTCAACAAGATCAATGTCTTACCATATTCTATTTCCATCGATTTTCCAAGCATTGAGGTCTCCCTACTGCCATTCTCCACCCACCAACTTGACTAAGACGAGTAAGCTTGTATAAACTGTTCATTCTTGAAGTTATTTCCCCCGTCCGGAATTCAATTTTGCACTGACAGTTACCGCAAACAACCCAGTGTTTCACATAGTCCATGTTTATATTTATTCCAAGGCATTGTTAAGAATAACAGAAGGATTTATGACGTAGTAAACGACCTTGTTCACACACGTACGTCATTGATGATTCATTCAAAAAACTTTATAAATTCATGAGCGAAATTATATTCTACTATTATGACACAATGTAGTTATTTGGTAATACCATTTACTAAGATTTCCCTTTCTGAATATATAATTGAAATGTTTTATTTTTTAATATTTCTTTTGTTAAGCAGCGTAGAATTGAGAACTATTTTGTTTCGCGGAAGCACATTGAATTGTGTTAATCGGCGGGTTTATTGGATCTACTAAAACCCACAACTCGGTTGTAACTTTAAAAAATGAGGAATTACGCCCCTTACTTGTTCCCAGGTGCTGGTTGCATGATAAATAGAAACTCGGGTCACTGTCCGGATCGAACAATGTTATCAGACTCGGCAATATCGTCCGGGGTGACTCGCCAAAGGCTCGCCACCCGGACGATATCACCTCGCCTGATAACATTGTTCTCACCGGACAGTGACCCGAGTTTCTCTATATACCGGCCCTTGTACTGTCAGTGTTGGTAAGTATTACTACATTCTCATTACTCAGAGGGAGTACCAGTATTTGTGAGAAAACAATACATTTAGGTAAAGGTAACTGTATCATTGAAAAAGAATAAAAACATTTTGTTTTGTAAAATCAATATATATGCTATTGTGACTTATTCAGTCTGGCATATTATATCTTTATTCTTTAAGGATGTATGAAGGACTAAATTATTTAAAAGTACGTGTAGGTATAGTCCGTTTATTCAAGTATGTATTTTGTATACAAACATTGCAATAGTATAACATGGTACTTTTATTGTTTAAAACATTTTGATTTCAGAAAAAGGCAGTGAAAACCAATACCTTATTCACTAAGCTGCATACTAAAACACCTAAAAGTGTATATTAAAATAATACATAAATAAGAGAAATTGCAATGTATATACACAATGTAATGTAAACAGGTGACAGATCTGATTAAACGAGTTATATTTCAATGACTAAGATAGTGTACATCATATATTCAATATTAGCGGTTATATTAGCAGTGAACCTATGTTGTGGATTACATGGATAAACACTACATGTATATTTGTAAATCATTTTCTGTAAATTTGAATTTTACAATATACAATACACAACCCAAAAAAATAGTATTTTTTTCAAAGTTCGCGTACTCTCATGTTCATGAGTTTTATAGGTGAATTCACGTGATACTCATACAAAATAAAACTATAGCATGGCTGTGTGCGGCAACATGTACAAATATCAGATCTTCGAGTCTTTAAACGAAACTATTCTTTTATTGGATTCTTCTCAAACTAACTTTCAGAAGTCCCATGTGTCTCACATCATGGCTCTAATCTAAACAGCATATAAGTTTTGAGGTGAGCTTCAGTAGGTAGCTATCCTGATTGATGTCCTTGTTGTTGCAGCATATTGTTTGTACAATCCTCACGTTGACAATTTGGATATTCGCACGTGGAAGTGGACACTATCATCATGGTTCTATCTATAGCTATATAGTAAGTACTCAGTCCTAACTCACATTTCAACACTGAATCTTAGATGTACAATGTTAAATGCTCTTTTTGCTCCTTTGTTATTATAGATGTATCAACAGGCAAAAGTATACAATGGGGTTACAGCAATTATACATGAGTATTAGTATTCATTAATTAAATTCTATGGAAGGAAATGCGCAAACGTATAAATATTTGCAAATTTTATGTCGAAAAGTCTGAGTTTCAGTATTAAACTATTTGTTAATGTGATCCTTGATTTCCACTAAACGAGTTCATGAAAGTGCACTGAAATACCGAACACGGTTTAGAACTTATTTAATAATAGACTTAATTATAAGTTTAATGAAGTTGATCAAGGTTTTCTACGTTATCGTTTATAACAGTACGTAGTCCTAACTACCGATAGTTATCATTTATAAGCAATATGTTGACCTAACTACCGGTATGGTTTATTTATAAGCAGTATGCTGACCTAACTACCGGTGTGTAATATTTATAAGCAGTTTGTTGACCTAACCTCCGGTGGTTAACATTTATAAGCAGTTTGTTGACCTAACTTCCGGTGGTTATCATTTATAAGCAATATGTTGATACCGGTGGTTATCATTTATAAGCAGTATGTTGACCTAACTACCGGTGTGTAATATTTATAAGCAGTTTGTTGACCTAACCTCCGGTGGTTAACATTTATAAGCAATTTGTTGACCTAACTTCCGGTGGTTATCATTTATAAGCAATATGTTGATACCGGTGGTTATCATTTATAAGCAGTATGTTGACCTAACTACCGGTGTGTAATTTTTATAAGCAGTTTGTTGACCTAACTTCCGGTGGTTATCATTTATAAGCAGTTTGTTGACCTAACTTCCGGTGGTTATCATTTATAAGCAATATGTTGATACCGGTGGTTATCATTTATAAGCAGCATGTTGACCTAACTACCGGTGTGTAATATTTATAAGCAGTATGTTGACCTAACTACCGGTGGTTATCATTTATAAGCAGTTTGTTGACCTAACTATCGGTGTGTAATATTTATAAGCAGTATGTTCACCTAACCACCGGTAGTTATCATTTATAAGCAGTTTGTTGACCTAACTTCCGGTGTGTAATATTTATAAGCAGTCTGTTGACCTAACTGCCGGTGCTTATCATTTATAAGCAGTTTGTTGACCTAACTTCCGGTGGTTATCATTTATAAGCAATATGTTGACCTAACTACCGGTGGTTATCATTTATAAGCAGTTTGTTGACCAAATTACCGGTGGTTATCATTTATAAGCAGTATGTTCACCTAACCACCGGTAGTTATCATTTATAAGCAGTGTGTTGACCTAATTACCGGTGGTTATCATTTATAAGCAGTATGTTGACCTAACTACCGGTGATTATCATTTATAAGCAGTGTGTTGACCTAACTACCGGTATGTATCATTATAATCAGTTTGTTGACCTAACTACCGGTGGTTATCATTTATAAGCAGTTTGTTGACCTAATTACCGGTGGTTATCTTTTATAAGCAGTATGTTGACCTAACTATCGGAGGTTATCATTTATAAGCAGTGTGTTGACCTAACTACCGGTATGTATCATTATAAGCAGTTTGTTGACCTAACTACCGGTGGTTATCATTTATAAGCAGTCTGTTGACCTAACTGCCGGTGGTTATCATTTATAAGCAGTTTGTTGACCTAACTGCCGGTGGTTATCCTTTATAAGCAGTGTGCTGACCTAACTATCGGTGGTTATCATTTATAAGCAGTGTGTTGACCTAATTACCAGTGGTTATCATTTATTAGTAGTTTGTTGACCTAACTACCGGTGGTTATCATTTATAAGTAGTTTGTTGACCTAACTACCGGTAGGTATCATTTATTTGCAGTCTGTTGACCTTACTACCGGTATGTATCATTTATAAGCAGTGTGCTGACCTAACTACCGGTATGTATCATTTATAAGCAGTTTGTTGACCTAATTACCGGTATGTATCATTTATAAGCAGTGTGCTGACCTAACTACCGGTATGTATCATTTATAAGCAGTGTGTTGACCTAACTATCGGTGGTCATCATTTATAAGCAGTGTGTTGACCTAATTACCGATAGGTATCATTTATAAGCAGTATGTTGACCTAATTACCGATAGGTATCATTTATAAGCAGTGTGTTGACTTAACTACCGGTAGTTATTTCTGCACTCGACACTTATCCACTAAACTGTTCAGTTACATGTCAAGACTTATTCTTCATTTCAGTTAACTTGCTATTATGTCTTGCTTGTGGTATTGTTTCCATGGGGAATAGTTGGATGCGTGCTTACAGGAAATAATGGTTTATGCAGAGAAGATGATGTATGCTATTACACGGTGAACGAAGGTCAGAATTACGCCATTGCCATAGTCATCATCACCGTCCATGTTATTAATACTCTCGTGGCGTTCATGATAAATGTTGCAACCAGTGGGAAGAAAAAAACCAACGTGATTCCTAACACTCATCACATTAAAAAGACACCAACTTCTAGTAATAACTCCTGGAAAAGGCCAGCTCCTTCATTAAATACGTCTACTGACCGAAAGAACAAAGTGGACATACAACTTGTAACTCTTAAAACCAACGGCTCAACAATTCCACAAGTACGCCCTCCTCCAAGATTGCAGCGCGATAAGAAATACATGGATGATATGTTTATTGGCAACAGTATCCGGGGCAACAGACTACACCCTATTGGTAAAAGAATGCATGTTGACGATAGCGTACTGAGTTACAGTAACACTTCTATTGACAAACCTATTGTTAAACCACTGCCTCCAAAGAAGAAACTAGACAAGACGAGAACAACAGGATACGTCATTGGAAGATTGAATATATTGTACAAAACTGTTCATGGGAGAAAGCAATCGACAACATCTCAATCGAATCAGGAGAATGGCAATGCCTTTAGATTGGCATCGTCATCTGAGAATTACTCATCGTCGGATGAGGGAGCCAAACAACGTGGTAAACACAATAGTGCACTGCACCGGATCGATTCTCGCCCTCCACCGCCTTCTTATAATGAAGTTGTGTCTAAAGACTCAACTAATCCGTACCAAAGTTTATACGTAATCCCACCGTTGCCAACAGATGGAACAAATGGTCCGTTACCTGACAATATGTACACTGGTACGTCCTATCCGGAGTCTGAACTTGTAGTTATACAACCAACTAAACTGGACAGTATGAGACGGACTAGCAACTTGTAGTTATACAACCAACTAAAGTGGACAGTATGAGACGGACTAGCAACTTGTAGTTATACAACCAACTAAACTGGACAGTATGAGACGGACTAGCAACTTGTAGTTATACAACCAACTAAACTGGACAGTATGAGACGAACTAGCAACTTGTAGTTATACAACCAACTAAACTGGACAGTATGAGACGAACTAGAAACTTGTAGTTATACAACCAACTAAACTGGACAGTATGAGACGGACTAACAACTTGTAATTATACAACAAACTAAACTGGACAGTATGAGACGAACTAGAAACTTGTAGTTATACCACCAACTAAACTGGACAGTATGAGACGGACTAACAACTTGTAATTATACAACAAACTAAACTGGACAGTATGAGACGAACTAGAAACTTGTAGTTATACAACCAACTAAACTGGACAGTATGAGACGGACTAACAACTTGTAATTATACAACAAACTAAACTGGACAGTATGAGACGGACTAACAACTTGCAGTTATACAACCAACTAAACTGGACATTATGAGACGGACTAGAAACTTGTAGTTATACAGCCATCTAAACTGGACAGTATGAGACGGACTAGAAACTTGTAATTATACAACCAACTAAACTGGACAGTATGAGACGGACTAGCGACTTGTAGTTATACAACCAACTAAACTAGACATTATGAAACGGACTAGCAACTTGTACTTACACAACCAACGCAACTGGACACTATGAGACGGACTAACAACGTGTAGTTATACAGCCAACTAAGCTGGACAGTATGAAACGGACTTGCAACTTGTAGTTATACAGCCAACTAAACTGGACAGTATGAGACGGACTAGCAACTTGTACTTACACAACCAACTCAACTGGACAGTATGAGACGAACTAGCAACTTGTCATTCAGCTAGTTATAATTTATTATTCTTTTCGACAGCTTGGACTTGGGCGGATCTGCGCTTGTTTAGTTGGGCATTGTGCTTTGTGTGTTTTTAATGTTTTCTGTACTCGCCGGCTGGTTAAGTTGAGTGCTGCCTTCCCTGTCTGACTTAATATAATCTTTTTGTAGTTAAACAGCCAACTGAACTGGACAGTATGAGACGGACTAACAACTTGTAGTTATACAACCAACTCAACTGGACAGTATGAGACGGACTAGCAACTTGTAGTTATACAACCAACTAAACTGGACAGTATGAGACGGACTAGCAACTTGTAGTTATACAACCAACTAAACTGGACAGTATGAGACAAACTAGCAACTTGTAGTTATACAACCAACTAAACTGGACAGTATGAGACGGACTAGCAACTTGTTGTTATACAACCAACTAAACTGGACAGTATGAGACAAACTAGCAACTTGTAGTTATACAACCAACTAAACTGGACAGTATGAGACGGACTAGCAACTTGTTGTTATACAACCAACTAAACTGGACAGTATGAGACAAACTAGCAACTTGTAGTTATACAACCAACTAAACTGGACAGTATGAGACGGACTAGCAACTTGTTGTTATACAACCAACTAAACTGGACAGTATGAGATGGACTAGCAACTTGTAGTTATACAACCAACTAAACTGGACAGTATGAGACGAACTAGCAACTTCTAGCACCCAGCTGTGTCACAACATTGTTACATTGTTGCTGTGTGGATATATGCTTGTTGGAAACGTACAGCCTGAATTAAGTGCTCGTTTGACATACCCTTTGCTTTTGTGAGTTTGTACACCTACAATGTGACATTATAACATAAATTTATTATTGCTTTAATATATAATAGTCTTCCAAATACTGTATAGCGGGTATATTTCACGGGGGTCTAATTTTCGCTATATTCGCGGTCAACATCGATAGCGCGAAATCTAAACCAAGAGAAATATTCACCTCGTAAATATACAAATTTTACAAAGGGAGACAATTCATGATTAAAAACATGTGAAGGAGCTACAAGAAATGAACCAACGTTGACCCAATGACTTTTCAAGAAGTACATCGGTTTAGCGGAATGCGGTAAAATACGACAATAAGAATACGACTTATAATAAATTACAAAATTTAATTCAAATCAGATTTTTGTAAAACGTGTGTAAACTCTATGCATGTGTATCAAATATCATACGTGCATCATGTTTTCTCAACGTTAAAATGTGTTAATTATAAACAGGTGCATCAAACTTGTTAAATTTAATCATTTTGTTTGCAAAACGTGTAAATGTTTGCCAAAAAAAGTATGTTTTGTGTACATTTTCTAATGAACAAACCGTTCAAAACAACAGTCGAAATGCATCGAGCGATTTATGAATAAAATAAATAAGCTTACTGCGTAATTTGTAAATCCCGTAAATCGTTTATAAATCATCAAATTTAGAAGGACAGAAACACACTCCCTTATATGTTATACCGACGGGGTGCATAAATAACTCATGGACAGGGGTTTAAATAGTCTTATAAATATGGCTGACTTCTTATTAGACTCTGTATACCGAAAAGTTGCTTTATAAATTGCCGTGTTCAGCAATCAATTTATTTAGTTTTTTTATTTCCAAGGTGTAACTTACGTAAGATTGACGGTTTCCCATTTCATGTTTACCAACAAGGTTTTAAATTCGCGGTCGAGGTCGTTTGCGCGAAATCAAGACACCGTGAATTCAAAAGCATCCATAAAACGCGAATAATGGACCCCATGAAATATACCCGCTATACAGTAATCCGATGTCTGTGATTTCGCTGCTCAATACCAAGTTTTACTTTTTGTTTGAAATCAGCATATTGTCACACAACAAGAAACTTTCATACCAATGTCTAAAGACGGAAAGATGTTTGAGTAATAAATTGAAATCCGTATGAATGTAAATAAAGTGACACTTTTGTATGATTTGCATACCATTTGATGTTATTTCCGGATAATACAGTATGTCTGGAAGCATTGCACACACTGTTATGTCTTTGTACACATAGTTATACATGTATGTACTCTCACTACGCTGGTATCACCGGGGTACAGCAGGTTAAGTTATGCAATTTACAGTATGTAATAAATATTTTGCTGTTTTTAAAAGCGTTTGAAGCAACTGTTGTTTTGATTCATGCTCGTGTAGCATATAGTTATGTATTTTTTCGCTATTTACGTCGCTAAATTTACTATTTTAGACTTAAAACCGCAAAATTTACAGGTTCATATCTCTTAATCATATCACATTTCATTAAAATCTGACGTACATTGACTCTTTCACAAAAAAGGTAGAATCCATCGTAATGGGTATCGTATTTCAAACAGGTATGCGTATACATTGACAATTTCGTGCATCAAAACTGCTGTTGGCTTGGCAACCATTACACCAACAGTGTATGTTTAATTTATACAAAGGGCCATGGGTTTGTGCTTCAAATAAGGTAGTTAGGCTACAAGCTTTTGAAAAATCCTTATAAATCCTAATAAATTCTTAATAATTCCTGGAAATACTTTAACTTCCCGTTTCTTAGAAGAACACCTTCAAAAATGTCTATATAGTCATAGATCTATATGTTTTAAATGATACCATACCGCGACTGAAACGCCATGTCAAGCACCCGTGATAGTAACGGGGTGAAGTTCAGGGTAAGAGTCTAAAGGAAAAGTCACAAAAAAGGCCTCCCTAAGTCAAGATGGTGAAACCACGATTGTACAATGTTGAAACAACGATGATACGATGGTGAAACAGCGATGGTACGATGGTGAAACAACAATGATACGATGGTGAAACAACAATGGTACGATGGTGAAACAACAATGGTACGATGGTGAAACAACAATGGTACGATGATGAAACAACAATGGTACGATGGTGAAACAACAATGGTACGATGTTAAAACAACGATGGTACGATGGTGAAACAACAATGGTACGATGTTAAAACAACGATGGTACGATGGTGGAACAACAATGGTACGATGGTGAAACAACAATGGTTCAATGATGAAACAACAAAGGTACGATGGTGAAACAACAATGGTACGATGGTTAAACAACAAAGGTACGATGGTGAAACAACAATGGTACGATGGTGAAACAACGATGGTACGATGGTGAAACAACGATGGTACGATGTTGATACAACCATGGTTCGATGATAAAACCACGATATTACATCGCGTTTTCACCGTCGTACCATAGTGCCTTCGTGTTTTTACCATCGTGTCACCATCGGGCCATCGTGGTTTCATCATCGTACCGTAGTGCCGTCGCGTTTTTACAATCGTGCCATCGTGGTTTCATTAGCGTGCCTTCGCGTTTTTACAATCGTACCATCGTAGCATCATGTTTTCACCATCGTCCCATCGTGCACTGCGGTAAAGGGAGAGAACTAAGTTCAGTTTGCCCAAAAGGAACACCGAACAAGAGAGACTACTTTCTTCCAAAATTACAGAAATTCGACTCAAAGTGCAGCCAAGCCCAAAGAAAACCCAAAATGTATAAGAACCATTGCTTAATCTGATACTCGGAAGTGTTTTAAACAGATATAATTTAAAAATACCAATAAGCGCGTGATCGTGTACACAGGAATAATTAATAAATACAAAGTTATAGGGATACCACAGGATGCTTATATAAGAGTGACAGCCATACCACATGATGCTTATATAAGAGTTACAGCCATACCACATGATGCTTATATAAGAGTCACAGCCATACCACAGGATGCTTATATAAGAGTCACAGCCATACCACAGGATGCTTATATAAGAGTTACAGCCATACCACAGGGTGCTTATATAAGAGTCACAGCCATACCACATGATGCTTATATAAGAGTTACAGCCATACCACATGATGCTTATATAAGAGTCACAGCCATACCACAGGATGCTTATATAAGAGTTACAGCCATACCACATGATGCTTATATAAGAGTCACAGCCATACCACAGGGTGCTTATATAAGAGTCACAGCCATACCACATGATGCTTATATAAGAGTTACAGCCATACCACAGGATGCTTATATAAGAGTCACAGCCATACCACATGATGCTTATATAAGAGTCACAGCCATACCACAGGATGCTTATATAAGAGTCACAGCCATACCACAGGATGCCTATATTAGAGTCACAGCCATACCACAGGATGCTTATATAAGAGTTACAGCCATACCACAGGATGCTTAAATAAGAGTCACAGCCAAACTTCTTAAAACTCTATTGCCTCGTTTTATCAGAAAATGTAATTTTCTGTATCCATCAAAATACATGATATTCGTATTACTATTACTTTCAAGGGGCATGCCCAGAAACTGGAGTGTCTTAGTTTGCATACAACAAAATTGCGTTTATCACATAACCCGCGGTCCAGCAGTGCCCTAATAAAACCGTGCCGTAAATAGAGGATATTGTTACATGAGTGTTTTTTGAATTTATTAAACGAGTTGAATAAAATAATAAAATGCGAGGCTCTGCTCATTTTGTCAAACATAAATCCCTGCAAAAAAGGCTAATTGCAGATAACATTAGTAAACAATAGATGAAGTTATTCAGTCAATATCCTTTCCGCTACCATAGCGTACTAATGCAGACTCGCCGGGATGGCCATTTCGGCCTTCCGTAGTTTTCGACCTTAATGCCCAAATTTGGCAATTTTGCTGTCATGGGTACACATGCATCCCAGACTATAGGATATTACGGGCCCAGGGTCGTGCACAGGTTTTTGGGCCCGCTGGACCCCTTTAAACAGGGCTTTGAACGTAGATTTTCCAAAACTGAAATTACTGGTCCTACCTGCCATTGCGGTACGATTTCCTGTCACATCGTCACTTCCGGTGACCTTTAGTCGAAATCTGGACAATTTTTCCTACTTTCAGTTTCGGACAGGTGTGTAGCATCCGGATGTATCGAGTTTTTATCAGTGCTGCATGTCAATAGTGTCTCAGGGACGGGGTATAGTGACCAAATGAATTTCTCATAGCCCCCCAAAAAATCGTGGTAGCGGAAAGGATATGACATTTTTTGCCATTTGACCTTGAATTTGACCTTGAAAATGACCTTGAACAATTACGAAAATCATCTAGTCCTTTGGTCTAGATCATGATTGATATTTATGTGAACTTTGATGACACAGTCTTTAACCAGAAAAAATCTAGAAACATTACACTAAAATAGCATATTATTGAATTAGATGACGGCCATCTTGGACGCCATCTTGGATTTTAGGGCCCGCACCAAAAATTTGCAATTTATGCCGACAGTCTGATAATCTTCAGACTGTCCCGAACATTTTGGTATATAACTCTTGCTGTTACTTTTAGGGTCCACCTTACTTCTTAAATAAGCCACTTTTAGGAGCATTGCTGCTCTACTAATACTTTGAGTGACGTGATTATCAAAAATAAATAATGACTTTATTACGCTACCGCGACGTCAAACATGTGCTAAATATCGTTCGGCACTACCAGAGTGTGCAATAACTATTTAAATGAGCCTGACGTGACGTTAGCCAATCGTTAGCTTTGGTCGGCTGATGACGTCAGGATAATACTAACGTCGTCAAGACGTCGCGCTTATTGTCTCGCTATAACATATGCAGAAAAAGAGCATTCTATAAGGTTATGTGATAAATAGAATCTTACATTCGTGCTCATACGCTTTTATTCAACTCGTCGACAAAAAGCAATATGTTTTGTCCACTCGTTTAATAAAACTCGTATGTAATGTGCACTCGTGCAAGATCCTCTATTTGTCACTTGTAAAACCAACTATTACCGAAAAGACAAAGAAGAAGTTAACTTAAACATTTACTCTATAACGCGCGCTTCGATATTTTGTATATCGATTTGAATAAAAGTCTGTCAGCCTTTTATTGATTTAGTTATTCTTGAAATATTTTTTTTTAAACTAGCGGGATGTTTCGTAACTTTTTACAGGGTTTTCATTATTTAACTTAGTTATTAAAATGATATCAACTTAATTGCTATTCGAGACACTTCAGTACCAGGGCATGCCCCTTTGAATAGAATAATATTGTATTGTCTTTCCACTAAAAATAACATTACATATTCCATTCATAAAGTATATTCTAACACAACCTGCGGTTTCGGCTATATACACATAGAGGAAATCACGGTGTGCACGAACTGCCGATAAAACACAGCTACGACTGAATATCTTCAAACTGAAAATTAGCCTTCAGAGGAAGAAAATAGTGCAGCTGATAATGTATTGATACGTTGTAAATGCGGAATATTGGCTACATTAGAATCGAAATAATGAATATGTATCTGTGTTTTATCTATAATAAAGCACATCCACTTGTTCGGATGCGTACATTAAATCACTTGTGCTTCACATTCGTGATTTAAAGATCCGAACTCATGACTGTGCTTTATTCTACGATAAAACACAGGTACATATTCATTATTTCTTAAACAAAATACCTCTCTAAACTCCGTTAGTTGGCCTTGTTAGCAGGCAGTTCTTGTGCTTATTTTAGGGGTTTATTTGTTACCAGACAAAAGTTTAAATGTTACTTTATGATACTTATACTAAGTACTTGTCATCAAAACCATCATGTTATTTCACTAAAGCTTAAAATAACAGACTTAATTTATTACATTTTCTGAAATTGCACAAAAAGATGCACACCATCAACTGCATGTGGCATTTGTATTGTAAATATTTTTTTTAGAATCCTATTAAAGGCACAATGCAATGTACATAAATATGTAGACAAATTCACACCAATAACCCACATTATACCGTGAACTCAGCTCTGCATAATAACATGGGCTTGTGGAACTTTATTTAAAGTATTCCGTAAACTATTGAATATACACCTATATCTTATATGTACTGGTATTACGATATGGGTTTGGTTCTAAATATAAACCAATAATCGATATGTTCGTTTATTGATAATAAATGTGTGCGGATAATTTTAATTTAAACCACAGGTTATTTTTTCTTTTTTATTCTATTAATCTTAATTTTGTGGGTTATTTTACAAATGTGTATAAAGAATGTTAACTTATTTCAGTATGACTTTAGTTTTGAATGATGGTCAATCCTCATTTCGACCGTTGATTGTATATTCTTTAATACAACTAAAATTGTACATGTACGCACATTCATGTATTAAAGGCAAAACTTACTTTACACGTTGTCAGTAAACAAACCATAGGGCGCCTATTTTGGAATGGTTTAACTGATCACTTCCGCTACTATGTCTCAGTTATAAAAAAAATTCAACGTTTAGTATGTAGAATACACATTGGTCATTGTAGAACGTAAACTAACTAGAGTGAAACACATTTTCACAAAACCCCAATTGTCCACGTTATAAAATAAATTCCAACATTGCCACATTTTACGCAGCAATGATATTGCAAGGTTCACACCATCCTCCTAACTGTTTAAAGACAAGCAAATATAAATACATTGTTTAGGCTACCAATAGTTAGAATACAATAATGTACAAGCATCTCATTACATGTGTTAGTCAGTCCCATCATGTGATGTGTATCTTGCAATATCATTGCTGCTTAAAATGCAACACTGTGTAGTATTTGCAACGACATAGGGCTTTGTGGAATTGTGATTTACTCTTTAGTTATAAACATTCCACATGGAAACAATGATACAAAAATTCCCTTATTAATGCCTTGTGGCCATCAAGCGACGAGTTGTCTATATTAGTTAATGTTTTCTATTAGAACGTATGATACGGGAAGATAACTGGTAAAAGGCGAAAATGGCAATTTGTCTGTAGCGATTGTGCATAATTATGGAATTTGTCTGTAGCAATGTTTCGTACGGCAATTTGTCTGTAGCGATGTTTTATACGGCAATTTGTCTGTAGCGATGTTTCGCACGGCAATTTGTCTGTAGCGATGTTTCTTACGGCATTTTGTCTGTAGCGATGTTTCATACGGCAATTTGTCTGTAGCGATGTTTCTTACGGCATTTTGTCTGTAGCGATGTTTCACACGGCAATTTGTCTGTAGCGATGTTTCATACGGCATTTTGTCTGTAGCGATGTTTCATACGGCAATTTGTCTGTAGCGATGTTTCATACTTAAGGATATTTTTCAGTTAGAGCGACATTCTTCCAACAATGGCCAGAAATCTTATTTTGGGTAAATACCTTTGTAACGTGGGACACAATCATAGCACAGCAGATGAAGTCGTACAATGTAATAACATGGAGGAAGACAAGTATGTATATAGTATAAAGGGTGTACCACACCTTACCGGGTAGCGTAATACGTTATAACATTCAACGTAGAAACATAAATTTTAACCCGATTGTTTCTGTTCGTTTAGCAGTGTTTATCTTCCGTTTCGTATGCACATGTAGTACGAGGCAGTGAGGCGAGGTCCGTTCTATCCGATATAAAGTTGCTAAGCAGTCTAAAATGAAACTTAAAAAAGCGCCTGTTGTATGCCCTGGTGTACAGTTTTCTTGGAGACCGTGTCTTTGTCATGTTGATTGTCCGGGCAGTGTTTGGAACACTAGCTGTATAATCAGCGGACCTACAGTAATTTTGTCTGTGGCTTCCCATGTCTCCATGTCTTAGCCTGCCGGTATTTGCCTGTAGCTAATACGATGTTATCCTTAAGATGGTCGTTTTAAGCGTTTACAATTCATCAACAATCAGAGCAGTGCTCAGCATGGATTGATATTCCTTGTTTGCGCTATCCAGTAAGGCGTCACTACATCCTATGCCAAAGACTATTGAAATAAAATATAGCGTTCGAAAGTAGACCTAAAATTAGCTAATTACATGTACATGTAATATATTTAGAAACAGTCGTTATTGCATGGTTACTCTTGCCGGACAGTTGTGTGGTACATGTATAAGCAAACCGATGCGCTACTCTAGCTATTTCCGAATGGACTCTTTGGTTTTTAATGAGAAACAGTTTGAATACAATAATGTACAAGCATCTCTTTACATGTGTTCGTCAGAGGCCCCACACGGGAAGAAGTGACAGTGACTTACAGACGAGCAAGTTGGTACTGGCTGGTTATTCCCGGACAACTGATCAAGTACTCAGAATATTAGGCATTTGAACGTACGGCTGAATGAAACGTGATTTATAAAAGGCATTTACAATTTGTTTGTATCATAAAAATTCTGAAAGCACATGTGACTGTTTGTTTAGACAGAAACGACAACATCAACTGGAAAAAGAGAATATAGCAGTCAAACATAAGGAACAGGAGAATGAAAGTTATAGAATAGAAGTAGAGAAGAAACGGATAGAAATGGAAAATGCAAAGATTGAAAAAGAGAAGGAATTAGAAAGAATGAGACATGAACAGAAGATGGAAGAACTACGCATTGAAAAGATAAAAGCTGAAAATGTATCGTAAGTAATACTATACATGTATATAAAATCTTCATGCTAGATCTATATAATGTACAACCAAACCAGGACTGTCAAACGATCAATGGGAACAATAGAGAGTGTATTTACGAGTTTCTCTTACTAGTACCGGTATAAGGTCAAAAAAGGTTACTTTGTATTATACGTGGGGTTTTCGAAATGTAATGCAGCTGACTCTCAAACTTTTTATTGACAGAACCATTTAGAATGAAACTCACAGAAAACCTTCAATATACTCCTCTGTTCATATTGCACACCAATTTAACTTTTAAATTCAATATTAAAATTATGTTATGTCGTATGCAAAAGGTACTACACTCATGTATTGCAATATGGTTGACCACATATGTTTCCTGGAAACGTACATACGCTCTTCTGAATGCGACTTAAGTTTAGAATCTGAAAATTAGTCGCATGTGACTAGGTCTACAGAATAGACTTGGTAATCAAGTATTGTCATTTGCTTTTCGCTCAAAAACTACTCGTATACAGTACATGCCTAGTGCAAAGAGGCATATTTATATGCTTGTACATATGTTCCATTTCATTAACAATTCGACGCTTTATGAAATAGTTCTCTAGTTTTTTCTGCACACTATATCTATAGAACCAACTTGTTACATATTTGCCCATTTGTTCTGGAATTTGAATAGCAGAACTCAAACGCAGCAATTTCGTCACTGACTCTGTGTGTTTTACAATTACGGGCTTCTTTAAAAAAAATTCGTAGCGTATACATGATCTTTTTGTACCAATGAGTGAGTGTATATCAAACATACATAATGCCCAAACCAATGAATGGAAGTTAACCATAATTTACCAAAGAGTAGACAATAGTCTACTAGGTACACACGCCAAATTTGACGTGCGAAAGTCCCGAAAAGCTTAGATATGCACGGAGTTGCACTTCTTTTCGAACACCTCTGGTAACAGTATATTGTTATTGGTTGGGGAATAGGATCAGTATTCGAGGCTACCGTAGACAAGCTAGACAATGTAATCAAGGGTGAGATATTCGTACAGTAAACCTGACTAGTGAGACATTATTACCGTCTACCTGACTAGAGAGACATCTGACAGTGTATCTGACTGGAGAGACACTATTACCGTCTACCTGACTAGAGAGACATCTGACAGTGTATCTGACTGGAGAGACATTATTACCGTCTACCTGACTAGTGAGACATCTGACAGTGTATCTGACTGGAGAGACATTATTACCGTTTACCTGACTAGAGAGACATCTGACAGTGTATCTGACTAGTGAGACATTATTACCGTTTACCTGACTAGAGAGACATCTGACAGTGTATCTGACTGGAGAGACACTATTACCGTCTACCTGACTAGAGAGACATCTGACAGTGTATCTGACTGGAGAGACACTATTACCGTCTACCTGACTAGTGAGACAATCTGACTGTGTATCTGACTGGAGAGACACTATTACCGTCTACCTGACTAGTGAGACAATCTGACAGTGTATCTGACTGGAGAGACACTATTACCATCTACCTGACTAGTGAGACAATCTGACAGTGTATCTGACTGGAGAGACACTATTACCGTCTACCTGACTAGTGAGACAATCTGACAGTGTATCTGACTGGAGAGACACTATTACCGTCTACCTGACTAGAGAGACAATCTGACAGTGTATCTGACTGGAGAGACACTATTACCATCTACATGACTAGCGAGACAATCTGACAGTGTATCTGACTGGAGAAACACTATTACCATCTACCTGACTAGAAATATTCTTCCTGTCTACCTGACTAGAAACATTATTCCTGTCTACCTGACTGGAGAGACATTCTTCCTGTCTACCTTACTGGAAACATTCTTCCTGTCTACCTGACTAGAAACATTCTTCCTGTCTACCTGACTAGAAACATTATTCCTGTCTACCTGACTGGAGAGACATTCTTCCTGTCTACTACCTGACTAGAAACATTCTTCCTGTCTACCTGACTGGAGAGACCTTCTTTTTTCCTGTCTACCTGACTGGAGAGACATTCTTCCTGTCTACCTGACTGGAGAGACCTTCTTTTTTCCTGTCTACCTGACTGGAGAGACATTCTTCCTGTCTACCTGACTGGAGAGACCTTCTTTCTGTCTACCTGACTGGAGAGACCTTCTTCCTGTCTACCTGACTGGAGAGACCTTCTTTCTGTCTACCTGACTGGAGAGACCTTCTTTCTGTCTACCTGACTGGAGAGACCTTCTTCCTGTCTACCTGACTGGAGAGACATTCTTCCTGTCTACCTGACTGGAGAGACCTTCTTCCTGTCTACCTGACTGGAGGGACCTTCTTCCTGTCTACCTGACTGGAGAGACCTTCTTCCTGTCTACCTGACTGGAGAGACCTTCTTTTTTCCTGTCTACCTGACTGGAGAGACCTTCTTTTTTCCTGTCTACCTGACTGGAGAGACCTTCTTTCTGTCTACCTGACTGGAGAGACCTTCTTCCTGTCTACCTGACTGGAGAGACATTTTTACCGTCTACATGACTGGTGAAACATTCTTACAGTCTACCCGACTGGAGAGACATTCTTACAATCTACCTGATTGGAGCGACATTCTTACAGTCTATATGACTGGTGAGACATTCTTACAGTCTATCTGATTTGAGAGACATTCTTACAGTCTACCTGATTGAAGAGACATTCTTACAGTCTACCTGACTGGAGAGACATTCTTACAGTCTATCTGACTGAAGATTTGAAGTAATCTGATGTTAAAATACTAATATAATGTTTATGTTTTAAGTATATCTGTGAATACATGTCTGAAATGAAAGTGGGACTATACTTTACATGATTTACATGTGCTGCATGAGAACATGAAATTACGTGATTACTTGTTACAGTATGAGAACATGAAATTACGTGATTTACTTGTTTCTGTATGAGAACATGAAATTACATGATTTACTTGTTACAGAATGAGAACTTGAAAGTACATGAATTACTTGTTACAGAATGAGAACATGATTTACTTGTTACTGTATGAGAACATGAATTACTTGTTACAGAATGAGAATTATAGTTTACAGTTAAATTTATTTCAGGAACGAATCTAAAAAGGTTAAGTCAAAGGTATGCGCAGTATCATAGTGACTATTCTGTGCCACATCTCATACAGGAATCACGTATCATGCCGTACAAGTGTACAGTCATCATTGATATGAGCTAGCTATTTACTTGGCTAGTCAACAGAGTCATGGACAAAACTGTACATTTCATTTTGTATGTACTTAAATGGTTGAGCAATTTATCTTTCAATCTTATCACATATAATAACATATAAAATGCTCCTCATGTGCGGATCCAGAGGCCATGTACCGGTGTTGTTTATTTCATATGTTACACAAGTTTGTCAGGGTTTAGAGTCTCGTCAGGATGAGAAAAATCGCTGGTTGGACCCTCCGTAGAAAAAATAGCTGGATCCATGCATGGTTTCTAACTTTACCAAACATGTTCTGAATGTAAGGTACATATTAATATGATTTAATCATCTCAGTTTTGGAACCAAGCTCATTCTGTAAGATATGCACTTATAACGTTAGAACGTTGATAGTTTTATGCCCATTTGTGGCTACTGTTGTTTAAGCTATTACCTAGATATTATTTTATTACAGTATTATGTATGCATATATACGAGGGTCATCCGTAAAGTTCTAAGACAGCTCCTAAAAACTTAAAGATTGACTACAACTTTAAAATTCATACCATAGGTAGAATGGCATGTTATGAGTTAACATATGCGTATGTTATCGTTGCTAAGGCAACGCCTGTAGCGAACAACGGGGCCGTCCAAATTTTAAAGTTAAAGTGTATACGTTCGTCACCATTCAACCACTGTATCTCTTTTGTAGATAGCATCATTCACCTCAAATGCCTCATGACTTGAAATACATTATTTGTGATGTTTGTTCTTCAATCTCAAAGCAATATCTTGTAAAGTAACACAATTATTTAACAGAACATACGTCGCACCCGAGTTTCGACGCTCACTGTCAGAGACGTCAAACCGTACGGAGCACTTCGCGGCTATGAAGCACGGCAACAAGCCATTATATGCATCTACAAATACATTTGAATTCACTTCAAATACTCAGATGTTCTGAGAAGTATCAATACCACTTATGGTTAAAGCAGAGATTTGTGTTGTATTGGAATGGACCTAATATAGTCCATATACTAGTAGTCCAGACTTGGCTCTAATGGAATTTGCCGTCTTTCATCGTATGGAAGGGGAAATATGTGGGAAACGATCCTGGGATTCAAAAACCTCAGAGAGAGGTACAGGCAATCTTGAAACGATATCCATCTTTGTGATACTGATATATTTATGATAATTAGATATAGCGACACAGTCGTAAATGCGTAGCATGTGGTGGACAGTATTTTGAAAGTAATGACGTTATAATTATTATTTGAAGCGCTCCGTAACAGTGATCATGTTTAACTTCAAAGAAATGTAGAATTGTTAATAATTTTGCACAATATTTCATTGTAAATCACGAATATATAACATGTTTATGGTGATGTTTTAACGGATATTTTCACAATGATACTTTTCCTAGAACTTTACGTATGACCCTTGTCATATTTATTTTTAAATTTTGTACACACAAAGTAATTTATTCATGTACGAATGTTCTATGTACAAGCCTTAATAAAACATATTTTCTGATCACATGCATGGAAAATTTATGATTATGTATTTAATTGTATTTCTCATTATATTGATGATTTATTAGATATGAATATAATAAATACATGTATATATTGTCAATACTTCAGTCTTTTAAGTAATATGTAATGCCAGCATAAGTGTGCTTTGTACTAGCAAGTATAATGTGTTACACTAGTATAAGTGAGCCATGCACTAGCAAGTGTATTGTGTTACACTAGTTTCAGTGAGCCATGCACTAGCAAGTATAATGTGTTACACTAGTATAAGTGAGCCATGCACTAGCAAGTGTAATGTGTTACACTAGTATAAGTGAGCCATGCACTAGCAAGTGTATTGTGTTACACTAGTATAAGTGAGCCATGCACTAGCAAGTGTAATGTGTTACACTAGTATAAGTGAGCCATGCACTAGCAAGTGTAATGTGTTACACTAGTATAAGTGAGCCATGCACTAGCAAGTGTATTGTGTTACACTAGTATAAGTGAGACATGCACTAGCAAGTGTATTGTGTTACACTAGTATAAGTGAGCCATGCACTAGCAAGTGTATTGTGTTACACTAGTATAAGTGAGCCATGCACTAGCAAGTGTATTGTGTTACACTAGTATAAGTGAGCCATGCACTAGCAAGTGTATTGTGTTACACTAGTATAAGTGAGCCATGCACTAGCAAGTGTATTGTGTTACACTAACTACGCCGAATTTCAAATTGGCCACCCTAATAAACTTTATACTATGTGATTTATTCAATCAATACATATGAAGTTGCATATAATTATGTTTTCATTACACACATTAATCTATCGATTTACAGAAATAAAACACGTGTTCACGTACAAAATCGTCCATGCGAAACTGTTAGTGTGAAATTGCTTTTATGCACGTGGTGCTCGTGTTAGGCATGAAATATGTCCGTATTGTGTTGGAATCTATCCTGTGTAGATTGGATTTTATGAAAAACATAAAACCTCGCGAGAATGAGCAACGACAACGCACCCAAGCCGTCAGATGTATGCATGTACTCCAACAAATTTCTGTTTGACCACGTGTTTTTGAGATATATTTTAGAAAAAGAGTTTGCAGAAGAATACAAATAATCCAAAACCCAATGATGTCTACTTAAATTGATAGGAAAACATGTTTCCCACAGTAGTTAGCGCTAAATTACACGTAAATAAAGAGTTTGCATTTTTTTTAAAAAACGTGTGGAGGACTTCTCTGTTTTGGGTGGCGGTACTCATCATTCGGAGGGCTTTGGTGAGTTCCACATTATTCAATCTCTCAAAGTTTAATGTTTTTCATAAAAGACAATCCACAGAGGATACATTCCAACCCAATCCAAACAGTTTTCATGTCGTACACGATCACCACGTGCACAGAAAAAATTCGCACTAAGCGTTCCACATGGGTGATTTTGCACAAAAACACGTGTTTTATTTCTGTAAATCGATAGATTAACGTGTGAAATGAAAACATAACACAACTTCATATGTATTGGTTGAATTTATCACATAGCATCAGCTTTTATAGGGTGGCCAATTAGAAGTTCGGCGTAGTGTAGTATAAGTGAGCCATGCACTAGCAAGTGTATTGTGTTACACTAGTATAAGTGAGCCATGCACTAGCAAGTGTATTGTGTTACACTAGTATAAGTGAGCCATGCACTAGCAAGTGTAATGTGTTACACTAGTATAAGTGAGCCATGCACTAGCAAGTGCACTGTGTTACACTAGTATAAGTGAGCCATGCACTAGCAAGTGTATTGTGTTACACTAGTATAAGTGAGCCATGCACTAGCAAGTGTAATGTGTTACACTAGTATAAGTGAGCCATGCACTAGCAAGTGCACTGTGTTACACTAGTATAAGTGAGCCATGCACTAGCAAGTGTAATGTGTTACACTAGTATAAATGAGCCATGCACTAGCAAGTGTAATGTGCTAAACTAGTATAAGTGAGCCATGCACTAGCAAGTGTATTGTGTTACACTAGTATAAGTGAGCCATGCACTAGCAAGTGTATTGTGTTACACTAGTATAAGTGAGCCATGCACTAGCAAGTGTAATGTGCTAAACTAGTATAAGTGAGCCATGCACTAGCAAGTGTATTGTGTTATCCTAGCATAAGTGAGCTTTGTACTAGCAAGGGTATTGCGTTATGCTAGCATAAGTGAGCTTTGTACTAGCAAGTATATTGTGTTATACTAGCATAGGTGAGCTTTGTACTAGCAAGTGTATTGTGTTATACTAGCATATGTAAGCTTTGTACCAGCAAGTGTATTGTGTTATACTAGCATATGTTAGCTTTGTACCAGCAAGGGTATTGTGTTATACTAGCATATGTAAGCTTTGTACCAGCAAGGGTATTGTGTTATACTAGCATATGTAAGCTTTGTACCAGCAAGGGTCTTGTGTTATACTAGCATATGTAAGCTTAGTACCAGCAAGGGTATTGTGTTATACTAGCATATGTGAGCTTTGTACCAGCAAGGGTATTGTGTTATACTAGCATATGTGAGCTTTGTACCAGCAAGGGTATTGTGTTATACTAGCATAAGTGATCTTTGTACTAGCAAGTGTATTGTTACACTAGCATAAGTGAGCCATGTACTAGCAAGCATTTGTTATACTAGCATAAGTGAGCTTGTACTAGCAAGCATGTGTTATACTAGCATAAGTGAGCATGTTCTAGCAAGCATGTGCCATTCTAGCATAAATCAGCCATGTACTAGCAAGCATTTGTTATACTAGCATAAGTGAGCCATGTACTAGCAAGCATTTGTTATACTAGCATAAGTGAGCTTGTACTAGCAAGCATGTGTTATACTAGCATAAGTGAGCTTGTACTAGCAAGCATGTGTTATACTAGCATAAGTGAGCTTGTACTAGCAAGCATGTGTTATACTAGCATAAGTGAGCCATGTTCTAGCAAGCATGTGCCATTCTAGCATAAATCAGCCATGTACTAGCAAGTGTAATGTCATAAAGGACATTGAATGTGTGTTTATTAAATATTGAATGGAGTGAATGAATTGAATAAAATCAGTTGAAGCGAGCCTAGGAAAAGCACTTATTAAGGTTCTAAGTAAGTTGTAACCCTTTTTCCTCTATATGTCATATATCTGTAAGTATAATAATTTTGAACTAAAAACCACAGTGTTATTTTACTGAATACATGTATAACAGGGAGACTAGTACCTTACCACTTTATTACACAATGTTATTATTTTGATAGACTGCAAACTCCTTTCCTATGAACCTGACTTGATATAAGCCAACATGGTGTGCACATCTATTGTGCCCCTTGGATGGTGTATATGGAGTAAAGAGATATATCAGGAGCTTACAGGGTACCAAATAAATTTTGCTTTATTAAGTCACTTGGTCATGTGATAATTTGACACTTGACCTGAGTCCCTGGTTTAGTGAGCTTTCCTATCCTAAATGAACTGGCATAATTATGATCTATTATTTTTCTCTGACTTAACATTTAGAGTAATGTATTTCCTGCAAACATGAAAATCTGGTGACTGTAATGAGTTAGATCACTTAATATTTTGTATTAGCATAACACAATACCCTTGCTAGTACAAAGAAAGTCATTGTTTTCATGAATGGTTCATGTTATTAAAGCTTTATGAATGTGTCACCTGTTGACACTCATCTAGCACACTGCAAGTACATGACTACTCTTATAGTGATCTAGCACACTGCAAGTACATGACTACTCTTATAATGATCTAGCACACTACAAGTACTTGACTTATCTAACAGTGATTTCTTTACAAAACTTTGGTTATCTAGATCTGTGGAAACTATGATAAAGGAAGAGATAACGCTGTCTGTATTGACAAATCCTATTTTAATATCCTGTATTTATAAATGTCCTGCATGAAATAAAACACAGAATCACAACAACATATCTAAACAAAGAAACTCACAAAAGTTCATTATTTTAAAAGACCCTATCCCATACTACCCTCTAAAATTATTGGTGTTGCAGTGTTTAAGAGAGTGACAAATTCTATCTTGTTGACAGAATAAAGAACTACATAAATAACGCTATAAACATCCTAGAAACGTCCACTAAAGCATGGGAAACGTAGAAACGTCCACTAAAGCATGAGAACCTAGAAACGTCCACTAAAGCATGAGAAACCTAGAAACGTCCACTAAAGCATGGGAAACGTAGAAACGTCCACTAAAGCATGGGAAACGTATCAACGTCCACTAAAGCATGGGAAACCTACTAAAGCATGGGAAACGTAGAAACGTCCACTAAAGCATGAGAAACCTAGAAACGTCCACTAAAGCATGGGAAATGTAGAAACATCCACTAAAGCATGAGAAACCTAGAAACGTCCACTAAAGCATGAGAAACCTAGAAACGTCCACTAAAGCATGAGAAACCTAGAAACGTCCACTAAAGCATGGGAAAGGTAGAAACGTCCACTAAAGCATGGGAAACGTAGAAACGTCCAATAAAGCATGGGAAACGTAGAAACGTCCACTAAAGCATGGGAAACGTAGAAACGTCCACTAAAGCATGGGAAACGTAGAAACGTCCACTAAAGCATGGGAAACGTAGAAACGTCCACTAAAGCATGGGAAACCTAGAAACGTCCACTAAAGCATGAGAAAACACAATTATTCAGTCTAGCTTACTGAACATCAAATGTCAGATGAACTTGGAGTTATATCTGCTTGTAAGCTATCTATCCATTTCAACCATTTAGAGACCTGTATTTGCCCTGGCTTCATGTGTTTTGTTTCTGTTTTAACAAGGAACAAATTAAAACGTCTTAACAAGCGCACACAATCGTGCCTCATATGAAATCGTTAAAGATTTAAGTAGGACAGTAGCTTTAATCACTTTAGAGTTATCTTCCTTACCCTGCCTATTATACGCATTTATTATTTGTTTTCAATGGATTATGGAGTTTTTTCAGTGAAAATAACAGTGAAAATATAAGTGAAATTACCACTTTGTTATTTTCAGTTTTGAAGCTGGTTCCAGTATCATGCAGAAAAAGAAACGTAACATCAACAGTGCCGGGGTTTAAAATATGCGTCACGTCATCATGACGTCATCACCAACCTAAGCGTGACCCTCCGGTGGATCCCAGCACACTGTGGAGTGGCCGGCAATGAAGAAGCTGACCAGCTAGCAAAGCAAGGTGCTCAGTCAGAACAACCTCATGTGCAAGCAACATACAAGGAGAAGGTCACCATTATCAAGTCACTAACAAGGCCTAGACAAGAGGCAGATGCCTATCATCTCCTAAGCAGGGCAGAACAGGTGATAATGGTCAGACTTCGATCCGGGCACAACCGACTGAATGCACATATGCATAAGAAATACAGACTGGCCCCGTCACCGACCTGTCCGTGTGGCACAGAAGACCAGACAGCTGAACACATCCTCCAAAGATGTAAACGTCACAACCAGGAGCGAGCTGCGAAGTGGCCTCAAGACACAACCCTCCACCAGAAACTCTATGGAGACGTTGATGACCTGAGAAGAACCGCATCCTTCATCGCAGATACTGGCGTGGTCGTGTAGAGCGAACGCCAGTAAGTAAGTATCATGACGTCATAATTCTCACGTCGAGACGTTCCAATTTCTACATGATTTTTTCCAATTAAGCTAATTACGGCACATTTTAAGAGAAATTGAGGCATATAATAAACAGAAAATTTGTAGATTTTTGGTGTAAGATTAATTTATTTCACTCGTGATCACAGAAAATTAAATTTTCACTCGTGGCTACGCCACTTGTGAAAATATTTATTTTCTATGGTCACTCGGTGAAATAAAATTGATCTTACACCAAAATCAACAAATATCCTCTATATATCTCCTTCGGTGTCAGACAAAAGTCAACTGCCATTTCTAGAATACCTGTTTCAAAACATGAAACAATCATCTTGCAATTAATTTGACATTAATTCATTCCTTACACAAAATTTTTTGATAGAGTTGCCTCATGTTCACTTATTATAATAGAAACTTGATGAACATTGTAACTAAGTTTGATAAAGATTGGTTCACAATTTTGACCTCTAGTAAGTTAACAAGCTTAATGTTGAGGATGGATCACAACACACAGAGATAAGCTCACAATAATCACTTCAAATTGCTTGCAACTCATATTTGTAGTTTATGTACCATCCAGAGACAAGAATGTGCATTTTTTATTGCCAAGTATAATGAAGTATTGAAGAGAATAAAACATCAAGGATATATTTTACACACAGTTTTAGTAAAACCTTTTACACCATAACTTTAATTGAATTATTTTAAAGCTATCCAGCTTTTTGTTAGTCATTATTAATCATCAAATAATATTATGCAACAGTCTCTGTGATTGAAAATTCATAAATGGTATGAAATGTTTTACAAATTTAGACACTAGCTACAAGACTGTCAACTACAAGTAAACTAGCAATATGAGTATGTCTTTACAACAAACAGAACTACACTGAGCGGCTTTGAAAATGCAACACTTATGAAATCAAGATACCGGTAACTGTTTTGAAACAAAATTTTGTGAGATTGAAGTTGGCTGCCCAGAGATAAATGTATGAGGAATTATTTAATCCAACGTAAAAAAACAATATGGCGACGTCGGAAATGACGCCACATCATTTGACGCAACGTCATCGCACGTTAATGCGACTTTGTCGCACGACATAGCGCGCCAACTTGTGAATAAATATGTTGAATTGAAATATTTAAGAGGGCCCAAAGGGCCCTAGGTCGCTCACCTGTCGAACTTTACCTAGATTTTGTTGAGATGATGATTGTGACCAAGTTTCGTAAAGATCAGGCCAAAAATATGACCTCTAGTGACTACACAAGGTTTTTCTATTATTCGACCTTGTGACCTAGTTTTTGACCCCGGATGACCCAATATCGAACTTGGCCAAGATTTTGTTGAGATGATCATTGTGACTAAGTTTCATAAAGATTAGGCTAAAATTGTGACCTCTAGTGTCTACACAAGCCAATTGTTGACGGACGGACGGACGGACGAAGAGTGATCACAAAAGCTCACTCTGTCACTTTGTGACAAGTGAGCTAAAAACAAATAAAAGATGAGTGCATAACTATAATAAATATTTATAGGGCATATCTGTGCAACCAGTCTCCTAGATCATCAAAACACTCTTTTCTAAGTATTGGTTGGCCTGGTCTTCAAGTAGTCCTGCCTGGCAGCCAGAACTATAGTCTCTGTGGAACAAACAAATTCCTTAATCATTTTTCCTCTGCGAGGTTATCCAAAAACTGATGGGAAATCCCTGCTGGATGCAGTGCATTTGTTCAAATTAATTTCACAATCTATATATATGGATGTTGAGTTTTCATAGCCGCTCGATGTATATACATATATTTTCTGCATCACCCTGTACCGGGTATGATATATTTGGGGACTGCAACATTGGTTGAAGTCATGCTATGTGTGCATACAAACAAGGGGCCTGATACCAATCAACATATAAAATTTATGTATTAAAAGAAAACAAATCAGTCAAATCCAGGAACACCTGTTTGATAAAAATTTCTTTCCCTCCCACTTTTAGGGAAAAATGATAATCTAGGAATTACTATACGTGGGTATATCCAAAAGTAATGTCACTGATTCCTTGGTGTGTTTGCTTATATGCGTAGATTCATTAAAACTATATCAAAATGTACAGTAATTCGATTCTGATTACTAACATGAAACGTGCTGCATTTTGATTATCATAATTGAATATGTAAGCATTCAAATTATACCAATGACGTCTTGTCGTCGCACATAACAATATATTTTTCATAATTATAACAATTTTCTTTCATGCATTATGATTAGAAATAACTCACAATATCTCACAGCTACCTGACATAACCAAATAACAGCATTTTGTCTGCTACTGAAATTTCAGTGGATCACTAAATTTTGAAACTCTATAGTTTTTGAAGCAATATACATTTAACACACAGTCAAATTACTAAGCAAAAACAATGCAGATTTGTGACAAAAAAAGGCTGCGCGAGGTAATGCATTTTTCCTACAAATTATGAAAGTCCACTTCAGAAACTCTACGATACACATGACAACACTATAGTCTCGTGTACATGTGCTATAAGCTTTTAAGGGACGGGGATGATTAAATCAGTTACATCAGATGGCCAGAAGACCAGTATGTGGTAGCCCCGACAAATTCCCCAGGAGTGTTTCTGACGCAGTAAATGCAGTTTGTTGTTCAACATTGTGATTATTGGGTGTAGAAATTAGATTTTAGTAGTGGTACTATCCAGAAGAAATAATTTAAACATGCAGATAGTGAGTGTCGGGTGGGTTGCACATCTTTAAAGGATTTACATGATTTAATAGCATCAGTGACATTACTTTTGTATATAACCTCGTATAATGGCTGTACTCAGCTAGTTCTAACAGACAGCCTTACTCAGCTAGTTCTAACAGACGGCCTTACTCAGCCAGCTCTAACAGACGGCCTTACTCAGCCAGGTCTAACAGACGGCCTCATTCAGCTAGTTCTAACAGACGGCCTTACTCAGCTAGTTCTAACAGACGGCCTCACTCAGCCAGTTCTAACAGACGGCCTTATTCAGCCAGGTCTAACAGGGCAAATTTATTACTGATATCACAATTAACCACAGTACTGGGATATTTCACATCATCATTGCTATCATCTGATTTACTACTCTCATTGCTGGATTGTTCTCGCACAACTTGTTTCAGCTTCTTTCCTTTAGATTTAGTCTTAGATTTGACCTTTGACTTACTGTGACCTTCGACCTTCGTCTGTTTATTCAACTCAAATGTGTCATTTTTGCACAGACTGATAACTGCATCCTTCAATTCATGAAAAACTATGAAGAGAGACGATCCTCTGGTAAGCATATCAGCCAGATATAGGTCAGCATGAGGACGCAGGTCAAGGTCACGACATAGGTTATAAACAAATGTGTTGTTGAGGATTACACTAGGACTGGGTACACAGACAGGAAGATTTAACACTTGGTTAAGATACATAGTGTCCATGTAACAACTTTGATACTGTGAAAAACCATGAATGATTTTATTCTCACGCGGACTTTTGGCAGAATGCTCCGGACGTATAAAGTGTTTTTCCATGCGTTTCATCAATAACATCAGCTGCTCTTCCTTCATTCTCTCACAGGCAGTTACAATATCTTTATACAAATCAGGGATGAAGGGCGAGACTCCCTGTGACTTCTTCATGTTCAACCATTCCAAGGCTTTAATGTGCAAGATAATAATACACATCAATAGAGAGTTCAAATGACTTTCAGTGAGCTTAGGCCGAGCATATTTTATCCATTGGGTCAATGTTAGCACCAATACTGCTGAAGAGTTGTGCAGACGACCTGGCATGAAATTTGATTGAGGCATGCCAAGGCAAGTGAGCAGATATTTTGTTCTTTCCTCAATGCTCAAAGATGAAATAACGTCAATGCTAGGAAATGGAGAAATAGACGGAAGATCCTGGACAGGTTTGACATAAAATTTCTTTGTATTTATACCATCACGATCATACTCTTCAACACAATTATGTCGGTTGGATTCATCCGAGATGTCAACATCGCCAAACAGAATACCATATATACATGCTCTGATGTGTCTAGAACAAGCATAGCTTGAAACTTCTCGTAATGTCTCAATCTGACAATTAAACATCACTCTATGAACTATGCTGGCATTCTGTAAAAATGAGCCATTTATTTCACATGATCTAAGCTTTGGGGCAAACCAATCGGGAAGCTTTCTACCATAATAGTCAGTTAATTCTGGTAGAACTTTACCACTTTTTCTCGTTACATTTTCATCACAGTCTGTATCATTGCAACTTTGGTAATAACCCGTCAAGAATTCTTCAATATCAAACAGAGCAAAATCATCTATATTTTTGTATTCTTTGATTGAATTTAACAAAATGCCCCTCACAGTATCTCTTTTTTCCATGGCAACAGTCGCTAGCACCTGCTGAATGGAGTCTTCTTCTGATTTCATGTTGTCTAACCAATATAATATACCCTGTAGTCTACCTTGTGCTTTGACCTTGAACGACTTTTTACTTGGATTTTTCGGCACTTGCAACTGAGAATAGAAACTGTATAACACAGAAAAATCCACATAGTCATTTCCCATAACTGTGGCAAACAATGGCAAAACCAACTCAGAATTGTCCCTGAATTGATCAGTAAATCTCTGACAGTTATAGAGCATAACAGGTATATACACATACTCATCTACAGCAGCTGATCCGTTCCGATTTAAGATACATGCTTTTCCAGTCTGTGTATTACACGTACACAATGTTAAGTTAATGTAATCTAAAGGTATAAAGCCTCCGTTCAGTTGGTACACAAAGAAGTCACTATCGTTACTCATTACTGGACAATTCCATCGTTTTGCTAACACCGCAATCTCTCGATCGGCCTCAAAAACACATGATACATGAGGGATATTCAACTCAACAAGGACTTGACGAAATGTTTCGTATGCAAGCACAGGTAGTACACATCCTCGTCCCTTAGCACAGATGAGACCAACCTTCTTACGTCTATCATTCATACGATCAATGACTGTACTCAGCTTTCTGTCGTCTGGATCATATCCCCCATCTAACACAACAAATGATTTAACATTACATTGTGTAAGTAAGTTAAAGAAACGTTTACACTTTCTAGCATAATGATCATAATCACCACCAAACTGATGGGAAATCTTATAGTGATAATACAAGAAATGATAAAGGTTCGATCCATCAATTATCACTTTAGTGTCATGAAGTTTATGCTCCGATAGGAATATCTTCTTGTTTTCATCAATAAATGTTGAAAATCCTTTCACACCCATTTTCCAAAACTGATGATAACAACTTGATCAACAAACATCTGAACGAAGGCTCAACTCCGTAGGTGACAGGTCTGTTCAATAGAAAACAAATCACTTCCAACAAGCTGAAAGAAGAAATTAAATAAGTTCAAACTTCTGTAATATTATAAGGTGTGGGAGTTGTGGGAGTTGTGGCACAGTGTTAGCTAGAGGGATGTCGTGTGGGAGTTGTGGCACAGTGTAAGCTAGAGGAATGTCGTGTGGGAGTTGTGGCACAGTGTTAGCTAGAGGGATGTCGTGTGGGAGTTGTGGAACAGTGTTAGCTAGAGGGATGTCGTGTGGGAGTTGTGGCACAGTGTTAGCTAGAGGGATCATGTGTGGGAGTTGTGGCACAGTGTAAGCTAGAGGGATGTCGTGTGGGAGTTGTGGCACAGTGTTATCTAGAGGGATGTCGTGTGGGAGTTGTGGCACAGTGTTAGCTAGAGGGATGTCGTGTGGGAGTTGTGGCACAGTGTTAGCTAGAGGGATGTCGTGTGGGAGTTGTGGCACAGTGTAAGCTAGAGGGATGTCGTGTGGGAGTTGTGGCACAGTGTAAGCTAGAGGGATCATGTGTGGGAGTTGTGGCACAGTGTAAGCTAGAGGGATGTTGTGTGGGAGTTGTGGCACAGTGTAAGCTAGAGGGATCATGTGTGGGAGTTGTGGCACAGTGTTAGCTAGAGGGATGTCGTGTGGGAGTTGTGGCACAGTGGTAGCTAGAGGGATGTCGTGTGGGAGTTGTGGCACAGTGTTAGCTAGAGGGATCATGTGTGGGAGTTGTGGCACAGTGTAAGCTAGAGGGATGTTGTGTGGGAGTTGTGGCACAGTGTAAGCTAGAGGGATGTCGTGTGGGAGTTGTGGCACAGTGTTAGCTAGAGGGATCATGTGTGGGAGTTGTGGCACAGTGTTAGCTAGAGGGATGTCGTGTGGGAGTTGTGGCACAGTGTAAGCTAGAGGGATGTCGTGTGGGAGTTGTGGCACAGTGTAAGCTAGAGGGATCATGTGTGGGAGTTGTGGCACAGTGTAAGCTAGAGGGATGTCGTGTGGGAGTTGTGGCACAGTGTTATCTAGAGGGATGTCGTGTGGGAGTTGTGGCACAGTGTTAGCTAGAGGGATGTTGTGTGGGAGTTGTGGCACAGTGTAAGCTAGAGGGATCATGTGTGGGAGTTGTGGCACAGTGTTAGCTAGAGGGATGTTGTGTGGGAGTTGTGGCACAGTGTTAGCTAGAGGGATCATGTGTGGGAGTTGTGGCACAGTGTTAGCTAGAGGGATGTCGTGTGGGAGTTGTGGCACAGTGTAAGCTAGAGGGATGTTGTGTGGGAGTTGTGGCACAGTGTTAGCTAGAGGGATGTCGTGTGGGAGTTGTGGCACAGTGGTAGCTAGAGGGATGTCGTGTGGGAGTTGTGGCACAGTGTTAGCTAGAGGGATGTCGTGTGGGAGTTGTGGCACAGTGTTAGCTAGAGGGATGTCGTGTCCGTAGCATGATTGTGACACTCAGTAGATGCTTGATGTTAAATAATAAGACGCTTAGACGAGTATGATTAACTGTCATGTTGTTTATTGCAATTATATACGCATGTATAATAAATTACGTAACATTTCAATGGGCAATAAAATGTAAATTAGCTGTAATTAACCGAATGATATATATTGCATCATTTTAAGGGATGTGTTGATTCATTTTGCACAAGTGTACATATTAAGCGAAATATTTAGCTAACTGAATTACATATATTTAGTAAGTTAAACGATTCCATGCAATGTACGTATAAATACATGTGTATGGTAAAATGTCTTCGATGTAAAAGGCACAAGATCACCTTTAAAAAGCTATAAAGTGGTTCGGTCCAGAAAGGAGTGAACCCGAGTTAAACACGATTCTGAACAGTGTACTGGTGCATACTCGCACAATAGAAATGTTGCATACTGTATATGTCATATTTATTTATAACATGTACAAGTTTATGGTCTAAATTAGAAAATTTTCTGGTGTAAGCATGAGTCAATCGAGTTCCAGTGCAACTCACCATGACTCCTCATTAGATTTGCAGTTAAAAAACTGCATATGGAGGTTTGGACTTGTTCGGACTTTTAAGTGGTCCTTGTTGGGGCGTAGCCAGCCGTACGCACTTATGCACGTGCGTAACATCAATTTTGAAAAGTAAAAACATAAATACAGCCAAAAAATGACATTAAAGTCAAAATCTGGGGGTGTTGTATCCCAAAGCTTGATTTTCCTACCACGAAATTTCACCATTTTTATTCCAAACTTGAACAAATCTCCAAAATCCACCCCACTGTGATACAATATTATATGTAGCCATCCCGTTATACCCTTCAAATCATTCAATTTTTTATGTAATCCATAATCTCAACAAGCTACCGCCCATTTCAAGGCTTGTGTGCATAGCATCCATTCAAGCCTTGCTACGCCCCTACTGTCTAGATGAGGTGACCCAGCAACTCCGGTGTCCACCCCATGCCATGGGGCGTATCCAGAGGAGGTTCAACTGGGGGGGGGGGGGGCTGAGATGGCATATAGCCTATTAGTCTCCCCTTCTAACGAAGATATTTTGTTATTTTGAATAAAAATGGTGCAATTTCCTGCACTTTTAGGTTAAAATCACACAGAAAAATAATTAAAGTAGTGCTACTAATTAAGTGTCCCCCCAACGATTTTTTGGCTTTTTGAATAAAAATGGTGCAATTTCCTGCACTTTTAGCTTTGAGGTCAGACCTAAAAATAATTAAAGCAGTGCTACTAATTAGATCTTCTAACTTTTAAAAAATGTTTATAACCTGACCACTCATGTTTTACCATTCTAGCATTAATTATTCAGAAATCGAAAATTATACGAACAAGAATGTAATGCTATTTCTTGCACTATATAAATTTTGAACTACTACCTTTAATTTATGAAACAAATTTCAATGAAATTAATGCATATTTCAAAATATTTCAAGAATGTGACAATTACTTTCTTCTCCAACATTTAATATTATACATAGAAATCCTAATGTATTATGAATCACACCAACAGGCCATTAAATAATATAAAAAAAAATTCTCATTCTAATGATTACATGTAAGTTACATTTAACTATCAATTCTTCAAGTCAAACTTCTATTTTATTGAATTTAATTTTTAATTATCATGCTTTAATTTAATGGGATTAAATGGTGATAACCATTGACATCATTATATAATCTCTGAATGACCTTCTTTAATCAACTTAAACACACTTAATTTCTTATCAGTGGCAAAAATCACACCTCTACCATCAGTACTATCTGTTGAATGATTGATTAGTCATGCCTGGGGGCTATACAATCTATACACCGGATGTCATATAGACTATCCAATATACAGGTCACTACAAGTATGATTGATGCCAAGAGATTTAGTTAGTCCCCAATTCATTCATTCAAAAGGTATACACCTGGGGGGGGGGGGGCTTTGGGGTGAAGCCAAATCCTGAGATACGCCCCTGGGATGTATAGGTTTATAAACAAAGAACTGTTTATAAGCCTACACCCCAAACTATATCCCTATGGCTACGCCCCTTCAAAACCATGCAGTAGTCAGTAGGGACTTCAACTTCAACGATGTACTCCACACAAAATCCTAAACTTGGACATCTTAGTGAAGGTGAATGTGCAGGTCATGCAGATTTGAAGCTGTCCAAACTGTCCAGGCTTGTGGTAATCACAGGCAAGCGGGACCTACTGCAATAAAGAAATAAATGACAGAGGAGTCACATTGCTTACAAAACAAGTGATCGCAGACTCAGAGAAAAAATCCAACCAACCGATTGTTATTACAGTAACTCACATTACGGTTCCAAATTTATGTTGTGAAAGCCTCACTACACATGGTTTAATATTGCTTGTCCATTACAACACGGAGAATATGTTCTTCTTAAATTTTACCACTATGCAGCTGAATTAAAAAAATGTTATTATACATCATATTTTACGCACACAACTTCACCTTAAAGCGGGCGTTGATTCTTAAACAAACTTTGATTATTTAAAGTTACATTTAAATGAGTTTTACCACACGATAATGATTCAGCGCCTCGTCACATTAATTAACATCGATTAATATTAGGCTGCTTAATATTAACCAAACAAATTACAAAGAAACAAGCGCATCTAAATATTCGGCGTGTTTACCGGCGAAGAAATTTAAACATCAAAATGCCTAGAAGAAGAGTAAGTTAGCTTTATATCGCTGATGTTTTTGTTGCAAACATCTACACTGATGATTTTTGCACAGTGATGTTATTGTGAAATGGATAATTCCTTTCGTTTTGCCAATATATTGTTCGGAAATTTATGCGATTTTCTCTTCGTCGGCCATCTTTTGTTTACGGATCAAAGAACAGGAAGCTACAAGCCGGTCTTTGTTTTTATCAAACCTACATTCTAACACGGATTTTTTTTCTTTATTTGCCAGTCAGCTTTCTGCTGAAATATAGCAGGTATCCTCAATATACCTATTACCGGGATATACCAATTACCGGTAAAATCAAAGGCAGTGGCTAGTCGTCCGGCGCCGGCCGACTAGACAGCGAAATTAGTCGTCCGGCAGTGGACGACTAGCAAACGCTACGTGCGTTGGCTAGAGAACCGTCATTCTATTTCTACGCATTAGTCATCTACCTTATAATAAAAGTTATCATAAACTACGAATATAGGCAAGACATGTCAATGCCTTATCTGCAACCATTTTGTGACCTCCCGTGTATCTCCGTATATTGTCCGCCTTATTAGAATGGTATAAACTGGTACGAATGAATTCGGAAATCGCTGTCGGCATGAGATCTATATATAGTGCAAAAAATATTCAAGTTGATTGAAATGGTAATGCTGTGTTAAAGTGACATACAGTAGCATTATGCTATGCTCATTATGATAAGTACATGTAGTAGGTAATAGAGATGTAAAAGAAATGGTGTCACTAATAAAGCTATTGTGGCAATGAATTACTTTTCTTTTGCAGTTTTAATGACACATAATTATATATACAAAACAATACAATTGTAATTTTTATTTGTTTTCATTTTAAATACAACAATATACAATATGGCCTACCATGATAGCATTTATAAACGGTAACATTGTTTTCACACTATTATATAACCAGTGACATTCCAAACTGCCAATTACCTTACACAGCAATTTCATTTTTTCAGCATGAAGTAAAATACTTTCACAATCCTCATAATACTGTAATTGTCTTTGTTCCCTTACTACTTCTAGCTCTATTTATGATGCCATTTCTAATACACAGCTGCACTATTGCTATATGTCGCGCTTTATAAGACCCGACAGCAATTTCCACATTCATTCGTGCCAGTTTATACCATTCCAATATGGCGGACAATATATGGAGATACACGGGAGGTCACAAAATGGTTGTAGATAAGGCATTGACATGTCTTGCCTATATTCGTAGTTTATTATAACCTTTATTATAAGGTAGATGCCTATATGCGTAGAAATAGAATGACGGTTCTCCAGCCAACGCACGTAGCGTTTGCTAGTAGTCCACTGACGGACGACTAATTTCGCTGTCTAGTCGTCCGGCGCCGGACGACTAATTCCGCTGTCTAGTCGTCCGGTGCCGGACAACTAGCCACTGCCAAAATCAAAACAATCCGAGAATCAAATCCGTTTGCGCATGCTCGATGCCAGCATCAGTCACACTTCATTTGCAAACACTGGCGCTTCTTATCAACCACTTCTAACCCAGAAATATTGTCATGGATACGATAAATTAACGTTCTGTTAATCAATATATTGAAAAAAGACGTATTAGCTCACCAACCATGACAATTAAACACGTAATTCCAACCTTATTCACGAGTAATCGCCGATGGTTTCATGTGTCTGATTCGGGCACTTGGCCCGTGTGACGTCACAGAATTACGTATTACGAATATAGGTCATTCATAAAATCTACTAGATTGAACTTCCGACCGGAATCACTATTTTCGTTTAATATTGGATTTTCACTAATTGCAGGCCTTAATTGATTGAAAATTCGTATTTTTTTATTTTACCGGTAATTTGCACATCCCGGCAATCGGTATATTGAAGATTTATTCATTGGGGTATTATTAAAACGGTTATCACGGGACAAATCTAAAATACTGCACTTTAATTAGGTGTTTAAGAAGAAATGCTAAATTTTAGTGCCCACGTGGTGAAAATTGACCACTAAAACTTTGCACAATGGTATAACAGTCTACGCGCATTCCACTCATCCTAATTGTATTTTGATAGTAATAGTCCAATTTTTTAACTTAAAGATAGAAGTTTTACCCAGTACCAAACATTTTTGACATGCCGTCGTCAAAATGATTATTTTGTACGGACCGTACCCGATTACCGGTAATTAGTATATTCGTAAACAAATATGGCGGACTCCCATGGGTTGTTGATATGATCGATTTAGGTCATAATTTAAGTTTATCCACTCGTATTTTACACAAATTATTAATAAAAATAATTGTTGCACATATTTATGCCGGTTCATGCAGTTGTCAGGTGTTTTAGTTATATTTCATCAAGTTTTAAAAGTAGATTACCGGTATTTGGTATACCCCGGCTATATGTGTACCTCTAGACTGCTAAGCTGTCTCCAAGTGGCTGCTTATCATTCTGACGGTCCAACCACGGAGACTGCCATACTTGTGACCAAAACACGGTCCGAGTTTGCGCAGAGAAAATGTGCGCAATAGAACTTATATATATATGAAAACGTCTAACCACCATGAAATATATAGCACGTTCACAAAGAATGAACCCTTTCCCCTGATATCCACCAATAATAGTCATAAAATTCACAGTGACATGTTCATCCAACGGTATGCAGCTATTTTGTAACCATCCATTTTCGCCATTTCGTAACCATATTTTGGCTGATTCGTAACCGACCTAACAATAGCTTGAAATACAATTTGCTATTCAATCTGTAAGTATTCAAATTATAAATACATTTTGAATATCAAACTATTTTAACACCTTTAAAACACATTACTACGATGATATAAGCCGTATATAATATATGATAATACTTTAATACCTGAATAAAAGAAATAAATCAGCGGTTACGAATTAGCCGATACTATTTTGGTTACAATTAAGCCTGGTTACAAATGACCTGTATTCCATCCAACTACTTAAACACGGCTATGTCGCAGTTATGACCTCTATTTCAGCCATCGTTGTTGTTGTCGTTAAATCGTCATTCGGTTATTGACCGATCAGAATACTCTGGCCTAAGCGCGCTCGATTTCTAACAAAACGGAGACGGTTAAAAGATTAATCGCGCCGAAACTAACAAACAGAAAATTAACGAATGTCATTTGTTGTGGAAGTAAGATGATTTTCAATTTTTGCCAGGAAATGACAAACAAACAAAAAAACATGACGAGTGATAGCTTTTAATGCTTATTTTAAAGATTCGAATAATGTTTATTAGAGAATTCTGGTCAGTACGGAGAATGGTCTGTTTACATGAGATTTGTCGCTTCGTCGCATGCTGATTTATTTATTGATTTACTTATTAAAACGACGAATATTACTAGGTATTCGACGGTTTTCGTATTTTTATATGGTTTTTAACATGCACATGGCCAAAAATGCCAGAATTGTGCGTAAAAATGCAAATTTCAAAAAATTAATTTCCACCAGTTTTTGAGCACTTTCGTGTTTGACGCTAGTACAGCGTCTTTCACAACAGAAATAGCGTCTGTTTATTTCATAATTGGCCTCTTCACAAAGTAACCAACTAACCAAACATATTGCAGACAATCATATACATACTTCTATTATTATAATTTCGTCAAACATCGGTGACATCGCTTTATTATTGTATAAAACACAGACTTCCCGATAGTCGTAGAACACCTGTCAGACCGACGGTCAGACACACTTGAAGAAACTGTCAGACCGGAAGGTAATCTGTCAGACTGAATTGTTTTCGGCACAAATCAACAATTTGAAAGAATCAACAATTTCCCTTTATAATATAGGGTATTCTATTAATATAAGCTATTCTATTGAGTTTTGTATCATGTAAAAAGACTAAACAACTACATATTGCTGGGAAGTCCGGTATTGGATATTGATTAAATTGCATTTCTACGTTCGTCATGTTCGTTGTGAGTATTTAAGACGATTTTCCTTGTTCAACAAGTACTCGCATCGTGTAATCATTTATTTAAATGAGTATCTACCTTTCAGCCCTTTGGTCGTCGTGGTCGGGCGCTTCTTACCGGGTCTCGATTGATCGTCCGGCGGCCTAAGATTCATGTTTTTCTGGTATCTTTTGCTCATGAATGTGGAAATTATAATCGGAACTCTTCATTAATAAAGTACAGGAACGTCGAGTTTAGAATATGTAATCTCCGTGGCGATTGGCTTACGTTTTCATTAACGGCCAATCAAATTATCGCTTACGAAAAATCAAGAACGACTACTCGTGCGTCGATTCGTACCAGGAAAAAACGTACCCAGACAATTCCGAGCCGTCGGACAGACGGTCTGACGGAAACGCGATTTGTATCGGACCGTGGCCGGAATCGTCGGACTGGTCCGACGGTCCGACAGCTATTGGGAAGTCTGAAAACATCAACTGAACGTGACAAAAAATATGCTTGAATTATTTTCCGCCATTAGCAAATGAATGTAAACAGACTTTATCGTCATACATATCCTTTCCGCTACCATAGCCTACTAATGCAGACTCGCCGGGATGGCCATTTCGGCCTTCCGTAGTTTTCGACCTAAGTGCCCTAATTCGGGAATTTTGCTGTCATGGGTACACAGGCATCCCAGGCTACAGGATATTACGGGCCCAGGGTCATGCACAGGTTTTTGGGCCCGCTAGACCCCTTTAAAGAGGGCTTTGAACGTAGATTGTACAAAACTGAAATTACTGGTCCTACCCACCATTGCGGTACGATTCCCTGTGGAATTGCCTTAACATTTAGTGCCAAAAAGTTTTTATTTTTCTATAGCAGGTATATAAGGCTAGACAAAGGGGTCAGGACCAATGCCCTAAAGGCAAAAAGTAGGCCTGTCAAGCTAACAAAAAAAAAAAGTTTATCGTGCAAGGGTCAACGTCACATCGTCATTTCCGGTGACCTTTAGTCGAAATGGTGACAATTTTTTCTACTTTCGGTTTGGGGTAGGTGTGTAGCATCCGGATGTATCGAGTTTTTATCAGTGCTGCAAGTTAATAGTTACTCAGGGACGGGGTATAGGGACCATATGAATTTCTCATAACCCCCCAAAAAATCGTGGTAGCGGAAAGGATATCTCCCTAACGATGCGGCGGTGTGTGAGTTTCGTACTCAACACAATTCGTACTCGGTACTCGGCTGGTAAAATAAGTGTTGATTGATTTCCACAGATAAAGTTTATCTGAAGTCTAGAGGGGTACCACACATAGTATTTCGGTCACTTTAGGCTACTACATACCAGCTATGATATTATTTGCCTAGCACTTCTTCAATATAAAAATGGCAAGGCCCCATAATTAGCTGTTGATGTATAAATATGGTAACAAATGTGTTTGTTGTTTTCAGCCTATGCCAGGAAAGTCAGCATCTCATCAGGTGGATATTGTGACACTGCAAAATGCAGAAAAGATAATGGCACCATTCATCAAGTACTATAAGGTATGTTTACATTCCATTTGATGAATAACTCTCTTATATATCTTTTTGAAACTCAGGGATGTAGTAATGTTTTTATCTAGCCAGTTTAACTTAAAAAAATAAGCAGTTGATTTGAGGGTTCTTTCTATGTTATGTATAATGAACAAAATTATTACAAGTTACCGGCAAGAATGC
The DNA here is from genome assembly GCA_947247005.1 of Spisula solida. Classification (NCBI taxonomy): domain Eukaryota; kingdom Metazoa; phylum Mollusca; class Bivalvia; order Venerida; family Mactridae; genus Spisula; species Spisula solida. The sequence continues at coordinate 32,526,640 of OX365949.1, forward strand.
TTTAATAGCCAGTTGATTTTCCTGTCTACTGGCTCTACACCCCTGGAAACATGTATTGTACAATAAATGATATCCTCCAAATATTCCAGACATTCGTCCAAATATTTTTTCAATCTAATTTTAAATAGTTATCAACATATTAAACAAAGTCATTTATAGTGACTGAAATGAAGCAAAATAAAGTGTTTCTTTCTTCATTTGTAGAAGAAACAGCAGGTTTTATCTCAGTAAGTTCTGTTAGCAAATGTTGACCTTACTAGAAAATTCTATTTATTTTAGGGTATTGGACTTGTTGCAGAGGATGAATGGAAACATTTCTTTCAAAGTTTGTTTGATGATTTGCCATTCAGCTTCCGTATCAGTGAAAATCATCGCAAAATCAACAACGTTCTGGAAGGCAAGCCTGGTACATTAGGGTAAGTAATAAGTATACCACATAGGTTTCCCCAGGCCTATTTAGCAAGAGTAATTTGATTGTATATTACATGTATGTTATAATTTGATTGTATATTACATGTATGTTATAATTTGATTGTATATTACATGTATGTTATAATTTGATTGTATATTACATGTATGTTATAATTTGATTGTATATTACATGTATGTTATTATTTGATTGTATATTACATGTATGTTATAATTTGATTGTATATTACATGTATGTTATTATTTGATTGTATATTACATGTATGTTATTATTTGATTGTATATTACATGTATGTTATAATTTGATTGTATATTACATGTATGTTATAATTTGATTGTATATTACATGTATGTTATAATTTGATTGTATATTACATGTATGTTATAATTTGATTGTATATTACATGTATGTTATAATTTGATTGTATATTACATGTATGTTATTATTTGATTGTATATTACATGTATGTTATAATTTGATTGTATATTACATGTATGTTATTATTTGATTGTATATTACATGTATGTTATAATTTGATTGTATATTACATGTATGTTATAATTTGATTGTATATTACATGTATGTTATTACTTTTGATGCATAATAAAAGTAAGAAGAGTTATAAGTTGTTTTTGGAAACAGATCCTGCAATAATATTAAAATCTCCAAATGCAGGGCAATGAGCACACATTCTTACCTGATTGAATTACAGGAACCAGTGAGCATGATGATGTATGAGTATGTTGTATTTTACAGACATGCCGAGGTGATCAGGGAGTACTTGAGGAACAACATCTTACCCGAAGTCTCTGACGTCAAACTTAATGAAGAACCATTTGAAGTGACGCCTATAGCTTGGTATGAGTTCCTTTATGTTAAATTTATCTATTTTCAAAATCATAAGTCAACATTCTAACAAAAGTAATTTGATTTTAAGAAAATGGGCAACATGAAAAATGATAATCTAGGAATTTATATCTTCTGTTTTTGTTGGAGAAGTAAATTGAACCAATGTTTGTATAGCATAGTTATGCATAAAACGTACAAAGGCACTATATCTAAATCAAGTCGGTGTCGGGAATATGCAATATAAAATATAATATTGATAAATGTGTTGTTTTGTAGGTATCCTAAACAGCTGGCATGGAAAGCTAATGTTGATGCCAAGACGTTTCTTCAGTCACCTGAACTTAAAGCTATAAGTCAGTTTGTCCAAACAGAGGAAAAATCAGTAAATACTTATTTTCATTTGCTTTTATCACCTTTACTGTGGTACTAAATTCATGTTAGAATAGAACGCCTATCTATGAAGCTCCGTTATTACCTGTCCAATCTAGGATTTAATTCTGTGTTGGGAAGGTTATAAAGTTGTTAGTTGCTAGCAGCTTGCACAAGAACAAGTTAGTACTAGTTAGGTCAATCATTGCTGTACATGAACTAGTTAGTACTGGTTAGGTCAATCATTGCTGTACATGAACAAGTTAGTACTGGTTAGGTCAATCATTGCTGTACATGAACAAGTTAGTACTGGTTAGGTCAATCATTGCTGTACATGAACAAGTTAGTACTGGTTAGGTCAATCATTGCTGTACATGAACAAGTTAGTACTGGTTAGGTCAATCATTGCTGTACATGAACAAGTTAGTACTGGTTAGGTCAATCATTGCTGTACATGAACAAGTTAAGGTATCAATCTGTGCAATAACTGGAAGTACCTGTTGTCTAAGACATTCACCATGCTTTGTTGATACTTCCATATTTGGTACAGTTTATCATGTCTTTCATTGTTCTAGTTTGGTATTTTATTGCTAATCACAGGCTGCCATTTGCAAACAGGACATTTCTAGTATGATTCCATCCTTGTTGGTTGACATTACACCCAATCATAAGGTAAGTGTGTGTCAGGACATTTCTAGTATTATTCCATCCTTGTTGGTTGACATTACCCCCAATCATAATTGCATGAATGTAAACTATTATGAGACAGTATGACATGCTGAAATATCAGGTCAAGGATCTCAAAGGTCAAAGTAACACTTCAAGTTCAGAGGTAAAAATGGTCGTAATTTAGCTTGTCTGAACCAAAACTTTGTCATCTATTCTTCAGTTTTCTTTCGTTGGATTTTAAAATAACTTGGCACATATAATTTTGTGTTTTTTTTATCGACATAATCTGCCCGAGGGCCTTGATTTCTAGTTAGTTTATGATGATTCATCTTCATCATCATAAAATAAAACTGAATGAAAGTAGAACAGCCCAGTCTGTGAATTTAGGATTTGAAACTACTTGACCGAATCAACAAAATTGAATAAATTCCTTTATAGCCTATGTAAAATTTCTCGTTTTGCAGACTGGAACGCTTTTTAACTTTTCTTCTTTCACATTCATTCACTGATTGGCTAACAAAGTTTGCTAGAGAATATCTTCTGATCTTTATGTAGCGTTTATTGAGGAGATGATTTTATTCAGATTGACTGTAATTCAGAGCTACAGATAAGCTGCGTAGTGGGGTAATACCCAATTAATTTTCATAAAAATCCAAAAGATTTTGAGAGGAGGGAGTAAGATAAAGCAAAGACAATCTGCAATACTCAAATAGAAAATGATTTTTTAGTGAAAAATAATACATAAATGATCATTTACCCTATGAGTTTTTATTAAATACCCAATTAAAATTTGTCAAAACCCAATTAAAATTGAAAGTAGGGGGTAAAAGACCCAATGGACTAAAACCTTATCTGTAGCTCTGACTGTAATACTTTAATGTTATACTACCTAACAGGTATTAGAGATGTGTTCTGCTCCTGGATTTCAAACAACACAGATTCTTGAACAAATATGCAACAGTCCAAAAAAATTACCTGGTATGTATAATTCATATTTAGGAAATTTTCATGTTCATAATTTTTGCTGTTAGATATTTGTAAATTTATTTCTTGCGTAAGTTCAAGACATTTTGAAAATGACTTACTCAAAAGTTTAGACATCGGAAATTATTTACTATACATGTATGTTTCCCTTTAGATTTTTTGACAATACTTCAGATTTTATACATAATGTTGATAACTTAGGCTATTGTATTTTAATGCCAAAAAGGCAGTACTTTTAAGCCATGTTCTAAATCACTTTTTCAACATTGTGCAGTGGTGTAAAAGAGAAACAACTGACCTTTTGTTCCCTGAAAGAGAGTAACTCAACAATGTATCCACATTTTGCACCAAATACGCCTAAATCTTTCACATGCCCAATCCGGCACATTAGTGTCAGTTTTTATTTTCCCACAAATATTTACTTATCAGGTAACAGGGTTAAAATCAAAGACTGGTTCTGTAATAACATAATATGTAATGTTCTGTTTCTTGCAGATGGTTTTCTGGTTTCTAATGATCTGGATTATCGTATAAACTACAGATGGTCTCAGGGAACTAATATCTTTTTCACTCATGAAGATGCCAAGAAGTTCCCAGATCTGTATTTGACTGAAGATGTGAGTTTTCTATCTCCCTAACTTGATTTCTCTTCTATGACTGTATAGAACATGACTCGTGTTTCCAGGTGACCCATTAATGTAAAAGCTACCATCAAATGATGATGGTTGAATAGTAATAATTAGTATTATTGTAAATATTGGTCATTATGACATCATCAGTCATGTAGTTTTGTGTGTTTAACTTGACTGCTGATGTATATATATCATATATTGTTATATTTGCAGCACACACCTGAGAGCAAAGTTCTGTATGATAGGATCTTCCTTGATGCACCATCTAGGTAAGTGAGAATGGCATTTCTGTTTACTAACTCGTGCATGCTAGCCTGTTTGATTCTGTTTGTTACTTAGCTTTGAGTACATTAATTTTACACTTGTCCATAGCAAATTCAGCAGATTATGTAATCTTACAGAAAGTTAACAGAGCTCTCGCTACATTTTTGGAACTGGTGCCTGGGGCCCTCAGGAAGGGGAATTTCGCATTGTTTTGAAGAAAAGGGGGAATTTTGTCTATTATAAATATCAATACTATTATAAAAGTAATACATATTAACTGAACCAAAAGCCAATTTCAAGCTATAACAACAGCTACAGCAACTGCTTAAAAGGTGTTTTTTATTTTTGAGGGGAATTTTTTCAGAAAATCAGGAGAAATGTACAGTAGAACTTCGATTCCTCGAACAGTACTTGCCTCGAACACCCTAGATGCCTCGAACTGGTTCTTCGGTCCCGGCAAATCTCTTCTTTATTCATATAGTGAAACAATAGATCACTCGAACAATATCTAGGTCGAACACTCGAACTGATTGGACGGTCCCTCGCTATGATTTACCTGTAGATGGGTCGAACAATGCAAGTTTTCGCACCTTTCATTAAGTGTTGAACTCCATTGTTCGACCGCGGGTAGTCGGCGACAGGTGTATTAACAAATTGTGATAATTACCTGTATAGATGTATACCTAATTGTTTGCATTGTATAAAGAGTTTTTGAGAAACTTAAACACTTATAGATCCATTTAATAGCTAACGAAGGCCAACAATGAAATTATAATTTAATTAATTTTTGTTAATAAAATTCAGAAGCAACATATAATATCACAATGAAATAATCATTTTTTAAAGTTCTCATATGTCAAAAGTGTTTGTTTCAGTACCATTTATTTATCGGTAGTCGAACTTGACATTAAACATGATAATAATTCGTGACTCGCTGCTTTATATAAATGCGCTGTATAACAAGTTACCGTAGTAAGACTTGTAAACATTTGAAGAGCTTGCCGAAGATAAATCAGATTTCAGGTCAATTTTGTCTATATATATAATGTTTTATCATTATAATGAATAATGTTAAAAAATGATACACATGCATTATGCAAGTGAAGTAATTATGCAATACACACACGGATTTCCATGCCGACATAAGTTCGAACTTATATTTGAATACCATAGATGCCTCGAACACCCTAGATGCCTCGAACTATTTTCCCAGTCCGAAGGTAGTTCGAGGCATCGAAGTTCTACTGTATATTCAATTAGGAGGGGAATGGGGCCGAAATTCTGCCCCAAAAATAGTGAAATGAGAGCCCTGATTAATAAGTGTTTTATATTTGTTCCTCATATTTTTACTCATATTTATGCACTAATCAGCAGTTGAAACATGACATTGTTTGTTGTTGTAGTGATGATGGTTTGATGAGAAGTGTCAAGAAGCTGAAGGCTGGATGGAATGTTACAAAAGCTCAGAAAAGCCACAAGTAAGTTGTTTGTACATTTACTATCATATCTGTATTAATTACTCTAGTTTCAAAGTGCCACCTGCATTAAGCATATACATTTGTTGTGACTAGCTTAATAAGACAGTTTAGACTGTAATGTAATGTGAATCACTTACCTTTGACTTTTATTTAGTAAATTGCTGCTTTGTGAAATATTAGAGAACAGTGTCAATTACATGTTTTGGTGCATTTAATCTGCTTGAATTTGTATGTTGAATTTCAAGTTTTTCAAATATGTTACAGAATGATAAACTCTTAACATTAAACATGCATTGTTGTTGAACCAATGTAGTATTCAGTATATATTAACAGGGTTCTCACGGTCAGGAAAAAACAGAACTTTTTCAAGGTCAGGGAAAAATGTAATTATTTCAAGGTCTGGGAAAAGTCAGGGAATTTTGAAATTAGTCAGGGAAATCTGAAAATTGAGCAAGTCAGTCAAAGTTATTTTATCTGTAAAAAAATGCCAATTCCTATGAAGAAAAAAAAAAAAACTGAAAAAGTCTTCGCTCGCTATGCTCGCTCTGTTCCATATAAAGCTAAATTAACTTTCTTTTCTCTAGTTTTATTGTCATACTTTACCCAAACAAAAAGATGCTTCCATACGCAATCGCTCTTAAAGTCAGGGAAAACTGGTGTGTGGTCAGTATATTGGTGGGAACCCTGAATAATTGTGATTGATACTTTCCACTCCCAAGACAGATGCCTGAATCACTCTGGCACAGTGGAGAGTTATAGTATAACAATGTATTCTATGAATGTTGTTATGTTTTACAGAGATTTAAAGGCAATGTTACGTCGAGGTGTTGAGTTACTGGAGTTGAATGGACAGCTTGTATACTGTACGAGCTCTATGAATCCTATTGAAAATGAAGCAGTTGTTGCAGCCATTCTTGCTGAAGCTCCACGTATGTCTATACGATGCTCATATTTTACAATAATTGTGTCTAGAAAGTCAGGGAAGTTTGTTAATGTTTATTCAATGACTTTTTCAAGAAATCCATGATAATCAACTGAGATTAATGCCAAGCTTCTTTCTTCTACCTTGATAGTACAGACACCATCTGGCGTATACTCATACTGGCACATGGCAGTGAAAAAGGTGTCTATACAATATTTACAGTGGATTTTAGAGGTTCAACTATTTATAGTGTGGTTTCAAATGTCCAATACTAGTGCCTTACAACTGATTGACGTCCAAGAGACTGGTCTATAATTCTCAGGCTTGCTTTGATCACCCTTCTTGTATATAGGGACCCCGTTTGCTGATTTCTATTCATCTGGCATGATACCTTGATCGAGCGAGGCCTGGAAGAAAAGTAGTTAGATTGGTGTCAATTTAACAGCAAGTTCATTCAAAAGCCTCTGTCTTACAAGAGCTTGCTTTTTACAATAAAACAAGAACATTTAAATGTGTTGACTTGTTCTTTATTTGATCTTACATTGCACATTATTTGCTAGTTTCTTATCAGGACTTTGAAGGTAAATCGATATAGAGGTATTGAGTAAAGTGCTGTTTATATATTTTGACAGAAACTCTGGAACTGGTCGATGTGAAGAATCGATTGCCAGACTTCCACGTACGACCCGGCATGACTTCCTGGAAGGTAAGAGTCCATTGACACTGCATTTCTTTGTATTCAATATTGAGAAAAATTACTGCATTACTGTAAACTCAGTGAATATTTGTAAGGACTTTTTTTCATAATTTGTGGATTTTCTCAACGCTAACATTGAACTCATATCAAAATCCATATACATTGGCCCCTATAAACCCATGATGGTCTTACATCCGGAGTTTACCAACATGCATGACCTCTTTTAAGGTTCTTGTTATTTGTTGTTGTTTTACATCTCAAAAAATCATGTTTATTTTGCTGTTACAAAAATTGCGGCATTCATTATCATATGTGCAGTCATTAAACAGTTATTAGCAAGAATGATGGCTTTCTCCAGAAATGTTGGAATTTGGCATGTAACTAGATCTGATTAGAACCGGATTTAAATCAGTAAGTGTTAGGATATCTAACACTGATGGCATGGAATAAAACATGAGGTTATATTGTAAAGGTTCTTCCTGTGACTAGGGATCTGTGTTTGATCTGTTCGAGATGTATTGTCGTTGGTTATCTCTAGTTCTATATATGAAGATGAACTGATTTCTTGTGACATAGTTTTAAGTTTGTGTTTAGTGATGAAATAATCAGTGAAACTCATTGTTATACAAGTTTAATGGGTATCCCCAGTCATCTACATCTTGAATACATGCCTTGAACAGTAAACATTGAATCGTCAACATCTCATATTATTGAAACTCATTCAACATGACTTAGTGGCTTTGTATAACATACAAATGAACAGTTTGACTGGATGAGTGTATAAATATTGGGTTTGAGGAGTTTCTCAATACATGTAGCAGGTATACCTGGAATGTTGATGTAGCAACTTGTACTGCACACTTTAATCCTTGCAACTTGTTACACTGTTTCCTAGTGATTGGAGTTATCTCTCACATGACATTCTCTTCCATGGAATCATACTATTTTATTGTGTCATTCCTTACTTCCCCTTTATCTGGAGTTGTAATGTCATGTGACGTTTCTGTAAGTGGAATACTATTGTCATGTGACATACCCTAGTATGGATTTAACAATGTCATGTGACATTCCCTGGTATGGATTTAGCAATGTCATGTGACATTCTCTGGTATGGATTTAGCAATGTCATGTGACTTCCCCAATATGAAGTACTACTGTCATGTGACTTCCCCAATATGAAGTACTACCGTCATGTGACATTCCCTGATGTGTAATGTGACTTTCCCCTATATGGAGAGCCTGAATATATGATGTGGTTAAATCAAGAACTGAAGTATCACTGCATAATGGACATGGATTAATTGTAAACATGGTCGAAGACGTACAATGTTTGCAGCTACAGACTTCAAGATTAACGCGTTAGTCATCTGGTTTCCTTCGCTCACACAAAGAATCATGTTTGTTACTAGCTGTAAAAAATATATATGTAGTGTTTGGCCTTGAAAGTTTTCCACGATATGTGTGAATTCTTCATTGTAGATGTCTTTTACAATAAACCAGTTCATTTCTAAATTCTAAGAAATGAAAGGTTACCAACATATGAATAAAGTACAATTTATTGTTATGTAATTTAATGCCTCTATATGGAAAGTTTCACAGTTAGCAATTTCTATTTTCTGCTTACTCTGTTAGAACTCCTACAGTGTTTGTTTTTTCAAAAAGGAAATGCTTATCCAGACTATTTTATTAATAATTTTTGTTATGTCCAGAAAACGTTTTTCATGTGTAAGTTCTTTCATTCAGACTTTGTGATAATAATAATTATGCTTTTAATATTTAACAGCTTTCAATCTTTTCTATATGTTGTCAATTTTATTTTTCACCAGTGACATTTTTTCAAAGATTCAAGGCTTGTCATTTTTATGTGTTGAAGTGTTTAAATGCCACTATTTTGTTTAACATGGATTATGTCATTATGAAATGATAAAATTGATCAATTACGGTACAAACTTTCATATATTTATTCAATTTTCTTACATGTAACCTATATGACTGATTTAATTATTTGTGCCCGCCAGCTATTTCAAATAAGTGGGTGTATTTTGCTATACACATGTCTGTTGGTTAGTCAATAGAAACAATCAGGTCTGGTTGATTAATACAGAACTTGAGAGTCTTCAGTCAGCAATAGGGAGATGACCTGTTGATGACCTTGATGCTTTTCAGATCAAAGGTCAAAGTCACAAACTACTTGTAAGGGACATATGTTTTACAAACTTCTCTTATTTCATATTTATCAAGCACTAAGAACCCATGTTTAAAGTAAACAACAGCCTCTAGATGCATGTCAAATAGTTTGGAAATGAAATTTGTTTGATGTTGAAATTGACAAAACCTGTATAAGCTGAAAGAACTCAAGATTCAGTCTGACTGAACGTCTTGGTATTTATAACAGGTTTACGTTTGTTATAGTTTGACAGAATTGATTGTAGACATAATATTCTGTGGCATTCCTGTGTTGATCTCCAGTTAGTGTTTTCAATAAAATAAACATTCCGACTTGTTAAACAACTGATGATGGTTTCCCATGAAGACCGTGTCAAAGTTTAATCAGTTTGAGGTCAAATCTGTCAAACAAGACAATGTTTACTTTTTCAATGGTGATATTTTGACATGTATCTAGTGTGTAAATAAAGAACTTATTTGTATTTGCAGCAGAGCTCCAGATAAAATAATGTGAAATCATCAATTCAATTGGGAAATATGCATTAAACACTTTTCATGCAATAAATTTAAAAAAATAGGGAACCCTTTTAGACTAGATGTTTCATCATTTATCTCAGTGGAAGCAGGTTTGATTTTTGGACCCTTTAATTATCTGGAGCTCTGAATGTTTGCAGTATTTATGTATAAACATTGTGCATCAATATAAATTTTGAATTTGTTTTCTAGTATACCTGTCTTCATAGAAATGCCGCAGCACACATGTATACCTGGAGGTAAAGTTGTAAACACAAAATATCACTCGACCATTTTGTTCAAACTATAAATTTTAATTAGTAATGAAAATTGTCTTTCCATTTCTTCACCTAAATGAAATAAAACTTATTAATGTAGTAGAATTTATTAAAAAAAAAATATAATTCCTACTCTGTTTCTCTATTGGTTGTTCATTTAATTATCAGAAATATAATTGACTTGTTCCATCATAATAGTTGAGAAAGAATTACTACATTGTGATTACATGTTTACGTATATAGTTCTTGTGTGTGTAAGTCTATGACCACCAACTGTGGTTTTTACTCTCAGAAACATAAAAATGGTCAAAATGTGTGATGTACACGATAAACAACTTGTTACATGCAAACAATGGTCATTTCTCCTCATACACAGGTCGCTCACATATACATTTGTTTAACATGCATTACATTATGTTGATTCTTCATCATCAGTTCATATTACATGTATATATTAACAGATTGCTGTGTCACAATGGTGCTACACAGTTCTTAACAGGCCCCTTTAAACTGAAAATGTCCTATGAAAAATAATAAGTAGCCGCACTTCCCCATTAGAATATTGGTTATTGATTTTATTCATCCTGATATTGTTAATGTTGTATGTTGGTAAAATTTTCCTTTTGTGAAGTGGGAAATAGATTTTTCTCAATTTGAATATTGAAATACATATTTCCCGACATGAAGTTGGAAATAATGTTTACCCAATGTGAAAGTGAAATAGAATCCTCCCAACATGATGTTGGAAATGCTTGAATTTGAAGGAATGTAGCATTCGTAAAATCATACAATGACACTGTATTGGAGTTAATTGATCAGCGAGAAGATGGTCAAATGATGTAGATCTACTGAGGTTGACTACACCAGGTCACCCATACGTTGGATAATGCCAAGACTTGTCAGAAATTGGTTGAGACTTGTCACAGGAGTCGCGAAATCTCGTGAAGAACGTGGGGGACATCACCTGTACTGACAGCTAAAATTACTGAAGTGAAATCATCGTCGGGGTTACATAGACAGCTGAGGCACTTTCTAGTTTATGTTGCCTTATCCATGTGGTCAAATCAGTCAAACTGTATTACTGGCGGTTAAATTAGTCAAACTGGTCAAATCAGTCAAACTGTGCTACTGGTGGTCAAATCAGTCAAACTGTACTACTGGTGGTCAAATCAGTCAAACTGTACTACTGGTGGTCAAATCAGTCAAACTGTACTACTGGTGGTCAAATCAGTCAAACTGTACTACTGGTGGTCAAATCAATCAAAAATGTGTTACTGTTCATTTGAATTAAGCAGCTGCCTGTCTTAAGCAGCTACATACAGTCTAACCTGTGTCTTAGTGGTCATGGAAATTAGACAACCAACAGACATAATAGGCCTATTCGATGGTTGCCCAACAGTCACTTTGTATTATTAAATCCACTTGTATTGATCATCCACCTGCTCGAAGCATTCATACTTATATATCCCTTGACTGGCTGCTTAAGGCAGGTTAGAATTCAGAAAAGTTAAATGTTACTTGTGATTATGATAGTGACACACTTGTCTGCATCTCACCTAACCTTGGGTACACCTATCCACTCTATATAATGTTTGCTGACACACCCATGAAGTATTTGAGACTTTAATGTGAAGTTAACATAATGATATACGACAAGGACTTGGTCAAACTGACCATGAATTTTCTCACATTATGTTGTGTTAATATGTGTATGATACTTTCTAATATTGATGTCAGATGCTGATATCAGGCCTATTAAGGTTGTCAATGATGCCTTGTATATTTCTGATCCTTGATGAGGTTTCAGGCTTATTTCTTGCATGCCATTTTTAGGAGGGTCATAGGTGTGGTATGATGTCATACATTTCCTTTGACAGGTCATTGTGTTGATTCTATCTACATGATGGTGTTACTCTCTGTGTGTATATCATACAGAATCACTTTATTGTTGTATTGTACCTTACTTCACTAGGCTACATTATGATATAACAATATGAACATTCTATATGTACATAAGTTAACTGCTGTACAATTGTAAGATAAAGTGCCCCCTTCCCAAAATGTCTTATAGTCACAATGAGTTAATTATATATACTCCTTCCTGGTCCTTATGTGAGTACATGTACTGAACATTGTGATACTGCAAGCTTGTACTAGTACATGTACTGAACATCGTGGTACCATGACCCATACATTTATATAGACTAGAGGAATGATATACACAAACCTCAGCTACTCAGTCACATTTACATCACTGACATCATTATAACTGAACAATACCACATCATTCACTTACTGTACAGGCACAGGCTAGACATTTATTGCAGCTACCTCAAGGCAAGGCAATATATGAACATATATTTTGATGGATGAAATATATTGTATAAGAGCCTTTCTGTGTGTATGATGGTTTATGGGTACCCTGCTATATTTACCTTTACATGAAAGGTCTTGTAGATGCTATGTTATTCCCTTTTCATCTAAACTCCACTTACTATAGTTGACCTACTATAGTTGAGTAGAGGGTATGTGAGGAGTTGTTACTCCTGTTATGATGTTGTATAATAGACCAACCATTGGGGGATGATAACCCGCCCCTTGTTGATCCCACCCATGTTGTGCATGGTTGTATATTCTCGTATATTACTCCTATAGAGGCAATGTTCCTGTGTTGTTGTTATAAGGTATAAGGCTGATGTTGGATTGCCAGCTGGAATTATTTTAATGAACTATGTTGATTCTCCTCTATGAAATGCTGATACTTGTATACTTGTATGCTTAACCCTATACATGAACTATATTGTACAAATATATGTGTAAATATAAACCATCCCTGAGGCTGAGTAATAAAGGCCTTGGTATCAGGAGACAGTTAAATCCAGGTTATGGTCCATTCAGCCATTATGGCTCGTTGATTGATGGTGATAGTTAGTATAACCTGTCCACAACAACTTTTAACATCTGACTGCCTGTTAAGTGCCAAGGTTTATGGAAAACATTATATATTGTGATTTTCCCCTATGTTATTTAGGTTTATTTGTTTGCCAATATGTCTGGGAAAACATTTCCAATGTTAATGATAGTGAATTGTTTTATGATGAAGTAATTAAGAATGCTCTACATTATAATACAATATTGTTGTTTGAAAGCTATTTTGGGTTTCCAACATGGGGATGATGGTTTTAGAGGGTTGGGAGCTGCTGTGGTTATTCATTTTCTTTATCAAAGTTGTAAATTTTATTTAGGGATCAGCTATTTTATGGTCTCTAGGGGAATAGCTAGTTTCTGATGTATGTTGGTGTTAACAATTCGCATACATTACTTGAAAAAGCTACAAGACATTGGAAAGGAAAAGATTACTTTAGTAGCATTGCCTGTTTGCCATGAGAGGTGTGGTTAGGTCATTATGTCAGGACATGCCATGAGAGGTGTGGTCAGGTCATTATGTCTGAACATGTCATGATAGGTGTATTTAGGTCATTATGTCAGGACATGCCATGAGAGGTGTGGTCAGGTCATTATGTCAGGACATGTCATGAGAGGTGTGGTTAGGTCATTATGTCTGAACATGCCATGAGAGGTGTGGTCAGGTCATTATGTCTGAACATGTCATGAGAGGTGTGGTTAGGTCATTATGTCTGAACATGTCATGAGAGGTGTGGTTAGGTCATTATGTCAGGACATGCCATGAGAGGTGTGGTTAGGTCATTATGTCTGAACATGCCATGAGAGGTGTGGTTAGGTCATTATGTCTGAACATGTCATGAGAGGTGTGGTTAGGTCATTATGTCTGAACATGCCATGAGAGGTATGGTTAGGTCATTATGTCTGAACATGCCATGAGAGGTGTGGTCAGGTCATTATGTCTGAACATGTCATGAGAGGTGTGGTTAGGTCATTATGTCTGAACATGTCATGAGAGGTGTGGTTAGGTCATTATGTCAGGACATGCCATGAGAGGTGTGGTTAGGTCATTATGTCAGGACATGTCATGAGAGGTGTGGTTAGGTCATTATGTCAGGACATGCCATGAGAGGTGTTGTCAGGTCATTATGTCTGAACATGTCATGATAGGTGTGTTTAGGTCTTTATGTCTGAACATGCCATGAGAGGTATGGTTAGGTCATTATGTCTGAACATGCCATGAAAGGTGTGGTTAGGTCATTATGTCAGGACATGCCATGAGAGGTGTGGTTAGGTCATTATGTCTGAACATGTCATGAGAGGTGTGGTTAGGTCATTATGTCTGAACATGTCATGAGAGGTGTTGTCAGGTCATTATGTCAGGACATGCCATGAGAGGTGTGGTCAGGTCATTATGTCTGAACATGTCATGAGAGGTGTGGTTAGGTCATTATGTCTGAACATGTCATGAGAGGTGTGGTTAGGTCATTATGTCTGAACATGTCATGAGAGGTGTGGTCAGGTCATTATGTCTGAACATGTCATGAGAGGTGTTGTTAGGTCATTATGTCAGGACATGCAATGAGAGGTGTGGTTAGGTCATTATGTCAGGACATGTCATGAGAGGTGTGGTTAGGTCATTATGTCAGGACATGTCATGAGAGGTGTGGTTAGGAAAATTATGTTTGGACATCATACATAATATGAAAATTACCAGTAAATGATAAATATATCACAAGGTTTTTAATTCATGTGTTTATTGCTTTGATAAAGTCACTTACTTGTAATGGTGTCGAATCTTGCACCGACTTGATAATGATAGATTGTCAAAATTTGTTCTAAAGGCTGGCTGCTCATAGATGTCCATATTTTATATAATTTCTCTGTAAATGAAGACTGGTGGTGCAATAGATTTAAACATTCTTGATATGGTATATGTTGTATAATGATTAAAGGTGTTTTTGTAATACAACATGTCTCCAGAAACCATGATCTAGTTAACTACCCAGAATATTATGTAATGTTTAACATAGAATGAAAGTTGTATATATGTTGTTACAGGTTATGAGTCAAGGTTTGGTGTTCTATGATACATTTGAATCCAGTCCTCTCTGGTTCCAAAAAGAAAATGAGGAGTCCTTGTTTCCTCCAAAAACTGACATTGATACATTCAATCTGGACAGATGGTAAGTATACAGTCTAACTTGTACTAGCGACCACGCGTATTAGACGACCTTTGTCTTAAACGACCAGTTTCAATTCCTCCCGACCATATTTGTTCTATTTGTCTATTGTATTAAGCGACTTTTGTCTTACGCGACCAGCGACCACTGTTTAAGCGCTATAATTGATTGGAAAATCGACCAAAGTGACCAAAAATTTTTTAATAACTGGTCGTATGTAGTGACAGGTTGTTAATTACTTGATACCTCGTCATAAATCATTGTTTGTTCACACTTCAAAGTTTGTCTTTTGTTAACTGGGCCCCAATTAACAACATTGATAATCACAATTGTGTCCGTAGGGCATGTCATACAGATGATTTTAATCCGATTACACAAATTATTACAGATGAATTGTTGTATCTTTTGCTGCAATCAGCTTGTTGTCACCGTCCATTAGATTGGGCTAAAATCCGGTCTATTCTGTTTTTCCTTTGAGTGCAAGCAAAACTGACTTACATTAATTGCGTAGTGTAATATATCAGTAAGTTTATTAAAATGATAAATCGAAATGCTTATGAAGACATGCATACAAGTAAGAATCATCATAAAACTTCATTAAATACTAATGTTTATAAATTGAAGTTGAATAGTAGTCGGACAGACTAAATTGGATATTCGTTATTTACACCAGGACCTGTTCGATAAATAGTATTGTGTCATCTATGCCCTATGATTACACTCAATGGTTCTTACATTTGTGTTAAACGACCATTCCGTTAAGCGACCGTTTTCAGACCTTCCCCAGGGTGGTCGCTTAATACAAGTTAGACTGTATTTGGTTAATCTTGGTTAATAGTCCTTGTTTCCTGACTGACATTGATACTTTCAAACTGGAAAGATGGTAGGTATATTTGGTTAAGTTTGGCTAGTAGTTATATTGTCCTGTGGGAATCTCCTGTGGTTCTCATTTCAAAGAATAATGGAAAAACTAGATTGAGTATATACTATAGTTGTTATAACTAGATTGAGTATATACCTTAGGTGTTATTACTAGATTGAGTATATACTATAGTTGTTATAACTAGATTGAGTATATACCTTAGGTGTTATTTCTAGATTTAGTATATACTATAGTTGTTATAACTATATTGAGTATATACTATAGATGTTATAACTAGATTGAGTAAATACTATAGTTGTTATAACTAGATTGAGTATATACCTTAGGTGTTATTTCTAGATTTAGTATATACTATAGATGTTATAACTATATTGAGTATAAACTATAGATGTTATAACTATATTGAGTATATACTATAGTTGTTATTACTAGATTGAGTAAATACTATAGTTGTTATTACTAGATTGAGTAAATACTATAGTTGTTATAACTAGATTGAGTAAATACTATAGTTGTTATAACTATATTGAGTAAATACTATAGTTGTTATTACTAGATTGAGTAAATACTATAGTTGTTATAACTAGATTGAGTAAATACTATAGTTGTTATAACTAGATTGAGTATATACTATAGTTGTTATTACTAGATTGAGTATATACTATAGTTGTTATAACTATATTGAGTATATACTATAGTTGTTATTACTAGATTGAGTATATACTTTAGTTGTTATAACTATATTGAGTATATACTATAGTTGTTATAACTAGATTGAGTAAATACTAAAGTTGTTATAACTAGATTGAGTAAATACTATAGTTGTTATAACTAGATTGAGTATATACTATAGTTGTTATAACTATATTGAGTATATACTATAGTTGTTATTACTAGATTGAGTAAATACTATAGTTGTTATAACTAGATTGAGTATATACTATAGTTGTTATAACTATATTGAGTATATACTATAGTTGTTATTACTAGATTGAGTAAATACTATAGTTGTTATAACTAGATTGAGTAAATACTATAGTTGTTATAACTAGATTGAGTATATACTATAGTTGTTATAACTATATTGAGTAAATACTATAGTTGTTATTACTAGATTGAGTAAATACTATAGTTGTTATAACTAGATTGAGTATATACTATAGTTGTTATAACTATATTGAGTATATACTATAGTTGTTATTACTAGATTGAGTATATACTATAGTTGTTATAACTATATTGAGTAAATACTATAGTTGTTATTACTAGATTGAGTAAATACTATAGTTGTTATAACTAGATTGAGTAAATACTATAGTTGTTATAACTAGATTGAGTATATACTATAGTTGTTATTACTAGATTGAGTATATACTATAGTTGTTATAACTATATTGAGTATATACTATAGTTGTTATTACTAGATTGAGTATATACTATAGTTGTTATAACTATATTGAGTATATACTATAGTTGTTATTACTAGATTGAGTAAATACTATAGTTGTTATAACTAGATTGAGTAAATACTATTGTTGTTATAACTAGATTGAGTATATACTATAGTTGTTATAACTAGATTGAGTAAATACTATAGTTGTTATAACTATATTGAGTATATACTATAGTTGTTATTACTAGATTGAGTAAATACTATAGTTGTTATAACTAGATTGAGTATATACTATAGTTGTTATAACTATATTGAGTATATACTATAGTTGTTATTACTAGATTGAGTATATACTATAGTTGTTATAACTAGATTGAGTATATACTATAGTTGTTATTACTAGATTGAGTAAATACTATAGTTGTTATAACTAGATTGAGTAAATACTATAGTTGTTATAACTATATTGAGTATATACTATAGTTGTTATTACTAGATTGAGTATATACTATAGTTGTTATAACTAGATTGAGTATATACTATAGTTGTTATTACTAGATTGAGTAAATACTATAGTTGTTATAACTATATTGAGTATATACTATAGTTGTTGTAACTAGATTGAGTATATACTATAGTTGTTATTACTAGATTGAGTAAATACTATAGTTGTTATAACTAGATTGAGTAAATACTATAGTTGTTATAACTAGATTGAGTATATACTATAGTTGTTATAACTAGATTGAGTATATACTATAGTTGTTATTACTAGATTGAGTAAATACTATAGTTGTTATAACTAGATTGAGTAAATACTATAGTTGTTATAACTAGATTGAGTATATACTATAGTTGTTATAACTAGATTGAGTAAATACTATAGTTGTTATAACTAGATTGAGTATGTACTTTAGGTGTTATTACTAGATTTAGTATATACTATAGTTGTTATAACTATATTGAGTAAATACTTTAACAAGATTGAATATGAGGGTTGATCCAGAATAACGTGGACTTTTGCTCTAGTAAGTTTATTTGAGGTTAGATTGGTATGAAAGTTACACACAATCGACTTTGATCTATTATTGACATAAAACGCAATACATAACTGAAAACAATTATTTGCATCAACAGTTATACGCTACCATGGCAACACATAAATGCTTTCGCGGATCAACACATATATTTTCAGTAAAACGTGTTACGTTATTGCTGATTGTTACTATGTTTCTTCATTTAGAAATTCAGAAATATGGCATCAGGTTGTCTAATATTGTATCGACAACAGAGTGAAATTTCAAAGTAAAATTCAGTGTATTCGTCATAATATATAGGTAACTGTTGTCATATCACAATTAACGTCAATAATGACTTCACAAAATTTAATTTACACTCACATAACCATTTAATACTTTGTACAGATAGGAAACACAGACAAAAGAAATGTTGGAGAAATCAAGTATTAGATATATTGTATCACAGCCACTTGTTTTCAAATGGCATAAACAGTTTTCACCAACATGTGGAACAGCAAGTTAGTATGGGTTGATATTTGATTTCAAGAATGGTTTGGTCAACTGTAAGTTGTTGAGAATGGCCCTGAAGTAGTGTTTCAAAATGTAACTGTATTAATGTGTTTGTTCCCCAGTTTGAGAGTGATGCCACATGACAATGACACTAGTGGATTCTTTGTGGCCGTGTTCACCAAGTTTGGACCCCTACCATGGCAGGAAGAAGAAGGTAGGTGTAAATGTTATATATACAGACATGTTATATTTCAGGAAGAAGAAGGTAGGTGTAAATGTTATATATAAAGACATGTTATATTTATACCTATCACTCTATATAACGAGTAATTCCTCATTTTTGACTGTTTCATGTCTTAATGTTTATTTTTAAACTCAGGTATGAAACAGTTCATTGCCAGGGGGGTAACAATTTTGACTGTTCCACCCTTGGATTAACTGTTACCTGCGCACTACGATGCACAATATAAATTCCTTCAAAAAAACACCCTGTTAGATATCTAGCATATTTTTACTAAAATGTGTCGATTTCCCATGCTATTTTAGTAAATTGTGTAAAGGAAAACGTCGACCGTGATATCGAACTTAGTAAGTAGATCTACACTGTCGTACTCGTACTTTTAATGCCCCCGTATCGATAGATTGGGAGGCATATAGTGATTCACCTGTCCGTCCGTCCGTTCGTCCGTCCTGGTTAACCCAAATTGACCGTTTCTTCTAGCATCATTATGGCTTGCTACAAAGCTTCCAAACTTGCATGGATGTTGTATATGAACACTCTCCACACACCTGTATCACCTGACCTCGTTTTGACCTTCACCTTGACCTAATTTTGGACTTAGACTTATTTATGGGCAAGGCTTCCACAGGGGGCATAAGCGTTTATTGAACGCAGTCTTGTTCGTACTAAAACAAAATGTAAATAACTCTGGAACAATGTTATGTCTCTATTTTGTTTTACTACATGCCGATTTTATTTGCTTGATAATAAAATCATGGGGATTATGGCAGTCTTGAATTGTCCACTACAACAAATTTCCTAAAAAGATCCTTTTTGTTAGTTTTATTATTAGAACCTCACTGTATTTATATAGAGTATTAGGTAATAAAACAGTTATTTCATGTCTGTTTATGGTTAACAGTCAAAACTATTGTCCCTTAGTATCGGGGAAGACATTTTGAACTGTTGCCCTCGGCCTATCTGCCTCGTGCAACAGTTCAAAAGTTCTACAGACATGTTATACTGGGTAAATGTTATATATACAGACATGTTATACTGGGTAAATGTTATATATACAGACATGTTATACTGGGTAAATGTTATATATACAGACATGTTATACTGGGTAAATGTTATATATACAGACATGTTATACTGGGTAAATGTTATATATACAGACATGTTATACTGGGTAAATGCTATATATACAGACATGTTATACTGGGTAAATGTGATATATACAAACATGTTATACTGGGTAAATGTTATATATACAGACATGTTATACTGGGTAAATGTTATATATACAGACATGTTATACTGGGTTAATGTTATATATACAGACATGTTATACTGGGTAAATGTTATATATACAGACATGTTATACTGGGTTAATGTTATATATACAGACATGTAATACTGGGTAAATGTTATATATACAGACATGTAATACTGGGTAAATGGTATATTATATATACAGACATGTCATACTGGGTAAATGTGATATATACAAACATGTTATACTGGGTAAATGTTATATATACAGACATGTTATACCGGGTAAATGTTATACTAGTATATACAGACATGTTATACTGGGTAAATGTTATATATACAGACATGTAATACTGGGTAAATGTTATATATACAGACATGGAAGCAGAATCTGCGGATGCTGTAAAGAAAGAACCAACTGAAGAAAAAGAAGAAGAGAAAAAGAAGAAGTGTCCATACACATTGCCTATACGTGTGGATGTGAATGTGGTAGTGTCAGAGATAGAGTGGTCCACTGAGTGTACCGATACCAAACTTGACACTAAAACTACTACCGATTACAGCCGTTATGAACTCGCTCCCTTGAAAATATCAAGATCGTAAGTTACGGTCACTTTGTCTTGAGAATTTGTCATTGATGATATTCATTGTTACCGCATGTGTTACTAACAAAATTGCGCTGTATTGTAACTAATATGTGTGTCTAGTGTGCCAAATATCGATATCTGGCCCCCTTCAGTGTGCCAAAACACCGTATCGAGCAGGCCTCATCGTCCTGCACAATATCTTCCTTCTTTATTATGCCCCCCCATCTTTGATGAGGGGTTTGATGAGGGGTATATTCCTTTGCACATGTCTGTCGGTCGGTCGGTCTGTCGGTCGTATAAAATGGTTTCCGTTCAATAACTCAAGAACGCTTTGACCTAGGATCTTCAAACTTTAAAAAAGCTCTGGAAAAGTTAGGTCTGAGCTAGTTTTGTTATTTCGTATTAAGAATTATTTAGTGGAGTTGAACATATGCAATAAAAAGGTTACAAAACAAGGCAGTTGTACATTAAGTTGATATTGGCATACTAGGTTAGGTATTGGCACTCAGGCTGACCTCGAGCCAATACCTAACCTAGTATGCCGAATATCAACTTAATGCCCGCTGTCCCTGTGAAATAATCTATACTTATCCCCCGTCGATCAAATCGGAAGGGGGTATTAAAATGGCGTTGTCAGTCTGTTCGTCCGTCCGCAGCCATTTCTCTGTAACTAGCTGGTAGAATTTCATGAAACTTAAAATAATATTAACAGCCAAACAGTAATGATGCCTGCCAAGTTATTATCCCCATATCTTTGATGAGGGGTTATATTGCTTTGCACATGTATGTCGGTCGGTAGACCAGATGGTTTCCATTCAATAACTCAAGAACAGTTTGCCCTAGGATCTTCAAACTTTACATGGAGGTTGGTAATCAACAGTATATAACCCCTAATGATTCTGAGGTCAATAGGTTAAGGGTCAAGGTCACTGTGACCTATACCATTTCTGACTTAAAATGGTTTCCGTACAATAACTTGAGAATGTTTTGCCCTAGGATCTTCAAACTTTACATGGAGGTTGGTCATCAGCAGTAGATGACCCCTATTGATTTTTAGGTCAGTAGGACAAAGGTCAAGGTCACTGTGACCTTTACCATTTCTGACTGTTCAAATGGTTTCCGTTCAATAACTCGAGATCTCTTTGCCTTAGGATCTTCAAACTTTAAATGGATGTTCGTCATCAACAGTAATTGCCCCCTATTTAATTTTTGCCATTTCTGACTATTGCGCTGTCATGGGAGCATACGTGTTCTACAAACATCTATTGTTTACTATTGGGCTGCTAAGGGGGTATGCATGTTTTACAAACATCTCTTGTTTTCAGATGTATTCCAAACTGGCTAAGTAAGAAGCTTGTAGAACAGTCAGCTAAGTATGAGGACGTATCTCCTGATGATCCTTCCTGGGTACAATATAAGTAAGTAGAAATCATTGCTTTATCTCAACAGCCACAAAATTAGCACCATTCTATTTCATGGCTTATCAACATGATCCGGCGCTGTGAAAATACTAAACATACTATACATATAAATTGTAATAGCACTATCATATACATTGTTAAAATTTGTGTTTACATAAACAGTGTGCGTTGATAGATAATATACATTTTTATGCCCCCATATCGATAGATCGAGAGGCATATAGTGATTCACCTGTCCAGCCGTTTGTTCATCCGTCCAACCGACCTCACAAATCCACTTTATGTGGCTAAACATGTCCCATGAACCTCATCTTTCAGAATTTTTGGGTTTAAATGGCTATTTTCAGTTTACATGACTTATTTAGTCACATAACTACTAAAATTATCTTCATTTCGTTCTGTTAGAATGTCCGTTCGTACGTCCTTCCTGGTTAACCCAAATTGACCGTTTCTTCTAGCATAATTATGGCTTGCTACAAAGCTTCCATACATGGATGGATGTTGTATATGAACAATCTCCACACGCCTGTATCATCTGACCCATTTTGACCTTCACCTTGACCTAATTTTAGACGTAGACTTATTGAAGGGCCAAATTCTTGGTTAACCCAAATTGACCGTTCCTCTAGCAGTAATATAGCTTGCTACAAAGCTTTCATACTTGCATGGATGTTGTTTTTAATCATTCTCCAAACACCTATATCATCTACTAGTAACCGTATTTTGACCTTCACATTGACCTAATTTTGGACATAGACTTATTAAGCGTCCAATTCTTGATGAACCCGAATTGACCGTTTTGTCTTACATCATGTTCATCAAGGCGTTGCCTTCAAACTTGGCATACTCGTCAGTCAGTCAGTCCGTCCGTCAAAAAATCTGGATCCTGACATAACTAAACAGTTTCCAAGCTAGGTTTATGAAACTTGATATGTGGATTGAGAGATTGAGGTGGGGAGAGAAGAGGCCGATTCTATTTTATCCCCAACCTAAGTATAATTAATACAGGGATGTGGGAAGAAGAGGCCTAGTCTACTTTATCCCCCACCTAACTATTCTTAATACAGAAATGGGGGAAGAAGAGGCCTAGTCTACTTTATCCCCCACCTAATTTTCCTAATACAGAGGTGGGGGAAGAAGAGGCCTAGTCTACTTTATCCTCCACCTAAATAATCTTAATACTGAGATGGGGGAAGAAGAGGCCTAGTCTATTTTGTCCCCCACCTGACAATAATTAAAACAGAGGAGGGGGAAGAAGAGGCCTAGTCTACTTTATCCCCCACTTGACTATAATTAATACAGGGATGGGGGAAGAAGTGGCCCAGTCTACTTTATCCCCACCTGATTTTAATTAATACAGAGATGGGGAAGAAGAGGCCTAGTCTACTTTATCCCCCAGCTTATTTTCTTAATACAGAGGTGGAGGAAGAAGAGGCCTAGTCTATTTTATCCGCCACCTGACTATAATTAATACAGAGGAGGGGGAAGAAGAGGCCTAGTTTACTTTATCCCCCACTTGACTATAATTAATACAGGGATGGGGGAAGAAGAGGCCTAGTCTACTTTATCCCCTACTTGACTATAATTAATACAGGGATGGGGGAAAAAGAGGCCTAGTCTACTTTATCCCCCGCCTAATTATTCTTAATACAGAGATGGGGGAAGAAGAGGCCTAGTCTACTTTATCCCCCGCCTAACTATTCTTAATACAGAGGTTGGGGAAGAAGAGGCCTTGTCTACTTTATCCCCCGTCTTAATATTCTTAATACAGAGGTGGGGAAAGAAGAGGCCTAGTCTACTTTATCCGCCACCTAACTATAATTAATACAGAGGAGGGGGAAGAAGAGGCCTAGTTTACTTTATCCCCCACTTGATTATAATTAATACAGGGATGGGGGAAGAAGAGGCCTAGTCTACTTTATCCCCCACTTGACTATAATTAATACAGGGATGGGGAGAGAAGAGGCCGATTCTATTTTATCCCCAACCTAAGTATAATTAATACAGGGATGTGGGAAGAAGAGGCCTAGTCTACTTTATCCCCCACCTAACTATTCTTAATACAGAAATGGGGGAAGAAGAGGCCTAGTCTACTTTATCCCCCACCTGATTTTAATTAATACAGAGGTGGTGGAAGAAGAGGCCTAGTCTTCTTTTTCCCCCACCTAAATAATCTTAATACTGAGGTGGGGGAAGAAGAGGCCTAGTCTATTTTATCCCCCACCTGATTTTCTTAATACAGATTATTTAGGTGGGGGAAGAAGAGGCCTAGTCTATTTTATCCCCCACCTAAATAATCTTATTACTGAGGTGTGGGAATAAGAGGCCTAGTCTATTTTATCCCCCACCTAATTTTCTTAATACAGAGGTGGGGGGAGAAGAGGCCTAGTCTACTTTATCCCCCACTTGACTATAATTAATACAGAGGTGGGGAGAGAAGAGGCCTAGTCTATTTTATCCCCCACCTAAGTATAATTAATACAGGGATGTGGGAAGAAGAGGCCTAGTCTACTTTATCCCCCACCTGATTTTCTTAATACAGAGGTGGGGAAAGAAGAGGCCTAGTCTACTTTATCCGCCACCTAACTATAATTAATACAGAGGTGGGGGAAGAAGAGGCCTAGTCTACTTTATCCCCCACTTGACTATAATTAATACAGGGATGGGGGAAAAAGAGGCCTAGTCTACTTTATCCCCCGCCTAATTATTCTTAATACAGAGATGGGGGAAGAAGAGGCCTAGTCTACTTTATCCCCCGCCTAACTATTCTTAATACAGAGGTTGGGGAAGAAGAGGCCTTGTCTACTTTATCCCCCGTCTTAATATTCTTAATACAGAGGTGGGGAAAGAAGAGGCCTAGTCTACTTTATCCCCCACCTGATTTTAATTAATACAGAGATGGGGGAAGAAGAGGCCTAGTCTACTTCATCCCTCACCTAATTTTCTTAATACAGAGGTGGGGGGGGGGAGAAGAGGCCTAGTCTACTTTATCCCCACCTGATTTTAATTAATACAGAGATGGGGGAAAAAGAGATCTAGTCTACTTCATCCCTCACCTAATTTTCTTAATACAGAGGTGGGGGAAGAAGAGGCCTAGTCTACTTTATCCCCCACTTAATTTTCTTAATAC
Organism: Spisula solida; assembly: GCA_947247005.1. Classification (NCBI taxonomy): domain Eukaryota; kingdom Metazoa; phylum Mollusca; class Bivalvia; order Venerida; family Mactridae; genus Spisula; species Spisula solida. Next base: position 32,552,416 of record OX365949.1, read on the forward strand.
TGAGGTGGGGGAAGAAGAGGCCTTGTCTATTTTATCCCCCACCTGACTATAATTAATACAGAGGAGGGGGAAGAAGAGGCCTAGTCTACTTTATAGCCCACCTGATTTTAATTAATACAGAGGTGGGGGAAGAAAAGGCATGGTCTACTTTATCCCCCACCTAAATAATCTTAATACTGAGGTGGGGGAAGAAGAGGCCTAGTCTATTTTACCCCCCACCTAATTTTCTTAATACAGAGGTGGGGGGAGAAGATGCCTAGTCTACTTTATCCCCCACCTAACTATTCTTAATACAGAGATGGAGGAAGAAGAGGCCTAGTCTACTTTATCCCCCATCTGATTTTAATTAATACAGAGATGGGGGAAGAAGAGGCCTAGTCTACTTTATCCCCCACTTAATTTTCTTAATACTAAGGTGGGGGAAGAAGAGGCCTAGTCTATTTTATCCCCCACCTGACTATAATTAATACAGAGGAGGGGGAAGAAGAGGCCTAGCCTACTTTATCCCCCACTTGACTATAATTAATACAGGGATGGGGGAAGAAGAGGCCTAGTCTACTTTATCACCCACTTGACTATAATTAATACAGGGATGGGGAAGAAGAGGCCTAGTCTACTTTATCCCCCACTTGACTATAATTAATACAGGGATGGGGGAAGAAGAGGCCTAGTCTACTTTATCCCCCACCTAAATAATCTTAATACTGAGGTGGGGGAAGAAGAGGCCTAGTCTATTTTGTCCCCCACCTGACAATAATTAATACAGAGGAGGGGGAAGAAGAGGCCTAGTCTACTTTATCCCCCACTTGACTATAATTAATACAGGGATGGGGGAAGAAGAGGCCCAGTCTACTTTATCCCCACCTGATTTTAATCAATACAGAGATGGGGGAAAAGGAGGCCTAGTCTACTTTATCCCCCAGCTTATTTTCTTAATACAGAGGTGGGGGAAGAAGAGGCCTAGTCCACTTTATCCCCCACCTAAATAATCTTAATGCTGAGGTGGGGGAAGAAGAGGCCTAGTCTATTTTGTCCCCCACCTGACAATAATTAATACAGAGGAGGGGGAAGAAGAGGCCTAGTCTACTTTATCCCCCACTTGACTATAATTAATACAGGGATGGGGGAAGAAGAGGCCTAGTCTACTTTATCCCCACCTGATTTTAATTAATACAGAGATGGGGGAAGAAGAGGCCTAGTCTACTTTATCCCCCAGCTTATTTTTTAATACAGAGGTGGGGGAAGAAGAGGCCTAGTCCACTTTATCCCCCACCTAAATAATCTTAATACTGAAGTGGGGGAAGAAGAGGCCTAGTCTACTTTATCCCCCACTTGACTATAATTAATACAGAGGTGGGGGAAGAAGAGGCCTAGTCTACTATATCCCCCACTTGACTATAACTAATACAGGGATGGGGGAAGAAGAGGCCTAGTCTACTTTATTCCCCACCTAATTATTCTTAATACTGAGGTGGGGAAGAAGAGGCCTAGTCCATTTTATCTATTTCCATGTCTATTTCTTCCCTACCCTTATATTAATAATACTCAGATGGGGATAAAAAAGACCAAATTACGGCAATAATGAACAAAATTTATCAATTAAATCAATTCATTTTTTTTTCACTTCAAAAACAAAAACACAGGCCATATTTACCATTATTTCATGTTTCTCACCAACATTTATTAATTAACAAATATGATTTTTAGCACATTAAAAAAATTTTTTTAGGTGGGGGAAGAAAAGGCCTGGGGTGGGGGAAGAAGAGGCCTAGGGGGGGATAAACCGGGCCGGCCCAGTTTATCCCCCGGGGATAAAATAGGCCGGCCCGTTTTATCCCCGGGGGATAAACTGGGCCGGCCCGTTTTATCCTCCGGGGGATAAACTGGGCGGGGGATAAAATTGACCGTTACACCGGTAGGGGACTTCTGTATTGCTTGTAATTTTTAATTACTTGTTTACCATCATAAGCCCCTTGCATTATCATAGGCAAGGCTTCCATTGGGCATAAGCGCTTATTGAATGCAGTCTTGTTTGTATAATCACTTGAATAAATACTCTATATACTTATCGTATGCACTTAAATGTAATAATTCACATTTATTTTTGTTTTGTCTCTGTCAAATTACAAAATGTACATTACATATGTGTATATATCAAAAGTTAGCGTACACGGCTTGTCTATAAGCGCATGTCAAAAGTAAGCGCATATAATTGGGATCAAATATAAGCGCATACAAGTGTCACTAAAATTTGTATAAGCATATGCGCTTACTTTCCATATTCTTCAGTATTCAAATTCATGCTCTCTTTAATAAGTTGGGACTATACTGTATATATAAGTTGTGTGTGTAATAAGTTGGGACTATATTGTATATATAAGTTGTGTGTGTAATAAGTTGGGGCTATATTGTATATATAAGTTGTGTGTGTAATAAGTTGGGACTATACTGTATATATATGTTGTGTGTGTAATAAGTTGGGACTATACTGTATATATAAGTTGTGTGTGTAATAAGTTGGGACTATACTGTATATATAAGTTGTGTGTGTAATAAGTTGGGTCTATACTGTATATATAAGTTGTGTGTGTAATAAGTTGGGACTATACTGTATATATAAGTTGTGTGTGTAATAAGTTGGGACTATACTGTATATATATGTTGTGTGTGTAATAAATAGGGACTATACTGTATATATAAGTTGTGTGTGTAATGTTTCAGAGAGCTGTTTGATGTGAAGAAGATTAACCCACTACCCAATATGTTGAAGTTCTCACAGGAAGGCAAGAACACATTGTTTGTGTACTGTAACCGTACAGTTAAAACACTCATTCAGTGTAATCAGGAAATCTCGGTGAGTCATCCCTTATGTTATAGGAACCTGACATCTTCTATTGCATATTATTATGCCCCCATCTTTGATGAGGGGTATATTGCTTTGCTCATGTCGGTCGATAGACCAAATAGTTTCCGTTCAATAACTCAAGAACGCTTTGCCCTAGGAACTTCAAACTTCACATGGAGGTTGGTCATCAACAGTAGAAGACATTAAAGGCCACAGTCATCAGGGCTCGACACTAACCCTGGAAATACAGAAGGACCAGTGAAAATTCTGGAGGACCAGTAACTGTCCTATTTACAAATTGGGCGCTTTTGCGCTGTCGAACCAGTGGCCAAAATAGCTAGTGTCTAGGCCAGGTTATGGCCCAATCTTCCAAGTTAGGTTTATGGTACTTTGCACATGGGTAGGTGCCAAAAAGGAGATTATGCTCATCTAGATATTATTTCATTTGGACAAAAATTGTGGTTGCCATGGCAACAGAAACATTGAGAATTATTTAAAGTGTTATGGCTTCAAACTGATAGAGGACTTCTGTTTTACTTGCAATTCTTAATGACTTGTTATATATTTGTTACAGAGGAAGAGTAAGGCACAATGTGGTGGCATGATGATGATGAAGGTCGGTGAAGCTGGAAGCATCAATGTCACAGTATGTATATTACTCGTGTTTATAGGTAGCATCAATGTCACAGTATGTATATATTACTCGTGTTTATAGGTAGCATCAATGTCACAGTATGTATATCTTACACCTGTTTATAGGTAGCATCAATGTCACAGTATGTATATCTTACACCTGTTTATAGGTAGCATCAATGTCACAGTATGTATATGTTACTCGTGTTTATAGGTAGCATCAATGTCACAGTATGTATATCTTACTTGTGTTTATAGGTAGCATCAATGTCACAGTATGTATATCTTACACCTGTTTATAGGTAGCATCAATGTCACAGTATGTATATCTTACTCGTGTTTATAGGTAGCATCAATGTCACAGTATGTATATCTTACTCGTGTTTATAGGTAGCATCAGTGTCACAGTATGTATATGTTACTCCTGTTTACAGGTAGCATCAATGTCACAGTATGTATATATTACACCTGTTTATAGGTAGCATCAATGTCACAGTATGTATATCTTACACCTGTTTATAGGTAGCATCAATGTCACAGTATGTATATCTTACACCTGTTTATAGGTAGCATCAATGTCACAGTATGTATATATTACACCTGTTTATAGGTAGCATCAATGTCACAGTATGTATATGTTAATCGTGTTTATAGGTAGCATCAATGTCACAGTATGTATATGTTACTCGTGTTTATAGGTAGCATCAATGTCACAGTATGTATATATTACTTGTGTTTATAGGTAGCATCAATGTCACAGTATGTATATGTTACTCGTGTTTATAGGTAGCATCAATGTCACAGTATGTATATATTACTCGTGTTTATAGGTAGCATCAATGTCACAGTATGTATATATTACTCGTGTTTATAGGTAGCATCAATGTCACAGTATGTATATGTTACTCGTGTTTATAGGTAGTATCAATGTCACAGTATGTATATGTTACTCGTGTTTATAGGTAGCATCAATGTCACAGTATGTATATATTACTCGTGTTTATAGGTAGCATCAATGTCACAGTATGTATATGTTACTCGTGTTTATAGGTAGCATCAATGTCACAGTATGTATATGTTACTCGTGTTTATAGGTAGCATCAATGTCACAGTATGTATATATTACTCGTGTTTATAGGTAGCATCAATGTCACAGTATGTATATGTTACTCGTGTTTATAGGTAGCATCAATGTCACAGTATGTATATGTTACTCGTGTTTATAGGTAGCATCAATGTCACAGTATGTATATGTTACTCGTGTTTATAGGTAGCATCAATGTCACAGTATGTATATGTTACTCGTGTTTATAGGTAGCATCAATGTCACAGTATGTATATGTTACTCGTGTTTATAGGTAGCATCAATGTTACAGTATGTATATGTTACTCTCGTGTTTATAGGTAGCATCAATGTCACAGTATGTATATGTTACTCCTGTTTATAGGTAGCATCAATGTCACAGTATGTATATGTTACTCCTGTTTATAGGTAGCATCAATGTCACAGTATGTATATGTTACACCTGTTTATAGGTAGCATCAATGTCACAGTATGTATATGTTACTCGTGTTTATAGGTAGCATCAATGTCACAGTATGTATATGTTACTCGTGTTTACACCTGTTTATAGGTAGCATCAATGTCACAGTATGTATATCTTACACCTGTTTATAGGTAGCATCAATGTCACAGTATGTATATATTACTCGTGTTTATAGGTAGCATCAATGTCACAGTATGTATATGTTACTCGTGTTTATAGGTAGCATCAATGTTACAGTATGTATATGTTACTCTCGTGTTTATAGGTAGCATCAATGTCACAGTATGTATATGTTACTCCTGTTTATAGGTAGCATCAATGTCACAGTATGTATATGTTACTCCTGTTTATAGGTAGCATCAATGTCACAGTATGTATATGTTACACCTGTTTATAGGTAGCATCAATGTCACAGTATGTATATGTTACTCGTGTTTATAGGTAGCATCAATGTCACAGTATGTATATGTTACTCGTGTTTACACCTGTTTATAGGTAGCATCAATGTCACAGTATGTATATCTTACACCTGTTTATAGGTAGCATCAATGTCACAGTATGTATATATTACTCGTGTTTATAGGTAGCATCAATGTCACAGTATGTATATGTTACTCGTGTTTATAGGTAGCATCAATGTCACAGTATGTATATGTTACTCGTGTTTATAGGTAGCATCAATGTCACAGTATGTATATGTTACACCTGTTTATAGGTAGCATCAATGTCACAGTATGTATATGTTACTCGTGTTTATAGGTAGCATCAATGTCACAGTATGTATATGTTACTCGTGTTTATAGGTAGCATCAATGTCACAGTATGTATATGTTACTCGTGTTTATAGGTAGCATCAATGTCACAGTATGTATATGTTACTCGTGTTTATAGGTAGCATCAATGTCACAGTATGTATATCTTACTCGTGTTTATAGGTAGCATCAATGTCACAGTATGTATATCTTACTCGTGTTTATAGGTAGCATCAATGTCACAGTATGTATATCTTACTCGTGTTTATAGGTAGCATCAATGTCACAGTATGTATATCTTACTCGTGTTTATAGGTAGCATCAATGTCACAGTATGTATATCTTACTCGTGTTTATACTCATCACTAAAACCTGTACACAGATGGTGTATAAGATACAACTATCAGGGGTCCTACAATTCCAGAATAATCCGGAAATCCGGATTTGCTGCATTAGGAAGAATTATCTTTTCTGCACAAAATAAGTTATTTGATGAAAAAATCTAAGAATTGACAAAGTTATGGTCATTTGAAGTTCCATAATCTGAATTAGTTAAGGTGTAGGGACGTGTGCTTATGTCATTCGAAACCGACTTGCGACTCATTTTCAGGATTGGGCATTATGCCTCAGTAGAACCCCTGAACTATAGTCTCTCGTCCACACACTGAATGTTGTAGACAAACAAGCTGCTAAGTCAGATGCCATCGTGGTTGTACTGCTTCCTGAATATCTCATCTAACATTGTCCGTCAAACAATCTGGATCCTGACATAACTGAAACAGTTTTCAAGCTAGGTGTATGAAAGTTGGTATGTGGATAGGGGGCAAAAAGGGGATTATGCATGTCTAAAAACATTTTGATTCTGACAAACATTCTGGTTGCTATAGTAACAGAAATATTGAAAATGGCCTCAAACTGGTAGGGGACTTCTGTATTGCTTGCAATTCTTAATGACTTCTTAGTCCCCTACCGGTTTTTGACTGGAGGGGACTATAGGTTTGCCCTCTGTCCGTCAGTCAGTCATGTCGTCCGTTAGTCCGTCTAAAAATCTGGATCCTGACATAACTCAAACAGTTTCCAAGCTAGGTTTATGAAACTTGGTATGTGGCTAGGGGGCAATAAAGGGATTATGCACGTCTAAAAATATTTTGATTCTGACAAATATTGTGGTTGCTATGGCGACAGAAAGAGTGAAAATATGCCCAAAACTGAAACTGCCATAACTCAAAACAGTTTCCAAGCTAGGTTTATGAAACTTGATATGTGGATAAGGGGCAATAATGGGATTATGCACATCTACGTATATTTTGATTCTGACAAAAATTGTGGTTGCTATGGCAACAGAAACATTGAAAATGGCTTCAAACCGGTAGGGGACTTCTGTATTGCTTGCAATTCTTAATTACTTGTTTGAGTGTAATGTGCAGTTAGGATTTTGATTTTGTTGGCAGAGTGTTGGGTCTTGTTTAAAAACCTGATTAAACATTTAATCCAACATTTTATTCCCTTTTCAGAGTATCTTACCTGTACTACAGAACATTGGTAAACGTTTGATGAGCGTCACTAAAGCTGATCTGGTCACTATTCTGGAAAACAAAGAAGTTATCTTGGAAAAATTGACACCTAAATTACAGACAGAGTTAGGAAATGTCTGTAAGTTGAATACTTCATGTGCATCAAAATGTATTTTTCAATGTATATTTGTAGGACATTATAGTTGATTTGACCTCTAATATTTCATAAGCAAAAATCGACAAATCACCGATTTTGAGTTAACTCCACATGGTCTGTGTAGTATACATGGGTTAGTTCCAAAATGGCAAAGCCACAGAAACGATGCAGTACTGATGGTTAATATATACCATGTATTATCTGGATGGCTTTATTTTTTAACTCAATTAATTGTATTGTATATGGCTTGATTTAGTGTGTTTTTATATTGGAGACCGACTGTCATTTTTACTTTAACTTTTTTTTACCTTTGTATACCGTTCATGAATTGAATATATTTACTCATTATTTATCGTAATCCATGCTATGACCAGACTGGTGCCTGCTGTCAAACAACACTATTCAAATCCAACTACGACACATATAAGATCAAAATAATAGTAGTTTTACAATACCGAACTTTTGTGAAATCCGAACAAAACAGGCGGTCCGTAAGGTGTTCAGTTTTCTCAGATTACACTGTTAGTCAAATAAACAGTATGATTTGTATATTTTCAGCGGACAATGGACCTGTATACTTCTTGTATGAACCGAAGGGAAAGTAAGTGCCAGTTATTCACAACTTGACAGTAGAATTAAACGTTTTGTCGTCATATTCAAAATCACAACATATACCTGGAACGGCAATATATTACAGTACATTCTGGTACCTTTTGAAGATGCGACTTGCATAGCCCCGACTGGGTCAAAACAAAAACAAATCATATGAGTATCTCAAATTCAGTATAGTTTTTTAACACTGTTCCAAATAATTGGTCTGACATATGTTTTATAACATGCATTATTATGTTCTTTGCAGGAACGCTGATCCTAAATGTGCGATAGTGATATGGCGTGAAAAGTTTCCATTGTATGTTAAAGATTCCTACTTCAGTCGTGCTGATCGTCATCATTGTCTCAGACTGTGTGGAGTGGATCCCAGCAAAGATACACGTAAATGCACTCATTGTCTACATAACCTCAGTCAGTGAATTTAGGATTTGGAACTACAAATACCAATCATTTAAAGTGAAGAGTTTGCCTTTATACTATATGCATAATTTCTGTAGAAGGTCGTTGCCCTAAATAATAGCTACTTGTCCCTGACACCAATGGCAAGTGCTGATTTCGCAGACTGGGATATATATTTGTTCATAATATATTTTAGGTAAATACGAGGGTCATTCAAAAAATTTGGAGACTGAAATTATGTCATTCATATGGAAATAAACATAAACATTTAAATTGTATATGATTAAATATATCTACCACAATATCTTATATTGTCTTTTAATGTCTAAGTTAAGGATTTAAGGTAAACATAATTGCTGTATGTTAAAATGAAAACACCTCGCACATTTCGACTGATGTTGCGTGAAATATTCGTACATTGGCCTATCAGTCCATGCCTGTATCGTTTTCAATACTATGCTGCTCTTCAGGAATTTGCTTTTGCCACTAAAACACAAGACCACTTCATGTGTATGCTCTCCTTTCGCTCTCTGTAGCAGCTTTTGGGGTCTGTTGTATTTTTGCAAGACCCGTGCACAATTTAATGGTCGCACAAATTTCCTTGCCTAATGTCATAGACATTTTGACGTTATTGAAAATGTTACTTGCCTTGATCATATAGTTTTTAGTCCCCTATCGGTTTTTAACCGGAAGGGACTATAGGTTTGCCCTCCGTCCGTTTGTCAGTCAGTCCGTCATGAAATAACTCAAACAGTTTCCAAGCTAGGTTTATGAAACTTGGTATGTGGATGGGGGCTATAACGGGAAAAAATATTTTGATTCCCACCAAAATTGTGGTTACTTTGGCAACAGAAAAATTGAAAATGGCTTAAAACCAGTAGGGTACTTCTGTATTGCTTGCAATTCTTAATGACTTGTTAATTCAAACTCCAGCGTCCAATTAACTTCATGATTTCTGGATATGTCATGATAATATCTTGCAATAATCTGGCAGAAATATGAGAATGTAAATTAACTAATTCGGAATTTATAACTAATTGAACTACTGAAAAAGGCACCTTATGTCGGTCAGGGGTGATAGCGCGTTACTATGGTGATACAATGACTGATGACATGCTACTGGTTGCATTATTGAAGATAAATTTGTATTGACTGTAGATTAGAAGTTGTTGTTTGTAATGATATAAGAAATTATTGTTTAAACACAGTTATGATCAAATGAGAACGATTGTCGACAAATATATTGAATGACCCTCGTAGATTATTTGTGAAATCAACATATAATTAAACATGCTGGCATCATCATAGTATCCATGTTCACAAAGCTACAAGAGAAGTGTTTCTATATTTAATGCCGAGTCCCAAGAAAGGGAATACTTGTACCTTTGTTATTAAAATTTATTTTTAGCAATGTGCGTGAGAGACTGGGAAATGAAGCTTGTCTGTCTTCACCAGATGCTCATCCATTAAGCTATAGAAGTGCTTGACTTGAATGCTTAAATTGTTTCACTTAATTGACACCTTGTAGATAAGTGTTTTAGTAAAATTTTACCATCACAAGGTTGGACTGTTTTCAAAAAGTTTGAACACACTTCTGAAGAGTTTGTGCCAACCTGTGTGTTTGGCTGTATCTATACACTTGTATTGATGTTCAAGTTAAGAAATAGTACAGTGATTGGCCAATTGATGTTAGTGTTATTTTAATGACAGTTTCAAGCTTTAGACATAATTAGACTGGGCTTAGTTACTTTTGACTGTTGGGGTGCAGTGACCCTCATGTGATATGTAAGTGTTTTGAAGTCATTGACTACCAACAACTTGTTAGAGGGCACTTGAAATCATAAGAAATTTGATAGTATGATTGATATTGTATCATTCTATTTATAGCAAAATGTGTACTCTGTTTATAGCTGAAGCTGAAGAGAACGAAGAAGAGACACCCATGGAGTGAAGCATTCTATCTGGAGTGAAGCATTCTATCTGGAGGGAAGCATTCTATCAGGAGTGAACCATTCTATCAGTACCTGTTGTCATGGGAACAAACTGTTCACATAAACTTGACCATGTGCTTACATTGTAATTTTAGACTGTTGTGTTCAATGTACTGTCTAGATTTTGTATAACCGACGTGCATGGCTTGTGCGCTCCTGCATTTGTTTTACGTTGATAAAATCTCAAATCATGTTGACTTACATGTTAATCAAATAATCATGTTTACCAATTCACTTTTTAGCTCACCTGTCAGTGTGAGCTATTGTGATCGGTCTGTGTCTGTCGTCCTTCCGTCGTCAACAATTCATCCAAACATATTCTCCTCATAAACTACTGGCCAATTTTGGTGAGACTTTACTAGAATGATGCTAGGATGGTCCTCTTTCAGATTCCTGATTTTTATCATTATTCGATAAAAAGCATGGCCGCCAAGGGGCGGGGCTTGTTTTCTCAATAAGAACTTTGAAAATCTTCTCCTCAGAAATACCTGGTTAAATTTCAAAATAATTCACAGGTATGTTTATTGGTTGACCCTCTACCAAATTTTTTAATTTTCATGTTGATCTCTAAAAAACATGGCCAACAGGGACGGGGCTAATTTCCACTATATGACAATATAGTAAAGTTTGAAAATCTTCTCAGAAACTGCTGGCCCGATTTCAATATAATTCAACAGAAATCTTCCTTGCGTGACCCTCGACCAAATTCCTAATTTTAATGTTGGTTGCTTAAAAAACATGGCCGCCAGGGGCGGTGCTAGTTTCCACTATATGGCTATATAGAAAACTTCAAAAATCTTCTCAGAAACAGCTGGCCTGATTTTAATACAATTCCACCCTCTACCAAATTCCTTATTTCTTTGTTGATTTGTTAAGAAATAATGGCTGCCAAGGAAGGGACTTGTACATGTTTACTTAGGTAGACATGGTACTTAGGTGAGCGATCTAGGGCCATCATGGCATTCTTGTTTCTGTTATTTCAAGAATTGATCATGTGCTAGTTTTCTTCAATACTCTTATCTACTGTATGGCTTGCAGGTATGCAGGTTGATCAGACTCATTGAAAGTTCCATATTATTTTTTGACCTTAGGAACGAAGGTTGAAGATTTGTCAAACAAATCAGTCAGCTAAAAACAAGATATGTTGTAATTAATAGACAAATCATTTACTAGTTCCAGACATACAGACTGATTCTGTGTATGTTGTATGAAACCTGATAACCTTCTGAAAGTCTTGTGTTGTCATTTCCAATTGTTAAGTTTGTATCATATTGTATCATTATAAAGTATCATCACTCATTATGATAATGCATAGATAAGAAAAAGTCCACTTGGATTAATGTTAAGACATTGTTCAATAGGATTCATGCAACAATTTATCAATACAAATAAAATGCTAGATACACACAGTTATATACAGACAAAAGCATTCAAAATGCAAGAAATTTCTGTTAAGTTAAATTTGTTAACATTTTCTAAGGTTTCTTTACATGATTTATGATTCCATTGAAGTAAAATGTATCCTAATTAATGCGTCACGGACAGCAACTATAAAGGTTTTGAATTAAATGTACAAAAACTGATGTCATTGTATTTTAAGCATCGTTCTTATAGAAATTTGTTGATGTTTTCATATTTTTCTTGTAGAATAGAACTAAAAAAGACAAAGAGTTTGTAAGATTTTCTCTCATGTTTTTGATCGTATATCATCAGTGTTGTTCTTTCTGTGTCCATTTTGTATGAAAACACTTGAAATAAACCATCTAAGTAGAATGTATTTTATTACATGTATGCCTGTCCATTTAAGAGACCACCCTGTAAATGCTGTGGATAAAACACTTGTTTTTTCCTCCCTGATCTGAGTTTGTATACTGAGTCGGGCAGGTTTAGTGACATACGATCATGTCCTATCATATGTTGAGAAGTTAGTGAATTACTTTAAGTCTTGTAGAAAAACAAGTTACTGTTTGTACTGGTGGATAAGTCCAGCAAAACTGGTTCAGCTAACACCATATTTGACTATATATAAATCCTAAAGAGGCTTCACAGTTCATTGATCTAGACACTGGTTCAGCTAACACCATATTTGACTATATATAAATCCTATAGAGGCTTCACAGTTCATTGATCTAGACACTGGTTCAGCTAACACCATATTTGACTATATATAAATCCTATAGAGACTTCACAGTTCATTGATCTAGACACTGGTTCAGCTAACACCATATTTGACTATATATAAATCCTATAGAGACTTCACAGTTCATTGATCTAGACACTGGTTCAGCTAACGCCATATTTGACTATATATAAATCCTATAGAGACTTTACAGTTCATTGATCTAGACACTGGTTCAGCTAACACCATATTTGACTATACATTGTATATAAATCCTATAGAGACTTCACAGTTCATTTATCTAGACACTGGTTCAGCTAACACCATATTTGACTATATATAAATCCTATAGAGACTTCACAGTTCATTGATCTAGACACTGGTTCAGCTAACACCATATTTGACTAAATATCAATCCTATAGAGACTTGACAGTTCATTCAATCTAGACACTGGATCAACATATCCTGTATTCTTGTATGTTATATCTTGGGCTTGATCTTCCATTTCCAGATTCTCTTATCATGATGATGAACAATTTAAAAATAAAACTTAGACTGAAGACATTGAAATGTTTATTCTTAATGTCTATGGGAGGGAAGAGAGGTTGAGGGTACGACACAATATGCAGACAAAATTTGGTGGTCAAAAATTTAAAGTTCATGTTGAAGTTTCAGTCTTCAAATATTGATGACAAAAATCCTGATAATGTGTTGCAAAGGAATGTACATATCCACAAGAATATGAAGCACGGTGGTCGAGTGGGGGTAACACTCTAGACTATTGACCGAGATGTACCTGGTTCAAATCTCGGCCAGGGCAGTTGGTCATTTCAGAAAGAATTTTCAGGTTTCCTACCAAACTAGAGATGACCTGGTTGGTAACCAAAGGTAGCCTCGCTTATATTGGTGCTAAACACATATGAAAGAACAGACGAGTCGTACTTGGAACAAGCCAGGGTATCAGTGAAGCTTTACAGAGACATTGGGAAACATCCCTCAGACATCGGGGAACGTCCAGCTGATTTCAATCGGCAGTAAATCCCCGATGCAGTTGGACCGACCCATAAAGTCAGGAAAACATCGGGAGTTTTCTAGAACCCTCCCGATTCATCACAAATTCCTCACGATTTCACAAATTGTCTCATAACTTCCACAAAGCTCACCTTAGACCACGAGGACCCAGTTCCCGATGCCTACCGAAGCTCATTAATTTCCATCGGGAGTAAATTGCCAATGCAGAAAATGCTCAGTAGGTTGTACTTGGACAATTGTGTTGAAGCATTTGTAAGAAGAAAACATCTATATATGCTACTCAAACTTGGCTAAGGGCCACAGAATCGATTTGATGTCCGTCTCGCGTTAAATGTACAAAACCGATGACAAAAACTAATGCAATTAATAAAATATCATCTTATCTGCTGCTAAATTTCGAAACTTGATGTCTTGCATTTTGATATGCATTGTCAAAATGACTTCGTTTTCCAGGTAACTGATAAGCCCTATTGGCGGGGACCAAAGTGGCTAGATTAACATGGAAATTTTAAATTTCGTAAACATAGTAGTAAAAACTTAAACGAGTTGCGAATATGGCAAGTTGCACGAGTATCCAGTGTTACAGCAATGACAAATCTAATTTTAGAAACTCCATTATACTCTCAACACTAAGTTTCATAGAAACTTCTGATAATCAATTCATTTATAGTTTTCATTTCATGCAATAAACACCTTGTACTCCAGTGTAGCAATACCACGTGACTTTTGACTACAGTTATGAATATAAGGTCGAAATTGTGACCTCTAGTTACTACACATGGTTTATCTATTATTTGACCTTGTGACCTTGTTTTTTACCCCGGATGACCAAATATCGAATTTGACCTAGATTTTGTTGACATGATCATTGTGACCGAGTTTCATAAAGATTAGGTCGAAATTATGACCTTTACTACAGTATGACAAACTATCATTTGATGTGATAAAGGAAACAAATATACTGTTATCAAAACTATGTGCTGAAAACCACCATGTATTCATTGATAATACCAGCAACTTCATGAACAATGGCCATGTGGACAAATCACTATACAGAGATGAGGTACACCTTAGCAATAAAGGCAGTTCATTGTTTGCCAAAAACATCAAATCATCCATCATTAAGTGTTTACCTCTCTCTAATGCCGCCAGACAGGAAAATGGAAATTTTACCCAGGCCAGCCTCCACAACAGCTACAAACATCCCCTGGTACATCCCCAGGAGCGGAATCACCAAATACGGTACCATCCCAACATGCAACCCAACTACATGACTCAACGTCGACCCTGGATCCGACAACTACCGATGCCGTACAATCCAATGTGGACCCCAGACATGTGGTAGACAATATCTTCAACAAACAAGACATCAATAGTGCAAATACAATATCAAGTTGTGACACAAATACTAAAAAAAATGACATCTTGGACAAAAACAATTTTCTCTTTAAAAAAGGAATTAAGTTTTTTCATTTGAATATACACTATTTATACCCCAAATTTGATGAATTGAAAATCTTACTCCATAAACACCCTTATTTAGATGTCATTGCACTATGTGAAACATTTCTGAACAAAAACTTCTCTGACAGTGAATTCCAAATAACTGGATACCAAATGTTCCGTAAAGATCGTGAAACAAATGGTGGTGGGATCATAGTGTATGTGAATCAAAACCTTTCTTGTGTCCGTCGGTTTGATTAAGAAAATGATAAAACTGAAATTATCTGGCTTGAGATTCAAAACAACAAGCAAAAAGCAATAATATTGGGTTACACGTATCGACCCCCGTGTTCCAATGCAGACTGGAACTTCAATTTAGAACACACCTTTGAGAAAATATTTATTGAAAGCAAAGAAATCATATTGACTGGAGATTTAAATTACAACTATGATCCCATTACTCATTCAACTAACAACAATGCATGGAATAATATTACTAACAGTTTCAATCTCAGACAACTTGTTGAAAACCCCACCAGAGTAACATGCACTTCAAAAACAATAATTGATCATCTATACACGAATTTTTCTGAAAATATATCTGAAATTAATATACCAGTACTATCAATTAGTGACCATTTTCCTGTGTGTTTCACACATAAAGTTTCCAATGAGGCACCTCGAGACCCCTTACATCATATCATTCAATACCGTAACATGAAACAATTTGTTGAAAAAGATTTTCTAGAATCTCTTAATGAACAACCATGGTCTTTGTTAGATATATATGAAGACCCAAATGACGCTTTAGATTGTTTTCAATCATTATTCAACAATGTGTTAAATAAACATGCTCCATTGAAAACAAAGCGGGTCAAACATACACATTTACCTGACTGGTACAACCCAGAGATACTTAAAATGACACGAGAAAGAGATAAGGCAAAAAAGTTGAATCATAGGGAACAATTTACATACTGGCGAAATAAAGTTAAAACCACAATTTCAAATGCAAAGAAAACATATTATGCACAGACTATAAATAACAATAAAAATAATGCCAAGGATTTATGGAAGAACCTTAAGCAATTATCAGGTAAAGCCACAAATCATCAAACAAATTTTATCCATGATGATGAGGGGACTCAGATTTCAGACCCTCAGGAAACTGCAGAAACGTTTAATAATTATTTCATAGACATTTTTAAATCTTCTCCCCAAAACTGTTCTTCCTTCTCAGAAAGTGATAAAATCAAACTTCAGGAATACATTGAAATGCAATCTGGACAGGACACTTCATTTGTATTACCTAAAATTACAAGCAAATTTATAGAACAAGAGCTAAACAACCTCGATGTCAGTAAATCTACTGGATTAGATGGTATAGGGCCAAAGTTTATTAAATTAAGTGCTAAAATCATTTCAAGACATTTGGAGAAGATATTTAACCTCAGTTTAACAAGTGGAGTTTTTCCATCAATTTTCAAAAGAGCCAAGGTTACACCTATCTACAAAAAGGGGCCTAAAACAGAAAAAAGTAATTACAGACCTATTTCAATCTTACCTGTACTATCCAAAGTACTTGAAAAACATGTCAGTAACACCTTGAAATTATTTTTAGAAAATAATTCACTCCTTCACCCAAATCAGTCTGGGTTTCGAACTCATTTCTCATGCGAGACTGCTCTGACAGCTATTATTGACAGCTGGATAAAGGCTATAAATGAGGGAAATCATGTTGGAACTATTTTTCTCGATCTGACAAAGGCTTTTGACCTTATCAACCACAAGTTACTAGTTGAAAAGCTACAGCTATATAACATTGATGCTAATGCCATTACCTGGTTTCAGTCATATCTAACTGATCGATCACAACAGGTTTGTGTGTCGGGAAAATATTCTAGTGTCCAAAAGATACCGGCTGGTGTGCCTCAAGGCTCAGTATTAGGTCCTCTACTATTCATCATTTACATCAATGATATGCCCTTACATTTGTCAAATTGTAAATCAGATATGTTTGCTGATGATACAACTATTTCATCATTTGGAAATACTATCGACTCAATCTGCACCAATCTTCAATCAGACCTTGGTTCCATACAAAACTGGTTAGATAGAAACTCTATGATTGCAAATGCTGACAAGACTTAAGCAATGATCATCTCGCCATCAAACCAAATTATTAATACTGTAAGAAATTCACACAACTCAAATATTTCATTCAATGGAAAAACTATTGAATTTTCAACCTCAGAAAAACTTCTTGGTGTTCATATTGATCATACACTAAATTGGAAAACGCAGGTACAAATTACACTGAAAAAATGCAACTCCTTATTATACTTGTTGATGAGAATAAAACAATTTTTGAATAATCATACTAGAAAAATGTTCTTCAACGCATACATTCTTCCACACTTAGACTATTGTTGCTCTATTTGGGGAAATTGCACTAATGACCTCTCAAATGATATGTATAAGTTTCAAAAACGTGCTGCTCGTATTATTTTGGATAAAGATTTTGATACACCAACAGATGAATTATTTTTGCAACTAAACTGGATGAAATTTTCAGATAGAGTTAACTACAAAAAAGCTATTCTTGTTTTCAAGTCACTCAATAACCTTTTTCCAAATTATATGGAGCAGCTATTCACATATAGCGACAACAGGTCATTGAGATCATTTGAACAAAGACTTCTTTCTGTACCAAAACCGAGACTTGAGTTTTTCAGAAAATCATTGGCATACTCGGGTGCTAAATTGTGGAACTCAATTCCATATGATATCAAAGTATCTGAAAGTGTTAACACATTCAAAAGCAAATATCTAAAGTGGTGGTTCTCTGGTGGTCAACAAACCATTTCTTTCATTTGAAAGATCATTTAGGTCCTGGTCTTAGCTCCAACCAGTTGTGTCAATGACTTACTGTATCTATTCCTTATATATGCATAACAGTACATTTTAAACTAAATTTGTTTTCAGCCAAGTCATAGTTTTTTTGTTATTGTTGTTATTGTTGATTGTTATCTTCTGTTATTACTGTACATATTATGTAAATGTGTTAATGAGGCTCACAGGGAAGACTGGGTATACCCAACTGTGTTGCCTCTATAAATAAAGTCTTTATTATTATTATTATTATTATTATTATTATTATTACTGACTACACAAGGATTTGACCTTGGGACCTAGTTTTGGACACCCTAAGACCCAATAACCAAGTTGACCTAGATTCTGTGTAGATGATCATTGTGACCAAATTTCATAAAGATTAAGCTGAAATTGTGACCTCTAGTGACTACACAATGTTTTTCTATGATTTGCCTAGTTTTTGACCCCATATGACCCAATATTAAACTCTACCTAGATTTTGTAGAGATGATCATGGTGACAAAGTTTCATAAAGATTTTGTCAAAATTGTGACCTCTAGTGACTACACAATGATTTGACCTTGTGACCTAGATTTTTACCCTGGATGACCATATATCGAACTTGACCTAGATGTCGTTAAGATGATCATTGTTTCATAAAGATTAGGTCAAAGCTGTGACCTCCAGTGACTACACAAGGTTTTTCTATGATTTGACCTTGTGACCTAGTTTTTGACCCCGGATGACCCTATATCAAATTGACCTAGATTTTGTTAAGATCATCATTGTGACGAATTTTCATAAAGATTAGGTCAAAATTGTGACCTCTAGTGACTACACAGGTTTTTCTATTATTTGACCTTTTGACCTTGTTTTTTACCCCGGATGACCGAATATCGAATTTGACCTAGATTTTGTTGACATCATCATCATTGTGACCGAGTTTCATAAAGATTAGGTCGAAATTATGACCTTTACTGACTACACAAGGATTTTCTATGATTTGACCTAGTGACCTAGTTTTTACCGCAGATGAGCCAATATTGAACTTTACTAGATTTTGTTGCATGAATTTTACATCGAAATGCGCGCTTGCTATAATAATAGGCCGGAGCACGTCAGCGTCATTTGATAATAGACGCCACAATGACGCCGGGTTTGTTCTCACTTGCGTTTAAGTCCTTTCCCGAAACTAGGTTACCTCCCTTGGAAATTTTCTTCCCTTGACGCTTATGCGCATGCGCAAGATAAGGACCTCAACTTCCGGGGTGTCCGTATATCGATACAGCCATTACTAGCGATAGCGATCCGTTATACTTGAGATAAAACTACTTTGTTGACAATGGTTTTGCTTAGTTTTTGTTGTCAGACAGTTGAACGAATATGTAGGGAAGTGATTACATGGCCTAAACTTATTATTCGGATAATGAAATTTCATTAAAATTGAAATATGTTTCGCAGTAAAATATCATATTCACGAACGCTTTCATTTTCATAAGTTTAGAAGACTATTCCATGATAATTTTGAATATAAAGCAATACTATTAAACATACGTTCACATATTATTTTCGGTAACCTTATACGAATTATTCTACGATATTTTTATGAATATACTCACCAAACAAATTATTCTGACAATCATCCATATAACACACACACTTTTAAGTAATGTGTCTGCACCACCGCGCAGGACACGCATTCTCAAAATTTGGGCCAATTGCATGTCACAGCAAAGTGTTATCGTTAGTTTTTAGCGTTGGTACTATATATTTCCTCAAAATTAAATACTATAGACACTTGAAATTATGTTTTTTTACAACATTTGCATGCTAACAAGATACGACACCCTGCTCAAAATCGACTGTCACAAGCACAAAACATAAAACTTAAATGTTTCTTGCAAAAAGAAATAGATTTTAAGCCTTAATTTTTGTTGTTTATATGTATGCTTACAGGTTGGAAAATGCTCCAATATCTGTGCGAGAGTGACACGGACTTACATATTTCATATATTTTTGACAGTCCTCATGTCACAGATACTAGGTATTTTACGTGACACTGTTTTGTGGACGTGATTGCTAAGTAAAGTTTTTCGGTAATTCATCAGTTCAATAAACCAGACTGTTCACAAATATATTTACTATTGATAAATACACATATTTTACAACAAAACACGCCCAAATATTTTATAATTCAGTTTATTTCATGTATAAACTAGTTAGGGTAATTCATGTTGTATCCTTACGTGACGCCCATAAATCGCATATTTATTGAGGAATAGTCATATAGTCCTTGTTATATGTCTGGGGTCTTTCGAATTTAACTGCATGAAAAATTGCATCATCTGAAATTGACAATAAATGAGAAAAAAATGCACCCAAAAGCTGTAACTTTTTACGTTTTACGTGACGGTATACTTACGTTACGCTTTTTTAAAAAAAGCGAGATGGCAGCACTAACAGTGACATGAACCATATCTTATACTGTGTCATTTTGATGCATTTGATGTTTACAGTCGGTATGTACATGAAAAAACTTTGGAATTTGAATAAAAATAAAATTTAGGGTATGTTTATTTTGAATGCCCTATTATTTGCTTTTCAACAGAAATTTTTATTTATTGACATGTGGGTTAAAACTTCAGTTTATTCTTGAAAGAAAATGGTGTAACGTAATCAATATTCTAGAACTAAAGTCATACTGAGTGCCTACCGTATGGACAGCATGTTTTTATTCGTCACGTAAAATACAATTCAGTGTCACGTAAAATTTAAGTTCAAAATTTGCAATTCCTTATTAATGTACGCTTGATTTTTTGCATTCGATGACTTACAATGTTATTTTAACTTTTGATATCTCTTAATGATTAGTATTTGCATGGTTTGCATGTTAATCAAACTGAATATTTGACATTGGAAGTTGGAAGAGTTAGGAAGTAAAATATTCAGTTCATGTGTATACATTAAATGAAAAAGATTATTGTAGTTATACATTTTGATGAGAAGCAATGCTGCCTGTGACATGAATGTTATATACACTAGCCTATTATCGTTCATTTATGAGAAATTAATGCATATAATGAAAGCAAACGTATGTACAATCACGTCACGTAAAATACAAAATAATTCCACAGTTGTTTGAGCCAATACAGCAATACATTATTGGCATATTTGCAATGATTTATTGTCTTATAGGCTCAAGTAATGGTGATATGATATTTTCTTTCATTTAAATGTCATAGCATAAAAACGAAAGTAATATACAATGCAAGTTTGATCAACCCGTGTCTACTAGGAAATGGATGCGATTCTTCAAACTTTCTGATGACAGAACAGGGCTCTTATAGTTGGGAGTCCATCAGGACAAAAGTCGCTTATTTTTCATGGTCCATGGCATTTTTTAGTAGAAGTGTTTCAATACCATATTTGAATTGCCCAAAACCAGTTGTGTATGGTTTGGGTGGATGCCACGCGCAAAACCCTCTGTGAAGGTCATAAAGAGGTCAAAGGTCAAATAAGTGCATATAGCATACATCAACTTGAAATTGAACCATATCTTGGTCAATTCTACAGGTAGAATGGTAAAAATAGTATCGAATTAAAGCTAATGAATTGATCCTTCATTTGCAAAGATTTTATGCAATTTATCACATTTGCATACTCATGAATATTAATGAGGATGTCAAAAATTGGTAAATTTTCGATAAAAGTCTACGTGTATGGTTGACAAATTAATAACATATCTTCCTTATTTCTAGTATTTAAAGATCCAAATTGTACCAAAATCATGAGAAGACATAGAGCTTTCATTAAATGTTTATTTTTATTGATAAATATAGTTTAATTCCACCGAGAATACCCGCCAAAGGTGGGTGGGGTAAATTGAAACCAGAACGTAAAAATCTCAATACATTTAGAATCAATATTAAACACTCATTAAACATATTCCTTATATCCAAATATGATTTTATATTGGAATTTGTTTTTGATTTACTTAAATAGTATGCTAATTAACTAATTTGCATATTTTTGAATATTGATAAAATAATATATTGTATGACTAATAGCGTAGAAATAAGGATCTATATCTGAGTGATAAACATGCAGTGTCTTCTAATAATTAAACAAAATGCAATACATATGTCCCATTACACTTTGTATATGTTTGTATAGAACTGTATTATTATATTCTTGTAATCATCGACAAACCACAGTAGTTACTACCTTTATTACAAATCACCAATTTCAATCAAAGAAAACATATAGTGCCGTCAACGTAAAGTGTCGCCTGGTATATTAACCACTCAAATAATAAGTTGGTATTTGTTTACAAACTACTAATGTACCGGGTATACGTATGTTCATTTAGTTGCATGTATATAGTTGTATTGGAGAAGAAGAAAACGCAGTTCTTAGCCAATTTGCAGTTCATTTCTTTTGTACCCTGGATTATCCGTACATTCATAATGTTTATAAAGCCTTAGTTAATACAGTTTGTTGCTATTTCAATCAGTAGCAATGTGTAGTAAGCAATGATGAATAGGACGGTATTGAATGCACATATGAGTAATTACCTTTTTGAACGTTTCTATTGTGACGTTACTTATACCAGCTCATCAAGAAAGACAATACAACTTTGAAGCAAACGAGGTAGAATCAGTTGTCTGAAGCGTCGACTTATATCTGGCCCTGATACAAGAATACCCATGCCACAATCAAACGATTACATCTTGCTAATGACTTAAACCAAAGTCGATATTGCTAAGGTAGTTCCTCTTGTTTTGCGAGCAAGGTCATAGACGTTGCTAAAAGGGAACGAGCTTGTTGTGATAGAAAGCTACCAGAATGTACAGAAGACAACGAAAAGACGTGAAGTATGCCAAATGTCATCAAAAGATACGAGGGTCATTTCTATGTGTTGGGTGTTTCAAGCGAATGATGCCTTACTTACTCATCATTCGGTTCTCTTCATTGATTCCGTTTTTCCTCAGGTCTTGACTCTACTGTTCTTCGCCTTGTGGTTTTCAGTCTTGTTCTTGGTATCTTAAAGCCACGGGGTATCAATTGAGACGCTTGAAGCCTATGTTCCACTGAGCATGTATTTGTCTAGGAGATGAACGCCCGATGGAGATGTGGGAGGCATCGTAAACAGGTTCCTCGTTGTCTACAGGAAGTATCGGGGAGGTCATCAGACAAGTTGTAACATCAGGATGATTCATGATAAATCGAGGAGAATCGGGATACATTGCAAAAACACTCGATGTGTTCCAATATGCGTCAGTACCTCTTCCTCTGGGATGTACTCCCGATGGATTTAAGAGCTTAGAAGGCGTCTAGGATCCCATGTGTTTCGGGAAAGGTCTCCGGTGTCTCGGTTGAGCTTCGTAAACGTTTTAGGGAACCTTGGGACAACTTGTGAAAACATGTACATGCATCAGTAAGATTCAATACATGCCTATTTGTACCCCATGTATTTGCGCTGTCATGTCGGGAATATCGCGGGATGGCAACCCCGAAGCGCACCAGAGCCTTGAGAATACCAGTTATCATGGCACTTATGTAGAAAAATGGGCTAGGCATCCCAGAGGCTATTTGATACAAAAAGTGATACAAGTGTCACGAACCCTAGGGGATATTTAAAAGTTCGGAGAACTTTCGGTGATATTTTGGGGACACATTTGCGGTCTTTGTTGGATTGCATTTCTGAAGGGAAGCTTCGGGTAAGTCATGAGACATTCTGGGTCATCGGGAGGAATCGGGGTGGGGGTATCGGGAGACATCGGATGACTCCCGATGAGGTCCTGACATTATTCGTCAGTCCCACTCCCGATGGAAATTAAGAGCTTCGGGAGGTGTTGGGATCAGGTTCTGCAAGAAGTATCAAGAGAAATAAACAAATGTGTTATTTGTTTGCATATAGTCCCGACGTGCATTCTGGGGAATTGTCCCAGCCACCGGAAGCCTACGTCTGATAATGGTTCAATGATATAGTTAGAATTTGTCAAGATATAATATGTTAAACATATTTGGGCCAACATATGTTTCAGATTTGTCTTAGGCAGCCATTGTGGAAACTTGACAGTTCATGCGTATCTTCATGATAACTTAAATTTGCTTAATAGATTCGCATATTCGCAACTTATTTTTTCTGTTGTACTGTTTAGATTTTCCAAATTAGACGTAATCTATATAATGCTGATCAAAGAAGGTTCGCTATACATGTATGTGTCTTTTAAGTGTATAATTTTGTCATCATGATCAATGTCTAAGTATTGTGTCTCTTTGGTGTTGATTTGTAGTCAACCCTACTTTTCATACTAGCTAAAGAAGAGTATGAAGGATATTAAATAACTATCAGATGTCATGATATAGATGTATATAGAATCACCATCTGGGACATTCAAATATTCAAGTCTGTATGATAGTTGTGCCATCAAAAACACCCAAACTGTATACAGTACATTAATTCTCAGAACAGGTCCCCAAACGACCACTGTATCATTGTGGGGTTCCACTCTTTGACGGGTGTGAAACTATTTTTCTGCTGGAAAACATATGACAGTCTGTTGGATATTAGAAGAGACGTACATTCAGGTGAGACAGACAGTAAACTGTTGTACAAGCTTGTTGATGATTCCTGTTTGTTAACGCTCTATATATCAAGGCTTGAAATGCTTCCGCCAAGAAGTTTAAAAAAGAAGTTAAGTTACAAATAGTCGAGGGCTGCTTTCAGTAGTTAAGCTGTTCAGCCATCCTGTGACATTTTAACTTCCCTGGCCATTTGGCTACCTAAGGAACCCTGCGTTCGAGTTTCCCTGAGGCTACTATTTCTCTCATGGTGGATGTGCAGCCAACATCGATCTGCGGCGCCGAAGACTATTGAGCATGTACAGACACCACCTCACAGGCACCGATTTACAACTTGGCCGAGTGGAGGATGTGGGTAATTCTCGCTCAGAGAAATTGAGCATTTGTCCAGACGGGGATTGAACCCGGCAAACTACCAATCAGGCACTTGTATACGGATACGAGTCGATGCATCCATAATGGATACAGATATCAAGACGTGACTAAGGTATTAGCAATCGTCTACAAATGTCTACTAATTCTACATACTGCTTGCATCGAACTGAGGTGTTTGTAAATTCACGTGCAAATATATCCACAGCAAATGTTCTCAATCAATCTCAAACTTAACAGCGACATTGTAACTTGTATTATTTGTACATATATACACATCTTTAGCACTTAAGGGGGTGTATGCACCTTGTGTTTAATGATCATACCTCCCACGGAAGGGCATGGGTACCCGCCGTTTCTCGGTACTCTGTAGATGTTATACATTTGTAACAGGAAAAGCATACGTTCACTATATATTCATTTTAATTTAAACACAACATGAATGAAAATATCAATCTGGTGCTGTATGGAAATATAATATTGTATAACAGTGTTCTACTCTCCAATTGCATCGCCCGAAACTACATCGTTTCTAGAACGATATAGTGAAATCAAAGCGCTGTATGGAGCGTAAACAGTGTCCATGCTTTAAAATGAACCGTTCCCCATTCATTTTTTTTGCTTTTATAACGGAACAAGTAAAAGTATATGAACAATTTGCAATATCATTATGATTATCATCATCTTTTTATATTGATATAGCATATTTGAACCTAATTTTATGTTTGTTCTTATTTGTCACACCAAACTTGAATTTATGGTGTAGGTCTACGTGTGGGTAGCTCATTCCTCCTTAAATGAAAGTTGACCTATTTTAAATGAATTGGTACATTCCAAAACCAATATCATAGTTGTTACTTGTAGTCCCATTTAAATCAATGCAAACATATATTACTTATTTATATTGATTTTAACGCTATTGGGTTCATTTGTCATTTACCCCACCCACTTTAAGAGATCGTGTGCCCTTAAATGAATGAGAAGGTAAGTGACCAGTTAACATATCAATAGCTTAGTATCTCACCTTTAAATAAGAACCATTTAGGCTTTCAAATAGCAAAAATGACGACATTATAACAAATATATTGTTCATACACGTCGGATTTTTATAAAAAATATTGCTAATTTTTGGTGTTCTCATCAATATTCATGAATATACCAATACATAAATTTATAAAAAGTTATTGATAGCCCAGTGCATTAGCTTCATTTTGATACCATTTGTATAAATTTTGACCGAAAACTGACAGAGATATATTAATATTTTGAGCGCGATATATAAAAAATGCACTCATTTGACCTTTGACCTAATTCTGAGAAAACGAGGCAAAATCACAGATGGCATCCGGCCGTTTCAGATTATACACATATCAAAGATTACATATAGCATGGATGCCACATTCTACTCTCCGATGCCATGGCCCGTCACATTTTCTCCATATGGACTCCCGACTATTATAGAATCATGTACAGTTATGGGAGGTATCTTTTTATATAGTATTTGATATTGATATGTTGTTTGCACAAGTTCTGTTTCCGGATTGAAGGTTTGGTGTGTGTTAATTGTTGTTTAGAACAGGTTTCAAAACTGGTATTTTACGTGACAGTCAATGCATGTTACATGGCAAAACTCTAAAGCATGTTTAGCGTGTTAAGCTTAACGGAAAATCATGTTTTTGTGTTTCAAAACCTATCAGATTATATTTCTTATGTTCTAGTTTCGTGTTTAATGTTCTTTTTAGCTCACCTGTCACAAAGTGACAGGGTGAGCTTTTGTGATCACTCTTCGTCCGTCGTCCGTCGTCCGTCCGTCGTCCGTCCGTCCGTCGTCCGTCCACAATTTGTTTGTGTAGACACTAGAGGTCACAATTTTGGCCTAATCTTGGTCACAATGATCACCTCAACAAAATCTAGGTCAAGTTCGATATTGGGTCATTCAGGGTCAAAAACTAGGTCACAAGGTCAAATCATAGAAAAATCTTGTGTAGTCACTAGAGGTCACAATTTTGACTTAATCTTTATGAAACTTGGTCAGAATGATCATCTCAACAAAATCTCGGTCAAGTTTGATACTGGGTTATCAAAGGTCAAAAACTAGGTCACAAGGTCAAATCATAGAAAAACCTTGTGTAGTCACTAGAGGTCACAATTTTGGCCTAATCTTTATGAAACTTGGTCACAAAAATAACCTTAACAAAATCTAGGTCAAGTTCGATATCGGGTCATCCGGGGTCAAAAACTAGGTCACAATGTCAAATCATAGAAAAACCTTGTGTAGTCACTAAAGGTCACAATTTTGGCCTTATCTTTATGAAACTTGGTCACAATGATCATGTCAACAAAATCTAGGTCAAGTTCGATATTGGGAAATCTGGGGTCAAAAACTAGGTCACAAGGTCAAATCATAGAAAAACCTTGTGTAGTCACTAGAGGTCACAATTTTGGCCTAATCTTTATGAAACTTGGTCACAATAATAACCTTAACAAAATCTAGGTCAAGTTCGATACCGGGTCATCCGGGGTCAAAAACTAGGTCACAAGGTCAGATAATAGAAAAACCTTGTGTAGTCGCTAGAGGTCACAATTTTGGCCTAATCTTTATGAAACTTGGTCACAATGATCATCTCAACAAAATCTAGGTCAAGTTTGATATTGGGTCATCCGGGGTCAAAAACTATGTCACAATGTCAGATAATAGAAAAACCTTATGTAGTCGCTAGAGGTCACAATTTTGGCCTAATCTTTATGAAACTTGGTCACAATGATCATCTCAACATTATCTAGGTCAAGTTTTTGGGTCATCCGGGGTCAAAAACTAGGTCACAAGGTTAAATCATAGAAAAACCCTGTGTAGTCACTAGAGGTCACAATTTTTACCTAATCTTTATGAAACTTATACACAATGATCATCTCAACAAAAACTAGGTCATGTTCGATATTGGGTCATCCGGGGTCAAAAGTAAGGTTACAAGGTCAAATAATAGAAAAACCTTGTGTAGTCACTAGAGGTCACAATTTTTGCCTAATCTTTATGAAACTTGGTCACAATGATCATCTAAACAAAATCAAGGTCAAGTTCAATATTGGGTCATCCGGGGTCAAAAACTAGGTCACAAGGTAAAATCACTTCAATATGTCATTGGGTCTAAATGTGATGTAAATTATAAAGCATAAGACAATATGAAAACCTTGAACATGCAATAGAGGCTACCATTAGGGGTGCATGAACTACTAGGACAGGTGAGCGACCTATGGCCCTTTGGGCCCTCATGTTACTTTATAGTAGTAGTTTACGTGACAACATTTTGTTCAACGCGTTAACTAATCACTAGAAGCTATATCGTCATGTATTTGACTTTTTTCTGGTTTACTCATGCAAATAGTTCGAAAATATGAGGCCAGACACGTCATTTCAACAAAACACGTAGCGTTTTATTTTAGTATTGATTGATGAGTTTCTCTTGAATTTTACGTGACGATTACTTCAGTACAAAAACACGCACCTGTATACATGAACGTAGCCAGATTATTTTAGATACTGTCCCAAATTATTAAGTAGTGCCATAGGTTATGAGTTATGTTTAAGAAATAAAAATCTGGTCGCGTATTTTGTCGGTGAATAAAACATGGGCAGGAGTTCGGATGCGGAATTTTTTTTTATTTTTTTATTTTTTAAATGTTACAGAGCGGAAATTTCATGATTTTTATTAAAATGTTACAAAAAAAATCGATCGGAACCTGTTGAAACTTTCAGTTATATATCCTATATTGTTTATTTCATGGGTTATGTATTTTGATTTGTAGCAGTAGACCTACACTTTCAATAATTTAACGTCTAACTAAAAAAATTAAAGTTCTTATTTGAAAAAAATCTTCAATGGGGTAAACATTTGTTTAAATAATTGCATAAAAAAATTTCCGATGTCTGATTATGTAGCGTGAATTTTAATAATTTTGCGCCTGGTTTGTAAATTTTAGGGAATTGAAAGAAATTATTTTTAAATAATTGTTAAACTCATCGTATTTTCTGTTGATGTAGCAGTACAATTTTAGTACCTTTACTTCTGATTTTAAAAGCTTAAAGTGCAGGATAGTGCATGATTTTAATTCGAAAAGTTAAAAAAAACGCCGGGAGGGGACACCCATCCCGCCCCCTCCCCACCATTACATGCCAATAGCAAACTCTGCCCCCACTCGAAAATGGCTTGATCCGGGCCTGTCAATGGTAGTATTTGTTCGCTTGTCATGATAAGTATCGGGTAACGTTAAGCAGACTGCATTGTTTTTCGTGTAATATACATTGTCAATAGGATTTTTAAAAGATGTTGACATATTCGTATTATAAGATGCTCGCAAGTCTGTAAACAAAATAGTGGGATGGGGTGTTGGCATCGCCCCTTTAGTCCCGGGCCTGATTGACATGTTTTCTTTAATTTGAAATTATTTAACCTTTTGTTTAACCCCGTATAGATTTAATTAATTTCGCAATATTCGTATGTAATTCAGCAGTATAAGATACAAATGATATTTTTCTAACAGATAATACCAAAAACATAACAAACACGAACAATTTTGTTTGGTTTTTCTTTCAATATGCTAAATCATAACTGCATTTTGTACTATGTCACTATAATTATACCGATCTTATCAGGACACCCCGGAAGTAGAATTATTGAAAATCAGGGGACGTTATCGAGGATTTACCAAGGAGCGTAACCTAGTTTCGGGATAGGCCTATAGTTCACTTTAGCTTTTCAAATGTGCGATCGTCAGCGTCGATGCATTTCCTGAAACTTTCAAATCATCTGTTAAACACATCTCGGTACCATGATTCCTCGTAGTTTGATAGGAAACGGTGCACGGTATGCTGAAGCTCCGACAGGTCATTGGAATAATGTCCACACAGCTATTCACCTGCCACATAATGTAATAAATATACATGCATATCTACATGCTAACCTTTACACCTTTACATGTCTATATTTGTTAGAGTGCTTGCCAGGCAACAAAAAGTCATCAAGAACGATACATAAAATATGACAATTATATTCTTTAAAGGCTGAACATACTCGCATTAGTGTCTTGTTTATGTAATGTACTAAAACGCTAAAAAGCTATGTCGAGTTTCAGGCCTAAACGAAGCACATTTCAGACAAACGAAATTCATGAAAGTTAATCGGTTTGATATGCGGGTACTCTGCGCCTTTTATGCATTTCTGAATTAATCTGTAAATACGAGAGGTGTTCAACTTATATTTGAACAAAATTGAACATCAAGTATTTTCATAAATTTCACATCGAAATCGAATTGTATCTATTCATTGTGTATAGTAATGTATCAAGTGGTATAAACAACCATTGTATTATAATGTATATGTAATATCCTTAGAACAAAATCAACTATTGTATTGAGGGTGTTTATTTTGCATTTTGAAGAAACATCCAGTCTTTGGCATGTTAGCAGGAATGGAACTTGTCACATTTTTGTCGAAAAAAACTTTAAACCTTTTACCTGAATGAAATATGCGTCAGTCACTTTTGTCTCCTTTTCAATCATTATGAGTTCCGCTTTTCCAAAATATCAAAGACAAGACCATGTCATAAAAGCGGCCGCGAATACACAAAGCTTTACTAACTCCAACTTATGTATATCATCATGACCCTTTCTAAAACAGCTGACTCTGTCTGTGTAATAATTTCCTCTAAGATCAAATATTAACTCCCCAGGAGCGACACATTGTTCCGTAGTCGCATATACAATCTCCAAGACCTTTGTCTGTGCTCTTTGTTTTGCTTGGCATTGTGCTCATTTTGAGCGCATTTTTCTGAAATTCTGCATCTAACATTTTCGAAATAATTCGATTGCAAGTTGCTACTGATACTTACAACTTCGCTGCCATCCAACTTTGGGTTACTGGATTTGTCCTAGATATCACAGAACCAATAATGGACATGGTGATTGCAGGTTTCGGCCATTTTTGGTGATTTTTAATATTTGGTGCCAATTCGCCAACACATGCAGCTGAACGTATATCACCCTTCGTATGACAAATATTATTGATTGTCTTCACTGACATGGGTAATTCATAATATACCAACACTTTTTGATGTTTCTATAGGGGCAATTTGTCTTAACTCGAGTCGACGATTTCTTCTGCCATTTGGAAACGTAATGTACTTTCGTGACCACATGATTTTCCCTTGTGCTTTAATACAGATTTGTTAAAAGTAATATTACATGTACAGTACACATATTATTTTTCATAAACTTTAAATTTATTTAAAGCAATTTTGAGACATATCCTTACTGATTAATCAACCCTGTGATAATAAAAATAAAGTTTTGTACTTCACCGCTGTCAAACAGTGATTATAAATATTGAATGCGCAAGTATTTACTTCAAACTAATGTGTACACTTAATCTCTAAAACATGGCAAAATCCATGGGTCCCATATCCCCCCTCGTATGCATGGTATGACATCCCAAGGCAGATGTGTTGCTCTTAAAACTATGCGTTACAATTCCTTTGTAAGTCTTCCTTAAAATGTTATGTAAATAGAGGAACTTTTTACTTCTTTAAACTATTGCTACTTTGGCTTACCCACCAAAGTTAGTCCTTTCTGCTGCGCATGTGTATAAAATGTAAAATTGCGAATATTCTCCTCTCGGATTGAGGCCATTACTAAAGATGATAGTGATGATAGACGGTAAACTTACAACATAATAATTGCACATAAAAACATGTTAAACCACTTTTACCCCCTCCCAGGTAGAGCGAGTCCTTGTAGCGGGATTTCTTCGGGCACATTCTATATAGCATGTTGTCGCTTAGACTTGCCTCACGCTTTGACATCACTCGGTACCAATGAATACAACATGTCATAAACTTCTGAGCTTCTAGAATACAATATTATCTAATTAGAAATATTTTCATGGGGCCATAGAGCTCTAGATAGGTAGAAAGCTGATAAGGGGAAGTAACTCTGGTCTGGCGATTGGATTTTATACCACGACGGTTTTACCTCTACACCGTTTGACCTTTCCTCTCATCCAATTGTTGCTAATCGTGTCGAAGCTTAGAAAATTGAATGTTGCGGGAAGAAAATATCAAATATATTGGAATTGTTACTTGTTGACAATTTGCCATTGATGAGTACTAATTCTATACTAAATATGACGTAGACTGAACGCTCCATTTTTGATAAATTTGGTAATTATTTTTACTTTACTTCTCATTTCGTTGAATTATTTGCGCGCGTCACATTTGACATCCCAAATCACATATTCAAACTTCCCAGGTTCAAAAGTTACAGGTTTTTCCAAGGATAAATCATTAAAGAACTGATTAGCACACAGGCCTATATAAATTTGTACACTGTACCACATGTCACTGTCACATACAAACAAACTTAGTTCTCTACTAGATAGGAAGTGGCTAGAGCCTATAGAGTAGACAGATAAGCTGTCTGCAAGTAGCTGCTTTTAAATTCTGACGGTCCAGCCACTACAGTACAGACAGAGACGAACTAGACCAAAACACGGTCGGAGTTTGCGCACAGATAAAATGCACACTTTCAGCAAAATATATGACGTCTAACCACCAACTTAAACACGGCTATATCGCAATTATGACTTCAATTTCAGCCATCGTTCTCTTTGTTGTTGTCGTTAAACCGACATTTGCTTATCGACCAATCAGTATACTCGGGCATTGGCGCGCTCGATTTCTAACAATCGGACACAGCAAGAAAATTAATTGAGCCGAACCATATAATGAGCTCGCTTAAAGCTAACAAATTGAAAATTAATAAACATTTGTAGTGGAATTAAGATGATTTTGCTAGAAAACGACAAACAAACGAACAAAAAACACGATGAGTGATAGCTTTTAAGGTTCGTTAGAACGATTCGAATAATACAACTTCGATAATACTCAATATGAGGGATGAAGTTTAACCAGAAGAAGAAGAAGAAGCAGGGTTCTCGGTAGGATTTTAAAGTAGGAGTCCCAGGACTCCATCTTAGCAAAATGGTGGAGTCCTGAGGACTGTATTCGAGTCGCGTAGCGACGAGTGGGGGAGGGTGAGGGTGGGGGTGACCAAGAAAATTTTGATTTCTGGACCCTTAAATCCTGCATTCTGGTGAACTATGGAGCTAATTGTTTCAATTATTTTGTGACCTCAAAAGATTCTTTTTATGTCAGTGTGAATAAAAAAGTAGAGTTTTTGTGGTAGGTTACTGATTGATTCAATGCAATAAATTCCGAAAATATAACAGATGGTCAGGTGTACTGCTCAATGAAAAGTATAATATTTCATAAGTACTGATAACATACTTGAATTCTTGCTATATAAATAATAGTAGCCAAGAATGTATGAATAGTATAAAAAAAATCACGAGCTTATCCGAAAATATGTATATATCCGAAAAGTGCAACTCGCATGTCACACAAGTCGTTCTTATCCCGACCATTTGCAGTAATTTATGCACCTAAACGCATTATATTGATTGCTAATGTTTGAAAGTCATTAAATTTGTTAAAAACTCGAATAATACCAGCGCCATTTATTGCTTCCGAAAATTTCATCAATTACGCGGTTTTAATGTTCACGAGTGACCAAATCATTCTCTGGTAATTCAGAAAATAAGTCCGCTGTTCGGTAACAATATCTCAAATTTAACACACGCGTATCGAACCCAATTTACGGACAAAATTCCCATGCCGCACGATCAAAGACGGCCAAGGCTTTGAAGTGAACCGCGCGTCGGTAACATCAAAGTCCTTAGCATAGAGATTGACGCTGCACACGCGTTTGATGAAACTGACGACTTACACATTTGGCATAAGTTTGTTGGATTGTTGTGATATTTTAATCTGGGAATTAATGGCACGGAATATGAATAACAAGGTAAATATTCTTTGAAAACTCGATATTTGCAGATACATTAGTTTTGAGCACGAATTTTAATCAACGTGCGTGGTTTTGAGTCATCTTTTCAATGTTTTTAAAATTAATGTGCGTACACATGTAAATATCACGATTGCCCAAAGTACGACAAATATCACAGTTATGATCAAACTATAATAATCATCGGACGCGGCAATCAAATAAAATCGATAATTGACTCGATAGATCAATTAAAGCGTACGTGTTTACATAACACAATTATCTGTCTTTACTCAAGATTATCGCGACGCGTCAATCAAAAGTGATTGATGGTGACTCGTGAACGCTGATTGGTTGATGAGGCAATTAACTCCGCCTTTCGTCTGTCAATTACTCGAAACGAGTGATGCTATATTGAATACGGTGTACGCGACGAATTTATGACTCAAGGTCAAACGCGGCCGATAGAAAAATGGCGCGTCCCGAAAACTCGTAGATCGGTAATTTTACGCGTCTAATTAAAAAAGTATGCGTCCAAATACGCTTAATTACGCGTTGCCGAGAACCCTGTTAATATGGATTGCTACAATATGGATGTTGTTTTTGAACATTCTCCACACACCTATATCACCTTATCTCATTTTGACCTTCATGTTGACCTAATTTTGGACTTATTAAGCGTCCTATTCTTGGTTAACCCAAATTTCGTCTTACATCAAGGCGTTGTCTTCAAACTTGACATACTTGTTTACCGTTATAAGCCCCTAACATAGTCAAAGCCATGTAACCCTATCCAACATTTTAACAGAATAATGGCCCCTGATTGACTTAGCTTTTTATGGACTAGGCTTCCATGGGGGCATAAGCAGTTATTGAACGTCTTGTTCTTACCTTCATTTAAGACCTTTAATCAGGGCAAAGTACTGGTATATCAGTTTTGTTTGGTCACAGATTGTTGGACAGTCAGTGGTATACCAGACGTACAGGTATATCAGTTTTGTTTGGTCACAGATTGTTGGACAGTCAGTGGTATACCAGACGTACAGGTATATCAGTTTTGTTTGGTCACAGATAGTTGGACAGTCTGGTATACCAGACGTACAGGTATATCAGTTTTGTTTGGTCACAGATTGGTCAGGATGCGGTAAGACGTCGACCTATTCTCCACTTCAAATGAGATGAAATAATTATCATTTGCTTGAAATTATTAATCCGTCAAGCTTGTGAAGGCGGCCAGTTGGACTTGTTACTTCACAAGTGTGATAAATAAGAATACTAAACACAGTTTCACATGCAATGATGTGAGATAACTCGTAGACAAATGGTGAATTAAAGCTGATGTACAACATTGCTACCTTTGTTTATCGTAAAACATGTTGAATGGTCAGATCGAATTTTAAAAAAAATTGTCATGTCTGTTGTTGATCCAAAGGTTATCCAGAAGTCTTAGGTTGGTGTTTGC
Organism: Spisula solida; assembly: GCA_947247005.1. Taxonomy (NCBI): domain Eukaryota; kingdom Metazoa; phylum Mollusca; class Bivalvia; order Venerida; family Mactridae; genus Spisula; species Spisula solida. Next base: position 32,587,647 of record OX365949.1, read on the forward strand.
CATGATCAGGGTTCCCACAGACCTGAGAAATACGGAAAAATTCAGCAATTTAAAGAAATTATTCCTGGCATGAAAATTATGAATTTTGGCAACATTCATGAAAAACAAGTCTGGCAAAGGTACAATACAGTCAGATGCAAATCACAAATATTAAATAATTCCATGAACACCATCGCCGAATGCAAAGTGTTTCAACTTATAATTTGTCTATTACAGAAAAATGGATGTGAGACAGTCTTTAAACATTGAGGATAACCTTGCGGTAGTCACTGGAGATGGGCAATTGTCATTTATAGAAGGCGACAGTTTTTATGCGAAAGCTCCGCCTCTGGCAGCTTCTACTGTTGGACGAACAAAGACAAGGTACTCTTGGTATTTATATATATCTCCAACATACAACTTATTCCCTTTGCCGGACATCTGACTGGAGTTTGTTCACGCTTGTTCTCTAACCATTGGTCAGATTTCAATGAAACTTGACATGAACCATTTAATAGCCTAGTTTCGCCTATGTCAGGAATGAGTTACGGCCCTTTGATGGTCAAAAATTTATTTTCTGAAAGACATACATTTTTTGGTAAAAAAAGCTTGTTTCTGTACTCTAATTAAAACGGTGTTCATCTGATTGGGTTCAAACTTAGTGACAATGTTTATGGGCATAATATTGATTACAGGTATAGGCCATACCGACCGACGTTTTCTTGGATTATGGCCCTTAAATTACCAAAAAATGATAACTAGGCCAAGTTTTATTTTCATTCATCATGCCCCCAGACGGGCGTATTTTGTGACAGTTTGGCTCTTCTTGTTAATCATACAAATACACATCGGCCTCTTGGATTTCTTTTAGGAGGATGATGAAGCCAGAAGAGACTGAAATGGGTTCTTTTTTAGACGATACTCCTGTCTCCGCTCCTAAGTCAAACGAAGACAGAAACCAGAAACAGTTGTTATTTGATTTTAACTCTACTGGTGCCCGGCCTAAAACCTACAACTTTGATGGTGGAGACCAACTGTTTGATGTAGAGAATGGAACTGACTGGTCAGTGGTAAATGATTGGTGTAGGGAAAATAAACAAGATACTGATATGTAAGTCATGTATACACGTATACCATCAAATGTCGGATAAACCCAGATTTCCTTACTAATTGCATGTGCTTACATTGGAGTCTTGAAACTGCATATCACTCAAAATTGACAAAAGTGCGAGTTTTGATGCTTAAACTTTTAAAAGCTGAAGAGTCAAATTTGCTATTCCTGTTTTACTGATATTTTGCTGATACAGTGTTCCCTCTCGTAACATCATCTCTCTCAAACGACTCCCTCCTTTAAACGACATTCAAAATTCCTCCCTTGCAATTTCAACGTTAATTTCCCTCCGAGAAACGACACCTCCCTTCAACGACAAACGTCACTCAAAAGTCGTACCGACACTAAGAATTACCTCTCCGGACCGGCATATGTTAAGTCAGTTGTTGATTGTTTTCATAAGTGTTGACACTGTCTGCCAAAATGTGTGAATATGGTATACTAATCATCATTGAGAAGCTTGTAAATAGCTATTTTTCACACTTGCATTGTGACACGCTTAACAAATTGTGGTTTGGTCTAATTGGATAATTACGACGATTAGATTGTTTTCATTCATTGGTGGTCTAGAGCTGTATAATAACTTTTGTTAGGGTAAGGTGAGAAAACTTGTTACTTTTGATAAAAGTAAAGTGACAACTAATGCATCTTTTCTAATAAGGAAAAGGAAAGCGTTTGTTTATTTTAATACAAATGGCGTCGGGCATACGGTACCGTCTAAATCCCGTCCGATTCGGACCGTCATGTATGTAAATTGGTGTACATGAACATTCTGTTATTTTGTATGTGCATGACATTGTAGTCAGTACTATTTTTCATGGCAAAATCGGCGAAATAATTTACTTTTATAGAATTAATAAGATCATAATCTGGTCAGGAGTTAGCAACCTCAGTAGACAGTATTCATCTTTACCAATTATGACACGCTGCTTGTGTACATCATGTACATATTTTGGAGGTTAAATCATGCTATTTATGCAACAGTCTGTTAGAAGTACAATCCCTCTCCACAACGGCTCCCTCTCTTCAACAAACACTATTTCTGTCTCCCCCAAAAGTCGCTCAAGAGAGGTACCACTGTACTTGAAAATCAAGAGTTTTGACTCACTTTTTGGGAGGCGTTTAAGCCTCTCATCACTACCATTGCCCATTTCTTAATACAAAATTAACCGCCTTTAGGCTGCTATGTGAATCCGCATTCAAGTAGTTCCAGAAACTGTCAACATTCCCAATACTGCTACATATGTTTCTCCAAATTTTTTAACTGATTTAAGCCAATCAGCAACATTTGTTTATTCTAAGATCAAAAATTATTGTGAAACTGTTCGTTAAATCAATATTTTTGCAAAAAAATCACTACACCCGCCGATACCGAACTTGTTTCATAATACGAAAATGACGTGTTTGTCAAATGTCCCGGCTGTTAAGCTTTTTTTAGAAACTTCAGACTACGTTCAAGTTATGGTTTTATCAATGAATTGTATACGGTCTGCAAAGTACTGTTATGCAATCATATGGTGTTGCTGTACTAGCTAGCCGCTTTCTATAGACTGTCTCACGCTGTGAGGGAAGTGATTACCTAACCCTGGTAGTGAATTTTCCATAAAACCATATTTGATGCCAATGATTGTGGTTGATTGGTCCATTTAAAAATATTATTTGAATGATCAAAAATGCATAAGTTCAGTAACAAGAATCTAGATACAAAATGGTGGAATAATACTTTCTAGGATTTCCATTTAACCTATAAACCTTTGAATGCTTGAAATGATGCGTCTTCAATTTCTAGTGAAAACTTCTTAGCATTAATTTTGTGAATCCTAATTTACTTGGCAGTGCTTTTCTTTGTTATATATTTGATGCTGTTATAAGGCGCCTTCCCCTGGAAAAATTCTTAAAAATCATGCAGTTTTTCCAAAAATGTAGTTTACCTCAACAAAATCATTCCCCATGTTACCAAAATACCTATATTTTCCCCCCTTATTAAAGGCAAGGCCCCTTCCCCAACGCAAAAAAACCCTGCTAGGTGGTGATGAATCTCATACCATTTTATAGCGATAATAAGTTTCATTTGACTTAAAGGTTAGTTAGAATGAATACTAAGGGTCAAAATGTGGCATTTTGGAATTTTCGGCATCTAAATTTTCAGGGGTCAAAGCTACCCTTGCATTCTAAATTATTTTGTTTATTGGTTATTCTGCTTGACGAATTCCAGCATGCATTAGTCTATACTATAAGACAGGAGCCTTCATCAAAAGAATGGGAGTGGAACAGTTACCTTATAACAAGATAACAAAATGTGCTTGCAGTAGTACAACCTCTCCAGAGCATCACTCCATAGAGCAACAACCTCTCTATAAAAAATTCCTAGTAAACTGATATCCACTAAATTTTCACTCTAAATTTAACCTCTGTAGAGCAACAACCTCTAAACATAATTTGCAGCTCCCAAAGGATGTGGATCTACACACCTACCTGTTATCATATATCTGGAATCATGGAGAGTAAGCATGATTACCCTGGTATTTGTATCACACTTAATGTTGTCTCAAAGCTACATAAATTGGCTGTCCCTTTCAATAGGGATGACACTTTAATAAACCTTTACCTTAAATTCACTATGTTTGTTGATTATTTAGGTCGGACCAGGATGGAAAATCTTCTCTTGGAATTATTGACATTGACCGTATGGGTAAGTGATACAGAGAATATTTGTACTGTTTGAATGTTAAATCCACCTGTTGTTGGGGAGTGAATGGGTTTCAGAGTGTAAACTATTACCACATTCCAGTAACTATCATAGTCATTGTCTGAACTGAGAAAATATAATAAATTATGTTACAACTTTCCAAGAACATGATAGCTTTTTATACACCTGTTGAAAATTTTGTCTGTACTCTAATTCAAACAGTTTTTCATCTGATCATCTTCAAAATTGTTGACAATGCTTATGGACATAATATCTAGGTCAAGCTAGGTTATGAGCACAATCAGCCCATGCCTTCTTGGATTATGGCCCTTGAATTACCAAAAATTTTCGAATATGCCAAATTGAATTATTTAATTTCATTTACCATGCTCCCAGACAGGTGTATTTTGTGACATTTTGGCTCTCATTTAGTAAACTCAATATCTTGCTTTAAAAAGTTTAAAACCTGTTCGTAGCTAGGCTATGTCATTGTGGCTCAGTGTTGTTGCAATTCTAATGTGGATGTGATTTCATTATTATATTGTATGGACTATATGAGATGATAACATTGTAGATCTGTCATCCAACAACTTACTGCTGGATTCAGCAATGGGCAATCAAGGTACTAGAAACACAACAAGAGACTCAACACTGCAAGATTCACAAGGTTACTGTTTTATATATAACTTTTGGACTAAATTGATTACATGTAACTAAAAGTATCGCAGACTTAATAGCTTTTGAAAGCTTGTCTGCAACAGTTAACCCTTGTCTGTTTAAGTCACTAGCTTTTAGGGCTGCATATTGGTCAGAATCAATACAAAATGCCGGTATTCGATTTACATAGGAAACCAGAATGCAGCCCTACTAGCTTGGCTGTAATTATGTCCCCCTTCGCCCCTTTTAAGAAGTGTTATGTGTTGCTTTGAATATATTATAAATCAGTGGGATAAAATGGTTTTGAAACCTCAGTAGTTAGGTATGCAAGTTGATCATGCACAAAACATTATCTCTACATGTTGTCTGGTAAATTAAGGTCTCTATGACATTATTAAGCTATGTACCATACAAGTTGTATAAACATTGCTTGTTGAGTGAGAGCTTAAAATTGACAATTAACCATTAAAATTTTGTCAATCAAGTAACTTTAAATTAATGTTAACGATAGAAAATTATAATCACATGATCCTATGGATTAGCTTGGAAGCCTTCGCCAAACATGTTTGACAAACAATAAAACAGAGGTGTAATGTCAATTGTTCCACTACCTAGTCATGATAACATTTCTATTGTTGATTCATTCAGGTACCAAGCAATCATCAATAAAAGAAAATGTGTCCAGAGATACCCAGTTAAGTCAACTTGAGGGGTCATCCTCCCTTAAAGAACTTGGATCATCCGATTCTAATTCTTGGAAACGTGATGGTTCCTCAACCAATAACAGTCATGACTCCAAACCAGAACAACTATTTGCTAGATCACAACTTGGTACTGTGAAGAAGGCAGCCAAAAATCCCATTAAAACAGGTGAACATTCAGAGATACTCAGGGTTTTCATTTAACATTTTGCTGAGCAATTTGAGGCGGTCAAAACAGTTATTTCATCAATTAAAATAAGTGTGTTATCTAACTTTTGAGGTGACCAAAGTTGCTGTTGATACAGGCATTTTGGCCTCATAATGACAACCCTGAATACTTGAGATGTGCATGACCTCATTCATGTGGTAGTGTTACATTGCTGAATACTTGAGATGTGCATGACCTCATTCATGTGGTAGTGTTACATTGCTGAATACTTGAGATGTGCATGACCTCATTCATGTGGTAGTGTTACATTGCTGAATACTTGAGTTGTGCATGGCCTCATTCATGTGGTAGTGTTACATTGCTGAATACTTGAGATGTGCATGACCTCATTCATGTGGTAGTGTTACATTGCTGAATACTTGAGATGTGCATGACCTCATTCATGTGGTAGTGTTACATTGCTGAATACTTGAGATGTGCATGACCTCATTCATGTGGTAGTGTTACATTGCTGAATACTTGAGTTGTGCATGACCTCATTCATGTGGTAGTGTTACATTGCTGAATAGCTAGGCTGATACTCAACAGTCACGGCTAAAATATGTATACATGTACTTTATGAACAGATAGAGTGTACAGACTTGATGATATGGATGAACTATAGAGTAAAATGTAAAATAAAATCTAATCCCTACAAAATTGATCCACGGGTCCACTTAAATATAAAAAAATGTATAAGTGGATATTTCTGAGTCACAAAATGAGCAAATTTGAATTTCAGACATATCATATACGGCGTGCTGAAATTTTAGCAGTTTGTTTTATTACAGAGGAGAGTTCTTTGTAGGTCAACATTTTTGCCAGATGAAAGTAATCAAATTTATAAATTGAAAAGTACTTGAATTTGTGATGGAACTTTGTATGAAGCATGTATTAAATGTGTTAGATATTTGATTAGATCCTGCTGTAGCTGCAATGCGTCAGATGTTATTTGGACAGTCAGCTATCGGTGAGGAGAATGAATGTGATGAGAGTGTATATAATGTAGAACTAGCAGAGGAGGACCTGCAGGAACTTGATGCTGACTTTGACATGAGTGTAGCTGGAGAGAGTGACTCTGAGAAATCACCAGAGAAAACACCCACTAATAAAACAACATCTATCTCTAGATACGGTCAGTTTTGTACACTTGGTCTCATATCATGCATTAAATGCCAGTTATGCCCCCTCCCCATCTTTGCTGAGGGGTTTTATTGCGTTGCACATGTTAGTCTGTGTCTGTCTGTCAGTTGACTAAATGGTTCAGGATTTATAACTCAAATACTGCTAGTCCCTAGGATCATCAAATAATGTAATTTTATGTGACAGATGATCATCAACAGGAGATGTCCCCAGTTGGTAGATGACCCCAGATCATTATGTTAAACATTTTTAACCAGTATATTATTCACATATCTTTGACCATATGTATTATCCTTCTACAACGTGCAACATAAGTGAACAGAGAGGGATGAAAATATACTGTCTGTAAACATTTGATAGAGTGTTTATACAGTAAAAGTTGAAAGCTCAAAACAATATGTTCAGCCATTTCTGTTGATAGTACTATGAGATCTAAAGTTGCATACATTATAACCATTATTTACAAGCCTTGTTTGCATGAACTTCTTAATAAATGTAATAAACTTGAAGACTTGTAAAAACTTGTCAAACTTCAGCTTTACTTAAACTGTCTTTTAGCACTGCCTGAACATTTTCTGTAATGTGACTAACATATTGTTTTTCAGGAGAAGACATGCCACTGGACTCTCTGTATTTACGACCTGGAGTTACTGGAGAGGAAACACATCCACAACTTCCTTATTTGAGCAAAGTCAGCTTGTTTGATGGTACGTAACATGTTTCTCCATCTTTGTTATATTTTAAATCTCAACGGTCATTCTTATAAAAAAGTACCCAGTTAAAATCTAGTTTCAGACATGCGTCCGTTCAACACTGTACAATTACTTCAAGGATTACTTTGAGTAAATTAAAGGAGCAATACGATGTGTGAATCCTTGAAGAAAGCATTTCACAAACTCAAATGGACATGGTATTATTTTGCTCCTCCCACAATAGTTAAATCCCCTAGAAAAACATGGTTTCAATTCTCTACATTGTTCTGCACATGAAAAATTTGCAAGAAAAAAACATGTATATTTGCTAAATGGACGTTTGCATTTAAAAAGGAATGTCTTTTAATAATGTGTGCATATTATGAATCGTTATTTTATTAACCCACTTGTTGTTATTCATAATGATGTCAATATTGTGTGTATTTGACTTCAGGAAGTAGTGGCCCCTGTTATTATAATGATGTCAATATTGTGTTTATTTGACTTCAGGTGGTAGTGGCCCCTGTTATTATAATGATGTCAATATTGTGTGTATTTGACTTCAGGTAGTAGTGGCCCCTGTTATTATAATGATGTCAATATTGTGTGTATTTGACTTCAGGTGGTAGTGGCCCCTGTTATTATAATGATGTCAATATTGTGTGTATTTGACTTCAGGTAGTAGTGGCCCCTGTTATTATAATCATGGGTGAAAGTTTTCCGTTTTATGACGGATTTCCGTATTTTAGACATGTCCCAAGACCGTTTTTCCAAAATCGCGTAAATCCGTCGTAAAAATTTGAGGGGGGGGGGGGTATGCCGACTTTTGCTAGCGCGACCGCGATATTCGTAATTATTTTAGACCGTATTGGTTTTCCAGTGCACAAATGAAACGACCGTTCTGATTGGCCGATGAAATTACCTCTACATGTATCCTTGTAATTCATTGAACCAATCACGGCACTCGATCTTTCCGCTATTCGGGTATTCAGTACCGGTTGTAAGAAATTTGTCATCAAATCGAAAGTGGAATTTCGTATTTTCAAACGCAATTAAGCGCGTGAGAGAAGTATGTCAGGAATAAATGGCGATCGGGAAGCGGTTGAAATACATTGGCGAATCGGATACGAGCGTGACAAAGCTTTGCATGGTTGAATTAATAAGAAATTAGGTACAGTCCAGCGCCGTTCTTTCCGTCAAAAATTCTGGAAATTGTAATATTTTGTTGCTGCAAATAAGTTCAATAAAAGCCTCTTGACAATATAAATGGGACACAGTTTACACAGCATTGTATCTATGTGTGTGTGTGGTGTTGGTGAACACACAGTGTTAATTGTAGCAGTTGCAAGCATGATAATAACTGGTCAGTACTGGATCTATAGAGATGCAGACATTTAGCATTTTATGCTTCCATGTCATGATGATTCAAAGAAACCAATTAATTTCATGTCAATATGGGGAATAACATGCCAAAAATATCATCTTTAGATCCCTGGGTTATTGAGAAAACTTGTATTTTGTCAACATGATTCTGAAGGCCTTCTTGCTGTCAGAACAGGGACCTTCTTCCAGTTAAGTACAGGTCCAACTCTGGGGCAATATTGTACTTTATATTTACAAGATTGTGTGATCGACGCACAAGTATTTACAGTGAAGAGTTAAAAAGGTTAAAGATGTTGGGACACTTCACAATTCAGAAATTAAATAAAAACATGATTTTCTTTCTAACTAATTAAGTTGTTTTGAATACTGATTAGTATAAACAATTATTATTTCACAAGTGTCCCAGTGTGTATATGTAATCATTAAGTGGGCCTGATATATCCTGAATGTTCACACATACAGACATTTTACATGACAGTAGGTCGGTTTTTTGGCAACCTCATGATGCTGGAGTTAAGCTGTTTATTGGCATTCAAAATCACTATTCTCAGAAGCTTTTGGGGGGGGGGGGTGCCCCTCTAGACCCCTACCCCTGCTTTCTTACTTTACTGGGTGGAACTTGTTCACCATTGGGACCCTAACCTCTACACAAGAATAGGCAACTATCAGGCATTTTTTGTCCAAATTATCTGCACTTCTCGACAAGGTACAACCTGAAATCTATTGACTATTACTTTTGTACAGACACTTGTTCACTATCGGAACTCCAACCTCTACTCAGTTGAAGTCCAATAATAATTCAAAGGTATTTACTTGAAAGGGAAAACAAAATCACCAAGTGGACATGCTTTTTTGGAGGCCTTTTATTTTTCATAGCAGCAAGTCAGAAGTGCCAGAATTTGCTTTCAGGAGTACTTTAAAATGCTGTTTTCAAGGAGCTTCCGGGGGCCTCCGGCCCCCTGGAACCCCTGGCCAAGGCTTTGCCCTGGACCCACCGGGGGTCCTGCGGCCCCCTGGCCCCCAGCTTATTTTTCAGTATTTTCATATATCTCAACTTTCACCCATGTATAATGATGTCAATATTGTGTGTATTTGACTTCAGGTGGTAGTGGCACCTGTTATTATAATGATGTCAATATTGTGTGTATTTGACTTCAGGTGGTAGTGGCACCTGTTATTATAATGATGTCAATATTGTGTGTATTTGACTTCAGGTAGTAGTGGCCCCTGTTATTATAATGATGTCAATATTGTGTGTATTTGACTTCAGGTGGTAGTGGCCCCTGTTGTTATAATGATGTCAATATTGTGTGTATTTGACTTCAGGTAGTAGTGGCCCCTGTTATTATAGTGATGTCAATATTGTGTGTATTTGACTTCAGGTGGTAGTGGCCCCTGTTATTATAGTGATGTCAATATTGTGTGTATTTGACTTCAGGTGGTAGTGGCCCCTGTTATTATAGTGATGTCAATATTGTGTGTATTTGACTTCAGGTAGTAGTGGCACCTGTTATTATAATGATGTCAATATTGTGTGTATTTGACTTCAGGTAGTAGTGGCACCTGTTATTATAATGATGTCAATATTGTGTGTATTTGACTTCAGGTGGTAGTGGCACCTGTTATTATAATGATGTCAATATTGTGTGTATTTGACTTCAGGTAGTAGTGGCCCCTGTTATTATAATGATGTCAATATTGTGTGTATTTGACTTCAGGTGGTAGTGGCACCTGTTATTATAATGATGTCAATATTGTGTGTATTTGACTTCAGGTAGTAGTGGCCCCTGTTATTATAATGATGTCAATATTGTGTGTATTTGACTTCAGGTGGTAGTGGCCCCTGTTGTTATAATGATGTCAATATTGTGTGTATTTGACTTCAGGTAGTAGTGGCCCCTGTTATTATAGTGATGTCAATATTGTGTGTATTTGACTTCAGGTGGTAGTGGCCCCTGTTATTATAGTGATGTCAATATTGTGTGTATTTGACTTCAGGTGGTAGTGGCCCCTGTTATTATAGTGATGTCAATATTGTGTGTATTTGACTTCAGGTAGTAGTGGCACCTGTTATTATAATGATGTCAATATTGTGTGTATTTGACTTCAGGTAGTAGTGGCACCTGTTATTATAATGATGTCAATATTGTGTGTATTTGACTTCAGGTGGTAGTGGCACCTGTTATTATAATGATGTCAATATTGTGTGTATTTGACTTCAGGTAGTAGTGGCCCCTGTTATTATAATGATGTCAATATTGTGTGTATTTGACTTCAGGTGGTAGTGGCACCTGTTATTATAATGATGTCAATATTGTGTGTATTTGACTTCAGGTGGTAGTGGCCCCTGTTATTATAATGATGTCAATATTGTGTGTATTTGACTTCAGGTGGTAGTGGCACCTGTTATTATAATGATGTCAATATTGTGTGTATTTGACTTCAGGTGGTAGTGGCCCCTGTTATTATAATGATGTCAATATTGTGTGTATTTGACTTCAGGTGGTAGTGGCCCCTGTTATTATAATGATGTCAATATTGTGTGTATTTGACTTCAGGTAGTAGTGGCCCCTGTTATTATAGTGATGTCAATATTGTGTGTATTTGACTTCAGGTAGTAGTGGCCCCTGTTATTATAGTGATGTCAATATTGTGTGTATTTGACTTCAGGTGGTAGTGGCAGTGAGATAGATACAGAAGATGAATTAGAACTTGTAAGGAAAGCTCAGGGAGAGAGGATAGAGGCTGCTGGTGAAGATTCTGACGGTCAGAGAAGACCTGGTAAGTATTTCATGTACATACACAAGGCCAGAATACACATCCCCCAGTCTATACCCATTGTTTTCATTCTACTTGTCCTTTTAGTTTTTAGCTCACCTGTGACAAGGTGAGCTTTTGTGATCGCTCTTCGTCCGTCGTCCGTCCGTCCGTCCGTTCACAATTGCTTGTGAACACACTATAGGTCACAAATTTAGCCTGATCAATATGAAACTTGATCACAATGATCATCTTCATACAATCTAGGTCAAGTTCGATATTGGGTCATCTGGGGTCAAAAACTAGGTCACTAGGCCAAATCAAAGGAAAACCTTGTGAACACATTAGAGGTCACAATTTGAGCCTAATCTTTATGAAACTTGATCACAATGATCATCTCTATAAAATCTAGGTCAAGTTCGATATTGGGTCATCTGGGGTTAAAAACTAGGTCACGAGGCCAAATCATTGAAAAAGCTTGTGAACACACTAGAGGTCGCAATTTGAGCCTAATCTTTATGAAACTTAATCATAATGATCATCTCTATAAAATCTAGATCAAGTTCGATATTGGGTCATCTGGGGTCAAAAACTAGGTCACAAGGCCAAATTATTGAAAAACCTTGTGTAGGCACTAGAGGTCACAATTTTGACTTAATCTTTATGAAACTTGGTCACAATGATCATCACAACAAAATCTAGGTCAAGTTCGATATCGGGTCATCCGGGGTCAAAAACTAGGTCACACGGTCAAATCATAGAAAAACCTTGTGTAGACACTAGAGGTCACAATTTTGACTTAATCTTTATGAAACTTGGTCACAATGATCATTTGAACAAAATCTAGGTCAAGTTCAATATTGGGTCATCTGGGGTCAAAAACTAGGTCACAAGGTCAAATAATAGAAAAACCTTGTGTAGTCACTAGAGGTCACAATTTTGACCTAATCTTTATGAAACTTGGTCACAATGATCATCACAACAAAATCTAGGTCAAGTTAGATATTGGGTCATCTTGGGTCTAAAACTAGGTCATAAGGTCAAATCATAGAAAAACCTTGTGTAGTCATTAGAGGTCACAATTTTGACCTAATCTTTATGAAACTTGGTCACAATGATCATCTCAACAAAATCTAGGTCAAGTTCGATATTGGGTCATCCAGGGTAAAAAACTAGGTCACAAGGTCAAATCATAGAAAAACCTTGTGTAGACACTAGAGGTCACAATTTTGACTTAATCTTTATGAAACTTGGTCACAATGATCATCTCAACAAAATCTAGGTCAAGTGTGATATTGCGTCATATGGGGCCAAGAACTTGGTCACTAGGTCAAATCACAGGTCTTGCATGTACTGCTATAACAGGTGAGCGACCTATGGCCCTTTGGGCCCTCATGTCTGTAAATATTATCAATTATAGTCTGTTAAACTTAGTGAGTGTTGGTTTATTTATAATTCAGAGGCATATAGAATCTGTACTATCCGTATGTACGTACATACACAATGCAAATCTTGTTTTCTTAACAAATTATTATTGCTATGATATGATATTATTTAGGTCTAGAGGGACTCAGTCTTACAGATGAAACAAGAAGACAATTACCTATCACACAACGTCAGTCTGCAGAGGGTAATGTGGTTACCTCCCCTGTACCTGGTGACGGCGGTGGTGGTGGTGATGGCAGCAGTGGTCCGGACAGGTATCAAATCAATATTTTTTTATGGTTGGAATATCTTGTTAACAATATATCAACATAAGCTATATACAGATTTTGTCTGACATGAGTATACTGTACTATCAGGTTTAATTCTTGAACTCCTTGCACCGACCCTGAGGGGACACTTGGGGTCCATAGGCAAACTTGGTTAACTTTTATATTTACACAACACAAGTTTCATAGGGCCTCGAGTCTGAACAACACTGTAAGAATAATAGCATGCTGGACCCCTCTGAGCAAAATAGTTTGTCTGACCCCTTCCTGAGATAAAATAATTTGGTTGGCCATGAGAAAAATTTCTTGATCCATGCATAAGTGGTACAGTTAGGGACTTAAAAACTAAATGCTAGAATACTAAAGTTTGAGCTTAAAGGTGTACATAATTCTGTCATGGATTGAAATGCTGTTGTTTGTTTTCAGCGATGATAATGTCAACTTGATGTCACAGAATTCTTCTAATGCTACAGAACAACAGGTAAGCTGATAATTCAAATGTTCTATATTGTCACCATTTGCAATCATTATATCCCACATAGAGTAGGAGAGGCCTACTGGTTTAATTACAATTTGGTAACAAACATTAGCCTTGTTATTATGATTATGCATATAGTGTTCACTCTGTTGTAATGAGCTACAGATAAGCTGCGTATTGGGGTAATTACCCAATTAATTTTCTTAAAAACCCAATAGATTTTGAGAGGAGGGGGTAAGAAAAAGCAAATAGAAAATGATGTTATAGTGAAAATAGTACATAAAATACCAATTACCCAATTAGTTTTATTAGCTCACCTGTCACAAAGTGACAGAGTGAGCTTTTGTGATCACTCTTCGTCCGTCGTCCGTCAGTCCTTCCGTCAACAATTTGCTTGTGTAGACACTAGAGGTCACAATTTTGGCCTAATCATTATGAAACTTGGTCACAATGATCATATCAACATCTAGGTCTAGTTTGATATTGGGTCATCTGGGGTCAAAAGATAGGTCACAAGGTCAAATCATAGAAAAACCTTGTGTAGTCACTAGAAGTCACAATTTTGACCTAATCTTTATGAAACTTGGTCACAATGATCATCTCAACAAAATCTCGGTCAAGTTCAATATTAGGTCATCCGGGGTCAATAACTAGGTCACAAGGTCAAATCATAGAAAAACCTTGTTTAGTCACTAGAGGTCACAATTTTGACCTTATCTTTATGAAACTTGGTCACAATGATCATTTCAACAAAATCTAGGTCAAGTTCGATATTGGGTCATCTGGGGTCAAAAAATAGGTCACAAGGTCAAATCATAGACAAACCTTGTGTAGTCACTACAGGTCACACTTTTGACCCAATCTTTACGAAACTTGGTCACAATGATCATCTCAACAACATCTAGGTCAGGTTTGGTATTGGGTCAACTGGGGTCAAAAACTACTTCACAAGGTCCAATCATAGAAACACCTTGTGTAGTCACCAGAGGCCACAATTTTGACCTAATCTTTATGAAACTTGGTCACAATGATCATCTCAACACAATCTAGGTCAAGTTCGATATTGGGTCATCTGGGGTAAAAAACTAGGTCACAAGGTCAAATCATAGAAAAGCCTTGTATAGTCACTAGAGGTCACAATTTTAGCCTAATCCTTATGAAACTTGGTCAGAGTGATCATCTCAACAAAATCTAGGTCAAGTGCGATATTGCGTCATATGGGGCCAAGAACTAGGTCACAAGGTCAAATCACAGGTCTTGCATGTACTGCTACAACAGGTGAGCGACCTAGGGCCCTCTTGTTAATTACCCAATTAAAATTTGTCAAAACCCAAATAAAATTGAAACTTGGGGGTAAAATACCCAATTGCCTAAAACCTTATCTGTTTCTCTGTGTGTATGTTTGTGTGTGTGTTTGAAAAGTGTGAAATTGTGTCCGCTCAGTAACTATGTCATTACTTATTGGATATTTACATTACTTGGGACAAATGTTCAGCCCATAAAGACGATGTGCCATGTTTAAGACCCAGGTGCATATATAACTGAAAATTGTTGTAAAATGGCATTAAACCTGAATAAGCAAAGCTTGATAATTATAAAAAATTCATTTTCAGGAGCAAAGAATTCGACCAATGGGTGATGACCTACTATCAGATCTGAGATTCAGTAGATATGCTGTAAGTTGGTAACACACTTTCAATTTGCAGTCCTGGGGTCTGTTGCCCAAGCAAAGCGCTACCAAGCACCTTTATTCAGTCTGTACCTCCCATTCAATTAAATATAGAAGGCATGGATTACCCCCCTGCAATGTGCTACTTATTGCTCGCCCATGTTAACAGTCTTCTAGTGATACACTCTTGTACAACACAATATTTACTTGGTTCATTTAGAACACACTGTGTCATCCACAATGTTTGTAAAGTATAATTAAGCACTATTTGCTTGTTCCGTTTAAAATTATACGGCTATAACTTGTATTTTAAAATGATCAGTCTGTGACACTGGCACTAAGTATTGATGCGTGTCTGCCAGAAGTCAGAGCTACAGATAAGCTGCGTATTGGGGTATTTACCCAATTAATTTATTAAAAACCCAATAGATTTTGATAGGAGGGAGTAAGAAAAAGCAAAGACAATCTAAAATACCCAAATAGAAAAGGATGTTTCAGTGAAAACAGTACAAAAAAGATTATTTACCCTTTGAATTTTATTAAATACATTGTAACCAATTAAAATTTGTTAAAACCCAATCAAAATTGAAACTCGAGGGTAAAATACCCAATGGACTAAAACGTTATCTGTAGCCCTGAAAAGTGTATATCGTTACTTCTAACTTCCTTACTTAGATTCTAAGTGCTGAAATTATATATCTGGGCTCTAACATAATATTATGGATGAGAGATTATGTTTCAGACGACCAGCACTGGGCAATCAGTAGAAGACCTGTGTCTCAGCTCTCGGTACCTAACACCAGGGAGTGCTGTTGATGACTCCGTCCAACCTAGTTTTAATATTGATGAGTTTCTTGCTAGTCGAAACAGTCCCCTGGATCAGGACTTTGACCCTGGAAACAGACTGGAAGCCTCGGGTTTCAATGCTGATGATGTATCAAATGTGAATGTAAGTTAACACCTTCCTAAATATATATCAGCCAATTAGGTCTCTGATTTACTGTGCAAGATATTGATTTTGTGCTAGATGTCTGGATTAATGTCATCTCTTGTTTTCCTTAACCATTGCTCCCATTTCAACAAAACTTCACACACTTACTTTGTACCTAGCATATCTGTGCATAGTGTCAGAAATTTAAGGTAAGACGATTGTCTATGGAGTTATGGCCCTTTGTGGGAGACATGTTTTTGTGTCAAAAACCCTTCTAGTTTGAACAATACAGTCAACTCTTGTTACTTAAATTTTTCGGGACTTTGAAAATTACTTTGCCATAACAAAAATTCAAGATAAGTTTGAAAGCCATTTTGTTTGTTTGAAGTTACGGAATGGGATGACACAGGTTATATTGTGTCCGAAATTTCCTCATATTTTTAAGAAAATTCTGCTAACATAAGTTCTCCACATTTGGCTCTCTGACGTGACTTTGGTTTCTAGCTTTAAAATTCCAAATAAGTTTGAGAACCACTTTGCTGTCAAAGTCACCATACGGGTTAAAAAGGGGTTTTCCTGTATTTTCAATTATTTTAATCCCCGTACATGAAGTGGGAGGAGATTATAGGAATGGTCCATGTTTGTCTGTCCGTAACAAAATTTTTTTTTAACGCCTTAACCGAATTGCATGAAACTCATAGCAAATGTGTTACTAATAAAGATGATGTGCATAACCCCCGTTCCAACCATGCAAGCTCAAGATCAAGGTCACAATTCAACTTTGTGGGACTGGCTATTGGTATTTCATAACATGTGGAACTCATTTTGTGGAGGTAGTCATCATTATAGGGGAAAACTGCCTGATTTTAAAGAAGAAATGCCAGTAACTGCCACTGTATTATATGCAACAAAGTCTACTGTATGATAATACCACTATCTGAGCCCATATCATGAAATTTTTGACAACAATGTTGATTTTCCTCCTTATGTGGCGAAGTTGCTGGTTCCTTTTGAAAGAGTATAAGTATGCACTGGTTCGGATACAGTCTTAAGAAAACAGGTTTGGTAAGTCTGCCTGTCCGAAGGCAGTTAGAGGCATTAAAGTTCTTCAATAATACTTTATCTTATTTTGCAACTTTTTTGAATAACATTTATATTATCTACCTTAGAACAAAGCATCCAATCCATTTGATGATGTTAAGTCTTCGTCCTTTGGATCGTTTGGATTAAGTGGATCAGGTGGTCAAGCCATCATGGGTAACGATTCAAGGTTTTCATTGGAACTGGTTGAGACTGACCCAAATGATGATTTGGGAATTGATGATAATGGTGAGTAATTGCTTGGTTGACTTATTTATCTTCTAAAGAGTGGCATTATATAAGGGTTCAGTTTTTATGGCACTTCTTTTTTAAATAAACAATGTTTTGCTCTAGGCATGTTAGTCAGCAACAGTAGATGACCCCTACTGATTTTGAGGTCAAAGTCGTTTTGACCTTTAATATTAATGAATAGTCCAATGGTGTCTGATCAATTTTTTAAGAAGGGTTGAGCCCAGGATCTTTAAACTACTTTATAGAAAGTCGCCACCAGTAGATGATACGTATTGATTTTGAGGTCAGTCAGTGAAATGTCAAGCCCACTGTGACCATTAACATGCAATAGGGGCATGCATGCTTTACAACCTTCTTGTTTGAAAAGTTAGAATAAAGAATGTAGATTTTGTATATTGTTTTATCATTGTATGATATGTTATGTTCGTGTAGATGTTCTATGGATTGATCTAGAAGGAAGTATTAGAACTAGCGAGGGCAGTAAGACAAGCAGTCTAGATAACCAAGCTGGTCTGGGAAGACGGAGTGCTGCATCAGGATCACCATGGTAATGTCTGTTTCTTTGTATGCCCGCCCTCCCCATTCAAAGAATTTTGGGTTTATTTCTTTGCAGCTGTCAGTTTTTTTGTCTGTAGGTTGGGAGATCCAATGGTTTATGAGCTATCACTAAAGTACACTCAACAAAAAAAGAAACTTTACATTATTCATATATTGATATTTCAATCCTCATTAAAGAAATAATCAAGTTCAGACATCGTGACATTTTAACTCTCTGCCCTGTTGAAGAGTTCCAGGGAAAACAACACTGAATTACTGAATGGAAAGGGGAATGACTGATTTTGTTAAAACAGCATTATGCGTTTTCAAACTATCCGTTCATGGGCTGTTGACCTATTTTAATACACATATTGTTGTTAAGAAAAACAAGTTTTATACTGCAAATGTCTAAAGCTGATTAATGCAGTTTGAGTCAAACATTGATATGTTTCAAATTACCTCCCTTTGAATTAAAATAAGAGCTTGTTTACTGTTGCGTTTTTGGTCAACTGTTTGCATGAACTATAAATTTCTTGAACAAAATGTGTCGGCTGTAGTCCACTGCATACCATACACTAATTTTGTCAATGCACGGGACCTTTAGGTGAATACAGAGTCAACTAAAGTTGCGTCAATGGAAACCTTACCTAACATGGTACCTAGGTTGGTGCCACACATTGGTTTAAGTGTTGCATGCAAAATAATATCTTAGTATTCATTATTGGCTTAAAACTGAAGAATAGTTTGCACATTTTAGTTGTTCTTTGACTTGGACATGATGATGTCTCTCACAAATAGTGAGGAAACATACTGGTTTTGTGCTGGACGTATGTCAGTCGGGATGGATGTTACAAAGTTCGTCCGCACTTATTCTCCTTAAAGGGACTGCCTCACATATCAAAAATAAAATGAAATTATCAAATATTCACGTAATTTTGGTATAGTTGCCTGCATATCCCATAAACAACCACACTGACATCTAAAATAACTTGAGAAACTTCGGCATTTTGTAGTTATTTAGTATTTTTACATCAAAAATTCTATAGGGTATTAATACCCTATAAAATTAACACAACTATTACATAAATTGCCTGAAATTTGTTTGCATTTGATGAAAACGAATCGAAAAACGAACCAAATACCTCGCTGATGTTTACGCTGTTGTTTGTTAACATATCTATAGGGTATTAATACCCTATAAAATTAACACAACTATTACATAAATTGCCTGAAATTTGTTTGCATTTGATGAAAACGAATCGAAAAACGAACCAAATACCTCGCTGATGTTTATGCTGTTGTTTGTTGATGTTACTGTTCAATCATGTGTGAATTACATATTTCACAAAGCATGTTGGAAGAAAACTTAGCGATATTTTTTCAAGAAAAAAATACTCAGTGGGCGATATCGAGAGAGGTTAAATTGCTTATTTGCATCAAATCTTTCATAAAGCAACCGTCAGTGGCTTTATATTACATCAATACTTGGTTAGGTTTGAAAATCACAATATACAAAAATTTAGCCAAATCTACGAGGCAGTACCTTTAACCATTGGTTGGATTTCAATTAAACTTCACAGGAATGCTTGGTACAAAGCGTAGTAGTGCATGTTGTCAGGCATTTAGGTTGGGTGATTTTTTGATGAGTTTTGAGGTGCTCTTGTTGTCACAGTTATGGCCCTTTGTGGGTGACATACATTTTCGTGTCTAAAAGCAATCTCGTTTCTTGTTGTTTTGTTAGCTCTGATCAGAGGATGCTGACTACTGGTGGTTCCCAGACTGGATCGGACAGACACAGTAGTGGTACACAGGGACGCCATTCACCATGGAACATATCACTGCCAGATAGTGGTCAGCCTCTGTCAGATACTGGTCAACCAGTGCAACCAGTGCCAGATAGTGGTCAACCAGTGCAACCAGTGCCAGATAGTGGTCAACCACTCTCAGACAGTGGTATATTTAGAAAGCCTAGCATGCCTGCACCAAAAGCTGCCAAATTTTATCAGTCACAAGGTATGTATGATATATTATGTTGTTCTGACCTAGGTGACCATAACAATGCTGTTCAAGGGTTCTACAATTCTGAGAGATCAGGAATTCTGCATTAGCTGCATTAAGAACAATAATCTTCTGACTGATCTTCTGACTGATTTTCTGACTGATCTTCTGACCGATGTTTCCTGTGGAAATTAAAAGTTATTTAATGAAAAACTTCAAAGTATTGACTAAGTTTCGGTCATTTGAAATTTCATGAGCTGAATTTCAACAATAGAACTATGTTTGAAACATCACCTTTGGTGTTGGAATGTTTGCTAAAGGCAAACGAAACAGACTTGCTCCTTGTTTTCATGATTGAATGTTAGGCTTCAGTAGGACCCCTGCTGAATGAAAATTTCTCTACCTTAAATCAGTTTGTCCTGTGTTTGCAAATTTGTAATTTACATATGCTGGTACATACTAGTATATATTCCAGCCAAGTCTAAATCTTCATCATCATCATCTAGAAGCAGTACTTCAAACAGCGGTCAATCCAGTAACAGAAGCTCTCTGAAATCGTTATCATCAGAGGGAATTGACCTTGAATTACGTACATCTCTCTCAGGCAAGGTGAAAGAACAGAGAGATGGATTAAAACGGGTACCAAGCTGTGGGGGAACTAGTGCTATGGATCTTACTGTCAATGATGAAGATTTCTTTGGATTTGGTACACTCATTTTTGATGATTTAAAAATTTAGTCTGTAATAATATTATTAATATTATTAAAAGATTTGTAGTTGCATGGGTTAAACTTTTCATGCAAAAACCCTTCTAGTTAAGAATGGCATTATCAGACTGAATTCTAGTTACCAATGGCATTATCAGACTGAATTTTAGTAAACAATGGCCTTTTCACACTGAATTCTAGTTAACAATGGCATTATCAGACTGAATTCTAGTAAACAGTGGCATTATCAGACTGAATTCTAGTTACCAATGGCATTATCAGACTGAATTTTAGTTAACAATGGCCTTATCACTCTGAATTCTAGTTAACAATGGCATTATCACACTAAATTCTAGTGAGAATGGGTCTGGAAATCTTGTTTCTGGATGTGTGTATACTATTTTCAAATAAGTACATGAAGCACAATGATCACTCAATTAGACTGGCAGGCACTGGTGTGGAAGGATTTCGATTCAAGCCTAATTGAGATTGCTCTCAAAAGTAATCTATATAAACTAAGATTTGTAATTGAGATGCATCAAGAGATTGGAGCAAGGACTTCAAGCCATGTATTTTAGTTTGGGAAGAATAATAGTATTAATAGGTTGTTAATTTGACTTTAAAAAAAAAGACAATAGAAAATCGGACAGGGAAGGCAGCTCGTAAACAGCCGAGCACAGATCACATAAAAACTCCACTTACCACAATTACATGGCACAAAGTCAAAGTTTCAGCTGTCAAAAAGTCAAAAGTTATAGTAGTAGTTTAGTCAGATGAACCCTAGACAGAATTGTAAAATTCATTCATGATATTTCCAGCTGATGCTAAAGCAATGATAGATGCTGACGAAGTCGAGTTTGAAGAGGAAAATGTTTTTAGACAGGTAAAACTATTTTATCTTTTTGAAGTCTTAGGGACTGTTTGTCAGATAATACTGCAACATCTATGAGCCATATTTTCAGCTGCTATTTTATCACAATAGTTCTAATTATGGATGTTTTGGTCTGTGTGGTCACATAAGGGATTCAATTTTTTTATTGTTGTAACTTGTTCAGATGGTTATATTATACCTTTAACTATACTTAGTACATTTAAAAGGTATTTGCAAAGAATTTGGGTCAGAATACAAAAAAATACTTAACAAACAGTGTGGATTTCAGAAAGTGTGCGTTTTAATATGTACTGTGTATACATACTTACATTATATGGTATGGTTGTAATGTTTCAGGATGATCCTATGGCTGAGCAAGGATCTCAGAATGATTCCTGGGCCTATAGAAGTATCATGACCGTGGCTCGACCATCATGGCTGAATGACACAAGTCAAGAAGAACAAGTGTGTGTGAGGATATCAGTTGGTACCTTTATGAGAGGCCGCACTGAGGCTTTAGGAACTCTGGATGGAGATGAAGACGTACCAAGGGTAAGGCTAATTTTTATGCCCCCGTATCGATAGATCGGGAGGCATATAGTGATTCACCTGTCCGTCCGTTCGTCCGTCCGCCCTGGTTAACCCAAATTGACCGTTTCTTCTAGCATCATTATGGCTTGCTACAAAGCTTCCAAACTTGCATGGATGTTGTGTATGAACACTCTCCACACGCCAGTATCACCTAACCCCATTTTGACCTTCACCTTGACCTAATTTTGGACTTAGACTTATTTATGGACAAGGCTTCCACAGGGGGCATAAGCGTTTATTGAACGCAGTCTTGTTGTACTTTCTTTGAAGAGGGCTTCATTGCTTTACTCACAATGCATTGTCATGTCAGTTGGTCGGTCAGTCTGTCTTTTGTCAGTCAATATGTTGGCTTACTTAATAGATTTTGATGAATAACTAAAGAAGGGTATACCTAGGATCCTCAAACTTGGTTTTGGGTTAGTAGGACAAAGGTCATAGATACAATAACCTATGTTTGTTTGTGATCGACTTGGACAGCCGTAAATGCAGGGTAATTTGGTTTTTTCCCTACTAGATCGTGGCCAATAACCTCTGACTTTGAGGGAAACTTAGACAGTGAAACAGGGTTATATTGCTTTGTAAGTCAGCTGGCGATATTAAGAGTTATACAGATTTTATAAACATCTCTTCTCTTGGGTTAATTCATGGTGGAATTGTTTACAATAGTGTAAATTTTACTGGTTGTTTACATGATTGAAGCTGTTACTGGTTCCTATTTGCAGAACATATGGGCAAGTAACAATATTTGCTTAACAGTGTGTAAATGTGACATGTCCTGTTTATTTTAGCCTGATTTTGGAATGAGTGTCAACAGTCCGCCTAAAGTTGTGAGGCCATCAGCAGAGTATAGTTATAGTGAGTTTATCTTCATTTTGTTTGTCTTCTGTTTCATTCTTGTAGGTTTATCTGGTTTAACTTAAGTATTGCATATCCATTGGAAAAAAGGCAAAACAATACAAACTCCCGCTTTTTTTCAACGTTTCAACTTTTTAAAAATAAGTCTTAATCAGCAATATTATTATAAGAAATGAAATAATGATTTAGGCCACTAGCTCATAACAGAAGATTGAAGCAAATTGATGTGGTAGTAAGTCAAAAGTACTTTTTATTACACTTTTATCTTCGTAAGTATTTTGTTTAGCTACGGTCATGTAACCTTGACACAGTGCATGTGAAATTGTGTGTTTGCTGGATCTTAATTTTAATTGTAACCCCTGTTTTAGGATATAAAAAGTTATATGATCTGGGCTCCGAATCTGCCAAAGCATTTCATATAGAAATCTGATGTCAAAATTGAGGTTTCGCTTCAAGTCATCATAAGTTTCAGACAAATCTTAAGTTGAGTTTTGGGAATTTTGTTCTAATAAACACTCAATGTTTTGGCTTAGAGAAATCAACTTGAGTTTTCTCTTACACGAAAGAATCTCTATGATTTGCTACAATATTCAAGCAGAGATATAGCTCTGATTGTCGTCATTGAGATTTTTCATAAGATCAGGCACAGATCTCCTGATACATCTCAGTATAAGCTAAATCTCATCTCAAATATTGTCATGCATGTCTTTGAGTTAATTTCCATAGGATGCTGGACTCAAAATTAGCATCAGAAAACAGAAATTATATAGAGTTTATAGCAGTTAAATTTCAAGAGCTTGAACTCCAGATTTACCTTAAATTCAAATTCTGATATAAGCCAAATCTCAATTTGAGCTGAGATTTTTTACCTGAGATGCTTGAGGAGATTAGGGCCAGGCTCCATATCTAACATATATGTCTATGCTTCATGTTACAGACACACCCGTTTGCTCTAAAGGTGACAAGGAACAGGACTGTACATTAACTATGGATTCCCTTGTTGAAACATGTAAACCTGAACTCTCCATCAGCTCACTGAATATAGATGACAGCAATTATAAACTCCCAGATAAAAAATCTCAAGGTGCCAAGTCTCGTAAGTATCTGTTGTATATATAGAGGATATTGCATGAGTGTATTTCATATTGAATTTATTAAACACAAATGTCATAACTAATCAGACAGGGAAAGCAGAATTCAACAGAAACAGTAAAGCACAAACAGCATTAACAAGAATAGCGTACATATTGCTAGCTCTGCTTGTATGTTGCCCTCAGCTTAATATAACAAAAATAAGAGATTATTTAAGTTTGAAAATTGTTGATGGATTTGAAGCTTAAAATCAGATCTACCACCTCTTTCTAGTAAATCAAGTTGAATAAAATATTAAACATTTTATTAACATTTAGTGAAGTGTCATAAAGCTCTTTTGAAATCTCTTTATCTTTACTAACCATTTTTAAAAACCTGAGTGTAAGTTTCAGTAGCTTGTTTCCATAGAGCTTTTCTCAACTAAGGTAATGTTGAACTGATTTGTGGAGGTGAGGCTTCATTTTTAAGTAGACTGCATGATTTTTAAGATTGTTTTCCTTTTGAAGATGCCTTATAATTCCCTCACCAATATGAGCAAACCAAAGCCATGTTAACCTTATAATTCCCTCACCAATATGAGCAAACCAAAGCCATGTTAACCTTATAATTCCCTCACCAATATGAGCAAACCAAAGCCATGTTAACCTTATAATTCCCTCACCAATATGAGCAAACCAAAGCCATGTTAACCTTATAATTCCCTCACCAATATGAGCAAACCAAAGCCTTATAATTCCCTCACCAATATGAGCAAACCAAAGCCTTATAATTCCCTCACCAATATGAGCAAACCAAAGCCATGTTAACCTTATAATTCCCTCACCAATATGAGCAAACCAAAGCCATGTTAACCTTATAATTCCCTCACCAATATGAGCAAACCAAAGCCTTATAATTCTCTCACCAATATGAGCAAACCAAAGCCTTATAATTCCCTCACCAATATGAGCAAACCAAAGCCTTATAATTCCCTCACCAATATGAGCAAACCAAAGCCTTATAATTCCCTCGCCAATATGAGCAAACAAAAGCCTTATAATTCCCTCACCAATATGAGCAAACCAAAGCCATGTTAACCTTATAATTCCCTCACCAATATGAGCTAACCAAAGCCTTATAATTCCCTCACCAATATGAGCAAACAAAAGCCTTATAATTCCCTCACCAATATGAGCAAACCAAAGCCTTATAATTCCCTCACCAATATGAGCAAACAAAAGCCTTATAATTCTCTCACCAATATGAGCAAACCAAAGCCTTATAATTCTCTCACCAATATGAGCAAACAAAAGCCTTATAATTCCCTCACCAATATGAGCAAACCAAAGCCATGTTAACAAAATTAATTCAGATCTTATAAGATTATCTCCTTTACAAGCAGAAATTCTCACAAGGTCAACATTTCTCAAATCTATTCTTCTTAAGTAGTTCGGGATGTTTAATGTTCATGATTTTTAAAATACAGGAAGAACTACTAAAAGTCTTTCTGTTGTTTTACTGCCGTTGTTTAAGTTCTCAAACATTTCATGTACCTACTGATTTCCCGAATATTGCGAAAATTCATCCCTCTAGAAAAATTCTGATTTATAGTATTTTGTTTTTGTTGTTTTCCAGCATTGATAAGTATGGGAGAAATCAGTATGCTTGTGAATGCTGCAGACTTCAGTATTAATGCTCAGTCAAAGAGATTACATAACTTAGCAGCTTCCAAATATGCATCAAAACCAGGTCTGTCTCAGAATTCTAGCTCCAGTGGAACTTCCTCCAGTATTTCTGCTTCTAATGGAAGTAGTAGAAGTTTTCCAAAGGTTGCTGATTCAAATAAATCATTACTGAAGTGTCATTCAACAACAAAAGACTCGGCTGGTGATACAGAACAAAAGAAAAATACATTTAAAGAACCTACAATTGATGCAGAGTTTGCTAACACTGTTGAGAAGATACTGGAGGAGAATAATTTAAACGACACAAATACGAGAGAATCTGATCCTAGTGAATACCCAGAGGATGTCTGGTCTTCTCCTAACACATCCAACTGCTTACCAACAAAATTGGATAATTTCAAATTTTCGGTTAACAATGATATTGCTGACGAATTTCGTAAGAAATTTAAAATTCTATCTAATGCATCCGCGTCAGGTCAAGGTGAGAATTTAGTTTATGATGACTTTGCACGAGAGGATCGTGAAAGAACGCCTCCACCAGATGGGCAAAGTGGAAGTGAAAAGGCTAAAGTCTCGACTGTTAAAGGATGTGCTGTTCAAGTTAATCGTAAATTTAGTGACAATGGTCAAACTGTTGTAAATTTAAGTAATTCTTCTAATATTGGAAACCAGCCCGATATTATTCCTGGGCATAGCTTATCAAGAACTTCCCCTGTGCATGACAAGAAACTGCTTGAAAATGACAATGAAAGGTCAAGGTTAGACACAAGTGCTGTTGACCATGGTTACATGCCTGGTCATCATATCCCAGATGGAACAGAGTATAGCCAACGATCTGACTATGCTCACATTAACCACAAAGGGGAGCTTCGTGAAGATGTTGCTGGCATGGATGATGTCGGTCTGGCCGAATCTCGAGGCTTTGATATTCTCAAACAACGAAGCACAAGTGCTAGAAATCTTGACAATCGTTTTCTGAATAATCATGAAAACATGGCGGAATTTACTGCTGATAAGAACCGAAATAAACTTGTTGTAAATGTACAACCAACTCAGAGCAGGAGTCCCATGATGAAACCTGTGGCCAAAGTGCAGAATTCTGTACAAAAAGTGCACAATAATGTGGCTGATCGTAGAAATCAAAATGATCTAGATGGAGACCTTAATAAATCAAATGAAGGTTTACATAATGCAGACACACAGACAGATGAAAACACTCGACGTTTAGAAAGCTGGACTCAGACGTCTTTTGTGTTTAATCAGGACAATGAAGAAACAGAACCTATTGTTTCTAAGTCACCTGATCTTACGTTAGGTGATGACAATCATTTGCATTATGACAGTCGTGTTAATATCTCTGGAATACCTCCGAAAGTTCCCATGTCAAGTTTTAAACATAATCTTCTACCAAACAACCAATCAGCTGTTGCTGATAAGCCTCATTTACTGACTAAACAATCCTTGATGCAGACTGGTTTTGCGCAGGATAATCTACGAAGAGACTACAGTGTTGAAGTGATGGATAGAATCTATTCACGGAACTCTGTTGGTAGCCATGGTAATTTTCATACAATGAATGCTACTAGCATGACTACAGGTGAAGTAAACTTGATATCACATCGAGAATCGTTAGAATCTCAAATGACTCAACATGAATGGAGAGCTATGCAAGAAGAAGAAACACTAAATGCAACAGGTAAAGTCAATGTTTGTTTTATTAGTATAGTGCACGGTGAGGATTGCTAATCTATAGTTTGCAGCTCTAGCGTGTAACTAGGTTAATTTTGACAGGTTAAAGAAATGCACTATAAAACACATTTATATAGGTCAGTCATCTGTTTACCTAATATTGTAGGCATGAACATGGCAGTTTCTCGCATTAAATTTGTGTATGTTGTTTTGTGAATTAAGTATTGGTTGCCTCTTTGTTTTATCCAATAAATTTTAAACACTGTGTTTTGATATTACATTGTTTGTATACAGGTGACAGACCTAAATAAACAAACATTGTTTGTATACAGGTGACAGACCTAAATAAACAAACATTGTTTGTATACAGGTGACAGACCTAAATAAACAAACATCGTTTGTATACAGGTGACAGACCTAAATAAACAAACATCGTTTGTATACAGGTGACAGACCTAAATAAACAAACATTGTTTGTATACAGGTGACAGACCTAAATAAACAAACATCGTTTGTATACAGGTGACAGACCTAAATAAACAAACATCGTTTGTATACAGGTGACAGACCTAAATAAACAAACATCGTTTGTATACAGGTGACAGACCTAAATAAACAAACATCGTTTGTATACAGGTGACAGACCTAAATAAACAAACATCGTTTGTATACAGGTGACAGACCTAAATGAACAAACATTGTATACAGGTGACAGACCTAAATAAACAAACATTGTATACAGGTGACAGACCTAAATAAACAAACATCGTTTGTATACAGATGACAGACCTTAATAAACAAACATTGTATACAGGTGACAGACCTAAATAAACATACTGTACAGGTATATTAATCCAATGAATTAAATAAAACTTTTTGCATTTTCTCAGTTTAATTTTATAATACATTTAATTAATATGTCCACAGACCCCTTTTGTTGAAGTGGGGATATATTGCTTTACACAATGTCCCTCTGTCTGTTGGTACTTAGATCAAATGATTCACAATCAATAACAAAATAGTTGGACATAGAATCCTTTTCTGATTGGTATGCTGATAGGTTGTAAACAGTAGTTGGCTACTATTGATTTTCAGGTTGGTAGGGCAAGATAAAGATCACCATGATATTGAACATAAATGACTATTTGGCTTTCATGGTGGGGTGGGGGGACATAAGGGCATTCATACATTACAACATTTCAGATTTCATTATTTTGTTTTGTATTTGTATCTTATTTCAGATTTCTCCCGACCTAGTGATATATATGGGAATGGAACAGCTTTTATGCGCCTGGCTTCAGCACAGTCTACACCATACCCTTTAGATGAGCCCGGCTTTTTCAGTGATCGGCTGGGTACCAGAGGATCTATGTTCTCACAGACCAGTGTTAACCCCTCGCAAGGTCACAAACACAAGGACGAACATCTATCTAAGACAGGCAGTCTACCTGACAATAACTCTGGTATGTTTGAAGTTGTTATTTGAGATAAAAAGTGTAATCAGATTCAGGAGTTCCACTAGCTTCTGAAACTGAAGGGTAATTTTGATACTTTTGACTAAATTTTACTTTTTTGTAGACAACATACTCATGATTCTCAGGGGTTCTTCTAGCTTCTGAAACTGAAGGGTCTTTTTTATACTTTCGACTAAACTTTACCATTTTGTATGCAGAATACCCATGATTCTCAGGGGTTCCTCTAGCTTCTGAAACTGAAGGGTCTTTTTGATACTTTCGACTAAATTTTACCATTTTGTAGGCAGAATACCCAGGATTTTAAGAGAAAATGACCCTTTCAAACAAAATCTTGAGGGTCATAATGTGGCTTTTTGGAAATTTTATGAGTCAAAACCCCTACTCGTTTTACGGACCCCCTCAATTAATAATACATTTATTTTTTGTATCTTCGTATCATGTTTGTTTCTAAAATTGACTTTTAAATTAGTAGATTAATGGTTGGGCTAACCAAAACTATACCAAGTTGTTTTAATAAAGACTGAAGAACAAAAACAAGTTCTGCTGTGGATAATGTGCAGAATCTTTTAGTTTTACTTTAAATAGGAAAGTTTTACTTTTGTATAAGACTTAGTGTTTGATTGTATGTTGTTTTTTACCCAGGGTTTTCTGACTTTTGGCAAAAGGACCTAGTTGTGAATTGGGAATTTTTTAACGACAAAAAGCTTAATTAAATGTCTTCTTTAATGTATCACAAGCAATATTTTAGTCGTTAAGTTTGGTCATTCTCTTGTGTAATTAAAAAACATTTCAACGACCGATGATTGAAATATGTTAATAAACATGAAATTCAATATGTATACAATTGGAGAAAATGGATGATTTCCTTTGTGATTCACTGGATCCTTTTGCTTTGGGACATCCAGAAGGTGCAGGAAAACCTGGTGCCTTGGCCAATGAAAAAATTTGAAGCTGATTTCTTAGTTCCATAAGCTTGTATCTGATTGTTTACCTTCAGTTTGTGCAACATTGTGCCCTGTTGAGGCTCCTGGTGTACTCAAGTTCCAGGAAGTGTGCTGTGTGGGTATCTCAAGAAAGGAAGTACTCCCACTGTATAATCCCACTGATAGATGGACAGAATGTGTCTTCCAGGTATAGATACTTTCCAACTTCAGGATGGGGCCCTTGTCATGTTGTTTAAGGGAAGAATATAATATCAGTATTTTGGGTCTTGAGAAACAGGTAACATACAGGTGGGCTTCATTTTTGGGGTCAAGTGCGTGATTTAAAGGTTTTATTCCTAGGGACCTTGTATACACAGAAAAGTCTAGTTTGAGTAGGCTAGTGCAATGTTAGGTGTCTTGCAGGTTTCAACTGGTTTGAACTAATGCTGATGACTTGAAGTATACTGCTGTCATTTAAGATTTAGGAATACAATGTATTTAATGAGAAAGTAAGAGTAGAATATTTGATAGTCAAGCACACTGTCTTCTGACTGCTCTTGTTTAAGTCTCCCACTTAGAGATATATTGACTTTGGGCTGAACATATAGATATCTTTATTCTGAAAAGCTCATTCATCAGAATGTTTTAATATGATTATTATTATGTTTATGATTTTCGTATAGGTGAATACACTTGAGATAAATGGTAGAGCGGTACCACTGGACAGTTTTCCATTCACCATCAGACAAAATAAGATTATAATTCATCCAAGAAAGACAGAATACATTGATGTAAGTACTTTAACACCTACTCTTATATCTAGTACATGTATGCATACACTTGTAACCTCTACTTTACATGAGCATGTGCAAACAATATTTACCATAATCTGCTACTGTAACGTTATTGTGATTTACATAAGTATCCCACTTTCAACTGTTTGAATATGAATATTGTTTGTACCACAGGATTAGTGTGTAAAAACCAGATTGCATTGAATTCTCGAATAAATCTATTGATGAGTAACAATGAAATTCTATAGATTTATATTGTAAATTCTAAAATGACCGGCGATTTTGCCTATATAGACAAAGAACAAATCATAATGTTGTATATCGGCCGATATACAATGAAAATGACGTCACATCGTTTTTATGATGTCATGCAGGTAAACAAGTAAAGTAAACAACATAGATCTTGCAAATTAACACTGGTTTAATATAAAAATAAATTGTCGTTCTGACACTTGTTATTAACAACTCAGGCCTACGGCCTTCGTGGTTAATTCCTACGCGTCAGAACTCCAAACCATTGTATAACAGCCGGTATACAACGGCTTTTGAATATTTTATTTCTTAAGTATAAGTGGGATATCTCCTGGTGCCAGGTATTAGAGGAAGTCAGGAAGTCATGTAAATGTGTTCAGGAAGTCTCAGAGTCCCATCAGAAAGTCCCTTTAAATAGAGTTGTCACTATAATAGATAAACTCATTTGCTACAGGACTTTTTGAAACCTTAAATAGTACAGTTTGTTTTCATTGATTTGAATTAATTTCGATTCTCTTTATACGAAAGGTATACATTCAGAGTGGTTTTATTATGCAGCATTATACAGCATTGTATAAAATCTAGGTGTCAGATGTTTTTATACTGCATTGTATAAATTCTAGGTGTCAGATGTTTTTATACAGCATTGTATAAATTCTAGGTGTCAGATGTTTTTATACAGCATTGTATAAAATCTAGGTGTCAGATGTTTTTATACAGCATTGTATAAACTCTAGGTCCTGTTGTATGCAACAATGTGTATAAATTCTAAGTGATGTTTTGATATTATACTATGACATTGTATTAATTCTAGGTGATGTTTTTACCTAAGTGTGCCGGGGCATACATTGCACATATACAAGTGTTTTCTAAATCATTCTCGAAGAACCAGACTGCGGTCATACCAGTCAATGTAACAATACAAGCCATCAGTGAAGATCCTAGAATTAAAGTTTGTATAGTTTCTGGACTTATTGTTGTTTTAAAATCACACCTCAGTCTCCCAAAGTATCTCAACTAGAAATTTCAGCTAAATAAAACAATTTGTGCTCAAATCATAATCTGGGTTTAAGACAAATCTCTGGGTGTTGTTTTGGAAAATGTTGCTGTAGTTACCTCTGAACAATGTTCTCATTTTGTGATGTGTACAGGCTTTAAGCCCAAACTGTCTACTGAAATAATCTCAACAATGAGCGAAGATATTTGAACTTAAATTAAGCTCAGTTTGCAGCTTTTCAAAAGTAACCCGGTTTCTGAAAAAAATACTAGTTAATAGATACTAGGCTAATTCATTCAGTAAATCTTTTTAAAAAAATTAATATAGTTTGCCTGCACTTTAAATTCATTTCTACTTGTGTAATGATATGACATTTGATTATCCCCTCTTGAAGGAGTTTGAATATTTTTACAGGATGTCTGTTGTTATATCCAACCATGTGACATTGACTAGTTGATAACACTCGAGCCTACAGTCCCTAGACATGTCTAGTTGATAACACTCGAGCCTACAGTCCCTGGACATGTCTAGTTGATAACACTCGAGCCTACAGTCCCTAGACATGTCTAGTTGATAACATTGGAGCCTACAGTCCCTAGACATGTCTAGTTGATAACACTCGAGGCTACAGTCCCTAGACATGTCTAGTTGATAACACTCGAGCCTACAGTCCCTAGACATGTTTAGTTGATAACACTCGAGCCTACAGTCCCTAGACATGTCTAGTTGATAACACTCGAGCCTACAGTCCCTGGACATGTCTAGTTGATAACATTCGAGCCTACAGTCCCTAGACATGTCTAGTTGATAACACTCGAGCCTACAGTCCCTAGACATGTCTAGTTGATAACATTCGAGCCTACAGTCCCTAGACATGTCTAGTTGATAACATTCGAGCCTACAGTCCCTAGACATGTCTAGTTGATAACACTCGAGCCTACAGTCCCTAGACATGTCTAGTTGATAACACTCGAGCCTACAGTCCCTGGACATGTCTAGTTGATAACATTCGAGCCTACAGTCCCTAGACATGTCTAGTTGATAACACTCGAGCCTACAGTCCCTAGACATGTCTAGTTGATAACACTCGAGCCTACAGTCCCTGGACATGTCTAGTTGATAACATTCGAGCCTACAGTCCCTAGACATGTCTAGTTGATAACACTCGAGCCTACAGTCCCTAGACATGTCTAGTTGATAACACTCGAGCCTACAGTCCCTGGACATGTCTAGTTGATAACACTCGAGCCTACAGTCCCTGGACATGTCTAGTTGATAACACTCGAGCCTACAGTCCCTAGACATGTCTAGTTGATAACACTCGAGCCTACAGTCCCTGGACATGTCTAGTTGATAACACTCGAGCCTACAGTCCCTGGACATGTCTAGTTGATAACACTCGAGCCTACAGTCCCTAGACATGTCTAGTTGATAACACTCGAGCCTACAGTCCCTGGACATGTCTAGTTGATAACACTCGAGCCTACAGTCCTTAGACATGCTAAGGACATTGGTCATGACCAGCAGATGAACACTATGTTTGCAAGATCAACAGCCTAATGTCAAGGTCACTGTAATATTGATTATAAATGACTATCAAGGGTCCTGCAATAAGGGTCCTACAATAAGGGTCCTGCAATTCCAAAATAATACGGAAAATCTGCACTAGAAAGAATGAAGTAGGCATGTTGTACAAAGAGCTTTTTGTTATTTCAGGTATATGAGAAAGATTGTGAAGAGAATGTGAGCGAGGAGGGTTTAGACTTTGGTGGTGTAATGTGGGGTACTTGCAGAGAAAAAACTATCTGTATACATAATGTTGGACTCGCGTCAGTGCCTTTACGATTAGCCTTGACCTCGGTAAGAATGGTGTCCCATTTTTCCATTTTCCATGCAAACTTTTGAGATTTAATTGTAATTATTGCTTTATATGCTGCCTTCTCTGTCCTATTTGTTATTAACTTCATAGTATTTTTCAGGCAAGTGTCATTTAGGATTTAGAATCCTGATTTTTCTTCTTTGTTCTAGACCCCTACTGGTTTTCAACCAATAACCCAAAATATATCATTGGTAGGTTGATCATTTATGGTATATTTATAGAGATCAATGTTGGGATGACACATATTAAATAATATTTCACTTTGAAAAAAATTGTGGTTACCAAAGCAACAGAAACATTGAAAATGATTTAAAGGGTCATGGCTTCAAACTAGTAGGGGACTTCTGTTGCTGAAATTCTTCAGTTACTTGTTTATTTTAAAAAAATCTTTATGCTTTAAAATAGGGATTTTTTGGCCTGAGAATAATTGCTAATTACCACCTGCCTTATTGTTTGATATTTTGTTGACAGAATGCAGGTTGGCACTGTTTCTTGTTTGAGCCCGAGGGTCGGGAGTCCAATGTGTCTATAGTATCAGGCGGTAGTCTACCATCATCATCTAGTCATGGTCGAAATATTATCAACCTTTGTCTCACTGGTTCTAATCAACCGTTCAACTATCATGAAGTTAAAATCTGGTGTAAACCTCCAAACAAACAATGTACAAAAGGTAAGATTTATTATTTACTCCACTGATTCGGTCTACTGCTGTAGGTAGTTAATATAGTGATTTTGGGGATTTATGAAGCAGCAACCATGGTCGGTTAGTGCACTGGATTATTAACCTTGCAATCTGGGCATGATTTACGATCGTGACAGGTCATACCGTTCTATGAAAATTTGACTACAATGTAGGAAGAAAAGTTATTTGGGGTAAGACATTCAGCCGTCATTGAATTATGATGTCATTGTGTACAATTCTGCGTACATGCTCAGAACATTTTAGATTGAATGCGGGTGAAAATTTGAAACTAATATGAACGATACATTTCATAAAATAATCAAAGTACGAAATATTAAGTTGTTCCAAACTCAGGAGATCAGTTTGTTTCTACATAATGTGTTTACTAAGTAGTTGTTAATGATTGTAAATGAATAGATTTGATTATTCAAAGACAAAGCCAAGTCCAGACATTGACTGTGCAATCATGCGTGACTATCATGCTGTACGAGGCACAATCAGAATGTCCCAACTTTTTACAATTGATTTGTAACAAAACATCATACCAGATTGCCAACACACACTCAAGGAATAAAATAAATTATTATTTATGAATTTTTCTTGAATGTTGTCATGTTTCAGCATTGTGCAAGCAGCCCCCTGAAGAACTCAGCTGTAAGATGGACATTGAAGTAGATATACCTAGCTGTAGATTCCCAAAACTTTCATCATTTCATGTCCGTGCCAGCATTGGTTTTAGGAAACTGCATATTCAATCCAATCTAAAGGTATGGACCTATTATTATGTTAGGTATACTATGCCCGTTTTTCTATGAAGAAATTGGGGTTTATTGCTTTGCAGATGACAGTCAGTTTCCAATCAAAAACTAATAATGATTTGGCCAAGGAATTTTCTTTTTTTTTTTTTTAATTTTTATGCATTTTCGGTAAGTCAATAACATTAAGCATATTCATTTTCTTTGTATACAAAAGTATTAATGAAATTGACTTTTAATTTATACAGTTATATTTTAAATGAGCAACTTTCAACATTCTCAAAACTCAAAAATAATATATGACCCATTCTCCAGGAAAACCGGGCTTAGTGTCAAAATTATGAAAATAATGATATTTATATCATTAGAAAGATGAGACTCTTAGGGACAGTTTCTTCACATTTTAGCAAAATATAGCATCCATTTACAAAGTTACATACATTTAAAACTAATCACTCCAGCATATTTTTTGAGTGACGTCACAAACGTCACTCAAAGGTTATCTGAAGTTACATAAACAAGCATTTCACAAATCCAGTATTCACAAATTCTTGATGTAAACTTTTCAAAGTTACATCACATTTGAGAATTATACTAGTATTTTAATAAAACATCAAAATCGTGAATGATTTCTTTTAGAAAAAAGTACTCACTGTTTAACTACCTACCCCTCGTTTTTCTCAATTTGGGTATTTTTCAGAAATTGGTCACCATAGCAACGACAGAAGTCAATTTAATCTAATTCATTTGAAAGCATATACCTAAGAGATAGTACTATATTACAAAATTACTTAAAGTTAAATCAAAGACCATGACATTTATCTCATTTCAGAGCCTTTTCTAGATCTTATCCCACAATTGCATACGATGTCACTAAGCCCGGTTTTCCTGGAGAACGGCTCATATATATTGCACAATTTTAATGACATATATTTAATATACTGTAAAATCACATATTTTCATTGGTATTAGTACATTATATTTCATGGATTTTGGTAAATATAATTTTGTGGTATCATAATTTTTAGGATTGCATGATTGTAGAGAAAACCCTTGTTCCCTATTTCGTTGGTAGATTAATCTTAGGAATAAATTTCCTGGTTGAAATCAACCGCGAAATCAATGAAAATTGAACTGCTACATAAATTAATGATTTTATAGTATGTTGTTCTTGATGTTAATGTATTTATCTGAGTATGACATTGAAGTTATTAACTTTCAGGAGTTACGACTAACATGTGCAGCTAACCAAGTAGTGGAAACCCATTTCAAGGTTTTTAATGCTGGCAACCTACCACTTGACGTAGAGTTTGCATTTCATGCACACAAACAGTTTTTTAGTGTATCACCTATGTCACTACGATTAATGCCACCTGGTGTAGACTGTGAACTCAGTGTGGCTTTCAAACCAAAGGAGGACACAATGTCCAGACTGGCTAGGTATGTTATGCTAAGTCTTTTTGTCATTAGGGTGGACCGTCTTGATAGCTTTGCTAGACGCTCGGCATAAAGAGGGAAACTGGCTTTTTTCTCTTGCCTTCTTGGTGCCTGATTGCATCGGGAATGAAGTGTTGAGAGTGATTAATATATGATGTAAGAACTTGTTTCACAATCAACCTAAAATAAATTGTTATAAACCAGTACTGGGGTTCTGCACAATGTCCGTACTTGCTAGGGAATGTTATGTTGTTCTATGTCACATAGGGGATCTCAGGGTTTCCGCTGGAATTCGCCATTTCCGTTTTTTGCGGAAAAAAAATAAAAGTGGCGAAAAAAAAATATTCTCAAAGCTAACATTTTTTTTGTCTGTATAAAGTCAATCTAAAGTACAATCCAGACAACACCAATAAACAACTGATAATTGCCTCTGGCCACAATGCAAACAGACTGTTATTCCCATCATTAGGGGTCTGATATGGCGATTAGAAGGTGTGATAAACTGATAAAGATCTCCAATTAGCCTTCCGTATCCATCGTCTTATCGGGTTGTGTTTAAAACCAACACATTTACGGTCCGTATTGTGATACGGGATTAATTCGTTTTATTTCCGATATTCCTGCTTCTGTAGACATTTTATCAATGCAGCAATCATTAAACACAGTTTTTGATAATTAATGACAAACTAAACACCAAAATGTTCTCAAGAATGATTTATTTAGAACTCTATAATTTACTCCAGCTGACCGCTGTGTTGGATGGAGAACAATTTTACAACTTTGGTTGTAATTTGATACGGCTATTAAAGTCAATCTAAAGATGTTAACAATCTGTAACTCTTCCAGAAGATGGCATATTTCATGTAATTATAATTTCAATCCAAAATTTAACTCCGATAAAAAATCTCAGGGGAAATTGTATCTTAAGAACTTGCATAATATTCGGACGTCAAATTCGGATAACTTTTTCTCCATTATACGTTTCTATGTGGAAATATTTTTAAGACAATCCGAGATCGAACACACAATGACATAATACAGGTTACTCGTGGTTTCTTGGAATTGTGTTGTCCTGTCTTCATTCAATTTCCATAAGAACAAGAAATTTGATAATATAGCTCCAGTAGGCCTATGCATATAAGTTGTAACAAATTTATGGCAAAGTGCTTCACTACTGAAATGGGATGGAGCTTCACTTCCCAACTTAAAAGCAGACGCATAGCTTCTTATAGGCACTGTGGGCAAGTGCCTACACATTTTCCCAGATATAAAACAAAATGCATTGCAGCAAATAATCCCTACTCCAGACGGTCAAAAACAGAAAATATGCTTTTCAGTGTTTCCCACCTAACATAACTAAACTTACTAACAGTCTATGGACGAGACGTTAAGCGAGGTCCCATGTATGATGCTTTACATCAGCACGTAAAGAACCAGGGATGCTTCTGGAACTGGGGCATCTTCTGTATCATGCACTATCCCCCAAATATAAAAGTTACTAACCTCTTCTGGGGGCCTCGCCCATATGGATTTCCGGTGGGGAGGATAAATAAAAGTAAATAAACAAACACAAATAATCAATGGGATAGGGGGTGTATAGGTTTGTTGAACTCCATGGAATGTTCTTGATTTTTAGTCTTGTGACAGTCACAAAGCAGAAAAAATGTGTGTGGTGACAGTGTTGAAAGCAACAATTTACGAGGAGCCTATTTTGGTACACAAAGTCGGTGCTCGTTAGATTCAGGACCTGTTCTAGAATAAGGGCATATATGTAGGCCTATAAAAGGCTTTTCCCAGAAGCATGAAAACTGTGCTTTAATAGTTTGGGCTATAAGGTCATGATGATTGACTTTTATGTGTTTTATATTGTGTCTCTTTTCTCTATTATCTAAGTCTTAGAATGCATAAAATTTAACCATTTGACTTGTATTTTTAAAAAAAAACCGATCAACGGTAGGGGGTAAACCCCCTCCCTCACCCACCCCCTATCTCGTCTCGCTATGAATAATATTGGCGGAAAAAAATTTGGAGCCAGTGGAAACCCTGGGATCTAGTATCGTCCTGCTTCTTTATTGCTGAAATCCTGGGTTCAAATATTAGTACAACTGTATTTTCACAGGAAGGGACTCCAAGATAAGCTCCCAAGACTTGTCAAACAATCAGACTGACATCACAATAGCTGTAAACCTATTAGAACGAAAAATGAATTCAGACCAAAATAAAACATTCAAATAAGAAGCTCGCCAAGGCTGATATCAATTTATTCAACTTGTTTCATCAATTCAGTAATAAACCGACACCCATTCATCACAATTATTTGGTGGGTATTAAATTTCGCTGATTTTGGTATTAGGTAATGTGGTGTTTCTTGAACTTATGGATTGGAAATATTGAAACAAAAATCTTGTGTTACATACTTTTAAGGTTAAATTATTCGAAGGGATATAATTTGGCGCCCTTATAATTTCATCTGCAAAATTAATGAAAATTAATCCTCCTCAAATGTTAATAATTGTACGGTATCCTCTATGTAATGGTATGTATATGTGTATGTTTTCAGTCTGTTATTGATGTATGTACTACCAGATAAACACATGTTTGAGTTGGTCATACAAGGAGAAGTGAAAGAAGAGATCAAACAACCTATCAAACTATACTGTAATCAAACTCTCATCAACTTTGGTGGTGTGGCACTTGGTAAAACATGGTATGAGCTTTTCAAATATTCAATATAACTATAAAAAAATACTGGTGACGGCTACCTAAAAAAGGGGGCAGGTGGGGATAATAATCTGGGAATTAACTTATTGTGACCTTAGGGTTGACAGTAAAACATCACTTCTTAGACAACCTCAATAATAAGACCATTTAGAATTATGAACTTAATTTTAGGTCCTTATTGTTGACTATCTTTTTTTTGCTTTTTGTCTCCCCGCCCTGAAGAAGTGATGAAAGATTGTTTTGTCCATGTTGGTTGGTAGTCAAAATGGTTCTGATTATTAACGAAATAACACTGGGCTAGGATTCTTGGTAACTATGTAGGTTGGTTGTGACAGGTAGGTGAAACGACTATTTGACTGCCATGAGGGTATTTATTGTACTATAAGGCAAAACATCTGCCGCTTCTTACACATAATGTGTAGACTGACATACTTTTGTTTTCAGTGTGAAGAGCTTCAGATTGATGAACAAAAATAAACAAGCTTTAAATCTGTGTGCCATGGTCCGGGCTGACAATGTGTTGGTAAGTAGCATTCTTTACGGGTGTAAGTCTGTTTCGGGGAAAAATATGTGTCCACACTGAAATCTACACATCAGTAACAAAGTTTTGTAAACAGCATTTATAATGTTAAAAGTCTGATTGAAGTCTTTGACCAAACATGTTTTTGAGATTGAACAATGATGTATGGTTTATACAGTCATGTATTATATCTCCAGACCCGGGTACCATTGGAAGTAATTTCAAATTGAAGTCTTTGAACAAACATGTTTTGAGATTGAACAATGATGTATGGTTTATATTATGATATATCTTACAGATTGCCCGATCTCCTGACCCGCATACCGTTGGAAGTAAATCATTGGACGTACATGTAGCTGGGAATGAGGAGGATATAGTAACAGTGTATGTACTGTATAATCCAGTCACACCATCCTCAGCTACAGGCAAGGTGGTCATCAAACAGGTCCCTGCTACCTCATCCTATAAGTTCTCGGTAAGTTCCCTATTGTCACCTTCAACCTCATTGCATAAGTTTTTATTGTCACCCATACACTCCTCAGATAAGTTCTTGGTAAGCTGCTATTGTCACCCATACACTCCTCAGATAAGTTCTTGGTAAGCTACCATTGTCACCCATACACTCCTCAGATAAGTTCTTGGTAAGCTACTATTGTCACCCATACACTCCTCAGATAAGTTCTTGGTAAGCTACTATTGTCACCCACACACTCCTCAGATAAGTTCTTGGTAAGCTACTATTGTCACCCATACACTCCTCAGATAAGTTCTTGGTAAGCTACTATTGTCACCCATACACTCCTCAGATAAGTTCTTGGTAAGCTTCTATTGTCACCCATACACTCCTCAGATAAGTTCTTGGTAAGCTACTATTGTCACCCATACACTCCTCAGATAAGTTCTTGGTAAGCTACTATTGTCACCCACACACTCCTCAGATAAGTTCTTGGTAAGCTACTATTGTCACCCATACACTCCTCAGATAAGTTCTTGGTAAGCTACTATTGTCACCCATACACTCCTCGGATAAGTTCTTGGTAAGCTACTATTGTCACCCATACACTCCTCAGATAAGTTCTTGGTAAGCTACTATTGTCACCCATACACTCCTCAGATAAGTTCTTGGTAAGCTACTATTGTCACCCATACACTCCTCAGATAAGTTCTTGGTAAGCTACTTTTGTCACCCATAAACTTCCTCATTTGTCGCCCACACACTTGCTCAGTAAGTTCTCTATAAATATTGTTTAAATTGTACACATGGGGTCGAAACTGGTCCTGTCATGTGGGTTACTTGTTTGAAATATATAGAGAAAATGTGTATTGGAGAAATCTTCTCATTTAACCACTGTGCAAACTTAAACTGATTTAACCACTGGATAAAAGGATTAAGAATGCTTAGTGTTTGTTATTCTGATAATGCTCACTAAGAGATGGTAATTAGTGTGCTTTCTTTGTAGCTGCACAGTCTCGGAAACCATAAAGCTTATAACTTAGATATGTTTTCTTATAATTATCATGAAACTTTGAAACTACTTGTTGTTATCTCTCAATTTAATTGTGAACTTCAGCATTACTTACTTGAGTGATCCAGGGCCCTCTCATTTAGTAGATTGCATTGAAATGTGATTTATATATAGACTAGGATTGTTGTATATTTATGTATTGTTGTATCACCTACTGATCACAGGTACAAGTAGACGGTTATGGTGGTGTCAGTAGGTTATGTTGTTCATCAGACATGACATGCCCGACTAGAGCCGGAGATGTTCCTTGTATTGGTATCCAGTCATTTTCATTGGGCCAAGTGAAGGAAATGTTTATACATAACCTTGGTGAAAGATCTGCTGTTGTACAAGTGGGGGTATTTAGAGGTATGACACATTATATAAACATACAGTGCTGCCATGTGATATGCATAATTCTTGAAATTAAATTATGGTCAAACCTTTGTTAATGTGCATCTCAGTCAACCTCCTATCAATTTTGTGCTGGATGGATGTATGTCACAATATTTTTTCACGCTTGTTTTCCGTAACCACTGGGCAGAATTTAGTGAAACTTTACATGAATAGTTAAGTATTACCAAGCCTAGT
Source organism: Spisula solida (assembly GCA_947247005.1). NCBI lineage: Eukaryota > Metazoa > Mollusca > Bivalvia > Venerida > Mactridae > Spisula > Spisula solida. The sequence goes on from OX365949.1 coordinate 32,629,624, forward strand.
TGTGCATATTGTCAGGAATTGTTGGTACCACTCCTAGTTGGGATTTTTGTCAAAAATTTTAGGTTGGATATTGCCAGATTTATGGCCCTTTGATGGAGACATACATTTTTGTGTCTAAAACCCTTGTAGTTTGTGATAGATTCTTGTTTAGTTCGTATGAATATCCCTGCTATTTAAAGCACACGCCTCTACTTTTAGTTGTTACAAACTGGTAAAAGTGAAAACATGCTACCACCTGTCTGAGTTTTAGTTAATATTTGTGAATTTACATTGATTGATTGTAAACTAGCCTTTGTCAGTAAATAGACTATTTTAAAATCAAACTAGCTATGTTCAATATGTTTATTCCAGATGTGAAGTGTACTGAACAAATGCTGAGTGCTAAAGTAGTTGTACAACCCAGTGAGTTTGTGATAGGTGTTAATGTACGTCAGAAGCTGGAACTTGTTGTCAGTATGACGGAGAGAGAGTTTACAGCTCACAGTGATGCTAGCGGTATCGGAGCTGTATTATGCTTCTCATACAAGGACCAAGTTAACTCAGTCAGACCATACAGGTAATGCTCAGTCAGACCATACAGGTAATGCTCAGTAAGACCATACAGGTAATGCTCAGTAAGACCATACAGGTAATGCTCAGTAAGGCCATACAGGTAATGCTCAGTAAGGCCATACAGGTAATGCTCAGTAAGGCCATACAGGTAATGCTCAGTAAGACCATACAGGTAATGCTCAGTAAGACCATACAGGTAATGCTCAGTAAGACCATACAGGTAATGCTCAGTAAGACCATACAGGTAATGCTCAGTAAGACCATACAGGTAATGCTCAGTAAGACCATGCAGGTAATTCTCAGTAAGACCATGCAGGTAATGCTTAGTAAGACCATACAGGTAATGCTCAGTAAGACCATACAGGTAATGCTCAGTAAGACCATACAGGTAATGCTCAGTAAGACCGTACAGGTAATGCTCAGTAAGACCATACAGGTAATGCTCAGTAAGACCATACAGGTAATGCTCAGTAAGACCATACAGGTAATTCTCAGTAAGACCATACAGGTAATGCTTTCACAGGACGTATTTGTCTCACACATAAAGTCTGGATTGATGTCACAGAGTTTGTCCATGCTTGTTCTCCTTAAGCATGGGTTGGATTTCAATGAAGTTTCACATGAATATTTGGTATCAAGCCTAGTTGTGCATTTTGACAAGAATTTTTGGTCTGGTGATTTTTGCTGGAGCTATGGCCACTTTTGGGAGATGATTGTTTTTGTGTCAAAAACCCTTTTAGTTTCTTTAATATATGGTAGGTGCTGTTTACCCCAGGAAATATTCCTTTAAAATCGATCAATTTTTCTAAAATTTAAAGGGACATGCCCAGAAACTTGAGTGTCTTGGTTTGCATACAGCAAAATTGCGTTTATCACTTGTAAAACCAACTATTACTGAAAAGTCAAAGAAAAATTTGACTTAAAAATTAACTCTATATCGCGCTTCGATATTTTGTATATATATTTGAATAAAAGGCTGTCAGCCTTTTATTGACAACAACAATATTAAGTTATTCTTGAATTTATTTTTTTAAAATAGCGGGATATTTCGTAACTTTTTACAGGGTTTTCATTATTTGACTTAGGTATTAAAATGATACCAATTTGATTGCTATTCGAGACACTTCAGTTCCAGGGCATGCCCCGTTAAGTCTACTTCTACCTAGTCAGTTTTTCATTTTACCGAATCATAAATATTTTCCCCAAAAATTACACTCACCTTCCCAAAAGTTGAAATATTACCGTGTTGAAAAAAAACAGGGGTTCAATATCAACCTGGAACCCCTGAAATTTTATACGCTTTCATAATTATAATAACTCTCATGATACGTGGGGATGGTCAGTGTTTCTTTGAAAATAATAAATACCACTAAAAAGAAGATTTTTTTAGCTTTTAAAAATTTAGTTTCTTCAGAGTATAAATAAATAACAAACTTGACACTTGTACTCTTTTTCTACCAAAAATATGAAAACATTGTGTTTTGCATTTTGCAGAGTTACCTTTGATTATTAACAAATTACATATTTGATGTAGTTCTCATTTTAGCAGTCGAGTTGTAACTCAATAATCGGGGGGGGGGGGGGGGGGGGGGGGGGAATAAACAAAATGTAGACAGTTGAACGGATGCACGTCCGAAAATAGACTAACTGGGTATTTTTTATGTACTTTATGTAGATCTCAGCTGGTTGTAGGATTAGTGAAAGGTTGCCGGTCTGATGTGGTTGAATATTCGCCTACGTCTACTCCAAGTGTATCAAGCAGACACAGAAAATTTGTTGTACCAAGTTCTGTTGCTGATGATAACAGTTCGCAGTATACACCTAGGTATGTATACATTGTATTTCATGTTAAAGAATATAGTACTGGTAATTACACATTTTGGTGAGACCAATAGAATTGGACTCTGTCCTATCCTTGCATGTCGTGAAATGCTACTAAAGGAGAGAGCACTTCTTCTTAAACAGGATGTGACGCCCTTAGTTATGTCTTCCACATATAGTGGGAAAGACATTATATAAATATTGTATGTCTGTGTATGTGTGACATTGATATTGTCATCCCGAGGCAAGGCCGAGGGTGACATTCTGTTTTAAGGGTTGACAATATCAATGTCACGTATGCAGGCCTATGACATTTATTTTATTATTCCAAACAATATTATAAGACTAGAAAAACTTTCACTGCCATGATTGTGATAGTTATATACTGTAGACATGAATGTGCTTTCATATATTGTTATGTATATTCCACATTCTATTTTTAGAAAATCTTGTATATTTCAACAGTCAAAGAACTAAACTTGATGCAGTTAATTGCCCTTGCAGTCAGTTTTCGGTCGATCACATGACAAAAAGAATTGAATTGTCAGTGACAGTCTTAATATCTGCTTCTGTGGGTAATGAGACTTCAGCATTGTAGAAATAAGTGAGGTATAATAAATTGATTTTGTGCAGGATGATTTTTTCCCAAGTTATGTCCCCTTGCGGGAGTCATAGTTTTTGTGTCAAGTTTAGTTAAGAATAACTTTTATTTAATATATAGTTCTTATTTAAAATAATAATAGAATACAGCATTATTTTGTCTTTGGTCTGAGACAAGATGTTTTATGGGTGAGTTGGTCTAAATGTTGCTTTGTATGACATATTGAATTTCAATTTTCAGAAGTGATAGTTCCAACATACAATGTGACAGTTTAAAGCCAGATAATGGAGATGGTTGGTGCATTAAACCAGGAGATCTCACTATATATTGTTCTAGCAAGTGTAAGACTATAATTCTCACTATATACTGTTCTAGCAAGTGTAAGACTATAATTCTCACTATATACTGTTCTAGCAAGTGTAAGACTATAATTCTCACTATATACTGTTCTAGCAAGTGTAAGACTATAATTCTCACTATATACTGTTCTAGCAAGTGTAAGACTATAATTCTCACTATATACTGTTCTAGCAAGTGTAAGACTATAATTCTCACTATATACTGTTCTAGCAAGTGTAAGGCTAAATCTGGCAGGGATCCGTATTTTTTTGCTTGAACTATTTAGCTGACTTTGTACCAATGAATTGTACGCAAATTATATGTGGTTACAATGTGGAAAAATCTCATTTTTCGCTCATGGATCTCGCGTGAATATGTTGTTTCAAATAAATAGGATTAACTTTATTTTTGCATGGTTTGAATAAGTCTTTAAATGTAGAAAGACAAGGCTCTTATGAACAGTTTTTGAAAATTTGAGCATATTACACATACTTGATATATGTGATTTTATTGTATGATTTCTTATTTCAGGGCCAAATAATGAGTTAGACAAATTCTGTATTTACAACTTGACTGATACAAGGAAGAGGTATACCACCTTTCAAACTTTCTTAACCTTAACATTAAATACTGTAAAATCATTATGTTTCATGGGAGTTAAATTTTCTTGATAACGTGTTTGAACTCGACCACGAAATCTGAACTCACACAATTAATCGACCACCAAAGAACAGAACAAGAATTTACTCTACCATGATTTCCAACACAGAAACTCATTTTACTAAAATCCACAAAAATTACTGCCTACTAGAATAAGTTATTTTACAGTATTCAACCAGTTATATTAATGCGGGCCATTTTACTAAAATCCACAAAAATTACTGCCTACTAGAATAAGTTATTTTACAGTATTCAACCAGTTATATTAATGCGGGCCATTTTCAGTTCAAGGTGAGCTATTATGATGACCCTTTGTCTGTCATGCATTGCCCATTGTCAAAAATTTAACTGTTAGCAACTTTTTTATCATTTCTGATCTAATCTTTATGAGACCTCATCTTATAATGTTTGTCTCTGTAAAAACTTGGCCAAGTTAGACACCAGTTGGTCTGGGGTCCAATACTAGGTAATTTGACTAAATCAAAGAAAGAACTATTTTTATCTTAACACTCCGGTGGTAACAGTTTTCCAAGTATATAATCAAAATAAGAAAATTAAGATTACAGTCAGATCTCGATACAATGACACTGTTCGTTCCCGATCAAAATGTCGTTATAACGAATTTGTCGTTATACTGAATTTCACTAGTGACGGGAATTTTGATAGGGAGATTGTTTCATAAAAATCAATTATTGATTAACATATAATTTATTATGCCATAAAATTGTCATAATCAGCAAAATCAGCAGTATAAAATTATCATAATTGCAACAAATAATATTTAAAATAAAATACAATGTTTTGAGAGAGCTCCGAATAACGTGCGTCCGAATTTAAAGATGTCCGGATACTACTACAGTAAACTATAAAATATAACGCTCTAGAGAATAAATTGGTGATTCATTTTGTTACTAATTATACCGTATCGAGTTTAAGAATTGATGAATTAATAAATCATGTCGAGAAATCTCGATTGACATCGTTTATTTCGTGACCCGTACGATTTCTAAAATACGAATATATGCGATGACTTCGCTTATCTCCCTTGATTACTAATGCGCGAGCCGTATTTCACAAACTGTGATCGACTGTGAAAGGTTCCACTATTAGAGCAATTATGAGAGCAATTAAGATGATTTTCACAAGTGTAATTACATAAGTAGGCTCCTTGCTTAGACGGCGACTTTTTGTTAAGCCGATAAATAGTTCAAGTGTGAAAAACAGTCCCTTGATAGTGTCAGTATATCGAGTATTAATTACTGTGTTAACACTCTTTTCGTTCCCATTGTTTTGCTGTCGGTGTCGGTAAGTGAATATGTCGTTATAACGGATACAATTAACATTGTATAGAATTCGTCCCCACCAATTGGTGTCGTTATAACGAAATTGTCGGTATATCGGATGTCGTTGTAACGAGTCCTGACTGTATTTCATTTTACATCGTTTTTCAAACACTGCTTCTATAGAGCTACTATAATCAATTAGAAAACGTTCACTTTTCCACTTAAATGCCTAGTGAATACCACTGGTTTCCACAGAGTTATTGGAATTAAAAATACAGTTTGTATGGAATGTTAATGTATCCAGTTTGTATAAAATGTTAATGTATGTTGTGTTTACATTCAGGTTTGAGATTGTTTGGCCTGGAGAGATGTTGTCAGTAACACCAGCTAATGGTACAATGAGTCCTAGGTATGTATTATCCCTGTGATTATTTCTCCCACATATAGTGGGGGAAAACATAGATTTTGGTCATCAACATTAGATGATCCCTATTGATTTTTAGGTCAGTAGGTCAAATGTCAAGGTCACTGTGACCCTTACCATTTCTGACTACTAGTATTCAAATGGTTTCCGTTTAATAACTTGAATGAATTTTTTGGCAGAGAATTAAAGTTATTTGGAGAAAATATTCAAAGTTATGACAAAGCTATGGCCATTTGAAATTTCATTTGCTGAATTTTAACAATTATTATAGAACAATTTTTGAAATGTGTTTTGGTGTAGGGAAGGGTGCTTTTGGCACCAGGAACAGACTTGCACCTTTTTTTCAGGGTTTGGCATTATGCTTTGGGATGAATTTAATCTTCATAAATTATCCTGTTTGAATATTTTAGGGAAAGTACAACAATAAAAGTTTTCCCGACTATTCAAGCATCACAAGTGAAATCATGGACTGGTGAAGTGATTGTCAGCAGTAACAGAGTCTCAAAGGTACGTTCATTGCTTAATATTCACTTTATCTTTATTCCCTGAATTTCGGTAGAAGACTTGTTTTGTAGATTTAAAAACTCGCAATTGAAGGTTCCATGATATATTTTCATGTTATGAAAGTATATTTATGCAGATTTATTAATTCATGAGAGACTCTAGTCCTGAATAATAGCAAAAATGATAACCGACATACCATAAACAGTAAACAACACAATTTAATCAGTGTATGAGTTAACTTCCCTTGCAATGAAATCTTATTGTCCTTATTTTATATCCTAGCTTGTTCAGGTAATGTAGCCCCAGTAAATGACTGTTTGAACATTGTAATTTCATTGCATGAACCTTAATGGTTTAGGGGTCACTGAGATGAAGGTCAGTGTCAACCTGACTATTAAGTAATTGAGGAAATAAATGATAATACAAATGTTTCATTGGAATTTGTTGGGCTTTTAAGACCATCAACATAATAACCATAAATGTATATTTTGTGACTGGTGTACATTCTCACTTATCTAGGTCATCATTGTAATGGTTCACTAATTGACAGGATGCCAAGGTTGTGATCGCTGCTATTCGTGTATTGAAAGATTTGTTGAATGTAATCAAGCAAACCCATTGGATTATAGAAACATGTAGGGCAGCGTGCACAGATTCCTTGTATCACACAAACTTCTGTTTCTTCTCTCGAAGCCAGAGGTCATTGGCCAATTAGGCAGGGACAAAACCAAATGGCCACACACTACAACTGAGACTGAACTCCAATATATGTATATATATAGAAACATGGGCAGTACCTGTATTTTGTCATTTATGTTTAACATCTTGATTTTTCAGAGTTTAAAAGTGAACATTTTACAAGATGAGACAGTGCCGCAGTCGCATAGTAACACAGCTCCACAGTCACTTAGTCACACTGTTCCGCAGTCACTTAGTCACAAAGTGCCGCAGTCACTTAGTCAGAGTGCGGCTCCTACTACTGTCAGTAGACCACGATCAGCAGCTATAGGTACTGGATCTAGCAGACTGGGTAACCTGCAGATCTCACGCACCGTTGTCAAGTTTGATCCTACAAAAGTTGGCAAAGTCTCGGAAGAAACTTTAGAGTTGACTAACTTGAGTAATCAAAATCTGAGATGGACCTTCACATCCTTCGCCTCCCCATATCATTTAGATGTAAGTATTTTATGTGTCTGGGCTCTCAGGTTGCCTCTTTCACTATTTCTTTGACCATTTATTGTGCCGCACACTTATTTATAATATACCTGTGCGCCAAATATCTGAAATTTGGGATCTCGCTAAATTTATTACCCATGAAGATATCCATTCTCATGTAGAGTACTTTCATACTGCAGGGCTTTTTTCATGTTTGCGAATAGGTTGCTAACTCTATAGTTTGTAAATGTAACGTCTGGTTTTTTGAAAGTCTTTATTTAAGTGGCAACTTGATCATTATTATGTAATTATGTTGACATTTCCTGTATTTTCAGAAAGGTGATAGCAGCCAGGCTGTAACCAGGAAATCTTACAGAGTCTTTGAATTCTCACAACAATTTGGAAAACTTGGTCACCACGGCAATGTAAAAGTATGTATTATCAAGTTCTTGTACGAGTTATCAGTAGTGTGGATTGGAGCAAACACATTTTGTTATAGATATATTTCCCATTGTCTTTGCTTTTTCTTACTCCCTCCTCTCATAATCTATTGGGTTTTTAAGAAAATGAATTGGGTAATTACCCCAATACGCAGCTTATCTGTAGCTCTGCAGTGATTATTTCAACAAAATCTAGGCCAAGTTTGATATTCAGTCATCTGGGGTCAAAAACAAGGTCACTAGGTCAAATCATAGAAAAGCGTTACGTAGTCACAATTTTGGCCTTGATGATCATATCCACAAAATCTAAGTAAATTTCCATATTGGGTCATCTGGGGTAAAAATAACCCCACAAAATTGCATTTTTACCAAAGATTCACGAAATTTAATGCTACAAAAATCAATGGGTTTAAAGTGAAGGTCATTAAAAAGGTGTCAATGCAGTTAAATGGTTTCATCCGAACTGTTTCAAATGTTGGACATACATTGCTACCTGAAGTTACAATTTACCTCTCTAGAGCACCAACTTCTCTATTACTGTATTCCTAGAAATGATTTCGCGCATTTTAAGTTAGCGACTTTCGCGGGAGGTATCATTTCGCGAAGTTTAATAGCCGCGAAATATGTTACCTCCAACAAATCCGCGAAAGTTTCTAGCTTCTTCATACTAAACATGCTAAAATCGCAAAATCATTCAACGAAGGATAATTGTACTTGCGCATACATGACATTGAATCTTCTGTCAATAAATCCATCTTTATAAAATCTAAGAACAATTAATTTATTGCGTTAATTTCTCAATATAAACATCAATTTCAATCCTCTGAGAATGGTGCATATTTTAGCTTGTGTAAACACAAATGCTGTTATGACGTAGCGTGTAATGTGCTCATGCCTTTATGTCGTAGCGACTTAAGTTTCGCGGAATTCGCGGGCGGTATGATTCCGTGAAAATTTGTAGCCGCGAATATGCCGACTGTATGAAAAACGCGAAATATTGTATCCGCGAAAGTATCTAGGAATACAGTATAACTATAACATGCAGACTTTGTGTTTCACAAAGGATGTTGCTGTAGAGAGGTTGTACTGTACTTCTACTAAAGTCAGGTGCTTGGGGTAAGACTCAGAAATATTAGCTTACACATATTATATAGTGTATATGGCAGATGACAGTATTAAATATTGGACTGGTATAATTGTAGATAACACTGAAGTTCATGCCACAGAGTCCAGGGACATACTCTCAGTACTGGGATCTGAAAACCTTGGACTATGAGAGGACAGATGTTAGTTCAACTGAACAGGACTTTGTTCGTCTTCACTTGACAGGAGATGTGAGTAGTTCTAGTAGTCAATAGTGTTCAACCCTTGCATTCATTATGCATCCAGTGGTAAAGTAACTGTAAAGTACCCAGTTAAAGTATCTTTTTAAACATCAGTCTGTTCAACTGACTGTTACAGTACATATTTACCCCCGATCATTGAGTCGTAAGTTGACTGTAAGCTTGGCGCCACTGCAGTCATAGAAATTGACCATTATCACAAACAGGGATCAAACCCAGTACCTCTCGATCCCAAAGGCCTCCGCTACCCACACTCATTTGTTTTTAATCTTCTGTGAAATTGTTTTTGTGGGCGTTTGATGATGCTGTCTAATAAGCCTGATAATGTATATTACGGAGGAAATAATTTACATGTAATTCAAACCAAACCATGTATTGCTGAGCTGTTCAATGTAGAACAATGAATACAATAAGTAGAAAATCATGTCTTGTTGTAACAGAACATTATATTTGTAGTGTTTGGAAAGTCCTGAAGACAAACAAGCTAGGCCAGCCCTCTCGGATGTGGAAAACTTATTACCAAGGTTTGTAAATAATAAAGCTCAGGGGTGTCAATAAAAACATCAATAGAAACATGTTTGTGATGAACAATTATAAGAATAAAATTGATGTAAGTTGTTGCTGATGTATGTTATTGAATAAAAACATCTGAAATATTATCAATTCTTGTAAATTTTGTAAAATATGTAAATGACCAGAATCAATGTAACTAGAACAGACCACACAGCTTATGGGTTTATATATGGATAACAACGCTGACTATGTTTGTTGCCTGGGATTAAATACGTATAGTAATCAGTTGTTGTTATGCCCCGGCATCTAATGAATATGTGGAAGGCATTCGTTCTATTGAAATGTAAACCAAATCTTTCGAGTTCTTGAAACTCAAATATTTTTATCAAGGCATTGCTTTCAAACTTGGCATACTTGTTTACCATCATAAATTCCTAACATTATCAACGCCATGTATTACTATCCAACATTTCTACATAATTATGGCCCCTGAATAACTCGGCTAGTTATTATGGACAAGGCTTTCACTGTGGCATAAGCATTTACTAAACGCAGTTTTGTTTTTCAGACTGGGTTTGACCAAGTTGCGTTTAGTTCAGGATGTGTTGAAGTTTCCAACAATTGCACCTAATGAAGAACATACCCTTAAAACAGACGTAAAGAACAGTCATTGTGTGGATGTACAGGTAAGGAGATATCTTGAACTTGGAAAACACAGAAATACATGAATGTAGAAACATTATGTAGCATTATGATATTTATAAATGAAAACATATTTATGCCTCCCACATATAGTAGGGTGAAACGTATTGATTTTATACTGGTTGGATAGATTTCACATAGTTTGTGTGCGCTTCTTCTCCAAAACCACTAGTCTCAGATTTCCATGAAACTTCACTTGAATGCTTGGTACCTATGCTAGTTGTGCATATTGTCTGAATGATGTCCCCTGCTCTCAAAACTATGTTAGAACAGGCCTCGTTCTCCATGTGCATCTCAAGTATAAATCTCAGCTCGAATTGAGATTTTGCTCAAACTAGAGTCTGAATTTAAGATAAATTTGAATTAGGAGCCCTTGAAATTTGACTGTAATAAACTCATAATAATGATTCTGTTTTGTGATGCCATTTTTGAGTCCAGACTTCTACGGAACATAAACAAAAAGAGACATGACAGTATTTGAGATGAGATTTAGCTCAGATTGAGATGCTTTTGGAGATCAGGGCCAGGGCTATGGTGCCCAATTGAACAATTCAAGGCCATCCTGTAGTTCATATCTTCAAAGACTTCTAACAGACTTTCTACTTGTTGTTCCATTCCAGGTGACAGTGATGCCACCACAGCCTCCATTTTATCTGAAATTTACCAAACCCTTCACTGTTGCGTAAGTATGATATGTAAATCTTCTGCAGTCACTAGTTGGTCTTTCAGTGCAAGTTTATGGTGTGTTAGTATACAACCCCTTCTTCCAGTGCAAGTTTATGGTGCATTAATAAACAACCCCTTCGAACAATGCTATATATTGCTTTGCACTTGTAGGTGAATCTGTCAGTAGACCAATAGCTTTCTATCAATATTTATGCTTTGTACATGTCAGTCTGTCTGTCGGTAGGCCAATGGTTTCCGTTCAATAACTCAATAACGCTTTGTCCTAGGATCTTCAAACTTTACATGGAGATTGGTCATCAACAATAGATGACCTCTATTGAATTTGAGATCAGTAGGTTAAAGGTCACTGTATCCTTTACCATTTCTGACGATTGGGGTGCCATGGGGGCATACATGTTTTACAAGAATGGGTTAACCTTTAATTGCAAATTTGGTTTGCATGTTGATCAGTAGATGATACATATTTTGATGATAATCTAGTTGGTAGGTCAGGGGTCAGTGTTACTGTGACCTTGGTTGACATTGGGACATGTATACTTCACGATCATCTTGTCTTTCCTATTATATTGCATGAGAACGGCTAGGAACATTGTTGCTGTGTTCATGCATTTTAAGAACAGAATATAATAATTTTGGCTGAACAGTTGGACCCAGGATCTTCGAACTTTAGAGAGAGGTTGGCCCCTATTGATATTGATGTTGTTAGGTCAACATTACTGACTATTGGATTGCCATGGGGGTATACATTATTTACAAAAACCTCTTGTTTTAAAAAGTATATTCTATTATCTTAGTTTTGTGTAACTGATTATAGCGATCTCAGCTGAAATCAGTTTTAATTGTTTCAGCTCCAAACTGACAACATACAAAACATTGATATTGTGTGATAACTGAAATATAGTTGCTCTCATCAAATCTTCCTTGTACAGTAGAACTTCGATGCCTCGAACAGTACTTGCCTCGAGCACCCTAGATGCCTCGAACTGGTTCTTCGGTTCCGGCAAATCCCTTCTTTTTATGCCCCCCTATCGATAGATGGGGAGGCATATAGTGATTCACCTGTCCGTCCGTCCGTTCGTCCGTCCGTCCTGGTTAACCCAAATTGACCGTTTCTTCTAGCATAAATATGGCTTGCTACAAAGCTTTCATACTTGCACGGATGTTGTGTATGAACACTCTCCACACGCCTGTATCACCTAACCCCATTTTGACCTTCACCTTGACCTAATTTTGGACTTAGACTTATTTATGGACAAGGCTGCCACAGGGGGCATAAGCGTTTATTGAACGCAGTCTTGTTTCATATAGTGAAACAATAGATCACTCGAACAATATCTAGGTCGAAAACTCGAACTGATTGGACGGTCCCTCGCTATGATTTACCTGCAGATGGGTCGAACAATGCAAGTTTTCGCACCTTTCATAAAGTGTTGAACTCAATTTAATTGTTCGACCGCGGGTAGTCGGCGACAGGTGTATTAACAAGTTATGATAATTACTGTACAGATGTATACCTAACAATAGTTTGCATTGTGTAACGAGTTTTTGAGAAACTTAAACACTTATAGATCCATTTAATAGCTAACGAAGGCCAACCAGGAAATAATAATTTTAATTATTTTTTGTTAATAAAATTCAGAAGCAACAACATATCAGAATAAAATAATCATTTTTATAAGTTCTCATATGTTAAGTGTTTGTTACAGTATCATTTATTTATTGGTAGTCAAACTTGACATCAAACATGATAATAATTCGTGACTCGCTGCTTTATATAAATGCGCTGTATAACAAGTTACCTTAGTAAGACTTGTAAACATTCAAAGAGCTTGCCGAAGATAAATCGGATTTTTAGGTCAATTTTGTCTAAATCTATTATGTTTTATTATTATAATGAATAATGTTAAAATGATAAACGTGCAATATTTAAGTAAAGTAATTATGCAATGCACACACGGATTTTCTTGCCGACATCAGTTCGAACTTATATTTGTATACCATAGATGCCTCGAACACCCTAGATGCCTCGAACTATTTTCCCGGTCCGAAGGTAGTTCGAGGCATCGAAGTTCTACTGTATATGATTTCTGATTCTGGGATTGTTAATTTGTTGTTGTTTTTTCCAGGAAGAAGAGATTTGTACGGTTCCCCGTTGAATTCCGACCTACGTTGCCTGGCAACTATTCTGAACTTCTTCTCTTTAAAAGTGCCAAAGGAGAAAGTATCTCGTTAAAACTGAATGGTGTGTGTTCGTTGACTAGCCATAAATAGCATCAGATTAGTTCTGTTGTTTTAACCAGTGATCAGTGTGTTAGATTAGTTCCATGTTGGATTAGTACTAGTGAATATATTGTGTCTACAGAAGGCTAAGAACCAACCAACCAACCAGTGATTAGTGTGTTGTATAGTGTTACCGTCAACTTCTGTCTCAGGAAAACAATCAGTTGTATCATCATAGTAACTTGTTGATTGTTTGTTATATCAAGTCTTGCCATGGTGAACAGCTTACATATGCCCTAACAATGGTGAACCAATAAACCAACCAAGGATAATGATCTCAGATACTACTTTGACTATTATATAAACTTGAATCTGAAAGCACAGTCAGACATGTGTTGGTTACTCTCTATATAATTGAGCATGAGCCTATACAGAGGTAACCACACCTTGTTTGTTAGAGGTTGTTGTGATACATTTACTAGTGAATATAATGGATTATGCAAGTATGCATAAATTGATAATAATCTCAATGTTTTTACTTCAGAAATTAAATCCTTTTTGTTGATCAACTGAATTCATGATTCACATCTTATGTAAAGTCAATTCAACTTACTTGTATGAACAACTTTTTTACTTTACCTTAAAGGCTAGTGTTTTAGTGCTGATATTATATGTAAATATTTGGATCACCACCAACATCATCACCATCATCACCACCATCACCATCATCACCATCATCATCTCGCTTATTGTTTCATTCAGTTCTCTGCATTGTTATAGTATTAGTAACAATGTAATGTTTAAATGAATCATATATACAGTTTTGTCCCTTTTAATAAGTATGTAGGATTATGGTTCAAAAGGAGATCAGTGGCTTGTCTGTGAGTTTAATGTTTATTATATAACATTACTATTAACCTTGTCCAGCGATGATGTCAAAAGTTGTGAAATCAGAAAAATACATTTTAAAATGTGATTTCAAATTTGCCATTGATACATATTTCTGATACCAAATCTGATACATTCAAATGCAACCCAAAGTAAAAATCTTCAACTTTTGTCATTAGCATATTGATTGTCTCATACTGCCAGAAAACTATTGCATCAGGAATAATTACTTATGTCTCCTCCCCAAGGGTTATAATTTAATATATGAGGAAATTATATGTTTTGATAGTTTATGTCCATTTTACACTACTAAATATCTAATAGTTTAGATGAAATATATTTTATTAACCAAATAATATATACAATTTCTGTCATATGGTATTTGTGGGTAAAAGGGTCTAGCCACAAGTTCCAAAACTTAGTTATGGCTCTCCCCTTAAATATCTTATTAAGGGACACAAATATATGGTGACATGACATATGCTAAACTTAAGCTGAAGAACCACCACTGTTTATAACAACATTTAATATATGTAATAGTTTGTACATGACTACTGGTATATCATAATTGAAAAACATATACTTATACGTTATCTCTATGCTTTCATGAATTGCTTTATTTTCTAATAAACTGTTTTCTGTAATAGGTAAAAGATGTAGTGATTTGATGAATATGCATTTCTTGATTGACACACTCAATGGTTGTTAGGGTGCTGGGGAGTGGAATTATAGTAATCATAAACAATGGCATGTGTCTATTTATGTCTCCTGCATATAGTGTGGAGACATGTTGATTTTGTGCTGGATGGAGATAACAAAGTTTGTCCCTGCTTTTTAGCTCATCTGTCACAAAGTGACAGGGTGAGCTTTTGTGATCACTCTTCGTCCGTCCGTCCACAATTTGTTTGTGTAGACACTAGAGGTCACAATTTTGGCCTAATCTTTATAAAACTTGGTCACAATGATCACCTCAACAAAATCTAGGTCAAGTTCGATATTGGGTCTTCCGGGGTCAAAACTAGGTCACAAGGTCAAATCATAGAAAAACCTTGTGTAGTCTGTAGAGGTCACAATTTTGACTTAATCTTTATGAAACTAGGTCACAATGATCATGTCAACAAAATCTAGGTCAAGTTCGATATTGGGTCATCCGGGGTCAAAAACTAGGTCACAAGGTCAAATCATAGAAAAACCCTATGTAGTCACTAGAGTTCACAATTTTGGCCTTATCTTTATGAAACTTGGTCACAATAATAACCTCAACAAAATCTAGGTCAAGTTCGATATTGGGTCATCCGGGGTCAAAAACTAGGTCACAATGTCAAATCATAGAAAAACCTTGTGTAGTCACTAGAGTACACAATTTTGGCCTAATCTTTATGAAACTTGGTCACAATAATCATCTCAATAAAATCTAGGTCAAGTTCGATATTGGGTCATCCGGGGTCAAAAACTAGGTCACAAGGTCAAATCATAGAAAAACCTTTAGTAGTCACTGGAGGTCACAATTTTGGACTAATCTGTATGAAACTTGGTCACAATGATCATCACAACAACATCTAGGTCAAGTTTGATATTGGGTCATCCGGGGTCAAAAACTAGGTCACAAGGTCAAATCATAGAAAAACCTTGTGTAGTCATTAGAGGTCACAATTTTGGTCTAATCTTTATGAAACTTTGTCACAATGATCATCTCAATAATATCTAGGTCAAGTTCGATATTGGGTCATCTGGGGTCAAAAACTAGGTCACAAGGTCAATTCACTTCAATATGTCATTGGGTCTAAATGTGATGTAAATTATAAAGCATAAGACAATTTGAAAACCTTGTACATGCAATAGAGGCTACCATTGGGGGTTCATGAACAACTAGGACAGGTGAGCGACCTATGGCCCTTTGGGCCCTCTTGTTATCCTTACCGATTGGTCAGGTTTCATATTGTCAGGAATTTTATGTCCGATGATTTTTGCGAGAGTTATGGCCCTTTGTGGGAGACATACGTTTTTATGATAGAAACCGTCTCATTCTGTATTCATTTAATGCATTGGATAGTGGATCTGTGATAAATGTTTGTGATAAATGAAATATATTTAAATGTAAGTTTACATTATACCTTTCTATGTCTGAACTATTGTAATTGTTTCTCTCCATATTTATCATATTCTATATTTGAGCCATGCTATTATTTTTTCAAAGCACTTACGTAAATTTTAGAAGTTACCAAATTGGATGCCACTTGACTGTGTGGCAGATGTAAAAAGTCCCACCATACTTCAATTCAGTGTAGTTATCAATCATTTATAATTACCTCCCTTTATGGTTAACTATGCACGATATTTCAAGTGCACACTCAGTGTGTTATTCATTGCGGAGTGAGTATTTAGGCTTGCTTGAAATATCCATTTTTGGTGATATGGATGGTACGTTCTATGTACATTCTATGTCTGACTCTTGCATGAGTGGCTAGACGCAGCGGCCGTTTCTGTGACTTTGCACTGTCTGTGCACTACAGTATTTTATTTAGTACCTTGTGAATATTATCAGCATTGTTGGAAATGTCGCTTAAATGAGGAAAGAAATTGAGACAAATGCGGTGATATATTTGCTTCCCGTTATCATGTTGTACATTACATGTTTCCTCCACATGTGGAGAAGTTGCCAGTAGCTTGTGGATGGGTAAGTAGGTTAACATTAATGCCTGCAAAACTGATTAGGCCAATCTGTTGCTATATTAGATACCGTACTTAACCATGTATTAGCCGTGGTTGTGTATTGCACTCATGATTCTGGGTTGGTAAAGACGCGTCTTATACTATAAAATCATTTAATTATAATGGGTCAAAATCTTGTGGTTTTGTTGAAATAGACCATTTCGGTGGGGCGTAATTTCAAGGATTTCAGATTTTATGAAAGATGACAAGGTCAAAATTCACATAAATTATCAGAAATCATTAAAAAATCAAACAGATATAATAATTTTTTTTATATTACATGTTGATACATGCAAGTAAACTTCCCAAAAACACAGTCTCATACTTAACTCAACTTAGAAGCAAGTATGGCAGCCACTGTAAACTTGACATATTTATTGGTATAATTTTTTTATCCAGGATTTAATTTCGTGGTTGCTAAAAAACTTCAAAATTTCAGCCAAAACTAGCTACAGTCAAAATATTCATCAAAAAATTAGGTTCTGTAATAAATTGTTTGCAGCGATAAATTATTATTCTTAGAATATATTTTTTTGTGATTATAGAGGCATATTTCCAAACATTTTGAGATTAAAATGATTCTTTGGTGGTTTTTAGCTAACCTGTCACCAAGTGATAGGGTGAGCTTTTGTGATCCCTTTTCATCCGTCCGTCGTTCGTTCATAATTTCTTGTGAACACATTAGAGGACACAATTATGGCCCAATCTTCATGAAACTTAGTCAGGATGTTTGTCTATATAAAGTCAAGGTCAAGTTTTAAACATGGTCATGTGTGGGTAAAAACTAGGTCACTAGATCAAACCTTAGAAAAGGTTTGTGAGCACATTGGAGGACACAATTTTGGCCCAATCTTCATGAAACTCGGGCAGAATGTTTGTCTCTATAAGATATAGGTCAAGTTTGAAACACTAGGTAAAATCATAGAAAAACCTTGTGTAGTCACTAGAGGTTACAATTTGGGCCTAATATTTATGAAACTTGGTCACAGTGATCATCTCAACAAAATTTAGGTCAGTTTTCAATATAGGGTCAATCAGGGTCAAAATCTAGGTCACTTGGTCAATTCATAGATCTAGGTAAAGTTTGATATTGGGTCATCTGGCGTCAAAACCCTTGTGTTGGCACTAAAGGTCATAATTATGGTCTAATCTGTCAGTATGTGTTATCTGATGTAAATAACATGCTCGCTGGTTAGGGCAACCTTATACATGCAACCGAGGCTGTATTTACTTGATTCTTTGAAGTTGTAAATGACTTCTTTGGTCACCATGGTGGCCTTCATGAACTTTTACGACAGGTGAGAGACCTAGTGTCTTTTAGGCCCTCTTGTTATAGAAATACTTTGATAAAAGAATAGTTAATCAAATTTGATATTTTTCCATTTGTCTTTAAAATAATTTTGTCTTCATAAAACAGTTTATATTTTTGAACCAGTTTCCACCAGAAAACAAGTATCACAATGTGCATCTAGGATTTTGTTTTGCCTGGACTAACTTTGGGTGAGATTTCTTATAAAAATCTGGTTTTGATGGAATATGTTTAACAGGTCTTGTTGTATTTATGTGAATACATGTATATTTTTGCATTGTAGATTGTGTAAGTTTCTGTATATTGAGGTAGTAATGTAACACATGCTTATATTAAAGATGCTACTGAATGCATGTAGTACTAATATAAGTTTTACATTGATTTATTTTCCTTTTAAGCTCACCTACCACATAGTGACAGGGTGAGCTTCTGTGATCACTCTTCATTCGTCGTCTGTCCATCCAAAATTGCTTGTGAACACACTAGAGGCCACAGTTATGACCCTATCTTTATGTGAATGTTTGTCTCTGAATTCTTGGTCAAGTTCGAAACTGTGTCATGTGGTGTCAAAAACTAGGTTACTTGGTTAAATCTTAGAAAAAGCTTGTGAACACGAGGTCACAGTTACAGCCAAATCTTCATGAAACTAGGTCAGAAGTATTTGTCACCATGACATGAAAGTCAAGTTCTAAATTGGGTCATGTTGGGTCAAAAACTAGGTCACTAAGTCAAATCTTAGAAAAAGCTTTTGAACACACTAGAGGCCAGTTATAGTCCAATCTTCATAAACCTTGGTCAGAATGTTTGTCTCTATGACATATAGGTCAAGTTGGTAACTGGGTCATATGGGATCAAAAACTAAGTCACTAGGTCAAATCAATAAAAACTTTGTGTGGGCACTAGAGATCACAATTTTGGTCTTATCTGTCAATATGGCTTATCTAATGTAAATAACAAGGTCGCTGGTAACCTTGTACATGCAACTGAGGCTGCATTTACTTGTTCCATTGTATGTCACCATGTGAGCCTTCATGAACTATTACGACAGGTGAGTGACCTAGGGCCCTTTCGGCCCTCTTGTTTTACAGAGAAATGGCAGTAGTAGACAAGGAAGGCGTCTTTCCCAGTTTTTAAAAGAAAAATCATTTAATTAATGATTTACCTCCTCAAAATGAAATTACAAACTCAGTTCCCATGTTATCAGAATACCAATATTTTTCTCCTATTTGACTTGTCTACACCATACGGTACGGGAGATGATATAGACCCCTATGGTCTAGACCCCATTTCTCAAGTTCGAAAAAAAACCCAGACCTTTACTGAAGTTTTGGGCAATATCTGAAAGGAATCTCAAGAGTGTTAAATCAAATTTATTTCATTTGTCATGCACCAATTTCATTTGTCATGCACTTATTTGATTTGTCAAGCACTTATTTCATTTGTCAAGCACTTATTTCATAATTGATACAAATGCCTCAGTCAAACGCAAGAAATTCATTTGTAAATAAAGTCATTTAGCCATTGTATTACATTTGTATGTATATTACCTTAGATTTATGAAGAATGTTTTATAAACTGTTTGTATATTTTTGTAGGTAACTATTCCTGTGTTGTTACATGTAGAATGCTCATATGTTTGAAATATTAAGTAAGCAACGAAACTCTTTGTGAAATATTTGAGTCTGGCTAGTAATGTGATATATTTATATTAAAATGTTTGCTTCCTATTTTGGTGTTTTGTTTTTATGCCATCTGCCATTCTTTGAATGGTAGAAAACATTATGTCATCTGTCATTCCTTCTTCTTCCTTTAATGTTCATTCATGCGTCCCAACAATCCCCAGTTCAAGAGGTAGTCTCCAGATTATGAATCCAAAACCTGAACTTGAACTTTATGACCCACTCTGGAGGTTAGAAACCACCAAATAAATTTGCTCTTTAGTTCAATGTAAAGTTACAATAGTAGGCCCCAAATTTTTACAACTTTTAGTCTATGGCCAGCAGGAAGACATATATCATTTTAAAGAAGTACCTTTGAGCTTTAAAATAATACAATAAAAAAGGGGGGTCATGTATCTTCTAAGAAAAATTTTCTCCATCAAACATGGTCTACCTATTTTTACACATGTCCGGACTGATTCAATCCCGGTTTTACCCTATCCTACTTTCAC
Source organism: Spisula solida (assembly GCA_947247005.1). Classification (NCBI taxonomy): domain Eukaryota; kingdom Metazoa; phylum Mollusca; class Bivalvia; order Venerida; family Mactridae; genus Spisula; species Spisula solida. The sequence continues at coordinate 32,649,947 of OX365949.1, forward strand.
TTTGGTATCAATGTAAGAATACCAAAATATTCCATATTTTCCAGTTACACTACATAACATGCATATTTATGATGCATTTAAACTCAATTTCATCACTCTAGTGCACATTTGTCAAGAAATATCCCCATTTATAGGCAAGCCAAAGTTTTTCTAAGGACTATTTGAGTGTATCACCATTTGGCCCGCGTAGGCATTTGGTGGTTGTTTACCTGGAGCATTGTCAAACAATATTTAGACTATCTACAAGGTAAATGTGAGGCTCAAACTAGTGCGGGTAAAAATGTTGTCTGTGAAATTTACAGTTGTCTAATGATGCCCGATTTGAATGCGTAGATAGTCGAGGCTACTGTCAGGTGAGCTAGAGGTTACATGTACAGTTATATTGATTACTTGAACACAAGAGATGGATTCAATTCCAATAGAGAATTTTAGCATTGAATAATAAAATCTAGGATCCAGTCTCGCCAAAAAATCAATAGGAACTAAATCTCATAAGTGTCACTAATAATTACTTCCATGTGAGTTAATTACAGTTGAATTCAAAAGCTGCCAACTTGAGGTTTGCCTCAGACTCTAGACACTGATTTGAGAATACTATTTGGTATTTGCAACATGTACTTGAGTCAATTGTAGGTTTGTTGTAGGGCAATATGTGATTGATGTGCAGATAGTTGCATTTGTTATACTCACTTAGCATTTGAAGTCTTATTCAATTACAAGTATTATATGTCATGAACTGCAGTATTGTCTATGACTATCTTGCTATAGAACAAAGCCTAGTTGATTGGTGTTTCTTGACGCATTTGCTTCATTTGAAACATTAAGAACAGATGTCACGGATATTGATTTTTAGTCCCCTAGCAGTGTTTTTAGTCCCTTCCCGTATCAACTATAGGTTTGCCGTCCGTCCATCTGGAAAAGTCTGGATCCTGACATAATTGAAACAGTTTCCAAGCTAGGTTTATGAAACTTGGTATGTGGATAGGGGATTATGCACGTCTAAAACTATTTTAATTCTGATAAAAATTGTGGTTGCTATGGAGACAGAAAGAGTGAAAACAGGTCGAAAAAATAGTTTCCAAGTTATGTTTATGAAACTTGGTTTGTGGGTAGGCGCTAATAAGGAGATTATGCATATCTAAATATTTTTTTATTCTTACAAAAATTGTGGTTGCTATGGATACGAAAATACTTCAAAATGTGGAATCCTGCCATAACTCAAAACAGTTTCCAAGCTAAGGCTATGCAAGGAGTCTATAAGGAGATTGAGTACACTAAAATATTTTTTTATTCTGACAAAAATTGTGGTTTCTATGGATACCGAAATAGATTAAATCACTTCCCTTTAACTGGATCTTTGTATAAACCAAAAATTATCAATGCTAGGTTGGCAATTTATGGTATATGCATAATGTTCAAAGTTGAGATGACACCTATAAATTAATGCTCCACTTTGACAAAAATTGTGGTTGCCATGGCAACAGAAGCATTGAAAATAATTAAAAGGTCATGGCTTCAAACTGGTAGGAGACTTCTGTATTGCTTGCAATTCTTAGTGGTTTGTTATCAATGATATGATCTGACGCCCGGATGACCAAAATGTCGTATTTTGCTGAGTTGACCATTGTCACTTAGTCAATGATACGAGGGGTGTTCGAAGAGAAATGCAACACATTACTGATTTCATAACCTTTTAGCTCACCAGACCACAAAGAGCTCAAGGTGAGATATTGTGATCACCCTATGTCCGTCATCTGCCGTCCACCGTTTGCCGTCAACAATTCGACTGTTAACACTCTAGAGGTCACAGTTTTCATTTAATCTTATGAAATTTGGCCACGATGTTTGTCTCTATGAAATATAGGTAAAGTTCGTAACTGGGTCATCTGGGGTCAAAAACTATGTCACCAGGTAGTTATGGCCCTTTGTTTTTTTACACTTATAAATTTTGTCCGCGCTATTTCTATGTAACCAATGGTCGGTCGGATTTCAACGAAACATTGTATGAATGATAAGTACCAAGTCTAGTTGTGCATATCGTCGGCACACGTTGGTCGGATCAATTTTAAGGTAGTTATTGTCCTTTGTTTTTTTACTTATAAATATTGTCGGCGCTATTTCTCTGTAACCAATGGTCGGATTTCAAAGAAACTTTGCATGAATGATCAGTACCAAGTCTAGTTGCGCATATTGTCGGCACATGTTGGTTGGATCAATTTTAAGGTAGTTATTGTCCTTTGTTTTTTTACACTTATAAATTTTATCTGCGCTATTTCTCTGTAACCATTGGTCAGATTTTAATGAAATTTTGTATGAATGATCAGTACCAAGTCTAGTTGTGCATATTGTCGGCACACGTTGGTCTGATTAATTTTAGGTAGTTATGGCCCTTTGTTTTTTTACACTTACAAATTTTGTCCTAGCTATTTCTCTGTAACCATTGGTCGGATTTTAACGAAACTTTGCATGAATGATCAGTAACAAGTCTAGTTGTGCATATCGTCGGCACACGTTGGTTGGATCAATTTTAAGGTAGTTATGGCCCTTTGTTTTTTACACTAAAACTGTGCTATTTCTCAGCAACCAATGGTCAGATTTCAATGAAACTTTGCATGACCTATCTGTACCAAGTCTAGTTGTGCATATCTGACTGTGTCAAGCAGTTTCTGGGCGTATTCATCACATTCAGTGATATTTCTTGTTTCTATGAGCATATAGCCAACTTGTTATTGGTTTCTTAGTACAGAATTGAATATATTTTAAGATGGCATAACAAACAATTCAATCACATTGCACATAATAAAATGAACGGGCCAGTGCACAAACTTTTTGATACCCCCTCGTATAGGCCCATTGGTTCTGCCATTTGAATAGCAGGATATTGTAGGGTGAAGAAAATCAAAAGCATCACTTTCGTTACTGACTGCAGGTGTGTTTTACTATTATGGGCTTCTTAGAATTCCTGGAAACGCATATGTGATATTTCTGCTTCAGTCTTACTTAATGATAGTGGGCCTGTGTTCCATCCTCTACAACAATGCTTCTTTTGAAAGTAATGGATGACATTTTGGTCACCACTTAATGAGCATGGTATCCAGTGGCTACAAAAACTTCATCCTACTGTTTATGTACTGTTTGGTTGTTGTTGTTTTTGGTCGACCACTTTTGTCTTTCAGATGCTCCTGGCCTGGTTTGCTAGAAAACACACCTTCTAGTGTCCATAAATCTCACAAGGTTCCTCGTGTATAGATTTATCACTTAATCCAAGTTAAGACCTGTCTTTGATATAAGGCATAATTTAAGTCAGTTCTGTCGTACGTTTTTCTAACGTTTTTAGAAAAAATGAGTAAGTGTTTATTACAGAATTCTATTTAGGTCTTTGTTATTAAACATACATTATAAACAAACCGATGAATGGAAGTAAACCAAATTTTCAGAAAGAAAAGATATTAGTTTAATAGATATGCATGCTAAGTTTGACGTGCTGAAATCCCGAAAATACAAATATATGCATTTATTTTCCTTCAAAATTTGCTAAGAACCACTTTTTCCTCGTATCATGAATTTCATAGATGCATAAATCAAATACATTTCTGGTTGTAAATGACTAATATAGGTATACTGTTCCTTAGACCAGAGTGCTTTGATTTTTCGTAACGTTAACCCTTCTTCCCTATTTTTTGCCATTTCAAAAAACAATTGGAAATCTAAAATTGCATAATTTATCATAATTCATTATGTCAAATGTTTTGATGGTAATGATACTACACACCATGTTTCAATATGTATTTCTTTACTTTACTAATGATAAGTTGGTATAATGCTTGTTTAATTGTGTTCTAATTTACCAATGTGCCACAGGTATCATTGAAAAAATAGCCGACGGAAATCTATTTTTAGATAAAATGTAAATAAATTTCTGTAGATTTTTAAAAATTCTTTATCACAGAATACTAGTATTATGATACAAATACATGTGCACTGTATTTGTCTTAAGATACTGTTAAAACTAACACTGTTCTGGATTGCTTTCAATAATGGACCATCATTGACAACAGTCCACCATCAACAACGTGGTAGCTACATTTTCCCCCTCCTGTGGACTTTTTGCTCAAAAATGTCCGAGTAACAAAAATAAATGCTCTGGCCTTATACATACTGATTATCGATTGTGACTTCAATCATTAAACCGGAAAGTAAGTTTAAAGTCGGTAAGGCGGGTAAACTTGAATGAACTCTAATGTTACAAAAATGTGTGTTCTTCGGATTTTTTTATTTGAACTACTCGTTAAATGGGTGTATGTCTCCGACAGGCATCAGTATTAGGCTGAAAACGCAAATGCATACAACGAATAAACATTTTCATTATGTTTTGAGGTACTCAGGTCTTCCTGCAAAGCTACGCAAAGCTCATTCTTTTTTTTATTGAACCTGGTGGCTACATATTGCCCGTTGAAGCATATCCCAGGCATATCCTATCGGATTAAGGTCCGGGGAACTTGCAAGCCAATTCAATCTGTTGATCCATGTATTGGTTGGTACGATTTGCTCTATTGGGACTCGAATTATCGTTCATCAACACCAAGTCTAGACGGATCAGGCCTGTGTAGAGACGGACACAGGCATAAAAAATCTCACAGTAGTGCGATTTCGCTGTTAAAGTTCATTTTTAATGATACAGTATGGAGATGTGTTCCGCGGTGCATTCTTATCCCTGTCCATACCAAAACAGATCCACCACCATATCGATCGTGTTTAGCCATGCAGACGTCAACTTGTCGTTCATTCAAGATGGCCAATGATACAGCATAATAGTTCTCTGACGTGGTCATTCATCAAGGCAGCACAAATTGCCATATCTGGCCTTGATTCCAGTATTGTACAACTGATTTCTTACTGTTTGAGTGGAAATCCGTATTACAGTCACATCTTAAAAGTTGTTACCCAACGGCAAAGCATTCTGAAAACCATGGCCTTCAGTTTGTATGCCAATTCGCCGGTATCGTCATGCACGGATTTCTATTATCTTGAAACAGGAACCGTATCGTACGATATCGCCAAATTACATATTTAACGTCAAGGCTACATACCTCATGGACACACCCGCCTGCAACCTCCCAGTTCATTTAATTTGGAGAAAAACGAATTGGGAAGTCTTGATTATGATAATTACTTATATAATTACCAACGAAAGCCCAGGTATTTGGGCATTGCTGACATTGCGTGCTACCCATGCTCACTATACATGTAAAATCAATTATTTTAACATTGAAAAATAACTCCAATAGTATTGCATTTATTTCAAAGTATCAATAAATGAAATTATATTTTACGTTTCATATTTCCGTATCAAAAAGTGGCCCTCAGCAAATTTTGAGTAGTATAGTTCTAAAGAAGTATCTTGTCATGTTATTAGAGTGTCTGGCATTACTATACAAACATTTTGGAGTGATTTCACTGCCCAAATTCCCTGTCACTGAAGTAAGACATAATAAAATTATGTATGTGATGTTATATTTTGCTCAAATTTTCAGAAACTGTCGAAAAGAGTCTTGACTTTCTAATGCTATATATATTATCATAACTTTGTATTTTATAAGTATATATTATAAGCCCGTTTTTACTGGAGAACGACTCATATGTAGCCGAGATTGTTCCATTATCACTATAGTATCACCAACGAATTTTTAGAAGTTGGTTATGTAAGTTTTCAATGAATTGACATAACTCTAGAGACATACACAATAAATTGTAACCCTCACCGTTATTTAGTATATCGATGCATATAAAGACTAGGTCCCATTGGGCATTTTTTGCCTCGGCGATGTTCTCGCGATGGACATAAATGAGTCCACTATGTTCTAGGGGAAGCTTCGGGGAAGTCATGAGACAATTTGTGATATAGGAAGGAATCGTGATGAATCTGGTGGTATCGCAAAATATCGGGAGAACATCGCCGACGAGGAATTCCTCAGTGGAACCTAGGCTTACTCTTTATATGTTTATACCTAAACAATTCGATCAATCAAATTGTTGACACTGAGTTGTTTTGCTTCCAACCGATCAGCATGCATTGTATTTAACTTGCCAGTAGGTGTGTACTGCATAATATGGACCATGTTGGTAAGTGGTTGGCACGACCACATCTGAACGGTAAGATTGGGGTTGGATTTCAGGCAACAATGTACGGAAGATGGTTCTGGTATAGCTTCCTTGCTTGATGTCAGTGTTTGTAGTACGTTCAGAACTGGTTGGCACATTGCAATATAACCCGTAATTCCATCACCAATGTAACCGGATAGAGCACTAACTTATCACAGATTTACAAGCTCACGTGACCTGATGATGACATAAGGACTTCCGTAAGTGCTTTGATTAAACAGTACCGAGTCAGCTACCTGTTTTCCTCTTAGCAATGCCATTGTTGAAATGATAGAACTGCCAGTTGTGTCAATACGACAGTTCTTTGACGACTTTGATGCTACACACCAAACAAAACAACTCAGGTCATTCTGGAATATTTTGTCACATTGAAAACTAGCATGGAACAATTTACTTTTTTATTATACTTGTAAAGAAATACACGATTACAAGTATGCATATATATGTGACTCACACAGTAAAGATATAACATTTTTTACGAAAAGGTAACATGACTTTACATAAGTGATAGGGTTTGACAATTACGCTTCATATAATTCACATAGATTCGAGGATCTTGAAGTATGTTTGCGCACACGCGCGGTTAATTTTTTGTCATCAAAATAATTTTTAGGACGAAACAATTACCTGAACATCCTTTTATGTGTTTAAAACTGACGTGTTATCATGGTTTATTTCAAACAGCAGCCATGACCATGTTCCCTGCGAATCGGCGATTCTGATTGGCTAGTCAATAAATAACATTCATCTGTTAGTTCACGATTCGGGGCATCCCCAATAACGATCGAGTAAACACAATGGCCGACTAATGTGCACTTACATAATTTAATACATGATTTCATAATCATTTGCCTATCAGCCAAGTTGGGTTTTAGAGATGATAGAACAATTTTACTTCACCTATCAACTGACGTAGATTTCGGACACACTCAAATTCGCCATGAGCGTCAATTCCAGATCCCCGTATGAACGAGAAGGAGACAAAAATCTCTTTAAAACATGTTCGAGTTGTCCGTCGTATACACGGTATGTCTTTGACACATGAAAAGTCGATGAATTTATTTTACATCTGTATTGTATCGGAATGAAAACAAAAAAAAGCATGAATTGAACATCGACATTCTTGAGCAACGTGGCATCACACGTATACATTCCTCTCATGGGATTGTTAGTGCGTCATAATTGCACTCGTCTCTGCCGGCAAACTATATTTGTAAGGGAGAACTCTATTTGGTTATTCGCTCAACCAGCCCTGGAAAGTTTTGCATAAGTAAACAGTCGCCGTTTTCATCATAAAGACGCGGGTTCGATTCACGAAAAGTCTCAAAATTACGGTTTATCGTTCTGTAAACTACTGGTAAGTCATAAGAGCAATGATTAAGCAAAGCGATATTATTTCGAAGCTGCTACTTGTCGTATTTTCTTTGTAGGCCGTTTTAGTTACTAATTCAAAAACTGACAGAAAATGACGGTACAAGACATAATTACAATATGGTTAAAATACATAATACATAAGTACATGAAATACATGAATCAGGTAACACGTGATCATTAAATGGTTATGAAAGGATTGTGCATAGAAACGCTTTGTATTCAATGTATAAAGTTAATGCATAGACTAAATCGTGCTTGTACATACTAGAACTGTGAAGTCGGTGCATGTATGCTCAGATAATCGGAGAGTAACAACAGTTGAGAATAATTACAAAATGTGCAAATACATGTACGAGTATAACACAAACATGAACTGGTTAAATAATGAATTTCAACGGTAATTCGACTCTGATTACATCGCACAGTACATAGTACGACAGTTGTTCAAGAATTACTTGAACACCCCTCGTAAATTGTCCGGAGATATCAACAAGATCCTGGCCTTATCACGTAAATATTTCAAAGGTTTCTACGAATATATCACTGTAAAGCATTGTACATATAATTAGCATGTCCTTTACATTTGTGTTTAAGTACATTTTGTGCATAATCATAATTATAATAAAAGTTCCTGCTTACACAGAAATCCAATCACATCGTGCATTATACAGGGTGATTCATAATATCTGTCACACTTTTCAAATGAAATAGTTTGGACATGTTTGAGTACAACCATAAGTAGTTTGCACATCCAAAACACATACGTTTCAACGTTTATTTGCTATAAAATATTGCATACGTTCATGAATATATTAGTTTATAAATGAAATTGAGATTTATGCCATGTCTTCTATTTGACGTCGTTTTGGCCGATGATGACGTCAATGCTTATTTAATGTGACTTAAAATCTTGCAATCTTCTATAGACACAATTAATTGAGACATTGTTCATTGATTTAAGTAAAGCATTTGACTTGGTAAACCATGATATTTTATTACAAAAGCTATCACTATATAGTATGCATTTTTCAACATTAAATTGGTTTTAAGTCCTATCTCAATTCAAGAACTCAAAAAACAGTTATATCTGGCAAATATTCTTGTTCTGGCAAAGTTCTAGCAGGTGTTCCACAGGGCTCAGTTCTCGGTCCATTATTATTTTTAATATTTATCAATGACTTGCCTATTTCTCTTTCACATTCTATTGCTGACATATTTGCTGATGATACCATATTACCAACACACAGCAAGAAATTAGATGATGTTGTTTTTTCACTTACTAGAGATTTATTGCATGGTGATAAATGGTGTAAACTTAATCAAATGGCCATTACTTCTGTAAAATCAAAGTCTTTATTTATAACAAGTAAACGTAATAAACATCATATTGTTGGATCCAATCTCAACATTCCTTTTCATGATAATTCAATTGAAGTTACTTCAACAGCAAAGTTATTAGGTATCACAATTAATGACAGCCTATCATGGGCAGACCATATCAATAATGTGATAAAGAAATGTAATTCCTATTTGTACCTTATCTAGAATTAAATAGGTTCTTTCCATTGAATCTCAGAAGCGCTTTTATAACGCATATATTCTTCCACATTTTGACTTTTGCTGTGTTGTATGGGGAAATTGTACTAGCAGTCTTGAAGATAAACTCATACAATTTCAGAAAAGAGCAGCTAGAGTAATTCTTGATTGTGATTATTCAACTCCTTCAACTATTCTATTTATAAAACTCAAATGGATGACATTTCATAAACGCGTTATTTATCAGAAAGCTATTCAAATGTACAAAACTCTCAGAGGTGATGCACCAGACTATCTGAAATCTGCATTTAAATTTACTGCAGATATTCATTCACGACTGTTACGTTCATCTTCTACATACTAATTATATAGTCCAAAACCCAATTCCGAGTTATTTTGCCACACTTTTGCTTTCTCTGGTACCTCAATAAGGAATTCTATTCCTCATAATATCAAAAGTTTTTCTTCTGTTCAACAGTTTAAAACTTTATACCTACGCTGGGTGAGGCCGTCTTATTTTGAAACACCCCATGTTAGTGCTACTTAAGATATTTAATGACTGGCTAGTCATAATCAGTAGTTCAATATACATGAATATCCATATATATATGTCTGCAGAATGGCATGCAGTGTGTTTTATGTTTCAAATCCGTGTCATGCTTTAAAAAATGTCATTGTTATAATTTACATGTTGTTATATGATATGCTGGTTCTTATGATGTCCCTATATCTAATTAAGCTTTATAGAGATTTATTATAAATTTAATTGATTAAGTATTTTGATCTATACCTACCTTTTATTGTAGATCCCATACATATCGATTTCGCACATCCTTTCACTGAAACTCTTTTATGAAATTCCCCGATTATATATAAAATTATGATATTGTGGACGTCATATGGGTCGAATTGCTATTATGCTCTTTTCTTTTATGTACTTGTGTTATTGTTCAACTGTTTATTGTTGAGGATCTCATGGAAGATTGCCATTTATTATAATTGTTAAATGAGTTTCCTCGTAAAATAAAGTCTTTATTACACCATTCAATACGCCAGTGTGCCTTTTAGCTAGACAGTTTATCAAAACCAGGATAATATGTTTGCCTTGCTAGGATGGTTATAATATATAGGAGAATGGCTTTCAAAGCAGGGCTGATAAAGAATATGCTGCATTTAATTATGCTTTAAAAGTGACCTCTTGGAAATTGCACATCTGTTTACGACATGGATTATGACGCCAAGAGGTCAACACTATTACTGTGGTTTATACTAGATAAAACATTATCATATCAGCTGTCAAATGATATATGATACATTTATATCTTGTACAGGAACGAAAAGCTATAATAGTTTGAAACCGGGACAGATATTATGAATCACATTGTAAATGTAAGTCCTTTACATTTGTGTTTTGATATCTTGTTTATACGTATTTATATTAATTCCCGACCAAAAAAGCCAATCACTCAAAACCTTCGCAATTAAATTAGGTAGTGTACACGTATATGATGTAGTACACATTGTGAATAGTCATAATACTTCGCACAGAAAGTTAAATATAGATAAGACGTAAACTGTTGAAAATTGGTAATATAATTTATGAGAATCACGTTAATATCTCCGGACTGAATAAAATCATACTTTACATAGTCCTAAGTAAACTTGATCAATCACAAGGGTACTCACTCATATATCGTCAATACTCATCCCTACAATGTACATACTTGTAAGGCATTGGTAAAAGAAACCCGACTCCTAACCGTGATCGGGCTGGGTAAATTGACAGTTATCGATATCGGTTCGATATTCTGTCATTCGATTATCGATAGCCTGTCATTCGATTATCGATATCGATACGATAGTCTGTCATTCGATTATCGATACGATAGTATGTCATTCGATTATCGATACGATAGTCTGTTATTCGATTATCGATATCGATACGATAGTTTGTCATTCGATTATCGATATCGATACGATAGTATGTCATTCGATTATCGATATCGATACGATAGTCTGTCATTCGATGACGTGGATGATCTGTCGTGACTTTTCTCTCGTCCATCTCTACTTCGTCTTCTTTCATTTCTATTCCTCTCACTGCGTGGTCGGTCACAGTATTCAGTTGGTACCTTCTCTTTGTAATAGCTTCTCTCAGACCTATCACTGTGGTATCCACTACTGCTCGATTTTTCAACATAAACGCCTCTACTGTTCACTTTGTCATCGTAGCCAGAACTTCTTCTTGTTTTATCTACACTACGTCCGTTACCATCAGTTCTATCGCTACAGTAACCACTGGAACTTGATTTAACGAAGCCGACAGAACCGGTTACTTTATCCTCGTAGTAACCGCCTGCTTTGTCCATGTAATTAACTGTTTTGTCAACATAACTACTACTACCATTTCTACTCGTTTTGTCACTGTATGGGCTGCCTCTAGATGGTTTATCCACGTAACTACTACTACTGCCGCCAATTTTATCACCATTAGTACCCGCCCCTGTATTTTTGTCGTAGTAACTACTTGTATCACCATAGGAACCACTTTTGTCAACGTAACTACTACTTTTGCTAACTTTATCACCATAAGCTGCATGTTTTTCCAGGTAACCACTATCGCTGTATGGACTTCCTCCGGTAGTTCTGTATATATCAGTATAATAACTACTCCCACTGCTCATTTTATCCCATTTATCGCTGCCACCAGTAGTTTTGTCATAGTAACTTCCGCCACTATACACCTTGTCACCGTACGCATCCACTGGGGTGGCAGTTCGTTCAACACAACCACTGCCAGTACCTACTGTATCATCAATGTAAGCAGTTTCTCCTCTTCTTGTTTTAGGAACTTCATCGTAATAACTGCTCTTGTCACTATGTAAGCTGCCACTTTCCTTTCTAGATTTAGGAGTATCCTCGTAATAACTACCCATCTTATCACTATGTGTAGATTCCTTTCTCGATTTAGAAGTAAATGTATCATCATAATAACTACCAACCTTTTCACTATGAGTTGCGACAGATTCTTTTCTTGATTTTGGAGTATCCTCGTAATAACTGCTCATCTTTTCATTATGTGTTGTGACAGATTCTTTTCTTGATTTTGGAGTATCCTCGTAATAACTGCTCATCTTTTCACTATGAGTTGCGACAGATTCTTTTCTTGATTTTGGAGTATCCTCGTAATAGCTACTCGTCTTTTCACTATGAGTTTTGCCAGATTCTTTTCTTGTTTTAGGAGTATCCTCGTAATAGCTTACGACTTTTTCACCGTGTGCTGTACTAGATTCTTTTCTTGTTTTAGGAGTAGAGGTATCATCATAATAACTACTCATCTTATCAATATCTGTTGTGCCAGATTCTTTTCTTGATTTAGGGGTATCCTCGTAATAACTACCAATTTTATCACTATGCGTTGTGCCAGATTCTTTTCTTGTTTTAGGAACGTCATTATAATAACTACCAGTCTTGTCACTATGTGACGTACCAGTGTCTTTTCTTGGTTTGGTAGTGTCATCGTAGTATCCTCCGATTTTTTCACTATGTCCTGTACCAGTCTTTCCATTGTGGAAACCACCAGTTTTGTCGCTATAGTAACCACTTTCGTCGCGTGAGCTCTTCCGTTCAGTAGGCGTGTGTGAAGGTGTGATTATGGGCGTGACTTTTTTTTCAGTCAGACGATGATCACGAACTTTTTCAACAACATTACTTGGCGCCGTTTTGTCCCGTTTTTTGTCTTTGTCTTTTTCAATCGTTTTCGACAATGATTGTTGATAGACGAGAAGTTGCTTTTCTAAGGCCAGATTTTCTGATTGTAGAGCAATTATCTCTCGTCTGAAAATGTAAACAATATATTGATTATTCTATTTAATAAATGTATTGAGATTAAGTTTATAGATATATGGCACGGTCTGAAACGATTCACGATATGGATGAGAGAGAGAGTGTAAGCGGCTGAGTACCTCAATCGGGAAAGCATTCGTAATGTAAGCGAGGGTTCCCGTGTTCGAGCTCCGGTCAGACTACGTATTTTCCCAGGCAGTTACATGTATCTAAAGTCTCAACTATATTCAGCAGCTAGTGAATAGGTATTTATATCGACTCTTTCTGCTTAAGGTGATTCGTAGAATTTGTTTTAGAGGAAGTTATAAAATAGAAATCAGTGTTAACAAAACGCAAAGCACGCCCACCTACATTAAATTTAAACAGCCATACTTAACATATTCCTTGAATGGTCGCTTAAAACAGGTTAGACTTGAATTCCCATGACGTTTCAATAGGTAATATTAAAGGTAAAAAGTAATAAGTATGGAACGCCATAGCTGCCTTCTGTTGGTACTAATCAGTGTGTTATATGCATTTATTAAGTTGTTCTGTGCTACTATCATTATGTTATGAGTATTTGCCAAAGCGTTCGGTACTTAAGACATTTTGTCTTGTACAAACACCAGTTCTTTCTGTGCATTCGTCATTATGTTATGCACATTTACTAACTCGTTCTGTACAAACGACATTTTGTTGTGTGCATGTACTGTTTCTTTCTGTGCAGTTGTCATTGTGTTATGTGTATTTAACAGGTTGTCCGGTAGATAAACTATGCTGTCCTTTGCGTATGTCAATATGTTATGTGCATTTACAAATTCGTGATGTACTAAAACAGTTTGTGATGTGCAAACATCATTTCGTTATGTGTGTTGGTCATTATGTTGTGTACATTACTCATGTTGTTCTGTGCATACATCATTTCGTTATGTGTGTTGGTCATTATGTTGTGCGCATTAATCATGTTGTTATGTACTATCGACAGTTTGTCATGCGCATACATCATTTCGTTATGTGTGTTTGTCATTATGTTGTGTGCACTAATCATGTTGTTATGTGCTTACAACAGATTGTCGTGTGCGTACATCATTACACTTAGCATTTACTAAATTGTTATGTGTTAGCAACATGTTGTCTTGTGCTTACACCTTTTCGTTCTGTGCAAACATCGTTATGTAGAGTGCATACATCGTTATTATGTTCGGATAAATTATCTTGGGCATTAAAACGGGTTGCACCGGTAAAGCGAAAATATTTCCGCTCAATAACTTGAGTTAGAAATGTACGGAAGCACAGACATGGTCAATATTAAGTTGTGGGAACGACATATTCAAGGGTAGAAGATATGTTTTATCTTGTGGGAACAAATTATTTGAGGGTAGAAAATATTTTTTATTTTGTGGGAACAAATAATTTGAGGGTAGAAATTATTGTTTTATCTCGTGGGAACGACTTAATTGACACTTAGTCCCCTACCATTTTTGTTTTTCACATGGACACCTAGTCCCCTACAATTTAGGTTTTTCCCATGGTGTCCTACAGACACCTTATCCCCTACCATTTTGGTTTTTCCCATGGACACTTATCATTTAGGTTTTTCCAGCAGAAACCTTGTCCCCTACCATTTTGGGGTTTCACTTGGACACCTAGTCAACTACCATTTAGGTTTTTCCTACAGACACCTGGTCCCCTACTATTTTGGTATATCACAATGACACATAATCCCCTACCATTGGAGTTTTTCACAGGGACACGTACCATTGAGGTTTTTCCTATGGACACCAACCATTTAGGGTTTTCCCATGGACACCTAGCTAGTCCCCTATAATGTAGGTTATTCACATGAACACCTACCATTACACATATTTCCATGCCATTTCCTACAGAAAGCTAGTCCCCTACCATTTTAGTTTTTCACATGGTAACCTAGGTGTCCGTAGGAAAAACCAAAATAGTAGGGAGCTAGGTGTCCATGGGAAAACCTAAATGGTAGGTGTCCACGAAAAACCCTAAATAATAGAGGACTATGTGTCCATGGGAAAAATCTAAATGGTAGTGGACTAGGTGTCCATGGGAAAAACCAAAAAGGTAGGTGTCCATGGGAAAAAATCAATGTTAGGGGACTAGGTGTCCGTAGAAAACCCTAAATGGTAGGTCCTGGTGTGAAAAACGTAAATGGTAGGGGACTCTGTGTCCATGTGAAAAAACAAAATGGTAGTGGACTAGGTGTCCGAAGGAAAAACCTAAATGGTAGGAGACTAGGTGCCCATGTGAACAATTCTCAAATAAGTCGTTCCAACCAGATAAAAAATGTTTTATACCCTCAAATAATTTGTTCCCACAAGATAAAACATATTTTCTTCCCTTGGATATGTCGTTCCCACAACTTAATATTGACCATGTCATCTCTGTGTTTCCGTACATTCCTAACTCAAGTTTTGAGCGGAAACATTTTCGCTTTACCGGTGTTACCCGTTTCAATGCCCAAGATAATTTATCCGAACATAATAACGATGTATGCACTCTACATAACGATGTTTGCACAGAACGAAAAGGTGTAAGCACAAGACAACATGTTGCTAACACATAACAATTTAGTAAATGCTAAGTGTAATGATGTACGCACACGACAATCTGTTGTAAGCACATAACAACATGATTAGTGCACACAACTTAATGACAAACACACATAACGAACTTATGTATGCACATGACAAACTGTCGATAGTTCATAACAACATGATTAATGCACACAACATAATGACCAACACATATAACGAAATGATGTATGCACAGAACAACATGATTAATGCACACAACATAATGACCAACACACATAACGAAATGGTGTATGCACAGAACAACATGAGTAATGTACACAACATAATGACCAACACACATAACGAAATGATGTATGCACATCACAAACTGTTTTAGTACATCACGAATTTGTAAATGCACATAACAAATTGACATATGCACAGGACAGCATAGTTTATCTACCGGACAACCTGTTAAATACACATAACATAATGGCAACTGCACAGAAAGAAACTATATATGCACACAACAAAATGCGTTTGTACAGAACGAGTTAGTAAATGTACATAACATAATGACGAATGCACAGAAAGAACTGGTGTTTGTACAAGACAAAATGTCTTAAGTACCGAACGCTTTGGCAAATACTCATAACATAATGATGGTAGCATAGAACAACTTAATAAATGCACACAACAAACAGATTAGTACCAACAGAAGGCAGCTATGGCGTTCCATAAATAAGCATAGCATGTGACATGATATACACGCATACATGCACACAATGCAAAATGGTATGCCGGTTATAACCGGGCAATAATTCCCCGTTGTCATGCTCTCGTTATGGTTTTGACTCGGTGGTCTGGATAATATTTGAAACTGGATGATTAGGAATTGATGAGAAATTTCCCGTGTAGGAAACATGTCTGTTTCCTAGATGCCGACAACAACGGAATGTAATGGGAATCATCACGAACTGTATGCATACTGTGGCCAGATGTAGCATACACTGACGTCCCGAGAATTGGCATTTGATACAGCATGTTTATAGCAATGTTCCCATTCCGGGAAGATACTAGCTGTTGTCATAGGAAACACTACATACACAAGCCTGGTGATTTTATGGTTCATATATTACAAGACGAGCGATAGCTCTGTCATACAATGATAGAAACGCACGCCACAAACTCATAACATCAACAGCGGTGTCACTATTTGACATCATTGTTTAGGTCAACTGTTTGGCGTTTATTCTTATACAATTTTACGAGCGTATGTAAATCATTGGCAGTAAATAAGAACCCGAATGTATTATAACTTGGCTAGTAAAGTGGTTCTTTGTTCAATAAAGTCAGGCGGTACAATACCTTATTTATGTGTCCGTGCCACTATAGAACTATTGTTTTATATAGTCAGTCTTTGTATTCATACATCAACCTGTAACAGGTGAGTGCCACTATAGAACTATAGTTTTATATAGTCAGTCTTTGTATTCATACATCAACCTGTAACAGGTGAGTGCCACTATAGAACTATAGTTTTATATAGTCAGTCTGTGTATTCATACATCAACCAGTAACAGGCGAGTGCCACTATAGAACTATAGTTTTATATAGTCAGTCTTGGTATTCATACATCAACCTGTAACAGGTGAGTGCCACTATAGAACTATAGTTTAATATAGTCAGTCTTTGTATTCATACATCAACCTGTAACAGGTGAGTGCCACTATAGAACTATAGTTTTATATAGTCAGTCTTTGTATTCATACATCAACCTGTAACAGGTGAGTGTCACTATAGAACTATAGTTTTATATAGTCAGTCTGTGTATTCATACATCAACCTGTAACAGGTGAGTGCCACTATAGAACTATAGTTTTATATAGTCAGTCTTTGTATTCATACATCAACCTGTAACAGGTGAGTGCCACTATAGAACTATAGTTTTATATAGTCAGTCTGTGTATTCATACATCAACCTGTAACAGGTGAGTGCCACTATAGAACTATAGTTTTATATAGTCAGTCTTTGTATTCATACATCAACCTGTAACAGGTGAGTGCCACTATAGAACTATAGTTTTATATTGTCAGTCTTTGTATTTATACATCAACCTGTAACAGGTGAGTGCCACTATAGAACTATAGTTTTATATAGTCAGTCTTTGTATTCATACATCAACCTGTAACGGGTGAGTGCCACTATAGAACTATAGTTTTATATAGTCAGTCTTTGTATTCATACATCAACCTGTAACAGGTGAGTGCCACTATAGAACTATAGTTTTATATAGTCAGTCTGTGTATTCATACATCAACCTATAACAGGTGAGTGCCACTATAGAACTATAGTTTTATATAGTCAGTCTGTGTATTCATACATCAACCTGTAACAGGTGAGTGCCACTATAGAACTATAGTTTTATATAGTCAGTCTGTGTATTCATACATCAACCTGTAACTGGTGAGGTGTGATGTAGTCACCTTAGTACTGAATATGTACACAAACTGTTTTGGGAGCCGCATGGTCTGCGTTCGGACTTATTTGTTACATACATATATTAGCCGAATGAAGTTAAAACATCTCTTACGTACAGGACTAGCTGTACATTTTCCTTAATAAATGTGCTGTAAAAATTCGAAATGTGAAATTTGATATGAAGAATTGTTCTTACAGCCAGTATGTAACGTATGTAACGTAGTTATATATGCAGGAATAATCTATCGTCCATGTTTTAAAGGGACTGCCTCACGTATTGGTGTATTGCAAAAATAAAATTAAATTGTCAAATATTCATGTAATTTTGGTATAGTTTCCTGTATATGCCATAAACAACCACATTGACCTAAAAAATAACTTGGGAAACATCGGCACTTTGTAGTAATTTAGCATTTTTACACCCAAAATTCTATAGGGTATTAATACCCTATATAATTAGCACTACTATCACTTAAACTGCCTGAAATGTGTTTGCATTCGATGAAAACGAATTGCCAAACGAACCGAATACCTCACAGATGTTTAGGCTTTAGTTTGTTGAAGTTACAGTTTGATCATGTCTGAATTATATAATTCATAGAATATTTTGGAAGGAAACTCTGCGATATTTTCAAACAGACAAATACTGAGTGCCAAAAATCAAGAGATATTTAAATTGCTTATATGTCATATATCTTTCATAAAGCAACCACCAGTGACTTTCTATTATATAAATACTTGGTTAGGTAGGAAAATTACGTCACACAAAAATTTAAGCCCGATCTGTGAGGCAGCACCTTTAAGTAATATTTGTAAAATGGATAAAATAACCAAAAGGATATATGTTAAATGGGACTTCATTGTATTACTTACATCTTGCTTTATTTTAACTTTTGTGAGAAATAGCTTGCCGATTCTCTATTTCATGATTGATATGTAGTTATATACTATAATAATTATAACTCTTGTTGGAAGTATACATCACTGAATTAACTTCATACCAAAGCATGCCAAATGTTTGAAAAGTCAACTCCTAGAAATATGTCATTTTCATAAAACTGCAATCGACACAACCTATTATATATAATTTATTTGTGAGCATGTATTTACATGTATACGTATTTACGCTATTTACGTAATAAACGTGTAAGCTTGTAAACACGACTTGATAACAAAATGTCGCACTTGGTAGTACCAACATTGTACTAAGACTGATCAATACAAAATGTTGAAATATTCGAAATTAATCAACACATTAGGTACAGCCTATTGACCGCTTATAGTGGTACATTACTCGAGAGGAAGTAATGAGCTGGTTCCCTTATGTAAATGCAAACTAACGAGCGTTTATCAGATCGAGTTTCTCTGAAAGATGTTTTATTATGCTTTACGCCCTGCTAGATTACCAATCAATTCAGTAAACGTTTGTTCCCGGCTTTCTGAAGGATAATTCTTTACTTATGGCTGGAAAAAGATCAAATATAGGCCACCGATATTCTCGGATATTGATCAGGGCTGTCCTCGTCACAGTGCTATGTCTTATGTGTCTTATGTCTTGCTGAGGTTCATCCCCTTAAACACTTAGTTGTAATCTAGCTTTGTCGGAGATCATAATTTCTCCATTACTATGCCATTATGACTTTGAACACAGGCACCATGTGTAAGTGCCACTACACCTGATGAGGAACGAATGTAATAAACTGTTTATCGCCTCGAGGCAAACATTTGGTGCAGAAAACCTCGGTGTTTATATACATTGTATCATGTTTCTATGTGAACCGCGATCCTCCGTATTTGTGAAGCTGGATTCAAGCGTACAGTGTACGGCGATACTGCCTTGCATTGTGACGTACGAACGCACTAGACACAATTCGCGGCGTTTTGATTCAATTAGGGATTTAAAAAAAAGTTATTTCAGGAAGAATCAGTCAGTGGTGTAAACATATCATAAATTACATGGAAGGACATACTAGATACTAATTAACAAGGAACATAATGTTATTCTTTTATTATTCCATTGTTATAAACTGTTAAATAAAATTTACACATACCTTTGTAATAATTTTTGTCGTGTCATTTTGTGATTTTTCAATTTACATGTGCAGTGATGTTAATTTTTTGGAATTATTTTTATCTTACAATCAATCGATTTTAATGCAACAATCAAAGAAACATTGGATAGATATGTATCTATTAATATTTCAAAGTGTAATCAAATCGCATGAGAAACAATGAACAAGAGGCCCAAAGGGCCCTGTGTCGCTCACCTGTCATAGTAGAACATTAAAGCCCTAATGGTGACCTAAGTCATCATTTCTATTTTATGAATAAGATTCAGGACAATTCAGCCACTATTGCAAGCTTTTTCTCGATTTTGCAAGATTCGACCTAGTGACCCAGTTTTTGACCCCATATGACACAGTTTTTAACTTGGTCTAGATTTCATATAGACAAACATTGTGACCAAGTGTCAACAAGATTGGGCCATAATTGTGTACTCTAACGTGATCACAAGCTTTTTCTAAGATTTGACCTTGTGACCTATTTTTTGACCCCATATGACCCAGTTTCGAACTTGACCTAGATGTTATAGAGACAAACATTCTGGCCAAGTTTGATGACGATTGGTTTATTATTGTCAATATGTCCTCTAATGCGTTCACTAGCTTTATCTAAGATTTGACCTTGTGACCTAGTTTTTGACCCCATATGACACAGTGTCGAACTTGACCTAGATTTCATATAGACAAACATTTTGACCAAGTTTCATGTAGATTGGGCTATAACTGTTGCCTCTAGTGTGTTCACAAGCAATTGTAGACGGACAGACGAACGTACGGACGACGGACGGACGACGGACGAAGAGTGATCACAAAAGCTCACTCTGTCACTATGTGACAAGTGAGCTAAAAATATAGGAAATATGCATACCCAAGTTTTCATCCCATGGCTGTATTACAGTATTTTGCATCAACTAGCGATAGGCGGTTATGCCATTACTGTAACAGTATATTTGCGGGTGTTTTATTGCTATATGACTCTCCGCCCAGCATGACACTGATTGACTGATAAGATAGTGCAGTCAATAATGATCGATAGTTATTTTAAACATACGAGGGTCGTTCATTTAATACCCGGACGATCGCCATAGCGCTTGATTGAAACATGCAATTGTAATAAATTTTCGTTTAATAAAACGTACCTACCAACTTGATAATTCGACAAAACTTGAAATAATTGTATCCAACCGAACACAAATTGCGGTTACTATAGTAACCCAACTAAGTGCTACCCGGCCCAACCAAAGTTTTCAGTGAAATGTAGAGTGTTTATATGACAGGGTATGTGGTATAGTTGTCTATTTTCAACGGAAAACATCATATAAGTGTTTCCGTTAATAATCGCAAAGAAATCGAATGTATTAGGGAAAAAACGATTATGATACAATTTCGTAAACGTTTTAGTCATGCACCTATGAAACTAAGGAATTTATTTTAGACTAGCCTTTTGGCAATATTCGTATCGGTGGATTTCTGCTTATTAAGGGTTCCATGATTACAAGGATCACCTCGCGATGATCCGAGGACGGGCCAATCTAACGTCAGAAACATGAAATTGTCGTCGGTTAAACACCTGTGGAGGGGTAAACACTACTTGAAGATTACTACTATAGTAATTACGGAACCATGCAAAATTATCGTCGATACATCATTTAACATCACTATCGAACATCTTAAAATGGTAAATGTGTGTGCTCGCGTGACATTATGGCTCCAAAACGAAGATCGAATAGAAAAACAGTGTCACGTTTTAGGAGCGAAAATGGCGTAACGTCACAATATTTTGACGTCGACTTGGGCCGACTCGCGTTACATGTACTTATTAAAGCATTAATATTATGTAAACCCTTCGTCGCAACAAGTTGAAATTTCGTATGTGAATTAAGGAATGGTGTGAATGTATTCCTGTACGTTTTCATCAATATCGGTCCACTAGTTTCCCAGCAATATCGATCGTCCGGGTATTAAATGAACGACCCTCGTACATGTATAATGTAGACCTTGAGCTGACAATTGACCCTGCTCCCCCCTGGGGGAATTTTCAACACTATGATTTTCTTAAACGTTATGGTAGGTGGCATTCACAGACAAAAGTTTGCAAATTTCTGTTGGGGCTTTAACGAGTAACGGAGATTTGAAATACGTGACTATGCGATTTTCTACAGGAATCACTAATTTTGCTTATATGATATTATAAACATGCTAATTGTTCAATAAATCATGTGAAGAAGACATTTATGTATGTTAAATGTATTTAAATTTGAAACTATCAGTTGTACAAATTATTATAGGCAAAAAATGTGATATAACATACGTAATTTACGTTACTTTGCATGAAATTACTAGAATATTAAAAAAAACAGTCAATGTATATGACGTTTTTAAGTTAAGAAATGATGATACTGATTAGTATGCAGCTCAATAATGTATATAGCTATAGTACAACTACACAAATACTTAATTGATATGGAATGCCATATAAATTACGTCACCTTTCAAAAATATGGGTTTTTTTTCGGTAATATTTCAGTTAAAATTTCGGTATAACACATATAGTTGGGTGACAATTGGTGATTTTTTGGGCGTAGCTAGGTGACAACTAAAGTAGAACAAGCAATGTTATATACCAAAATGTTCGCCTATGTATGTACTATATGGAACTGCCGGCATAAATTGTCAACACGTGGTGTGGACCCGGACTGTACATGTATACTTAAAATTCTATGTTCTCATGCATTTTTATTTATTTATGTATATAGTCACAAATAGTTGCTTAGATATTATTCATTTGATAACGTATATCATATGGACATACAAGACTGACCACTTTGAAGTCAAGGTCAAGGTCATTTCAAGGTTAAGTTACGAAAAATATGCCTTATGGGATATGCAACACTGCAAAGTTCAGGCATCCCAAGACCTAATGGGGTACATAACACTTGTCAAGTACAACCATCCAACGTCACATTCGGTGCTCACCATCACAGAGTACAGCCATCCAATGCCGTATGGAGTAGTCACTACCACTAAGCCATAAGGGGTACTCTCAACCAAACCCTTTGTTATGCTTACCACTACCAATTACACCAGTATCAGGCATGACTGGGTACTCATCACCATCATATATTAGGCCTGAATGGGGTGTAACCAACACCGAGTACACCCATATCATGTCCGTAGGCGTTCTTAAACCACTTAATAGTCAACCAGGCCTTATGGGGGACTAATAACACTGTCTATACAAACATTCCGAAACCAATGGAGTACTAACAACTGTCCAATACAACCATTCCTATTGAATTCGTAAAGGCACCAGCTATATCTGAGGCCTTATGGGATACTTAAAACCATGACGACAGCCAACCAAGACCATATTGGGTATTCACCACCCTTAATTATAGCCATAGTAGGCCCTAAGGTATACTCACTACACCTGAGTAAAGCCATATACATGTAAGTCTCTATATGGTACTCACGATTACTGAGCACAGCTGTACAAGGCCCTATGTGTTACTCACTAGTACAAAACTACAGACATATAAGACCCAAGAGGGTACTAATCCCAAATAATTACAGATTTCATACCCCATATGGGTGATCATAACCAATGACTTACAGTCTCGCCAAGTTGTATAGGGTACAAAGGAGTCACAACAACATAGTACAGACATCCGAGGCCCGATCACCACCACTAATTACAGTTTATATTTTTCACTAAGTGGTACACATAACCATTGAGTACGGTCCCACCTGAATGTGGTACTTACCACCAGCGGTAACAATCATACTATGTCCTAAGGGGTACTCGGACCAACTAAATACTGCCCTACCAGGTGCACTATAGCCAGCATTGGCTCTATTGGGTAATTCCCCACCACAAATTATGGTCATACTAATCCCTACGGGGATTTGCAAACACTAAATATAGCCATACCAGACCCTATGTGGTACTTCCCACTACCAGCCTTTTTAGGGCATATGCCCTACTCACAACTACTGCGTACAGCCATACTATGCCTGAGAGATACTTATAGTCACTGTGAACAGCCATTCAATGCCCTATTTGGTACTTAACACTGCCTAGTACAGCCGTCCCAGGTCAGCTTATGTACTCACCTCCACAAGTTCAACCATCTCAGGCCCGATTGGGTACCCACCTACACAGAGAACAGCCATCACAGGTCCTATTGACTATCCTACACCACTGAGAACAGCCAGCTCAGGCCCCATTTGGTACTAACCACCTCTGAGTACAGTAATCCCAGGCCCTGTTGGGTACCCACCACCTCTGAGTACAGACATCCCGGGCTGTATTGGATGCCCATCACCACAGAGAACAGCCATCACAGGTTCCATTTGGTACCCACAACCTCAGAGTACAGTCATCTCAGGCCCTATTGGGAACCCACCAAGTCTGAGTACAGTCACCAAAGCCATTTTGGGTACTCAGCATCACAGATTAAGCCATCCAAGGCCTCATTGGGAACCCACCAACACAGATTTTAGCCCTCCTATGAAATATTGGGAACCCACCAACACAGATTTTAGTCATCCTATGCCAATTTGGGAACCCACCAACACAGATTTCAGCCCTCCTATGCCATATTGGGAACCCACCAACACAGATTTCAGCCCTCCTATGTCATATTTGGAACCCTCTAACACAAATTTCAGCCATCCTAGGTCATATTTGGAACCCTCTAACACATATTTCAGCCCACCTAGGCTATATATGGAACCCACTAACACAGATTTCAGCCATCCTAGGTCATATTTGGAACCAACTAACACAGATTTCAGCCCTCCCAGGTCATATTGGGAACCCACTAACACATATTTCAGCCCTCCTATGTCATATTTGGAACCCTCTAACACAAATTTCAGCCATCCTAGGTCATATTTGGAACCCTCTAACACATATTTCAGCCCACCTAGGCTATATATGGAACCCACTAACACAGATTTCAGCCATCCTAGGTCATATTTGGAACCCTCTAACACATATTTCAGCCCACCTAGGCTATATATGGAACCCACTAACACATATTTCAGCCCACCTATGCCATATTTGGAACCAACTAACACAGATTTCAGCCCTCCCAGGTCATATTGGGAACCCACTAACACATATTTCAGTCCACCTAGGCCATATTGGGAACTAATAACACAGATTTCAGCCCACCTAGGTCATATTTGGAATCCATCAACCCAGATTTCAGCCCTCCTAGGCCATATTGGGAACCCACCAATACAGATTTCAGCCATCCTATGCCAATGTGGGAACCCACTAATACAGATTTCAGCCATCATATGCCATATTGTTTAGCTACCCCACTTATTAAAGCCATACAAAGTCATATGATGCAGCAATTCCTGACTACATGCGTATATTGAAACAATGAACAGTAACACAGTTTACACTATTTTACCTTAAATGATCGTGACCTCTCACTGGTCAGTATTGCACAACAATTCAGGTAGTATAAGATATAAGATAATTATGCACCTATCAATCTTTTCTTCCAGACAGACTAAGAGATCAACATTGTGTTAAAATTACAGCATACATGTGCATATGATATTGTAAAGTTTGTAAGTAAGGTAACGTAAATTGAAACATAATTTTTTTTAAATACATGTGTTGAAAGTTCAAATGCAAACTGCGAAAAAGGATATTTTGATTTGAAAATCAATTATTTTTAGTGTTAAAGTTTATCTAAAGTAACAGAATACAAGGCTAGTAAATTTTAATTTTGTTTGACATTTAAATACATGTACGTTATAGTTTACATGTTGTTTAGTTAAATACAATGTAAACAGTTTGAAATGCAAACCTATAATAAGTTTTGAGTAGGATTAAATTGTTATCTTTTTATTTTTAATTGTTTTAAGAATGTTTTTAAGACACTGACGACATGCACTTTAATTTGTATGTTTGGTAACGTAAAGTGCAATGTAGAATGCCTTAACATATCTTACAAGTAAGAGACTTGTTAATATACATAATATAAACCATTATAAATACATAAAGTAGTATTATATGTAACTGAAAAGTGTATGATACAATTTGAATACTTGAAATTATTGAAGGAATGAAAAACGCACATGTTTTGGAGAATGGGTGACATTTTAAGAATTGCTACCAAACATCTATCTCTTAACCTATAATGGCAATCTATACATCATTTATAGGTTGCATATTGAACTTTGTAATGGTAACTTCATCATTTGATTACCTGGTCATCTAAATTTGCAATAAAAAACTTTATGCCAAAAACATTTTGTTTTTTTAGGGTAACGTATATTTTCCCATATTTATCTTCTTTATCATTTACCAAAATGTTCGCCACACCTTGGGGTTTTAAAAAACTATGGTCCACAAAATTCCCCCTCTGGCTCATGGTCTAATGTATATGCGTATACATATTTAGGGATTTGTGGAAATTATATAGTGAACTGGTATATGTTGAAAGATTGAACTTAAAATGGTAATGTTTGTAATTAAATTTGATAAAACTTAAATATCATAAAGATAATTTACATGATGATATGATTTCAAAATACGCGATTATATAATTGTTTTTTTTTTTAAATTAAGTCAGGTCTAATTCTATTTTTTATTTACTTTAAAAATAGTTGTTTTATAGTAATAAAGGACGTTGTTTCAAAGTGTAATGCGAGCGCTTTTAGACGACGCGAAAACTACATGTCACATACATGTATTACATATTAAAATGTTGAATCTGGATTGTTAAAATTACCCGATAACTATTTTACGTTATCGATTTTACGTTTAAAAATGTCTGGATTTAACTTTGATAATCATAATTTGATCATATAAAAACTAACACAATTAAGTAACAACTTCTGTCATTCATGTTTGATAATAATGCAACATCCGAATCATGTTCCGTGACACTGAATTGTAGTCTCGAGCATTAATTTGTCGTTAACCTGACCCGTGTATCCGTATTAAGCAACCATCTATTTTAAGCGTCAATTGTTGCTAATTGATTGAATAAAGCTGGATGAACCCATGTATCCGTATAAATAGCAAAAGATTATTTATTTTTCACGATAACACCTTATGTTTCAATGCTTGCCATTTTTCTAAAATAAAATTAATAGAATAGTATGTGAATTCAATTTGTGTTTTATTTAATAACAATATGTCATTTACTTGTAATCGCAACAGGCAGTATTGGCAATTTTCAAGAAAAATGTAAATCTTATACTCTGACAAATGTTGGACTTCTTCATTGTTATTTCTCACCTGCGCGAATTATAATTAAATAACTACTAGTAGTGACATTCCCCAATATAGTGTATGTATATTTTATTATTCAATTTCACATAATTTATATAACTACAATAGTCTGGTTTAAACTGAAAAGCCCTCGACCAGTCAAAAGATACACAATTACATAGATATTGGCAGACAAGGTATACAAAAATGATCAATTTCATTTACATCGACATTTATAAGTCATATTGATTTAGTTAGGTTCTTGTTAATTTTACTACAATATACACTGGGTAGAATAACTCAAGACTTATTAAATGCAGTTATTCAACAAATGATACATCTACACATACAATTACTTATTAGTCAATATAAACGGCAATTCAATTGTACTTAAACATATCATTAATAATATATACCTGTACATGAATATTGTCCGCAGCTGTTACCATTTTTAATTAATGCGAATTAAACCAACCCATATAATACAAAATCTTCGATCTAAAAATCATAATCTATCAAACATGAAATATATAGCAATTTTATAACCCCTCAGGCGAATGTATAATTACGCCGCATGCTGAGACGATCGCAGCGGGAAGGGTCATAAAACAATTAACCGGGTTATTACGTAATCTGTATCGGTAAAAAATGGAAAGAAAAAATGATTTTTTTTCCAAAAACATCAAAAAGGACCAAAATCTTTTTAAAATATTTTTTTACAAATTACATCATTGTAAAGATAATTTATTTTCCTAAACGAAGCCGTTCGCATACAGATGATGTGATTTTTATTAAAATAGTAAACGACCTGACAGTGTAACGACAATTTCCAATTCCTTCTTTATCTATATGCATGAAAGTGACTATAAAAAACATTAAAAAGGACCAAAATGTTTTTATTTTATTTTTTCCAAATTAAGACTGTTTGAAAGATGAATAATTAAACTAAATCACCCCGTTCGCATACGGTCGATTGTTATAACGGTTATAATTTTATGAGCGTTTTTCTAAATCTCCCCTCTATAACTCTATATAGATCTGAGCGTCTTATCGGTCGCTGTTCAAGGGACCCAAAGTTGGACATGTTGGGAGTGTGATTCAGTGTAGACTGTTAGCATAACTCGCCTGACCTTGATGCAACACCGCACCAGTTTGGGAATTTCTTTGCTTTGGAATTAAGAAAATTGATCATTTTCCTGATTGGGACGGTACCTTTTACGAGTACCAAAGAAAGAAAGAAAAAATCACTGGTCTTACCTCATTTGATGTTTCTGTAGTTTGTCGACGTCATCTTGTGCATTGTATGATGGTTGAGCAAGAAGGTGTGAATCTACCCATTCTATATGTACCGTGATCCGGGCATCATCTGGCTCCGTATAAAGGCAACGTTCATCATGAAGCTGAAATCATGTTGAATTCATGATTACTGTAAAGGCCGCTTTTTAGACCACTTAAACTATTTCAAAATCATGCGGATATTTGAATTGGTAAGTACTAAAAGATAGTAACACATCTGACAGGGAAGGCAGCACTCAACAGAAACAGCAGAGCACGACAGGCAATAAAAGGAGCACATACAAAACACCACAGACCACAAGCATACGTCACAATGACCAACACAAAATTGAACAAGAAAACAATGAAACAAAACACCTGCAGTCTTAAATAAAAAAAGTGTTTGTTTATTGTAGTGTTGGTCAACCAATTTAGCGTCTCGTACATTTACAGTCTAAGTATCTTGTTCCAGGTAAAACCTTCCCTAGCCGGTAGCCCAATAACCGCTCATAAACTGTTCTACAAGCATGATTCGACATAGTTTAGAATAGTAACATGGCTACTAAAAGCATAAAAACCCACACAAAATGTGTTGACTATTGACCACCTCAGTCAATGATTCGACCGTTTGTTCTGCGTAGGCAATAACGTAGAAATGTTGCCTCTGTGACCAGAGTTTATAGTTACGAATCTAGTTCCATCTATATACAACTGATTGATTTATCGCTTCATCATTATAACTAATTACCAATTGTTCCTCATCACAGTCTATTTAAATACCATTCACAGAGTAATTAAGTGATTATTCTGACTGTACTAAACTTTGTCTACGGGCTTTTGATCAGGATATGTTTGACTGACTGACAGGACATGCTGTCGAGTAAGGTTGTCGTGCTTTCGTAGTTTTCTAACTCCATTTCTTTCTTGTACATGTACTTGTGATCTGTGGTTTGTCTTCCTCGTATGTTCTTTCGTACTCTACTGTTTCTACAGAGTGCTACCTTCCCTGTCCTATTTGATATTTTTATAGCACACGCTAATAATAAATCATAGGGTAAGAAGAGTGTTGTATTCATGAAGTTATCATCGTGAAGCTGACATAGTTTCCAGATATACAAAAGTCATTATTACCTCATCTACTGGAATGGTAGTGTAGATATGATAACCTTCATCAAGTTCTTGTTGTACATAGTATCTACTGAAAGGTCCATAGTTTGTCTTCACTTTGTGTTCTGGAATGTATCTGGAATAGAACAATAATCAATGAGTAAAATTCTTTATTTTCTTTCGTTTATGTAGATATTTGTATTGCGCAAATAGTCAGTAGACGGAACTCAGTTTTATGTCAAAGTATTTTACTGTACATACTAATATTGAAAACGTCCATTCTTCATTAGCTGTACTTAACACATATTCCCATCATTGTATCTTGTATATTTATTATCTCGTGTCGCTAATATCTTTCTGCACTCCCAGAGTGTGCAATAAATTTTTTAATTGGTATCTTCAATAAATCAGTTTATACGATCTATTTCAATTAATATTCTTTTCGCAACAGTATACTTAAACTTCAAAGATATCTGTCAAAACCGCCAGAATGTTCCATTTCCTAATAGGTAAATGCATATATTGACCAATCAGCGCTCTTATTTTTCTCATACCATCTTTGACCATAGCTTTCTGTATTAAAATAAGCGTAGAATAATTTCATAAGCGTTCTTAGCGTAGTGCGTTAAATGCATGGTATCAGCATACATCATTGGTGAAATCAAAGTAAAGGTTCGAATCCAGTCTGATACGCTTTTTTTGTTATGCTTTTTATAATATTTTTTTCTGATGTTTTTCTATCGACAAATTAATTTTATCATACTTTTCTTTGCGAAAAAAAGTAGCTGGCTTGGTATAGATACGCTATGTTTTTTTTATATTTACTAGTACATTGAATGCAAAAATTGCAGAAAAATCCAGCTTCGTAGGATAAACTCAATCATTGTGTGTTGGAATACAAATGCGAATAGACCTAGTTTATTCATTGTATGTATGTAATCACCGGATTGAGCAAAAACATTAATACCCGAGGGGTGCTCGATTATTTATAAATTATTTGTTGTCTACGAGTAAGACGGTCAAAACAAGGGAGATCACTCTTATTTATACCAAATGATGCTTGTTGTTTCACGCACCAATAACTTCATATCAATTGTACTTTGATCGCAAATTCTGCCAAAAAAACCAATGTTGAAGGTCAATGGCTTACATACAAGTATGATATGTCAAATTCCAATCAATTAAACTAATCGAAATTTTTCATTGAAAAGTAGCATGCTTTTTTGACTAATTTTGACACCTATTTTCGCGACTTTGAAATGCTCTTATTTTGTTAAAAAATGGCAATCAAGTACAGCAAATCATGTTTTATCGAAGGAATTTATATTATTTACGGTATGATAGTTGTGGAATAAGATTATTTCCATAAAGGAAGTTTTAATCGACAGTTATTCGCAAAAAGTCACAGTGTCTATTACTAGCCCTTTGAAAAGACAACAGAAACAACATTCCGGTAATTAAATTTTATTGATTTTTATCACCAAATATCGCGGAAATCTTGATGGTTCTAGAAATGCATAAAGATTTAAAGATATTAACGAATTTTCTGATTTGTGACCCAAGTGACAATACATATCGAACACCCCTCGTACATAGTTTAAGAAAAATTAAAAAAATCGAGGCATTGTTGGGATTTGAACTCGCAGTAAATTGATACATTTTTAAAATAAGACTCACAAAACAATAGCTGTTAACCACTCGTCTATTGGGCAGTTAAAGTTTTGATCATTTAAATGTACTTATGATGTTAGGACTAAACCCTGACACACCTGTAATAATCGATCGGGTTGAATGTTTGTTTACGCGGTTGTGACAGATAACTTTGAATCAACAGTACTGTAAATGAATAATTAAGTTACCAAACATTCTATATTAGATGCAATAAAATAAATGTATTATATTGAAAAACGTGTAAGTCGGGAATCTCGTGATGTAACCGTAAACTCTCCCTACTAACAATGGTATGATATTCTAACACTACCCGCACCATTATCTTTATGTACATAGAGGACACGAACGTGTGCTTGAATTAACGATAAAGCACATTTAAGCCGAATAATGTAACAGTTTATCGAGGAAAGAAAGTAGTGCAATGCCTACCGTGACTTGCTGTGTTTTCAAATGCAAATTCAAATAATAAATACGCGTGTACAGGGTGTCCAAAAAGAAAGTATACAGTTTCAGTGTATATTTATCAAATCTCTTTATTCTGCTATCGTAAGAAAATTTGCATCTTTCATCTATACAAGTGCAACTTTTCGGTGTGATAGCAGATTGTAGGGATTTGATAAATAGACACTGAAACTGTATACTTTCTTTTTGGACACCCTGTACCCGTGTTTTATCTATACTTGTTCAGAAGCGTAAATCAAATCACTCCTAACCATACTTTATTATGTAATAAATTATATTTTTGAAATAAATTCATACACTGACCTTGTAAGGACCAGTATATTCCAACAAACGTAACGACTATATTTTCTAGGCACGTGGGCAACATCCGTATAGTACAGACACAATGTTAGATATTTCCCCGTCGTATCTGCTTCCATCAACCTGAAACACACAATATACATGTAGCACTACTGTAGAATCATGACGTGTTGTTTAAAGTTATACTGTGCCCATCTGAGCATTTTGTGTAATTTATGAAATCCTGTTTTGTCAGTGGTCACATTGCGGTTAACTTCAGGTATTGTAATAATAGTGATGAAAATACAACTAAAATATCTCTCTATGCCGTATTTTTATGTGATGCCGTATTATTATGTGATGCCGTATTTTTATGTGATGTCGTATTTTTATGTGATGCCGTATTATTACGTGATGCCGTATTTTTATGTGATACCGTAGTATTATGTGATACCGTAGTATTATGTGATGCCGTATTTTTATGTGATACCGTAGTATTATGTGATACCGTAGTATTATGTGATGCCGTATTATTATGTGATGCCGTATTATTATATGACAAAACATCAATAAATAAAAACAACTTACAGCTTATTTGTCAAATAGGACTAGTCACGTGATAGTGCGACCTAGAGAAAATATGCTTAACAATGTTTCTAATTACTTATGTTTTAGCCAATTTTGTCCCAAAAAGGGATTAAATATAACAACGAAGTTCAGAAAATATCGCCGTTTTCAACGAATTCTCATTTATGTACGACCAGACAAGTTTTACTGGAATTAATTATCACCCCGTGCTAACATACTCGTCTTCAAACAACTGACAACTTCTTCACTTGTGGAGGGCAAGACCAAAGCTTATGTAACGGACGAACATAACCTGCATTACCTAATATTCCAATCCGGAACTCTCGGGTGACAAGAGGGTGCTCTATCCACTGCACTCATCTCCCGTCAACAAATTGTCTCTCTGATTCTAATTCAGTCCAACACCATTTCAAGCATTTATATCATTTTAGGATTGAACAACCTGTTCTGGTTGTTTTATTCATTTTATCGAAGTGAATAATGTCAAATAAACTAGTGTGATCGATACGGAACACCAGCTGGAAGACAAATTCAGAAAAAGCCCACAGGTGCGCAATAATACTACAAAGTTGGTGTTTATGAAACAAACAACAAAACAAAAACACGTTGATGGACAAGTGGTCCAGTGGTAAGAGCTACTGACTACTGATTCGAAGGATGCGGGTTCGATCACTCCTCCAGACGGTCAAAACTAGAAATGCTTTTCAACATAACTAAAATTACTAACAGTCTTTCGGACGAGACGTTAAGCGATGCCTCGTGTATGATGCATTACATCGTCTCGTTAAATAATCAGGGATGTTTCTGTAACTGGGGCATCTTCTGTATCATGCACTATCCCCCAAGAACTAAAGTGACTAACCTCTTCTGGGGGCCTCACCCATATGGATTTCCAGTGGCGAGGATAAATAAAAGCAAATAAACAAACAAAAACACGTTGGGTTCGGGAGAGATCAAAGGTACACGTAATAAAAATTGACAACGACTTTACAGTTGGTAACCTTATTAAGAAGAGCTTGAAGGAAAAGGTATTACGTTACCAACACTCGATTATAATTAGATCTAACCCTGGAACACGATGAATAACACTCTTAATTTAATATCAATACATTGTTCTTACTAACCCTCTTACCATTTTTCCTCTGTCAGATAACTAACAAGAGGACACAAAGGGCCCTAGGTCGCTCACCTGTCGTAGTAGTGCATGTACACCCCTATGGTCACCTAGGTAATCATTTACATTTTCTAAACAAGATTAAAGAAAATTCAGCCTCTATTGCTGGGTTTTTTTATTTGACCATGTGACTTAGTTTTTTAGCCCAGATGATTTAGGCAGTGGGATTGCAATACCGATATGTTCAAATGTTGTTGCTTAAGCATTTTCTAATTACTACAGATACTATGCAAGCATAATTTGAACTTTAAAAAAAATCTAACTACAACCTTTGAAAAAAAATCACTCTCCCATATTGCAATTTGTAGGAAAAGTTTGAGGACCATACTTACAAAAAAGTCTATAAAATCATCAAATGATTTCCCATGTGCCTAAAAGTTATAATATTGAAACCCAAATCAATAACAATCAGAAGATGCGATTTAAGATAGTTATGTACATGTATATTACCAACAAAGTTGTAAAATTTCGAGATTTTTTCAGTCTATAAATATATAATTCTAAAATGAAAAAACTCCAATCAATGTGCATATGTCAATATCAATTAGGCCTACCCCAAAATTTTCTTTACACTGTTATGCACAGATTTAGATTTAGGTTAACCATCAAATTATCAAGATATTACATTTGTTTGACCCCATCCCCCATTGTTCATCCTTTAACAATGTATAAATTCCTATAATAGAAACAGATATTTTGGAAAAAATATTTTCCTCCATATACTGACTGTATAAATGCATGCTTTAAATACAAAACATTACCTAAACACTTTAAAAAAATATAAAAAGTATGCTCCCAGTGGGGTTTGAACCCATAACCCTCAGGAATATGTCAATTGTATGTAAAGCTCACTTTTCTATGTTTTGACCTTCTGACCAGGTTTTTGACCCCGGAAGACCCAATATCGAATTTTACCTAGATTTTGTTGACATGATCATTGTGACCAAGTTTCATAAAGATTAAGTCAAAAATATGACCTCTAGTGACTACACAAGGTTTTTCTTTGAAATGACCGAGTGACATTGTTGACCTTAGATGACCTAATATCGAACTTAGCCTAGATTTTGTTGAAATGAGCATTGTGACCAAAGTGTCATAACGATAAGGCAAAAAGTGTGACCTCTAGTGTCTACACAAGCCAATTGTTGACGGACGGACGGAAGGACGACGGACGAAGAGTGATCACAAAAGCTCACTCAGTCACTTTGTGACAGGTGAGCTAAAAACACAACATGTCGACATGGTAACATTTGTACTTGTACCTTGAAATGGCGAGTATACTTATTTAATTATTGCACAGTTGTGAACGTAGACGGCATTAATTAAAGTAATCAACGAACAAAAGAAGACATTCGAAGTTAGTTGATTCAATTATGTATAAAGGCATGCTCATATATTATACTGAGGCGACAAAACAGTCAAACTTTCTTGTTTGTGCAACGGTTAACACACTAGTAATGTCGCACAAGTTGTCTGGCTATGTTGAAGTACATATTTCCGTATATTACATTGTATGTTCCCTAATAACTTGTAACCCTGAGAAAAACTGATTTGGAAAATATCCTGCAAAAAAGAGAGTAACAAGGAATTTAAACATAGCACGTAGATGTCACCAGCAACGACGATATAGGCCCCATTTAAGACACTGCCTGAATGTGGCATTACCCCAATACCTAAACACGTTATGGTAGCAGGAATGATATGCAAAAAGACAATTTCAGCAGTGAGTAAGCGGAAGCCAAATAATTCAATTAAAGTACCGATTGGACTTTAGCTTCATGTTAGAACATGAATAGAACTCCATTACTCCGAGCTACATAAATTGTCAAATTGAATCATTAATTAATATGTGTCATCCAAACATTGATCTCTATCTACATACCATAATCATCTACTCAGCATTGATGCTTTATAGTTATACCAAGATTCAGATAAGGGGAAGTAGTCCTATCCGTATCCATAGCAACCACATTTTTGTCAGAAAGAAATTAGAGGTACATAACCTCTTTATTTGTCCCTAATTATTAACCTAGCTTGAAAACTGTTTGAGTTATGGCACACTCTAGGGGAATTCTACATTCCCGTCTGGTTGAAAACCGCTAGTTGTTTCGTTTCATTTTCTTGTTAAGTTTTGTGTTGGACATTGTAATGTACACTTGTTGACTGTGTTTTTTGTGAGTTCCTTTTTGTGCCTTTTGGACTCGGCTTCTTCTGTTGAGCCCCTATCCGATTTTAATAACTTTTAAGACCATCAAGGCACATCATTTGGTTGCATTTACATGTATTTGAGTTTTTTTCTTTGCGGGATCCGAATCAAAATTAAAAATAGTAAAATGAAAACATTATACAGTGTGTATTATAGTAAACGTCAATGAGCTCTAATTTGAGATATGTCTTAAACTCACACTCGGACTTGTGCAAAATCTCAATTGCAGCTAAGCAGGTTTGGGAGATCGGACCCAGGTTATCTTCCAACTATAATTGCTTCTGTCCAATGTGGTCCCTTAAACGTACTATCTTGCCGTTTAGAGTGTTCGTTTTGAGTTCATGAGGCCAGTCGTATATGAACTAAACATAGTAAAAAATGTATCATCAATTCCCATAGCGGTGATAAGCAACAGAAAGGGACACTGGCTTCTCCCTTACACTTGCGTCGATGGATAACTGTCAGGAGCTATTTGACGCGACTGAATTATATCAGTTAAGTGGCCTCCGTAGCTTAGTGGTTAGCGCGCTTGCCGTCTAATCTGGTTACCTGGGTTCAAATCCGGATGGAGGCACACATATGCCTGCCATATTCAGCAGAAAGCTGACTGGCAAATAAAGGCTATGCTCGGCACAGTTATCGCACTTGTTTTCACAATAAATCTAAAATTATTCATGAGAAATGAAAATAACCAAATAAGAACAACAGACTACGCATATATTAGATATTAGATTAGATATTATAAAAAATTATTGTACATTTTCAATACCCAGATTTATACTTCCTTAATCAAAGGATCGGTATTCAGTACCCCCAGAGTCTGGTGCAACATCTATGTACTATTCAATTACGCCCACACGTCTTGTGTAGTCATTGGAACTCACTGTTTCATTACCAGACAGAAGATGTCCGATCATACTATATTGTGTGGATTGAAATGAACACCAGAGGGAAATTGCTGAGAAATGATGCATTTATATCCAGTTTATTGGTTTAGTGATAACCCTACAGCACATTACAAGTGAGACATGGTCTCAATGTATATAATGTAATAAAACCCACTATTAATTCACTTAAATCACCATTTCATATTCATTGTCGATGAGAACAAATACTTAGAGGTTAACTATGTTAGAGAAAAGTCACAACGTTTATTTTAATTAGTATAGTTCAGTCAGGATAAGAATAAAGTGATGCAGCAATCGAGTCCACTATTACAGACAGCTACAATCGAGTCCACTATTACAGACAGCTATAATCGAGTCCACTATTACAGACAGCTATAATCGAGTCGACTATTACAGACAGCTACAATCGAGTCCACTATTACATACAGCTATAATCGAGTCCACTATTACAGACAGCTACAATCGAGTCCACTATTACAGACAGATATAATCAAGTCCACTATTACAGACAGCTACAATCGAGTCCAATATTACATACAGCTACAATCGAGTCCACTATTACATACAGCTATAATCGAGTCCACTATTACAGACAGCTATAATCGAGTCCACTATTACAGACAGCTATAATCGAGTCCACTATTACATACAGCTATAATCGAGTCCCTTATTACAGATAGCTATAATCGAGTCCACTATTACAGACAGCTACAATCGAGTCCACTATTACAGACAGCTATAATCGAGTCCACTATTACAGACAGCTACAATCGAGTCCACTATTACATACAGCTATAATCGAGTCCACTATTACAGACAGCTATAATCGAGTCCACTATTACAGATAGCTATAATCGAGTCCACTATTACAGACAGCTATAATCGAGTCCACTATTACAGACAGCTATAATCGAGTCCACTATTACATACAGCTATAATCGAGTCTAGACAGCTATAATCGAGTCCACTATTACAGACAGCTATAATCGAGTCTAGATAGCTATAATCGAGTCCACTATTACAGACAGCTATAATCGAGTCCACTATTACAGACAGCTATAATCGAGTCCACTATTACATACAGCTATAATCGAGTCTAGACAGCTATAATCGAGTCCACTATTACAGACAGCTATAATCGAGTCTAGACAGCTATAATCGAGTCCACTATTACAGACAGCTATAATCGAGTCCACTATTACAGACAGCTATAATCGAGTCCACTATTACAGACAGCTATAATCGAGTGCACTATTACAGACAGCTATAATCGAGTCCACTATTACAGACAGCTATAATCGAGTCCACTATTACAGACAGCTATAATCGAGTCCACTATTACAGATAGCTATAATCGAGTCCACTATTACAGACAGCTATAATCGAGTCCACTATTACAGACAGCTATAATCGAGTCCACTATTACAGACAGCTATAATCGAGTCCACTATTACAGACAGCTACAAACGAGTCCACTATTACAGACAGCTATAATCGAGTCCACTATTACAGACAGCTACAATCGAGTCCACTATTACAGACAGCTATAATCGAGTCCACTATTACAGACAGCTATAATCGAGTCCACTATTACAGACAGCTATAATCGAGTCCACTATTACAGACAGCTATAATCGAGTCCACTATTACAGACAGCTATAATCGAGTCGACAATTACAGACAGCTATAATCGAGTCCACTATTACAGACAGCTATAATCGAGTCCACTATTACAGACAGCTATAATCGAGTCCACTATTTCAGACAGCTATAATCGAGTCCACTATTACAGATAGCTATAATCGAGTCCACTATTACAGACAGCTACAATCGAGTCCACTATTACAGACAGCTATAATCGAGTCCACTATTACAGACAGCTACAATCGAGTCCACTATTACATACAGCTATAATCGAGTCCACTATTACAGACAGCTATAATCGAGTCCACTATTACAGATAGCTATAATCGAGTCCACTATTACAGACAGCTATAATCGAGTCCACTATTACAGACAGCTATAATCGAGTCCACTATTACAGACAGCTATAATCGAGTCTAGATAGCTATAATCGAGTCCACTATTACAGACAGCTATAATCGAGTCCACTATTACAGACAGCTATAATCGAGTCCACTATTACATACAGCTATAATCGAGTCTAGACAGCTATAATCGAGTCCACTATTACAGACAGCTATAATCGAGTCTAGACAGCTATAATCGAGTCCACTATTACAGACAGCTATAATCGAGTCCACTATTACAGACAGCTATAATCGAGTCCACTATTACAGACAGCTATAATCGAGTGCACTATTACAGACAGCTATAATCGAGTCCACTATTACAGACAGCTATAATCGAGTCCACTATTACAGATAGCTATAATCGAGTCCACTATTACAGACAGCTATAATCGAGTCCACTATTACAGACAGCTATAATCGAGTCCACTATTACAGATAGCTATAATCGAGTCCACTATTACAGACAGCTATAATCGAGTCCACTATTACAGACAGCTATAATCGAGTCCACTATTACAGACAGCTATAATCGAGTCCACTATTACAGACAGCTACAAACGAGTCCACTATTACAGACAGCTATAATCGAGTCCACTATTACAGACAGCTACAATCGAGTCCACTATTACAGACAGCTATAATCGAGTCCACTATTACAGACAGCTATAATCGAGTCCACTATTACAGACAGCTATAATCGAGTCCACTATTACAGACAGCTATAATCGAGTCCACTATTACAGACAGCTTTAATCGAGTCGACTATTACAGACAGCTATAATCGAGTCCACTATTACAGACAGCTATAATCGAGTCGACTATTACAGACAGCTACAATCGAGTCCACTATTACAGACAGCTATAATCGAGTCCACTATTACAGACAGCTATAATCGAGTCCACTATTACAGACAGCTATAATCGAGTCCACTATTACAGACAGCTATAATCGAGTCCACTATTACAGACAGCTATAATCGAGTCCACTATTACAGACAGCTATAATCGAGTCCACTATTACAGACAGCTATAATCGAGTCCACTATTACAGACAGCTATAATCGAGTCCACTATTACAGACAGCTATAATCGAGTCCACTATTACAGACAGTTACAATCGAGTCCACTATTACAGACAGCTATAATCGAGTCCACTATTACAGACAGCTGTAATCGAGTCCACTATTACAGATAGCTATAATTTCAATGCTAAACTAACATACTATTTTTTTTCGCTCTACCTTTTCAGACAATGGTCGTTATCTTTTGTGTACACATAAATGGCAACGTCGCTCTCACAATATTCTATAGATAAGCGTGACAAATTTATGCAGCAAAGTTGATTCACCCTAAAAGGGTTGCTATATATAATAATATAAGTAATACCAACATAAGTTAAATAAGTGATGTATGTAAGTAACCGAATACGTGGCCTATACGGTGATGTCTTATAAGACCTGCTTTTCTATGTTCGATCCGTGGTATGGTCACTTTATATATATTTTTTAAATTGCTTGTTCAAGTAATATAACACAAGAAAGTTATGCATTTCCTGGAATGTATTTAATAATGAGCGATTGTTAAGTCAAAATTAGGTGTCGTTAGTCATAGTAACAGATCTATCACAGGTAACTGTAGCATTTATGAAATTAATAAACATTTCTTTAAAAAATAGGAATTTATGATCAACGTTAAATTATAGTCACCGGTGACTACTAACACATGAAAATAAAACGAGTGAAAGAGATAAGCCTCGCCAACGACCTGCTAAGGATGGTCACAGTGGTGGGCTTGATTTGTAACACGGTATCGGGTATGATTCATTTCCTATAATCCTTTCCATGAATATATGACAATAATGTGAATTTACCTTAATCAAAGAAAG
The DNA here is from genome assembly GCA_947247005.1 of Spisula solida. Classification (NCBI taxonomy): domain Eukaryota; kingdom Metazoa; phylum Mollusca; class Bivalvia; order Venerida; family Mactridae; genus Spisula; species Spisula solida. The sequence goes on from OX365949.1 coordinate 32,690,760, forward strand.
TGCTAGTTCCTTGTTAGTTAGTACATTTGTACTGATTGAGATACAGACCTAACTGGTTTGATGGATCAGCCGCCGTATATAACGGAACAAGTTTTGAGAAATGGTGTTAAACTCGAATAAACACGGACATATACTAAGCAGAAAGTGATGTGAGAATATGATTGAGAATAACTTACCATGCTTGTTTATCCCTGTCATACAGATGAGCTCGACTATTTGATCGTGACGCAACATTCAACGTCACTTCACTTACAGTGACCACGGATACCATGGTAACCTTCATTCTTAGTGATGATCTAGCACGTGCTAACTGATGTACCGAACCATTGATGACATACATCTCACCAGTACCTGTGGTATCAACTAGTTGATCTAATTCTTCAGATTGAAAGGCACCGTTTTCACCTAGTGTTATATAATATCTAACATTGCATATATGATCAAACGATGTGTGACGATGTAACTGTAGAGTGACGTGCTCATCTTGCTGTATCGACCCTTCATTAGGGGTTATTGATATACTCCAATCACAAAGGCCGTACGAGAAATAAGAGGATTCCAGTTTGGTTTCCGTCGCGTAGCGTGTATTCGGCGTCTCCCGTGGCAACCGTATATAACATTCAAATGAGCAATTTATCTTTCTCATCTCTAATTCAATTAAGAATTCACCAGACGCTTGAGCAAAATCACGCTCTACCATTTCACCGAGTGCAACAAAATTCTTGCGGCCATGCTGTGTGGAATCCTGCGTGAACACACACCCTTTCTCAATAAATGCTTCATTTCGAGTAAAATGTTCACGATTCAACAGCGTGTACGAAAAGTCGATTTGACATTTCATTCCCTCACACCCGGACAACAACTTCAGAAAACATCCTAAGTGAACATTTGAACGAGTAAATATCGCCGTCCATTTGTGGTAGCCGTACGTAACATCCTTTGTGTAAGTATCCGGGTTATTCTCCGTCACCAGTTTGGCTGGTAACATAAATGTAAACACTTGGGAATCAAACCGGTCGTTTAGTTTAATAAACCGATGCAGCTTAGCCATAGTTGCCCAGCACGTTCAGGTAGACACTGACTGTAAAGCTCCAATCTGAAGAGAGAGTACAGTAATCATACAGTATACAGATAAATAATTACAAACCCCGCGTCTATCACAAATAAGCATGCAAATGATTCTGACTGTCAAGTCCTGGAATAAGTATAGTCTGGTGGTCCAAGTTAATATTCACGTAGCTTACGTCACATTCGAGCGCTATCATTTATTATCCAGTGGCTAGTATCACCAACTGGGACACTAAACAATGCTTCATAACAACTTGATATCCCATGAGACGCTGGATATTCTGTAATATCCAATAGATCTATCCGCTAACGATATTTCTACTCCACTTTATGAGATATAAACGAGTATGTGGACAATAAAGGAACGTCCCTAAGTGAAATTAACGATGTAGCTAGTATACCTTAATTACCATATAATGTTGTAACTACTCGTGACATACTTGGTCATCGGGCTAAATGTAATATAGCTTGATGCAATATCTCTATAATTCAAATCTATTTGCTTATTCAACAAATAAACACAGATTTCCCAACAGAGTTCAGGTCAATATAAGCCCTGACCAAACGCACCCTGACCAAACCGCACCCTAATACAATTTTATATGCGCATGGTTGTTTAGCCATTTAACCTTTATAAAAGTATTGTATTGCTTTGGAACATAGCAGTATAAAACAGAACACCTTTTTCGTGTCAATGCCATGAGGTTATCCCTGTCTTATCAAAACGCACCATAATTCAATTTTATACTGTAAACTTATTGCATTCAGTGCATGGTTGTTTTCCTATCAAATGATTGTATTGCTGTGTAACATAACCGTAGGAAATCAAATAACTTTTAACATTTCGATATTATTTGGTATTTTCCTGGGTTGTTTTACGTCGTTACGGAAGTCATAAATGTATGCAAACTACTAATAATCCTAATATCAAAAACACAGACTGAAAAACCAATAGAATGAATGGAGAAATGATTAGCACAAGCAATCCTATCAATAATTCATCTTAATTGCTAAACGATGTATTAGCGCTCGTTGTCTGTAATAATGGCTTTGTATTGGCTCTTTTATCATTTATTTTAAACGTTGGCTATGTTTCTGGATAAGCGCATATAAAACTATTACCCACAAAAACAATGGATTGTAACATCAACCCTTTGAAAGCAATACGACTAAAGTATATTTTGCAGATATACGAGGCGTAACTTTTAGATGGACAGTGTGTATCATATTACAAACAGAAAAATGAAATAAAATACTACCGTGAGTTATCTGCCCTTAAATATGCAAATTTGGAGGCCAAACACTAGTTTCAAGGGCAGATAACTCATTAACAAAATTTACAAACATACAATGTATACCAAAAGTCGGACAGGGAAGGCCGCATGCACTCAACTTAAACAGCCGAGCACAGGACATATAATAACAACACAGACCACAATAACACGAAACAATGCCCAACACACAACTGAACGAGAAAATGAACTCAATCTATGTAAGGTCCAAGCCTCAGTTGTCAAAAGGTCGAATGTTCAAGTCTCAGCTGTCAAAAGGTCGAATGTCCAAGTCTCAGTTGTCAAAAGGTCGAATGTCCAAGTCTCAGTTGTCAAAAGGTCGAATGTCCAAGTCTTAGTTGTCAAAAGTTCGAATGTCCGAGCCTCAGTTGTCAAAAGGTCGAATGTCCAAGTCTCAGTTGTCAAAAGGTCGAACGTCCAAGTCTTAGTTGTCAAAACGTCGAATGTCCAAGCCTCAGTTGTCAAAAGGTCGAATGTCCAAGTCTCAGTTGTCAAAAGGTCGAATGTCCAAGTCTTAGTTGTCAAAAGGTCGAATGTCCAAGTCTCAGTTGTCAAAAGGTCGAATATCCAAGTCTTAGTTGTCAAAAGGTCGAATATCCAAGTCTTAGTTGTCAAAATGTGGCATGACCAAGTCTCAGTTGTCAAAACGTCGAATGTCCAAGTTTCAGCTGTCAAAAGGTCGAATGTTCAAGTCTCAGTTGTCAAAAGGTCGAATGTCCAAGTCTTAGTTGTCAAAAGGTCGAATGTCCAAGTCTTAGTTGTCAAAAGGTGGCATGTCCAAGTCTCAGTTGTCAAAAGGTCGAATGTCCAAGTCTCAGTTGTCAAAAGGTCGAATGTCCCAGTCTTAGTTGTCAAAATGTGGCATGACCAAGTCTAAGTTGTCAAAAGGTCGAATGTCCAAGTCTCAGTTGTCAAAAGGTCGAATATCCAAGTCTTAGTTGTCAAAAGGTCGAATATCCAAGTCTTAGTTGTCAAAATGTGGCATGACCAAGTCTCAGTTGTCAAAACGTCGAATGTCCAAGTCTCAGCTGTCAAAAGGTCGAATATCCAAGTCTTAGTTGTCAAAAGGTCGAATATCCAAGTCTTAGTTGTCAAAATGTGGCATGACCAAGTCTCAGTTGTCACAACGTCGAATGTCCAAGTCTCAGCTGTCAAAAGGTCGAATGTTCAAGTCTCAGTTGTCAAAAGGTCGAATGTCCAAGTCTTAGTTGTCAAAAGGTCGAATATCCAAGTCTTAGTTGTCAAAATGTGGCATGACCCAAGTCTCAGTTGTCAAAACGTCGAATGTCCAAGTCTCAGCTGTCAAAAGGTCGAATGTTCAAGTCTCAGTTGTCAAAAGGTCGAATGATCAAGTCTCAATTGTCAAAAGGTCGAATGTCCAAGTCTCAGTTGTCAAAAGGTCGAATGTCAAAATATTAGTTGTCAAAAGGTCGAATGTCCAAGTCTTAGTTGTCAAAAGGTGGCATGTCCAAGTCGCAGTTGTCAAAAGGTCGAATGTCCAAGTCTCAGTTGTCAAAAGGTCGAATGTCCCAGTCTTAGTTGTCAAAAGGTCGAATGTCCAAGTCTCAATTGTCAAAAGGTCGAATGTCCAAGTTTCAGTTGTCAAAAGGTCGAATGTCAAAATATTAGTTGTCAAAAGGTCGAATGTCCAAGTCTTAGTTGTCAAAAGGTGGCATGTCCAAGTCGCAGTTGTCAAAAGCCGAATGTCCAAGTCTCAGGTGTCAAACGGTCGAATGTCCAAGTCTCAGTTGTCAAAATATTAGTTGTCAAAAGGTCGAATGTCCAAGTCTTAGTTGTCAAAAGGTGGCATGTCCAAGTCGCAGTTGTCAAAACGCCGAATGTCCAAGTCTCAGGTGTCAAACGGTCAAATGTCCAAGTCTCAGTTGTCAAAAGGTCGAATGTCCAAGACGCAGTTGTCAAAAGGTCGAATGTCCAAGTCTCAGTTGTCAAAAGGTCGAATGTCCAAGTCCCAGCGGCCTAAAAGCTGAGAGACCTAGTTTCGGCTATACAAAGGTGAATGACCCAGTTACAGCTGTAAAAAAGGCTGAACGATATAGAGCTGTCAAAAAGTCCTGAAACGTTTAAGAATACTAGTAACAATTAATAGTAAAACCCTGTAGCCGCAGAAATAATTATTGATGGTAAAAATGTCACTTGGGGTTTAACGTTTTACATTGCACCAAACCTCACGCTTACCCCACAGATAACCTTTTAAAACAGGACAGAGTAAATAAAAGTTTCCAGGGACCTGTGTATAGTTTTGTATTTTCTGTTTCCAACAGCTGCTTTATATACTCCCATCTCTCACACAAGAAACTGCAGCGAACGTGCTATTACTATAATTTTTGTAGTTGATTTCATGTCTACACATAACCTCTGCCCTGCGTTCAAGGAAAAATAACGTGATGCACGTTTCATACCGTTTGCGTACCAGGTACGAAACGTTTTGTACCTGGTACGAAACGTGCGTCACGTGATCTTTCCTTGAACGCAGGGCTGTTCTTATTTCATAAGTTAGAAGTACAGATACGACTATGTACGAAATGCACTACAAACATAAATCTATACTAACAATAGTACACGATTTGTAAGCGCAAGTTGATTTGTAGACTAATCTGTATAAGAACCTTGTTACATTTAGCATAAAGACCAGGAGCAGGTTTAAATATCTGCACCATATATACTCTAAATATTCAGCAATGGTAATAATAAATGATTTGTGTTTGTATTTTGTTTTGTCATTTATCCCGCTGGTGTATTAATAATCTATATATTAAACGATAACATCGCCCTAGACGGTAAGTGTTCTCGCTCCAAGACTTCCAATCTTATCTCACTGCAATATCACAAACCGCCAACAACCGCCATATTTGAATACAGCTACAATTTCTGCCACCAGTATAGATAGAACGCGGATTGTGCACGCCATAGAACGATCAATACTATTACCAGCAATTATTCATGAAACTTTCCCTCCCAGGGGAGAGATTTACCTACAATTGCATCATTTATTTCTAATTTCCTAAAACCAAATGCACCACCATTCATATTCAATTTTAACAGATGTATCTAATTGGTGGAGGTTTTATTCAATGCGCACAAATTATGATAGTTTGTCGGTTAAAGCTATATGGCAAGCGTATTATGCCAATCTTGTCTGGAATAGGCCAACACAAAATGCTACTGCTGTTCTGGTTACCCTACCAACCATAATTGTTGTCTCTATCCTAAACATTGAATTGACATTTTACTGAATGTCAACACAGATCGCTGATTGTTCAATGCATACAATCAATAACATAGTTTTTAGAACTAATCTTCCTATTTAAGTTTTCACGATCTACCCTGTTTTTCTCAGCATGTTACAAACACACTATAATATAATATATTAGCGTTGGCCTAACGTACATATCAATAAAGTGTACTGTAACCAGTTAATTTCTTCTGGTTACTTCGCACATGACAACAGTACCGGCCATATCCTCTACACTTATTAAATCTGAAAATACATGAGGCATGAATACATTTAACTCAAACGCGATAATTCTAAATTATGTTTTTCATATTCCGATAAACAATGTATTTATAAAGCATCCTAACGCAAGTTTATGTTATGCAACGTCTTCCTTTAATGCGTTCTTGAGATTCTGTCCATGTCCTTGATTTAACCCGTAATCCAATTAACATGGTAGACAGCATGTTATTAAACTAAAACAACATCATATCCAGTGATCAGAATATGGTTCCGAACAATTTCACAAAGTGATGCGTTCAACATGACTAAGGGTGGATTTAGAGGAGGCGGAATAGGGCGTACGCCCCCCTAAAACCGTCGGAGTATGTGTATTTTGTATTTTGTTTTAGGTGAAAACAACATAAAGCATGCATTTTTCGCGCTCGCTGCGCTCGAAAAATAACTTGAATCACTATTCAAATAGTATTAGGTAGCTGTTGGAAAACATCTATGCTCTAAAGAGCGAATTGGTCTTGCATGTGGCTCAGATAACCTATACTTTAACTAATTGCCTTGCTACAAAAAACATAATAGAAGTGCGCAGAAATCGCATTTAGAAATACCGATATACATGCGCAATATTAATTATTAATAAGTTTCATATCTCATAAATAAGAATGGCTTGCTTTTGTAATAAAAAGCCGTACCCTTTCCATTACCATACAAGTACCTAACATCGCACCAGATGGATCCATTGTTTAAAAAAAAAACGAAAGGACCACCTACCACCTAGTTGCCAACTAGGCTGATTTTCAAAACAATTTATCCACCCCATAACACCGTGAAAATTAACAAGACGGAGTAAGTTTATGTAGCATGCTGCTGATTCGCTTTTCTCGCCACAATCGGTTAAAAAATAATATTTTCAATTCAAGAACGGGTTTGTATGCATGTTTCTCAGACAGACAATGATTTTGCTCGCATCGCTCGCATACTTTTTCCTCGGAGAGGGGGTGGGGGTAGTAGCGGTATGTCAACATCTACGCCCCCGACACTAAATCCTGTAACCGCCCTTGGTGACTGTTTACTTAGTCGACAATTTTCCACTTTAACAAGATATGATCTGCTTTGAAGTATCAAATATTCATTATACCCGTCTATTATAACACTAAAGTGATTATTAGTAGCTGGGAGCATGATCAATATCGTAAATAGCGCCTATGTGATACACTGAGTTCATGGAAAGACATTTGTGGGAATTTGTTAATTTACGACGGGTCCCATGACATGAATAATTCACGGACACAGAGCAGCCATATAACTGTGTATCGAATACCCACATACTGCCATGCTGGCCTATAAAAAGCTCTTTTCAAACGTTACATTTGTTCCAAGCAGTATTTAGATTAATCTAGGGATTAGGGATTCCGAGCTTAAAGATGAAGTTAAAATCAACAAAAAGACATCCCCGCATTAATATATTAAGTTGCATTAATTTATTTCCTACCGTTCTTGTTGTCTTACAACCTCGCACTGCAGGCAAGTTGATAGGTCAGGGAGATATCACAAGAAAGTCTTCGTAGCTGTTTAGTCTGATATTTTGTGTTTGGTTTTGTGTTAGGCATTGTGGCGTCTGCTTGTGATCTGTGAATTTTCTCGTTTGTGCATTTCGTGCTACGCTGTTTCTGTAGTGTGCTGCTTTCACTATACCATTTGTTTTAGACTTTTTAGCACGTAGACCGTATTCTAAACACGAAATATATTGTCATTTATTGCTGTTTTTAAGAGGGAAAACCATAAAAAGACAAGTATAGATGTTACTGATTGAGTGCATAATTTAACAAATTGAGAATAATGACATCCAATCAGGTCAAAATGACGTTATATCCATTGCTGCTATACATATAAAACAACTCTGCCAAAATGCAAATCAGAATATTTAGACAAAATGATCAAATAAGTCCCGAGCTTTACTCGTTACTACCATGGTTAGTCGTCTATTATAAGGCACATTAAGTATCCAGACAACGTTTATTTCCCAATTGTGATTCTTCACGTGTTTAATTGTCATGTGTTTCTGTTTATTAAACAGGGCCTATATTAAATTGGATTTATATTGACATTTATACTGAATGTAAGATAAGCAATATATTCCAGATCGATGGGTCCAATGTCCCATGCACATATTAGTCATCTACTGTACTTTCTGATGGTATTTTGAACACGATAGTTTAAAAAAAATAAACAAACGTTGTGTCTAAGAAACCCAACAGACGTAAAATAGATCTCAAAAGAAAAAGAAACATCAGAATCAACAGCCGAAACCAAAGAAACGACGGTCTGCAACAGTTGCTGAACCGGACACAAAAATCGTCACCGGAAGTGAGCAAAGTGCAACCCGCGCAGATGTACTTCCGGTACAGACGGAACCCATAGTAAAAGATAAAGCAACGTCAGAAAATATTCCAAAAAACGTTTAAGCCCCGGGCACTGTAATGAAAACCTTCACAGAAGCCACGAAGAACGGGGCGAAACAGCAAGCGAGCATTCTAATGCTCCAACAGACCCTTTCAACTCTAATGAAAGCCATAACGGATCTTCAAATGGTAACAACAGCAAGAACGACAGAAAACCTCAACGGCGGTTCATCCGGGTACCAGACAAGAAGACATGGAGAAAAATAAAGCGGAGGTTTCGGAAGCTACACGCAGGAAAGAAGACGGTTCTAAACCTCTCTAAAATTCAGCTAAATGACGATGATTATATTCTCTTAGTAAAAGGTTTAAAGTTCTGTCCGAACTCTAAGTCGCATGAAACAAATGACAATTTCCATGATCGCCCATTTTTTAATAAATCTAATTCATCGTTTACCCCTTCTGCTGGCCGAGATGTCTATTTAGATTTCTACATTAATGCCGTAACCGGAGACATCCTGCAGTCTGATTAAAACCTAAAGCAATATAGTAATATAACAAAATCAGAATTAGACTCGCTTTGAGTTGTAAGCATTTATCATAAAATAAAAATATTGTAATAAAAAAGGCAGATAAATCCAATACAATTGTAATCATGAACACTGAAGATTATAAAAATGAAGTTATGAGACAATTGAAAAATGTGATGACGATCCGTCTGAAGTTATAAAACGTAATATCTTACAATGCGTGGAAACTATGAACATAGAAAATGAATTTGACATCTTTCCTGCGAACATACGTACTCCATGCTTCTATGTATTACCTAAGACACACAAACAGCCGGACAACAATCTTCCTGTGCAATATCCAGGGAGACCTATAGTGTCGGCATGTAGTTCCCCAACTGAGAATATATCAAAGTATATTGACCATGTTTTAAAACCATATATGTTAAAGCTGCCGTCATATCTGAAAGATACTACTGACTTTATAGATAAAGTGAAAGATATCAAGTTAAGAAAGAATACATATTTGGTAACACTGGACGTATCTTCGCTCTACACACATATTCCAAATACTGATGGTATTAACGCTTGCAATTCGTTTTGAGAGCAAAATAATCAACATGGAAGGAACTTATCATCAGAAGAAATTGCGAGTCTCATCGGTACTTCAAATTTGGGAATGAGTTCTATTTACAGAAAATGGGTACAGCTATTGGTAGCTCTATGGCCCCCACATATGCAGCACTTTTCATGGGAAAGTTTGAACAAGACTTTTTAAATTCAAGACACGCAAAACCATCTTTGTGGTTAAGGTTTTTAGACGATCTCTTTATGATATTGGGACCATTCATTTGAGGAATTGGAACTTTTTGTTAAAGCGATAAATAAGTTCCATCCAAATATCAAGTTCACGTATTCGATTTCAGACACTGCCGTCTCTTTTCTAGATGTCCTGATTTCTAAAAACAAATCTCTGGAAATTGTAACAAATATCTTTATAAAAGAAACAAACATCCACCAATACTTAGACTACACTTTGTGTCACCCTAAAAAATGTAAAGATGGCATACCATATAGCCAGGCGAAGAGATATCGTCGCATATTATCAGATGATGATCAATTCCAATCATCACTTTCCGAGTTGCGTGACTTCTTCATAGACAGAAATTTCCCAAAATCCGTGATAGACAGTGCCATTAGCAAAGTATCACCGACGTTACAAGGAGATGCACTCTCTCCCTCAGTTTCCGAGAAGAAAAGTATCATTCTATTTACTGTGGAATTCAACCCTTCGCTGTCTAATATTGGCAGAACCATACACCGTTACTGGGACCTTCTTAATATTACAAAGAAAGACAGTGTTAAACATGTGTATAACAAATTAAAGCCAATTCTGGCTTACAGACGTCCTAAAAATTTGCATGACTTTTTAGCAAGTTCAGATTTTAAGACTGACAATACAAATGATACCTTTTCAACCAAGAGCTGCGACAGAAAACGTTGTACTCACTGTGTTCGTATAAATTCTGACTCAATATTTACCAGTTCTGCCACAGGTAAATCATTTGATATTAAACATAATACGAATTGTCAATCGAAAAATGTAATTCATCTTATAACGTGTAAGAAATGTCAAATGCAATATGTTGGACAGACTATGCAACCAGTGTCACGTCGTATGAATAACCATAAGTTTGATATATCAAACTTTACTGATGATACATTTTCTACTCTTGTTGCTAGCCATTTTAATGAAGGAACTCATAATATGTCTAATTTTTCTTTCATGCCAATTGATGTTATAGATAACAATATCAATAGTTTATGCAAGGAAACGTTCTGGATACATAAGCTGCAAACGCTTCATCCCAACGGTCTGAATTCAAAAATATTGTTCACTGGATGAATACATGTATTACTTAATGATCACTGTTTTAGTACTAATACGTTATTTCCTATTGTTGGTTTTTATATATCGTATTGCTATAGGAAATATTTGTATTTTATATCCGTATAGTACTAAAATTTTGAAAGTTCATTACGATAGAATTGTTTGCACAATCTAACATGCTTCATAAAATATTTTCGGCCAATTAACGTAACGTCTAATGTGCATGACGTCACGTCCGTTGTTTTCATTTATATGTATTTCCTGATGAGGGCAAAATGCCGAAACGTTAAATATACTATATAATTACTTTCTACACGTGTTTTTGTTGACATTTATCTTTGTTGAACATGATAGTTTGATACATGTGTTTTACAGTAATTGTTTAAGCCCGATCTACCAGAAGCCTTTCTATTTCTCATAGTCTTACAATGTTGACATAGATCAAAATGCGGACTTCACATAAAACACCCTTCTCACATGATCGAATACCAATTTCTCTGTAATGGACTTGTTTGTGGCTTTCTCCAAGTGCCATTATTTATTACATTCTTGTGGGAAAACTCTTGTTCCATCCATTGACTTGTAACCAGGTCAAGACAGACGTCTCAGATCGATTGGTATATGAACTAGTCGATCATTTACGTATAGACGTTAACTTTGTAAACATGTTTCTATATTGGTAAATGGCTTGTCAATCATTGTCCTTTTTATTCATAAGTTTTGTATACTTTCACGAGGTGTTTTATTATCATTCGTGTGAAGGAATAATTAGCGTATGTAAAGGAAATAAGTTAATAATGAAGACGTCACACTAAAGAATTCTAAGACGATATATTTACACAATCCATTAAGTTCAAAGAGAATATTAATTTCCTTGCCACTGTGTAAGTATTGTAAATCAACAATTACGTTCATAATGTTCAATGCAATGTCATACCTAACAGAACAACTACGAATATACAGTTATTCATTTGAGACAGATAGAACATGTTCAGAGCCGTGTTTCATTCTGTTCCATTGAGTTCTGGGGATGGTATTCACAAAGCATCTTAAGGGAAAACTTAGATTTTTCTTAAAATCTTAAAATTCCCATAGGTGTATCAGCTAAACAGGACATTCAAGATTATCAATTTTTTACATAGTTTGGAAGCATTATGTTAAGAGCTAATATAATCACAAAGACAATATGGGTTATTCTTCGTTTCTTGGGAAATATGTACGACACGTTTTTCAACTTAAGTCAAATTCTTTCCCTGAAGATGCTTTGTGAATACAAGCCCTTGTCTGCCCGTCATACTTTGGACTACTGGAACTCACCAATAATGTCTAGTGTATTCAGATAAAAACCAAACAAGTACGAATGAATATATGATTCAAAGTCGTCAAATACCATATGTAATTGCGCATGTAGGCACCGGAATATATATATATTTATGATGCATAATGCATGTGGAACTTTTGTAGAACGCAGCATAGGGTCGAACTCGTTCCGCACCTTATGACAACACTCAACAACATCATTTGTCTGCCATCTTTCATTAAATTACTGGAATACTTTGATTTAAGGGAGTAGAGTCTAATCTTTAGTTAGATAGTGTCATTTTCGATCAAAAGCGTTTTTTGTCTTCAAATTAATGTTGTTGAATAAAATAAGCATTGTATTATGATGCACTACATGTACCCTTGAAGTTCAACCCAAAATAAATATTGATGAAGTGAATTTATTGAAGCATTTTATTGCAAATCTTACTCGTTCACAAGCAAAGTCAACATGACATTTAGAGTCAAGGAACAAACTCTTACAAAGAAATAATTATGAAACAAATTCATGAACTTGTATCATGCAAAATATCAATGATCATCAATGACCTTGCAAACCGAAAGTAGAAAAATGGCAATGTTTCTTGAATATCTTTGTAAGAATACATTTTTCAGTCTTAAACTAAGTAAGAGTTCCCTAGAGTTATATTGTAAAAATAATATACCTTTTAGCAAGTACCCTTGGGCAGTTTTTGTGTTTGCGAACGGGCAAGATTTACAATGAAAATGCTGACATACTTCAATAAATTTACTTTATTAATATTTATTTTTTGTTTAACTTCAAGGGTATATGTAGTGCATCATAATGCTTTTGCTTATTGTACCCATCAAATATCAATTTGAAGAAAAAATGCATTTTAAAAAAGCATGCACCCACCCACTATAGATCATACTCCATGTCCTTAAAGTAATAACACTGTTCAATATACCACTCGAGTGGTATATTGAACAGTGTTCATTGTGAAATATTTGTCTCTTAATTGGACTTTATTCTGAGATTTAAGGAGGCTGAGCTACCGTGTGCGCATGCGCGAAATTTCAAAATCGTATTAGATAATTTTAGTTTCAATGATCGCATATGAATGTTGATTAATGACAATAAACATAATACAAGAGCACAAAATATATATTTTGTTAACTTTTTATTTTTTGCATGTATGAAAAGTGGGTGGGGAACGGCAAAATTTTGAAATATATGGGTGTACAATTAGTCACTACCATTGTTCAAATGCATATGCTTAAATATAATATGAAGTGCATGATTTAGTTATATGAAGTAGTTACACTTTGAAATATTTTAATGAAATTTTTATTTCATTCCAATATGCAAATTAGGTTAATTTTATGCAAATTTATTCGAAATTAGTACTTTTTGACGAATAACTCCCAAAAAGGCTGGCGACCCCTAATTTTTATTTGACTAAACTGGTGTTCTATTTGATTCTCAACTTATATCCAATTTTAAATTATTTTCGATCGTTAGATATATTTTGACGTTCATTTGAAAATCACACTTTTTTGCAAGTGGGTGGGGTAACTATTTATCATGTACACATACTGAATTTGTTCACCAGGCAGCATGAATTGTGACTAATGACAGCAGGAATGACCATTGAACACACAAAATACCATGCATTGTTTAAAAGTGATTTCATATAATAAAAATCTTAAAATGAACATGATGGTGTCATATATGCATAAAATAGTAAAAATGAACAAAATACAATTGTAAGTCATTAGAAAGCCATGTGTTTAAAACGAGCCTGGTGACATATCATATTTATTATTTCAATGTTGTTCTAGAAGATTGTTTTGTAATCTTAAGATGATTTTTTAAGGTGCGCGTACCTCCTTAAAGTAATAAATCAAACAATAAATGAGGAATACATGTATAATAGAGCTTGCATGCATGAAGCCTGAGCTTAGACCTCAGCTACGTATACCATCAAAGAAAATACATACTATAGCTAAGAACATGTGACCTGACGCTCATTAATCCTCGTGTGTTTTCGTTATTGTACCGTAATACTGATTTGGTTAGTTGAAATAACAACTCTGATAGGAAAACAGATACACACGGGGATTCAAGGATACCATATTAAATGTTCTTAGTTATAATATGTCTGGTGTCTGCTCTACCGACCAAGCTACTTGGCAGATACCGATATCAAGTTTACAGGAGTTGTGTGGACGAGCTTAAAGTCCTTTGAAAAATAACATGGCTCCACAATCAATAAAATGCTCATTCTTTGTTTCTACTTATCTTCGGTTCGTTCCAATCCCTAGAGCTGAAATGTTCTTTTTTAATCATTGAAACAAACGGTGTTTTATCTTTCTATGCAACATGCTGTGCTGCAGCGAACATAATATATATATATATACATGCTGTGCTGCAGCGGACATAATATATATATACATGCTGTGCTGCAGCGAACAAACTATTTATATACATGCTGTGCTACAGCGAACATAATATATATATGAGCCAGTCTTTAGGAAAACCTGCTATTTTGACAAAACATTTGGTTTTGAGATTTTTTATTATCTAAAAGAGTAATCTTAATGAAGCAAAAGGCAAAAGAAATTTTGTTAATATCATGATTTTTAAAGTCCAAATAAGGTTTAAATTGGTAGTATTTTCTGTCTACAAAGACTATCGAAAGATCTAGCTATTACATTAGACCAAAAATGGTACAGAAGGGACCCATAACTGATCTCAGGTAGCTATTCCTTCTTTGAGAAATAATCAACCGAAAACGCTAATTAGTATTTTGTCCTCCGTACAAAATACTAAATAGTGTTTACATTTAAATTTTCCGAAGAATTCCGAAAACTTCGTCAATGATCGGAAGTAGGCAAAAACGGGAATCTTTCACTTAAGAACTGGCGCCAGTTCTTAAGAACTGTCGCTAGAGATATGAAAGTTCTTAAGAACTGTCGCTAGAGATAAGAACTGGCCCTGTAACTCAAAGTTACAGCTGTTTAGTTGAGGCCCTATCCAGACCCTTTTTGCGTGAAGTCGCAAGCGTCATTCAAACGTTATTCGACGTCGTTGTAACTTTATGTACTTTATAAATACTGCATTTTATCAATTCTTGACATAAACTGGTCAAAATGGTATCAAGTTTAAGAATGATGTTTTAAGTTTTTAAATATACATCCAAATTGTAAAATTATTAATGTTCACATTTAGAGAAAGACTACTACTGTTTTAAACAACTAACTCCTCGTTTTTCTCAATCAGAGTACTTTTCTGAAATTGGTCACCATAGCAACGAAGTAAATGATTTCGACATTATTCATAAGAAATATTAAAGCTAAGATATAGCAATATATGGATAATTGACTTAAAATTGAATCTATTGATATGTCATTTTTTCTTATTTGAAAGCTTTTTTAAAGCTTGTTACATGCAGTGACTACATAATGTCAATATAGCAGGTTTATCTGGAGACTGACTCATATATATATATGCGGTGCTGCAGCGAACATAATATACATGTATATATACATGCTGTGCTACAGCGAACATAATATATATATATATATATATATATATATATATATATATATATATATATATATATATATGCCGTGCTACAGCAAACATAATATACATGTATATATACATGCTGTGCTACAGCGAACATATATGCTATGCTACAGCGAACATAATATACATGTATATATACATGCTGTGCTACAGCGAACATAATAATAATTATACATATACATGCTGTGCTGCAGCGAACATATATGCTATGCTACAGCGAACATAATATATTTATGTATTGCCCTTAGAGGACACAGCTAAGAAAGGTCGAACTAGGTATGGACAGAGTGATAACAACAACTAATGTGAATTAAAAATGGGCATTTATTTTAATTTATTATGCTGTGCTGCAGCGAACATGATATATATGAGCCACGAAAACCTGCTATTTTGACATTATTTAATTACCATTTTGTAACCAGGTTTTGTAAAAGCTGTAATATAAGAAAAAATACATATCCATTGCTTCTATTTGATGTAGTTTACTCATATAGTACTATACCTTAGCTTTAAATTTCCCCAATCACATACTTGCTATGGTGACCAATTTCGGAAAAGTACCCTAAAAAGTGAGAAAAACGAGGAGTTAGTTGTTTAAAACAGTAGTAGCCTTTCTCTAAATGCGAACACTTTCCATTTTGATAAACATTTTAGATATCAAAAGATAATGCTAAAATGTGATACCATTTTGAACAATTTATGTCAATAATGGATTAAAATGGTATAATTATGAAATATGTGTTATAGTTACGCCGAATAACTTTTGAATGACATTTGCGACGTCACACAAAAAAAGCTTCGAAAGGGGACACTACAAAACAGCTGTAACTTCCTTAAAAAGCAAGCTAATAACAAAATGTCTTTTGTATTTTGCTTCATTAAGATTATTCTTTCAAGCTATTGGAAATCTCAAAATCAATATTTTTGTCAAAATAGAAGGTTTTCCTGGAGACTGGCTCATATATGAGCCGTTCTCCAGGAAATCCGGGCTTAGTGACATTGTATTAGTATTTATGTAATAAGGTTGAGAAAACCCTCTTAAATGACAAAAAGGTCATGCTCTTTGATTTAAGTTTAAGTTCTTGGATAATATAGAACTATGTCTAAGATTTATTTTTATGTTAAAATATCTTCTGTCGTGGCAAATTTCTGAAGAGTATCCATATTGAGAAAACGAGGGGTTAGTGGTTGAAAACAGTAGCTACGTTTCTCTAAAAGCTAAAATTCACGGTTTAGATCTGTTTTATTAAATCAGGAATATAATTCTAAAATGTGATACAATTTTGAAAAGTTTACGTCAAGAACTCATTAAATACTGGATTTATGAACTTCTGGTTCATGTAACGACAAATAACGTTTGAATGACGTTTGCGACGTCACTAACAAAGAAGGGGGGAATGGTTCGTTTTAAAAGTATGTAACTTTGTAATTTGATTTTATATTTTGCTCAAATTTTTTGAAACTGTTAAAAAGAATCTTGTCTTTATAATGCTAAATTATCATGATTTTCATATTTTTGTCACTAAGCCCGGTTTTCCTTGAGAACAGCTCAATTATAAAGTGTTATAAAGTGGTGTTCTTCAATAAGAATAAATCAATTACGGCGTGATTAAAACATTGAAACTTTGAATCAATGTAGTTCACAAACAAAATAACAATCTAAGATTCCTCCAATCCTTACGTCAGAACAAAAACAAACGAAAGTTAATACAACATGAAGAGCACTTCAATGTTGAAGCTTGGCAGATTGTCAATACTGACACAAATATATATTCTAGACAATTAAACAATGGTTCTCTACACAAGTTAACATGAACACTAACATATTAAGAGCTTCGGACAGCAGATTCAGCCACCAAACAATGATCCAATATAAACATTCTGGTAATATGTCAGTTCAAATACCGATGTACATTTGTACTGCGACATGTAACAGGCACTCAACATGATCAAATAAGACAAGTACATTTAAATCATGATTTATCTTGCTTAGACAAGGCAAATTTACTCTGAATGTTTGCAAGACTCTAGGGACTCGATCGGTTTTATACTTCTGTTATTATATCTATGTGTAATGTACAGGTAGGTACGAAGGCTGTTCATTTATACTCGGACCATAGCGCTTGATTGAAACATGCAGTTTCGTTTAATAAAACTTACTCACCAACTTGATTATTTGACAAATCTTGGTATAATTTTATCCAACAGAACAAAATTTACTATAGCAACCTAACAAAAGACTAACCGGCCCAGCCCAGGTATTTAGTAAACTGTAGAGTGTTGATGTGGCAGAATTCGTGGTATAGTTGCCTATTTTCAACGAAAACGTCAGATAACGTTATGTCTAAATCTACGTTAAATTATATAACGTTTAATGTCATTTCTGTACTGTTACTGGGCGTCATGAAGCGTAACAACAGGCGTGTTTTCGTTAATATCGCAATGAAATCGAATTTGTAAGGAAAAAACAGGTTATGATACAATGTCGTAAAAGTATTAGTCATACACCTTTAAAACTAAAAAATCTATTTTAGAGAAGCCTTTTGGGGATATTTTTATACATGTATGTGGATTTCTGCTTATAAACGGTTCCATGATGACACGAATCACCACGCGGCGATCCCAGGCCGGGCCAATCTAACGTCAGAAACAGGAAAGTGTCGTCGGTTAAACACCTGTTATTTGAAAAATAACTACTATATAGTAATAACGAAAACATGCGAAATTATCGTGGATATGTAGCATTTAACATCACCACCGAACATCTTAAAATGGTAAATGTGTGTGCTCGCGTGACTTTATGGCTCCAAATATGATGATCAAACGATGATCAACCTTTACCAGATTATCAAACTAACATTATTATCAAACTAACATTATTATCAAACTAACGTTATTATCAAACTAACATTATTATCAAACTTACGTTATTATCAAACTAACGTTATTATCAAACTAACATTATTATCAAACTAACATTATTATCAAACTAACATTATCATCAAACTAACATTATTATCAAACTAAACATTATTTACATTGTTCACTGGGAATTACTCAGATTGCACCATCACCAATTCTTCTATTGACACTCTTTTACACAATCTGGATATCGAATTGACTTGTTGTGTATAATATCTAAATCACCCGACGATTATGATATTGCAAAAACACTATCATAGCGAATCAAAAAGATTATATTAAGTCAGACAGGGAATGCAGCACTCAACCTAACCAGCCGAGCACAGAAAACATTAAAAACACACAAAGCACAATGCCCAACTAAACAAGCGCAGATCCGCCCAAGTCCAAGCTGTCGAAAAGTATACTTAACCGATTTAGAAACGCAACAATTTTGGGGGTCGGTATTTTTGTATTAATTATCATTTAAATTCAATTAGAGTATAAACCAATGAATGGGACGCTAGTCTTATGCCTGGCACGATTTTCTACAAACTATTATTTCAATTTAGCCCATTACGTCATAGTGGCGTCATTTTCATTATTTACACGTGATGCGTGAGCAAAACCATTGGGCGTGACGATTTGACCGACAATTTATAGCGAAACAATACCCCAACAAAAAAACATAAAATTAAATTTTGTACGTTGTACACGGTGCCACGGTTTTAGGATACATAACATCCTGGCGCCATCGACTTGCTTTAAGCAGTTATATGACGTTTTATCATGGCAAAGACGATTGTCTGCGTCAGGTATGCCGACGATACAGGCGCGTAAACATGATGGCACCAAACGAATGTTTTTTTAAAGACGCCACTTCCGGTCAAACATATTTCTGTTATACTAACAATTTGAAGGCAATGATGCGTACGATTAAGTAATTTCGCTAAAATATACGTTCCGTAACATTTTGATTAATGTTTATTATGACCCATGTTGAAAATCGCTTCTTATTTATCCTGACATATTCCATTATCCACTTCCGGTTACAGGTTTGCGATGCCATATACATAAGAACTGTACATGCTTAAACATTGGACACAATGCAGCCTATGCAAGATTGGCAAAAACTTGCTGACAGCTCATGTTGAGGCTGTGGAGGTCATTGCATTTTTACTCGTGAAACGAATTTTGAAGGCAGACACAAATGACCGTCAAGAAGTGCATCATCAAGAAGAAACTTCTGAGCGTTTGAATTGATACGTGTTTTCCTCATAGATGTGTGGAACAACATCCTACAACACTTTAATTTCCCGCCAATGAGGCAAAGACTCTTGATTTTAATTGCAGGTTGCAGCTTATAAATACATTATTAAATTTGCGAACTTGACATTGTCGATCAATACATTTCGTGGTTTGGTTTTGTGACCATCTAAACCTTGATTACAATGAAATTTGCACATCTTTGACTCAAGTTTTGAATTTATCACATGTAAAATTGCAAGAGAATTGAAGCAGCATAACTGGCTTAAATTTATCAAAAACCCACTGTTGCGTTTTTAAATTGCTTAAGTGTATAATGAATTATAACTAGCTAAATGACCCAGTAGAAAAGATTCAGCAAACACAAGGCGGAAGTTGCTTAGGATGCATAATTATAAAAAAACAATGTTCTGCTTAGCAGGGTAACGTGTAAAGGTAAAATCAGCAATAAACAGCGATGTACTATACATCCAACCCCGATTTTTGTTTCGTTTACATTATTTCTGGAGATAACCATATTTCAGCAAGATATCAAACCCGACAAAGACGAACATGCGCAGAAAACATTTACAAATATTTTTTTATACGTACCGGTATATGGAAAGAAAGAACAACAAATGAACTCGCAGAATGTTAAAGGACTTAAAAACTATTTACTTTATTCTAATTTGAAAACTTTCTTTTTCAAAAGGAGTCGAATATTGACTGCACTGATTCAAAGTTCAATGACGAGACAATCTCTTAAAGAACATTCAATTTGAAGAATGGTTTTCAGCCAGCGCAACCAGGCACCAATATACGTTGTACATTGATCTACATGTTTCATTGAAATTACACCGACTTTGAGAATACTTGCTCGGCATCAGCTTCATACAAACATACTAGTAGTCTATATAACACATTTGCATTATAAAAATATTATATTAAGTCAGACAGGGAGGGAAGCACTCAACTTAACCAGCCGAGCACAGAAAACACTAAAAACACACAAAACACTGAAAACACAACAACCCGTCCCGAAAGTCATATGTATAGTGTACATGCAATTTTGAAAGATACGAAGCAGCCTTGTGCTGGACAACGATATTTCAAAATGGCACATACAAAATGAACAAAGTTCAACAAAAAGGCAAAGGCGAAATATTTTTGTTTTTTTACTATCAAGTGGACAATACATACATAGAGGAAGGTTGACCAAAGGGCTTCCGCCTTGGTACGGACAGCGACAAAGGTCACTGGTGGCTTAAACGTTTTACAGTGCACCAAACCTCACACTTACCAAATAGATAACCTTATAGCACATTACAGTGTGAATAAAAGTTTCCCGCCATGTAATGCCCTCTAACAAAAAGGCCACAGTGACAGGTAATAAAAGAATGTAAAACATGAAACATTATATAAATAACGTCCATCGAGTAGCACAGAAAGTACTC
Source organism: Spisula solida (assembly GCA_947247005.1). Classification (NCBI taxonomy): domain Eukaryota; kingdom Metazoa; phylum Mollusca; class Bivalvia; order Venerida; family Mactridae; genus Spisula; species Spisula solida. Next base: position 32,711,861 of record OX365949.1, read on the forward strand.
AATAACCAATCAGAAGTCAGAGCAACAAGAGAGCAAAACATTTAAGGGTACGACAAGACAATCTAACAGACATGCATCAATGCCAGCCGTCCAAAAAGGATTGAGGTTAGGCATATCATAGTCTGTATATTGTCCGGTCATCGCACAATGAAATAGGAAGCATAATGGCGAGCTGTAAATGGACCCACTACTAAGCATGCAGTCCTTAAATGGTCATATCCTCTACTCAGAAAACGTTTTATAATCTTGATAAACACATCCTGAAAGTGACTATGACCCAAAACCTTTCGAAATTTGTAAAGCACATCACCATAAAATTCAGGCTAAGACAGACGCATGCACGAGTATGCCCTTGCAAGCAGACTGAATGGTGTTTCGTTGTGAATGTTTTATGGTTTAACCTGACGTACGTTTTCTGTAATGTTACTTTCTAGACGTACTCTAATCAAACGACAATAAGACAGTCTCGCCAATATTGTTATTTGATTGCGAAGAAATTGTATATTTTCTCAACATTACTAATAGACGAATCGATATGAGATTTGTACATGCACGTGCACAGTATCAGTTGAATGTATTCTTTAAATGTAATCCTTGGCGACATCTTCAATTTTTCCACAGACAAGAAGGAATTTATTTGATTCAAATATATTTACATTACATTCAAATACCATTGGATTCATCATTCAAAGAGGACTTGGAAAGTGTTAGTTAGGACTTGGAAAGTCCATTATTATCACTAAAATAGAGTTGAATCAATTTCATGAAGATTTCATTTGAAACCGATGCATTGTGATGCAAAATATAATTTATTTTTTAGAAATACGGACACCATGGAAATTGAAAAATGAAAAAAATCTCACAGTTTGTATAAAGGTGCCGTATTAAACCAAAGGTTTGTGATGGCTAGAAAGTGTTTGATGTATACGACTGTCATGCTTATTGTACGCTTTTCCCCATCCACATGACAACTTTACGCAAGAAACTGACAATACAGGAAATACTTTTAAGCTTTAAAACCGCAAATTATTATTTACAGTCTGTGCACGAAGCAGTCAGAGATAACAAATAACAGGAAATAGCCAATGTATCACATGGTGACAGCGACATCATATAGGATTATATAATCAATTGAGATTTCTGGAACCATGGTTGTACATTTCAGTTGAATTATAAATACCTTCCATACCTTCCATACCAATGAGTCGCAAGTCGGATGTTTTTCATTTGACCTAAATCTCAACTCAAATATGATCGTTTTATATCGTTGACATTTTTCACTGTGATTCTGTCGTTAAATTTGGCGTGGCATAACGATAATATTGCACAGAGTTTATTTAGTAATTCCAAGACCAAGACATTGTTAAGAAATTGCGTCTCCTTAACGTCGGTTCATATCCCTAGAGCTGATATTTCTGGCTTTGTATCATTGAAACAAACGGGAGTTTTATCGTTCAATACAAGTTGCAATATTCTATGCTACAGCAAACATGAAAGTGGTGTTTGAAATAAGAATAAATCAATTACGTCGAGATTAAAACTCTGAATCATAGTAGTTCGCAAACATAGTTACAGTCTAAGAATTCTCCAATCCTTACGTCAGAACAAAGACAAACGAATGGCAATAAAACATGAAGGGCACTTCAATGTTAAAGCTTGGCAGATTGTCAATACTGACACAAATATATATGCTAGATCGTATCATTAAACAATGGCTCTCAACACAAATCAACAAGAACACTCACATACCGAGAGCTTCGGACAGCAAGGTCATTAAACAAAAAATGATCAAATACAAGCATTCTGGTATTATGACCAAGAATTTGCAGGCACACAACATGATCAAATAAGACAATTATATGTACAGGGTGTCTCAAAACATGTCCGCTTGTTAAAGGGGTATACATTTGCCAAATTCATCGTACATTTATAACATTGTCTCATTTAAAAGGTAAATTAAATATTTATTTAGTGAATTATATCATATGTCGATGCAGGAACCATTGATGACGTCATATACGCTAATGTAATGTCATTGGCAACGCCCGAAGACGTAGAAAACATAAATGTACGGGAGCATGAGTAAATTTCATACGTTTAGTAGGAATAGTAATAGTCAGTTGAACTCTTATAATGCTCACAATGCCCTAGAAAATGATGAGTGTTTGTGAGCAAGAATGTAAAATGAAATGGGACTGGGCTTTTAGGGAAAAAACAATTCAACAAATTGTGACTTAAACGTTTATATTCACACATTTTTAAGCATATCATAAACAAAAACCCTGGGTTGAATTTCAAGCTGAATACATGTAACTAAGCTTATCTCCAACAGTCCATATGATCAAATTATAAAATCTGAAAGTTTAAACAAGTACTGAATACAGTATTCATTATCAGACACTGACGTAGCAGGGAATGAATTTGGTAATACTAGGAAAAACTAAAACTATCAGTTGGTGGAAGAATTGGAAAGATCGCACCCGATTCAAGGTTATGCAAACGTCATATAAATCGTCAAACGACGTCAAACGCTGGTTTTGACGAATATGGGATTAATACTCAAAATGCTTACTTTAAGTTTCGTATGCATCGTTTTGGATAATTGTTCCGTAATTTCAACATTGATTTGAATGCCCTTTGATCGTAAATATAAATCAGATACGTACAGCAAAGTATTACGGAATAATATGTCTTCAACAAGCGGACAAGTATTTTGAGTCACCCTGTAAATCATGATTTATGTTGCTACGACAAGGCAAATTACCTCTCCAAATGTTGTCCAGACTCCAGGAACTCGATCGGTTATAGATGATCTATGTTTGGAATGTGTAGGCATGTACATGTTTATCATTCACAAAAACATTCAATTGTAATAATTGTGTATGTATAGTAATGAAGCATGGCATATTTACTCAGCTTAAACCGTTTTACTGTTGAATCTGGGTTATTCAGCTTGGACATTCAGCCTTTTTGATTGCTGAAACTAGTTCACTCGGCTTTTAGACAGCTTCTGGGACTTGATCGGATCATTTACTCGTTCGATTGTGTGTTGGGCATTGTGCCTTGTATGTTTTTTATGTTTTCTGTGTTCGGCTGGTTAAGGTGAGTGCTGCCTTCCCTGTCTGACTTAATATTGTTCTTTTTCATATATACTCAGCGAAATAAAAAAAATATCCACTTCTCAAATGTTTATATGACAGCGCTAAATGAAGAAATATTTCAGTAGAGACATTGTCGCTATTGATTTTCCGACATTGTATTAGAATTCTATGGAAAGCAACACAGCGACTGCAGTTTTGAACACAAAGGGAATACCTAAATTGTACAGAGTAATGCTTATTAAAACAATTTTATTAAGGGTAGTTGAACTGTGTTCGGACTATCCACACCAATACATATACCATTGTTAAGGAAATCGATTTCGATATCAAACATGCCGGAATGCAGATTGAGTCAAACTTTTTTTCAAATTACCTCCATTTGATTTAAAATAGCATATCAAACGTTGCGTTTGTGATGAACTCTTGGAATAAATTGTTGATTTCCTCAACGGAATGTGTTAGCTATACTTCACTACATACAATATCACAATTTTCGTCAATAAATCATACCTTTTATGGACCTTTGGAGAGTAGGCCATCGATAAATTCCACCAATCTGAATCTGTTTGTGGCAATCCTTTTAAATAACGAAAAGGTAAAAAGGTGGTGTGAATGGAAATATTATCTAACCTATGAGTACTTTTTATTTAAGTTGAGTATATTAGTATAAATCAGTGTCAGGACGGCCCACTTCACAGAACGGTCCACTTCACAGAACGGCCCGGATCCCAGAACGGTCCAGTAACAAGAACGGCCCAGTTATTAAGTAATGTATATAATGTGCATTATTTCAGAAATAAAAACTCTGTTCTTGTATATTGTCGGTGAATAAAACACGGACAGGAGTTCGGATGCGGAAAAATTAAATCACGAGTGTTGTCATATTTAATGTTTAGTTGATACAAATTTATATAAGTTTAATATATAGGTCGATTGTTAAACAACTTCTACAATTTCTATATAGGTTACCCTCGTAACCACACTCCTGGTGGTATCCATAACTACCATGATATGAGAAAAGAGAAAATGCTGATACCAATTTAACCATATTTGCTTGATCAATCCTGTTTAGTTAGCAAAATCCCAAAATCTCACAGTTGAAGCGTTTCACCCACGTTGTTTTTGTTATCGTACACGTGATGAGGGCGGATATTTCGGTCCTGTGAATAATTCCTCACTAGTTACAATATCAGATTGATTGTCAGAAGTAACGTGTTGTGGCTACATGTACATATCTAAGACAATTCTGACGTAAACTATTACCATATTATGATACAAAAGAAAAATGCGTACATTTACCCCCATCCTCGTGACGTTTAACGTTCATCCTAACCCTTGTAAATGCTTTAAAAACACACAGTTGAAAAAAACTATTTCAAACAGCGTATGCCATCTGATTTTATCATAATATAATAGGAAACCATTGTAGCACTTGCGTGTGATGTAAAATGTGCCATATAGTCGCCTAATTCAAATGCTAACACTAAAATAAAGGCGATTTTTGAATGAAAAATACAGTCTTTTTTTCAAAATGTCAAACGTTATCATTATTGTATTTCATAATACGAATTCATTGAATAAACTTATAATCAATCGTCGCAAGGGCATGCCATGCTTGAAATTATATTTCATGCGCCAAAGATGATTAAAGTAGTGCGACAGTTTATCGACGAAATCATTATGATGCGGTGTTCATAATGTGTCGTTCATAACGAATGATGACATCGAATACAATATATTACTTACGGTTTAATTTAAGTCCCAACGAAACATCAATATCAGCATTTTCCTATCTCAACACATGCTCCACATGTTAGCGAATTGATAATTTGATATGTGTTACGAGGCTTTCTGTCAAACTTTATTTTAGCTAAATTACAAAAGTAGTATGCGTTTTTAAATAATTCGTATGTTAATTATGATGGTATAATCATTGCAAACACTGTATTGTCTGGATCGTTTCCCGATCACCTACAGTTTGTGTAAAATCGGTCATTACACACCTGTCAAAAATATTTCAATCCACACGAATAGTCCGTGCAAATATAACAACGTGGTCGATAAGTTTACGTATGGTGTGAGGTTACCGCCATGCTATATTATCGTTTGCAAGTAGTCTTTTTAGTAATATTTAACCATTTTAACTCACAAACTGACCAAATACAGCA